>JAQISU010000057.1:287500-2687500 GCA_029339505.1 Unio delphinus
ACATTTGTTTATGTAGTTTGAATTAAATTGAAATGTGCTCCTGCTCCTGTGCATGGTGTTGAAGAGGAAGAACATTTAGATGATATAGGCTGATTAGCTAAACGTAAAGCTAATATTTGGTTTATACCGTTTGGTCCTAACGGCACCTATATATGTGTTTGTAAAGAAATTCATTTTTATTATCCAGTTAATAATAACATCTGTTCATTTAAACTCTACCCTCGTTCCGTCAACCCATCAGTATAACGGCTTTTATCCTTAAGGTAACACCATTCATGATGTCTGTTTTTCCTAGAGAATAAATATTTAATTACATTTCATGGCAGAGTTTCAATCAACAAGCAGGAAGTGGATTTTTTTTAAACTGTCAAACTGGCAGGTAAGGCAGATATGATTCTTCCTGTTACGGGTATTATTTTAAATGAACAATGACAAGAAGAAATTAGGTAACTGTAGATACAAGCTTTAAAAAAAACTATTGAATATAAAATGTAATTGAGATCTGTTATTGTATTGGTCAATACTTCCTAATCCCCTAACAGGATTATTTCGTCATCTGCAATATGCTTATTAGTGTGACAAAAAATGCGCTTCAGAAATTCCAAGAAATGGACAATAAATCAAACACGCAGCCAGAAGATCTTATAAATCTAATCAGTTGCCCGGCATATTGCATTTCTTCTTTTTTTCGATGAACTTGATTTTTTGAAAATGGTATTAGACACATGAAATGACTTAATGAAAATATTTTTTGATGATTGTCACAAAGTCTGATAATGACTTATCGGACATCTCAACTAAATGAAACGATTGAAATTCAGTTGACATATTTCAAAATGATTCCTACATGTTTAGCAAAGGATAATTTCACATTAGCCAATGTTATGTATACACAGAACACACGCATGCACACGGACACACACACACACACACACACACACACACACACACACACCTGTAGATTTATTTCGAGGTACGTAATCCTCACAAACAAAAGAGGGGTTTCCATTTATTTAAGTGATTCAACAGCCAATAGCGATCCCGGTACTATCGCATTTAAGCTTCCTGTAATTAATCAGTACCTTACGTCATAAATATCAAACTAAAATTGGAACTGTTTTTGAAATTTACTATTCTCTTTAAATATCTGGATTCATATTTGTTCTTTGAAGGATCTGAATAATTGCATACTTTACAATAATAAAGGAAGATAACAAAGAGAAAAATACAAAACCAATCCAGACTTACATTTTAACAAACTCATAAGTAGGATTTGTTCCTTTAATAAGGTCATCATTTTCCGTATCAAATTACTCTTTCGTCGACAAGATAAAGTGTTATGCGTACATCTAAAATTTGTGTCACTTTCTCAAAAGTAATACTATCTTACGACAGGATCTGGATCAAGGGGAGTCAGAAGTAAACAAAATGACACGAAGAATTGACAGTGTGTCCCATGAAAACGTGGAAATCAGTCACCAGAGGATAAAAGAATGTCACGATGATTACGCTGTTTTGATGGAAAGCGAACAAGAAAGCCAGGAGACTGTGCAGAACATTCACCCTTACGAGGGCGACAGCAAAACATTCGATTCTAGTGATGGTTCAGTTGATTCAGGGTATCAAACCAAGGACCTTAGTCACTGCAAACGGATGAGCAAGGAGCCACACGTCAAGTCAAGACTTGGAGGAAATCTAGACTTAAAACAGGATGCAGGAAAAGTGACATTCCTTTCACACGGTGCTGAAATAGAACATAAGTGCGCTGACCGTCAAAGAGTGCTGAAAGTAAAATGTATTCATCTTTGCATGTCGATGTCATTCGTTGTGAATATTGTGCTTGTATTAGCGGTATTAGTGCTGGTCACAACCACATTAAATGCTAATGAGATCGAAGGAGAAAATTGTGATTTACAACATTTATCGAAACAGATATCGCAAGACTCCTTGTGCATACCTTGTAGCAATCTTGGATCACAAGTGACGGCGGAAGACACGTTGTTTGACATTATATTGACTTGTGGCTTTAAGTTTTGTTGTGTGAGAAATGCTGCAATGCATACGCTTTTCCTCCTCGTAAGTATACTTTCTTCATCTGTACGTCTGTCTGTTTCTTTATATATATATATATATATATATATATATATATATATATATATATATATATATATAACACCAATTACTCCATGAAATAAATTTATTATGAACGGGTAGAGGCAGGTAGTGGCGTATATAGCTGAAATGAACATTTTTTCAATATTTTCAAGCAAAACATAACAAAGTTGACTAAACCTTAATCAACAATGTAAAATGGCAGTCACAATATGTTTCAGAGCGCAATGTAGAGATGTACCGCCGATATCTAATTTTGATTTTTTCTAAAAGCATTTTTCATATTTATCGGTGATTGAGTTTGTGTCAATAAAATTAAAAAAGATTTGCTTATTAAATACATAAAATGGCAGAGTGCTTTAGGACTCAAAAGGATTCAACTTTGGCGTCATAATTGTATTCAATAGTTACAAAAATGAACGTGTCCGTCATAATTACAGCTTTATTCGTATGAGTTTAAAGGTCACAGGAAGGCAATTACCGTGCCTATACATTGAACGTTTACAATTTGAGAAGACATTTTGCATTCATTTTCATGTATTTTCAACGTGCCACAAGAAGATTCAATCAAACAGATAATTTGTCAACAGGGGAAAATGTTAGAGTGGTTGTATAATAGATGCACATATGTTAAAATAGCATGAAAAGGCTACTATTGCTTTGGACTGAGCATGTCATTTATCTATGCTGCACATACATAGAAATGACGGCGGTCATCAGTCGACTTGAATGTTTTTGCGCTTCTCCTGTTAGAATCAGTAGGGATTGTCAAATATAACAAATATATTACTTTCTGTAAAACGCGCTGTACTTAACAACTAGATTTGTGATAAAACATTCACCATATTAAAAACATTATATATATATATATATATATATATATATATATATATATATATATATATATATATATATATATATATTGTGAAATTCTATTTACAGATGCTACAGGAAGGGTATACAAGCAAAGGTAACTTTTTAAACCTAGTATTCAAGTCATCATGCATACATGCATGCATGCATACAGACAGACAGACACACACACACACACACATATACATACATACATACATACATACATACATACATACATACATACATACATACATACATACATACATACATACATACATACATACATACATACATACATTTGAGAAAGACTATATATTATATATATATATAATCAGCGAAAGTGGCCATCACCTGTTTAAAAGTATATTTACATTCTTACAATAGCATGTTATTTATCATTTGAATCTCAGATCATAATTACATTATCAGTAACAGAGACAAGAAAGTATAGAGTATGTAGAATAATATCTTCTCCGAGTTCCACATTTAAAATATGTATTTTGGCAAATGATCCAGTTTTTATTCTGATATTACAGGAAAAAGAAATTATCAATATTAGTCACGTAATGTCTGAGAAAATAAAACCTATTTGCTTAATTCATGTAAACTTTATTCCTCAGGTGAATATGTACAAAAAGAGGTTGTAATTAGTATCGCTGTTTTTTTTAAACATTACAGCCACCACTAATCGCAGTATTGTCTTAAACAACGGTGACGTTGACCGAACGCTGAACATCTGGCGTTCAAGAGAAATAGCAGCCCACCTGTATGCAAATATCACGTCACTGCCAGGTGAGAATACTATAAATAATCCGCATCACTCATATGGGTTTGGGCAATTCCACCAAACGGTTAAATCTGAACGACAAGGGAAAAGGTCTGATGAGATCCACTCTAAAGATTCTCACATTAACTCATATGACTGATAAATTGTCGTTAATTTCCGTAACAATGATGTCGTGGAAATGGTATTGGTGAACACTCTGCCATACACGTATAATGTGAAAGGAAGAAAGACATGCATTTATTGGTGTTGTTCGTCTAGTTGTCTCACATAAACAAACTTTATTACGTATAGGTCACACAGGAATCAGGGCAGTGAAAAGTCTATTTGTACGGTTATAACGCACGGAAGGTTTTATATACAAAGAAAGATAGGGATTCTCTCCTCGTGTGTACAGGAAAACAGTCAAAAGCAGTTCAGAATGTAAGGAAGATAATTCAGCTCAACCTTGAACCAATGACACTAAAAAGTCATTTCATAAGTTATATCCCTTGATTTATTGATGAGAAATATTGGTTGTTATGATGCAAGGGCACACGGTGCAAATTGTATGGAAAAATGGGAACCATCCTGGAAACGGGTGAACATAATTTATTATTATTATTATTATTATTAGTAGTAGTAGTAGTAGTAGTAATGCTGCTATTTTATTATTGTTGCTGTTATTATTATCATTTTATATTATTATTAGTAGTAGTAACTGTGTTGCTATTATTATTATTAATTATTATTATTATTATCATTTATTATTATTATTATTATTATTATTATTATTATTATTATTATTATTATTAGAGAAACTTACTTGGCAGACGGATGTTGGATTTGGCTCAGCCTTCCTTAGCGGTGTAACGTTGACTCAAGAATCAAGACTAATGGTGCCACGAGCTGGATATTACTTTATCTACTCAGCCGTGACCTTCAAGTGCCTAAATAATTCAAAGACCCACATACATTTGATCACCAGACAGCACAAAGGACGTCCGATTGCAGGCGTTCAGCAGTTACTGTTGAGAAAGAGTAGTGAATGCGGAACTAATGGCTTTTACACCAGCTTCCTGAGCGGTGTGCTGCAATTGAAAAGCAATGATGAAATATCCGTCAATTTGACGGAGGATTCTATCTCCAGTGTATATGCATCATCGCTTTCTAATTTTTTTGGTGGTTTTTTATTATAGTTTTTATGGCTACATCATAGTCACCTGCATAGATACATACATACATACATACATACATACATACATACATACATACATACATACATACATACATACATTTAGACAAACTACAGCTCGCCCACGATAGAACTGCATTGGATTCAGATCAAAGAAGAACATCTTGGTCTAAAATGGCGGCGTTCTTCTTTTTGGTCTGCCTGGTGTCAGGAAAATGTAACTCAGTGGGACATCGTGCTAGATGTCTGCGGCATGACACTCCAGTGATGGGCATCACTATAATCTGCCACACTGCAGACATCGTAGCGATATGACTGAAAATGTTTTCAAGCTACGTCAAAAATCCAAATTACACACGCACGAACACACACACACACACACACACACACACACACACACACTATTTTCTAGGACATTTGCGACAGGATAAGTTTCATTTTTTCAGTTCTTTCTTCATAATTTAAATATTTCATTTGTATACCAGTAACTCCGGGATATCAACGGCATAAACATTATAATAATGAGGATGTTTTATCACAAAATGCCGATGATACGTTTAATATTTTATATGATATTAAAATGAACCTAATATACATTGAAGTTCTACGCAAATATTTCCCGCCCTGTCAGTAACAAACACGTACTAATGCTATCATTGTGTATTTATTCAATGTTCATAAAGCGTGTACTTCGGAATTTACATTTTTTTTTAAAAATCAGAGATCAGAGATTTCATATGGATAATACTATAATATAACACTGCAGTTCTGACTTAATTACTCTCAACAGAGGGATAACATTTGTGTGTCTTTATTATGTATAACATATTACACCCTTCCATCAACATTCAACGTCAATGCCATTTTGATTTGACAATTTTGACAGTTTAGTGTCAACCTATAAGCAAGTACTTACTATAATTGAATGCGTTATTCAAAATGGTACAATTTGTATGGCATTTGCATGGTTGGACAAGTTTTGCATGTACATTCATTCATTGGTCACGAATATGGTAAACCATGTATTTATAGCACAGATTACATCTGCAGCATCAGATTTTCAAGGGCACACTAGTAATGATTTGCAAAAGAAGATTTTATTTCTGCATCGTTCTGATAGGAAAGCGTGTGAGATAATATTTTACCTTTACATTGTGAGCAACACTGCAATCAAGACTGATTGCTGGAATTAAGAATTTTACGTTTGATATTAGCTTAGATCACTGGCAGTTACTAGAATTGAAAAGCTTGTGTTCATAATTTATCAGATCCGATTCAATGAAGTTGCTACAAATGCTGAAGACATTACCAAATTCATTTCAACAGTGCAAAACGTATAATTACTTTTCAATCATCACTGTTAAATTTATATTCACTTTCAGCATCATAGTTTTATCGATCCCAACCAGAATACTTCTGAGATTATTTGTAATTAGAACCTTATACACACTCATCTATTTTTAACTCAGGCTTTAAAGTCATGTATGGCAGCTTGATGCAGGCATTTCATATCGTGCAGATCACATATTTTAAATTCTACTGCATATCATGTTCGAGAATATCATTTCTTGAATTGTGTTAAATTAAAAAGAAGCTATTTCCGTTTCAAGAAAGTAGTTGTTGATCACTTTAAAGTTAAAATTTACCAAACAATGGACGTTATAATGATCGATATAAAATTGATTTTCCTTTTCTTTACATTTGTCCCGGATTGTCACCATTATATGTCGTACATAGTTTAAATAATTTACAGTATAGCATGCTTGTGATTCACTATCTTGATTTTAATTATAGGCAAATTTTCGCTTCAATAAACAGTGTGTTGTTTAAGAATAAAATAAGTAAATAGTTGTGTAAATAGCTAATTTGTGATTTAAAAAAAACAGAGTAGTGTGCAAATGTTCTATATGCCATCTCGAATATTTTAACTATCTATATAATGAAGAGTCCGTGATATGTTGATGATGTGCTATTTTGAGAGTTTGTAATAACTATTTTGAATTATAATTCAAGTTCATGATTTACTTTTTCTCATTGTTTATAAAATATATTTTTGATATTATTTTTGTGACAGGTTAATTAAAATAATTGAAGTTTGTAACATACATTCATGTTTTGAATTCAGCTCTATATTCTGTTTCATTTTCATTATCATAGCTATCATGTATAGTCATTTGGTAAGTTTTCCTGTAGTATAATTGGGTCTTTGGACCTTGACCAAAACTGAGTGCCTAATCACGATTGCTTACCTTGTATTAACTTACTCAAATCCGTTGTGTTCAGATGATACGTCTGTGAAAAAAACCAGTTTTACTGTGACAACTAAATTATTATCTTTGCGTACTTCAGAGACTTTCAAAAGACAAGCTACATATCGGTTTAAAACTTTATTAAAATGTTTAATTTAAATAAGAAAGGCTTCCTAATATATATATGCAATAATGACATATTTACCAATTGGCTGTAACAAGTATTTAAACTGGCTGACGTCATGTTATGTAATGCATAAACTTGAACAGTTTTGGTTTATTACACCAAAGGTTAAGTGTGTTTCTTTGCAAAATCCGCCATCAATGCAGGTATTTTATGACTTCGAAACATACAGCGGATAAGACTACTCTTTAAGAAAGCAATAATGAGAAGTTAGGTAAAAACAGATTAATTATTCTACGCATAAATATTTGAAAAGCAAAATATGTAGCATGCAATTAATTCTACGTTTCTTTATAACGGTTAAGAATGAGTGGTTGTTGCAATGATGATATTGGCGTAATTTCATGCACATCACGAGAAGTTGTTCATCTTCCTTTGTCATCTGTAAAAGTAACTTTGTTCTGATAAACATAATTTAATGAATAAACTAGAACATGTACGTGTGCCTGCCATCCTCCTATCAATAAAACTACAAAAAGAAACCAATGATAGGGCATATTTTTGACAAGTCAAACTCAACGGATGTCAGTGCTAATAAGGTTTTCAAGATAACCAGGTACAATTCAATACTTAATTTAGCATTCCGAGATGAATGTGTGAACTCGTGTGTGTGTGTGTGTGTGTGTGTGTGTGTGTGTGTGTGTGTGTGTGTGAGTGAAAGAGTGATAGATGTTCCCTGACGTTCCAATCCTTGTCATTGAAATTAGCCATGTGTTTGTGTGCGCGCGTTTGTATTGAGTGTAATCCGAGGACATTCATGAGATTACACAATAAAGTACTGAGGATACACCTCCACCCGAGGAAATCTTCGACTGGAAAAATGGTAAAATCTTGCTACATCCAACTAGTTTAGCCAAACATTATGTAAAATCATGATTTCTAGGAAGGTCCTCGTTTACACACCTGTTGCTTGTTCGCGATTTTGGAGGGTAACTATTTTCTAAAGCTGGATATACACAAGCTCGAATCCATGTCCTCAATTTCTCTGTGGAAAACGTTTAGAGAGAGATTTCCGCTATCAAATTACATGTTCTAAAACCGTTTTATCTCCCTTTAGACCAAAACCTCAAATTCCAACTACTTAGGTAAATTATAAGAGGAAAAACTGGTGCATATAACATTCCCTGGTAATGTGTTTTTGAAAAAAAAAAAATATTTAATACGCTTGAGACAATAGTGTTTGGAAACTCACGATACACTCATACAGTGCACTGGCAATACATGCAAATAAATCTAAGACATGTGCGAAAAAAGGACATCCAAAAGCTATTGGAAATACGCATGAATTTATTTTAGATTTGTACCGATTTTGTCTAATTATCCAACCCATCAGAGAAGTTAAAACGTCCTGTTTGAGGTGAGATTTTACACACGTAAAGATATTGAAACGATATCATAGATATGCAAAATTTATTAAAGATTATTAAATGAGTTATATCCGTTCCTATTTCATGATGTGTCTACTTGGTATTCAACCAGGAGATAACACGTGTGAATCAAACTTAGGAAGATGGAATTATCACTAACCGATTTTGTTTGCACGCATAGAACTTCAGTAAATATATAGAATGATAAATATGTTATATAGAGGTCAAACATTTATCATCAAGATAATAAGGCCCAAAATAAACAATTTAATTACAACATTATGTTTTTCTTTTACGCGCTCATAAGACCTGCGACTTCAGCTGCAAGCAATAATAAACTTTGCATGCAATGTTCTTTAAAATGTATATAACTTGCTTCAGCCGAAGTCATAAGTTTACCCCAAATTTCCAAAGACTTCTATGCAACTTGAGTTATAAATCAGCAGGCCCGACATGTCCATTACATGCATAAATACTTAGTTTATCAACGCATGACTACATATTTCACAACTTGCCAAATATCTATCAACCGCAAATCTTGATGGTTTCTCTTCAGCAACTTTCCGTCAGCAGTTAACGCCTAATAAATTATGCAACTATCACTTAACAGAGGACTCTTCAGTTTCGAAGCCGCTGTCTTTCTATATTCGTATAAGTTTGGGCCAATGTGAAGAGAGGAACGCCAAGTGATTCGATCGCTTGCTGTTTGCAACCAGGAATCAGGATTTATGTTGAAAGCTTTCAATACCCCTTTTAAATGTTCTCTGAAGCGTTTCTTCTGAACTCCGTGGGATATTTATCCTACAACTGTCCAGTCGATTGTAGCTGAGACTGCGTCAGTTTTTTGTGAATGCTGTTGAGGCCAGCTTGGGGGTGTACCTCAGTGTCTGATCCTTGTCCTGCCACTTGATGTTCATGATTTTCCTGAGACTTGTGGTGTAAAATTGCTTCAGCTTCCTAGGGTGGTGTTGATATACCCTCCAACTTTAGCGTGCATAAAGTAGTGTGGGGAGCACAACTGCCATGTAGACCTTTAGATTGGTCTAGATGCTGATGCCCCATCTATTGCAGACGTTGGCATACAAGCTGCTGACAGTTGCGCTGGCTCTGCCAATGCCAGGGTTAACATCTTCGTCAAAAGTGATTCTCTTGACAGTGTACTGCCAAGGTAGGTGAAACGGTTCACTGCGCTGAGATTTGGTCCTTGACGGTAACGTCGGGCTCAACACAGGGTTTCCAGGGGCCCGCTGATGCAGGACTTTGTTCTATTAGTACTGATGGTGAGACCAATCAAAGTTTGTGCAGGAGATGCGGAACTTCTCAACTGCGTTGCAGGTCGGCTTCTGAGCCAGTTGTGAGGGCACATCCATCAGCAAATAAAAAATCCTTGATAGTGTCTGTCATAACCTTGGGTTCGCTTGAAGCCTCCTGGGGTTGAATAGTTTCCCATCTGTACGGTAAATGATGCTGGCTCCAACCTGTCTCGGAAAACATTAGTCAGCATGGTGGAGAACACCAGACTCAACAATGTCGCTGCCAGACCACAAATTTGATTGACGCCATTGTTGCTGGGAATGGCTCATATGTCTCTCCATTGTCCTGGACTCGTACCTGCATGGCATCGTAGAAATGTTGCGCCATGGATATTCATCCGTACGTAGCCATTACCTTTAACAAGCCTTCTGTGCTGACATTATCAGCGGTCATTATCAAGCCAACGTAAATTGAGAAAGGTTGTGTTGTTGCAGGCATTTCGGTTCCGTTTGCGTTTATACAGGTGGATTATGGAAGCGTCTTTGAATTTCTGGGTGATCCCTTCTTATCGCCACATCAGTATAAGAGTTGTGGAGCCTCCTTTCTTGTACACGTCAGCTGGGATGGAGTCTGAACCATGTGTTTTGCCACCATAGAGCAGACGTATCGCTTTCTGTTTCTCGAGCAAGGTTAGAGAGTCATCCAGGGCTTCTTTGATGGATAATTGAGGAGACGACTGATGGCTTCATCGTTGATGGATGAAGGGTGATTCAAGACGCTGGAATGGGCTGAACCTCTCAGAGAAGAAAACGGCATACTCATGACCATGAAACTTTCCCTCGCGTCTTGAAGTAAGCACCTAATCACCATCAGTTGTTATGCTCCAACCATGACCAACCCATATGAAGTGAAGGACAAGTTCTATGAGGATCTTTGCTCTGTCGTCGCAATCGTTCTAATGGCAGAGAAGCTCGTCATTCTTGGCGCTTTCAATGAATAAGTAGGCGGTGAACACGTTGCCTTGGATGGAGTACTAGAAAAGCACAGAGTGGATCACTGTAATAGCAATAGTCTATACTTGCTTCAACCTTGCGCAGAGCATGAACTGCTGATTACCAATCAGGTTATTCACCTCCCTACGATTATCTGGACGTCTTGGATGCACCCTCACTCTAATCACTGGCACGTCATTGACTATGTCAATGTCAGGAAGTTGGACAGACAGATGTCCGTGCGACCACGTCTTTGTGTGGCGTTGACTGTTGGACAGACCACAGCCTTGTTATCACCAAGCTGAATATCCGCATTATGTCCAAAAGACGCCCACATGACCTGTTCATAAACTATTAAACATCACCAAACTTAAATTAATGCAGCAGTACCAAACTGTATCTACTAGATGTCCTGGAAGAACGCCTTAAATCCATCCTCTAGACAATCACAATGTGGTCACTGACTAGGTGTCATTCAGAGAGCTGTTTTACAGTTCAGTTTCAGTAATCCTAGGACTTGTAACCAGAACGCACCAAGCCTGGTTTGATGCGAACTGCGACGCGATCAAACAGTTGCTGGAAGAAAAACACCATCTCCTTCAAACCTACCTCAACAACCCCAAGTCCTCCTCTAGGAAAGATGCGTACAACAATTGACGCATAACTGTACAGATGAAACTGTGTCTGATGAGAAACACATTGCAAAGCAACAAAGATGATGAGATCCAGTGCTACGCAGACCAGCATGCCATGATAAGAACTTCTACAATGCCTTGAAAGAAGTGTATAGACCTACATCCTCTGGATCATCCTCACTTCTCAGTGCAGACGGGACGACACTAACTACTGACAAAGAGAAGATTCTTCAACGATGTGCTGAATAATTTGACTGTCATACTGTAAATACCGCCACTGCAGTCACCCCAACGATGTAGGCCACTGGGTTTAACAAGGACTATGAAACTACAAGAACACTGGGGCTTTGGACCTGAATTCACTAAAGGTCAACCATAGGATCATGGAAATTCAGTAATTATTCCGGTCCAAGGCATATTTATAATACACAGCGTTATATATACGAGAAAGCACATAGATCTAAGAATTCCTTACAAAGGGGCACTATAATTAAATGCGCATAATCCAAATTTATTACAGTATAATCTCCAGATATTCAAATAATAATGTAATTGCCCCAAAGAACAGTTGTAGACGTTATTACATCTACGTAATACTAGTATGTGATTTGGGATTTGATTTTAACGTATTTTCAAAGTTAGAATTCTGTCTGCATTTGTACGGGTCCTACTTGTGTAACAGCCACAATTAAGTATTAGTTTTGCAGACGGCTGTTAGAATATGACAGAATGAGGTTATCTTTTTTCAAGCAAAGTGGTTTTTAACAAAACATTATATCGGATTGTAAACAATTATATAAGATACAGTGAGTGGAGGATCTTACACGGGTGTCTGTTAAATTTAATATATGGAACGAATCGAATCAAATTATTAAGGATTCTTAAACCAATTAAAATCTTTCAAGGTATTACCAAGATTACTCAGTAAAGACCGTAACAATAATATAAAGAATTGACTTTTAATTCCATTCCATACCATTATATATTGTCATGCCATAATTCGTTAGATCATTGGATATTATGAAAATTTTAATATTGGAAAATTTTATATGAGTGTGAGCTCTGTCTAATGTGTGTGTGTGTGTGTGTGTGTGTGTGTGTGTGTGTGTTTGTGTGTGTGTTTAAGGCTTATAAAGTAGCTTTAACGATTTTTCAGTCATATCGCTAGGATGTCTGCAGTGAGGAAATTTATAGTGATGTCTAGTATTATAACATCATGGCGTATACATGTAGAATGATGTCCCAACCAGTCACATTATCCTGACACCGGACCGACCAGTCCTTACACAAATCTCTTAATGCTGAGCGCCAAGCGAGACAGCTGTTTGTATCATATTTGTAAGTCTTTGTTATGACTCGGCCGGGGATCTAACCCCTGACCACCCGCTTCGGCGGCGGACGATCTAACCACTAGGCTACCGGAGCGGTGGAATGGGAAGAAATGATACTACTCGCTTGTCGATTATGGGATTTATTGTGAGATGAAATGTTACGAAATAAAACAGAACCAAAGGGTATAAATTTTCCAGATTATATTCAGTTCCTGGTCTTTCACTTGCGTGAAAAAAGTGTTCCTCATCGTCACAACTCGTAGTGCTCGAGATGTTGTCCGTTTCAAGAACTAGAGTAGGAATGTCAGACGCTTTTTGCTAATTTGGCGGGGGAATTTATTTTAATACCCGTGAAGCACGGTAATCATGCTCGGAGATCTATCACTCACTCGCTCACTCTTGACAAACACGCACATTGGTTCACGACACAAGTCCTGGGTCATAAACTCCCTCCCAACGTGTAAATGTCTCCCGACATTTATAAACTGTGCGTAAAATGTACAATAACAATAACCGTTATGAACTATCCTTCAAGTCGTTTGACGAAACAAACAACAACTATTAATCAAGCATTTGAAATACAGGGACAACAACTAATCATTTAAAATAATAAATAAATTCTCGTCATCAAAGACCGTCCCTCTTATATGGTGGGGTTTCGAACTGACTTTTTGCAAGATATCTTGGGGGACCTAACCGAGTACACTCATTTGAGACGTGAGAGGGAGAAGAAAGATGTCTCGTGGGTGCACTTATTGCCTAGACCTACTGGTTTGAACGTTACGCTTTCAAGAGGCTGGCTAATATGGGGATCGATAATAGATGATGATCTACTATCAGAGGCTGTTAATGTAGAGTCTTCACGGAACTGAACATTATAATTCAGGGCCCAACCTTGTCGTCTTTGTCGGTTAACATACTGGTCAGAGACCGAGACAGAACTCGAAGATTCAGAGCTCGACTCCAAAGCGGTAGCCTTTGGTAGACCCGGTGTCTTATATTATATGCGCGTACAAAATTGTAGCAATGTTTGATTCCAGTTTTGTTTTGGCTTTTCCTCTAATGTCCCTAGCATTTTTAAGAGAGTTTAATTGAAGGTTTCACAGGGAAAATCACCAGTTGGTGAAAACGGGAGGAGCGAAACTTTTGTATGTTTGCTAATTTGCATAACCTGTTTTGAATTATAACTTTACCCTCGAAATTACGTACCAGATCACTGTCAAGCCTTGCTGGGAAACTTTAATATCGAAAGAACTGGTCATAAAGGACTTTAGTGGTAGTCTGAGCCGCGTGATTTCGTCAAGGAACAGCCTGATCATACCTGGTGAAATGGTCAACAATATATTATCAAACCCTCCCTTAGATCACTCCAGAGACAAACAAGAGCGTTGATTTGAGATTATAATCTTTTCTGTTTGTTGGATACTTAAATCGAACTCTCTCTCCACCTTGCATCTCTCTTGGTCGTTTTCTACTAACGGCAGGTGGTGTACTCTCTTGGACGAGAATTTGCCAGCTTCCTTCAGCACGTTCAGCTGCTTGTTGATCATCTTAATTTCTCGTAGTAGCACGTCATAGTTAGTGCAGGAGTCGAACTTATGGCGAATGTGGCTTTTGAGGAGTTTACTCCCAGGGAAGACCAAAACGTCTGTTTGATGAGGCAATCCTTATCCTCTTCTCTGATGTAGCCCGCTTTGATTGCAGTCTGGATAAGTGTCTCGAGCTTCCAACAGAATGGAGTTACCGATTCGCCTTCTCTCTGGAAAGGATTGAAGTTGAAAATCTCGTGCATAATTATGCCTTGAGTTGACATATCACCAAACGTAGTATCTAGGCGCTTCACTATAGGTTCAGTTGGTGCTTTCTTTCCTAATGCTATAACGGCGTGTCTCTCCCTGCCCCGTAGAGACCGTCTGATGGCCTGAATCATGATCATTAGAGGATATTCAGGTATGAGACAATTTACCACGAATCTCCATTTGTTGTATGTAACGTCAGCTTCCTATATTTGGTCATCCCCATAAAGAAAAGGAACTCAGGAACCCTGATGAAAGTGGTTGGGGTGTGGGTAGCGTTGTCTGTGGCCGAAATACCCTGGGAAACACCAAATAGTTCTGCAGCACCTACTGGAGCCTTGAGCTTGATGTCCACACACGGTATACCAAACCGCATTAGCGAGCATATCCCAATTCCTACAATTAGAGTGCTTTGAGACAAAGGAGTAGAAGGGGGTATATCAGATTCGGCTGTTGTTACAATGGGTTTAAGTGAAACCCTGAAACCCTCGGGTTGGTGGTGGCATTACCACATGCCCAATGGCATTCAGTGCCTATATCATTTCATTATCATTCATGGAATGTTTACTTGTAGCCATAACGAAAAGAGCCCTAAAATGTCGCACGTATATGTAACCAATGCAAAGAAATCACACGACAGCGATCGGTTGTATAACTAGGTTTCAGGATAAAAAATTGAACTATGTACCAACGCTAAAAAATAAAAGCATTCGCCTTCAAAGCATATATCACACAAAATTCCTCTATGTATCAACATATGCTGGCATTTCTAGACAGCTTCCTAAAAACCGTATAGCACGCCTTTTAATATCAAGCGCAAGGGTATACATATAATAAACACATAATGATGCATACATATATAACTCAAAACATAAACGTCAACAGTACTCTCACCTAGCCTTCAGCAACATTTAATTGGGCTTTGAAGCACTGTACAATTTTTTTTAGTGTTGTTTAAAGCATAGTGGTATATTAAGTAAGGAAAACTGTACTGTCAAGTCTACAACACCTCAAGCAGTGATCTAAACAAACATATGTGGTGGTCAGATAATCAAATTATAATTCACACCAACCCGTATATTTCGCAATGAATCAAGCTGACATACTCTCTATTAACAATTCAAACAGAAAATAAATGTATGCATATTCGTGATAATGTTATAAATGCCATTGCAATGTCCATGTAATTAATGCAGAATTATAGTTGGTAACAAATCCTTGCATTTGCTAAAGATCATGCCTTAATGTGTTATAGCCAATACGTCAGCAGGACGAATTCATAACAATGACCTTGACCTCGATTTGACACAGTAATTTCTAGGTAGCATCTAACAAAAGGGTCAAATCGTGCTGCTACCACGTCTTGAACTAGACTGTTCGTGCAATGTTGGCAATATAAAAAAAAACTATATGGTTGGAACGTCATGAATATTATGTGCAAACGACAAATGATATTTTGTTTGTTTGTTTGTTTGTTATGGTTTAACGCCATTTTTCAGCACACTATAGGGCTATACATGGCGGCCAGTATTAATGGTGGAGGAATAATCCGGAAAAGCCCGGAAAGAACCATCGACCCACAAGAAGCCACTGGCAAGCTTTCTCACATACCACATTGGCCGAATCCGAGACTCGACCCCACACAGACAGAGGTGAGATGGCAGTGATCCGTAAAAGATAGCGCTTTAGACCACTCGGCCAATCGGGTCAAAAAATACGAAACTATCCAGTGAGACCTTAGCGTCTTCCTGTATGCTGACAGCTTCCTGTGCAGACTCTTTTTCGGGATCAATTGGTAGTGGCACCCTGGGTCCGGTTTATCTGTAAAATACGATCTTGTCTCTCTCCCACGTCCCACGGTGGGCGCCATTTGTGAGCTTTGTCTCTGTCAAGTGTTGAATTTCGGATAAGCAGTGAACCTTAAAGTCAACATACCAAGCTTAAAGATTTTATCACATTTAGACCAGGGGTGTATTTGGGAAGGGACCCTCTAAGTATCACAAGGGATTTCGGAGACTGATTAAATGGGACACACACTCAGTAAAGATACATTAAACCCAGACAGTACTAAAGTCGACAAACTTTGGAGCGCCGCACGTCCAACTACATAATTAGAAGTGCGATCTTCTTTTAGGACGTGACGGTTATTGTCGTCAGTTTGTTGCAAATGTCAGAGCTATTGTTAGTCCGTTGACAGACTTAACAAGGAAAAAGGCTCCGACAACGGTTATTTGGAAATACGCGTGTCAGATTGCATTTCAGACATTAAAGGATAGGTTGACGTAAGACGCCGATGTGAGACTATCTGACGTGACAAAGGATGTTTTCTATGGTACCACACGCTTTTGACAGGGTTTTTGGTGCAATTATACTGCAGGACCATAATGGGAATTTATTCACGGCTGCTTACGGTAGGTGAATGTTATTGCCAGTTGATCGCAATTATTCTGTTACCTAACGAGAATACCTTGTGATAATCTTTGCGAGCTCTAAATTCAGACGCTATATGTATGGACTAAAGTTTATACAGTACTGGAGACTGACCACAATCAGCTTTCTTAGTTGGCCCGAGCTAAATTGACAAATGGTCGTTTAATAAGATGGTCATTATTTCTTCATCAATATCAAGTTCAATTGCGTTATTTTAAGGGAAGGGCCAATGTATGAAGAAATTTTCTGAGTATACTAATTGGTTCTGAGCTGACAGGGTCACCTAAAGACAAGTAGAACTAACTTAGATGCAGCTTCGAAATTCGGAGAGCAAAACCTCAGTTGCTCTTAAAAAGAGACCCATGAAAAGTTATCGAAATTTCGACGAGCATTAAACCTTACAGTTGAATGTGGTGAGAGTAACTATTTTATCACATTTAGACCAGGGGAGCATTTGGTAAGAGTCATTTGGAACTTCATTCTTTTTATACTAAAGTAAGAAATAGAATGTTTTGTATGTAGTAGTAAATCTTAATGCGTACTTTGTGTTCATTTGTAAGGGCAAATATCAGATTTTTAGCGGAGCAGTTCTTTCACTCTTACCACAAGATAATTAATTTAAAAAAACTAGTTAATAAATATAATATAATGCATATAATATAATGTTTGTTTGGTTTAATTAGAATAAGATGATTCTTTTCCAGGTTGGAAAGGTAAAACAAAACAAATTCTTGATCCAGAAAATTAAACTACTGATCTTTAATAAGCTTGCAGTAATATCAAAGTATATTCAAAGGTATGACATACCGCAGTTAGGCATCATGTGGTGGTTATGATCTCTGCTATAAGCATGGAATCACTATATGTGAAGATGCGAATTAATGAAGGACATCTTAAAATTGAAGTTGTCATCCAGACTAAACTTAATTGCTATATTGATTTTATTGTTACACATGCATGCTTTTAAAACTGTTTCTCTTATGTTACACCGTGTTTAAGAGCCCATAGGATTTATCCAAATAACAGGCACCAGATAAACTTGTTCTCTCCTTGGTTTCAAAGTCCCGCTGTACATTTAAACTTTGCCATAACCTGGATTCCTCTCCATGTTGACTTGACCATCACATCTTTTGGTCCTAAAAAGACCATGCATTCTACTTTACTTCTTCAACAAGCTGGCCAAACGTGTTGGTTCTCGTCTTCTTTTGCATACAGTCTAGAAATGTTTTGGACAAACCTATACTCTCTGATTAAACAATATAGAATTTTGAAATTTATGTAAAAGAAAACATCATACAAGTTCAGTCTTTTGAAAATAATGTACTGCCTTACTAAGCTGAGGAAATAATAGAAACACTACAGGGGAAACTACAGTATTAATAAGTCAAATACATTTATAAATGCAAGAAGTCTAAGTCACATATATGTTACAATACAAGTACTGTAAATTGCAATGTTATGTTAAAAACACGTTTCTTATTACACAATTGCTGCCTAGATCTATCAGAGTTATAGCAAAACATTTTATCATAAAAAAATGATTAAAATAAATATCAGTGCAAGAAATTGAATAGGTCTTTGCATTATGTTTCAATCTATGACGCTCAATAATTATCTTCCATGAGCTTAATGAATGATTATTTGCTTTTTGTTTGCGAAGAAAAGTGATCATCGAATTCCTTCTAACCTGAATTTGCAAGTGACAGAGAACTGTATGACTAACATTGAAATACTACTGTTGATACACGTTGAACGTATCACGTCGTATTGTAAGTTCCAGACATTGTCTAGCAAAATCTACCTGTTCAATTGTCTTACTGGTCACAGCTAAAAAAGACAAGTCCCAAATTGAAGCATAAGATCACTCACAAAAGGATTTCTGAACCATAATATCAGTCACAAAATCTGTAGGATTTCACAATTATTTCATTTTGAAACATGACAAAATGCTACTCGTCTGTTACATTACAAATGGTGGCATGACATTAAATTAATGGCACTAATATTTTCCATCATAACTATAAGTTTTAAAAGTACCAGAATTAGTACTTGCTACTGATTTGTGACTTGAGATGAAGTAACAAGATGAACTTCAGTAACTGACAACACACTGTCACACTTTTTTCACTTTCCAAATAATGTATGATAATGAAGATTCCATGCAATCACAAACATCACGTTGACTGTTATGATCTTATGACAGGTTGGCAAAATTGCCATGGATCGGTGACCATACTTGGATGATAATAGTTCTCTCTATGACTTTTGGCACCTGGATTACTTGATTTATCAAACCTTGGACTCTGAAAAAGAAAACAAATAATACAGAAAATACAAACTTACTGGCTAACTTACAAAACTAGATAAATTAATTGAATGTTTTCTGCAAATAAAATAATATAATCTTACTACAGTAGTCCCCCTCTTATACGGCAACCCTTGCTGCACCGGGAAAGTGGCCTTATAAGACGGGTGGCCGTTCCAGAGGGGGGCTAAATTTATTAGAGAAGTACATGTATGTGTAATGTACGTAGTAAGAAAGCTACATACTTCAAAACATTAAATATCTTCGTCTAAATGAAACATTAATCAATAAAAGTTCTTTTTGTTTTGTTATAATAACAAATTTATGTCAAATAAATATACGTTACTATTTTTTCTTTCTTGGCGTAAGTGTGATATGCGAGCGGGTATTGATGTCATGCACATTGCAAATGGATTCAAAAACGTCATTTACATCTTGGTACATACATAATTATGTTTCTATTTGCTCCATTTTCCCACTGCTGCTGAATAACCTTCTTATCGGTTATGAATTTGTATTTTCAAATTGTTTCAACATAAACTTGTTTGTTCCGAGTCGTCATTCCCCCTCCCCCCCCCCCCTCTTTCCCCGATGTCGTCGAGTAGCATAACCGACTTTCTTCTAAAATAATGTATCCGCTAACGTGATGACATTTTAATGTTTGGTAATAATTTATTCGGTTATTGCTGACTTTATGCGATTTAATTATGCAGACAAAACTTGTGTCGAGTGTACGAAATACAGTCTTCTTAAATGAAGCCATAATGTGTGGTCACGTGATTTTTCCGGTCTTTGTCTGGTACCCTGTTGATTTTTAAAGGTTCTCCGTGTGTGCCAATGTACAAAATCTATTTTTAACCCATGCTGACCCTGTTATGATTATAACAATTACGTCTGGTTATAATCATCAAAGAGAAGAACTCGACATAGGCGTTAAACCCCAAACTCTGTCATAACATTATTGAGCCCATTTCCTGTAAACATCGACTTTTATAGATGATGATATACTATAAATCCTTTAGTCGACACTATTAACGGCGACTTGACACTCAGAGACGTGTAATCTACAATAGAGATAATCAAAATTGCTTATCTTACCGTAGGCTTACGTCAAGATTTGAATTAATTATTTGTTATGGATACATTTAAAGAAACAAAAGTGGCCGTTCATGAGGGGGACATATTTCATGTTTTGTACTAAAATGCTGGCCGCGTTAGAGGGTCGGTTGCTCTTGAGGGGTACTTTTGAATACAAACTCGTCGGTGCCAAGGGATTCTGGCCGTAAGAATAGGGTGGCCGCTGGTCGGGGGGGGGGGGGGGGGCGTTTAAGAGGGGGACTACTGTAATCAAGTAGATACCGGACCAGATCTTTGTTGTAATGACATACCATAATACGGCGAATTCGGAGAGCACTGACAAGTGAGGGTATATAGGTTTTACATATTTACACTTTGGGTTTATAACATAATTCAAACGTTTACTAAATAAGCGACAAGAAACTCTAGAAAAATGTCACCTTCTTTTACCTGAAAACAATTCATTTAACAGATCATATTTGTAAACAGTACAAATGAAAAGATTCTTTAAAAAATAATAATTAATGATATATTAGAAAATACAATTTATCAAAATATTTAAATTATTTACTTTGATTCTGTATACATATGTATATGGTTCCTTCCATATTTTTTTCTTTACTAATACAGTTACATAATAGTATGTAAATTACGTACTCTTTTTAATGTAGTCGAATCACCTGTATTTTAGATGATAATTGCAATTTATCGTCTGGAGTTTGAGCAGATAGTTTCTGAACAATACAAGCCTTTCAACAATTTACACTTATGCATGTTAAGTGTCATCTGTATTTGATCTTACATATATATTCCTTACTAACTAAATTCTCAATTGTTCATTAAGAAATGTATGTTTACTCACCTGTGTATCATAAGCGTGTCCCAATGACTGTCTACCTGTGTTAATTCTTACTGGAGAACTGAAAAACTGATTTCCCAATGACTGTCTGCCTGTGTTACTTCTTACTGGAGAACTGAATAACTGATTTGGATTTCGGAAACTGTGTCCGATATGTGTTGTAGTTCTGAAACTGGATTCGGCGTGTGATGGGGTTCTAAAATTGTGTCCGACGTGTTCTTCCAAATGGTATGGAGGGGTCAACAAAATACTCCTCTGCTGTTGAAATCTAATCGATGAACTCGTCCCGGGAGTGCTAAAATGTGAATTCCTTGGACGTTTAGATGATATGCATCCGTTATTATTGAGCTGAGAATGTGAATTGTTTCGTCGCTCATTATTATTTCTCTGTATGGGAGCTTCAGGGTACATAAAAGTATCAGAACGAATACGCTTTGGAGGAACCTGATGAATTGCATTTGTCCGATTGGGAAGGTTAGCCTGTGTAAAAACAGGCGAGCCCCAAGCTGTCGGAGAATCCTTCAGTCCAGACTAATGCATTGTAGATCTGGTATGCAAGTAGATAAATGTTTTAACTCCCTGTCGATGAAGACTTTTGTTGGTAAGTAAACTAATTTTCACAGTTCGAACTGCAACTGATCTGTCTAGGGAACTGGTCTCAGTTTTACTGTGTCACTAATTACCGCCTCAAGCCAAAAAAAAACGTACCGGATCATACCTATTGGACAACATTTGAGCGATGGAAACAACACGATTGGTCAGTAACTTCGGATTATAAGGTGTAATTACAATTAGATCTGATCCATTCAAAAAGACCGCTATAGAAAGTTATACCGCACACAGCATTTTTAGAACCCATTATATTGTACACTCATACCGTCATAAAGTTTTTACTAAAATTATACCTAGATATGTGTGCATATCTTGAGTTTCGTTCGCTCTGTGAAATGATATACTTTATACGCAAACTTTAATAAGATATCTCATTTAATTGTGTATTTCACGAATGATAAATATAAAACTTTGAGCAAATATACCGTGATGTTATGTCCAAAATGCAACACGTATATTTTCGATAATCAATTGTAACCGTAATCGGTTTAAAATGTAAAACAATATTTTAACATGATAAACTGATTTAGAGTTGCTTTAAATTCTGTGTTTATGATACGAATGATAACACAACGGCAACATAATTATCGTTGTAATTTGTTTAAAAGCAATGCATATTAATAAATGCCTTTGAGAAGACCCTTACATTTTAGAAAGCCTAGAGAGTGTTAAACATAAATATGATTTTGTGTCTTACTATAACAGTTTAAGAGCTGGTCGGCATTTTTTGAACGTTTGAATTACATAATTCAACCATTCATATAATACAGAGTATGATTTGCTTGGGAAAATATTTTAATGTCATTAATATGCTGTGAAATAAATATTTGCAAGTTATATATTGCTTTTAAAAAATTAGTAGTAAAATTACCGTAATTTGCCTCAATTTCTACTCTTTATAAGAAATAATATCGCTCCAGTTCAAAGAAAATATATTAAATGGATTTGTCGAACCGTTTCGTTTGGTTATCTCCGCAAAAATATATTTTTCTTTGCGAGAAATCGTCTTTATTTTTGAAAACCATTTTATTTCAAAGAAAACATTTAGACAAATTTCAGTGTTTTTTCCCCCAATGATCTAAAAACATGGTCGGTAACTTCATTATTTATTGAAGAAAATGAGAGTCACTTGCCAAACTTATTTTCAAAACTATTTTCTCTAATTCATAAGTTACACGCCTCCTTTACCAATAATTCTTCATAGTTTTAGAATTCGTGAAGGTTGTATAAATTTAATGATCATTTTTGAGTAACTTTACCGAAGTTGTACTTAAATAATACAACATAATTTGTTGGGCAATCAATCATCCATCAGTTTAGTATGAATTTTTAACAAAAATATTTAGCTAAACATTACGGGACTTCTAGGCCGAGAAGACAAACGGTGCACTAACATTTTATTTCAATAAGGAAATGCAACAACCGAAAATAAACCTATTACATCCTCTGCCAATCACCCTATCGAACTATAATAAATTAAGCAGTAAAGTAGGTCAGTGAACTAATGAAGCTGGATCAATCGTATCGAAAGCGGTCAATATAGTTTATAGCATTTAAAGTCTTGGAATTAGATTGTCTGCATGCAGTTGCAATAATGTCTTTTCGGAAGAAAGCTTGCTATTTGGGTATTTGGCACCAGACGAATGTCACCCTCGTACATTCGATAAAAAAGAGAAAAAGTGTTCATGTGATGTTGTTACCCCCCCCCCCCCATGTGTCGTTCATTATATATATATATATATATATATATATATATATATATATATATATATATATATATATATATATATATATATATATATATATATATATATTCTTCTAAAGAGTTTTAATTTATTCAAACTTTGAAGGGATATTGTTTTTATGGTGTTTATATAGGCTTTATTTCTCTAAATTTGAAATTCCTTCCCCAGTTCGTTTTTTTTTTTTGTTGTTTTTTTTTTTTGTTTTTTGTCGACCTTGGCTAACCTTGAATCCGTTGCATGTTATTTATGTTTGTGCTATATGTGTGTAGCTATATATGTATTATATACATAGTTTCCTTGTTATGATCGCCAGCTATGTTCAATTCATTCAGTTGTCTTTTGTTTTTTTTGTGACCCTCCAAATTTGGGTTCAACATTTCTTTAAGCTTTTTTTAAATGAATTTAGTTTGTTATTTGTTTTAAATTTTGACCGAAGTACGGTTGAAATTTTTTTTAAAAAACAAAACCTTATTGGTTTAAGGATTGTTTATTCCCTGTCGTTCTTCGTGTTTTCTGATTTATTTTTATTTTTTTTCCAGTTGAAAGTACTTATTGCGTATATGGAAATGTTGGCATTTATCACTTTGGCGTGTTGTGGTATAAAATTACAAAGTTCAGACCCCTTTGATCTCAGCCGATTGCAATGGTTACCTATTAGCAACCAATTTATTGCAATGAACAAGAGGATTAAAAACTGATAATTAGATGAGTGTCAGATTGAAAGGCAAGTGAGTCGTTTTCACTCTCAGTGACACGTCGTTTTGGATGAGAACTTTAAACAATAGCAAACGCAGAAAACGCTGTGAGCATTGCAGGTGTTATTTTAATGAGGGTTGAGTGTGTTGATTAGACGATGGAAGGTAATACTTATCGTCTTAGTACGTCACCATTGGATTGTCACGAGTATATGCTCTTAAAAAAGTAACAGAAAATGGTAAAAATCAACAAGCATGTTAAAATTCAACAAATAATTTATATCCCTAAATTACAAAGTGAAAATGAAAGAGAATTTATAGTATTGCGAACGAATCCCACCCCAATCTTAGACTTAGACAAACTTTCTGCATAAACTTCCAAATTAAGTCCAACGTGGACGTGTTTACCTGATTGTGATGACCTGTATAATGCTAAAGTACCATTCTTTAGATGAAATAAAATTTCAAAAATAATAATGCAAATTACTACTCATATATAAACATTCTAGCGACCGTCTGCAGTTAATTATAGATCAATGATGAATTTCCACACAATAATCATTATTGAAGTTTGAAAATAACGATACAAATTATTAATAATGATATTGCTTCGAAATGAATTTCATATGGTACACATTTTCATCATAATCTTTAGTGATTTTCCCCCTCCCCTTTCAAGCATAACGGACAAACTACGCAGAAATGTGGAGTGAGAGAGAAAAGGATTTTGTTCTGGATAAAACCTTGAAACAGAAATTACACGAAGTAAACTACAGTAATAAGATTTGTCGTAACGATCGGTGCTCTCTTTGGGGTTTATCTACTCTGTTTTTAAATGACACAAAGTTGCAAACTATGTCAGTATTATACAGTAAATTCCTCGGTTACGTGGTACACATACCGTGATGTATTGAATGTTTTGTTTTTGTTGTTACTTAGTAATCATACTGTATTGTTCTAATAATCGATTATCATTAATAAAATATAAAAAAATATCCATGGCCCCCCCCCCCTCTCCCTCTCTTTCTCGTTACCTCTATGTCTCTCTCTTTGTCTCTCTCTCTCTCTCTCTCTCTCTCTCTCTCTCTCTCTCTCTCTCTCTCTCTCTCTCTCTCTGGGAGAGAGAGAGAGAGCGACAGACAGATAGAGAGAGAGAGTGACAAACAGACAGACAGACAGAGTTTATGGTCGATTGTATTGTTACTGAAGCGGAATAATGACCTTTATCAAATGTAGATATATTAAAAATGTTAACACTCATATGAACCGCTCTGGTGGTCTAGTGGTTAGAGCGTCCACCGTGGAAGCGGGAGGTCATGGGTTCGATGACCGGTTTTGTCATACCATAGACTTACAAAAATGGCACTAGCATAGTGTTCTGACTGGTCGGCCTGGTGTCAGGATAATGTGACTGGGTTTTTCATCATGCTATATGTCTGTGGCATGATGCACCAATGCTAGACATAACTATAAACTGCCTCATTGCATACATCGTAACGATATGACTGAACCATTGTTAAAACTACGTAAAAAATCCTAATCACACACGCACACAGACACACACACACACAGACACACACATACACACACACACACACACATATCATCCATTTGAAATAAACAAGTTCAAAACACTCGAATTGTATTTGTATGTCAATACTCTTCTGATCCATTCTAAATCATCCAGTGCAAGTACTTGAATTGTATTACATATCAATGCTCATATATTCAAATATAAATCATTCGTTGCAAGTACTTGAATTGTATTACATGTCAATGTTCATATGCACGATTTGAAATAGACCAGGACAAGCACTTGAATTGTATTGCATGTAAATACTCATATGATCAATTCTAAATAATCTAGTCAAAATAATTCCCGTTACAAGCGTCAGACTAAATCAGTTGTTGTATAAAAAATATTATGTTTTAAAACTGGCTGTTGCAAAACACATCACATTCCACTATAAATGCAATTGCTGCGGGAAAAGAAGAAAGATTCGTACTTTTATGTTTTCTGTCAAAAGAAAGAAAAATTAATTTAATCACTGATATTGTAGTATATTTGCGACACAGAATCGAACAATAAAAAAAAAAACGTGTGGAAAAATAATGAAAAAGTCCGCGAAATTTAAATCTAAATCCTCTGATCCTGATCACTATTTCCATATCAGGATATAAGGACCCTGAGTGGTCTTAAACTGTTCGTTACGGATCACTGCCATCTCACCTCTGTCTGCGTAGATTCGAGTCTAAGATTCGGATAAAGTAGTTATGTGAGAAAGCTTGTTAGTAACTTCTCGTGGTCGGTGGTTCTTTACGGGGGTTTTCCGGGTTCTTCCTCCACCATTAATACGAGCCGCCATGTATAGCCTCTATTGTGCTGAAAAATGGCGTTAGACCATATAAAAAAGAAACATATCAGGATATAAAGCGAATAATCTTTAGGACGGCTATACGTTTCAAGTGATATTGAATTTCACTTTTTGGTTAAAATTCTATATAGCACATTCACCCCTCTTGGAATTATTTCAGACTTCTCACCTAACTTGAGTAAAACATACATCCTGTTTGATGAAATAATGCTACGATTGAAGTTTAAGAGAAGTTGTAGTTTGGCAGGTTTGATATTGGCTACATTACAAGTTTGGTACCTTACCATAATGACCAAATACTTTGGTTGCTTATTGGACGTTATCATGGCATTTATTAGGGTCAATTTTTTGACACTCATTAAGATGTGGTCTGATATTTAACTACCCTCTACATAGTTCATATACTAGTTAACTGGTATTGCAAACAGTCGCACTATGTGTGCTAGGGAAGTTTAATATTCATCTATATCCACGTGACCATTGGAGTAAACTGGGCATGGATCAAGTGAGCTTATTGTAACAGAATTGTAACCGAGGGGGTATTGGATTAAATGAATAACTCAAACACAATGCGTGAAAGATGAAAATGTATTAACTTAATAAATTAAAGAAAAATGTATGATGTAAAAATACAATGATTCTCACACACGCTCAATATACACTTGATTCAATCACTCTGTACTATCACACATTGATAATAAACCATTAATATATATCTCTCTGACATACAGCTAAAAGAAACATCAATTTCAAATAATAGTACACACTAAAATAATCAAATAGTTTCACGTATATACAGGACTTGGGATTCAAACAATCTCAAGTTTTCAAATACGTTAAAACATGTTCCGCACTGTCAGTAAGGTTGACAAATCTCCTGGAATTCATCTAAGATTCAAAAAAATCACAAATATACCAATTTAAGGAACAATTGGAATAAATAGATGCTTCTTGACTCTTGTACAGTCGCACGATTCATCCACCGATAAAACACACAGTTTCACCACGTTCCTCGGGTTGACACTATTGTATATGTTGTTCACACCCTTCACGGATCCACTACATGTACAGTCAGTCATACGTATACACGTAGAGACAGCATACATCACTCTTGTATTAGCTATGTCTACAGTCGTGGCTTCACCACATGTACAAGCATACGTACATACATATAGACATCTAGATAGCTCGTTACATTACCTCGTAACCACCGCGTAACCTTATAACCACCTCGTAACCTTGTAACCACCTCGTAATCTTGTAATGTTGTAACCTTGTAAGCTTGTAATCTTGTAACCTTGTAAGCCCTATGCCTTTTAGGAATACCACGTGAAAATACGTGCTCTCTTCACTAGATCCAAATGATCACTGCCTCGATTATACCTTAATCTTGCTTAATTCAAAAGACGGTGAGTAATATTAACGGTAAAATACCCGTGCATAGCGTGATAATGATGTTTGCAGCCGCAAGTAGTTTACTTAACAACGCAATAAAAAAAAAGTATATACCACAACCACACCGGGATAGTGTTTCTCAGCCAATTCTCAGCAATGTCACCGTGAGATATTTATATGAACCAGGAGAACTCGAAGGTGGTAAAAAAAGGCTACTGATCCTTTTTGGAGTGTCACTAAGCATAGCATATCTACTGTAACACGATCAACTGGTAGACCTCCAATCTATAAATTGGATTCAACTGCCCCTCAGCGGGGTTTTACACGCGAACAATTACAAGTGATTCCTGACGATACTCAATTGCCACCGCATGGTCTTAACTAGCGCCGTTGCGTCTGTTGCACTCAAGACAAGTCAACATCACATTGTTTCTGACATGACCGAGACTGTTATTTTTTCTGTCTACGGTAAATTGGCGAGGATCTTTATCTGAATACTGCCAACGCATTATACAATTGCAACTCGCGCAGTGGTTATTCTGTTGTTGCTTCAAAGTGATTATTAATTCAGCATCAATGTCAAATTCTCGTTTTTTTTTGTCTTGTTGTTTGTAACCTGAGAGTTTTTTATCAATAATTTTAACATCAACGATGCTAGCATCATCCATTGTGGTGTCATCATCGAAAATAATTCTTCAAAGTTGATTTATTCGCCGCACTCTAGACACTGCAAGATAGACTAAATTTGACCACTCAATGTGATTATCAACTATCCAAACAATTGTATCCGTGATGGTTAATCCTTGCGAGGAATGTATCGTCGTTACGTAACCCAGTGTCCATGGCGATTTATCAGCGCGCAATGAGATCAACCAGCACAATATCATTTAACACTAGTGTTTGTCTTTCGTTTTGTCCTGGAATTTCAACTTCAATATTCTGTCGCCGTGTATCACATGGTCTATAAAACAGCTGCACTGGGCTCGTTGGGAATTTTTCTTTGTGAAGCTTAAACTTTTTCTGAAGTGTGTCTCTGACTATCTTTCTACTTGCCACTACAAAATCGTTTGGTCTCCATGCTTCCCAAAATTCCTCCATGGGAGTTTCAGGAATTATTTCTCTGATTATTTCACATTGGATTCTATCCGGTTGTAATCTAATTAATTTTTTGACCACAAGTAATTGTTCATCAAGTGCTCTATAGTCGGTATCGATTTCTTCATAATAGTCAACAAACCCTTTTAACCAATCATGTGGACCCGCGCCGACAAATGGTGGTGGCTGGCCATGATCTCCACACATTATCACCGCTGTATTCTTTTGCAGCAACCAATCAAGAAACATTTTTAATACATCTAACGAAATGGTACATATCCCATCCCAAATAATAACCGCGGGGATGAATTTTTCACCCATTCGTTCAGGGGTCCATTTGTCGCCGTTGTATCGAAAAAAACTGTGATAAGTGCAAGCCTCAACGTTTCGTTATTTTATCTCTCGCGCTAGTCTATGGGTCGGTGTCAGCACAATCATATTTGCTCGACCTTGATATAATTCAATCGCCCGAGTCGTTTTTCCTGACCCGCCACAGCCGTTTAAATAAACTGTTTTATATCTACAAATTGGATCGGATATCGGTGGCGCATTAGAATGCTCTGATAAATTATCACCGCGTAAGTAATTACTTTTAATTTCAACGTCTGTTGATTCAGAATAATCACGCAGCATTTCTTTTTTAGTTCTCCATGATCCCCAACTTTCATCCGGATTAGTGAATTCAGCAACTGCGCAACTGTACTTGCTGTTAATGTAAAATGAATCAACGGCAACTCTAACCGCAGTGTCAGGAAATCTATTTATCATTGAAAAATACAAGCATAACCCAGCATCTACGACCTCAAATGTGTATACGGGGATCTGTAACCGTCACTGTAAGTAACGACTGTACCCAATTTTGTTCCATTGGACAAAAAAGCATCTTTACGATCCACATATATGTTTTTAGATACTGCATCCGCGATTACAAAGTCGTATTCGGTGTTATCCATAATCAACCGTGAACAATATCGTTTATAGTCGCATTTTAATCCTCCCTGAGTGAATTTTCCGATTATTCTTCTGCCGAGATCTTTTGTTTCGATGTTTCGTTGATTAAATACCCGTTTGGACCACTCAATGATATATTCTTCATCCGCCTGAATATGTTTTCTGGATTCCTCAATTCTATTATCAAGACGTTCCGGTGTTGGTAACCAGACATTGGTTTGTTTCGGATATGATATAATTGTTTCAATGACCGTCAGCGAAATTAACATTTTTGTATCAATCATGAACCGTAATAACGCTATTGGCAGCCACTTCTTTTCAGACATGTGTCTACCAATCCAAATATAACAAGCGCGATGAAGTCCTGCTGCGAACTCAAATGATACTACACGAGCGAATCCAGTTAAATCAAAATCAGGCAGCGGCCCATTAATTGCAACACGAGTAATTTCATGTACGGGGTGTCCAAATCGTTTAAAATACTCAGTACACTCTCCATAACCAAGAAAACTCGCTTGATAACAAGCAACCATATCAACTGAAATGATATTATCACTGTCGTATTTTTTATTCCATAAACCGCCATGATTAAATTCTAAACAACTAGCCTCAATGTCTGGCAAGAATTCTACGCATGTTGGTTTCCATGCGTTTTTGATTCTCGCAAAATGAGCTGCAACCGACGGGATTGTAAAACAGTTTGTCAATAATTGTTCATCATCGGTGGCTTCGCCACTGTTGTTGGCTTCGCCACACGTCGTTAAAAACTCACTAGCTGTTTTTTACATTTTGTTGTGAAATGCTTTAGTGCGGTATAATTCACCGTTTGGTCATACAAACTGATCAAACGTATCCGTGTCGTTTTCAGTGCTGCGAAGTAACCACACCGACACGGGGTCGTTTTTACTCAAATACGCAATAGCATCGAATAGTTTCTCTTCAACGAGAAAACCATCCCTGGAGAATTCTTCTTGTAAGAATTCGTGAGGTATATAACTTTATTGTTCTGTTTCGTGGAAATATTGTGACCGCGGACGTCCATGCGTGTTCGTTATGATCAATAATTTTGATTGGAGCTCCCATTGATTTATATTTTGATTCGTATAAAACTTCTCCGGTTATCGTTGTAACGGTTATTGGAAATATCAGCGACGTTTCTAATTTTGCTATATCGCTAATAGTTTCTCCGCGGTCTTTCACCGTTAACTCCCATTGAGCTATTTTGCTACGCCGTAGATCGGTAAGTTTGTTTTCTCGGGATGCATTTGTAAAATGTTCTGTTATTCGTGCTGCTACACAATTCAGCGATGAAGTCGCCGGCGACGACTGTTTCATTCGTTTTAGTTTTCCTATATCGGGTTTTTCATTTAACGGATATATCCCATACACAACTGCTGTTTCAGGATATGCTCGTTCATAGTATGGTTTGTCAATTCCAGTTAACAGACCCGGCTTAGAATCACGGCTAACAACGACTTTTTTCTTGTCTTTGAGAATTGGTTCAAATTTGTCTCGTATAATCCAACCTCCTGACTCTACACTGATAATAATTTTACTCTAAAAAAATACTTTTTGTTGCCAAGTTGTGATAACATCATGGCTGCGTTGCTATCGTTCATGGTGGCATCAACAACGCCATCAATTCGAAATGTTGACCAACTATGAGATGCACCGTCGTGCTTGAATTCATCAAAACATTTTATTTATCAGGGCTCTATCCGTTATTGCCCGTTTTGGCACATCTTTGAGGGTTCTATCGAGATTAAATTTAACGTTTTTGTAATGCTTAATTGCTGATAATCTCTCGAACTCCTCCATGTTATAATTAAAACAAGTATTTAAATAGAAAAATATAGTATAATGAATCACTGCAAGTGGCTTATGATTGGATCAATAACCCCGTGTAACAAATCATGCAGAAGCGAATTCTGTGGGTATCATTTACAAAGCGTTCGGCGAGGAAGTTTTGGCCCTACCCCTTGTCTGGTTTGCCACATTGGCGTTCGTGGGAAATCACAATTATGTCTCAATTGTGGCGGCAAACGATACAGAAAACTAAAACGCTACTAAGACAAATGAATCAATGACCCGTTCAATGACAAAGTCATCAAAACCCCTCAAGACTTCATTGATAGACTTATAATTAAAGCAAATAATAAATTAGACAAATAGTATTATTATACAAATGAGCCAAGACTTCAGACCCCATCCAGTGCTTGTTAATTATGAAGCATCCCGTGATGGTGTTGTCAGGAACAGCAGACTGAAGAAGCCGGTTGGTATTTGGGATATTTGCTATTTACTGTTGGGAAGAAGAGATATTATTGTCACAGAATTATTTTTGAATGTCATAATTGATGAAAGATGTCTTTGTGATTGATCACATTGATGGATTCCCTCAAAATAACAAATTGGATAACTTACGAGTTGTTACTCAAAGTCAGAATACAAAATTTGGTGCAACCGGCAAACACGCAAAACACCCCAAGAGTGTGAAATCATTTGATACAGAAACTAACGAAGAAAGGGTATTTCAATCAATGTATGCGGCTGGAAAATATTTTGATATTTTTAGGCCTTTAATACGATACGTAGCAGAAGGAATTTATCAAACAGCCGTCTCAAAGAAAAATAAACACAAGATACAATTTTCATATATCAAGGGAGATAAATCCTAACGTGATAAAGTCGCATGACAGAGTTAGGTCCCTTGAAGTCCAAATTACTCTGCGTACACACAGGATACAATTTTCATATATCAAGGGAGATAAATCGTACAATGATAAAATCGCATGACAGACTTACGTCCCTTGAAGTCCAATTAATATTACGATTAAATAATCATTTTACGATGAAAATTATTGAAATACACGCTGTTATCTAACAGCTATATTCTTTTGTTTAGTGTTTTATTTAAATATTTTGTCTGTTTTAAATGTTGTGAAACATCATTATTAAGTAATTCAAGGAAATAAAATAACACACCCTGTGGATTGAAGCTGCTGTATTAGTCACTTTATATACGTTATGACTCGTAATAAGCTTGGGGCTTTTCAAAGTCATTTGACACACGCCATTTGACTCGCGCGTATGGTTGTCTTTTGTCACAATCATGCTAGCTGGTTAACTTCATTGGGTTGCTTTTGATTGGTTGGATTGGCCGTAAAATCCGCTCCGTCGTTTCATGTTTGTGCTGTCTTGTGCTGTCCCATCATCACATTACAAATTCCATTATATCGTTTCATTGTAAATATAATCCATCCTTAATTAAGTTAATTAAGTATATGTTGTGACGTCCCCCCAAGCATATCTTCTGGGCGGTCTAACATGACGTTTGTCACCTTACGCCTCCCTTCCGGAGATATATGTTTCTGGTCCCCTTGGGCTTACTTGGATGTGAAGGGAACCAAGAAGTTCCAAAGATGTGTTGTCGTATATGTAACCTCTGGGTCTCTCTGACGTCATAGGACGCCAGAGAGACTGCCAAATGGGGTTTTCATGTATGTGCTGTCCTTAATTAAGTTAATTATGTTAATAAAGTAACCTCTGGGTCTCTCTGACGTCATAGGACGCCAGAGAGATTGCCAAATGGGGTTTTCATGTATGTGCTGTCCTTAATTAAGTTAATAAAACCTCTGGGTCTCTCTGACGTCATTTGACGCCAGCGAGATTGCCAAATGGGGTTTTCATGTATGTGCTGTCCTTAATTAAGTTAATAAAACCTCTGGGTCTCTCTGACGTCATAGGGCGCCAGCGAGATTGCCAAATGAGTGTTTTATCATTTTTTTTAAATTAAAGATAAAATGTATTATATAAATAATGGATATCAGCGATGTAAATGCTATAATCGCTGAAATTTCAAATTTGCAAAATCAAGGAATAGTATTATCTGAAGATCTCGACAGCAACATGATTACCTCGGAATATGAAAACATTGAGTATCAGTCTAGTAGGGGTCGTTATGTTTTACCTAAGATGTATAAGCTCGTGAAAGGAATTCAAAAGTCCATCAATGCTTGTTTGTACGGTAACGACATTAATGCATTTATAACGCTATTTAGCACCGTTGAAACAATACGTCAAAACCTCGGCCAAGAGAATCAAAAACGAACTGAAATTAGTTCTATGGTTCGTGATCTTAGAAAAATATTAAACGAGGAAAAACCAGTATCCTAACCACGTGAACGTTACTATAAAAAAAAGGCTTGCAGTAAGTTTTTTACTAAAACTTTTTTAGCGTTTTTTGTAACACTTTATACACTTGTTACATAGGATTTTCTCCTCAAAGAATTCTCATCAGTTTGGGCTGGCTCATGTAGTTATGTGCGTACTGGATGATCTGGTTGTGGTAGCAAGTAATCACCGCGATGCCTCCATTTTCACGTAGTTGTTGTTGTTGCCGCGAAGTTAACAAAAATTGTTCATCGCCACGCTCAGATATTACAATTTTGAAACCCCCAGCGATGTTATTTCTGAAACATTCGCGGATAGCGTCGTACAGTTTAACCTTGTTCGAGATGAATACTCTAGCTTGATGGTACATTATTTGATAACTCAGCTTTTAATTGTGATATAGTCTTCACGTGGAAACCCAAAGGGTTTCACATTTGAAAACTCAGTTCACAAACAATATATGGTAGGTGAATCGCTTACAACTAGATTAGCCCGAGAGCGGCTAGCAGCAATTAAAAAGTTTATACCGGTTCGAGACAGACTTCGCGAAAAACTTCAACAACGACAATAAATGCAAACTGACTTTTCTGTGTCAAGTGAACAACTGTTTACTCCGATAACAAGTGCGACCAAAGATGTAAAAAAGTTAACTGAAGCAGCGATATACGGAGATATTCCTGAAAAAGAACGAGCAAAGAAGGCGCCGCTGCTTGATACGCTTGAAAAGATAGCAGCAGAGACCGGACAAACACGCGCAGGGATACAACAGCTATCCAGTGATATAAAAACCCAACACGAGTATAAACTATTAGCTGATATTGATGATTCTGCACCTGAAACTCAAAGAGTTTCCACACCTGGTCCACAACCTGTTGATGTCACCACAAGACGTGTTCCCTTTAGAGACAAACTCACCGAAGGAGCTATAACACAAATTAAACGACCTCAATTAATAAAACCCGAAGATTATGAGATTTTCGGTAATTTTGCCGCCCAAAGCTTTCATTCCAGAAAGGACATTTTAAAAGACGAGTATAAAAACAGTAGAATAAGCCGAGATGAATGGGCTGATTGGTTGTATAAAAAGAAACAGGGGATTGGCCGTTTAAATAAAAGAGGATTGGGATATAAAGAATTTAGAAAGGGAATTGATGAATATGATAAAACTGGTACAACTAAAAAAGTTACTGCTAGAGGATATTCGATTGGAAATCCTTTGGATTTCAACGCAACCGTGACATGTCCTGGTAATATTCTCAGTGATATATCACGGTTAGAAGTACTTATGGGGGGAAAGCGAGCCGGAAACAACTCCATTGAAATAGTTAATGAAGCAGGTGATATCTGTAGACGATTATTTGCCGGCGGTATCATGGACATTGATGTATATCGAGAACTCATTGCTGATTTAGTTGAAAATCACAGAGACGCCCATGGTTATGATGAAAATTCTATGGATTTTAGCAATTAAACTCAAAGAGTTTTCAATGGAATTGACTACGCAATTCACTAATTGAAAAACTAATAGTTTTATAACAAGATGATTATACACTACAACCATGATAAACCCGTAAGCGTCTACGTGGTGAACTAACGACTGAATGTTTACCGCGCGGGGTACGGAGATGGTCTCGGCAGTACCATTGCGGGGTTATTTACAAGAATGGCTCCCAAGATGGCGCCGTTAGCTAAACAATTTTCAATGAAAGCCATTGATGCTATTCGTTTTAAGGGAATCAGGGCTAATGAAAATCTTGCAGGAAAGGCATTTTCTGCCGCGAAAGATAAAATAACATCATTGGTGCGAAAGAAACCAACAGCGACGAAGTGGTCTACGGCAGTGATGCCTGCAAGTGTCAGCAAAGCAATAAATAGCGAAGTGGTAGAAAAACTAGCGTCGTTGGCTGCTTCGGTGACTCCGTCACCATTGACGGCTTCACCGGTAACACATAGCGATATCATGAACGCGATAGCAGGAAGCAAGAAGTAGTTTGAAACGAAAACAAAAACGACGATGATTACAAAGAGTTTCACAATTGAAAACACTAGTGTGAATAATATAATGTTTAAACGAATCTTTGATCCCGCGTTTGATATGGAAGCCCCAGTGCGCAAAGACGATTCCGTCCGCAATTATCAATATTATTCTTATCATGCAATACAACCCGACCTACGATCGCGAATTGAACTTCAAGTTCAAGATACCAGTGAATACTTTTGCCGTGTGAAGCATTTATTGAAATCGAGGGAAAATTCGTAACAAATGTTGCAGCTGATACCCCATATGCAGATAACGCAAATGTCCGAGTTGGTTTTGTTAATAATGGCATAATGGCGTTATTTGAAAGTGCAAGATATCTCATTGATGGAAAAAAAATTGAATCAATAGACCGTGAAGTTGATGTTGCAACAACAATAATCGGACTAGCAAGATATTTTGATGATTATACAAGATCGGCTGGTCCGTCTGTGATGTTTGCAAAGGATATTAATAATCACGCTGATTACGTTAATCATACTAGGGTAAAAGCAACACGAGATACCGCAGTTTATCCAGCACCAGCCGGATATACTAGACAGGCTGGTATCTTTGATGTCGTAGATATTAATCGCAATTTCAATCTAGGGTTTGCAACACGAGTAGCGACGTTACAATGACAACAACGATATTTCTCATGTGCAATTCCATTCCATCATATATCTGGATTCTGCAGAAATTTCAGAAAAGTCATCTATGGAGACAAACACACAATCGCGTTAGTGTGAAAAGGTAATGACAATGACGCAATCTGGCGTGCTAATGATGTTGGTGATGGTAACGTTATTTTGAGTAAAATAGTATTGTGGATGCCAGTAATGACCCCATCCATCGCCACAGAACAACGACTACTCTCATTTATGGACACAGGCGGAAAATCATTGCTAAGTTGGCTAACAACAACAACTGATGCCAAAGAGGATAGTGTTGCTGATACATTTACATGGCACCTGGCATCAAAACAAGGCGTTTCAGCTCCACATCATATATTTATAGCGCTGCAGAATCGGAATCGATTAGGCTCCCAAGAACACAGTCATATGATATTTGATCGATTAGGAGTGAAGGAGGTTTCGCTGAGAATAGACGGACAACAGGAACCAACCGAGGATATAAAACTTGATTACGACAACAACCATGTAGCACGTGTGTATCATCGGATGCTGTCATATATGGGTCGTGATCAAAACGTTGATACCGGTTTGCAAATATCGCAGCTTGATTTTAAGAACTTGTATCCAATTTATTACTTTTCGCTGGAACATCTTGATTTAATGAGACAATCCGTCGTTGACATACATTTTAGGGCTAAAATAGCCCCTGGGGGTGTTAATTATAGAGCGGTTGCTGTCATTCTCAGCGACAAATCAATGCTACTTGAAGGTGTTGGTGGACAAATGAGAATCGTTGATGCACCAGTGGAAAATATGTAAACGATTCACAATTAGATCAATTGAAAGCATAAATAGTTTTACAATAAAATGCCATATAGTGTTATTAGTGTCTCGGTGACTGATGGTCAGGTCAAGAAATTGCGATAAAAATCCGCTAAAGAATGTGGAACAACAATAACGTTAAAACCAGCGCAGATGTCCGGAGGTACACATAAAATATCATTGACGGATCGTCAAATAAAACATTTCAATGATGCGCTAAAGAAACAGCGAGGGGTTCAAATTGTATTTTCAAAGGCTGCAGTCGCCAACATGATAAAATCAGGTGGTATTTTTCCATTGTTAGCCGCAATAACAGCGCTAATTTCCGCGGATGCCCCAGTGGTGTCGAAAGCGGCGGCGTTGAGAGCCGTTGGTACCGCGGCAAGGATGGCGTTGAAAAAGGCAACTGGGAAAGGATATAAAAAAAGGGAAAGGGTCTAAGACTACCAGGGACTCCATATTCATGGTACAGCGGAAAGGGTCTGAGAATACCAGGAACGGTTTATTAGTTGAAAGCCCAATTCTTCCCATGTCCAATTTTGATTTAATTGATGTTGCTAAAAAACTAGCGATAAAAAACTTCAGAGGGGTTTTTATGAGAGATCAGTGGCCGAGAAAATCTAAACGCGTTGAAACCGGTATCATCAATGATGATAACAGTTGCATACGCGATCGATCCGCGTGGGATTGTCTATTTTGATTAATATGGGCTAGCCCCACCGAGCGAGTTTATGCGGTATATAAATTCTTCGATGAAACTCAAAGAGTTTCCGATTTTTTAGTCCACGCTGCCAGCACAACAATTAAATGATCCACCGATATGCGTCCGTGAAGTATTAAATGTCCTCGTGGAGATTTCATCGTCACAGAAACCACCTCATCTGGTTGTAAATGAATACACGAGTGGAAAATTACAAGGTAATTTTAGAGAATCAATAAATTGAAAATACTAGAGTCTTTACAATAACGATTGATATTTGGGGAAGACCTCTGTCAATGTCGAAACCCTACGCGAAAACATCTGCGGGTTCTATCGAGGATGTAAAAAAAATAATTGAAGATGAAATCGCTGAGACGTTAAATTTAGCAAGTGTTGACTCGAACGAAATAGTTGTATTTCAAGATCGCCAGGGTAAATTGAAAACCAGTAATATATCAACGACAACGCAACACCGCTGAAAACTCTATTGCGCTGTATTCCAGCGGCGGACGACTTAAACCAGGAGCACTTGTGTCTACGATCACCGACGCGATTGACGCCCACGGCCGTGATCTGGATGATTATATACGAGGTTATAATACTTTTCGCAAAAATATCGTACATAAATTCGTTTGAACCCGCTTGTGGTTGGCATGACTCTCGCTGAAATTAAAAACCTTCTGGATTTATTCTTTTTTAACAAGGAGACGGGGAGGATGATGGGTCCTGCCGAAATCAAGGCAAATTATCTCGATATTTACATATTTCTAAACTAATAGAAAATTCTGAAAAGGTACAAAAACCCACTAACGACGTCGTTTGTAAATTTTTTGGAACCTCACTTGTGGCAGGCATGACTCTCGCTGAAATTAGCGAGTTTATTGGCAAACATACTCACAATACCTACGTCGCTAATAATTTCTTTGGTGTCCCAGCTACATCCACGATGACTCTCAAAGATATTAATATGTTTATGGTGAAACAATCAACACTTAATACCATCGTGGATAAATTTTTGGGGAAAACACCTGTGTCTTAAACCCCATCTCTGACAGGCCCGACCATCGATGAAATTAAAAAAGCTATTGACGAACAAAAACCAAAAAAAATTGTTAATAAGTTCTTTGAGGGCAGTAAACCCCAAGATATCACGACGAAATTTTCTGACATCGACCGGCATATTAAAATCCAAGCACGGCTTGGAATCAACGAACTTCTGATTTCATTCTTTTTTAGCAAGAGGGATGGGAGGATGATGGTTTCCACCGAAGTCAATGCAAATTATCTCGATATTTACAATGATATTTTTTTAGACTAAAAGAAAATTTTAAAAAGGTAAAAGATTCCGCATCCAGACATAGGCGTTAAAAATATCGTGTATACGTTTAATCATAGAACCATGGATTGAACAAGAGACGTCTATACTAAATTTCCGCCTGTCTCTTTGGAAGGGGCGAGGTGAGGGGGCGATGAGATCTTAAGGCCAAAGTGGACCGATGGTATCTACAGGTTAACGTGGATCTCTATCCATCAATTTAATATGATCGCGGACGGTAAAACCTACTCTGGTGTCACCGCGACGTTAATTATGAATGGTCGCGGACAAGACTTTAATGTTGTCGCGGTTGATAGCTCCACAATTAGATCAAGAATAACTTGGTGTTTAGAGTTTGTAGATGATTTTTCCGGCTAAAGCTACCATCCCTACGATATTTCAACCCATCTACCCACCTAACACCCGCCCTGGACCCCTTAACGATGGCGAATAATTGAAAACACTAGCGGGTTTAAAATAGTAATGACATCGATGAAATCAATTGAACCGATAATATCCCCAGAGGTATCACAATCGCATCGATATCGATATGATACCGTGAAAGAATTTTCCGCGAACTTGAAATCACTTTCTGAGCGTTATCGTGAAAAAATAAAAAAGTATCGTCGCAATGTAACAATCATCGAGATCACCGTGTACTCGGTGTCCGGTGTGATAGCCAGCGCCGGGGTTATTTTGTCGACGGCGACCATGATGGCTCCGATTGCAGTTCCAATCGCTATCTCCGCGGCAACAACAATCGCGGCAGTCGCCACCGCGATAACTAAAAAGTTATCATCGTGTTCTCAGAAAAACTCAGCGATTATACAGCTCGGTACCTGGTGGTATTTGACGCGTGCTCGAAATTATCCGAGTTGATCTCGCTGTCAATAGATAACTCGTTCATATCCGATGTTGAATTTTCCGCGATGACCCAGTTGTATAACTCCGCGATGTTAAAATTGTAAATTGAAGACAGCGTTAACAATAATGTCACTCGAACTGCTTCAACGAATCACGGAGAATACCACTCCGATACGAACAAGCATGATATCAATAACATCAACAAACCAACAATTTAGTGTGAACTTCCCTTCTCCGAGTCCAGTGCGCGAAAATCGCTCTGGCAAAATGACGAGTATATCATAGCTGGCCCATTATCAGATCGGTTGCATTTGGCGGTCAGCAACAGAATAACGCACTGGTGTTCTCGTATAAGAATAAACCCGATGGCTCCCCAGCGTGGGAAACTGTTTCGTTACCAACTGGGTCGTACCAAATTGAGCAAATCGATGCTGAAATTCAGCGTAGAATAAAATCAATCACGGGAAAAGAATCAAAAATAGCTATTAAAGTTCATGAACCGACGCTCTCGTCGTGGATCGAAATAAGCACAGAGGGTTACATTGTATATATCTATAACAGCTCGTTAAGAACAGTGTTAGGATGGTCTGAAAAACCACCGGAAAAATCCCCCGCCGACTTAACCACGGACGTACAATCATATCATGAAATCAATCCCATATATCGAGATAATTTATCTGATATAAAAAAAGGAAAAATCACCGATAGATTTATATTTACCAACAATAACATTATGCAATGGGATTTTATCATTAAAAGAACAGCTGACTCATCTCTTACTATCGCAATTACGTTAATTAACATCACTGGTTATTTTAATGAAATTAATCAATTACATAAAATACAACTAGAACAACTACGGCAAACAAATTCACAAAAACACGTTGAAATACTAAATCAGCTTGTATCTGACATGAAATATATAAATGAACTAATTATTTAAACAATAACCAATGACAACAGCGACAATAAACAACGATTTCTAACCGGTTACAATATCACAGAAGCCGATCTGCGTAATTTCAAGTTTCCCGGATACAACGCGGAGGAACTAAAAAAAATCTGTTAGAAATGTTAACAAGGTATTACAAGTACAATATTCAACTATCCTCAAGTATAATAATGACCTAGATGGCACCGGTAGGCATATTGCCCCGCACAATGTAAATATTTCATGGGTGATTGCGCTCAATTTAGTATGTGATGCAATTGAAGGAAGCTATCAAATTGATCTAGAGCAATCAAATCAAGCTCAGCAGGGATATATTCTTTATTCGTTTGCACCAACAGCTCCTCCAGGATTTCTAATTATTGAAAACCCAATTAATCCTGTCTACATGCGATGCCATAATAATTCGCTAACGAGAATTAATTTTAGACTCACTGACCAATCAAATAATTTAATTGATCTACGCGGTGAGGTGTTTGCGATTAGTTTGTTTGTAAAGTCCTAAGGACTTCCATCATAAATGATTTTCGTCCTCGAATACGATATCGTATCAGACTTGATCAAATATTTGGTTAACCTGTAGCAGCAGGGGGGGGGGGGGGCGATGACAACATCGTTGCGACGTTTTATGGTTAAGCAACGATAACGCGAATAGAGTACCACCCGCGAAAACTCATGTTTTGAGCAAGAAATCGTTAAGTCTCCGTTTGCTAAATGGAGACTTATTTTTTCTTTGGTTAAAATATGAGATTCGCAGGAGGGCTCTATTTTCCGTTTTGAGGGCTCAATCAATTTTGTCGCAAAAAGTTGTCGGATTTGCTCCCTTGCTGCTGCATCATTGGATGACTATTCCATAAGACTTATCCTACCTGCATTATTTGCATGTTTTACTGGAACAACCCTAATACAGCGAAGATCGGATATTTTTTTTTATCTAAAATTAATTTCTAGGAATGCCAAATTATATATTTATGAGCATGTCACAGCTATGTACAAACTTTTTACCTATGAAACATAATTCAGAAAGCCAGAATACGTGATCATAAAGGTAGATTACTTTTAAGATCAGCTGCTCCTCACAAACGAAGAAGTGCATAACACCATCAGGCACAAAGTAATGCATTATGAAGACCTTCTCAACACTGTCAAAAGAGGAAGCTGAAATGGCCTGGCCATGTCACTAGAACCAACAGTCTATACAACAGTACTGAAGGGCAGCATCCAGGGTGGCAGAAGGAGAGGTAGACAGGGACAAAAGTGGACTGACAACATCACAGAATGGATCAGGAAACGTTGTGCGGAGAGATAGGCGTTTGGTACATGATCGGGACAAGTGGAGCGAACTGGTCGGATTTTCAGCAGCACAGTGCCTTAACAACCATACGAGGTCAAGGGACTGATGATGATGATGATGATGATGATGAAGTCAGGAAACCAATACCTGTTCATCATTTTGTGACCGCCAACATGTTTTCCGGAGGAAACTCCTGTGATAATTTTTAAATGTACAACATTAGTAAAAGCTTTGATAAAGTCTTTCATTCAATTTGGCATTCTATAATCTGTCCAATAGGGTCAATATCAATTTATTGGTCTGGAACATTCCAAAATATTGCGCTTAAATTCGGCAACCAGCAGTTCAAGTCAAAAGTGTAATTATGGTTTGATAGAACTACAATGGAGATAATGTTTGAGTCTAATAATGGAGATGTAACTGGCCCACGCGATGAAGATTTAAGTTTGTGGGAAGGTGCATTGTGTGACAAAGATGGATTTATTAACACTCCCACGAAGCAATTTCTCTATTGGTAAAATCGGATGATACCAAGTATATCACCAAATTCGACATTTCGAAAATATATTGGCCAATTCAATTAATGACTAGAGAAAAGGAAATTTTAACATTCGCGACTGGAGATGAACTTTACCAATATGAAGTAATGTCGTTTGGCATGAAGGGTCGCCAAGTACTTTCAACAACTAATGAATATGATCACCTCTGGTCTAGAAACGTTTGACGCTTACATCGATGATGTCATCATTTACAACGACATCTGGATTGACCATTTAGCAGCAATGTAGACATTCTTTGACAAGCTAACTGACACTTAACGTATCTAAACGTGAGCTCTGCTCTGCTAGTGTAACTTTTCCAGGACTTATTGTGGGGCATTGAACCTATGGATGCTATCTGTGAATTCCTTGAACCTGTTTCTATAAACGAAACTGATACGACTGTTTGTTATGTCTGGGTACTGTCGGAAATTATGTTCCAATTTGGTATAATTGCAAAACACTGCCAAATTTACTGAATACGAAACACACATTCCATTGTACTGAAAAATATCAGGAGGCGTTTGACAAGTGAAAAGCCTTACTTAAAAGCTCAGCAGTTCTTACCGCTTCAAATTTCAGGTAATCATTTAAATTGTCTTTTGATGCGAGTGATGTTGAGGTTGGAGCAGGTTTGATTTAAGAAGACAAAACTGCTATTGATCATCCAGTGCGTTATGTTTCTAAACAAAACATTACAAAAGGCATTAAAGAAATTATTCAACAATCGAGAAGGAATGTTTGCTTTGATATTGGCACACCAACATTTTGAAGTTCACATTAGTTCTTTTCAGACGTCAATTACTGTGTTTATTGACCACAACCCCATTAACTTTATCGTCAAGATGAGAAAAAACAGCAAAAACTAATAAGGTGGCATTTATTGTTACAGAAATATGATTTTGACATCAGGTACATAAAGTGAAAGATAATACATTTGCAAATGCACATGCTCGTGTTGCGAAATGAACATCGTTTATAATTCCATATATTATTAAAAAAAAAATACTTTTCCGTGTTTAGAATTTTATTATTTCATGTACGATATATATAATTAATAACAATTTCTCTTATGTTTTTCTTTAACCTCATATATATTTAATGATAAAAAGAAAGCTTTATTAGAAAAATCACACTTCCTATTTATGGTTAAAGTGATACGGATATATGATTTAATTTTTATTTCATTTTAATATAGTTGTTTGTTTTCCAGTACAGAGTGCAGATAATATTTATTATTTAAGATTCAAACAAAGTGAATAGCTAATGATATTTTGAACTTTCTATTTAAAATTGACCTAGTTCTTGACTTAATTCAGGACTGGTAAACAATTTTTTTAAATTTCTTTCCTGGAGTGAAAAATAATTGGTCATACTCAAAGCCATAATGGGTATGCATGATGTTAAACAAGTAAATTATTTTGATGAGGTTCTGGAACATGATCACGTGACCATCATACGGGCATCTGAGTTACGCTGCAGCTATGGTTTTATACAAATGCAATGAAAATAATATCTCACTTTCGGGCTTTTATAGTTGATATCAAGTTCTTCTGTTGTAACCAGTTTTATGTTATTTTTTCTTAAGATTGTTTGGATTTTAAAAGATAAACTCTTTTCCTGGAAATATTTGAGTGCTGGTAAAGAATTCTTAAACAAAAACATTTTTCAAAATTTATTCGGATTTCAAGCACCAGAGTGTTATTTACTGTGCTTCTACAAATAACGTTAGATACAGCACAATATATGACACATCATACGTCATCGTCCGTCATCGTGGGATTTTAACAGAACTTAAATATTAGTTCATTAGAACATTTTTCTACTAGGACTTTAAACATTTAATTCGTGGATTATTTTTGGATTTGATTATTAAAACTAAGATTTTTGCTCGATTTTCCACTGTTTTTCTAAGGAAATAAATTGTTAAATTTTACAAAGCTTGCTGTTTCCACGTTTTCAGTGTTACTGTTTATTAGAGTCTAAAATCGTAACATTACATATTATATATTTGGTGATTCATTCTTTGCAGTTTCACAAGCTAGCCTTTTATAGTCTGACAAAATTAATTTTACCGATTTTAGGAGCTGCTAATGTTAGTGTAAGTTAGAATAATCCAAGCAGATTGTCTGAGCACAAGGGAGCGGTCATTTTAGTTAGCAGTGTGCTTAAATAATGTACAATTTTCAATTGTACAATATCCAAGGAAATGTCAGAAATATTACACCAAAGCAGCAACGTGCTATGACAAGATTCTCTTCACTGTGAATGTGTCCACTGCAAACAAATTCACCGTATATACGTCAATCTCTGAAAAGTAAGTATTAATTGGTGAGCGCCCCCTTACGTTCTAGCCTCTGATATCAAAGCTAGATATCATATGACAGGAACGTTGATCTTTGAAGATACTTTACATTAACCTATTGGTTATTAACATTTGGAAAATTTGGAAAGTTTAATATCAAGAAACAAATATGGAAATCATATAGAAACAAATAATTGTGATTTTGGTTCATTTACCTTGCCGACTTTAGCACAGGTGATATGTAATTCACAGACATTAGCACCCAGCATATTTATCTTTCTGGCCTTTAGGTTTAAAATATTTCTCTCCCTTATCTAAATAACAGAAATATCTACGTTCCATACCCCAAAACCAGATTTTTTGCTTTTTTGAGTTTTAAACTCTGGTTCTATTGATATACACTTTATAAAAACTAACATATTTTGTATGTATAATATCTTTAACTGTGTATGTCATTTTTATTACTTCCACTGAGCCACAAACACTGAGAAGGTTATAATGTGACGAGATGAAAATGTGGACAAAAAGTAGTAGTTTTAGTGTTCATATTTGTATATTTTGTCTTCTTTGTAAATTTTTAAAAGAAAGGTTCACAAATCAATCTATGACATCTATAGATCAATAAACGTTCGCAACTATAGAAATGGTTAATTTTTGCAATTTATTTGTTGGGTTTTCTTTTAGATGTATCATAATAAACCAAAATGGACAAACATTACTATGATTTCGATAGCCTTGGCAAAGAAGTTAATTATTTTCAATTAAATATTATGAAATTAACATAACGTTGTGGTAGAAATTTAAGCAAATAGGACGTGCATTTTGTATTTATAATTATTTCAAAATTTATAATTTTGTCTGCCCAGTTAACTACCATTCACGTTTTATAAATCGTTTACCTAACGGACAATATTACTGTAGTCTCTTCCAATACAGACCATTAGCATACCGTCCATCATGTGATTTGTGTATGAACATGGTTCCGTTGTCACTGCTTGAAGTTTATTAATCAATGCCGTTGACATAATATTACTGTAGTTTGTTTTCTCGTAATTAGAGTATAAAATGAGCTACATTGTAATCTGTTTGCATTGTTTATATTTAAATGAAATATCAGACCCACTAAAATGTGCATGAAAAATTCTTAGATTAAGAATCGGTCATGCTGTGTATGGGTAGTCAAACCATGTTTTGTAGTGCATATTAAATACTTTGTTGCGAATGTATGCCTCGGATTTTTTAAACGTCTTTATATTTTCAGAAGTTATTTAACTGATTCCTTAAAACCAAAAGTCGCTGACACATTAGTTGCTAGGAATGTCATACATACGGTAGTATTGGATTTAAGATGTGTTGCTTTGATCATTAGTCTCTTTCCGAAGATCTGTCATAAAATGTACCATCTAAACAATACAAAAGTTATGCAGTATTAGTGCTGTTATCTGTTCTCCAGAGGTGTATGGTATTACCGGTTTATCGCGGTATTGTTTTCCGTTGTCACTTACCACTGTAGTTTTTCAATGTGTCGTACGTCGGTAGTTTCCGTACAAATGTCTAAGAGTGAAAATTTATGTCGACCTATGAAGAAAATAATTAGTTAGATGTAGGAAGACATATGCTTGTTAAATAGTTAAACCGCAAGGATTTTTAATGTCTGTGTCGGGAGAGGAGTGTTTCCTAATGAAATCTTTGTTTATTTTGCCGTTTCAGACAAGACTATCAGGAAAAGGTTAAGGTCGATACTATATAGAAACTATCAGAATTTGATCGTTTCATGAACAGTTACCAAGAGTCAGGCTGACAGCACGTGTTTGGTGCTTAGTTATAAAAGGCGTTTGATATATTTAATCCTGATTGGTTACGCTAAATAAGAGGAGTATTTCCCACACAGAAGTTCCTAGTTGTCAATAGTACCTATCAGAAAATACAGTCAGTCCACATTTTTCCTGTAAGAGCGAAGTTAACTTACTCAGAGAGTGCATTAGGAAGAAATCCTATCGTAAATCATTTTGTCCTAAAAGGACCAGATGTCTGAAAAATCGACAGACACATTTTAGGCTGTAGAAGTGTGTCAAAACGTACAAGGTATTTTCATCAATCGCATGCAATTCGTTGATATCAATATAATGATTTGCTTCAATTCATTTGCTAATATCTGCATAAATTTATTGTTTAAATTCGTACATGAATTTTTTATATAAGATTCTAACGGAGCCGAGTTCATTTATATTAATTAGGACTATGATAGTGTTTATATAAGTCTGACAAATTGTTTAAATTTGTCGTCTTGTTTGTATGGAAATTAGGTAAGTTTAAAGTTTCATACATTACTTAGTTGATATGAGTTACGACGATTTGTGTGAATTCACCGATCTCAGACGATTGCACAGATGATAACATTTTATGAAGTGATTTTCATGTATGCTAACGACTTGAGTGTGTGTAATCACTTTTATTACCGTCATTAAGCCCTTTAATGAATATCATTCATTCATTGGTGTAATTAAGAAAAGAAAGGAACTATTATGTCGTGTGATGTTAATGTTAGTGATGAATTAGCTGCTGGAAAGTATATTAATCTTATAAAACTAGGCTTGCTTTTGGTCTGCCACGTCTAGCTTGACCTTTGCGATCTGTTGAATTTCGATAGGACGATATCTGACATAAGGAGACGTACAGTAATGATCTATTTACAGTGGATTGGGGGAAGTAACAAAACCAAGAATGACAGAGAAGAACAACCGCAGTGAAGTTGGAGTGAACCGTAAAGAAGCAGGTTATGAAGTGGTTCAAAGCAATGACTTTTATTGTTCACTCATTTATATTATGATCTGATTCTATCATTTAAAACAGATCGGCTATTTATATAGATACATTTATGTTTGAAATATGTTGGATGTTTTCATTTCAAAATTAAGTTATCTTCCTAATGTAATGTATTCTCAAAGTTTTTCATGTAACTGATCAAATTGTTTTATTTCATGTACATTGGCTCGTGTTATTCTGTTCCTTATCCTCACTCCGACCTCCATTTATTCCACCTGAGTGTACGTTCAACACATTATATTACTATTACTTGAATCGGGCAATAACACAGAAGGCGATCATCCTCAACCGAATAAAGTGGACGCAAAGTAGGAAGGTACAATCAATCACCACCCCTCAAAAATATATAATGTAAGGAAATTCCTGAAGATTCGTGTTACAACGTTTGTGATATTAACACAGTGTTTTCATTATTTTTGTTAAAATAGTTATTATAAAGATCCTTTCTGTTTTACAAAAATATTATGTCTGTCACAAATTAATTGCGAATGTTACAAATATAATTATATTGATAAGTATGTATGTATTCATTTGTTTGAAACGCGTCCCATATTCCAACTGGGTCGTTAAACGGATTGTTGTGAAACGTATTCCGACCAAATTTAACTTTAAGAAAATTTAGGACAACCTTGTAAATTAGCTTGTACATGTTAGGTTTCAGTATCAACACCTGCTATTTTTTTTTATAAATAGACGATGTAATATCAAGGTTTCTATCTTTCACAGTCTCGGCTGTAGTGTCAGCTTACCCGTCCCACTTGAGTTACATCCCTTATGTAACAATGTATAGAACAATCAACATACACATCAAATTCATCTAGAAAAAAGTACTGGCCATTTTATTGGGGGTGGGCGGGGCTGTGCCATTTTCTTTTGAGCTGAATTATTTTCTTTTAATCTCAAGATAATTCAGTTTTTCCAAAAAATAGTATCATGGATAGAATGTTATTTTGGTATAAATCAAAGAGTAAGTTTTTTCCAAGTATTGACAGAACTATGTTAAACAAACGAATGTTAAGCTCCTGTCCCAGAACATTAAATTCCTGGTCCATAATATAAAATGTTGTATCATTTAAAGTTAGGTTACTATATTTGTACATTTTGTCTATTATGGCGAAATGTTCCTTGTATAGCTGAGTGCCGTAAGGCACATTGAACATTATGTACAAACATTTGCCTATTGTATTTCATACATCTGAATCCTTTACCGACTACTCTGCACAGTAATAAAAGGTAAGGTAAATTAGATTGTAGTAAGAATAGTAAAATCTTGCATCGAAATCTATTTTTATTACTGATCTGATTTTTTGCCATCTATATTACCAATACGCAAAGCCAACAAAAGTACACTTAAAGAATATATTATCGCCATTAACTATAAAACTATACAAACGTTGGAATTCCAATTCCAATCGGTACTTAAACTATTTTAAAATATAAGAAAACTTGCATACCTTTCATGATGGCGTTCGATGCAATATTTCGATAGAACGTTCAATACATATTTATATAACTATGCGTTCCGTGAGTAATGCTTTCTCATCGGAAAAACAGAATTTCCAGCTGGAAAGTGATGAAGGGGTGAACCCTGAGGTCAAAGTGAACATACAATGTTTTAATTTTTAAAAATTGTAAGGCCCCCCCCCCCCCCCCCCAGAAAAGGAAATTTTGCAAACGGTTTGGATGAATTTGCTAATATATTATGCAACATTGATTACTGAGATTAAGAAATAATGCATGCAAAGGATGCGGATATACCCAATCATGCACAACATTGTAATTGTCCTGTCCTCTAAGTTGTATCCATCCTTCTCACACATCCCACGTAAAAATCCGATTCAAAGTAATCAGCATAGTTCAGTATCTACGACGGAAAACCCTGACAGGAGGCAGTCCAATTGATTTGTTTATTACAATATTACAATGTTCCAGAATTCCAACCGCGAGACTTATACATATAGAAAGGCCAGTAACTGTACCCAATACTATGGTATGTCGGTAATTTTAATTTTAAACAAGATTCCAGCGTGATGACCACATTATCTCATAATAAGTAGTAAGTTGCTGTCTGTTAAGTGACATGAAGACCAAAACGTTACAGCAATATAATAAAGAAGGAAGAATGATTACTGGGTGATCTCACTTGTTATAATAAAAGTTTTGCAATAGTCATCATTTTTGCATGACTAAGTAAGAGGCGGAGAATGTCCAAGGTAATATATCGTGCAATGATTATATACTAATATTTAAATTTTGATTAAGATCGTTGGCTGTACGTGCAGTGCTAATGTTAATATTATCAAGGCGTTGAAATTTGTCGTCACTAGTTATTATATCGAAATCAATAAGATATCAAGAATACGTACATTCGACAGTGATGAGGCAAACAAAATCTATCATAACGAAATCTGATGTTTTTTCAAAATAATAGTATATGCAGACACGAAGTACTAAAAATATATAATAAAATAAATATGGCAATTTTCGATGAGGCTTGTTCGATGAAATCGATAATATGACAAACTTTGAAAATACAAGTTTTCCCATTTGTTTCGATGACGCCTTTAACTTTACAATATATACGTGTCTTATTGTAAAATATTGAAGATTATGTAAACATTTCAACAGAAAGCACGTTTAATCTTAATCTATGTGAAGAGCAAATATAATCTGTTTTATGTGTTTTGAGAGACTCCAGTCAAGTTTTCCTGGTTGTTGGATCTGTGTTTCTTGTAGCACACATTTAATTTTCGCTACCAGGTGTAGAATAAAAATGTTTGAGAAAATAGTATGTGTGGTAACGGAAACATAAGTAGCGTGTGATGCAGAGTATGTCTGGCATATATAATTTACTTTGTAGACGAGGTGAATAGAGGTGCAATAAATCTGATTCTCGTGTTGTTGAGTAAAACGATGTCTAACAATTTAAATTGGTGTGCCTTTTGTCGACATAACATATTGTTATTATTATCTGTTATTTTTTTCACGAATGAAGTGATAATTGTTTTTTAATGCTTGATCTTTATTTTGAATATTGGTACGTATATTTTCACATATTTACATTATGATAATGTAGCAGAGCTCAACATAACAAAATTAGTCAAATTTGAGCGAATAATTTGAAAGTGTTAGTGATATGTTTCAAAGGCATTTCGTGAATTATGAAGACGTACCGTGTATATCATTACTTTTCGTAATTTAAGAAACGTCAGAATCAATATCCTGTGTTTTTGATGATACAAGTGAAAATAAAGTTTTTAGTGATGAGGTTAATTTGAGAAGAATATTTTTACGTATTCTATGTCTCTCAAGTCACTGATGAGTTTTCGATCATCATGATCGAAACACTTAACCTAGGAAACTAACACAGGTTTCATATGGCCTTCATTTCAGTGGTCTACCGAAAGCTTTAAGATGAAGAAGTATTTGAGCGGAAAGGATCTTAATGTTGTAAGAAACATATTATGCTGCGACATGTATGCGAATAATAAATATTACACCAGGTACAAGTGGCTGATAACGCATTCACACGTGTAACACACGCATCCAATGTCGAAAAGTGTTACAACAAAATGCGCCGGAAGATCGGAGTCAAAGCAGTTCCCAATTTGATGGATACTATGCAATGGAAAATACGTAGATGCTAAAAAACTCTACTCTGATCTTGTTCAAACTTCTCCTTTTTATTCAAACGTTGCGACTATCAAATCCTTTTTGTTCAGAGTTACAAATGTTGCGAATATCAGATATTTTTCGTACAGAACTACAAACGTTGCGACTATAAAATCTTTTTTGGCAATCCAGAGGTTATCATTATTCTCCAAGCATGTGTTTGTAAATACGTATGGTATTGTACCCACTTTACATTCCTCGACAAATGTTGTCTGGAAGGCTCACCGTTTTGTTAGGACATATTTCCAATGAGGAAAGTAGTTTCGTCTTTGTGTGGCACGTTATAAGTATATGATCGTTTTGAAAATGGACAATTTTAAGTTACCGACTAACACATGGAGTTTAAATACCTTCGTACTTTCCTGTTTTGTAAGACTTGAAACAAAATACCCTTCTCAGCTAGACGGCTTTCCTGATTATAGCTAATATTTCGTTGTATCCAGCGGTGTACATTTACGGTTTGATTAACGGAATAGCTACAAATATAAAACTTTCTGGGCAGAGTACTTCGTCAGCATACAGTCTGAAAGCATGGGTTTCAAAGTCGATGACAAAGTATAACTTGTCTGTTGTAAATAAAGCCAATAAAATATATAAAAGCCTCACAAAAAGCTACCAGTAGTTCCACTGATATGTATTTTTAATAACTTGAGCCCACATGTACATTCAGTAATTCTCGGGGAGGCATGGTCAAAGATGCCTAACAACACTACAAATACACTTTAAACATACAGGTACTTCCATTTGTTGGGATGGCATATTTTAATCCAGAACGTGCGTGTGTGCCGATATATGACCTATTGCAGATTTTGCAACGCGTTTCTTAAGAGAGTCTCTCAAATAATGAACTCTGTGAAACGCAAATGTGATCTGAATTAAGTATTTAGAGAGACTCCAGTGAAGTTGTACTGTTCTTTGTTTCTGAGTTCCTGGTTGTGCACATTTCGTTTTATTTAAAAATGATGCACGTGTGACATTGAACAACCTTGATAATATTACATGGGGGAACATAAAGATAAGTAGACTGGGATGCAATGGCTGTCGGACATACTTACTTTACTTGGTACATGAAGGGGAATAGCCGTGCATTACATCTTCTTCTCGTTTACTTTCGGAATGTGACGGACATTTGATATGTCTAACGTTGCCTGACATCTCAATAGTTGTGAATGTTGAAGATTTTTATAATTTGTTTTTTAACGTCTATTATCTTTTCCAGGTATAGATTGCAGAAATTGCTTACATTCTAGTATGATTTATATGCAACTTCGAGTATCACTTACATACAACGTCGCGTTTATTACTCACATATAAATTGAAAAGTGTTGAACCAGTTGTAAGGTATGAAATAATGAGCCGGAAAATCGGAGTCAAAGTTATACGACATCTGATGCGCTGTATGTAAAGGAAAATATGTAGCTGATAAATAACTCCAAGCTCTGCTAGTTTTACCTTGTCTTGTGTGTACTGAGAGATTAGCGTTGAAACAATACAAAAATCTCTTTTATCAAGCATAAGGTTATCAATGTTATATATATATATATATATATATATATATATTGACTTTGTTTCCTTTTTTGCCAACGTTTCGTCGTTGTAGTTTATTGCGTTCAGTTCGTTGTGACTGATTTAGTAGTGTCGTTAAAAAGTTTTGGGTTATAAATATCTTCGTTTATGGTATGACCCTTAGTTTTGACATAGACAATATGCAGCTTTAAAAATATGAATATATACACGTATGTGCTTATATTCTGACATACAAAACTGTGTGCGATAACGGAGTGAGCAAAAGAGATTATGGATACATAATTGTGAGAGAAAAACAAACACAGCAGTTTTGTATGAGGTGTATAGAAAGCCAAGCATGTTTTAACGGAGAATCAACATTTGCGTATTTACATTATGAATATCTGGAATTGGGAGAACATTATTTGGACTGAACTATAACTTGGCGAGAAAACTTATTTCGTTTTGAAATCGGAAATACAAATCAGATTGAAAAGATAATTCAGATATTTTAAATTCCACCATACTCTCATCGTACTAAATTTCCATTATAATCTGAGAAAGAGGTAATGCTCACACTTTTGATCATGGAATAACTCATATTATGCAATAAAAATATGCCAATAACTGGAAGGCAGATTGTGCAACATACTCTCAAGGGTTGTAAATCCATGGTACAATATGTGTGTGTGACTAGGATTGTTAATGGAGCTTTAACAAATGTTTTAGTCAAATCGTTATTATTTTAACAATCGTAGGCGATGTTGGATTTTATAATGATGTCTAGCACTGGGGCATCACGCCGCAGACATGCAGCATGATGTCCCACCCAGTCACGTTATCCTAACAACATGCCAAACAGTCTAAACACTAACAAATTAATGCTGAGCGACTAGTGAGTCAGATGTAAGTACAATTTTTGCAACTCTTTTGTATGACTCATCCGGGCTTGGAACCCATGGCCTCCCGCTTCCGAGGCGGATGTTGTAAACACCAGTCCACGGGAGCGGTCCAGTCTCTTTGTAACTTCCAATGATGTGTGTTGACATGCAAGCATAGATATTTACACACATCAGTATATATATATATATATATATATATATATATATATATATATATATATATATATATATATATATATATATATATATATATATATATATATATATATTCGAATAATCCATGCCCACAGAACATCACAAATTAGCTTTTTTGTTGTTGTTGCTGTCAATTCTTTTCAAAACGAATAAGAAAAATGACAAGCACATACGATTCTTCACGTGATATGTGTGTGCTGATGATTTGCAGGATTCTGAATATACAATTTATTCTTTCAATTCTTACTATTGCGCTGACTACATCAAGGAATTGCACTCATTTATTGTTGGAAAGTGATTCAATCAATTTATTTAAATGGTGACAAAAATGGTTTTCATATATAACAATGTACTTAATTGTAAGAAAATAAATCTTTTTTTTCGAACAAGTGATATATTGATAAGTACAATAAGGTTTCTATAAAATCTATCTCGTCATCATTAAGATGCCGTAGCACCACCGCAAATGTGGCCATTCCTTGACATAACAATAATAAGATTTATCTCAAACGTTTCACTTCTTTTGAACTGGAGAGTTATGAAATATCAGCAAAACTGTGTTAATATTAATGTATTGCAAACATGAATATTACATCGGAATGACCATTATTTTGGATGGAAAAATAGTACATATTTAACAAGAGAATGTTTATCTTTTATTTATAGAATTATTTTTGCAATGATGCCAGTTAGAACAAAGTACGAAACACTGCTGAGAACAATATGCTCAACTGCACACACACACACACACACACACACACACACACACACACACACACACACACATATATATAGATGTGTGTGTGTGTGTGTGTTTGTGTGTGCGTGTGTTTGTGTGTGTATTTGTGCGTGTGTGAAACTTAGATGTCACGATTTTGATCTGTGACATGATTGTGTTATCTCACTCTTTGTCGCTTCATGCCATACTAAAGCGACCATGGTATCATTGCCTTGGAAGACTTCTGTCAGAACGTGAATATGTAAAACCATTTTTGTGATTTCGGCCGATAACGGTTCTACATTTAATTTGCATGTATCTACCCTTCAAAGTATGAGGTTCTAGTATGAATGAGACGTGGTAGGTGGAGCAATCATGTGTCGGATCTTGCCTTTACTGAAGATCAATATTAAAGCTTCTTACGGGAATCTTCTTCTAAACAACCTAAAATTGGTTTTCCTTAATTATATCTCCTTAGATGATGTTTCTTGGCAGTCGATCTACTGCCATCCTAGTAATGTAGCCTGCTTCTCTGAACTGTCATTTCATCAAAACAATGCAGGTGTTTGGAATCCATGTCCGTATGAAGACCTTAGGGTTTGGATGCTGTTCTGCTATCTTATCCCATCATTTTCTAGCATAAAGGCACTGAAAATCGAAAGGCAGCCGCATTTGGCAACATCCAAGTTTCACGTATCAAAAATGCGTGGAGAGGATCAGTGATATAGCAACTAACACGATCTGGCAAGCATTTGAACTGCCAACAGAGTGGTCCCAGTCACCGAGTTTAACATTCCTCACAACAGCAATCTCCAGCTATGCCAAAATTACAGAAATATCAGTTTGATAAGCCCGGATAGTAAGGTTATGCTGCAGATCATCTCGAACATATTTAAACCACAAGCAGAAGAAACAATTACTGAAGAACATTCAGGGTCACGGATCGGAAGAAGCACAACATAACAAATGAAGAAGTGAGCAACAGCATCAAGTGCAAAGCAGGTCAATATAAAGACCTCCTCACCACCATCAGAAAAAGAAAGCTGAAATGGTATGGCCATGTCACTAAAGCCAATAGTCTATCCACAATAGTGCTGCGGAGCAGCATCCAGGGTGGCAGTAGGAGAAGTTTGGCAGAGAGAAAAGCGGACTGACACCATCACAAAATGAACCATGAAAGGTTTTGTGGAGACACATATTATCACATGATCGAGACATGTAAAGGGAACTGGTCAGATGTTCCGCATCACCGTACCTAGGCGATTACACTAGGTCAAGAGACTGATGATGATGATGATGATGATGATGATGATGATGCGATCACTCTCTCAGGCAGCCCATGTGAATATTATTGGGTATCGTGCTCTTCCGCGATAGTTTAACCTGTAACATGGCATTTTTGTTTTTACTGTTATTCCAACGTATTCATAATGTTTTCCTTGTGCAGGCTGCTGCATCGCTTCTTCTTTTTGATACTCATTCTGAGACAGAAATTGTCAATGACTGATGGAAAATGAACGTTACTGAGTAGGATATGAAATGCTAAATTGGCATTCAGAGAACAGTCGTCAGCAAAGAGGAGATCTCAAACAGTCGCTTCATGCAACTTTATCTTCACCCTATAACGTCTCAAATCGAATAGTGAGCCTTCATACAGTTATGTCATGACGATCACAGTAATATTGTAAGGGATGGAATCAGCAAGAATTGCAGAAAATATTATAGTGAAGATCATTTGTTTTAATAAACAATCAAGGCTGCCATTATGTAACTACGACACATCATGCATAATTTGTCTAGCTAACTAAATGATGTCATAATCTTCCAAAATGCCACAAGTCTCGCTGTGCCATTGACTATTGTCACACAAAGATAAACGTTGTATTCCTGGCATTTCTAGAGTTAACGAGCGGCAAGCTTCATGTATGTGATCCCTAATCTTTGCCTAAAGTCACACTGAATCTGGCATCTCCATGCACAATCGTACCTATATCGTACCTGCTAAAACCGTGTCTCTGGTAGTTATTCATTCAACGATTTCGCCAATGTATTGATTGGAACAGATCTTCCATGTTTGATTACATTTTATGTTCGACATCCTAGTTTCCAATTAAGTGTGAAACTAACTACTGTCTTCGAATGTTTTAGATATCTCGTCTCGGGCACATATTTGCAGCAATATGTGCCTGAATATATGTGGTCATGTTTTAAATCACTGTTTAGATCTTCGGCAAGCTACGACATAAACTAAAGGACTATTTAGTCCCGACGCTTGGATTATTTATTTTTGTGCCTATAATTTCGTATGATACACATTGATAGCCAGATTAGATTATATATGCTTATATCCATCCATTTACTCAGTATAAATGTAACTTATGTGACCTTTGGCCGTCAATAAACTCGGTTTATTTACATATTTCTTGTCTCATCTCTTCCGATGGGACCAGACATCGTAACAAAATCACAATGAAAAGGAATAAATAAGAAACACAGAATGAAGAAACATATATGGACGCATAGATACATAGACAGACAGAATTGAAACAAGTCTTCAACATAGGGCAAGTCTTTGCTTTGAAAGTATTTATCACAATCAAAAACTGAGATACGTTTAAGAGGGATCAATATAAGTAAATTAAATCAATGTTCAAGCTTCTCCAACAATCTTCTCATGCACTGTGTTCCACGGTGTCATGCGCCTCTTTAAAATAGGAACAAGCACACATGTCATTACAGCTAAACAGAGCTTTCTGGCAGGAGCAACCTGCTGTTTGGCATCCCATCCTGATGAAGCCAGATTTCACCAAGTGGAGTACAGATTTTGGTCCTGGAAGCTACATACTCATGACTTGAACCCAACCATTCCCTTCTAATTTCTAACCATATTTTTGTGTTTACGGAGTCTCAGGGTTTGAACAGATTTTAAAATTGACAACCATTAGGATTTATTTATCTATTGAATACCACAAGTTCCGGTCAGTCATAGCGAAATCATATAAAAGTAAATACAAGCGCACAAATATTTGCTGTGGTGATCCGGTGAGAATCACAGCATTATATTGTTAATGAATACATGCATGTAATTAATGCGAAAACGCATTTGAAGTCCTGAAAGTAATTATTGAACCACAATACGATGGTGGTACGGGTACGGTCAAGAAGTTATATATATATATATATATATATATATATATATATATATATATATATATATATATATATATATATATATCTTTATATATATATATATATATATATATATATATATATATATATATATATACATATATATATATAAACAGTAATTGTGCTTTTAGAGTGGACAGTTTTATTGTGAATTTCGTTGCTGCAATCTACTGTTTATCTGCTGTATTCTGATTGATTTTGTATGGTGTATGCTGAATGATAAAACAGCGTCTTCAAGAAATCTTTTAAACTCTGTCATTAGGAAATATCCTTCGATACTTCCAGCAGCAGAGAGGGTGAATCCTACAACATTTTTTGTTTTTATTTTTGATTATACCCTCCAAATAACACTAGACCCTTCTCGCGAAATAACTAGAAAAAAAAATGACAGTGAACATGGGATTCGCATTCGCGTTTTCGTTGATGAATCATAAAATGTCGCAACGTCGTTGTCACTCACCCTCTCTGCTGCTATAGGTTAACCGAATATTTTATCAAGTCCGATACGATATCGTGTCCTAGGGTCTGCTAAATTTATTGTCACAAATCCGTGTGGTTTTGACTGAGCGTGACTAAAGAAATTTCTAAATTGATTATGATTCATATCACCGCTGCACCAGGTCTGATGAATATTTCGTAGCGTATGAGTATCAACGCCGTTAAATACACACAACACATTGCAATTATCTCTGATCACTTTTGGTATTTGTGTGTACCGTTGAGTGACATAGATCACATCAGTGTTTTTATGCCTGCCTCGGGAAAATATTCTAGCAGGATTTTTTTGATTATCTAACATGATATCATCGTATACCACTAAATTGTTAATACTTCCATCGATGTCTTCCACGGAAGGGGCTTCCTCTATATCAGTAATAAACTCAATAAAATCTTCATCGATTTGAAATTCTTTTGCTTTCTCGTTAAAATCCTTTAGCACTTCATAGCATCGCTGATCGTCTACACTCGGGGCTATTAAATACAATTTGTTCCATTTCATCCATCTCGTTATCAAATTAAGTAGCAGTTGTGTCTTTCCGCTTCCAGATGGTCCGATTATAATCATTCTAATTGAATTCGGCAACATTTCATGATGTTTAATAGGTTCCCGTCGTCGGGTAGCTGAATAATCAATTATATTCATGCCGTTATATATAAATTATGGATCTATATTGTGTGAAGTGTAAAAAACGTACTGGCACAGATGACTTGACGACGATTACAACTAAAAATAACCGATCAGCGCTTTCTGGTAAATGCGTACAATGTAGTACAAAGAAATTTAGATTTGTTTCTAAACCCAAGGAACTCAAGGAACCTTTAAAAAAAAACGAGGAGGTGATATCGCAGCCAAGCTAACTAAACTCCCTGGAACCCCATGGGCAAAATACCCTGGAGAAAAGCACCTTCCAGGATATAGCTACTGTGGACCGGGAACAAGACTTGATATCAGACTCAATGATCAAAATCAGCCCCGACCCGGTGAGGAACCAATAAACGCTATTGATAAGGCCTGTCACCTTCATGATGTATCTTATAAAAGCAGTAATCTGCAGCACAGGCATCTAGCAGATGTGAAATTAATTCATGCGTTAAATGCTATTTCTGATAAATCTTTCAAAGAAAAATTGGCTTCCTTTTTGATAAAATCGGCTATGAAAACTAAATTGATGTTAGGTGCTGGTAATTAATAACAACATGGAATCTATTTATTATTCCCCAAGAGGATACTGGAGGGGTAAATCAGCAGTCCATAAACTCGCTAGTGCTGCAAAAGTGAAAAAAAACAACTGCGGCTAATTGGTTATCCAAACAGGCACTATGGCAAATTTATCTACCACCGCCTAAACAAATCAATTTCTCGCATTTTGATGTGACCGGACCCAATGAAGTTCATCAGGCTGATCTATTATTTCTGCCACATGATCGTGGTTACAAATACGCATTAACCGTAGTTGATATTGCAAGTCGATACAAAGAAGCAGAACCGTTAAAAACAAAATCAGCCACTGAAGTGGCTTCTGCATTTGAAAGGATTTATCGAAGGAGTCCTCTGCACTGGCCAAATCTATTACAAATTGATCCTGGCAAGGAATTTCAGGGTGCAGTGTTATCAATAATGAAAAATCATAAAGTCACTATCAGACGAGGACATACTGCGCTACATCGTGATCACGCAATTGTAGAACGGTTTAATAAAACCCTTGCTGAGCGGTTATTTGGATATCAATACGCAAAAGAATTCATCCAAGAAAAAAGATCCCGTGAATGGGTTAAAAGGTTACCAGCTGTGATTACTGCACTGAATAACGAGATTACTAGAACCATCAACATGAAACCTATCAATGCGATTAAAAAGAAGTCAATACCTGAAATGGAAATTCAAAAAGATTTTAGCGTTTCCCAACCAATTCTTGGTAGTAATGTCATTGTGAGGTACTTATACGAACCAGGAGAGCTTGAGGGTGGCACAAAGAGGGCTACTGATCCTATTTGGAGTATTACTGCACATAAGATATCTAGTATAACACGATCTACGGGTAGACCTCCAATCTATAAACTGGATTCAACTGCCCCTCAACGGGGTTTTACTAGACAACAATTACAAGTGATACCTGAGGATACTCAATTACCACCGCATGGGCTTAACTAGCACCCTTGCGTCTATTGCACTCAAGACAAGTCAACATCACATTATTTCTGACATGACCGAGATTGTTATTTTTTCTGTCAACGGTGAATTGGCGAGGATCCTTATCCGAATACTGCCAACGCATTATACAATTGCAACTTGCGCAGTGATTATTTTGTTGTTGCTTCAAAGTGATTATTAATTCAGCATCAATATCAAATTCTCGTTGGTTTTTTTTTGTCTTGTTGTTTTTAACCGGAGAGTTTTTTATCAATAATATCATTATCATCGCCAATGATTTCATCATCGCCTGACTCTGTCAGGACAATTCTTCGAAGTTGATTTATTTTTCGTACTCTAGACACTGCGAGATAGACTAAATTCGACCATTCAATGCGATTATCTACCATCCAAACAATTGTATCCGATATAGTCAATCCCTGTGAAGAGTGTATTGTTGCTGCATAACCTAGCGTCCATGGGGATTTATTAGCACGCAATGCATCTTCAACGACATTGATATCAACCAGCACAATATCATTTAATACGAGAATCTTCTTTTCACGCCCTGACTCTGTCAGGCCTGGAATATCAACTTCGATGTTCTGTTTTCGTGTATCCGATGGCCTATAACAGAGGGGCACTGGAAGTGTTGCAAATTTTTGTTTATGCAATTCAAATAACTTCATCTGAAGTGTGTCCCTGACTATTTTTCTACTTGCAATGATTAAATCATTTGGTCTCCACGCTTCCCAAAACTCATTCATGGGAGTTTCCGAAATTATTTCACGGGCTATTTCACACTGGATTTTATCCGGTTGTAATCTAATTAGTTTCTTAAATTCTTTTAATTCATTATCAAGTGATCTATGATCGGTATCAATTTCTTCATAATAGTCTACAAAACCCTTTAGCCATTCATGGGGGGATGCACCGACAAATGGTGGTGGTTGGCCGTGATCACCGCACATGACGACTTTTGTATTTTTTAATAACAACCACTTAAGAAATATTTTTAAGACATCTTCTGACACTGTGTCTATTTCATCCCACATGATAATTTCAGGAATAAATTTCTCTCCCATGCGCTCAGGAGTCCATTTATCTCCCTTCCATCTAAAGAAACTATGATAAGTGCAGGCATTTACCCCTCTCTGTATCATTTCTCTTGCAAGTCTGTGAGTCGGTGTTAGTACAATCATGTTTGGATTGGAAACACGAAATAACTCAATTGCCCGGGTTGTTTTTCCTGACCCCCCACAGCCGTTTAAATAAACTGTTTTATATCTACAGATTGGATCAGAAATCGGTGGTGCACTAGAAAATTCTGAACACTGATTGCTTTCTAAGTAATTATTTTCAATGGTAACATCTGCTGATGGAATATAATCATGAAGCATTTCCTTCTTAATTCTCCATGACCCCCAATTCTCGTTGCCAGTAGCCTTAAAATCAGCCATTTTGCTATTTATGTAAAATGAGTCAGTAGCAACTCTAACTGCGGTGGTAGGAAATCTATTGATCATTGAAAATAAATTAATAGAAGCATAACCAAGCATAGAAGCTCTCAAATATGTGTACTGCGGATTGTATCCATCAGTGTAAGTAACAATTGTACCCAATTTGGTTCCATCGGACATAAATGCGTCCTTACGATTGACATATAGGCCCCTATTCGTTAAATCCGTGATTACAAAATCGTATTCAGCATTGTCTATAATCAATCGTGAAGAATATCTCGTATTATCATCTTTGCCACCTTGGGTAAATTTACCGATTATTCTTCGTCCAAGGTATTTTGCTTCATTGTTTCTGATTTCAAATAACTGTTGGGACCAATCCATGATTTGTTGTTCACTGAAATTTGGAAACAGTTTTCGCTCTTCGCTAATTATTTTTTCTAGATCAGGTTGTGGTAACCAGACTGATTTCTGTGCTCGATAGGATATAATTGCTTCACTGACAATTAATGATTTTAACATCTTACAATCAAGCATATACCGTAATAACACTATTGGCATCCAGTGTTTTTCAGACATGTGTTTACCAATCCAAAGATAACTACACGGATGAAGTCCTGTAGCCATTTCAAATGATACTACACAAGCGAATCCGGTTAAATCGAAATGTGGCAGTGGTCCATTAATAGCAACACGGATAATTTCGTGTGTAGGGTGTCCAAATCGTTTGAAATATTTCTCACACTCTCCATACCCAAGAAAACTTCCTGGATAACACGCAATCATATCAACTTAAATAACGGTATCAGCGGTGTATTTTGTATTCCATAATCCTCCATGGCCGTATTCAAGACAAGACAATTTGACCTCTGATAAGAACTCACTTCGTGTTGGTTTCCACGCGTTTTTCTTCCTAGCAAAATGTGCTACAACTGATGGAAGTGTAAAACAGTTTGCTAATAATTGATCGTTGTCTTCCTCCAGAGAAAACTCACTAGCTAGTTGTTTCATTTGATTATGCAGCTCTTCAGTACGGTACAATTCTCCGTTGGGCCTTACAAACTGATCAAATCTACATTCTTCGTCTGAAGTACTATGAAATAGCCACACTGAGACAGGATCTTTTTTACTCAAATGGTAAATAGCATCAAATAATTTCTGCTCTGAAAAAAACTCTTCGGTTCCAAACAGAGTTTGGGATAGATATTTTACGGTTCTATCCCGTGGGAATATTGTTACTGCAGATGACCACGCGTGTTCGTTATGATCAATAATCTGTATTGGGGTTCCATTTTTATTATATTTCGATTCGTATAATACTTCACCGGTGATTGTCCTTACCGATATTGGAAATCTCAATGATGTTTCTAATTTGGCTATATCTTGAATTGTTGCCCCATGCTGTTTCACTGTCAGTTCCCATTCGGTTATTTTTTTTCGTCTTAGATCAGTTAGTTTATTTCCCGGGGACGCATTTGTGAAGTGTTCCATTATTCGTGCTGCTACACAATTGAGCCCTGTCGAATATTTCATGGGTGCTAGTTTTGCAATATCAGGTTTGTCATTGAGCGGATATATCCCGTAAACAACTGCTGTGACAGGATAAGATCTTTCGTAGTAGGGTTTGTCAATTCCAGTCAAAATTCCTGGTTTTGAATCCTGAGTCACAGTGACAGTTTTTTTGTCCTTAAGAATAGGCTCGTATTTGTCCCTAATGATCCATTTTCCATTATCACGGATAAGGAATTTTATTCGAAAAAAATTTCTTTCTTCCCCAAGACGTGAGATTATCACTGCTGCTTTTTCATCATTCATGGTAGCGTCAACAACACCGTCAATTCGAAATGTTGACCAACAATGAGCTGCCCCATCACGCTTGAATTCATTAAAACAGTCTCTGATTTTACTAATCAAGGTTCTATCAAGAATTTTATTCTTTGGTGTATCAGAAACTCTATCAAGATTGAATTGAACACTTTTCCAGGGCTTAATTTTCGATAATCTCTCGAACTCCTCCATACTATAATTAAAACAAGCATTTAAATGAAAGATTTAAGTATAATGAATCATTGCAAATGGCTTATGATTGGATCAGTGACACCGTGTAACAAATCATGCAGAAATGAATTCTGTTGGTATCATATGCAAAGCTTTCGTCGTGGAAGCCTTGGTCCGTTACCCTGTATTCGATGTGGGGTTGGGGTTAGGGGAAGGTCGCAATTATGTCTTAGGTTTGGCGGCAAACGATACAGGGAACTAAAACGCTATTATGACAAACGAATAAAAAATGGACAATCAATCAGAAATTATGAACCTGACACTGACAAAGTCAGCGACAAAATCATAAAATCCCCTCAAGACTACATTGAAAGATTCTCCAGTGATGTTATTAATGAATTAGACAAACAATAGTTAGTATACAAATGAACCAAGGGAGTTATCTCCCTCAGCGGCTGGGTATTGTTTTATAAGAAAAGAAATATTTTCTTTTTTTTTTAGTGTTTAAGTCAAATATTCTGTCTCATTTAAATACCGTGAAACACCATTAATAAGTAATTTAAGAAAATAAAATAACACCCTGTGGATTGCTGTATTAAGTTACCTTTATATACTTTCTCCCTTAGATTGTGTTAACTTGTTTTATGGGTTATTGCGATTCAGCGGCTGGGCATTGTTTTGTAAGAAAAGAAATGTTTTCAACCAATTATATTCTTTTTTCTAGTGCTTTATGCAAATATTCTGTCTCATTTAAATACTGTGAAACACCATTAATAAGTAATTCAAGAAAATAAAATAGCATACCTTGCGGATTGCTGTATTAAGTCCCTTTATATACTATATGAATATTTACAACATATATATGTTAAAAAACTTTATTCTTTATGGACGTGAACAGTGGTCTAACGGTATCGTGTTTGGCTTGTAAACCCAGACAATTATTCTTCACATGTTCGCGCCCCATAGCAGACAAATTGTCTGATGGTGAAACGGTGGATGTTTTTTTTTTCTATTTAATTGAGGGGTGGAAGGGCAACCCCTCTGTGTGTATTCACATAACATGCAAACCCATGCTATCAAATTTACGGTAGCGTGGGTTGTCGGTTTTTGACAACTTACGCAACCATGAATTTGATTTCATGGGTTGCATGTTGAATGTAAACACATACAATGCCCTAAAATAAATAACATCCATGGATGTAATTAGCTCTCCATCACATTTGGGTAGCCCCGTATGGTGTTCAAAATGAATTACCGGCCAAAAAAAGGTTCGTGGATGCACATTGGGTAACCCCAGAATGAATTATCGGCTAAAAGAAACGGTCATAGGGTCATATCTCAAAGAGCAAAAACATTCTGATATAAAACAGAAACAGAAAAATGCTCTAACAAAGGAACCCTATGAAAGACACAAAGGCCTAATAAGGGACCCAATGAATGCAAATAGAACCACAGCGGCCTATATCAAGGGGGTCAAATGACTGATAACCGCTCATCATGGTTGATATTTATTTTTGTCTGCATTTATATTTATATATACAGAATTAATTTTTAAAAATATATTTATATATACAGAATTAATTTTTAAAAATATATTTATATATACAGAATTAATTTTTAAAAATATATTTATATATACAGACTGAATTTTAAAAAAGATATTTATATATACAGAATTAATTTTTAAAAAGATATTTATATATACAGAATTAATTTTTAAAAAAGATATTTATATATACAGAATTAATTTTTAAAAAGATATTTATATATACAGAATTAATTTTTAAAAAGATATTTATATATACAGAATTAATTTTTAAAAAAGATATTTATATATACAGACTGAATTTTTAAAAAAGATATTTATATATACAGACTGAATTTTAAAAAAGATATTTATATATACAGACTGAATTTTAAAAAAGATATTTATATATACAGAATTAATTTTTAAAAATATATTTATATATACAGAATTAATTTTTAAAAAGATATTTATATATATACAGACTGAATTTTTAAAAAAGATATTTATATATACAGACTGAATTTTAAAAAAGATATTTATATATACAGACTGAATTTTAAAAAAGATATTTATATATACAGACTGAATTTTGAAAAAGATATTTATATATACAGAATTAATTTTAAAAAAGATATTTATATATACAGAATTATTTTAAAAAAGATATTTATATATACAGACTGAATTTTAAAAATATTAACGGCTCATTTATTTTTGAAAAATGAATTAGAAATATGTATTATCATATATGAATTCTGAAATTATGAATAGCATCATAGTTGAAATTGCAAAATTGAAAAATCAGAATATTAAATTGTCAGATGGGTTAAATCCTGATCAAATCAAGTCGGATTTTCAGGATATAGAATACGGAGTTAGCACTAACAAGTATATGTTACCAAAGAAATATGCACTCATCAAAAAAATTCTAAATTCTATTCGAGACTCTCTTGCATTTTCCAGTGAAGTAGGTGTGTTTGTTCCGTTATATACTATCGTGGAAGGAATACGAAAAGAATTGGGTAACGAATATGAATTGAAAAAGGAAGTTAATTCTAAAATTAGAAACTTACGAGCGTTAATTCAAGAAAATGAACTATTTTGATTGACCGACCCTCAAAAGATTTTGTCAGACAGTAAAATCTCCTTGAGATTTTCATTTTTTTTGTCATTTTTTGATTGAATCAGTGAAAATATTTCACACTGCGAAAATAAAATAGAATCCTAACAGCTTTGAATGTTCTTTTAAGAACTTTTCCCTATGGAAAATCCAATGCAAAATCGACTACTTGACCCTACGAGGTTTTTTGATGAAAATCGATGAAAAATGACGAAAACAGGCAAAAATTGATGAAAAATGGCTAAAAATCATCAAAAATGAGTTTTAACAGCTTTTCCTTATGGAAAATCCCATGTAAAATCGACTACTTGACTGTAAAATCTCTTTGAGATTTTCAACTGAAAACCACCAAAATGGCACCAAAACAGGCAAAATCAATGGATAAAAAATAAAAATATTTCACAGCAATAAAAAATTGGACCGTTAGGATGGAATCATCGATGGGAAAAATTGTTTTACAATTGAAAAATGGTTTCTGATTTCAAATAATGGTCAATGAAGCATTAAAAACCCGATTGGCTCGTGAACGACTGGATGCAATTAAGAAATTTATACCAATTCGGGACTCTGTAAGAAATAAACTGCAACAACGACAGAGTTTACAAACTGATTTTGCTCTGGGGTCTGAAGAATTGTTTAAACCAGTAACCACAGCAACGAAGGGGGTAGAGCGTGCTTTACTGGGAGATGGTCCCGAGACGGGGAAATCTGTTATTGGTGAACTTGAAAAACTAGCAGCGAAAACTGAACAAACTGAAAAAAACTGATCCGAAAAAAACGACTGTTTCTCTGTTGAATAAATTTACTGATCATGCTAAAATATTAATAAAAAAACCTAGTTTATTGAAATCAAAGGATTATCAAGCCTTTGGTAATTTTGCTGCTCAAAGTTATAATTCAAAAAAAGATTTTTTAAAGGACGAGTTTAAGAATGATAGAATATCAAGTAATGATTGGTTCGATTATTTGTATAAACTAAATAAAGGGATTGGTCGTTTGAATAAGGATGAGATAGGATACAAGGAATTTAAAAAGGGAATTAGTAATTATAAAAGAGAACAAATAGAAGAGCGACAACGAGAAATAGAAGAACGGCAAGAACTAAAACGTCAAACACCAACACGTAGACAAACAAGAAGACAAAAAAAACAACAACTACCACCTGATGATGATGATGATTTAGAAGAACGACGTCAAACACCAACACGGAGACAAAAAAAACAAGAAGACCCTAATGATGATTATTTACAAGAAACGAATTTAGAAAAACTAGATGAAGCAGCTGGTTATAGCGGAAGTGGACTGCAAAATCCAAGAATTGGAAACACTTGTCCTGATAGTGTTATCAATGATATATCACGATTAGATGTTCTTGTAGGAGGATTCCGAGCTGGAAATAACTCTCCAGAAATAATTAATGAAGCAGCTGATATCTGTAGACGGTTATTTGCCGGCGGTATCATGGATATCAAAACATATCGAGATTTCATTGACGAGTTAGCAAATGGGTATCATAGTGATTAAATAACAATTGAAAACACTATTGTTTTTATAATAATGATCATCCATTACAATCATGATAAACCAACCCTCGTCTATGTAGTTAATTCACGGTTTCCAGTTTATAAAGCATACTATGGAGATGGCCTCGGCAATACCATTTTAGGATTCTTTTCAAGAATGGCCCCAAAAGTGATGCCGTTAGCTAAACAGTTATCAATGAAAGCCATTGATGTTATTCGTGATAAGGGTATTAGTACTGTTGGAGATCTTGCCGGGAAAGCGTTTTCAACTGCGAAGGATAAAATAACATCATTAGTGAGGCGAAAAAAGAAACCGTTACCGTCTACAGCAGAAATGCCTGCAAGTGTTAGTAAAATAATAAATAACGCAGTAGATGAAAAACTAGCGTCGATGGTAAATCAAGGGGACCAAAGCAATATTGCAAATATGATAGCGGGAAGTGGCTTTAAAAAACTACGTCGATGAAATCCTATGGATTTTCACGCTAGCGTTTTTCACGATGAAAATCACGATTTAGACTCTGATAAATAGAATAAAATGTTCAAAAGGTCACCTGATCCAGCATTTGATATGGATGCCCCAGTTGGCAAGAATGATTCTGTACGCGATTTTCAATTTTATTCTTATCACGCAGTACAACCAGATCTCCGATCGCGAATTGAACTTCAAGTTCATGATACCAGTAAATATTTTCTACCGTGTGAGGCATTTATTGAAGTAGAAGGAGAACTTGTAACAAATGATGCTGCACATAATGATCCACCATATGACATTAACTCAAATGTCCGAGTTGGTTTTGTTAATAACGGCATCATGGCGTTATTTGAAAGCGCTAGATATCTCATTGATGGAAAAGAAATTGAATCCATTGACCGTGAAGTTGATATGGCCACAACAATCATAGGGTTAGCGAGATATTCTGATGATTATTCAAGATCAGCGGGTCCATCTATGATGTTTGCAAAGGATACCTCTGATAACGCTGATCACCTTCAATTCATTAAAGTGTTAACAGCACAGGGTACTGCAGAAGGCAATCAACAAGAAGCAGCTAATCCAGAACGTCGAACTAGACCCGGAGCTGCGTTTGATATTCTCGGAGGCGTTAATGGTAATCTCAATTTAGGATTTGCAACACGCGTAGCAACGTTGCATGGGCAGCGTCGACGATTTTCATGTGCGATTCCACTGCATCATATTTTCGGATTCTGTAGAAACGTCCGAAAAGTTATTTATGGAGTGAAGCATACAGTAGCACTTGTACGAAAGGGTCCTGATGATGATGAAATCTGGCGTAATGCTGGGGTTGCTGCCGGTAAAGTCATTTTAACAAAACTATCATTATGGATGCCAGTGTTAACTCCATCAATCACAGAAAAACAGCGACTACTATCATTTATGGATCAAGGAGGAAAGTCGTTGTTGAGTTGGTTATCAGTGACTACGGATATTAAACTGGGTAATGTTGATGGTACATTCACATGGCACCTGGCATCAAAACAAGGGGTTTCAGCTCCACGTCATATATTTATTGCGTTACAGAATGCTGCGCGAGTTGGTAATCAAGAACGAAGTCATATGATATTTGATCAGTTAGGTGTTAATGAAGTCTCGCTGAGAATAAACGGACAGCAGGAACCATCCGAGGATATACAACTTGTTTACGGTCAGAATCATATTGCACGTGTCTATCATAACCTGTTGTCATTTATGGCACGTGATCAAAATGTGGATACCGGTTTGCAAATATCACAATTGGATTTTAAAAGCCTCTATCCGATTTATTACTTTTCATTGGAACATCTTGATTTGATGAGACAATCTGTCGTTGATATACACTTTAGAGCCCGTGTAACCCGTCCGACTGGTGCACCAGTTGCTGGGGTACATCCTATCCTTATCCCGAATTATAGAGCGGTTGCTGTCATTCTCAGTGATAAATCAATGTTACTTGAAGGTGTTGGTGGAAGAATGAGAGTGGTAGATGCCCCAGTAGAAAACATGTAATTGAAAATCCGAAGGATATTTCCATTGAATCGTTTTACGATTTAGAATCAATCTATTATGTATAATGTCATATAGTGTTATTAGTGTTACGTTAACTCCTGGTCAAATCAAAAAATTGCAATCAGAATCGGCTAAAAAATGTGGAACCACAATCACGTTGAAACCTAATCAAATGACTGGTGGTGCAAATAAATTATCGCTGACAACTCGTCAGGTGAAACATTTCAATGATGCTTTCAAGGATAAAAAAGGTGTTCAGATTACTCTTTCTGCGGCTGCTATCAAAAATATGATTAAAACAGGCGGTATATTTCCATTGTTAGCTGCAATACCAGCATTGATTGCAGCAGCAGCCCCAGCGGTGGCTAAAGCAGCGGCGTTAGGAGCCGTTGGTACTGCAGCAGGAATGGCGTTGAAAAAGGCAGCTGGACAAGGATATAAAAAAAAGGGACGATCCGTTCACGGATTGGGTCTAAGACTACCAGGAACCCCGTATTCATGGTACAGCGGAAAGGGTCTAAGACTACCAGGAACCCCGTATTCATGGTACAGCGGGAGATCCGTTCACGGATCAGGCCTGAGACTACCAGGAACGGTTTATTAATTGAGGAGTCTATGGTTCCCATGTCCAATTTTGATTTAATGGATGCGGCTAAAAAACTAGTGATTAAAAATTTCAGGGGTATTTTTATGAAAGATCAATTACCACATCAACCAAACAAAACTGAAACAGGTATTATTAATCTCGATAACAGCACCGGACCTGGAACTCACTGGGTTGCATACGCTATTGATCCACGTGGGATTGTCTATTTTGATTCATATGGATTAGCCCCACCAAAAGAGTTTATGCGTTACATAAAACAATTTCCAATGAAGACTTGGTATTCTACGCTACCAACACAACAAATCAATGACCCACCAATATGCGGCAGTGAAGTATTAAATGTCCTTGACGCTATTTCAGCATCTAGAAAACCACCACACATTGTCGTAAATGACTACACCAGCAATCGCTTTTTAGAGAGAGATATATAAAATATCATGATTGATATTTGGGGAAGACCTCTGAAACCCAAACCCGATGACACTGCAACTCCTGATTCTATCAAGGATATAAAAAAAAAATTAAAGATGAAATCGCTGAGACGTTGAATTTAGTAAATGTTGACCAGAACGAAATAGTTGTATTTCAAGATCGCCAGGGTAAATTGAAATCTAGTAATATTTCTCTGGATGATATTTTAGTTAAACAACAAAACGCAATCGAGAACACCGTTGCGTTATTTTCCGATCAGGGCAAAATTGAAAACCAGTAATATTTCTCTGGATGATATTTTGGTTAAACAACGAAACGCAATCGAGAACACCGTTGCGTTATTTTCCGATCAGGGTAAATTGAAATCTAGTAATATTTCTCTGGATGATATTTTAGTTAAACAACAAAATGCAATCGAGGATACTATCGCGTTATTTTCCGATCAGGGTAAACTCAAACCGGGTGTACTTTTTTCGACGATTACAGATCGATTTAAAACTCTAAACGATTCTGCGTTGGAACTAGCAACACTTCAATCTAAAACCGAAGAACACATAAAACAGTTTACCGCATTTCGTAGAAATATCATTGATAACTTTATTGGAACTACATTCGATAAAATTGAACTAAAACTCCCTGATATTAAAAAATCCATCGATGAGACGAAAAACTTCATCGAAGCCGTCAAAGGTGATCTTTCGAGGATGATAACAACCATTGAAAAAACAAAAATTCCTCATGAGAAAACCAACAACTTAGTATACACGATCCAACACGGATCATTGGAGTGGTCACCTACAAACAACAAATTAGATATCACTGCAACCGTTAAGGGTATTTATCGATTAACACTAGTAACACCATTGTCTCAATTTAATATTTCATCGTCCAGTTCATCCGGGGTCAATAATACGATTTCAACGATCATCGACAAGGATAGAACTGAAAAGTTTACAATTACATCTACTGATAAAGATTTGGTTAGGGTCTCAACAACGTGGTATGTGGAATTCGTAGCGAATTTAAGTAAATCGTAATTGAAAACGATAGCGTATTTAAAATAAAAATGATTTCATCATCGCAATATCGCTATGATCAGGTCAGAGAGTATCAAACTAGACTCAAAACCTTGTCTGAGGAGTATGCAATGAAAATTAAAAAATACCGCAGGAGAATTACCGCAATTGATGTTACTGTGTACGCTGTGAGTGGTGTAATCACCGGAGCTGGTATTATACTGTCTTCAGTGACAATGATGGCTCCGATAGCTGTTCCAATTTGCATTTCTGCGGCAACAACAATCGCTGGAATAATTTCAATAATCACAAAAAAAATATCCTCATGCAGCCAACGGAAACTACAAGACTACATACTTCAATTTCATGTTGTGTCCACTGCATACTCGCAATTATCCTCATTGATATCGTCATCGCTCGATGATACAATTATATCAGAGAGTGTGTTTTCAGCGATGGTAGATATATATGATTCTGCGATGTCAAAATTAGAAATACAACATGAGTATAATAACAATGACAACACAGATGGAATTACTTCAACAAATAGTGGAGAACACGAACCCAGTACAAACAAGCATGATCTCAATAACCTCAACGAATCCAGAATTCAGTGTGAATTTCCCCTCTCCGGTCCCAGTGAAGGAGATAGCGCTAGCAAAATTACGAGTGTATCACAGTTGGCCAAATATTAGGTCAAAATCATTTGGTGGTCAACAACCCAATAATTCCCTGGTATTTGCAAATAAGAATAAACCAGACGGTACCCCAGACTGGAATGTTGTTTCCATACCAACCGGATCATACCAAATTGAACAAATCAATAATGAATTCGCGCGTAGAATAAAATCGATTACTGGAAAAGAATCAAAAATAGCTATAACAGTTCATGAGCCAACACTGTCATCTGCCATTGACATAAGCACAGAAGGATACGTCGTAGATATCTATCAAAGTTCTATTAGAACCGTACTAGGATGGCCTGAATTACCACCCGGTGGAAAAACCGTTGATTTACCAGAACCAAAAAAAAAACGATTATATCACAGACAGGATAAAATCTGATAATCCAATAAAAAGCTATAGATATTATGATAAGTCGTATTTTTTCATTAGAGTAGAATATGATGAAAAAATACGACTTATTCATCATCTTGCTAACCGGGATAAAATCACTGAAAATTTCACAGCTTTCAATAACGATATTTCGTTGTTGTTTATATCCCTTAGATCCGGCACTCTCACCCGAGATGAATTTATCAGTGTCGTAGAAACATGTAACAAAATCATCAATGACATGGAAACATTTCATTCACAAATTATTCAAGAGGCATTAGGTGACAGTAGTCCTAAAACAAGAGATTTATTTGCAATAGACTATAAGATCCGCATAGGAGATATTCCAACATTCAAACTACCAGGATATAATCTCTTAGAACTACAAAAATCTCTCGATGATGCCATCGATGAAGGTTTCAAAAAAATCCATGATACGTGGAAAAAAACACCATCACAACCACAAACAACTATCCTGACCCATAATAATGACCCAGATGGTGGTGGCAGGCATATTGCTCCGTTCAATGTGAATATTTCAACGGTGATTGCGCTCAATTTAGTATGTGATGTGATCGAAGGAAGCTATCAAATAAATTTAGAACGATCAAATCAAGCTCACCAAGGATATATTTTGTATTCATTTGCACCAATAGCTCCTCCAGGGTTTTTAATAATTGAGTCCCCGGTGAATCCAGTCTATATGCGATGTCATAATAATTCATTAACCAGAATTAATTTCAAACTCACTGACCAGTCTAATAATCTGATTGATTTACAAGAGGAGGTTTTACAAATTAGTCTATTTGTGAAATCCTGAAAGGATTTTCGTCGTAGTAAGGACTAGATCAAATATTCGGTTAACCCATAGCAGCAGAGAGGGTGAGTGACAACGACGTTGCGACATTTTATGATTCATCAACGAAAACGCGAATGCGAATCCCATGTTCACTGTCATTTTTTTTTCTAGTTATTTCGCGAGAAGGGTCTAGTGTTATTTGGAGGGTATAATCAAAAATAAATACAAAAAATGTTGTAGGATTCACCCTCTCTGCTGCTCTTCCTGTAGCCACATCGTCAATGATGATTAAATCGTCGAACATTGTTATGATTTCTGATCTTGGTTTCATTCCAATGGTCGTTTCTAGAAGGCATCCGATTATTAGCAAATCCTTCTGAAGTTCATGTATGCGTCCAACAACAGAATCCTCGCTAAAAATGGTTAGACTATCAAGCCACATATTTTCCTTAGCTTCGAGACGCTGCAGCAAAGCGACATAGATATTTAATCCTTTGTATAGAGATTCAAGTTTGGTCTGAAAAACAGGAAATACAAATGATAATAATTTCGAAATTAATTGTAATAATACTATTAGTAGATTTGTAGAAAATTATCAAACTATATTTTCTGTTCCGAACATAAACAACTGTATTGTGGTCTTTTGGGAAAATATCTTTGGTCATAATTAAAACCTTTCTAAATACTTGAGGCTAAACTAATTATTTTATAAACAATTAATCTGAGTAGAGAGATATTTTAATTGAATTCATCCCTATGGCAGAACACATCCTTTGGATTTAAACACGAATACAGAGTTGTCATTGTTATGACTTTGTATATGAGTATTCTTGTATATGTGGATGCAGGATTGGCTATATTGACGAGCGAAGTATTGTATAATTACGAGGATTGGTATCGTATTGTCTGGCGAAGGAAGAAGGATTAAAAGTGAAAATAATACGAAATGGTTCCTACAATACCTCCGCATTGTGTCCATCTATGCTTCTGGGTATAACTGATGACCACCTAAAATGCATAGATGATGGTATTGGAACGTTCCCCAGACGCCGAACCTAAAAAGAAATGTTTATAAAAAAAATAGATTTTTCTTAGAGTGAGCTGCCAGTTAGATTGGATGAAGCATCAATACATATTTAACTGTTTTATATTCAGTAATTATCCAACATTTTGAGTATATTTTGAGTTGACTATATTTCCAGTACAAATTACGTACTTTTGTAGTATATAATATTTTTCTACAGACTGGTTTCGCTACTGATAATGACTGTCATGTACTAACCATCGTCTATACATAGAAAATAATGGTTCGAGCCTTTGGACATTTTGAGCACCTGGTATTAGTGCTAAAACGAGGATATGGAAAGAAGCATTATATTCACATGCTGGTGTTATTTTCTTTTTATCATTACTTCGTTTATAAGATTTCGTGTCACAGAACAAAATCATCACCCTGTCTGTTTTTGTCAACTTCAATCAAAGATCATAGATATTATCATATGTTTATCATGAAAAGTAAAATTATAATATTAAGTTAAAATATCAAATGCGGTCAGTGGAGTTCTTACAGTACTGTATATTGCTATGTTCTTAGGTTTACTAAATGTTATTTTCTATTGATATTGGTTCAAAAACACAACTGTCTAGTTAATAAAACTAATAGCGGTACTTAAACAGTCTATCAATATCAGCGGACATTAAAGAGTTATTGAAAAAAATCCCTTCATTTAGTATAATATTAAAAGGCATTTATTTGGCAATGATACCAAAATGTTTTCTAGTAATTATTTATATACTCAATAAAAACTGTTTTCTTACATACGCTCCAGCTAAATCTGTATGATGTAGGAAGCGAAGCGTCGTATGAATGACGTGTCTCCATGACCATCCTACTGAAAACTGTCTACCACATGGCGATACCCAGAGAGTAAGGAAGTTAGAACAATGGACGTTACTATTTACGTGGAAGATAACCAACATAACAAGAACGGTATATATTCTTGGCGTACAAAGTTCGATGCTTAATATGCCTGGAATGAGAAGTAATTAGAGATTTCTTCGTGCTTCAATGTAATTTTTATCTGATAGAGTGACACATGTGTATCAAAGATACTGGAAGGACCAGCAAGAATGGTTAATTACGGACATATACCCTTTATACGAAGGATAAGTGATCATGGACACAAAAAAGTGTCAAGAAATGTTGTCTATTATGGCGAAATGTCCCTTGTATAACTGCGTATCTTAAGGCACATTGAACATTATATACAAACATATCCTTCTTGTATTTCATACATCTGAATTATTTACCGGATACTCTGCCCAGCAATAAAAGGCAACGTAAATTACATTGAACTAGAAATAGTAAAATCTTGCATTTAAATATATGTTTATTACTAATCTGATCTTTGCCATCGATATTACCAATACGCTAAGCCAACCAAAAGTACACTTAAAGAATATGTTATCGCCATTAACTATAAAACTATACAAACGTTGGAATTCAAATTCCAATCGGTACTTAAACTATTTTAAAATATAAGAAAACTTGCATACCTTTCATGATGGCGTGTGATGCAATATTTCGATAGAACGTTCAATACATATTTATATAACTGTACGTTCCGTGAGTAATGCTTTCTCATCGGAAAAAAAGAAATTTCCAGCAGGAAAGTGATGAAGGGGTGAACCCTGAGATAAAAGTGAAAATACTATTTTTATTTTTTTTTTAAAATGTAAGGCCCCAACAAGTAGGAAATTTTGTAAACGGTTTGGATGAATTTGCTGATACATAACGCAACATTAATTACTCAGGTTAAGAAATAATACATGCAAAAGTTGCAGATATACCCAATCATGCACAAAATTATAATTGTCCTGTCCTCTAACTTGTATCCATGCTTCTCACACATCCCAAGTAAATATCCGATGGAAAGTACTCAGCATAGTTCAGTATCTACAACGGAAAACCCAGACAGGAGGCAGGAATATCGGTGCAATAAATCTTATTCTCGTTTCATTTCCGGATGTGCGTGGGCTGTTGTTGAGTAAAACAATGTCTAACAATTTTAATCACTTTGAATTTTGATGACACAATATTTTGTTATTAATATCTGGTTTTGTTTTGCACGAATGAAGTAATAAATATATTTTAATGCTTGATCTTCATTTTGAAATTTGGTACGTACATTTTTACATATCTAAATTATGATAATTTTCCATAGTTCAACATACCAAAATTAGTAAGAGTTGAGCGAATAATTTGAATAAGTTAGTGATATCTTTCAAACGCATTTCGTGAATTATGAAGACGTACCGTGTAAATCATTACTTTTTTTTATTTAAAAACGTAAGTTTCAATATCCAGTGTTTTTTTATGATACAAGTGAAAATAAAGTTTATTTTGAAAAGACGGTAAATTTGACTATAAAAAATATTTATTTTACGTCTTCTTTGTTCCTCAAGTCACTGATGAGTTTTCGATAATCATGATCCAAACACTTAACCTGGGAAATTAACACAGGTTTTATATTTCCTTCATTTCATTGATCTACCGAAAGCTTTAAGATGATGAATCATTTGAGCGGAAATGATCTTAATGTTGTAAGAAACATATTATGCTACAACATGTATGCGAATAATAAATATTACACCAGCACAAGTGGCAGATAACGCATTACGTGTAACACACGCATCCAATGTTGTAAAGTCTTGGTACAGATATAAGGCACGAAAAAATGCGCTGAAAGATGCGCTGAAGGAAGTTAATCTTTCTTTTAAACTATAACTTGTATCCAATCACCTAGAATATTTTTACCTAATGCAAATACGGCCTCTTGTTTCAACATCTTTTCATCAACATACATCATTTACATTTCTTGTTGATTGGAAAGCTTAATATTTTGCAGTTACAAACATATTACCATTTATATTTAACTATGATGTTGTTTTTTTACATCGCTCCTCGATCAAAAAACCTATTATTTTTACAAACTATTGTATGGCGTTAAATAGTCTAAGTATGATGGTGCGCCGTTAAAACTAAAAAAAAAAACAAACAAACGAACAAATGCGCCGAAAGATTGGAGTTAAAGCAGTTCGCAATCTGATGCATGTTATGCAATGGAAAATATGTAGATGCTAAATAACTCTACTCTTCTCTAGTTTAATCTCCTCTTTTATTTTACAAATGTTGTGACTATAAAAACTTTTTTGTTCAGAGTTACAAATGTTGCAACTAGAAGATATTTGTCGTACAGAACTACTAACGTTGCGACTATACAATCTTCTTTCGGCAATCCTGAGGTTATCATTATTCTCCAGGTGTGTGTTTATAAATTCGTATGTTCTTGTACGCACTTTACATTCCTCGACAAATGTTGTCTGGAAGGCTCGCCGTTTTGTTAGGACATATGTCCAGTGAGGAAAGTAGTTTCGTCTTTGTGCGGCACGTTATAAGTATATGATCTTTATGAAAACGAACAATTGTAAGTTACCGACTAACACATGGAGTTTAAATACCTTAGTACTTTCCTGTTTTGTGAGACTTAAAACAAAATACCTTTCTCAGCTAGACGCCTTTCCTGGTTATAGCCAATATATCTTTGTATCCAGCGGTGTACATTTACGGTTTCAATAACGGGATATCGTCAGCATACAATCTGATATCATGCGCTTCAAAGTCGATGATTAGGTATCACTTGTCTGTTGTAAATAAACCCAATAAAATATATCAAAAAGTCACAAGAAGCTACCAGTAGTTCGACTGATATGTTTGTTTAATAACGTGAGCCCACAGGTACATTCGGTAATTCTCGGGGAGGCTTGGTCAAATAGGTTGAACGAAACTACAACACACTTTAAAACTACAGATACTTCCATTTGTTGGGCTGACATATTTTAATCCGATCTGTGTGTGTGTGTGTGTGTGTGTGTGTCGGTAAATGACCTACTGCAGATTTTGCAATGCATTTACTAAGAGATTCTCTCAAATAGTGATCTGAAATATGTGCTTAGAGAGACTCCAGTCAAGTTGTACTCTTCTTTGTTTCTGAGTTCTTGGTTGTGCACATTTGAGTTTTGTTAAAAGTGATGCACTTGGAAAATTGACAAACCTTGATAATATTACATGGGGAAACATAAATATAAGTAGCCTGGAATGCAATGGCTGTCAGACATAACTTACTTGACTTAGTACATGAGGGGAATATCCGTGCTTAAATCTTCTTGTTTCCCTTCGGGATGTGACTGGACATTTGATATGTATAATGATGTATATAATGTTGCCTCATATCTAAATTGCTGTGCATATTGAGGATTGTTACAATTTGTTATTACAACTTCCATTATTATTTCCAGGTATAGGTGGCAGATAATGCTTACATTCTAGTATGACTTATATGCAACCTCGAGTATTACTTACATACAACGTCGCGTGTATTGCTTACATACAAATTGAAAAGTGTTAAAGTGTTGATCCAATTGTAAGGTACGAAATAATGTGCCGAAAAATCGGAGTCAAAGTTATGCGAAATCTGATGATTGATTGATTGATTGATATTTAACGGCGCACCAGCACTTTGAGGCTATTTAGCGCCATACAACAGTTTGTATTTAAACATGGTTAAAAATACTAAAGGTTTAATATCGACCTGCGATATGAAAAACTAAATAGTTCAATAAAAATTGATAAGTTTTTGGTAACAGCAAAATATGAAGCTTCCCAATCAATGGGAGATGTAAATGGTGTATGTTGATGAAAAGATGTTGCAAAATAATGGGCGGTATTTGCATTAAATAAAAATGCACTAGGTGATGACATACAAGTTAAAGTGTAAGTTAAAGATTTACGTCTTCAGGAAATCTAAAATACAAGTGATAGATACAGTATCAAAAAGTTCCTTCATGTCATGTACATTATAGTACTTATCACGTGTAGGTTGCAGGTCGGAACACTCGGTCATAAAGTGTTTAACAGTGAATGGTTCATTGCAAGAAACGCACTTTGGTGGATCTTCACCTTTTAGTATGTGGGAGTGGGTTATGTATGAATGACCAATTCTGATTCTTGCAATGACAGTCTCCTCCCTACGGATAGTTTTGTAGTAAGGAGTCCATTCCCCCAGGGATGGTTTGATGGCATGAAGTTTGTTGTTGACTGCATGATCCCATGACGTCTGCCACTTCTGACGCAGGTACCCTTTGATACAAGGTTTAAAATCAGTAAACAGTAATTTAAAATCTGATGGTTCTTAGAATAGAGCCATCTTAGCAGCCTGGTCTGCTTCTTCATTACCTCTAATACCAATATGGCTTGGTATCCAACAGTATATTATATTGTAGGAGGTACTAAGCTCCGAGTTTTTGACGAGTATATTGACTAATAATGGATTATCCAGTTTTTTGTATTGTGTAGTGACTGAAGTACTGATAAAGAGTCACAGAAGATAATGCTATTTAAAATACGTTTCTCTTCGATAAATCTCAGAGCAAGATCTATTACTCTGATTTGCGCTGAAAATATGGACGCATCGTTTGGCAAGCGCACTTTGGTTATGTGCTTGCCACTAACGAAGGCTGCAGCAGCCTTTTCATCAACCTTTGATCCATCAGTTTAAAATTTAGTGTAATTTGTAACATCGTTGAGAAGTTCATGATAAGAGTTCAGGAATATGACAGGGATGGTCTCATATTTATTCCCATCGTGTAACGTAAAAATCACTTTGGGTTGTTCAAGGAGCGAAGGTGGTGTTTTCGACACAAACGTTTTCTGAACTGTAGAGAGATTACTTTTGATATTGTCAAGGATGTATGAAATTCTAATACCAAATGAAGGTATGGCATTTGGTTTATTTTCATATAAAGTTTTGTATCTTGGTTGAAAAGCAGCCAAAAAAGCAGGGTTCAGACGGTTTGATCTTAATTTGAGCGCATATTGTACAGAAAGCATTTCTCTGCGATGCGATAAAGGTGGTTCATTCGCTTCCGCGAGAAGGCTTTCACATGGAGAGGTCTTAAATGCTCCTAGAGCGAGTCTTATTCCCTGATGATGAATTGGGTCTAGCATTTTCAAATAGGACTTCCTAGCTGAACCATAAACAATGCATCCATAGTCTAGAATGGAGCGGATAAATGTTCTATACAAATTGAGGAGGACCTTTTTATCAGCACCCCAGTCAGTGTGCGCAATTACTTTAAGTACATTTAATGCTTTTAAGCATTTAGCGTTTATATTCTTGATGTGTTGTATAAAAGTCAGCTTTCTGTCGAAGATAATACCCAAATTCTTTGTTTCCTCAACAACTGGAATAAGTGTTCCACCCAGCGTAGTTTAGGGTCATCATGATGTCTTCGCAACTGACAGAAATGCATGCATACTAATTTAGATTTAGAAACTTTGAAACCGTTATTACTGACCCAACCTTGGATCTTATTGATATTTTGCTGCAGTTACCTTTCCATTGTATGCATCTGCTTTGATCGATATCAAATAAAAACATCGTCTACATATAATGAGCAATCCACACCGGGAGCTAAGCACTTGGTGATGCTGTTGATTTTGATATTAAATAGCGTCACAGATAAAATACTGCCCTGGGGCGCACCCTTCTCTTGCTGGTGCATATCAGAGAGGGTAGAGCCCACTCGTACTTTGAATTCTCTGTAAGGGAGAAAACTGGAGATAAAAGAAGGCAGACGGCCTTTTAGACCTAGATCGTGCAGGTCGTTTAGTATCCCGTACTTCTATGTTGTGTCATGGGCCTCGCGAATAAATGTTTCCAGAATAACCAGATGATCGGTTGTTCTACGACCAGAACGGAAGCCACTTTGGAAAGGAGATATTGAATTGTTACTTTCCAAGAACCATACAAGCCGATAATTAATCATTCGTTCCATTGTTTTGCACACGCAGCTTGTCAGTGCAATGGACCGATAGCTGTTAGGATCTTCGAAATCTTTGCCTGGTTTGGGAATCGGTATTACTATTGCTTCTTTCCAGCTCTGAGGTACATTATCAGCAATCCATAAATGATTGAAGATTTTCAGAAGTAATGTCAGAGACGATTCTGGCAGGTGTTTCAAAAACTGGTAATGGACTTCGTCAGGCGCAGCGGATGTATCATGGGCCTTGTCTAAAGCCTCCCTAAACTCCAATAAAGAAAACAGCTGGTTATAGCTTTCAGAGTTGTTAGATGTGAACTTTAAACGTGACTTTTCTTTTTGAGCTTTTAATCTTCGAAAGGTTTCTGAATAATTAGATGATGATGAGTTTTTTGAGAAACTATCGGCAAGAATATTTGCTATGTCACGTTTCGAACTAAAATTGTTATTGTTTTTTTTTTCAGTTGTCGAATAGAATTGTGTTTCCTCTTTCCATTTATTTTGCGAATAGTATCCCAAACTTGTTTCATTAAGGAACGAGAGTTTATAGAAGAAACACATTTCTTCCAGGATGTACGTTTACATTCTTTGATTGTGGGTCGTGTTTTAGCCCGAGCAATACGATATTTGTTAAAATTTTTGGGCGTAGGACGAGTGTTGAATTGTTTTAATGCTTCTTGGCGTTGTCTAATGGCTTCTTTGCATTCCTTGGTTAAGGTTTTTGCGGTTTTTTACTGTTCGGTGAGGACTTAGGAACAGATTCATCTACAATTGAAATTAGAATTGAAGTAAAATGCTGTATAGGATTAACAGCGTTGAATATTGTATCATTATTTAGTCTAGTTTGACATAGTGTTTCAATGGAAGCCCAGTCGGCTTTCTTCATATACCATTGTGGAATTGCGTCATCAATTTTAGAGTTATTTTCAAGAGTGATTGGAAAATGATCACTGCTGTGAAGGTCATCAGCGACCTTCCATTCATAGTCCAACAGCAATGAATGAGAGAGCAAATTGTCAAATCAATGGACGTGTACGTACCCGTTCCTGGATGTAAATATGTCGGTGAGTTAGTATTATATAGACACAGATCGTGTCTAGAAAGAAAATCTTCTACTTTATGGCCTCTGTCGTTTATGTGATTAGATCCCCATAGAATGTTATGGGCATTGAAATCCCCGAGTAAAACGAAGGGCGTGGGAAGTTGTTGAACAATATTGTCTAATTCATTTGGTACTAGTTTTTTGTTTGGTGGTAAGTAAATAGAGCAAAATGTAATCACTCGATGTAAAGTGACGCTTACAGCAATAGCTTGTAAATTTGTATTTAAATTAATGACTTTGTGAGGGGCTCTATTGTTCACAACAACAGAGACTCCTCCTGAGGCCCTGTCAGCGTTTCGAAAGTACGTGTTGAACAGGGAAAAGTTTTTAAATGTAATTTTATCTGTTTCTTTCAGGAATGTTTCCTGTAAACATAGTACAGCAGGATCGTGTTCATTTAAAAGCAGAAGAATATCATTGTAGTTTGCTTTAAGTCCTCGACAGTTCCATTATATGATGGTGTTCTTCATTATAAAATTATGCTGGAGATTCTGGATCTAGATAAGACTATTCGCGGAGAAAATGTGTGTTGTTATTTGTCTGGAGGATGTACGGGAGTATATTTGGTTTTACAAGGTTTGGAGTTTCTTCTGCATCCATGCTCTCAAGTTCACCAAACATATTGCTTTTCTGTGGTTGGTAATGAGGGATGTTGGCACTTGTTGTTGAATCAGGCTGATCTGTCTGTGTTTGTGTGTCCTTCGTGATTTTTGGGTTGTGTTTCATAACTGTGGAGAAGGATGGGCCAGAAAAGGCTATTTTGCCTGGACAAGATTTCTGGCCTCTGTGTAGGGTATTGTTGGAGGTAAACTTTGCCCTCTGAATTTCCTTCTCTTGTTACCAAGTATCACAATCCTTAGAATTGGCGTGATGTTTATTGCCACAGTTGACACAATGCAGAGTTGCTCTACAATCAGCTTCCTGGTGAGAGTGGTCTCCGCATCGGCCACAGACCTTCACTCTGGAACATCGGTTATCGTGATGGCCGTATTTCTGACACTTATAGCGTCGAAGGGGGTTTGGTATGTAGATCTCAACCTTTACTTGCAAAAACCCAACCTTGACCACTTTGGGCACAATTGGTTTATTAAAGGTGAGTACAAATGTGTTGGTGTCCTGCAGGGTTTTATTACGTTTAATATGTATTCTACGCACTGCAGTGACACCTTCATGCTTCATCCCTTCGATGATATCTGTGTCGTTGACTTCAGTCAAGTCACGACACCGCATAACGCCTTTGGACGTATTTAAGGAAGTGTGAGCGAATGAGGTCACTGGAATGTCGAAGAATGTTTTCATTTTTTTTGTTGAGATTTTCAGATTGACCCCTTCGCTCACATTCAATGAGAATACAGCCCGATTTTAATTTCATGACACATTTTGGTGTGCCGATCAACCCTATTAAAGTTTTCTCAATTACAAAAGGAGATAGTGCTGTAATTGGTTTTTCATCATTTGTAGACTGTATGACCATGAAGCGTGGAAATGACTCCACACCACATGGTTCTTCATGAGAGGCGGATAGTGGTTTCGTTCGTTTGTTTCGATTTTTTTTCTAATTTTCCATGATTTTGTATTAAAGTTTCTGCACCCATGCTCCCCGCTCACCATGGAGCCCAACAAGCGGACACGTTTCAAGTGCCAGGGATACACAGATGCTATACTCAGTAGATAAAATTACCTAGGATCGGCAAAATTACCTCCCGATTGACCCGTTAAGTCACCGCTATCTAGCAGGTCCTCTAGTACTTGGGAAAATGAAAGCTAGAATGATAGAATGAAGGGGCAACGGTGGTATCAAGAGAGATACAGGAAAGTTAAAGAAGGTGAGGTAGTAAATAAAGACCTCCTAGGGCTCGACGTGACCAGCCAATTTGTCGAGACCGGGCCCATCTCGACCACCCGTCTAAGTGAAGTAGAGGCCAAAGTAGTGTATTGCATCGGAAAAGCCTCCGCTCAACTACCAGGATCCTTTCCTTCTCCGACACTGGTCGCAACCCACGGCAAACAAGTCGCCTCTACTTAGTCGCCTTTTACGACACTTGGTGAGGCACGTCGGGCCAATTCTACAACCCCGATCCCGCAGGGGGAGAAATCTGATGCGCATATATTGCAGCTGAGGGGGATGAGGAATCCGACAAACATTATAGGCGTCGACGAGGTTTCCTTCTCGTTAATATTTAATAGAAAGGTCTATTTGACAAACTGAGGCTTCCTAGTAAATATTTAATAGAAAGGTCTATTTGGTACCCTAAGGCTTCCTTGTAAGGGTTTATTTGGCAACAAAAAGACGCCATTGTCGTTGTCCCCCCCCCCTGCTGCTATGGGTTAACAATTTGTTTACGATGAAAATCATTTAGGATAAAAATCGCTACGATTTCACAAACAGACTAATTTGTAGAACCTCACCTCGTAAATCAATTAGATTATTAGACTGGTCAGTGAGTCTGGAATTAATTCTCGTTAGCGAATTTTTATTACATCGCATATAGACTGGATTAGTTGGATCCTCAATAATTGGAATACCTGGAGGAGCTGTTGGCGCAAAAGAATATAGAATATATCCCTGCTGAGCTTGATTTGATCGCTCGAGATTTATTTGATAGCTTCCTTCGATAACATCACATACTAAATTCAATGCAATCACCGAGGATATATTTACATTTAGCGGCGCGATATGCCTGCCGGCTCCGTCTGGGTCATTATCATATTTGAGAATTGTTGTTTGTGGTTGTGGTGCTGTTTTTATCCATGCGTCATGGATTTTTTGGAAACCTTCATCGATGGCATCATTGAGAGAGTTTTGTAGTTCTGAGATATTATATCCGTGTAGTTTGAGCGTGGGAATATCTTCTATATTATATACTGTCGCAAACTCCGTTCTCGTTTTAGGATTATTGTCACCTAATACCTCTTGAATAATTTGCGAATGAAATGTTTCCATGTCATTGATGATTTTGTTACATGTTTCTACGACGCTGATAAATTCATCTCGGGTGAGAGTACAGGATTTAAGAGATATTAACAACAGTGAAAAATCATTTTTGATCGCTGTGAAATTTTCAGTGATTTTATCCTGTCGAGTTGCGTAATATCTTCGGTTGCGGTCGTCTATCATTCCAGTGAAAAAAGTCCATCTGATGTAACCGCTATAGCTTTTTACTGGATTATCGGGTTTTATCCTGTCGGTAACATAATCTAATTTTTGTGGTTCAATATTAACTAGTTCCTATCGATGTGGAATTTCAGGCCATCCCAGTATAGTTCTTATAGAACTCTGATAGATATATACGACATAACTAGGCGAGTTTATCTCGATCGCAGATGATAGTGTTGGTTCATGAACTATTATAGCGATTTTCGAATCTGTTCCAGTAATAGATTTTATTCTACGCTTAAATTCAGCATTGATTTGTTTGATTTGGTATGACCCAGATGGCAGCGAAACAACGTTCCAGTCTGGAGTTCCATCGGGTTTATTCTTATTCGCAAATACCAAGGAATTCTTCGGTTGTTGACCGCCAAATGCTACGGACCTAATGTTAGGCCAACTGTGATACACTCGTAGTTTCGCCAACGCAATCTCCTTCACGGAAATCGGAATAGGGAAATTCACACTGAATTCAGGATTAGTTGAGGTTATTGAGATCATGCTGGTTTGTACTGGGTTTGTGTTTTTCACTATTCGTTGAAGTAATTCTTGCGGTGTTGTCATTGCTATTATATTCATGTTATATTTCTTATTTTGACATCGCCGAATCATAAATACTTACCATCGCTGAAAACTCACTATCTGATATAAATGTATCATCGAGCGACGACGATATCAACGAGGCCAATTGCGAATACGCAGTGGACACAACATGAAATTTAATTATGTAGTCTTGCAGTTTGCTCTGGCTACATGATGATATTTTTTTGTTATTATTGAAATAATTTCCGCGATTTTTGTCGCTACTGATATACAAATTGAAACAGCTATCGGAGCAATCATTGTCACCGAGTATAGTATTATACTAGCTCCGGCGATTACACCACTCACAGAGTACACAGTAACATCAACTACGGTGATTCTTCGTCGGTATTTGTTTTATTTTTGCTTGGTACTCCTCGGTGAGCGCTTTGAGTTTAGTTTGAAATTCTCTGACCTGAATATAGCGATATTGAGATACCGAAGGTACCGTTGATGACGAAGTCAACAGTGATGACTTTTTATTTCCAAATCAGTTTACGATTTCAATTAAGTTGTTTACTTAAATCCGCTACGAATTCCACATACCGTGTTACTGAAACCCTAGCCAAATTTTTATCAGTTGATGCTATTGTGAATCGTTCAGTTGTATCCTTGTCGATGATCGTTGATATCGAATTATTGACCACAGATGAACTCGACGATGATATATTAAACTGAGTTGGCGTCACTAGTGTTAATCGATAAATACCTTTGACGGTGATATTTAATATATTAGTGGATGCTGTCCACGCAAATGATCCGTGTTGAATTGTGTATACTACGTTGTTGGTTCTCTCATGAGGAATATTTGTTTTTTCAAGTATTTTTATCCTCTTTGGCATATCATCCTTGATGATATCGTTGGTTGTTTTAATATCAGTGCTGATAGTTTCTATTTGCCGATTAATCGCAGTTATTTCATCAAGAGACTTTTTTATATCAATGAGTTTTATTATGACAGCCGTTGGATTTCCAAAAACTTCTCTAATAACCTTATTTCGACGTGCGGTAAATTCCTTTCATGCTTCTCATACTTGTTTTCAAATTGATCAATCTTATAATCAAGCTCAATTAATCTATCCATGGAGGTTTTTATTGATGGTAGTGGGTTCCGGGTCCGGTGCTGTTATTGAGATTAATGATACCTGTTTCAACGCTGTTTGGTTGTGCCGGGAAATGATCTTTCATAAAGACACCTCTGAAGTTTTTTATGGCAAATTTTTTAGCAGCATCGAGTAAATCAAAATTTGACACTGGTGTTAATAAACCGTTCTTGGGATTCTTAGACCCTTTCCGCTGTATCATGAATACGGGGTTCCTGGTAGTCTTAGACCTTTTCCCTTTTTTTATATCTTTTTCCAGCTGCTTTCTTTAGTGCCATTCCTGCTGCAGTACCGACGGCTCATAACGCCGCCGCATTAGCTACCGCTGGGGCCGCTGCTGCAATCAAAGCTGGAATTGAAGCTAACAGCGGGAATATACCACTTGATTTTATCATGTTTTTTATAGCGGCTGCAGAGAGAGTGATCTGAACGCCTTTCTTATCTTTGAACGCATCATTAAAGTGTTTTACTTGACGAGTCGTCAGCGACAATTTATTCGCCCCGCCAGTCATCTAATTGGGTTTCAGTGTTATTGTGGTTCCGCATTTTTTAGCTGATTCCGATTGCAATTTCTTGTGTTGACCGGGAGTGAAGGTAACACTAATATAACTGTAGTTCATTATACAATATCAGATTGATCTAATTGTTACATGTTTTCTACTGGCGCATCTATTACTCTCATTCTTCCAGCAACACCTTCGAGTAGCATTGATTTATCGCTGAGAATGACCGCAACCGCTCTATAATTGGCAATACCACCAGGACGGACTACACGAGCTCTAAAGTGTATATCAACGACGGATTGTCTTGTTAAATCAAGATATTACAACGAAAAGTAATAAATCGGATATAAACTTTTGAAATCCAATTGTGATATTTGCAAACCAGTAACAACATTTTGATCGCGTGCCATATATGACAGCATACTATGATATACACGTGCAATATGGTTAGTGGTGTAATCAAGTTGTATATCCTCGGATGGTTCCTGCTGTCCATTTATTCTCAGCGAGACTTCATTACGCCTATCTGATCAAATATCATATGACTTCGTTCTTGATTACCAACTCGCGCATTATTCTGTAACGCAATAAATATATGACGCGGAGCTGAAACACCCTGTTTTGATGCCAGGTGCCATGTAAATGTACCATCAATATTATCCTGTTTAATATCCGTAGTCATTGATAACCAACTCAGCAACGACTTTCCTCCTTGGTCCATAAATGATGGTAATCGCCCCTCTGCGGTGATTGATGGAGTTAACACTGGCATCCATAATGATAGTTTTGTTAAAATGACTTTGCCGTCGGGAACACCAGTATCTCGCCAGATTGCATCATTATCAGTACCCTTTCGCACGAGTGCTACTGTATGTTTCGCTCCATAGATAATTTTTCGGACGTTTGTACAGAATCCGAAACTATGATGCAGTGGAATCGCGCATGAAAATTGTCGACGCTGTCGTTGTAAAGCTGCTACACGTGTTGCAAACCCTAGGTTGTAATTAGGAATATTATTTATGACATAAAAAGTATCAGCTGGTCATACATATCCGGCTAGTGCTGGATCAAATGCAGTAGCTTGTGTTGCCTTTACTCTGGAATAATGGACGTGTTCAGGGTGATTAGTAATATCCTTAGAAAACATCATAGATGGACCAGCCGATCTTGTATAATCATCCGAATATCTTGCTAACCCTATTATTGTTGTGGCAACATCAACATCACGCTCTATAGATTCAATTTATTTTCCATCTATGAGATATCTAGCGCTTTCTAATAGCGCCATGATACCATTTTCAACAAAACCAACTCGGATAGTTGGGTTATTGTCATATGGTAGATCATTATGTGTAGCATCATTTGTTACAAGTTCTCCTTCCACTTCGACAAACGCTTCACAAGTCAAAAAGTATTTGCTGGTATCATGAACTTGAAGTTCGAATCTTGATCGAAGATCTGGTTGTGTTGCGTGATAAGAATAAAATTTATAATCACGTACGGAATCATCTTTACGCACTGGGGCGTCCATATCAAAAGCTGGATCCGGTGACCGTTTGAACATTTTATTATATATTCGTAGATCTAAATCGTAAAATCCGTAGGATTTTCATCGTCGTCGACCACGTCGTGGCTTTTTTAAGCCACTTCCCGCTATCATATTTGCGGTTATGTTATCTTGGTCACTTGCTGTCAACGAAGTCGCCAATGACGCTAGTTTCTGATCTACTGCGTTATTTACTTTTTACTAACCAGCGCAGGCATCTCCGTTGTAGATGGTGGTGGTCCCAATTGTGGTTTCCTTCGCCACCGAACTAGCGCTATTAGTTTATCCTTCGCGGCTGAAAACGCTTTCCCGGCAGCATCGCCAACAGCGCTAATACCCTTATCACGAATAACATCAATAGCTTTCATTGATAATTGTTTTGCTAGCGGCGCTACTTTTGGAGCCATTCTTGCAAATAACCCTGCAATTTTATCACCGAGACCATCACCATAGTACGCTCTATAAACAGGAAATCGTGAGTTTACTACATAGACGCTGGTTGGTTTGTTATGGTTGTAGTGTATGATCATCTTATTTAAATGATATTTATCTAATGTGGTGATTAGTCACTGTGATAACCGTGATGCTCAACTAACTCATCGATGAAATCTCGATATAAACCAATATCCATAACACCGCTTTGAAATAACCGACTGCAGATATCAGCCGCTTCATTAATTATTTCCGGTGAGTTATTTCCAGCTCGTTTTCCTCCGATGAGAACTTCTAATCGTGCTATATCGCTGAGAATATTACCAAGATATTAAATAAGACCTCTACCTGAAATTCCAGTCCCAGAATATCCCTTTCCTTTTAATTTTTTAGTAATACCAGTCGCACCATTTTCAGAATCAGCTTCTGCCATTATTTGTATTTCACCTGGGATTGGATCTGCTGTATAATCCGGTGGTGGTTGTGCGACACCTTTTATTGTAGCTATAAAATTAATAAAAGCGAGACTTATTTCTTTTGTTATTTTAGGTTTACGGCGATTTGCTAAAAATACTTTATTTGCCCAGGCGTCCATATTTTTATAAAATCTCTAGACTTGTCGTCCTTTAAATAATTATCTCTTATATATTTTTTGAAAGTGTCTTCAGTAAATTTAACTAATTCAGAGTCTGTTTCGATTCCTCTAATTCTAACTAAAGCATCATCAGTAAATATCTTTTCAGGTGGATATTCATCTCTTGCAACAGCGCCTTCTTGTTCTTCTTGTTGAAATTCAAGTGGTGGTGGGATAATAGGAATATCACCTGGTAGTTCAATTTCTTCTTCTTCTGCAAGTGGTGCATGGAGTTCAGGCGGTGGGGATCTAATATCAATATCGCCTAATCGTTCTATTTCTTTTTGAAGTTGTCGTTCTTGTTGTTTTCGTTGTCTTACAGCAGTTATTATATCACCAGGAAGTGTTCTTAAAGATTTTTTTGTTTGTTTGGATCTTCTTGCTATATTTTCACTTTCCGTTGCTATTTTTTCAAGTTCACCAATAATAGGCTTTTCGTTTCTTTTTTGCCCTGTCTAAGGGATATCTCCCCATATAGCTCGCTCTAATTGGTCCTAACAAATCTTCAAATCCCTCAGAAAAATCAGTCTGAAGACTCTGTCTGGCTTGTAATTTACCTCTGACAGAGTCGCGTATTGATAAGAATTTCCTAATTGCAGGCAATCTCTCTCTCTCTCTCTCTCTCTCTCTCTCTGTCTCTTTCTCTCTCTCTCTCTGTCTCTCTCTCTCTCTCTCTCTCTCTCTCTCTCTCTCTCTCTCTCTCTCTCTCTCTCTCTCTCTCTCTCTCTCTCTCTCTCTCTCTCTCTCTCCCTAGTCTTGTAGTAATGCGTCGTTAACCATTATTGAAACAGTAAAGCAATTTCCAATTAATGTACAATGTAGTCATTTTGTCATCATCAAATAATTGCTACGTTTTTACCCGACTCAGATAGACAAGCAACAAAAAAAAAACTCACTAAAATATTTTTCAGTTAATTTTATTCCTTGTTCATTGATCAAATCCGGTGTTGATTATATACCTTTCCATTGTATTTGCAACATCTGTCAATACAGTGATGTATTTATAGCGAGAATTTTACTAACGCGCTATACATGTCAAATCGTTAGTTATACAACCAGAGGTATCCAACGTTTTTTTTTCATTTTCTTGAATTAACGCCCGTATATTTCTAATCTTCGAATTAACCTCCTTTTTCAATTCATAATCCCGGCCCAATTCTTTTCGTATTCTTTCCACAATAGTAAATAACGGGACAAACACACTTACATCACTACAAAATGCAAGAGAGTCCCGAATTTGTTTTATGAGCGCATATTTCTTTGGCAGTATATATTTGTTAGTAATAATATAATATAATAATAAATAGTAATAATAATAAAATACCGTATTCTATATCTTGAAAGTCAGACATAATTTGGTCAGGGTTTCATTTGTCAGATAATTTAATCTCTTGGTTTTTTACTTTTGAGATTTCAGCTATAATTCTATTGATATTTTCAGTATTCATTTTATATATTATATGTATTTCTAATACAATGGGGGTCATTTTTGACCCGTTTTTTATGGACTATATACAATGCAATGATAAATGGACTATATACAATGCATTGATAAATGGACTATATACAATGAATGATTTCAATGAATGATGACATTCCTACATTCATGCAACCACTATACATGAAAAGTCATTCACACCATTGCGTGATGTGGTTGGTATAGTGGTTGCAATTTGAATTTTTTTTAATTCGTTTTCAGATAATTACACTAACTGTTTTTACAGGTATAATGTGTAAATCAATAACGAAGAGGTTTTACGCGCGCCGGTAACTGTAGACAACCGATCAATACTAGCTCAGGCTGACTGTACAATACAATGAATGACGTGGAATGAATAGGACATGAATCTATATATCCTTGTTGTACTTACTGACAAAATTAAAGCTGAACCGAATACTTAAAAGAAAAAAAAGAATACAATTGTTTGCAAACACTGCGTATTTAATTCGTTTCCCCACACAATAGATTATCGTGGTAATTAAAAATAAACCAATCAGAAATCAGGTGACACAGCGATTGAGATCCGTAACTCCTTCATAGGCCGTAAATATACCTAAACGAGTTATCTCCCTTGGTGTTATATAGAATAATGCAAAAACATGATTTAAACATACGAAAATTGAATCTTTTGTCCAGTCCTTTTTTAAATCGCCGTCTTGGTTATATTCTCTGCGACGGTTCGTATTGAGGCACCACAAATATCAAAATACCTACTAGCTTCACCCATTTATTTGAATACTATTTCTTCATTAGTTACTGTATTAAAAGATTTTACAAGTCTCGCTTTATTCAAGGATTTTCCAGTTCCTCCTCGTTTTAAATTCTCACTCTGTGTAACAGCTTGCAGATTATTCAATTTGTTATTATGCGGATTGGAATCAATGTGATCGATAACAAGACCATCCTTGATCAATTCATTAAACACCTCGAAGACGAATATGTGACAGTAATATTTTTTCTTTCCAACACTAAACATCAACTACCCCACACCATTATCCCACCCAGCTAGTTTCTTCAGTCTACGGTTTCTGATAATGCCATCACGGGACGCCTCATAGTTTGCAATCAGGAGGTGTGGTCGGAATTCTTGGTTCATTTATATATTATAGTATTATTTGTCTAATTCATTATTTGGTTGAATTATTACATTACTTGGAAATCTATCAGTGTAGTCTTGGGGTGTTTTATGATTTTGTCGTTGACGCTGTCAGAGTCAGAGTTATTGATGGAATTCGTTCGTTTATCATAATAACGCTAAAGCTCTCTGTATCGCTTACCACCACAACCGAGACACAACTGTGATTTTCCTCGCACCCCTACCCCACATCTTATACAAGGAATCGGACCAAGGCTTCCACGCCGAAGGCTTTGCATATGATACCCACAGAATTCCTTTCTGCATGATTTGTTACACGGGGTTACTGATCCAATCATAAGCCATTTGCAATGATTCATTATATAATAAATTCTCTATTTAAATACTTGTTTTAATTATAATATGAAGGAGTTCGAGAGATTATCGAAAATTACGCCTTGGAAAAATGCTAAATTCGATCTCGATAGAGTCTCTGATACACCAAAGAGTAAAATTCGTGATAGAACCATGATAACTAAAATTCGTGATTGTTTTAATGAATTCAAGCGCGATGGAGCATCTCATTGTTGGTCGACATTTTGAATTGATGGTAACGTTGATGCAACCATGAATGACGAGAGAGCAGGCAAGATAATCTCACATCTCGGGCGAAAAAGGTATGTTTTTAGAATCAAATTCATTATCCGTTCAGACACTGGAGATTGGATTATTCGGAAAAAAATTTGATCCCATCTTGAAGGATAAAAAAACTGTCACTGTGAGTCAAGATTCCAAACCAGGAATTTTGACTGGAATAGACAAACCGTATTACGAAAGATCTTATCCTGTAACAGCAGTTGTTTATGGGATATATCCGTTAAATGATAAACCGAGTATTAAAAAACTAAAACCCAAGAAACTGTCATCGTTGAATTGTGTAGCAGAACGAATAATAGAACACTTCACAAATGCGCTGCGTGGAAACAAATTGACTGATCTAAGACGTAAAAAAATTAACGAGTGGGGACTAACAGTAAAGGAGCGGGGATCAACAATTCAAGATATAACTAAATTAGAAACATCATTAAGATTCCAAATATCGGTAATGACAATAACCGGTGAAGCATTATACGAATCAAATATAAATCAAATGGAGCTCCAATCAAAATTATTGACCATAATGAACACGCATGGACATCTGCAGCAACAATATTTCCGCGGGATAGAACCATAAAATATATACCCGCAGAGTTCTCCGGATAAGAGAAACTATTTGATTTTATTCACCAGTTGAGTAAAAAAGATCCTGTGTCAGTGTGGTTACTTCACAGTTTTGAGTACGAAGAGGGCAGATTCAATCAATTTGTAAGACCCAATGGAGAATTATACCGCACTGTAGCCCTCCATGAGGCGATGAAAAACTTGCTAGTAGTTTCTCTAAGAGTTTCGACGACGAACAATTACTAACAAACTCTTTTACAATTCCGTCGGTTGCAGCTCTTCTGGAAACCAACAAGAGCTGAATTTCTCACAGACATCAAATCAATTTGTATAGAATTTAACCACGGTGGATTATGGAAGACAAAATACGACCGTGAAAGTATTATTTCAGTTGATATTGTCGCGTGTTATCCGGCGAGTTTTCTCGGGTACGGAGAATACGCTGAATACTTCAAGCGATTTGAACATCCCACACACGAGATGGCCCGTATTGCTATTAATGGACCACTGCCTGATTTTGATTTAACTGGATTCGCTCGTAAGGTATCATTTGAATTAGCTACAGAACTTCATCCGTGCTGTTATGTTTGGATTGGTAGACTTATATCTGAAAAACACTGGATGCCAATAGTACTGTTACGGTATATGATTGATTGTAGAATGCTGATATTGCTGATTTTCAGTGAAGCGATTATATCCTATCGAGCTCAGACTGAAGTCTGGTTACCACAACCCAATCTAGATAGTATAATCAGCGAACAACGAAAACAGTTTCCCGATCTTGACGAAGTTATTTGATGTTAGAAATAAAGACTTAAAGGATCTCGGTAGAAGAATAATTGGTAAATTTGCTCAAGGTGGAAAATACGAAAATAAACGATATTCTTCACGTTTGATTATAGATAGCGTTGAGTACGATTTTATAATCGCGGATATAACATCTAAGGGTATATATGTCGATCGTAAAGACGCTTTCTTGTCAGATGGAACAAAATTTGGTACAATTGTTACTTACGCAGACGTAGAAAATCTTCAGTATACACATTTGAGAGCGTCTATGCTAGCTTATGCTTCTATCAATTTATTTTCGATCATAAATAGATTTCCTGACACCGCAGTTAGAGTAGCCACTGATTCATTTTATATAGACGCGAAACACAGGGAAGAAGTGGCCAAATTCACTAATTCTGACGAGAGCTGGGGATCATGGAGAATTAAGCGGGAAATACTGCGTGACTATTCCAAATTAGAAGATGTTTCGATTGAAGATAAATATTTGAAAAATAATCAGAAATCAGATCTATCTAATGCACCGCAGATATCTGATCCAATATGTAGTTATAAAACCAGCTACCTAAACGGCTGTGGCGGGTCAGGAAAGATGACTCGTGCAATTGAATTATTTCGTGGGAAATCAAACATGATTGTCTAACACCAACAAACAGACTCATCAGAGAGATGAAACAGCGAGGGTTAAATGCTTGTACTTATCACAGTTTCATATTAATCGTTCGAGTAACCTCATTATTTAGCGCGGTAATTACGACTGGTAATCTCTTGACCCATTCACGGGATCGTTTATCCTAAATAAATTCCTTAGCATATTGATATCCGAATAACCGCTCAGCAAGTCTACGATAAAATCGTTCAACAATTGCCTGATCGCGATGTAGTGCAGTATGCCCTCGTCTGATAGTGACAGTATGATGCTTCATTGTTGATAACACTGCACCCTGAAATTCCTTGCCAGGATCAACTTGTAATAAATTTGGCCAGCGCAGAGGACCCCTTCGATAAATCCTTTCAAATGCAGAAGCCACTTCAGTTGATGATTTTTTCTTTAGCGATTCTGCTTGTTTGTATCGACTCGCATCATCAACTACAGTTAACGCGTATTTGTAACAACCATCATGCGGCAGAAATAATATATCAGCTTGATGAACTTCATTAGGAACGGTCACATCAAAATGCGAGTAGTTAATTTGTTTAGGCGGCGGTAGATAAATTTGCCATATCGCCTTATTGGATAACCAATCCGCTGCAGTGGTATTTTTCACCTTCGTGGCGCTAGCGAGTTTACCGATTGCTGCTTTGCCCATCCAGTATCCTTTTGGAGAATAATAAATAGATTCCATGTTGTTATTAATTACCGGCACCTAACATCAATTTACCTTTCATAGCCGATTTTACTAACCATGAAGGCAACTTTTCTTTGAAAGATTTATCAGTGATAGAATCCAACGCGTGAATCATTTTTACATCTGCGAGATGTCTATGTTGCAGATTACTACTTTTATAAGCAACATCATGAGCATGACACGCTTTATCAATGACGTTTATTGGATATTCACCCGGTCGGGGTTGGTTTTGATCATCGAGTCTGATATCCAGTCTGGTTCCGGGTCCACAATAACTATACCCTGGAAGGTGTTTTTCTCCTGGATACTTCCCCCATGGTGTTCCTGGGAGTTTAGCTAACTTGGCTGCGATATCACCTCCTCGTTTTTTTAAAAATCCTTAGAAACAAATCTAAATTTTTTTGTACTACATTGTACACACTTACCGGAAAGTGCTGATCGGTTATTTTTAGTTGTAATCGTCTTGAAGTCATCTGTGCCAGTACGCGGCTTACACTTCACACAATATAGATCCATAATATATTTATAATAACATGAATGTAATTGATTATTCAGCTACCCAACGACGAGAACCAATTAAACACCATGCGATGTTGCCGAATTCAATTAGAATGATTATAATCGGACCATCTGGAAGCGGCAAGACACAACTGCTACTTAATTTGATAACGAGATGGATGAAATGGAAGAAGTTGTATTTAATAGCTCCAAGTCTAGATGATCAGCGATGTTACAATGTATTAAAAGATTTTAACGACAAAGCGGTAGAAGAATCTGGCGAGGGTATTATTGAGTTTATGACCGATATCGATGAAGCACCGAGCATTGATGGTATTGATGGAAGTATTAACAATTTAGTTGTATATGATGATATCATGTTAGACAATCAAAAGAATCCCGCTAGGATATTTTCCAGAAGTAGGCATAAAAAAACTGACGTGATATATGTCACTCAACGATACACAGAAATACCAAAAGTAATCAGAGATAACTGCAATATTCTTGCCGTATTCAACGGAGTTGCTACACATACTCTTAGAAATATTTGGCAAACTTGGTGCAGCGGTGATATGGATCATAATCTCTTTAGAAATTTCTTTCGTCGCGCTCAGTCAATCCCACCTGGATTTGTGACGATAAATTTATCAGATCCTCGGACGCGATATCGTGTCGGACTTGATAAAATATTTGGTTAAAATCGTTTACTGAATCTCGAGGAGATCGTTAACCCATAACAGCAGAGGGGGGGGGGGAACAACCACAAAGGCGTCTTTTTTTTTTACCAAATAGACCCTTACAAGGAAACCTTAGTTTACCAAATAGACCTTTCTATTAAATATTTACTAGGAAGCCTCAGTTTGTCAAATAGACCTTTCTATTAAATATTAACGAGAAGGAAACCTCGTCGACGCCTATAATGTTTGTGTGGGAATCCCCCCGTCCCTCTGCTGCTTATATATATATATATATATATATATATATATATATATATATATATATATATATATATATATATATATATATATATATATATATATATATATATATATTGATTTTGTGTCCTTTTTAGCCAACGTTTCGTTGTTGTAGTTTATTGCGTTCAGTTCGTTGTGACTGATTTAGTGGTGTGGTTAAAAATTTTGGTTAATAAATATCTTCGTTTATGGTATGACCCTTAGTTTTGACATACACAATACTCAGCTTTAGAAGTATGAATATAGAACATATGTGCTTTATATTCTGACTCACATAACTGTTTGTGAGAACGGAGTGAACACCAGAGATTGTAAATATAATTGTGAGAGAAAAACAAACACAGCAGTTTTGTATGAGGTGTATAGAAAGCCAAGCTTGCCTTAACGAACAATCATCATTTTTGTATTTACCTTTATTGAAAAGGTAACTCAGATATTTTAAAGTCTACCATACTCTCATCGTACTGCATTTCCATTGTAATCTAAGAAAGAGGTAATGCTCACACATTTTGTCATGGTCTCACTCATATTATGTAACATAAATATGCGTAACAGGAAAATAAATTGTGCAACATACACTCAAAGGTTATAATCGCATATTAAAATATGTTTTAGTCATATCGTTACGATTTTGGCAATCGTATGGAGTGTGGCATTTTATAATGATGTCTATCACTGGGGCATCATGCAGCAGACATGCAGCATGATTGCCAACCCAGTCACGTTATCCTGACAACATGTCAAACAGTCCTAACTCGAACATATTAATGCTGAGCGACTAGTGAGTCTGATGTTAGTACAATGTTTGTAAATCTTTTGTATGACTCATCCGAGGTGGAACCCATGACCTCCCGCTTCCGAGGCAGATGGTCTAACTACTAGTCCACCGGAGCGGTCAAATCTGTTTGTAACGTCCAATGATATGTGTTGACATGCAAACATAGATATGTACACACATCATTACATATATACATGTATATACTTGAATAATACCTTCCCACAGAACAGCACAAATTAGTTTTTTGTTTGTTGTTGCTGTCAATTCTTTTCATAACGAATATGAAAATTAACAATCACATACTAGTCATAACGTGATATTTGCTGATGATTTGCGGGATTCTGCATATACAGTCTCTCATTTAGCAGCAGAGAGTGTGAACAGACCAACTTTTACAGGCGTCAATTTAGCAAACTGAGGCTTCTCACCATTTGATAGAAAAGCATCCCTACGGGATACAAGTTTTCCATGTTTCGTTAAATCCGCTATGATAAAATCGTATTCTGCGTTGTCTATGATCAACCTCGAAGAGTATTTTGCATTGTCATATCTTCCACCTTGAGTAAATTTACCAATGATTTTTCGTCCAAAATCTTTGGCTTCTTTGTTTTTAATTTCAAATAACTCGTTAGACCATTTCATGATTTGTTCTTCGTTTAAAATCTTCGATTTTCCATCTGGAAAATTCTTTCGCTGTTCGCGTATTATATGATCTAAATTGGGTTGTGGTAACCAAACATCCTTCTGCGCGCGATAGCATATAATAGCTTCACCGACAATCAACGATTGTAACATCTCACAATCAATCATATACCGCAATAACACAATTGGCATCCACGCCTTTTCAGATATATGTCTACCAAGCTAAAGATAACTATACGGATGTAACCCTGCAGCGAATTTGAATGATATCACACGAGCGAATCCGGTTAAATCAAAATCAGGCAATGGCCCATTAATCGCAACACGAGTCATTTCATGCGTGGGGTGTCCAAATCGTTTAAAATACTCAGAGCATTCTCCATACCCGAGAAAACTTCCAGGATAACACGCGGATATATCAACTGAAATCATACCATCACGTGAGTATTTTGTATTCCACAATCCTCCATGACTAAATTTGACGCAACTCAATTTAACGTCCTCGAGAAAATCATTTCGTGTTGGACGCCATGAGTTTTTTTCTCTTGCGAAGTGAGCTAACACTGATGGAATTGTGAAGCTATCCGCGAGTAGTTTTTCATTGAATGAAATCTCTTTTGAAAATGGAAATTGCAACGCAAAATCATTAGCAATTTTTCTCATTCTGTTATCTAAATCTTCAACGCGATATAATTCACCATTTGGTCTTACAAATTGATCAAATCCTATTTCGGGATCTTCATTACTTCTAGGTAACCACACTGACACGGGATCATCTTTACACAACGCAACAATAACATCGAATAATTTCTCTTCATAGAAAACATTCCCGGAAAATTCCCCGGGGATATATTTCACGATTCGTTCTCGTGGAAATACATTTACTGCAGATGTCCACGCGTGTTTGTTATGATCAATAATTTCAATTGGAGCTCCTCGCGATTGATATTTTGGTTCGTATAATACTTCTCCGGTTATTGTCGTTACTGATAATGGGAATTTTAATGATGCTTCTAATTTAGCTATATCGGAAATCTTTGCACCGTGCTGTTTCACTGTCAGTTCCCATTCGGTTATTTTCCTACGTCGCAGATCAGTTAGTTTATTTCCTCGGGATGCATTTGTGAAGTGTTCCATTACACGTGTTGCTACACAATTCAACGGTGACGACTCTGTCGTTAACGATGTTTTCATAGGAGCTAGTTTTGCAATACTAAGCTTATCATTTAGCTGATATATTCCGTAAACAACTGCTGTTACAGGGTAAGATTTCTCGTAGTATGGTTTGTCAATTCCAGTTAGAATTGCTGGTTTGGAATCTCTACTCACAATGACAAATTTTTTATCCTTGAGGATTGGTTCAAATTTATCTCTGATAACCCATTCACCTTCGACTTCGATAATGAATTTTATTCTGAAAAATACCTCCTTTGCAATGAAAATCCTTTGGATTTTACACCCTTGGATTTCTCGCCAAGGTGTGAAATTATCTCAGCTGCCCTTGTACCGTTCATGGTGGCGTCTATTACGGGTACATTGACATCGTCATGTATAATTCGAAATGTCGACTAACAGTGTGCTGCACCGTCTCGGTAGAATTCATTAAAACACTCTCTGATTTTACCCAGTATAGTTCTATCATCGATTAGATGTTTTGGTATATCAGAGACTCTATCAAGATTGAATTTAGCATTTTTCCAAGGCTTAATTTTCGATAATCTCTGAAACTCCTTCATATCGAGATTAAAACTAGCATTTTCCCAAGGCGAAAGTTTTGATAATCTCTTGAACTCCTTCATGCTATCGTCCTTTAGACGTTTTGGTTTAACAGAAACTCTATCTCGATTAAATCGGGGATTAATTTTCGATAATCTCTTGAATTCTTTCATGCTATCGTCGTTTAGACGTTTCGGTTAAACAGAAACTCTATCGAGATTAAATCGAGGATTAATTTTAGATAATCTCTTGAACTCCTTCATGCTATCATTTTTCAAAGGCGTAATTTTCGATAATCTCTTGAACTCCATCATATTATAATTAAAACAAGTATCTAAATAAAAAGTCTTTTATATAATAAATCATTGTAAATGGCTTATGATTGGATCAAAGACTCCATGTAACAAATCATGCAGAAATGAATTATGTGGGTATCATATGCAAAGCGTGAGAAACGGTTCAAAAGGTCCTCTCCCATGCATCCATTGTCGGGTAGGTGTTAGAGGCAATTCACAATTATGTATCAATTGCGGGGTAGGCGTTATAGAGAGTTGAAGCGTTATTATGACAAGCGAAGAATAAAAAATCCTGACTTTGTCAATGACGTTGCCAACGGCAAAATCATAAAAAATGCCCAGGACTACATAGAAAGATTTCTCAATGTTAAATCTCAGCCAATTAATGAATTAGACAAATAGAAGTATTATGTATACAAATGAGCCAAGAATTTCAAAGACATCCTGTTATTGAAAATTACGAAGCGTCTCGTGATGGTGTTGTTAGATACTGTAAAAAAAAGAAATCTGTTGGGTGTGATAATGGTATGGGGTATTTGAGGTTTAGCGCTGGAAAGAAGAAATATCTCAATCATCGTTTCGTCTATGAAGTATTTAACGGATTGATCAATGATGACCTTGTTATTGATCATATTGATGGCATTAGGACTAATAATTCTTTATCGAATTTACAAGCTATTTCACAACGTGAAAACACAAAACGAGGCGGGACTGGGAAACACTCGAAAAATGCTAGACCAGCAAAATCAATTAATACTGACAACGAGGAAATAATATTTCAGTCTATTACTTCAGCCGGTAGATATTTTGATATTTGTCCCCCCTCGGTACAAAAAGAAGCAAAGAATATAACCAAAACCGCTTTTTCAAAACGTTTTTGTAAAAAAATTCGATTTGTTTATGTGAATTAACGGAGATAACTCACTGGTATAACGCGTGTGACAAATCACCAATGACAGAGTTATCGTTGAAACACTGTTGTTGTTTGGTAGTTTTTGATTGGTTGTTATAATTATCATGAATAATCAATTATCCGTTTCTGAAATATTTTCAGACCTCAATCGTAAACTGCTTTGCAATTTCAAGGAAACAAAATCATCATAGCGTTTACAAATAATCATATTATTTTTTCTAGTGTTTTTTACAAGTATTATGTGTTACTTCTGCGTTGTGAATGATCACTATTAAAAACAACAAGGAATTACAAGCAGACATCGTTCTATCTAACTTCGTTGTAATGAGTGGTTATATACAACCTGGTCTGTTATATATTTGGGCTTTAGCCGAAGTTCAAGTGCAAAAACCAAACCACACCGTCTCACGTGGTGTGAATGTTATTATTGATATTCAAACCAAGTTAGATTTTGTGATTTGGTTTTTGCACTTGAATGTAGAATAGCCCGCGTCATCCATTGTCATTGAATCAATTCATTGTACATACCATTATCATTCATTGTCATTGAATCAATTCATTCATTGTGTCACCCTATAATCTATTGTTGTGCCGTCGTCATCCATTGTCATTGAATCAATTCATTGTAAATACCATAATTGCCTATAATCTATTGTTGTGCCGTCGTATATGTAAATACAACCGCCTATACACTAGATCAGGGGTTGATGTGCCGTCGTATATGTATAATACAACCGCCTATACACTAGATCAGGGGTTGTAAGTGCCGTCCTATGTGTATTACAACCGCCTATACACTAGATCAGGGGTTGTAAGTACCGTCGTCATCTATTGTATATAATCATAATCACTTATAATCGCATTAAGCTTCTGGATATGCTAAGATGACCAACACCTTAGCGTGTCCAGAATTCATTTTGAGATTTTTCATTCATAATTAAATAAATATACTTTTTCATATATATGAATTCTGAAAATTTCAAATGTGTTATTATTGAAATCAACAAGCTTAAAGATCAAAATATTGAGTTATGTTCAGGATTAGATTGTGATCAAATCATGACCGATTTCGAGGATATACAATTTGCAGAGCAGAATGGAAAATATGTACTCGCTAAGAAATATTTTTAATTAAGCGCTTACAAAAACTTATCCGTGAGAGTTTAGTTTATCATGAAGACGTTAATGTGTTTGTACCATTATGTAGCATCGTTGAACATGTACGTAAGCAATTAAGTTCAGAGTATGAAAGCAGAAAACTTATTAATTGTAAGGTGAGACAATTAAAAACGTTAATGGAGCAAGCTGAGCCACACGCGTAGAGAGCCTAACCGGTACGGGTAATTGTATGACATGTATATCACTACCTGTGCATAAAACGAGGAAGTAAAATTGTGTGTATGTGAATTAACCCCGTACAACAACAGGGAAGTATAATGGGTTGGTGTATAATCTAGTGATTTCTTTTTTTTTACTCGGTGAATTGCTTTGCAATTTAACAATAGTGATACTCTTTCAATATGGTAGGACAATCACTGACCACACGTAACACAAAACAGCGACTGAGCGATATTAATAAACTATTACCGATTCGTGATCGTATACGTGAAAAACTTCAGCAGCGGCAGTTATTTCAGACTGATTTTTCTACTGATACACAGGAACTCTTTAAGCCGATAACCAGTGCAACTGAGGATGTAACATCAACAATTTCTAAACAAGAAAAAGCGCAGCTCCCTGTGTTAGAAAAAATAGCAAAACGAACTAAACAAACAAAAAAATCATTACAAACACTTCCTGGTGATATAATAACTACCGCAAGACAACAAGAACAACAACAACGAGAACTTCATGAAGAAGAAGAACGATTAGGTGATATTGATATTTCCTCACCACCACCTGAACGAAAATTCGAAGAATTTCAAGAAGAATTTCAAGAACAACAAGGCGCTGACTATTCTCCTGAAAATATTTTTACAGTTGATGCGTTAAAAACAATCAGAGGAAAAACAGACTTTGAGTTAGTTAAATTTACCCAAGATAACTTTAAAAAAAAGAAAAGAGATGGCTATTTAAAAGACGAACAATCTAAAGAATTTGTAAAAAAATCAATAAATTTGGGCAAAAAAGGTGTTTTTAGCAAACCGGGGAAAAACTAAAATCACAAGGGAAATAAAATCTGATTATAATCAATTTCTAGCTATGGTAAAAGGTGTCACACAACCACCACCAGTATACACAGCTGACCCAATCCCAAGTGAAATACAAATAATGGCAGAGGCTGATTCTGAGAAGGGTGCAACTGGTACAACTAAAAAAAAGTTAGTGGCTTAGTTGGAAACTCTTCGAATGAAAATCTAAGGATTTCATGTCCTGGTAATATTCTTGGTGATATAGCACGATTAGAAGTACTTGTAGGGGGGAAACGAGCTGGAAATAACGCACCAGAAATAATCAATGAAGCAGCTGATATCTGTAGGCGATTATTTCAAGGTGGTATCATGGATATTGCAACATATCGAGATTTTATTGAAGAGTTAGTGGACAGTTATCATAGCGATTAGATAAATATCAATTGAATAGAGAATGATCATACACTACAACCATGATAAACCAACTAACGTCTACGTGGTAAACTCACGATTGCCAAAATACCGAGCATACTATGGAGATGGTCTCAGTAATACTATAATGGGATTATTTTCAAGAATGGCTCCAAAAGTAGCGCCGCTAGCAAAACAACTATCAATGAAAGCCATTGATGTTATTAAGGATAAGGGTATTAGCGCTGTTGGTGATCTTGCCGGGAAGGCGTTTTCGGCCCCGAAGGATAAACTAAGAGCGCTAGTTCGACGCGGAAAATCCAAAGGATTTTCAAAATCACAAATGACTTCACTGCCATTTACTGCGGTTATGCCTGCAAGTGTTAGTAAAATAATAAATAACGCAGTAGATGAAAAACTACAGTCGTTGATTTCATCATCGATGACCGCCCAGGATAATAACATAGCAAATATGATAGCGGGAAGTGGTCTTGGAAATTCAAAGAATTTCTACAAGAGTCAAAGACGTCGGTGAAAATTGATTAGAATTTTCATAATTTCACCTCCAATTTAGACCAGCGGATATATAATAAAAAATGTTCAAACAGAACCCTGATAGTGCATTTGACATGGACGCCCCAGTACTCAATGATGATTCTGTACGCGATTATCAATTTTTTGCCTATCACGCAGTACAACCTGATCTTCGGGGGAGAATCGAACTTCAAGTTCATGATACCAGTAAATACTTTTTGCCTTGTGAAGCCTTTATTGAAGTCGAAGGTGAACTCGTAACAGATGTTGCAGCTAATACACCATATGATGATAACCCAACTATCCTAGTTGGTTTTGTTAACAACGGCATCATGGCGTTATTTGAAAGTGCTAGATATCTCATTGATGGAAGAGAAATCGAATCTATTGAACGTGAGGTTGATATTGCAACGGGAATAATCGGGTAAGCGAGATATTCTGATGACTATACTAGATTGGCAGGTCCGTCTATGATGTTCGCGAAGGATATTACTGATAACGCTGAGCACGTCCAATATTCTAGAGTAAAAGTAACACGAGCTACAGCAGTTGATCCAGCACCAGCCGGATATATGAGACCAGCTGCTGAATTTGATGTCATAGATAATATTCCCGGTCACAACCTCGGATTTGCAACACGAGTAGCAACGTTACAGGGACAGCGTCGACGGTTTTCATGTGCGATTCCGTTGCATCACATATTCGGATTTTGTAGAAACGTCAGAAAAGTTATCTATGGAGCAAAGCATACTATAGCGCTAGTGAGAAAGGGTGATGATAATAATGCAATCTGGCGCGGTGCTGGCGTTGCCGCTGGTAAAGTCATTTTATCAAAACTAATACTGTGGATGCCGGTGTTGACTCCGTCGTTGTCAACAGAACCACGGTTACTATCATTTATGGATCAGGGGGGAAAAACATTGTTGAGTTGGTTGACAACGTCCACAGATACCATAGAGTATGGTATTGATGGTACATTTTCATGGCATCTAACATCAAAACAGGGTATTTCAGCTCCACGTCACATATTTGTTGCGCTACAAAATACTGCGCGATTAAATAATCAAGAACGTTCCCATATGATATTTGATCAAATTGGGTGTAATGAAGTCTCGCTGAGAATAAACGGTCAGCAAGAACCATCAGAGGATATACAACTAAATTACACAGAAAATCATATTGCACGAGTTTATCATAACCTGTTGTCGTATATGGGACGCGATCAAAATGTTGATACTGGTCTACAAATATCACAGTTGGATTTTAAAAATCTATATCCGATTTATTACTTTTCGTTGGAACATCTTGACTTGATGAGACAGTCCGTCGTTGATATATATTTCCGAGCTCGTGTAACCCTTCCTGGTGGTATTGTTAATTATAGAGCGGTTGCTGTCATTCTTAGTGATAAATCAATGATACTCGAAGGTGTTGGTGGACAAATGAGAGTGGTAGATGCACCAGTGGAAAATCTGTGATTGATTACTTCGTGAAAATTCTTCGAATTATTCATTGATTACTTCGTAATTCATTTTCCATCTCTCTCTCTGCGATTTAGAATCAATCTGTTTTGTATAATGTCGTATAATAATATCAATGTCACGTTGACACCTGGTCAGTTAAAAAAATTACAATCCAAATCAGCTAAGCAATGTGGAACCACAATAACGCTGAAACCTAATCAAATGAATGGCGGAGCGAATAAACTATCGTTGACGAAGACTCAGGTTGATCATTTTAATAGCGCGCTTAAAGAAAAAAAGGAGTTCAGGTTACTCTTTCTGCGAGCGCGATTAAAAACATGGAAAAGACAGGTGGTATATTCCCGCTGTTAGGGTTGATTCCAGGATTGATTTCCGCAGCGGCCCCAGCGGTAGCTAAAGCGGCAGCGTTAGGGGCTATTGGTACCGCGGCAGGAATGGCACTAAAGAAAGCAACGGGAAAGGGGTATAAAAAAAGGGGAAAGGTCTAAGACTACCAGGAACCCCGTATTCATGGTACAGCGGAAAGGGCATGAGACTAGGACCGGTTTACTAGTGAAAAATCTTCCAATGTCCAATTTTGATTTAATTGATGCCGCTAAAAAACTCGCGATTAAAAACTTCAGAGGTGTTTTTATGAAAGATCAGTTACCGGCGCGACCAAATAATGTTGAAACGGGTATTATTAATTTAGATAACAGCGATGGACCTGGAACCCAATGGAATGCATACGCGATTGATCCACGTGGGATCATTTATTTTGACTCATATGGACTAGCGCCTCCGAAGGAATTTAACCGCTATATCCTTGATTTATCAACGCGCTTAAAAATACCCCGTTGGTATTCCACGTTACCAACACAAACGATGATTGACCCACCCATATGTGGCAATGAAGTATTAAACGTACTTAATGCTATTTCACGAGAACAAAAACCACCCCATGTAGTAGTAAATGAGTATACTAGCAGTCGTTGGATTGAAAATCTTTGATTGGAAATTGCTGTGCAATTTCACTTTTAGATTTTAAACAGAGAAAAGATTTCTATGATAACAATGATTGATATTTTGGGACGACCTTTATCAGCGCTGAAGAAACCGGATACTGATGGAGTTGAAATCAAAGAGGTTAAAAAACTAATCGAAGACGAAATAGCCGAAACGTTGAACCTAGTAGATGTTGATCCTGGTGAAATAGTTGTATTTGGCGATCGTCAGGGTAAATTGAAAACTAGTAATGTCTCCCTCGATAATATTTTAGTTAAACGACGAGACGCAGCAGAGGATACTATCGCGTTATTTTCCGATCAGGGTAAACTCAAACCAGGTGTACTTATTTCAACGATCACGGATAAATTAGCAACATTCGATAACACGGTGAATTCATTGAAATCGCTCAATGATAAGTATGACGATCATATAGTTGCATTTGATCAGTTTACTACAATACAAAGAAATATAATTGACAAAATTGATAAACCCATGCTTGAATTCTTTGGAAATCCACCAGTGACCACACCATAACTCACCTCGATAAAAGATTCTATGTTAGAACTAGCAACTCTTCAATCCGAATATGAAAAACACGTGAAACAGTTTTCAATGTTTCGTAAAAACATCATTGATAAATTTATTGGAACCCCATTTGATAAAATTGAAATAACCCTTCCTGATATTAAAAAAGCCATCGATGATCTAAAAACATTCAACAACGCAATGAAGGATGATACAACGAGTATGATAGGTGTTATTGAAAAAAAAAATCCTCATAAGAGCACCAACAATATCGTATACACGATTCAACACGGTTCATTTGCGTGGACTCCCACAAACAACATTTTACACGTAACCGCAGCCGTCAAGGGTATTTATCGATTAACAATAGTATCACCGACTCAATTCAATATATCATCAAGTAGTTCATCTGGAGTCAATAATACAGTATCAACGATCATCGACAAGGATGTATCTGAACAGTTCACGATAACAACCGCAGATAGAAATTTAGTCAGGGTTTCAGTAACGTGGTACGTAGAATTCGTAGTGGATTTAAGTAAACAACTAAACTGAAAGTTTCAATTAAAAACACTAACGCTGCTAAAATAAGATGACAATCCCTTCAGTGTATCAGTATCGCTATGATCAGGTCAGAGAATTTCAAACTAAACTCAGCTCACGCTGTGAGGAGTATCAAATAAAAATAAAAAAATACCAGCGAAGAATAACCGCGGTTGATATCACCGTGTATTCGGTGTCGGGTGTAATCACTGCTGCTGCAATAATACTATCTTCGGTTACAATGATTGCTCCGGTCGTAGTTCCAATCGCTATTTCCGCGGTGGCTACAATCGCGGGTATATTAACCGGGATCACAAAAAAACTATCATCGTGTAGCCAGAGTAAACTACACGACTATGAAATTAAATTTCACATTGCATCTACCGGTTACTCGCAATTATCCTCGTTGATATCATCGTCACTCGATGACACAACAATATCAGATTGCGAGTTTTCAGCGATGGCTCAATTGTATCAATCAACATTGCTAAAATTAGAGCAGAATAATAATAATAACAACAATGTCACAGACATCGTCACAAGAACTACTTCAACAAATAGTAGAAAATACAACACCGGTGAAAACAAGCATGATATCAATAACCTCAACTCGTCCTGAATTCAGTATAAATTTCCCAATCCCCGTTCCAGTGAAAGAGATAGCGCTGGCAAAACTACGAGTGTATCATAGCTGGCGCAATATCAGATCTGTAGCATTTGGTGGTCAACAACCAAATAATTCCTTGGTGTTCGCGTGGAAAAATCGTGAAGACGGAACCCCAGACTGGAACGTTGTCTCGTTGCCAACGGGGTCATATCAAATCGGACAAATCAATAACGAATTACAACGAAGAATAAAATCTATCACTGGAAAAGAATCAAAAATCGCTATAACGATTCACGAGCCGACGTTATCATCTGCGATTGAGATTAATTCCCCTGTGTATGTCGTTGATATTTATCAGAGTTCTATAAGATCAGTGTTAGGATGGTCTGAATTACCACCTCGACAGAAAGAAACCGTTAATATACCAGAACCTGTAAAATCTGATTATGTCTCCAAAGTGATAAAACCCGATAATCCATTGAAAAGTTATCAAGATTATTCTCCCAACAAGTTTATGGGATATGACAAATATAATAGTCTGACATTTCACGCTGGTTTAATCGAAGAAAATTTAACAGCGATGAATAATGATTTTTCATTATTGTTAATATCCCTTAAATCCGGCTCTCTCACCCAAGATGAATTTATTAGTGTAGTACAAAGAGGTAACAAAATCATCAACGATATGGAAACATTTCATTCGCAAATTCTTCAAGAAATATTAATGAACGACGACAATAAAAGGATATTTACGGTATCATATAATATCCGCATAGAGGATATTCAAACATTTAAAATTCCTGGGTATAAACCCGACGAATTAAAAAAATATCTCAGTTATGCCATCGATATTGGGTTTAAGAAAATCCACGACGATTGGAAGGAATTATCACGACAACAAACAAATATTCTGACATTAGTAGTATATGGGGATACTCTAGCGTCAATGGGAAATCCAGTCAAAAAGGTCGTGGGAACATCTAGCGTCAAGGGAAATTTAACATGGGGAAATATAACATGGGTGAATGGAGAATTGAACATAGCGACAAGGATTGGGTCACTTTAGTGTCAAATGGGCCTTAAAGTTAAAAAATAGGTATATCAAAAATGGTGTTAACGGGAATTTGACATGGGAATTTCACCTGAAGTTCTAAGGGAATTGAACATTGGTGACATCATTTTGTTTATAGGGTCAAACCTAAGTTTAGGGTAAAATATACATGTAGCGACAAAGGGCTGATAGGGAAAAACATAGACATACAGAAAAAACAAAACAAATACACATCCAAAACACACAGAAAAGAGGACAGAGATCTTCTAAAGAAAGACTCACTTATAATAAAAGTCTACGATATGGGTTCAAAACATTTATTCAAGTACATACATGGGCTCTCTGGCCTGTGCTTTAGTCTAAGCACTATCCATTTAAAACATTCAAATATGGACATGGAACAAATCTATTTACATGTTATCTATTTCTTAGATCTAGAAAAAATACTTTTAAAATTAAAGTTTATGCCTTCAAAAAAGACCCTACTTTACATACAACACATAAGAATTTAATATAAGAATGACACTTTTCATACAACAATTAATATTCATTTTTAAGAAAAAAGCAAGACCAAAACAAGTAACAAACAATCAAATAGGAGAAAGTTCATGTTGCTTTCTATATCTGTCACACACATTGTTTAAAATCTGGTCAGCTATCACTTGTGTCCCAACGTAGATGTTTCCCATTACGTACCCCTTTTCATTCGTAAATCTGCTTGAGTCTTACGCTCGATACTTGGTGTGTGAAATGATTCATCCTTCTCGCTTGGCAGTGTTAGTCACAATGAACTATTGGTCTTGGACGATGTCCCTTTTTATATGCTGCCTAATCTCGACGTGACCATACGGTAGAGTGAAGTGATTGGGAAGTCGTACTCTTTTTTGGTACACGATTTGATAGACTTTTTCCAAAGGTTGGCTAACGATTTGGTGTGTGGGTAAACGGACAATCTTGTGCGGCTCGTGGGTGGTCACTTTAAACGTTTCATCCTGTCCAGACTGTAAGGCTTCTTGAAGCACGTCAAAGTTCACCACTCGACTGGTGCGATAATTGAGAGTCAATCCTTTCACTTTACATTCGGTGTGCATTTCTCCTTGTTGGTCTCGGTATTCGTAGCCGTAATTTTTAGGACCGCCACTTGCAAAATATAGAATCTTGTCGTCGGGATGTTCATCGGTCCAGGCTCCTAAACGGTCTCCTTCGATGACAGGGTTACACTGGTTCGGTCGGTGAATGTAGATGCAACTGTCCGTGTCAAAATACAGCACACGATCTCCTAGGAGTTCTAACACTTCGTACAATTTTAAGCGAGCATGGGCTGTCACGTAAGCCGCAATGATGACATTTCCAAATTTGTCGGCTTCTACAAAGTCTAGTTCTTCTTCGTAATTGACTAAGATCAAGTCCTCACGAATGACGTCCACGTGTTTGATGACTTTGGTTTTGTCGTGAATCATCTGGAAGTAGCGAGAAGGTTCAGACAAATACTCCGTCTTGGGTAAAGACGGTCGTTGTGCCATTTTACCCCACAAACAATTGAGCATCACTTTGGCAAACGATCGCCTTCCTTCGTTTTTCTCGATGTGGTCTAAAGTGATACCTTCCTGCTCCCTATATTTTTCTTTGAATTTCTTTTGGTCTTCGGGAGTGTGACACCAGGAAGGATAGCCACTAGCTTCTTGTTTTAGTTTTAAAAAGGCATCCACGTAGTCTGCAAAAATACCTTTCTGTGTCTCGTCGCCCTTGCGGTATTGTTGTGTCTTGGGAAAGTGATAAATTTCGTACACTTCTAACAGTCGGTATCCCATGTCCGGAGCTTTAAACAATTCCACGCTCACCCACGTTCCTGTCAAGGCACGTTCTTCCTGGCTGTGCTGACAAGGTTGGTCTTGGTTGCACATTTCAGCACAAGTGCGACACAAAGGAAACATCAGTTTTCCTTGGCAATGGTGAGGTAAAACGGGATGGTACAAGTCTGTGGGAGGTAAGACTTTGCACTTGATTAATCCTTCGTACTGACGAATGTGGTCCAGGTCAATGTGTTCTGTCATCAATTCTTGATGCCCTACGGGAAAGTGACAATATTTGCACACGTAAGGATACAACGAACACACGTCCAAGTATTTGATTTCTTCTCCCTTCTCCTCGTCCGCTTGGTACAGCAAACAAGTGGCATTCGTCCGTCCTCCGTACAAACTATCCCGAGGGTTCAATGGGTCCACCAGCTTGTAACTTTCTACGATGTGTTTAAACTCGGGATCGGTTTTCAAACGCTGATCGTACTCGTGTTCCCACATTTCCACCACCTGGTATCCTTGCTGTTCTAACTTTAAACGTCGTTGACACGTGGACTGGTACAAATCTTCCATAGTCCGTTGTAAAAACTGATTTTTGGTGTCACGCTGTGGGTAGCACATAGGACATCCGTGAAATAAGCATCCGTTAAACTCGTACACGATTTGAGGGTTTTCTAAGTCCCACCCATCCATCGAATACGTTCCGATGGTCTTTTCGCCTCCTCCGTTGCGGGCGTGTTGGATCCGTTTGTTTTCCTTGTCACACAAATAATGGAGCCAGCGTAGCGCTTTGACCGAGTATTGACGTTTTACAAAGTTCGTCGTTTGAGGACTGATGACAGCCAATGTGTTTTCGGGCATGAATCGATGGCGGTACACTAAAGAACACGCTTTGGCTATGGTACAAGCTTCTTTCAAAGGATCGATCCCTCCGTGCTCCATGAAGAATTCTCGAAATTTTCCACAACAACGTCGTAAAATGTCCACGTCAGATCGACAATACTTTAACATTTCTTCTTGAAAGTCAAAGGGGTCCGAGGCGTGAGTCTGGTACCAAGCGAAGAAAGCTTCTCGTTGTTCGGTACGCATGTTGTCGGGGTCGTAATAGTGAGCCTCGGGCAAATGGGGTAGAACGGTACGTTGATTGGCTTCGGTATTGAAAAAATGTGGAAAATAACCTTTAGCCATTTCTGGCATACCAAACGTTTTAGGCATGCGACTCAATGGCATGGCCAAGTAACACATCGAATCTTTAAACTGCACTTGTCCTACTTGCATGTAAATGATTTTGGCTCCGTTCAAAGTCGCTTTAGGACGTTCGGTACTTTGTTCCGTATAGTATCTGAGCAGAAATTGCCCATCGTATCCCGAGAAATTGTGAGCCATGACCGTGGCATGGCGACGACAATCTCCGTAACGTTCGATGTCTTCTGGACTCCACGTCTCGTCGATGGGATTTAGGATCCATTGGGCAAAATTGACCAAGGTGTTTGACCCTCGAAATATTTTTTCACGTCCTCCAGGAATCTTGCTACAGTGAAGGCAATGACTAAAGATAGGCTCTTGGATACACTGCTCGCACGCTCGATGAGCCACGCAGAAATTGGGAATATGAATACCGGTCTCTTGCATGCATTCGAAATCAAAAAAGATAAAATTTCCTTTCTTCTGGGTATCTTCTGGTCGGGGTTGATATTTTTGAATAAAGCATTCGTGCTCCAAGTCCACGATTTGGTGACAAATGTGACATCGTTTCTTCCCTCGACAAACGTGAAACTTGGTACTATTGGTACGTATGCCTTGTCCACAAGTAGGGCACAATCTCAGGAGTTGACAAGCATTTCTCTGCTGTGAACCTTGCATCTTCAAATGTTGTTGGTAACAGGTAGGACTGACAAAAGTGCGCTGACACACAGGGCAATGCACTCTTTCTTTTCCTTTGTCCAGACAAGGTTTAGAGGCCAAACATCCCTCACATTTTGATCCACAATGTTTGCGTTGTTCTCGATTGTTATAACCATAGTCACAGTTTTCACAGTAGTAACCGTATCCCAGGAATCCAGTGATACTGGTAATGGTATCAAAATGCTCATCGTGATGATAGACGTGAATGTATTTTCCGTCTTTGAAATCGTGGCCTCGAAACAAAAGAGGTCCACGCACTTCTTGAGGGTGCACTTTCAAGGTGTAACGTGGAGCCAAGACGTCTTGCAATTTTTGCATTTCTGGAATGCCACAAGGGGTGTCTTTCGATATCCCCGCTTGCTGTAACAGGAGTTCTGCTTCACTTCTTTGTTTGGCTCTGTCCGATTGTTGAATAGTTTTCCAGGCTCTTTTCCATTCTGCCGTATCGTTCTTGTTGGCATACGTTCGTCCCACGACGACAGCACGGGCTAAACACATCTGGTCTTGAGGATTGTTAATTCGGACGAGGCTTAGTTTGGTGTTGCGAAGGTTGTTGACCAATAATACTTTTTTGCGTCCGGTCCCCTGAGGAAGAGACACGTGGGTCATAAACAGTGTAGCTTTTCCGTCGGCGATGTGAAACTTGTCGTTGGATTGTTGCACATGTTGAATTTTGTCAATGACTTTGGAAGGTGTTAATTGTGATGGGCTAGTAAACTCGATCCAAACGGGAGACTTCAAATTATCGTGATGAATAGAAAGTCTCAAGCGATCAATTTCTTTGGCTTGACATTGATGTTTCAGTACAGTTAACACAGAATCCCACACCCCATTAATGAACCCTTCTGCTTTCTCCAAAGGTACTTCCGACTTGAAATTTTTAAACTTTACGGTATAGGTGCAAGCCATTGTACTAAATTTTCGAGAGGAACGCTTTTCCGTCTCTCGAATGTGGTAATACGTTTCGGGTGATACTGGTGGACTTTGGTTTGGAATATGCTCTCTCGGTCTGGCCGCAGACATGGAAGGTATCGGTTCAGGTTCGCTGATGTCTTCGATTTGAGCAAACACTTCTTTACGTGTGTGAGGCGATACGTTACGTCGCAGCCTTTTACCTTCTTCTTCTCTCTCACTGAAATTGTGCGATCGTTTCATCTCAATTACAGATTCAGAAATGATTTAACTATGTTCGATTTCTCTTTATATATACCCCGATGTACCTCTAGTTATGATAATGGCTTGGTATATTTCACAAGGACAAGTGAAAGTCCAACAGTTTGGAAACCCTGGATGACTTATGCAAACGACAATAGTAAGTCTGAAACACCTCATGCATCTTGATGACCCTTCGATTCAAATCCTACCACGAAAAGAAAAAGGTTGCAAGAAAAGGAAAAAAACTAGACAGTTGGTGTCATCAAGAGCTCCAGAGACTATACTGTACTGTTAAAACACGTACGTACTCCATCTAGAAAACAACGCTACTTGACTACGATGTCTCATTCTCTTTGTCACTTCTACTTTGCTGTTGACCGCGATATCTACCAACCCTGATTTAACACACGTCTTTCTTCATTTGATATTTTAAGAAAATAATAAACCCAATTTTAAAAGAACTACCCTTTTTTAGACAACAGCGACGATGTCTCCTCCTGCTCTTACTACTGTTGCTGCACCTACAACGGTGATCTTTCATAAGACCAAAGCATGAGTCAGAGTAAGTTAAGTTGTGAAGTTGAGCAGAGGTGTATAAACAACAACTGTCAAGACCCTATGTTCCAGCTCTGTTTGTGATAATAACTTGTGATACTTCACATTTTCTAAAGTGTAAATGTGTGCAAGTCGTACAAAAGTTATGTGACTATAGCATTCGACACTTGCACAGACACTTCACTTCATAAGTGTCAAGAAAAAATTACTATTAGATATTTACCATTATACAAAACACGCACACACTTGCAATGTGACATGAATCTTCACTTCCATATTTGTGGATATCCCACAGATTCGTCCCAACATACAGAGTTGGCTAAGAACTGTAGGAATATCACACCATTGTTTCAGAAATACCAACAACAAAAATTATGTGTATCTTCCCCGTTCCACCCTTTATTAGTGTTTGGGTATGTTCTCTAAAAACACAAACAATATGGAACAAAATTAAATTTTGAATTAAAATTTCTCACTTTATAAATTTTTTCTTATGCATGTCAGATTACATTCAATGCCTTCTCCAAGTGAAAGACATTTCTACACGTCACTGCGTTTGATAAATTCGGTTGTTTGTTTTTTGGGGTGTTAGTCATCGTTTATCTTCAATTCTATTCTTTTATGTATTTTTTCTTTTATAGAAGATGTAAGATTGTTTATTGCTGTAACGGTATATATTTTGTTTAGTCTATTGCTGCAAAAAGAAAATATATATAGCACAGGGATTAAGTTTGTTCATATTTTTATTATTTCAAGCTCTACATAACGTACCAAGTTTCTTTTGCAAGAGGATTGAAACTTAAAGTTGCGCAGACGTGAAGGAAAACATACCTTTGTTACAAATGTTTGCCCTCTGTGTTCATTCCAATCATACTTGCCTTATATCTTTTTGTTTTAGATAACACATTTCTTCTGATGTAAATACATTCATCTCTGGACAGACAGTTTGGGTTATCATCCTTCATGTTCACTGTACTTTAGTTTATTTACTTTATACAAACCCCAAATTCACTAGTTTGACAAAATTTACCACTTAGTACTATATTATTTCTCTCTACCTAGGCGAATGTGTTTATGTCAAAGTGTCAAAGTGAGAAAGTATTTTCTTGGTCAGTTTTAAAACTCGGACAATAATTGCACAGTTAAGTGGTTGATGTGTCATGAAGAAATGGTGCGATGCGCAACAAAGGGATTGTAAGTTTACACTCCAGTCTGTTTGCGTTGCAAATGAATCAATGCATGAGCCTAGGCAAAACAATGCGTCAGTCGTTAGAAGTAATTTACATGTATTGGCTACACTTTTTCCTACCCTTTAGCTTCGAAATGCCCTCACTCGTTCTTAGTACAGTGACAAGATAAGACGTCTTTTTTATACGCCTGATCACTACACTATCTACCTTGAATTTCGAACTCAACATTGTGTCACACATTGTAAGCGATTTCATTGGCAAACCGATATTTTCCACAGCCATCGCTTCAAATCGGCTTCAGTTGTTATTCTCACAGTGAGAAGATAAGGCGTGTATTTCTGTACCTGTTCACTTGTCACTTTCCAAACAATAAAACTTATGCACAAATAATCGCACCATCGTTGAAATGTCAGTCTTATTGCGAAATGCACCAAAACATGTTTGGATGTACTATTCTGTGAGAACTTCACAAAACGTTTTAGCAGCAGAGAGGGTGAATCCTACAACATTTTTTGTTTTTATTTTTGATTATACCCCTCCAAATAACACTAGACCCTTCTCGCGAAATAACTAGAAAAAAAATGACAGTGAACATGGGATTCGCATTCGCGTTTTCGTTGATGTCGCAACGTCGTTGTCACTCACCCTCTCTGCTGCTAAGGTTTACGGTGATTTTAACCGAATATTTGATCAAGTCCGATACAATATCGTGTCCTAGGGTCTGCTAAATTTATTGTCACAAATCCGTGTGGTTTTGACTGAGCGTGACTAAAGAAATTTCTAAATTGATTATGATTCATATCACCGCTGCACCAGGTCTGATGAATATTTCGTAGCGTATGAGTATCAACGCCGTTAAATACACACAACACATTGCAGTTATCTCTGATCACTTTTGGTATCTGAGTGTATCGTTGAGTGACATATATCACATCAGTGTTTTTATGCCTGCCTCGGGAAAATATTCTAGCAGGATTTTTTTGATTATCTAACATGATATCATCGTACACCACTAAATTGTTAATACTTCCATCAATAGCATCAATGCTCGGGGCTTCCTCTATATCAGTAATAAACTCAATAAAATCTTCATCAATTTGAAATTCTTTTGCTTTCTCGTTAAAATCCTTTAGCACTTCATAGCATCGCTGATCGTCTACACTCGGGGCTATTAAATACAATTTGTTCCATTTCATCCATCTCGTTATCAAATTAAGTAGCAGTTGTGTCTTTCCGCTTCCAGATGGTCCGATTATAATCATTCTAATTGAATTCGGCAACATTTCATAATGTTTAATAGGTTCCCGTCGTCGGGTAGCTGAATAATCAATTATATTCATGCCGTTATATATAAATTATGGATCTATATTGTGTGAAGTGTAAAAAACGTACTGGCACAGATGACTTGACGACGATTACAACTAAAAATAACCGATCAGCGCTTTCTGGTAAATGCGTACAATGTAGTACAAAGAAATTTAGATTTGTTTCTAAACCCAAGGAACTCAAGGAACCTTTAAAAAAAAACGAGGAGGTGATATCGCAGCCAAGCTAACTAAACTCCCTGGAACCCCATGGGCAAAATACCCTGGAGAAAAGCACCTTCCAGGATATAGCTACTGTGGACCGGGAACAAGACTTGATATCAGACTCAATGATCAAAATCAGCCCCGACCCGGTGAGGAACCAATAAACGCTATTGATAAGGCCTGTCACCTTCATGATGTATCTTATAAAAGCAGTAATCTGCAGCACAGGCATCTAGCAGATGTGAAATTAATTCATGCGTTAAATGCTATTTCTGATAAATCTTTCAAAGAAAAATTGGCTTCCTTTTTGATAAAATCGGCAATGAAAAGTAAATTGATGTTAGGTGCTGGTAATTAATAACAACATGGAATCTATTTATTATTCCCCAAGAGGATACTGGAGGGGTAAATCAGCAATCCATAAACTCGCTAGCGCCGCAAAAGTGAAAAAAACCACTGCGGCTCATTGGTTATCCAAACAGGCACTATGGCAAATTTATCTACCACCGCCTAAACAAATTAAATTCTCGCATTTTGATGTGACCGGACCCAATGAAGTTCATCAGGCTGATCTATTATTTCTGCCACATGATCGTGGTTACAAATACGCATTAACCGTAGTTGATATTGCAAGTCGATACAAAGAAGCAGAACCGTTAAAAACAAAATCAGCCACTGAAGTGGCTTCTGCATTTGAAAGGATTTATCGAAGGAGTCCTCTGCACTGGCCAAATCTATTACAAATTGATCCTGGCAAGGAATTTCAGGGTGCAGTGTTATCAATAATGAAAAATCATAAAGTCACTATCAGACGAGGACATACTGCGCTACATCGTGATCAGGCAATTGTAGAACGGTTTAATCGGACTCTTGCTGAACGGTTATTTGGATATCAATACGCAAAAGAATTCATCCAAGAAAAAAGATCCCGTGAATGGGTTAAAAGGTTACCAGCTGTGATTACTGCACTGAATAACGAGATTACTAGAACCATCAACATGAAACCTATCAATGCGATTAAAAAGAAGTCAATACCTGAAATGGAAATTCAAAAAGATTTTAGCGTTTCCCAACCAATTCTTGGTAGTAATGTCATTGTGAGGTACTTGTGAGGTACTTATACGAACCAGGAGAGCTTGAGGGTGGCACAAAAAGGGCTACTGATCCTATTTGGAGTGTTACTGCACACAAGATATCTAGCATAACACGATCTACGGGTAGACCTCCAATCTATAAACTGGATTCAACTGCCCCTCAACGGGGTTTTACTAGACAACAATTACAAGTGATACCTGAGGATACTCAATTACCACCGCATGGGCTTAACTAGCACCCTTGCGTCTATTGCACTCAAGACAAGTCAACATCACATTATTTCTGACATGACCGAGATTGTTATTTTTTCTGTCAACGGTGAATAGGCGAGGATCCTTATCCGAATACTGCCAACGCATTATACAATTGCAACTTGCGCAGTGATTATTTTGTTGTTGCTTCAAAGTGATTATTAATTCAGCATCAATATCAAATTCTCGTTGTTTTTTTTTTGTCTTGTTGTTTGTAACCGGAGAGTTTTTTATCAATAATATCATTATCATCGCCAATGATTTCATCATCGCCACTGGCTTCGCAAACGACAATTCTTCGAAGTTGATTTATTTTTCGTACTCTAGACACTGCGAGATAGACTAAATTCGACCATTCTATGCGATTATCTACCATCCAAACAATTGTATCCGATATAGTCAATCCCTGTGAAGAGTGTATTGTTGCTGCATAACCTAGCGTCCATGGGGATTTATTAGCACGCAATGCATCTTCAACGACATTGATATCAACCAGCACAATATCATTTAATACGAGAATCTTCTTTTCACGCCCTGACTCTGTCAGGCCTGGAATATCAACTTCGATGTTCTGTTTTCGTGTATCCGATGGCCTATAACAGAGGGGCACTGGAAGTGTTGAAAATTTTTGTTTATGCAATTCAAATAACTTCATCTGAAGTGTGTCCCTGACTATTTTTCTACTTGCAATTATTAAATCATTTGGTCTCCATGCTTCCCAAAACTCATTTATTGGAGTTTCTGAAATTATTTCACGGGCTATTTCACACTGGATTTTATCCGGTTGTAATCTAATTAGTTTCTTAAATTCTTTTAATTCATTATCAAGTGATCTATGATCGGTATCAATTTCTTCATAATAGTCTACAAAACCCAATAGCCATTCATGGGGGGATGCACCGACAAATGGTGGTGGTTGCCCGTGATCACCGCACATGACTTTTGTATTCTTCAATAACAACCACTCAAGAAATATTTTTAAGACATCTTCGGACACTGTGTCTATTTCATCCCAAATGATAATTTCAGGAATAAATTTCTCTCCCATGCGCTCAGGAGTCCATTTATCTCCCTTCCATCGGAAAAAGCTGTGATAAGTGCAAGCATTTACCCCTCTCTGTATCATTTCTCTTGCAAGTCTATGAGTTGGTGTTAGCACAATCATGTTTGGATTGGAAACACGAAATAACTCAATTACCCGGGTTGTTTTTCCTGACCCGCCACAACCGTTTAAATAAACTGTTTTATACAGGCATATTGGATCAGAAATCGGTGGTGCACTAGAAAATTCTGAACACTGATTGCTTTCTAAGTAATTATTTTCAATGGTAACATCTGCTGATGGAATATAATCATGAAGCATTTCTTTCTTAATTCTCCATGACCCCCAATTCTCGTTGCCAGTAGCCTTAAAATCAGCCATTTTGCTATTTATGTAAAATGAGTCAGTAGCAACTCTAACTGCGGTGGTAGGAAATCTATTGATCATTGAAAATAAATTAATAGAAGCATAACCAAGCATAGAAGCTCTCAAATGTGTGTACTGCGGATTGTATCCATCAGTGTAAGTAACAATTGTACCCAATTTGGTTCCATCGGACATAAATGCGTCCTTACGATTGACATATAGGCCCCTATTCGTTAAATCCGTGATTACAAAATCGTATTCAGCATTGTCTATAATCAATCGTGAAGAATATCTCGTATTATCATCTTTGCCACCTTGGGTAAATTTACCGATTATTCTTCGTCCAAGGTCTTTTGCTTCATTGTTTCTGATTTCAAATAACTGCTGGGACCAATCCATGATTTGTTGTTTACTGAAATTTGGAAACAGTTTTCGCTCTTCGCTAATTATTTTTTCTAGATCAGGTTGTGGTAACCAGACTGATTTCTGTGCTCGATAGGATATAATTGCTTCACTGACAATTAATGATTTTAACATCTTGCAATCAAGCATATACCGTAATAACACTATTGGCATCCAGTGTTTTTTCAGACATGTGTTTACCAATCCAAAGATAACTACACGGATGAAGTCCTGTAGCCATTTCAAATGATACTACACAAGCGAATCCGGTTAAATCGAAATGTGGCAGTGGTCCATTAATAGCAACACGGGTCATTTCGTGTGTAGGGTGTCCAAATCGTTTGAAATATTTCTCACACTCTCCATACCCAAGAAAACTTCCTGGATAACATGCAATCATATCAACTGAAATAACGGTATCAGCGGTGTATTTTGTGTTCCATAATCCTCCATGGCCGTATTCAAGACAAGACAATTTGACCTCTGATAAGAACTCACTTCGTGTTGGTTTCCACGCGTTTTTCTTCCTAGCAAAATGTGCTACAACTGATGGAAGTGTAAAACAGTTTGCTAATAATTGATCGTTGTCTTCCTCCAGAGAAAACTCACTAGCTAGTTGTTTCATTTGATTATGCAGTTCTTCAGTACGGTACAATTCTCCGTTGGGCCTTACAAACTGATCAAATCTACATTCTTCGTCTGAAGTACTATGAAATAGCCACATTGACACGGGATCGTTTTTACTCAAATGGTAAATAGCATCAAATAATTTCTGCTCTGAAAAAAACTCTTCGGTTTGGGATATATATTTTACGGTTCTATCCCGTGGGAATATTGTTACTGCAGATGACCACGCGTGTTCGTTATGATCAATAATCTGTATTGGGGTTCCATTTTTATTATATTTCGATTCGTATAATACTTCACCGGTGATTGTCCTTACCGATATTGGAAATCTCAATGATGTTTCTAATTTGGCTATATCTTGAATTGTTGCCCCATGCTGTTTCACTGTCAGTTCCCATTCGGTTATTTTTTTTCGTCTTAGATCAGTTAGTTTATTTCCCCGGGACGCATTTGTGAAGCGTTCCATTATTCGTGCTGCTACACAATTGAGCCCTGTCGAATATTTCATGGGTGCTAGTTTTGCAATATCAGGTTTGTCATTGAGCGGATATATCCCGTAAACAACTGCTGTGACAGGATAAGATCTTTCGTAGTAGGGTTTGTCAATTCCAGTCAAAATTCCTGGTTTTGAATCCTGAGTCACAGTGACAGTTTTTTTGTCCTTAAGAATAGGCTCGTATTTGTCCCTAATGATCCATTTTCCATTATCACGGATAAGGAATTTTATTCGAAAAAAATTTCTTTCTTCCCCAAGACGTGAGATTATCACTGCTGCTTTTTCATCATTCACGGTAGCGTCAACAACACCATCAATTCGAAATGTTGACCAACAATGAGCTGCCCCATCAAGCTTGAATTCATTAAAACAGTCTCTGATTTTACTAATCAAGGTTCTATCAAGAATTTTATTCTTTGGTGTATCAGAAACTCTATCAAGATTGAATTGAACACTTTTCCAGGGCTTAATTTTCGATAATCTCTCGAACTCCTCCATACTATAATTAAAACAAGCATTTAAATGAAAGATTTAAGTATAATGAATCATTGCAAATGGCTTATGATTGGATCAGTGACACCGTGTAACAAATCATGCAGAAATGAATTCTGTTGGTATCATATGCAAAGCTTTCGTCGTGGAAGCCTTGGTCCGTTACCCTGTATTCGATGTGGGGTTGGGGTTAGGGGAAGGTCGCAATTATGTCTTAGGTGTGGCGGCAAACGATACAGGGAACTAAAACGCTATTATGACAAACGAATAAAAAATGGACAATCAATCAGAAATTATGAACCTGACACTGACAAAGTCAGCGACAAAATCATAAAATCCCCTCAAGACTACATTGAAAGATTCTCCTGTCATGTTATTAATGAATTAGACAAACAATAGTTAGTATACAAATGAACCAAGGGAGTTATCTCCCTCAGCGGCTGGGTATTGTTTTATAAGAAAAGAAATATTTTCTTTTTTTTTTTAGTGTTTAAGTCAAATATTCTGTCTCATTTAAATACCGTGAAACACCATTAATAAGTAATTTAAGAAAATAAAATAACACCCTGTGGATTGCTGTATTAAGTTACCTTGTGTATACTTTCTCCCTTAGATTGTGTTAACTTGTTTTATGGGTTATTGCGATTCAGCGGCTGGGCATTGTTTTGTAAGAAAAGAAATGTTTTCAAACAATTATATTCTTTGTTTTAGTGTTTAAGTCAAATATGCTGTCTCATTTAAATACTGTAAAACACCATTAATAAGTAATTCAAGAAAATAAAATAGCATACCTTGCGGATTGCTGTATTAAGTCCCTTTATATACTATATGAATATTTACAACATATATATGTTAAAAAACGTTATTCTTTATGGACGTGAACAGTGGTCTAACGGTATCGTGTTTGGCTTGTAAACCCAGACAATTATTCTTCACATGTTCGCGCCCCATAGCAGACAAATTGTCTGATGGTGAAACGGTGGATGTTTTTTTTTCTTCTATTTAATTGAGGGAAGGAAGGGCAACCCCTCTGTGTGCATTCACATAACATGCAAACCCATGCTATCAAATTTACGGTAGCGGTGGGTTGTCGGTTTTTGACAACTTACGCAACCATGAATTTGATTTCATGGGTTGCATGTTGAATGTAAACACATAAATGCCCTAAAAAAAATAACATCCATGGATGTAATTAGCTCTCCATCACATTTGGGTAGCCCCGTATGGTGTTCAAAATGAATTACCGGCCAAAAAAAGGTTCGTGGATGCACATTGGGTAACCCCAGAATGAATTATCGGCTAAAAGAAACGGTCATAGGGTCATATCTCAAAGAGCAAAAACAAAAAAAAACATTCTGATATAAAACAGAAACAGAAAAATGCTCTAACAAAGGAACCCTATGAAAGACACAAAGGCCTAATAAGGGACCCAATGAATGCAAATAGAACCACAGCGGCCTATATCAAGGGGGTCAAATGACTGATAACCGCTCATCATGGTTGATATTTATTTTTGTCTGCATTTATATTTATATATACAGACTGAATTTTTAAAAAAGATATTTATATATACAGAATTAATTTTAAAAAAGATATTTATATATACAGAATTAATTTTAAAAAATATATTTATATATACAGAATTAATTTTAAAAAATATATTTATATATACAGAATTAATTTTAAAAAATATATTTATATATACAGAATTAATTTTAAAAAATATATTTATATATACAGAATTAATTTTAAAAAATATATTTATATATACAGAATTAATTTTAAAAAATATATTTATATATACAGAATTAATTTTAAAAAATATATTTATATATACAGAATTAATTTTAAAAAATATATTTATATATACAGAATTAATTTTAAAAAAGATATTTATATATACAGAATTAATTGTAAAAAAGATATTTATATATACAGAATTAATTTTAAAAAATATATTTATATATACAGAGTTAATTTTAAAAAAGATATTTATATATACAGACTGAATTTTAAAAATATTAACGGCTCATTTATTTTTGAAAAATGAATTAGAAATATGTATTATCATATATGAATTCTGAAATTATGAATAGCATCATAGTTGAAATTGCAAAATTGAAAAATCAGAATATTAAATTGTCAGATGGGTTAAATCCTGATCAAATCAAGTCGGATTTTCAGGATATAGAATACGGAGTTAGCACTAACAAGTATATGTTACCAAAGAAATATGCACTCATCAAAAAAATTCAAAATTCTATTCGAGACTCTCTTGCATTTTCCAGTGAAGTAGGTGTGTTTGTTCCGTTATATACTATCGTGGAAGGAATACGAAAAGAATTGGGTAACGAATCTGAATTGAAAAAGGAAGTTAATTCTAAAATTAGAAACTTACGAGCGTTAATTCAAGAAAATGAACTATTTTGATTGACCGGCCCTCAAAAGATTTTGTCAGACAGTAAAATCTCCTTGAGATTTTCATTTTTTTGTCATTTTTTGATTGAATCAGTGAAAATATTTCACACTGCGAAAATAAAATAGAATCCTAACAGCTTTGAAAGTTCTTTTAAGAACTTTTCTCTATGGAAAATCCAATGCAAAATCGACTACTTGACCCTACGAGGTTTTTTGATGAAAATCGATGAAAAATGACCAAACATCACTGAAAACAGGCAAAAATTGATGAAAAATGGCTAAAAATCATCAAAAATGAGTTTTAACAGCTTTTCCTTATGGAAAATCCCATGTAAAATCGACTACTTGACTGTAAAATCTCTTTGAGATTTTCAACTGAAAACCACCAAAATGGCACCAAAACAGGCAAAATCAATGGATAAAAAATAAAAATATTTCACAGCAATAAAAAATTGGACCGTTAAGGATGGAATCATCGATGGGAAAAATTGTTTAACAATTGAAAAATGGTTTCTGATTTCAAATAATGGTCAATGAAGCATTAACAACCCGATTGGCTCGTGAACGACTGGATGCAATTAAGAAATTTATACCAATTCGTGACTCTGTCAGGAATAAACTGCAACAACGACAGAGTTTACAAACTGATTTTGCTCTGGGGTCTGAAGAATTGTTTAAACCAGTAACCACAGCAACGAAGGGGGTAGAGCGTGCTTTACTGGGAGATGGTCCCGAGACGGGAAAATCTGTTATTGGTGAACTTGAAAAACTAGCAGCGAAAACTGAACAAACTGAAAAAACTGATCCGAAAAAAACGACTGTTTCTCTGTTGAATAAATTTACTGATCATGCTAAAATATTAATAAAAAAACCTATTTTATTGAAATCAAAGGATTATCAAGCCTTTGGTAATTTTGCTGCTCAAAGCTATAATTCAAAAAAAGATTTTTTAAAGGACGAGTATAAAAATGATAGAATATCAAGTAATGATTGGTTCGATTATTTGTATAAACTAAATAAAGGGATTGGTCGTTTGAATAAGGATGAGATAGGATACAAGAAATTTAAAAAGGGAATTAGTAATTATAAAAGAGAACAAATAGAAGAACGACAACGAGAAATAGAAGAACGGCAAGAACTAAAACGTCAAACACCAACACGTAGACAAACAAGAAGACAAAAAAAACAACAACTACCACCTGATGATGATGATGATTTAGAAGAACGACGTCAAACACCAACACGGAGACAAAAAAAAACAAGAAGACCCTAATGATGATTATTTACAAGAAACGGGTTTAGAAAAACTAGATGAAGCAGCTGGTTATAGCGGAAGTGGACTGCAAAATCCAAGGATTGGAAACACTTGTCCTGATAGTGTTATCAATGATATATCACGATTAGATGTTCTTGTAGAAGGATTCCGAGCTGGAAATAACTCTCCAGAAATAATTAATGAAGCAGCTGATATCTGTAGACGGTTATTTGCCGGCGGTATCATGGATATCAAAACATATCGAGATTTCATTGACGAGTTAGCAAATGGGTATCATAGTGATTAAATAACAATTGAAAACACTATTGTTTTTATAATAATGATCATCCATTACAATCATGATAAACCAACCCTCGTCTATGTAGTTAATTCACGGTTTCCAGTTTATAAAGCATACTATGGAGATGGCCTCGGCAATACCATTTTAGGATTCTTTTCAAGAATGGCCCCAAAAGTGATGCCGTTAGCTAAACAGTTATCAATGAAAGCCATTGATGTTATTCGTGATAAGGGTATTAGTACTGTTGGAGATCTTGCCGGGAAAGCGTTTTCAACTGCGAAGGATAAAATAACATCATTAGTGAGGCGAAAAAAGAAACCGTTACGGTCTACAGAAGAAATGCCTGCAAGTGTTAGTAAAATAATAAATAACGCAGTAGATGAAAAATTAGCGTCGATGGTAAATCAAGGAGACCAAAGCAATATTGCAAATATGATAGCGGGAAGTGGCTTTAGAAAACTACGTCGATGAAATCCTACGGATTTTCACGCTAGCGTTTTTCACGATGAAAATCACGATTTAGACTCTGATAAATAGAATAAAATGTTCAAAAGGTCACCTGATCCAGCATTTGATATGGATGCCCCAGTTGGCAAGAATGATTCTGTACGCGATTTTCAATTTTATTCTTATCACGCAGTACAACCAGATCTCCGATCGCGAATTGAACTTCAAGTTCATGATACCAGTAAATACTTTTTGCCTTGTGAAGCGTTTATTGAAGTAGAAGGAGAACTTGTAACAAATGATGCTGCACATAATGATCCACCATATGACATTAACTCAAATGTCCGAGTTGGTTTTGTTAATAACGGCATCATGGCGTTATTTGAAAGCGCTAGATATCTCATTGATGGAAAAGAAATTGAATCCATTGACCGTGAAGTTGATATGGCCACAGCAATCATAGGGTTAGCGAGATATTCTGATGATTATTCAAGATCAGCGGGTCCATCTATGATGTTTGCAAAGGATACCTCTGATAACGCTGATCACCTTCAATTCATTAAAGTGTTAACACCGCAAGTCACTTCAGTTGCTAATCAAGGGGAAGCAGCTAATCCAGAACGTCGAACTAGACCCGGAGCTGAGTTTGATATTCTCGGAGGCGTTAATGGTAATCTCAATTTAGGATTTGCAACACGCGTAGCAATGTTGCATGGGCAGCGTCGACGATTTTCATGTGCGATTCCACTGCATCATATATTTGGATTCTGTAGAAACGTCCGAAAAGTTATTTATGGAGCGAAGCATACAGTAGCACTTGTACGAAAGGGTACTGATGATGATGCAATCTGGCGTAATGCTGGGGTTGCTGCCGGTAAAGTCATTTTAACAAAACTATCATTGTGGATGCCAGTGTTAACTCCATCAATCACCGAAGAACAACGACTACTATCATTTATGGACCAAGGAGGAAAGTCGTTGTTAAGTTGGTTATCAGTGACAACGGATATTAAACTGGGTAATGTTGATGGTACATTCACATGGCACCTGGCATCAAAACAAGGGGTTTCAGCTCCACGTCATATATTTATTGCGTTACAGAATGCTGCGCGAGTTGGTAATCAAGAACGAAGTCATATGATATTTGATCAGTTAGGTGTTAATGAAGTCTCGCTGAGAATAAACGGACAGCAGGAACCATCCGAGGATATACAACTTGTTTACGGTCAGAATCATATTGCACGTGTCTATCATAACCTGTTGTCATTTATGGCACGTGATCAAAATGTGGATACCGGTTTGCAAATATCACAATATGATTTTAAAAGCCTCTATCCGATTTATTACTTTTCATTGGAACATCTTGATTTGATGAGACAATCTGTCGTTGATATACACTTTAGAGCCCGTGTAACCCGTCCGACTGGTGCACCAGTTGCTGGGGTACATCCTATCCTTATCCCGAATTATAGAGCGGTTGCTGTCATTCTCAGTGATAAATCAATGTTACTTGAAGGTGTTGGTGGAAGAATGAGAGTGGTAGATGCCCCAGTAGAAAACATGTAATTGAAAATCCGAAGGATATTTCCATTGAATCGTTTTACGATTTAGAATCAATCTATTATGTATAATGTCATATAGTGTTATTAGTGTTACGTTAACTCCTGGTCAAATCAAAAAATTGCAATCAGAATCGGCTAAAAAATGTGGAACCACAATCACGTTGAAACCTAATCAAATGACTGGTGGTGCAAATAAATTATCGCTGACAACTCGTCAGGTGAAACATTTCAATGATGCTTTCAAGGATAAAAAAGGTGTTCAGATTACTCTTTCTGCGGCTGCTATCAAAAATATGATTAAAACAGGCGGTATATTTCCATTGTTAGCTGCAATACCAGCATTGATTGCAGCAGCAGCCCCAGCGGTGGCTAAAGCAGCGGCGTTAGGAGCCGTTGGTACTGCAGCAGGAATGGCGTTGAAAAAGGCAGCTGGACAAGGATATAAAAAAAAGGGACGATCCGTTCACGGATTGGGTCTAAGACTACCAGGAACCCCGTATTCATGGTACAGCGGAAAGGGTCTAAGACTACCAGGAACCCCGTATTCATGGTACAGCGGGAGATCCGTTCACGGATCAAGCCTGAGACTACCAGGAACGGTTTATTAATTGAGGAGTCTATGGTTCCCATGTCCAATTTTGATTTAATGGATGCGGCTAAAAAACTAGTGATTAAAAATTTCAGAGGTGTTTTTATGAAAGATCAATTACCACATCAACCAAACAAAACTGAAACAGGTATTATTAATCTCGATAACAGCACCGGACTTGGAACTCACTGGGTTGCATACGCTATTGATCCACGTGGGATTGTCTATTTTGATTCATATGGATTAGCCCCACCAAAAGAATTTATGCGTTACATAAAACAATTTCCAATGAAGACTTGGTATTCTACGCTACCAACACAACAAATCAATGACCCACCAATATGCGGCAGTGAAGTATTAAATGTCCTTGACGCTATTTCTAACTCCTTGGGTAACCCAAGGGGGAAACCACCTCATATTGTCGTAAATGACTACACCAGCAATCGCTTTTTAGAGAGAGAAAGAGTTTTACAATAACATGATTGATATTTGGGGGAGACCTCTGAAACCCAAACCCGATGGCACTGCAACCCCTGATTCTATCAAGGATATAACAAAAAAAATTAAAGATGAAATAGCTGAGACGTTGAATTTAGAAAGTGTTGAACCCAATGAAATAGTTGTATTTCAAGATCGCCAGGGTAAATTGAAATCTAGTAATATTTCTCTGGATGATATTTTAGTTAAACAACAAAACGCAATCGAGAACACCGTTGCGCTATTTTCCGATCAGGGTAAACTCAAACCGGGTGTACTCGTTTCGACGATTACAGATCGATTAAAAATTCTCAACGATGAGTTAAACAATTCTGTGGTTGTACTAACAACACTTGAATCTAGAATTGAAGAACACATAAAACAGTTTATATCATTTCGGAGAAATATCATTGATAAATTTATTGGAACCCCGTTAGATAAAATTGAAATAAAACTCCCGGATATTAAAAAATCCATCGATGAGACGAAAACTTTCATCGAAGCCGTCAAAGGTGATTTTTCGAGGATGATAACAATCATTGAAAAAACAAAAATTCCTCATGAGAAAACCAACAACGTGGTATACACAATCCAACACGGATCATTTGAGTGGACACCTATAAACAACAAATTAGATATCACTGCAACCGTTAAAGGTATTTATCGATTAACACTAGTAACACCATTAACTAAATTTAATATATCATCGTCGAGTTCATCCGGGGTCAATAATACGATTTCAACGATCATCGACAAGGATACAACTGAAAAGTTCACTATAACATATACTGATAAAAGTTTGACTAAGGCTTCAGTAACCTGGTATGTGGAATTCGTAGCGGATTTAAGTAAATCGTAATTGAAAACGCTAGCGTTGTTAAAATAGAAAATGATTTCATCATCGCAATATCGCTATGATCAGGTCAGAGAATATCAAACTAGACTCAAAACCCTGTCTGAGGAGTATGCAATGAAAATTAAAAAATATCGCAGGAGAATTACCGCAATTGATGTTACTGTGTACGCTGTGAGTGGTGTAATCACCGGAGCTGGTATTATACTGTCTTCAGTGACAATGATGGCCCCGATAGCTGTTCCAATTTGCATTTCTGCGGCAACAACAATCGCTGGAATTATTTCAATAATCACAAAAAAATATCCTCATGCAGCCAACGGAAACTACAAGACTACATAATTCAATTTCATGTTGTGTCCACTGCATACTCGCAATTATCCTCATTGATATCGTCATCGCTCGATGATACAATTATATCAGAGAGTGAGTTTTCAGCGATGGTAGATATATATGATTCTGCGATGTCAAAATTAGAAATACAACATGAGTATAATAACAATGACAACACAGATGGAATTACTTCAACAAATAGTGGAGAACACAAACCCAGTACAAACAAGCATGATCTCAATAACCTCAACGAATCCAGAATTCAGTGTGAATTTCCCCTCTCCGGTCCCAGTGAAGGAGATAGCGCTAGCAAAATTACGAGTATACCACAGTTGGCCAAATATTAGGTCAAAATCATTTGGTGGTCAACAACCCAATAATTCACTGGTATTTGCAAATAAGAATAAACCAGACGGTACCCCAGACTGGAATGTTGTTTCCATACCAACCGGATCATACCAATTTGAACAAATCAATAATGAATTGCAACGTAGAATAAAATCGATTACTGGAAAAGAATCAAAAATAGCTATAACAGTTCATGAGCCAACACTATCATCTGCCATTGAAATAAGCACAGAGGGTTACGTCGTAGATATCTATCAGAGTTCTATTAGAACCGTACTGGGATGGCCTGAAATCCCACCCGGGGGAAAAACCGTTGATTTACCAGAACCACAAAAAACCGATTATATCACCGACAGAATAAAACCCAATAATCCAGTAAAAAGTTATAAAGATCACCAAATCACTACAGATTTTTTAATGTCCTTCACAATATAATAAATAAGGGAGAGAGATTTCTTACTGCTCACGATCTTAAAATCAATGACAATTTCAAGCCAATGAATAATGATTTTTCGCTGTTGTTCATATCTCTTAAATCCGGCTTTCTCACCCGAGATGAATTTATCAGCGTCGTAGAAACATGCAACAAAATTATCGACGATATGGAAACATTTAATTTAAAAATTATTTAGGATATATTAGATGAAGATAATCCCATATCGAGAGACGGATTTGCATCAGATTATAAAATCCGCGTTGAAGATATCCCAACATTCAAACTACCAGGATATAACGTACCAGAACTAAAAAGACTTTTCAGTGATGCCATCGATGTTGGTTTTAAAATAATTCATGATGCGTGGAAAAAAACAACATCACCGGAAATAAAAACCCTCAAACATAATAATGACCCAGATGGTGGTGGCAGGCATATTGCTCCGTTCAATGTGAATATTTCAACGGTGATTGCGCTCAATTTAGTGTGTGATGTGATCGAAGGAAGCTATCAAATAAATTTAGAACGATCAAATCCAGCTCAGCAGGGGTATATTTTGTATTCATTTGCACCAATAGCTCCTCCAGGGTTTTTAATAATTGAGTCCCCGGTGAATCCAGTCTATATGCGATGTCATAATAATTCATTAACCAGAATTAATTTCAAACTCACTGACCAGTCTAATAATCTGATTGATTTACAAGAGGAGGTTTTACAAATTAGTCTATTTGTGAAATCATAAATTATTTTCGTCCTAAGGACTTTCATCCTGAAAGGATTTTCGTCGTAGTAAGGACTTGATCAAATATTCGGTTAAAATCACCGTAAACCTTAGCAGCAGAGAGGGTAAGTGACAACGACGTTGCGACATCAACGAAAACGCGAATGCGAATCCCATGTTCACTGTCATTTTTTTTCTAGTTATTTCGCGAGAAGGGTCTAGTGTTATTTGGAGGGGTATAATCAAAATTAAAAACAAAAAATGTTGTAGGATTCACCCTCTCTGCTGCTGTTTTTGACATAATGATTTTAGTAGGCTATGTCTGTAATTCATTCTTGTGATATTTTACAATAGTGGTTTATTTCCTAAAGGAATAAGTATGTCAGTGAGATGTGTGTGAAATTTCGTAAGGAAAATATACCATACAAAACGTAAAAGAGTGGTGATATTTTTAAAAGTAGGAATAACACACTCTCTCTCTCTCTCTCTCTCTCTCTCTCTCTCTCTCTCTCTCTCTCTCTCTCTCTCAGCAATTTTTATTGAAATCTAATGGCATCTGTTCCTGTTTTGAAGATACCTCTCCAAAATTGTGAGCTGTAGTCACCATAATTATGTAAACTGTTCCGTCTGTCATTATAAATTTGTTTACAAAATTTACACCCAAATATTATAGAACGAATTTTTCTTCTATCAGTAACTCATTGCATGAAACAAAATCTTGAGTTGACTTCAGCTTGTACAATTCAGGTATCTTAGCTTTATCCTATTTTTGCAAACTGCAATGTGTCATGAAAACAATCCTAATTTTTTATTCTTCTTCCAAAAGGCAGCAAACACAGGGCTTTTTTAAGAATGACGCGAGTGGCATTGCACTGTATAACCCTGCCTATGGTTAACTCTAAATTCTGAAAGCGAAACATGCGTTCAGAACAATTGTAGCAATGTTCGACCTATTTCTCTCAGTTTAGACTGTCGATAGAACAAGGCACATTTTGATACTACATCTTTTCCATACCCATAGATTTGTGAAAACTTTGTAACATTGTTGGTAGCGTGTGCTGCGAAACACAGGACACCTCGTTCATTTTCGATATAAAATTGATGAATTTACTTTTTAGTAATTCAGAAGAACGCCCTATTTAATTGTGCACTGTGCACTTAAATGCCTGAGGAGGGGGGGGAGTAGCAACCCCCTCCTCCAAGGGTCTCAAAATGTCCACCTCTATGGTGGATATAAAAGTAGCCCATATGACCCTTAGTGGTCGGTGGCTACTATAAAACAATCACCTTGCTTGAATGAATGAAAACAATGACCATTTCTCATATGTAATGTGCGTTGGCCTTTATTAACGTTGTCCTTATCATACCGCAAAAAAAATAACAGACTCCAAAATGGTGTCCTACGTTTTGTATTTATTTACCAGTAATGTTAGCTATGTCTACCCATCTCTCAAACACTTCAGGCTAAAATATTGCCCAATCTACTGTTACCCATTTCAGCACAATTTGTGTGCGTGCTGTTGCTTTAGAAAAAAAATATGTGTTAGACTTATTGTAATGGTTATAAAAAAAACAGACCCCAAATTGGTGTTTTACGTTTTTTTTAACCATTTGTTTTTTGTTTCTTTCTTTCTAAAACTTACACCTGTCCACTAGTCACTTTCCAAACAATAAAACTTATGCACAAATAATCGCACCATCGTTGAAATGTCAGTCTTATTGCGAAATACACCAAAACATGTTTGGATGTACTATTCTGTGAGAACTTCACAAAACGTTATTGACAGAATGATTTTAGTAGGCTATGTCTGCAATTCATTCTTGTGATATTTTACAATAGTGGTTTATTTCCTAAAGGAATAAGTATGTCAGTGAGATGTGTGTGAAATTTCGTTAAGGAAAATATACTATACAAAACGTAAAAGAGTAGTGATATTTTTAAAAGTAGGAATAACATTCTCTCTCTCTCTCTCTCTCTCTCTCTCTCTCTCTCTCTCTCTCTCTCTCTCTCTCTCTCTCTCTCTCTCTCTCTCTCTATCTCTCTCTCTCTCTCCTAGCAATTTTTATTGAAATCTATTGGCATCTGTTCCTGTTTTGAAGATATTGTAAAATATCACATGAATGAATTGCAGACATAGCCTACTAAAATCATTCTGTCAATAACGTTTTGTGAAGTTCTCACAGAATAGTACATCCAAACATGTTTTGGTGTATTTCGCAACAAGACTGACATTTCAACGATGGTGCGATTATTTGTGCATAAGTTTTATTGTTTGGAAAGTGACTAGTGGACAGGTGTAAGTTTTAGAAAGAAAGAAACAAAAAACAAATGGTTAAAAAAAAACCGTAAAACACCAATTTGGGGTCTGTTTTTTTTATAACCATTACAATAAGTCTAACACATATTTTTTTTCTAAAGCAACAGCACGCACACAAATTGTGCTGAAATGGGTAACAGTAGATTGGGCAATATTTTAGCCTGAAGTGTTTGAGAGATGGGTAGACATAGCTAACATTACTGGTAAATAAATACAAAACGTAGGACACCATTTTGGAGTCTGTTATTTTTTTTGCGGTATGATAAGGACAACGTTAATAAAGGCCAACGCACATTACATATGAGAAATGGTCATTGTTTTCATTCATTCAAGCAAGGTGATTGTTTTATAGTAGCCACCGACCACTAAGGGTCATATGGGCTACTTTTATATCCACCATAGAGGTGGACATTTTGAGACCCTTGGAGGAGGGGGTTGCTACTCCCCCCCTCCTTAGGCATTTAAGTGCACAGTGCACAATTAAATAGGGCGTTCTTCTGAATTACTAAAAAGTAAATTCATCAATTTTATATCGAAAATGAACGAGGTGTCCTGTGTTTCGCAGCACACGCTACCAACAATGTTACAAAGTTTTCACAAATCTATGGGTATGGAAAAGATGTAGTATCAAAATGTGCCTTGTTCTATCGACAGTCTAAACTGAGAGAAATAGGTCGAACATTGCTACAATTGTTCTGAACGCATGTTTCGCTTTCAGAATTTAGAGTTAACCATAGGCAGGGTTATACAGTGCAATGCCACTCGCGTCATTCTTAAAAAAGCCCTGTGTTTGCTGCCTTTTGGAAGAAGAATAAAAAATTAGGATTGTTTTCATGACACATTGCAGTTTGCAAAAATAGGATAAAGCTAAGATACCTGAATTGTACAAGCTGAAGTCAACTCAAGATTTTGTTTCATGCAATGAGTTACTGATAGAAGAAAAATTCGTTCTATAATATTTGGGTGTAAATTTTGTAAACAAATTTATAATGACAGACGGAACAGTTTACATAATTATGGTGACTACAGCTCACAATTTTGGAGAGGTATCTTCAAAACAGGAACAGATGCCATTAGATTTCAATAAAAATTGCTGAGAGAGAGAGAGAGAGAGAGAGAGAGAGAGAGAGAGAGAGAGAGAAAGAGAGAGAGAGAGAGTGTGTGTTATTCCTACTTTTAAAAATATCACCACTCTTTTACGTTTTGTATGGTATATTTTCCTTACGAAATTTCACACACATCTCACTGACATACTTATTCCTTTAGGAAATAAACCACTATTGTAAAATATCACAAGAATGAATTACAGACATAGCCTACTAAAATCATTATGTCAAAAACGTTTTGTGAAGTTCTCACAGAATAGTACATCCAAACATGTTTTGGTGCATTTCGCAATAAGACTGACATTTCAACGATGGTGCGATTATTTGTGCGTAAGTTTTATTGTTTGGAAAGTGACTAGTGAACAGGTACAGAAATACACGCCTTATCTTCTCACTGTGAGAATAACAACTGAAGCCGATTTGAAGCGATGGCTGTGGAAAATATCGGTTTGCCAATGAAATCGCTTACAATGTGTGACACAATGTTGAGTTCGAAATTCAAGGTAGATAGTGTAGTGATCAGGCGTATAAAAAACACGTCTTATCTTGTCACTGTACTAAGAACGAGTGAGGGCATTTCGAAGCTAAAGGGTAGGAAAAAGTGTAGCCAATACATGTAAATTACTTCTAACGACTGACGCATTGTTTTGCCTAGGCTCATGCATTGATTCATTTGCAAAGCAGACAGACTGGAGTGTAAACTTACAATCCCTTTGTTGCGCATCGTACCATTTCTTCATGACACATCAACCACTTAACTGTGCAATTATTGTTCGAGTTTTAAAACTGACCAAGAAAATACTTTCTGACTTTGACACTTTGACATAAACACATTCGCCTAGGTAGAGAGAAATAATATAGTACTAAGTGGTAAATTTTGTCAAACTAGTGAATTTGGGGTTTGTATAAAGTAAATAAACTAAAGTACAGTGAACATGAAGGATGATAACCCAAACTGTCTGTCCAGAGATGAATGTATTTACATCAAAAGAAATGTGTTATCTAAAACAAAAAGATATAAGGCAAGTATGATTGGAATGAACACAGAGGGCAAACATTTGTAACAAAGGTATGTTTTCCTTCACGTCTGCGCAACTTTAAATTTCAATCCTCTTGCAAAACAAACTTGGTACGTTATGTAGAGCTTGAAATAATAAAAATATGAACAAACTTAATCCCTGTGCTATATATATTTTCTTTTTGCAGCAATAGACTAAACAAAATATATACCGTTACAGCAATAAACAATCTTACATCTTCTATAAAAGAAAAAATACATAAAAGAATAGAATTGAAGATAAACGATGACTAACACCCCAAAAAACAAACAACCGAATTTATCAAACGCAGTGACGTGTAGAAATGTCTTTCACTTGGAGAAGGCATTGAATGTAATCTGACATGCATAAGATAAAATTTATAAAGTGAGAATTTTTAATTCAAAATTTAATTTTGTTCCATATTGTTTGTGTTTTTAGAGAACATACCCAAACACTAATAAAGGGTGGAACGGGGAAGATACACATAATTTTTGTTGTTGGTATTTCTGAAACAATGGTGTGATATTCCTACAGTTCTTAGCCAACTCTGTATGTTGGGACGAATCTGTGGGATATCCACAAATATGGAAGTGAAGATTCATGTCACATTGCAAGTGTGTGCGTGTTTTGTATAATGGTAAACATCTGATAGTAATTTTTTCTTGACACTTATGAAGTGAAGTGTCTGTGCAAGTGTCGAATGCTATAGTCACATAACTTTTGTACGACTTGCACACATTTACACTTTAGAAAATGTGAAGTATCACAAGTTATTATCACAAACAGAGCTGGAACATAGGGTCTTGACAGTTGTTGTTTATACACCTCTGCTCAACTTCACAACTTAACTTACTCTGACTCATGCTTTGGTCTTATGAAAGATCACCGTTGTAGGTGCAGCAACAGTAGTAAGAGCAGGAGGAGACATCGTCGCTGTTGTCTAAAAAAGGGTAGTTCTTTTAAAATTGGGTTTATTATTTTCTTAAAATATCAAATGAAGAAAGACGTGTGATAAATCAGGGTTGGTAGATATCGCGGTCAACAGCAAAGTAGAAGTGACAAAGAGAATGAGACATCGTAGTCAAGTAGCGTTGTTTTCTAGATGGAGTACGTACGTGTTTTAACAGTACAGTATAGTCTCTGGAGCTCTTGATGACACCAACTGTCTAGTTTTTTTCCTTTTCTTGCAACCTTTTTCTTTTCGTGGTAGGATTTGAATCGAAGGGTCATCAAGATGCATGAGGTGTTTCAGACTTACTATTGTCGTTTGCATAAGTCATCCAGGGTTTCCAAACTGTTGGACTTTCACTTGTCCTTGTGAAATATACCAAGTCATTATCATAACTAGAGGTACATCGGGGTATATATAAAGAGAAATCGAACATAGTTAAATCATTTCTGAATCTGTAATTGAGATGAAACGATCGCACAATTTCAGTGAGAGAGAAGAAAAAGGTAAAAGGCTGCGACGTAACGTATCGCCTCACACACGTAAAGAAGTGTTTGCTCAAATCGAAGACATCAGCGAACCTGAACCGATACCTTCCATGTCTGCGGCCAGACCGAGAGAGCATATTCCAAACCAAAGTCCACCAGTATCACCCGAAACGTATTATCACATTCGAGAGACGGAAAAGCGTTCCTCTCGAAAATTTAGAACAATGGCTTGCACCTATACCGTAAAGTTTAAAAATTTCAAGTCGGAAGTACCTTTGGAGAAAGCAGAAGGGTTCATTAATGGGGTGTGGGATTCTGTGTTAACTGTACTGAAACATCAATGTCAAGCCAAAGAAATTGATCGCTTGAGACTTTCTATTCATCACGATAATTTGAAGTCTCCCGTTTGGATCGAGTTTACTAGCCCATCACAATTAACACCTTCCAATGTCATTGACAAAATTCAACATGTGCAACAATCCAACGACAAGTTTCACATCGCCGACGGAAAAGCTACACTGTTTATGACCCACGTGTCTCTTCCTCAGGGGACCGGACGCAAAAAAGTATTATTGGTCAACAACCTTCGCAACACCAAACTAAGCCTCGTCCGAATTAACAATCCTCAAGACCAGATGTGTTTAGCCCGTGCTGTCGTCGTGGGACGAACGTATGCCAACAAGAACGATACGGCAGAATGGAAAAGAGCCTGGAAAACTATTCAACAATCGGACAGAGCCAAACAAAGAAGTGAAGCAGAACTCCTGTTACAGCAAGCGGGGATATCGATAGACACCCCTTGTGGCATTCCAGAAATGCAAAAATTGCAAGACGTCTTGGCTCCACGTTACACCTTGAAAGTGCACCCTCAAGAAGTGCGTGGACCTCTTTTGTTTCGAGGCCACGATTTCAAAGACGGAAAATACATTCACGTCTATCATCACGATGAGCATTTTGATACCATTACCAGTATCACTGGATTCCTGGGATACGGTTACTACTGTGAAAACTGTGACTATGGTTATAACAATCGAGAACAACACAAACATTGTGGATCAAAATGTGAGGGATGTTTGGCCTCTAAACCTTGTCTGGACAAAGGAAAAGAAAGAGTGCATTGCCCTGTGTGTCAGCGCACTTTTGTCAGTCCTACCTGTTACCAACAACATTTGAAGATGCAAGGTTCACAGCAGAGAAATGCTTGTCAACTCCTGAGATTGTGCCCTACTTGTGGACAAGGCATACGTACCAATAGTACCAAGTTTCACGTTTGTCGAGGGAAGAAACGATGTCACATTTGTCACCAAATCGTGGACTTGGAGCACGAATGCTTCATTCAAAAATATCAACCCCGACCAGAAGATACCCAGAAGAAAGGAAATTTTATCTTTTTTGATTTCGAATGCATGCAAGAGACCGGTATTCATATTCCCAATTTCTGCGTGGCTCATCGAGCGTGCGAGCAGTGTATCCAAGAGCCTATCTTTAGTCATTGCCTTCACTGTAGCAAGATTCCTGGAGGACGTGAAAAAATATTTCGAGGGTCAAACACCTTGGTCAATTTTGCCCAATGGATCCTAAATCCCATCGACAAGACGTGGAGTCCAGAAGACATCGAACGTTACGGAGATTGTCATCGCCATGCCACGGTCATGGCTCACAATTTCTCGGGATACGATGGGCAATTTCTGCTCAGATACTATACGGAACAAAGTACCGAACGTCCTAAAGCGACTTTGAACGGAGCCAAAATCATTTACATGCAAGTAGGACAAGTGCAGTTTAAAGATTCGATGTGTTACTTGGCCATGCCATTGAGTCGCATGCCTAAAACGTTTGGTATGCCAGAAATGGCTAAAGGTTATTTTCCACATTTTTTCAATACCGAAGCCAATCAACGTACCGTTCTACCCCATTTGCCCGAGGCTCACTATTACGACCCCGGCAACATGCGTACCAAACAACGAGAAGCTTTCTTCGCTTGGTACCAGACTCACGCCTCGGACCCCTTTGACTTTCAAGAAGAAATGTTAAAGTATTGTCGATCTGACGTGGACATTTTACGACGTTGTTGTGGAAAATTTCGAGAATTCTTCATGGAGCACGGAGGGATCGATCCTTTGAAAGAAGCTTGTACCATAGCCAAAGCGTGTTCTTTAGTGTACCGCCATCGATTCATGCCCGAAAACACATTGGCTGTCATCAGTCCTCAAACGATGAACTTTGTAAAACGTCAATACTCGGTCAAAGCGCTACGCTGGCTCCATTATTTGTGTGACAAGGAAAACAAACGGATCCAACACGCCCGCAACGGAGGAGGCGAAAAGACCATCGGAACGTATTCGATGGATGGGTGGGACTTAGAAAACCCTCAAATCGTGTACGAGTTTAACGGATGCTTATTTCACGGATGTCCTATGTGCTACCCACAGCGTGACACCAAAAATCAGTTTTTACAACGGACTATGGAAGATTTGTACCAGTCCACGTGTCAACGACGTTTAAAGTTAGAACAGCAAGGATACCAGGTGGTGGAAATGTGGGAACACGAGTACGATCAGCGTTTGAAAACCGATCCCGAGTTTAAACACATCGTAGAAAGTTACAAGCTGGTGGACCCATTGAACCCTCGGGATAGTTTGTACGGAGGACGGACGAATGCCACTTGTTTGCTGTACCAAGCGGACGAGGAGAAGGGAGAAGAAATCAAATACTTGGACGTGTGTTCGTTGTATCCTTACGTGTGCAAATATTGTCACTTTCCCGTAGGGCATCAAGAATTGATGACAGAACACATTGACCTGGACCACATTCGTCAGTACGAAGGATTAATCAAGTGCAAAGTCTTACCTCCCACAGACTTGTACCATCCCGTTTTACCTCACCATTGCCAAGGAAAACTGATGTTTCCTTTGTGTCGCACTTGTGCTGAAATGTGCAACCAAGACCAACCTTGTCAGCACAGCCAGGAAGAACGTGCCTTGACAGGAACGTGGGTGAGCGTGGAATTGTTTAAAGCTCTGGACATGGGATACCGACTGTTAGAAGTGTACGAAATTTATCACTTTCCCAAGACACAACAATACCGCAAGGGCGACGAGACACAGAAAGGTATTTTTGCAGACTACGTGGATGCCTTTTTAAAACTAAAACAAGAAGCTAGTGGCTATCCTTCCTGGTGTCACACTCCCGAAGACCAAAAGAAATTCAAAGAAAAATATATGGAGCAGGAAGGTATCACTTTAGACCACATCGAGAAAAACGAAGGAAGGCGATCGTTTGCCAAAGTGATGCTCAATTGTTTGTGGGGTAAAATGGCACAACGACCGTCTTTACCCAAGATGGAGTATTTGTCTGAACCTTCTCGCTACTTCCAGATGATTCACGACAAAACCAAAGTCATCAAACACGTGGACGTCATTCGTGAGGACTTGATCTTAGTCAATTACGAAGAAGAACTAGACTTTGTAGAAGCCGACAAATTTGGAAATGTCATCATTGCGGCTTACGTGACAGCCCATGCTCGCTTAAAATTGTACGAAGTGTTAGAACTCCTAGGAGATCGTGTGCTGTATTTTGACACGGACAGTTGCATCTACATTCACCGACCGAACCAGTGTAACCCTGTCATCGAAGGAGACCGTTTAGGAGCCTGGACCGATGAACATCCCGACGACAAGATTCTATGTTTTGCAAGTGGCGGTCCTAAAAATTACGGCTACGAATACCGAGACCCACAAGGAGAAATGCACACCGAATGTAAAGTGAAAGGATTGACTCTCAATTATCGCACCAGTCGAGTGGTGAACTTTGACGTGCTTCAAGAAGCCTTACAGTCTGGACAGGATGAAACGTTTAAAGTGACCACCCACGAGCCGCACAAGATTGTCCGTTTACCCACACACCAAATCGTTAGCCAACCTTTGGAAAAAGTCTATCAAATCGTGTACCAAAAAAGAGTACGACTTCCCAATCACTTCACTCTACCGTATGGTCACGTCGAGATTAGGCAGCATATAAAAAGGGACATCGTCCAAGACCAATAGTTCATTGTGACTAACACTGCCAAGCGAGAAGGATGAATCATTTCACACACCAAGTATCGAGCGTAAGACTCAAGCAGATTTACGAATGAAAAGGGGTACGTAATGGGAAACATCTACGTTGGGACACAAGTGATAGCTGACCAGATTTTAAACAATGTGTGTGACAGATATAGAAAGCAACATGAACTTTCTTCTATTTGATTGTTTGTTACTTGTTTTGGTCTTGCTTTTTCTTAAAAATGAATATTAATTGTTGTATGAAAAGTGTCATTCTTATATTAAATGCTTATGTGTTGTATGTAAAGTAGGGTCTTTTTTGAAGGCATAAACTTTAATTTTAAAAGCATTTTTTCTAGATCTAAGAAATAGATAACATGTAAATAGATTTGTTCCATGTCCATATTTGAATGTTTTAAATGGATAGTGCTTAGACTAAAGCACAGGCCAGAGAGCCCATGTATGTACTTGAATAAATGTTTTGAACCCATATCGTAGACTTTTATTATAAGTGAGTCTTTCTTTAGAAGATCTCTGTCCTCTTTTCTGTGTGTTTTGGATGTGTATTTGTTTTGTTTTTTTGTATGTCTATGTTTTTCCCTATCAGCCCTTTGTCGCTACATGTATATTTTACCCTAAACTTAGGTTTGACCCTATAAACAAAATGATGTCACCAATGTTCAATTCCCTTAGAACTTCAGGTGAAATTCCCATGTCAAATTCCCGTTAACACCATTTTTGATATACCTATTTTTTAACTTTAAGGCCCATTTGACACTAAAGTGACCCAATCCTTGTCGCTATGTTCAATTCTCCATTCACCCATGTTATATTTCCCCATGTTAAATTTCCCTTGACGCTAGATGTTCCCACGACCTTTTTGACTGGATTTCCCATTGACGCTAGAGTATCCCCATATACTACTGACATTTAATAACGACACAGATGGCGGTGGGAGACATATCGCTCCTCAAAATGTAGATATATCCTCAGTGATTGCGCTGAATTTAGTATGTGATGTTATCGAAGGAAGCTATCAAATAAATCTCGAACGATCAAATCAAGCTCAGCAGGGATATATTCTATATTCATTCGCACCAACAGCTCCTCCAGGATTTCTAATTATTGAAGACCCAACTAATCCAGTCTTTATGCGATGTCATAATGATTCTTTAACGAGAATTAATTTCAAACTCACTGACCAATCTAATAATTTGATTGATCTGCGAGGTGAAGTTTTACAAATTATTCTGTTTGTGAAATCATAAGTGATTTTCAATCATAAGTGATTTTCAATCATAAGTGATTTTCATCGTAAATGATTTTCATCGTAAAAAAATTGTTAACCCAGAGCAGTAGAGAGTGTGAACGCCAACGACAATGGCGTCTTTTTTTTTTTAAATTTTTTAAAATTTTTTTGCTCAAATTATTAAAAAAATTAATTATAATATTTTCAAGGAAGCCTCAGTTTGCTAAATTGAGGCCTATTTAAGCAATTTTGAGAAGCCTCAGTTTGCTAAATTGACGCCTGTAAAAGTTGGTCTGTTCACACTCTCTGCTGCTCATTTCAATTCTAAATATTTTGTTGACTACATCAAGGAATTGCCCTCAATTTTATTACTGGAAAGGCATTCAATCTATTAATTTAAATGTTGTCAAAAACGGTTTTCATATATAACGATGTACTTAATTGTTAGAAAATAATTAATTTTTTTTCGACAAATGATTTATTGGTAAGCAAAATAAGGTTTCTATACAATCTCTCTTGTCATCATCATATTGCCGTAGCACTACAGCACATGTGGCCAATCCTTGATATAAGAATAACATGATTTATCTCAAACGCTTAACTTCTTTGGAACTGAAGAGTTATAAAATATCGACAACATTGTGTTATTATTAATGTATAGCAAACAATAATATTACATCGGAGAGGCTCTCATTCAATATGACGAATATTTTGGATGGAAAATTAGTAAATATGTAACGAAAGAATGTCTATTGTTTATTTATAGAAATGTTTTTACCACCCTAAACACCCTAAAATTGGTTTTCTTTCCTTACATCTCCGTAGATGATGTTTCTTGGCAGTCTATCGAATGGCAGCTTAGTAATGTAGATTGCTCATCTCAGCTCTCATTTCATCAAAACAATGCGGGTGTTTTGAATCCATGTCCGTTTGATAACCTCTTGCTTATGATGCTGTTCTGTTATCTTATCCCATCTTTTTCCAGCATAAAGGCACTTAAGATGGGAAGGCAGCCGGATAAAGCAACACCCAAGTTTCACGTATCAAGAATGCGGGGAGGGGATCAGTGATAGAGCAGCTAACAAGAATCTGCATCAGGATCTGGCAGGCATTTGAACTGCCAAAACAGTGGTCCCAGTCACTGACTTTAACACTCCTTACAACAGCAATCTCCAGCTGCGCCAAAAGTACAGAAATATCAGTTTGATTAGCAAGGATAATAAGGTTATGCTGAAGATCATCTCGAACATATTAAAACCAAAAGCAGAAGAATCAATTACTGAAGAACATTCAGGGTTCCGGAATGGAAGAAGCACAACAGAACAGATGAAGAGTTACGCAACAGCATCAAGTGCAAAGTAGGTCAATATGAAGACCTCCTCACCACCATCAAAAAGAGAAAACTGAAATGGTATGGCCAAGTCACTAAAAGCCAACACTCTATCCAGAACAGTACTGCTGAGCAGCATCCAGGGTAGCAGATGGAGAGCTAGGCAGAGAGAAAAGTGGACTGACACCATCACAGAATGAACCATGAAAGATTTTTTGGAGACATATATATTATCACATGATCGAGACATGTGGAGGGAACTGGTCAGATGTTCAGCATCACAGTACCTAGACGACCGCACTAGGTCAAGAGACTGATGATGATGATGGCATTAATCTCTCAAGCAGCAGGTGTGAATATAATTAGTGATCATGTTCTTCCGCGATAGTTGAACCTGTAAAATGGCATTTGTGTTGGACATTTACTGTTATTCCAACCTATTCATAATGTTTTCCTTTTGCAGGTTGCTGCATCGTCTCTTGTTTTTGATACTGATTTTGACATCGAAATTGTCTATGACGGATGGGAAATGAACGTTACTGAGTTCAATATCAGACGCTAACTTGGCACTCACTGAACATTCGTCAGGAAAAAGGAGATCTCGAACAGTCGCTTCATGCAACTTTGTCTTCGCCATATAACATCTTAAATCGAATAGTTTGCCTTCAGACAGTTATGTAATGCCGATCACAGTAATATTGTAAGGGATGGCATCAGCAAGAATTGCAGAAAATATTTTAGTGAAGAACATTTGTTGTAATAAACAATCAACGTTGCCATTATCTAACTACCGACACATCATGCATAATTTGTCTGGGTAACTAAATGATGTCATAATCTTCCAAAATTCCACACGTCTCGCTGTGCTATAGACTATTGTCACACAAAGATAAAGGTTGTATTCCTGGCATTTCTAGAGTTAACGAGCGGCAAGCCTCATGTATGAGATCCCTAATCATTCCCTAAAATCACACTGACTCTGGCATCTCCATGCACAATCGTACCTGCTAAAACCGTTTCTCTCGTAGTTATTCATTCAACCATTTTTCCGACGTATTAATTGGTACAGATCTTGCCTGTTTGACCACAGGTTACATTTATTGGAATGTTTTAAGTATCTCGTCTCTCGGGCACATATTTTCATCAATATGTGCCTGAATATCTGTGATACTGTTTAAAATTACATTTTAGGTCTTCGGGAAGCTACTACATAAACTAAACGACTATTTAGTCCCGACGTTTGGAGGATTTATTTTTGTGGCTATAATTTCGTATGATCATCATTGTTAGCCAGATTAGATTATATATGCTTCTTACGAACGCACATGTCGTACGATTATTTTTATTTTGTCTTGTAAGTGGCAGATGGTTGGGGGTAGACTCTTGTTTAGTGTTTTTCTGCGTAGAAGCCAGGTCAGGGTTTATGATTCCTTGCAAGAGGATATATTGACTATCCAATAATATTTTTGACCTTTATAATACCATATATATATTTGTTCCATCGGCTAATGATATGAGAATTTACATGAAGATCATAGTTCCAAGTTCATTTCAATGTACAGTTCTTACTATTAGATATTTTTGTCATCATTGAGAATACATATTTTCGCATTATTAATGCGGTGACACCAGAAGTCTCTCTGCAAATGGTTAAACTCACAATCCGTATCGTTTCGTTCTTTTTCAAACGAATTGAATTTCAAAGGTATTATTTTAGATGCTCAGCACTAAAATGTAAATTAGTTTATGAAGACAATATATCAAATAATGTCAAAAAGGTGACAACTTCTGGCAAGTTTGTGAGCGTAATTGGGGTTGTTGTTCAATTAATTTTAATTCTTAGACATTATCGATTATTGATATTGTAATGACAAAGATATCTAGTTAATAACACTAAAATGATGATATCATAATGTTGTAAAATAAGTACATATACATAATTTGTTCTTACATATATTCCAGTTAAATCTTGATGTTGGAGGAAGTGAAGCGTAGTATGCATGACGTGTCCACTTGGTCATGATACTGGAAACGGCCACCCACATTGCGATTCCCAGAGGGTAACACGTTCGAAACACGTTCGAAACATGTACGTTAATGTGCACGTGTAAGCTGACCAACACCATGAAAACAAGAGATATTCCTATGTACGGTGTTCAACATACCTGGCATTATAAATAATGAGTGATTTCGGACCACTCCAATTTATATTTATTTGATTTAGTCGAACCTGTTTAAGGGTCGATGGATCCAATATATTTGTAGTTACTGGACAACTGTCTGAGATTTCAAGAATATGTGATCAGAAATGCAAAAGAATCAACAATGCAGTTTTGTTTTTATCGAAATGTGTCATTTGCATGGTGGTGCATTCCAAATGCACATTGCACTAAATATAAAAATCTTTGAATCTTGAGTTAGATGACAAGAATAATATGGATATCTTAAATCCTAATTGAAGTTGGACGTTGATGTTCGCCATTCATGATATTGATCAACAAAGATAAATAAAGGGAACTATAAGAACGGGTTAGCGACATTAACTATAAAGCACTAAAAATGCGATAAACTATCTGTTACCATATTGAATCTATTTAAAAAATATAGCATCTTGCATATCCTGCATGATGACATTCGATGCAATATTCCTAGAGCAAATTCAAGTCATATATGTACCGCTGAGTGTTCTATGAGCTATCAGTTTTCAATAAAAACCTAATTTCCAAGAGGAAAGGAATGAAAACGTGAAACCTGAAATAAAGGTAAATCTGCTTCGTTTTCAATAGTTTTATTTATTACCCCAAAAGCCGAGAATTGTGTTTTAAATGTATGGAATGATAATGACTGACTTCAAATGCGAGATTCATTAATCAGTTATGATAAATTCTCCAGATATTTCCAACCATGCACAACATTTGACACTTTCCCTCATCCTCTAACAAGGTTGTAAGATAATTAGCACATCCCACGTATGTGTCAGGTCCAACGTATTAAGAGTGTATAAGTATATACGACAGAAGATATTGACTGTAAGTACTACTATTGATTTTTGTTTTTGACATTAATTTTAAGAAGTTGAACCGCTAGATATCCAATACGAATAAAATGTAAGTGTAATTTAAACATCCCAATATGGTATTTTTATTTGCAAAACGCATTCAAGCGGGATGATTAATACTAAGAAATATTTAGATGCTGGTCTGTTAAATGACATGCCTACAAATTCTTAACATCAATATAAATAAAAGAAGTAAATACAATTGTTGTGCAGTATAACTTAGACTATGAAAATAGTTCACCATAATATATATATATATATATATATATATATATATATATATATATATATATATATATATATATATATTGTTTTTACTATATCCTACCGAATGAAATTCTCGAAAACGTTTGTTGGTAGGTACAATGACGATTATACAATATTTAGATTATATACTCTGTCCACTGCGGATGATAATGCCATCATTGATTATTATATACAAGACAATAAGTTAAAAGTGTTGAATCATGTTAAAAATATTTGATAATCTTCAGCTAATTATCATTGGGCACAATGCAGACTCTAAATAATCGACTAATTAGAGATTTCATAGATTTGTTTGCTTATTGGTGGATGTACGTTTGACCATGGGTAATATCTGCAATGCAAGAGAAGGGACCAATAACGTTAGCATGTACAGGTGGGTGCCCATTTTATGGTTTCATATCCAAAAAAACACTAAGCATTGTATGTACAGTGTCTTGAATTTAAGACAGATAATATTTGACAAATTACATCGCATAACAATTAAAGGCAACATACATTAGATGGGAGGAAGAAAATCGCATCTTAAATTTATATTTAAATGTATTACTCTCATTCTTGCCATTTATAGTATCGATACAAATATCCAAAGTATATTACGCTCGTTACCTCTGAAACAATAAAAAAACTGCTTATCCGCATTGAAAATACTTAGACAATAAATACAGCAATCTTGTAAATCCGGGCTACCAAAACACCTAAATAACATACTAATTCTGAAATGTATAAGAACCTTAAGAACAAACATTGTAGCCCTACAACGAGGTAACATTGGTTTATTGACCAGTCATTTGACGGGGCTACACACATGAAACAACCAAATAGAATTAGATGAAGCATCAATGATAACAAAATATATAGAAATAAGCATTGAAGCATTTAAAAAAATAATATCAGGTACAACAACAAAAGGGTGCATCCAAATACCACTTAGCCAGTATTCTCCTAAAAACTAAATCAGAAATACAAGGTGGTTTCGGTAACAAGAGCACAGAGTATTTCCAAATTGATAGGGACAATTTTAGATCTAGATACCCAGAAGAGAGGAGGACACCGGTGCTGACAATCAAGATGAAGGGAGGCCCAAGGAACAAGAGACGCACTTACATTATATAATTAAAATTGTAAGGTATTTACAATACGTACACTGGGTACTAGAAACATTGATATGTTAGAAATTAGAATAATCCTTCAACTGCACAAAATTTGATTGAATTACACAGGTGGCTTGCACATTATTGGTGTATTTATTTCCCGTCCATTAGTGAAACTGAACCTGATTTGAAGCAAGTATGGATAGGGCGTTCCAAGGCTGTCGACATACATGGGCTGGCTTATCGGAACTTTTCCTCCTTTCTCGCGGCCAGAAACCCTCAACATGACGAGACGTGAAACCCAAACATTTTTTTCACCAGTCATTATTTGGTGCCATTGCACCTCTATTATACTCCTTCCGATTGGTTGATAGGGTTGAGTGCGTGTTTGATCCATTCCCACTCACCCAGGTCCTACATTCATGTCGATAGTCCCTCAATAGGGGCGCGACATGACCAAATTAAATAGCACACTATGTGTGCATAAGCGCCCGTGGGAATGTGGCAACATTCCTTACACCCAGGGAAAAATTAAATTACTTTCTTTTGAAAGATAAAACAGTGAATAATGACCCTTCGTGGCCGCTTCACTTTAATATAACATTCATTCATTCAATAATTCATGTAGTCGATCTGTTATGATGGGTTCCATTTCGTGCAGGCCATGTCCAGCATCTTAAAGCTTTTTGATGGCACATGGTGTTGACTAGTACCAAGTTGTTGTAGCTTGCGAACTCGAGCAGCCGTCTACCTCTTTCATTAGTAAGCTCATTGCAAGAAGGTCCACAATGATCATCCCAGTCTTTTAGAGCATCTTTGCCAACTTTGGCATTCCAGTCCTTAGATTATAAGGATGTCTTTTTTACTGACCATGTTAATAATACCCTGGAGTTTGTTTTAACACTTATCTATGTCTTCTTCATCATGATCAGTAGATGGAGCATAAACTTGACTACTTGTGGGGGCCCCGAGTGACCAGGTGGTCAAATGCGATCTTCCTTATGTATCGAAGCTATCTTACCTCTGCCTGCGTGGGTTCAACCCTCAAATTCAGCTAATGTGGGTATGTGAGAAGCTTTACCAGTATCTTCTTATTGATCGGTGGTTCTTTCAGGGGGTTTTCCGGTTTTTTCCTACACTATTAATACTGGCCGACTATCGTACGCTGAAAAATTGCGTTAAACCCTTCAACCACTTGAATAGTTGTGATGTTAAATGGAGATGCTTTCAGACGAATGTAGACGATTCTGTTAGATATGGGGCGACATTGAAGCACATATCCTTTGATGGCTGTATTTACAAGGAAGCCTACGCTATTAATGGACTTGTCCTAGTCTCCAGTCTATTATAACTTATTCCCAGAAAATAATATAAACGAAATAAAGGGGGTAAATTATGTTTCAAATAAGGATTATAAATATAACAGGTCGAGCGATAAAGTGATGATTAAGTTATACCTTGATATCCTCTCCACTTAATTACATGGGAGATATTTGGTCCATTTACATACACTTGAGATCTTCCATTATTTCATTCTTTGGAAAATTTTACTTTGCCCCATTCACAAACATTGAAATCCGGTTTAGAATTGCGTTGATACTACATTCTAAACATATGTTATTATTATTATTATTATTATTATTATTATTATTATTATTATTATAGAAGTCTTCAAAAAAACGTGACGTAATATATTCTGACAGAAATAACAAGATAATTCATAGCACCTCACAATTGCGAAGATGTCAAATTTTAAACCGGCGAACATTGAACTAGTTTAATGGATTCATTTTCAGTAACGGACATTGACGACAGAGTATGTTTGTGGTATACAGAACCAGGATAATAACATGACTCATGCCACATCTCCCATTCCGTGTATTTTGCCAGGCAGATAGAGCATTCCGATTAATATAATACAAAAGTCATCGCATGAAATATTAAATTCAGCAAATATTAACTGTAAGGCAGATTTAGACAATGTTTCTTCTGATCCTCAATACCGGTCTTAATAGGCAGCCAACATTACAAAATTCTTTCTCCTGATAGTGCAAACAGATAATGTACCACCAAGACTTGGGACATATTAGGTTCTGCAAGCGTTACATTTTTGAAAATGTTTTTGTATGGTACTAAACGAGTGTCTTAGAGGTTCCGAAATAATGTTGTACTTGGCATATGACCAAATGTCTGCAATATCAATGGGAGCAACAACCTTGAATCAATCAGTCCGTCAGTCTGTATTCGCGAATATAAGAGACTTCAATTCACCGAATATACTACAGAAAATATTATTTTGGGTCGTTTTAGTAATCTCAATGTCAATATTGGAATGGATGTCAAAATTTCAAGTATCGGAAAGATTGTTTTTTGCATTTTATATATTATCCAGATCGCAAACATTGAATTGGAATGCAATCTTCAGATCGCATAATGTTCGGTAACTAGGCCTAAATACATCATTGAATATCGAATTGGAATTATTAAAAGAGACTTTGATATTAATCTGAAAAGTTTCTTTCCTTTGTCCGAAGGAGAGTGATGTTTAAGGTCCCGAGTCATAGATACTTTCTAAAAGGGGTGTTCACATTTCTCCACGACAAATTTTAAATCCTAGTATCAGATCACATATGCACAACAAAGGTTCCCTCGAGTTAAGGAAATCTCTGATACCACTGCGCCGGTGAAAGCTAATATTATAATGGCGCATTTCGATAAATATGTATGTTATCTGCAAGAATGAACATATTTAGAAAAGGTATTTCCTTCCAAAAACGAAAACAAACTGAAACTTTCGACCTTGATTGGAATGGAGATTTTTCTTCATTGCTGCTTCTATGTTCCATTCATGACAAAGTATGATCCTTTACAAGAATGAAAGATGCGTCTAAAGATATATTACCAATGTAACTCACAAGCTACTCTTCTATATATTGTATGTGTGCTATTGACATTTTAGTTCCACATTTCAATGGTTCTGGTTAAGAATCTACTCTACTGAGACAGAAGTCAGTATATAATGTTTCTGGTACACTCATTGCATCTAGAACAAAAGAGCTATGAATTAGTTCCATCTACAAAAGTAAGTATATAATGCTTCTGGTACACTCATTGCATCCAGAACAAAAGGGCTATGAATTAGTTCCATCTACAAAAGTAAGTATATAATGCTTCTGGTACACTCATTGCATCTAGAACAAAAGGGCTATGAATTAGTTCCATCTACAAAAGTAAGTATATAATGTTTCTGGTACACTCATTGCATCTAGAACAAAAGGGCTATGAATTAGTTCCATCTACAAAAGTCAGTATATAATGCTTCTGGTACACTCATTGCATCTAGAACAAAAGGGCTATGAATTAGTTCCATCTACAAAAGTCAGTATATAATGTTTCTGGTACACTCATTGCATCTAGAACAAAAAAGATATGAATTAGTTCCATCTAAGTGTATATGACAGCTTTTATAAAAAGTAATAATTAATATTCCACTTCTCAGAAGTCAACGTTTTTGTGAAGAAGACTTTTCTGATGATTCTGAAAGTTACGTGTCTGATAAATAGCGAAGTAGTTCAATCATTCATAGTGCATTCTGAGAAATTGACCCCAACCCCCCGCACACTGTCTTAGAGTTAAATAAGCTAGAATACGAAACAAAGTAGATTTAGGTCTTAGATTGGTGATACTAACTGCAGTAACGGTTAAACTGAACCATTTTATACTAGATAAATGTACAGATATTTACGTAAATATTCGCCACGTTTCCTATCTGCATACAATGGATAACGTTATTAATGACTACATCCATCGGCTGATGGCTGTGTTGATTTTCACAATGTTACTCCCACAAGGTCAAGACCTTGGATCCGTGGATTTCAATGTATATGCAGAGGAGAAGTGTCCCGCGTACTTTTGGCTTTTTCCATCTTGTTGAATTCAAAACACATTAAGGAAGTATGTCTAAAACATCAATTTATTATAATTAACTGGAAAAAAAGGAATAAAAGGATAGCATGACAAGTTACTATGTGAACACCATTCTTATGCAAATGCAACACTCATAGAAGTCAGACGAAGGGACATATTTGCATTCCACTGACAACAATATCTGGTAGAACCTGTTGCATGATTAAGATGTTGTATTTATGTCCGTAAGCAAAATCATTGTTGTAGTAAGATTTAACATGAAATTTGATATTACGAGTCTAGTTCATGATAAAAAACGCAGACTGTTGACAGGCGTGCAACAACGATAAGGCAACTGATAACACACAGTGTACCTCTTATAATCTGTATATTCATAAATAAGAATGAAATATGCTTTATTTAGCTGAGAGTCTGGCGGCGAATACATCCTCCATACAATTCAAAGAGCAGCCGGAAACAATAATCGGTTATTTTACAAATTTATCAATCCGGATTCAAACAAATGAATCATAATGAGTGACTGCGATTGATTATATCATTGCTTAAAATACAATTTGCTGAACAAGACTATTCCATGATGTTACATTTCCGAGAAGACGTGCCGTTCCCCAATGTATTTTTTCATTTAATTGAAAATGTCGTAAATATAATGCATCGTCAAGCTGACAAACTAATATTACTAGCATCAGTTAGTCTGCCGAATACGTTATCACGGTGCGTTGATCATGAATGGTAAACGACCACCCGTCGAAACTTAATATCTATATGATACCCCTACAATGCAACTCCGACGAGTTTGATTACGTACCGTATATGTCCCGTCATAGTAGAAACATGTAGGATATCATTGTTACTGGTCGCTTCGTTTTGGGATAGGATATAATTTCAAATGAAGCTAGAAACTATAAAACGTAACAAAATTATGCTAATTTGCTTAGTGATAGCGTAAATATGAAGATTTTAGTAAATAATTTTTTTTTGAATTTGGAGTTTTGAACGTAAAAGAAACGCATCAAATTCGAATAAACTACGTTAATTTCACAGGAATTATGTAATGGCTGGACAGAAGGATTCCTTATTTTGGATTGCTTCCTTTTTGGGAGGGTCGAGACATAGTTCTGTCCTTGTACTAATGTAATCTGATTTCTCATGATCTGAAATATATAAATATATGGGTGGATATTTTCCTGTATCGGGTGCATTCGATTAGTAATTTTCTTTAACGTAATTCAGACGGAAAAATATAATTTGATTTCACATTGTTCCCTGCAAAATAAAGACTATATATTCAGAATGACGTAATCATGCATGTATCTTAATGAAATTGCATCACCAGGTAATTTGGTCAAATTGCCTTGAATAACAGATTTTTCGCTACTTCATTTTGAGCCTTATCTTGTGAAAAGAGTGACTGTTAGTCTGCACCTAATTACATTCCTTCGCAACATGACATCATATGATACATTGGCAATATAAACTTACATGCATGATATGACAAAATATTATGTCGTCAGCTATAATACATAGGTTCAAGTTTGTGCAAATAATATTTTAAGCCTCTGCTGAAGAAACCAACAGTCAACCATAACGATTTAAACAACTACCGCCCAGTTTCGAATCTCCTGTTCATATAAAAAATCTTAGAAAAAGTTGGTCAAACCCAACTGGAATTTTCTTAGAATTAAACAGTCTTTTAGCAATGAACATTCTGCATATCGCCCTTGCCACAGTACTGAAACTACTCTTCAGAAAGTATTTAATGACATTCTCTCTGCTTTGGATAGTAGAAAGATTACAGTCCTCACCCTCCTTTGATTAGTCTGCAGCATTTGACACAATATACCATGCTGAATTACTTCACTCTCTCCAGCATGTATTTGGCATTCAAAGGACAGCCTTTCAGTGGCTCAAGACCTACTTAATCAACATGACACAAATTGTATATGCAAATGTAATACACTCTAACCTAGATGATCAATGTTGTGGTGTTCCACATGGTTCTGTTTTTGGACCTGTTCTCTTCATTCTATACACTCAGCCGCTCTCAAGTGGTGTCATAGATCATCACCCAGTGTCTGACCAATTGTTCGCTGATGACACCCAAATATACAATTCTAGACACCAAACTGAAGTTGATGCTACCACCCATAGAGTAGAGATGCGCATTTCTAATGTGAAATCATGGATGACATGTAACAATCTGCAGATGAATGATGATAAAACAGACTCCATTCTGATCACAACACAAAGATTTTCTCATTCAAATCCTTTACCTCAGACAATAAATATCAGCAACATCAACATTAAATTCATACAGTCAGTACGAAACCTAGGTGTTACTCTAGACAGTACTCTCACATTGTACCAACATGTTATGCACATATGCAAGGCTGCATATCTAGAGCTGAGACGCATCAGTTCCATTCGCAAATATCATTCAGTTGATGCCACTAAAAACACTTGTGTGTTCATTAAGTACTTTCAAGACTGGAATATTGAAACTCATTTATGTCTGGTTCGTCAGAATATCTACTCCAGAAACTTCAAAAAGTTAAAAACACAGCGGCTCGGATCATCGTTTGAGTACCTTGATACACTAGCTATTCATTCAATACAGAATCAAACACAAAATTTGTTATCTGTTTTCACTGACAGACTTCATTCCAACATACCTATCCGGCCTCACCCATGTTTATACACCTGCGAGAAACGTATGCTCCTCTTGTGACAATGGTATCCTCATTTCTCTCACTATGAAACTAAGTCATATGGACAACTTTGTTTTGCATACCAGTGCTCGGCGATGTGAAACGAATTATCCATTTAAATTAGACACAAAGACACAGTGGTCCCTTTAAAGAGTTTCTTAAAACTCACTATTCTCGACTGCAGTAACAAACTTAGAGACCTAATAATGTTTTGTACCTGATATGTTTTCAGTATGTTTTGATGTTTTTCAATTTCATGGTTTGATTTTTTTTCTGTACTGTAGTATTTTCATTATAGTTGTTGTAAAGCGCTTAGAGCTTCTAAAGATGAGGCGCTATATAAAGTCCTCATTAGTATTATTAATATTATAAAGCGAAATAGGCAAAACGAATACAATCCAGAAGAGCAAAAATGACATCATTACTGTTTTAAGCATCTGAAACGTGCCTGATAATTTGTGACAGTATATTCAACTAAATATTGTTCTACAAGTCTACAGCTGCAACACATGCACAGGTTCCTTCCTCTGATTACATAATTGCCTAAAATGCGTTAAGCCAATAGACTTTAATTCTGATCTTTACTTTCCTTCCTTATGATATATAATGTTTTATATGTATGTCAAACACATGTGTAAGCGAGGGAAATCATTTAAAAAATACACTAATCAATGACTTGAGTTTCTCATGTACATGCAACAAATTTTACGCCGTAAACTATTTTCGAACATTATTTTTTTTTCAAACATGTTAGACACATACAGTCTTTAGTGGCTGAGTAGTCTAAAACATTTACATAGAATATATATATATATATATATATATATATATATATATATATATATATATATATATATATATATATATATATATATATATATGACATCTCACATCCGACCTCGAAAGTTTGAGTCTCGGTTCTCCTAACGAGGATTTGTGAGAATATTAGCCAGCAGCGTCCCGTGGGCCGGTGGTCCAATCGAGGATTTTCTTCGTCCTACGCCATACGCTAAAGGTCGTGTAGCCTATCCTGTGCTAAACAATAATTGTGTAACATCCACAATATATATATATATATATATATATATATATATATATATATATATATATATATATATATATGCAAGAAGCTGCCAATGAAAAGGGCAAAACTAGTAGCTGATTAGCCTGATCGCTGTCGATTCTTAGAAGAAAAAAACGCAATAACCTACTAAAATATGGAGAGAAGGAAAATACGTATAGGATACCATTTACCTTGCCTACCATCCTGACAAACTCAAAATAGCTCGAATCATCGGCAAACACTGACCCGCTGTGGAATCGTGTGACGCAATAAAGTTAATCCTCTCGAATAAACCAGTAATAACCTACCGGAGACCGAAAACCTTTAATAATATCTAATTCAGGGCGAAGCTTACGCCAAACGCTAGCCTGGACAAGTCTTTTAAATCTGACCCCTATGGCGATAAACGTTGCAACACCTGACAACATATGATAAAGACCAGGACATTTTCTACCACAGGGAGAAAAACAGAACATACATGATCCAAACAAAACGTGCAAAATAGAAAATGTTGTTTAACTCATTACATTTAAGGTCTGTAGCCTTAGTATGTCGGAGAAACGGAAAAACTACGCAAAGGGTTCAACCTTAATAGATATGAATGGATGATAAAGAAGCTTTACAGAAGCCCAGTTGCAGAACACTACTCATCCCGTGGCCACAGTGCAGTGCTATAACTCTAGAATTCAAAACCCCAATTGGAGTTCCGAAACCAGAACAGGAAAGGATTCTTGCTGGCTACGCCGTCTTAGAAAATTGAAACCAATCGGCTTATACCAAGACGACTAGAAACAGACAGCCATGCATATATAAACGTTTCATTTTGCAACGGACCCAATTTCTTTTAAATAATTAGCCAAATGTCTTTATTAGTTATCCAATATCCCATACTTACTACTATAACAACGAAATATACGGGATATAATTTGCATTTACATAAATTTACATAAATTATAGATGTCGCTATGGCCATCGATTTTTAGGTCAATAACAAAATATTTTCCAGCATCAGCAACAAGTAGAAATAAACTAGTTGAAAGATACTAATGCTAAAAGTTTCATTCCTGTAGAAATAATCATTTACATTTATGCAAATAAAACGGCCTTTCTGTTTTATTTGTTTGTCTTGTTTATGTTTTGTATTTGCCTTTGATAAAAACCCAATATGAGTCAAAAGCACTCTGGCTAATTCGTAGTCCCAGTTTCCTCTGACCCTTGCCACCCCATTTTTGATATTTGGTTTTTTATGTTGGGGTGTAGGGTCAGAGCGCATCCCCTATCGAAAAGTTGGAATTCGCCGACACCAGCTGGTGTCGGCATGGGGTACTCGCCTACTTACAGGCATATAAAACTTTAATGGCATTATATTGAGCCACGCTTACATTAAATCGATAGGAAAATCATTTAACTTCTCAGAAATTACAAGTATAATACTGATTGTGTATTTAATCCGTTGTCTGACGAGACGATATTACAGCGTTGATGAATTTTTGACCTCGCTCGCACCATTTGCATTGCTAGTCACATGACTAACCAAATCTCGCAGCCAATATGCATAATACTCCACAGGTCAAATAGTCACGTGATAACAACAAAGCCGCGTTTTCGTGTGGCTTCAGCGTGATTAATCTGCCTCTTTTGAGGATGATGCGACAAAGACACGTTTCCGGTTGGTGTCATCTCAATTAATATGTTGAAAAGTAAGTGTTCTTTCATGTTATTCTAGACATTGCGCGACTTTCATTCACTATTTTCGAGTGTTTGCTTCATCATCATTGGAATATAATTGTACATGTACTATGTTGGAGTGTTCCTGCTGCGGCACAGGGGTTTCAGAAAAAAAAAGGATTTGAAAGAATAGCCATTTATTCTAAATTTATAGGTGGACCTAGTGCGGCAGAATTACTAGAAAAAAACATATTCTGTGACATTCACGCCTGAAAGCGTGCATTCATTTGTACTAAATGCAGCTCGACAATAAAATTCCTGGATGTAAGCAAGACTAACCTTGATGAAGTAGAAGAGAAATTCAGAAAAATTCCGAAATCAGAGTCGTACGTAGGAAGTAAGATTCCAATCACGCCAACCCACCCCTGAATTGCTAAGAAAGCCAAAGATATCTCAACACCAAGAAAAGTATACAAACCAAAGTTGATGTCAAGAACATCTTTGACGGAAGATGTCAAGAACATCTTTGACGAAAGAAAAGGTAAGCACATAGATAACTATAACATCTATCAGCATTCTAGATAACCATTTCTTATTATAATTCAGCACAAGTTCTGTACACGTGATTACATTAAATGTAAACTCAATTTTGAAGCTGATAATGCCATGTATAGAATGAGAAAAGATTAAACTAACCTGTAAACAGGCCATCCACATCTAGTAATAATTGTGACTTTCTCTTTTCTTAAACCAGGTATCACTTACTGTAAATAACACTCCTATTGGGAAGGCAATACAACTTTTGGCACACTCAAGATACAGAAATGGTCTGCGACAACTCTTTAAGCGTAGCAGATCTGCCAAGAAAGCTGCAGTTTATGTCATTTGTGAAGTAGTGAGGCAGGAGATCTGCAACGTTACAAAAATGGTTTCCAAAAGTGGTTTCAATAATGGATTGTCATCAATTTTGGATTTGGAATGGGACAAAATGATGTATGATGCCAATAAATGTTGCCCCAGTTTGAGCTTGTCAAAGCCAGTATAAAACCGAGAAGCAGTGCCATAACTTGGCAACAAAAAAGATCGGAAGAAAGGTCATCTCTTTAATACTTGTTATTGGCTCCCTCCTATGTATAATCAGCTTTATCAGAACTAGGCACAGTACTATCCTGCAACAGCTGATTTCCATTATAATGTGGTTAGGAAGTTGTAAGAGGAATGTAACACAATCATTCAATTACAATTAGGAGTTTTATCTAAATTGTATGGATTCAGCATTTTTTAAAAAACCTACAAGGAAAGGCTAAGGATTTTTTTTACCCAGTCTTTACAAATAAATTTAAAGAATGCATCATGGATTTTAATTAATTTAATGCCAATTAATTACCATTTATGCATTTTTTAAAATAAACCATAGATATGTTGTTAATTTTTATTGTAACTATGGTTATTTATGAATATATATTCTGGTGATTGTTAACAACAATAGAGAAGATTTCTTCTCGGCTGACATGTATACTTTTGCAGATGATCAAACTGTACTTTTGTTATAAACACGTTTTTGGTAGTTTCAACAGACTTGGATGGTATCAAAGTATTGATGCCACAAGACGAAGAATAGATGGTCTGCACCAAGATTTTGACAGTAAGGTTAAGCTGTGGAGAGATAAATTGTCCGGAAAGGAAAGAGTTATAAACCATTGTGAACGCGATAGAATTTTCTATATGTAATGTCCATGATATATTGTAGTATATCAGAATCATACTAATTGTTTCATTATTTTCATTTTCAGTTTTGATAATTTAAAAGGGTTATTGTGAAAAGAATTAAAATTTTTGAGTGTCAATTCTTACACCTATATTTGTCTCTTTGTTGGAATGTTTACTTCATGATACTTATATTTTAGGCCACCTAAGTATATAATGTTCAACAACACATCATTCAAATTTAGCATTAAAGGGAGACAGTTGTAAAACATAATGCATAACAATTTTGCTTGAGATACACACAACTGTAGGTTTTATTAAACAGTACAAGCATTATGACAAGATTATACATACTATTTCCTTTCTTAAAAAATGCAGATGAAACTTTGGATGAGCTGCCCAAGTTAGAGTCTGTTTAGGATGATGAAGAGGAGGAGAATTTGATGGAGGAGGCGGAGGAGGAAGATTAAGAGGAGACTGAGGAAGAAGAAGAGGAATCTAGTTCAATCAAAGAAAGTGATGAGTTGACTAGTGTACAAGGTATATTCAGATGAATAATCAAGTCATTGACATGCATATCTGAAATTAATGCTTTTTAAAATAATTATAATGATAATATTTTTCATCATTAAAATCATCATTAAATTTTTAGTAAGAAAAACATTCTGAAAAATATCATACATAAAGTAAAAAGTTTAAAAATCAAATACCTTCAGGTTTCTGTCACAGCATGCAAATTCTACGACGTGGGGAAAGTTATCAATAATAGTTATCTGAGATATATCATGGCAACATATTTTGAATCACTTATAACAATTTGAAATTGACACTGAATAACATATTTGATATATTGGAACTACAAGAACATTTTCTGAAGATCACAAGTTGAAGCCTGAGCATGTCAGTTATATTTTAAGATATCAATTAAACACAATGCTTACTTAATTTAGGAAGTATATCTAGAGCTGTACCGATGTCACTTTTTGCCGATTATGCCGATACCGTGTATGGCCGATTATTAAAAATGCCGATACCGATTACGAGACCGATTATTTCATTATCGTAGTATATATACTCTCGTATAAGCTTAATAATTTAGGAAAAAGGTAAAGGCCTGGAAGAAGGAGGGGGGAAGAGGTTGGCTTATCCGCGGGCCAATTTCTAAACTTTATAGTGATTAGGTCTTTTTGTTGACTACTGTAACCGCTATAAATCTTGGAACATAAAACAATAATTTTTTCCGTGTCTTAAGACATAGGCATGTTAAAAAAGTAACTTTCGGTGACCGGAAAATTATTAAACTGTTAGAAAATACTATGATTGATTTTGTTATTTTGCTTGTGCATATTTCCTGATTTCTCTAGCACGAAATTAAATTAAGGTAAATACAGACTTCATAATTCGTGGCCTGGAAGCCCATGTACTATAATTTACTGTACTTACACAGTGCAAAGCATCCATAGCGTCACTTAAATCCATATTTATTCCCAAACATTGGATGCAGATTTTTTGCTTGATTCGTTCTTTCGACCAAATTGCATTCTTCTAAATAACATTTCAGATAGTTCTTAATAGGTGTTTCATTTACAATAAATCACCTCTCACGAGTTACTCATTCTCAATGATAAAAGCGATCCTACAAATTGAGGCAATATGTTTAAAAAGGTACGATTGTACAAGGCACATAATCATCATAATTTACATGCTCGCGAAGAGGGGTAATAATAAAAGCTAAACTTCTCATATAGATCGACTAAGATCAAGATCAATCAATTTTAGTTTTGTCTTTCGGTTGCACAAACATCATGACTTTCCACGCAATGGAAAGCTTGATGTTTCGGCGTCTCCTTTGATGATAGTCGGTGAATTTCTCTATAGTTTTGCGACAGCAGTATAGGCCAGTTAATTACTAAAATACCTGAAACTGGCTTGTGACAAGAGGAGTTTTGAACGCTAACTATACCAGTACATTGATGCATAGGCGTAGCTAGAGTGTTTGGAGCCCGGGGACACGATTCATTTTTACGTTCCCGGGTTCTTCCTCCACCAATAATACTGGCCGCCATGCATAGCCTATTGTGTACTGAAAAATGGCGTTAAACTCTACAACAACAGCTACAACAACATTTAACGATTGTAATTAACATTGGTATATACTGTCTAAAAATGTCAGATGTTAACTCGTGTTTCTTTTGTGAGAATGGCGCTGTAGCATTAGAGTTAAGCATTTGTAGTGATCATTCATGGGATTTAAATTAATTGTGGACGATTTTATTGTTATGGCTTATGTTTTTGCTCTGTTTTTTTTTATAGTGTTGCATAAATTAAAAAAATAATTAAATTATGTGAATAATGTTAAAAATGTTACCTTCGGGTTCCAAAGGACACACAAACAAGTAAGGGTCCTAAAACTTTATATTAAATCAAGCTAAAATCTTTCACAAAAACTAGATACAAATAATTCCAGTGTTCCGTACAGTACCAAGCCCATAACTTAACTGCCTGTTCTAGCACTCTGCTCTTGTTTTAGAAAGTGTTACAGACAATGGATTATAATTAATTTAACATGTGTGCCTTATCAGAAGTCAAGAAAATGTCCAAGCTCAGTTAGCTCTGGAAAGATAAACAACAGAGGCTGAAGGTGTTGACAGTCTTTGGTCACAAATATCCAGAATGCAGTGATTAATGTTCTGGCAAAAGGTCACTTCTAACAGGCTGAAATCTGATACAGCACATAGGGTCACATCATACTTATAACAATAATGTTTAAACTTATCCTTTTATTTAGTGAAGATGCGAATTCTTTGTAGAAAAGTAATTATTTCTCAACAACAATAATTAACAGGCGATGCAACAGAACATACAGGACTTCTCTTGTTTAGAAGAAAATGAAAATCGAGGACATAATGTAATAATTTGGAGTTCTCAGCAAAAATCAGCGGTACTTTACAGCAAATGTATTAAAACAGCAGTTTCTTTTAAGAAATATGGTCATTCAATAAATACCCAAATCAAATGTTTATTCCTTAGTTTCCACTATTTAATTCTGTTTTAAAATTCAATCCATGTCAAGATGAATGTTTTAATTGAAATTATAGTTTGGAAATTTATTTGCATCGGCACCGATTATTTCTGCTGATACCGATTATACCGATTGTTCCGATAATCGGCCCGATTATGAGTACGGGCGATTGATCGGTAAAGCTCTAATTATATCTTCAAATATTACATTAGTTTTACTATTTTCGCAGCATTCAACAATGAAAAGTAGGTCACAGTGACCAATTGCTATAATGCTAATGATTTTTTTCATATTGTCAAACTTAAATCATCCAAGTAAAATTTGATCTTTTGGAAATGCAGTTGTAGAGAATTTGATAAGAGTGCTGCATGAATAATGATGCCATTCCATGTGGTCAGTAGATCACTTTTTTCTTAGTGAAAGTTGTTACTGTGTTGTATAAGTGTTATTGCCATTCACAGAAACAGTGGTATATATAAAAGCTTATTTGTATAACAACTCTTTAATATATTTTGGCATGAATGGTCACCTTATCTACTAAGCATACAACTCTTTCCTGTATTTGTATTCATATTATTGTTTAATGTTATTATCAAACAACCATACAGTGGAAGGAATGGTTATTATCATACAAAGCACTCGCATTTAAAATTTCAGTTACATCCGAAATAACATCTGAATCGGTTATATAGCCTTTTTCTAACACTAACCAAAAATTATACTTTGATATTATTTTTGATAATATCAACCAGAAGATTGGTATCCGGCATCATGTGAGGCGCAAAAGAAATACCATGCTGAACATGGTACAGGGATTTGCCACACTGGAAAGGATTGGTAGCTATGGAATGTGAAATGTATTCCCCTCATCAGAGGCCATAAGGAATGTAAAGAGTTCAGATATCGTACCATCCAGTGAAGATGAGATGGCCTTCAAAGAGGAGCTAGCAGTTATAGTCTCAAGGATTCTGACAACATATGTTCTTGCATTTGCTGGACTTGACACTGTGTGATCCATTCCCCATCAATATTCAACAGAATCAGTATTCAGGAGTGCAATTGTTAGTAGTATATACCTCTCACTCTCTTTATATATACATACACATTTGCCTACATACTGTCATTTTCATGCACCATGAAAATTATAGTTATATAATGTCATATTTGAGACAAATTACATTTTCTGTGCAATATTCTGCAAATTATAGATAATAAATAATAAATACTTTTCTTTTAGGCATCATTTACCTACTCTAGCATATATAGTCCACATGGTCAAAATTAATGAGCCCTGTATCATATATTTATAACTTGCACCCTACGCGTGATAAATACTATAATGTACATGACATGAAGGAACTTTTTGATACTATACAAATCACTAGTATTTTAGATTTCCTGAAGGAAGAAAATCTTTATTTTAAACTATAACTTGTATGACATCACCTAAAAGCATTTTTATCTCATGCAAATACCGCCTCTTATTTACAACATCTTATCATCGACATATACCATTTACATCTCCCGTTGATTGGGAAGATTCATATTTTCCTGTTACCAGCATCTTACCATTTTATATTTAACTATTATGTTTTTTATATCGCTGGTCGATATTAAACCTTTCTTATTTTTAAACATATAACCTATTGTATGGCGTTAAAGAGCCTCAAAGTGCTGGTGCGCCGTTAAAATTCATATAATCAATCAATCAATCATATATTTATAATTATTATTAATTATTATTAACCTCTGTATTATGAACTCACATTTAAAAGGGACACATGTTATGACCAACCGAATATGCTTCACTAAGATAATAACTATTTGTTGTTAACTCAATATATATCATTGTAAAGAAATTTAAAGATTTTAAAAATAATACATTTAGACAGGTTTGATTGTTCATTTTAAGTTAGTCTATAATTTCAATCATTCAGAATGTTAGTATGTAATAATAATAATGAGGACTTTGTATAGCGCCTAAGCGTTACATCTATAATGAAATGACTACAGAATAAAACCCGTGAAATTGAAAAATAAAAAATGCTGAAAATGTTTAGGGTAGGAAACATTAATAGGTTTTTAAGTTTGTTTTTGCAGTTTAAAATGGTTAGTTTTAGGAGCACTCTAGAAATGGATCACAGTGTCTTTGTGTCTAATTTACACTTTAGTTCAGAATTAAGTTGTTGGCTAATTTATGCTGATATTTTGTATTGTGTTAGCCCCTTTTCAAATATCCAATGCAACATTGGTTCTTCATATAAATTATTATATTTCTATGATAGGTTCCATTGGGAATCCTAAACAAAGATGAATCTACTACGGCAGGTATGATTGTTCACACATGTTTGTATAGTTTACATATATTATGACTTTTTTCATCATACATCCACTCCGAATAATCTCAGTTTTTACCCCTTCAAATTCCTCTTCATATTTTTCAGAACGTTTGGTGAATATTCGGCCTGCAAAAGTATCAAATTTATGCAATTTTATAGACAGTTATGTACATTTATCTAATTTCTAAAAGATGACCTTCATATAATGAATGAAAATTACATGCCCTCAAATTATGACATACAGCGTATTAAAAATGTATAGGTGTAATATTTTGACCAGATTCTTTGCCCAGCCCATTCCGGTCTTATCCAAAGGTAATAAATCAGTCTCACCAATTTAAACTTGTGGAGAATTATTATCCGGTTTAATGCATCTGTTCTAGCAATGTCATAAGAGCCTGATTTGACAAATAGTACAAATAATAAAAACAGATTGAAGGTATATGTACTACTACTTTTAATCCACTTCTGTATTATGTTAAAATATCTAGGAAATGTACACAGTTTCTTTAGTGATGATTGCCTAATATTATATACTGAAATAATTATATTTGTAACCATATTTATAAATTACATACCGATTTGGCAATAAAGAAAAAAAAATTAATTTGTCACTTTTCAACCATAGGGTTCGTGCAATATCATTCTTTATTTCAGTTGTTGCAGTTGCAATGTTAGCACTGAACATTCAGTTATACTTTGGAGTACTCCAACCTTTAGGTACTCTTCCCTGAAGTTCAGCCCCCTAAAACAAATCACAACCAGAATATTCAAAATGAAGTTTATTTAAATTTATATTATTAGATATTATTGGTCCAATTTCATGATTTAAAATAAACACAAATATATATAAGGCCATAAAATACATTTTTCCAGTCAGTATGTACATCCCTTTTTGTATTCCTTGATGTTTGATTTATTTCAGAGTTAAACTTCTATCTTGCTAGAGTAAAATCTGATATATTATAAAACAGTTTAAAAACTTCATACCATTCAGATATGCAGTGGGCTTTATCATATGCAACCACACACAAACTTTCTCTGTATGCATTGTCCAGTACACCTTTCCAGTGCCTGGTAATGATAGCTTCTGTGGATGCTATTAAAACTTGCACATTCCCTTTTTATGGCTGCAATGAATAAAGTATGGCTCGAGTAAGTTTGTAACATTAAAGTGCAAAATTAGTGTGAAAGTATCAGTCATATCCTATGTATCATGGCGATCATTATGTTTCACATATTTGTGTAAATCAACTAAAACGTTTGAAGCGGATAGTAAAATCTTTAATGCATAAGTGACACTAACTCTCTCTTTCTCTCTCTCTCTCTCTCTCTCTCTCTCTCTCTCTCTCTCTCTCTCTTTCTCTCTCTCTCTCTCTCGTATATATATCTATATATATATATATATATATATATATATATATATATATATATATATATATATATATATATATATATATATTTACCATCAATGTCTTTCTTCTCAATTCCTTCATGGTTTCCATATGCTTTAATGTTATGGTCTTTTAATGTTTTCAACTGATCAATTATCGGTGATTTTAAAGGTGATATGACCAAACTTGTGTGTTGCTTAGGACAGTCATCTGCAATCAAATTATTTTGCTAAACTTTGTTTTAAGAAAATATAATTTGTCTTACTCAAAAATTATCATTTTCAAAAATTATATATATATATATATATATATATATATATATATATATATATATATATATATATATATAGTTTAGTAATGATTTTAATTTATTTATTGGTTTGCTATTGGAAATAAATAAATAAGTAACGAATCCACTATTTTTGTGATTCTATGTATATAAATGTATTTCTATTTTGTCTTATAATCTTCAGAAAATGGAGGAATAAAAGAATATCATCATTATCTCTCTCTCTCTCTCTCTCTCTCTCTCTCTCTCTCTCTCTCTCTCTCTCTCTCTCTCTCTCTCTCTCTCTCTCTCTCCTTACCTTGTTTAAAATCATTGGCGGGAGAATGTAGCATACACTTTTCCCATACCCCCTGGGAAGGACGGCAAATGTGTCACTTCGATCAATAAGTGATTTTATTATAAAGTACTGTTTTTCTTTAGTTTTAAAATAATATCCATTTTCAAGAAGTATCTCATTGGCAAGAGAGTCCATGTCTTTACCTGTCATGTTGCAACATAGATGTATGCACTAAATCTTCTTTTCCAGTATTGAGGAAAGAAGACAAAAAACTCGAAAATAGTAAATGAAAGTCACGCAATATCTTGAATAGCACAAAAGAACACATAGTTTTCAATATATTAATTGAGATGACACCAACCGGAAACGTGTCTTTGTCGCATCATCCTCAAAAGAGGCAGATGGATCACGCTGAAGCCACAGGACAACGCGGATTTGTTATCACGTGACTATTTGACCTGTGACGTATTATATATATTGGCTGCGAGATTTGGCTGGTCATGTGACTAGCAATGCAAATGGTGCGAACGAGGTCTAAATATCATCAACGCTGTAATTGCGTCTCGTCCGTCAACGGATTAAATACACAGTGTTATACTTGTAATTTCTGAGAAGTTAAATGATTTCCCAATCGATTTAATGTAAGTATGGCTCAATATAATGTCATTAAAATTTTCTAGGCCTGTTAGTAGGCGAGTACCCCATGCCGACACCAGCTGGTGTCGGCGAATTCCAACTTTTCGATAGGGGATGCGCTCTGACCTTACACCCCAACATAAAAAAACCATATATCAAAAATGGAGTGGCAAGGGTCAGAGGAAACTCGGACTAGCTAATTCGATACAAATTGTGTGCTGTTTGTTTTCTGCTTATTGCATTTATCCTAATCAGTTCCGTGACACACGTGACGTTTTGCTGGATCCAGTGCCATTTTTCGATGTGAGTTTTAAAAGGAAAAGGGGGAAATAAGTTTATCTTTTGTCTATATATATATATTCAAACAGAATATAAACCAAAATTAAAATGATGCACATGTTCTGGGACAAAAGACTATTACCCAACAGCCTGGTTTTAAACATTCACTTTTATTTTAACCATGTAAAATTGATCCATTTAAACAACAACAGGTGTAAATTTACATCTGAAAATAAACCATAAGTATATATTTAAAGTACAACTCGTATGTGTAACATGCTACAACAAAAGACAAGTGTCATTCAAAGTACCTTGTGCTGTACTAACCAAAAGTTAATTTAATCACACCATATAATAAGTTGTTGACCTCATGGCATGGAGAAGCACCTATCATCAGGAGTGGTATTTGGGAGATGTGTAGGTATCGAGTGATGATATTCACATATCAATTTAATCATATAATGCAATACTTACTGTTTACACATGCTGCAGAAATTTAAACCAATACAATTTACCAACACCCACCAATACTAAGTCCCCTCCATCACCAAATCACACACAAAAATACCACCAAACCACAGATGCCGCTATCTTGGGTACATACAAACAAAAGATTAAATAGATGTAAATATAAATACTCATAAAATTAAATAATGGCTTCTGCTATTTATGTTATAAACTAATTTCTCAATTACGTAATGTAAATCAAGAATGTGTGCAAGAATATTAGTGGTTTAGTTTGAACTGCTGCAGGGAAGACAAATAAGTATACAAAATTCATGACAGTGAAAGATACAAAGTTGATCCACAGTTTGACAAATTATACAAACTCTGATGTCATGAGAAATGTGTTACATCTGTTGAAAATGTTAAGTGTTTCATGAAAGAAACCTTAAGTTATGCTATGTCAATTACAAGTATGAAGTACTAGCAACATACTGCAAACCTTTTACCTGATTACAAGTTGTTGTTTTTATAATTCAAAAACTGAAATTGTCAAGAATAATATTATGGACAGTCACCAGACTTAATGCGTTTTACAAAGAGTATGTCAACGCTAGTTATCATCAAAATATATCCTCTTAGCATAGTAATTGTATTAGGTAAAGTTACGTAGAAAGCATAAAAATTGCATACATTGTCGAAACAGAATAAATTATGAAATTATTGTTCACCATTTCTGCTACATGTATGTACGTTTCACATAATAAGCGCTATGTCCCAAACTCAGATCAATTTACCGTGTAAATATACACTTTTTCCATTTATGCGATAAAGTATGGTGTCACAAGTTATTCTTTAAGGACATATAGAGTTTGGAAATGAGAACTCATGGATTTAGTACAAAGTGTTGGTGATAAAAGTGGCCAAGATATGGAATAACATTACATTAGACCTCCATTTTCGCTTCTTAGTATTTTCTACTAAAGATTCACAGCAAGTTGGAATCTGTACAGTCCTAAACCTAGGAAATGTTGATCATCGATGACTGGACAAAAACAAATGTATTCATTACTGTCTCTATATGTTCAAATTATCTACAGGTGACCATTTAGCCTAACAGTTTTGTTCTATGGACATTGGTTTGCCTGTAACTGCTTTGATAATAATAACATGGTCCGCATAGGCTAAATATAGATTTTTTCCAATATCATTTAAGAACTATCCCCTTTCAATACACCCGATATCAGTTTATTTCAAATGAAGTACATTTGGAAAGCAACTTATAGTAACGGTATATTTTTACAAGATACCTCTTAGATTTATGACATCAAATTATGTATCACATATACCAAGTTCATAGCTTCCATCAGCTTTTGGCTTACACACATAAAAAATTAACATAATTTATAACTTGTTTTCATGGACATATTCAACAGATGAACAATTTTACAACAACAAAATCGAGAAAATTAATACAAGAAATATTCATCTGTCGAAATGAAAGCTATATTATATGAATGTAAGACATGTGCTACAGGTAAAATCAGTGGGCCCCCTCTTGAATGAGTTTGCGTTCAAACGTACCCCTCAAGAAATGCTCTTTCCCTTTAATTCTACCAAACGCCAGCATATTAGTGCAAAAATGTAAACTTAATCACCCACATCTGGCCACATTTTATTCTAATACATGTCCAGGACCAATATTTAATTTATAAGGTAAGGACAGTAATCCAATTATCTTCACCGATGTCTTTTTCCAAATGTCATGTTTTCTTTACTGAAAGAAGTCCTGACATGTAACACTTAAGTACATGTAACACTGAAGCTAATATCAGATCATTCAATGCTGAGATTTACAGGAAATGGGGTCAACAATGGTGTTTTAGGTTTCACACAGTAGTTGAGTCTTTGTCTTTGTTGATTAGAACTGGATGTAATTGTCACGATCATAAGATGGTCAGCATAGGCTAAATATAGATTTTCTTGATTAACATAGAGAAATTAGCCCTAGACAAAACAGGGTACTAGACAAAGACTGAAAAAATTAAGTGAGAGTACATGAATTAATTCTGTCATAAACAAGGCATTTCATCGACTCTATAGAAGCTCACCTGTACTATTTAGTTGGCAGTATTGAAAAATTAGCAGTGTAAGAATAAATCGTTACAAATCTTTAACATTTCCCTACATGAATGGACAATTAATACTTGAGATAAAAGTATTTTTTTTTAACTTTATGACAATTTGTAGAGTTCGAAGGTTCTTGCTGAAAAATATGTTGAGAATATTCAAATTTAAATCATAACAGATAAGAACAATATTCTGCAGCAGTGGGAAATTGCAGTAAATGGAAAGATAATTTTTTTAAGTGACACGTGATGTAAATACCAAGATTTAATTGGCGTTTATGAATGGTTTTGCCTTGCGCATTTCAACCAATCTGTTGTTAAGACAAGAAGAACCTCTTATTAAGTAATCCTATTTTTTACTTTTCAAAAAAAAGATACGGAACGCCTTTAAGTTATTTGTAACTTTCTTACACATACTGGTCACAAATATATCCCCCTCTGGAAAGGCCACTCGTCTTATGTGGCCACTTTCCCAGTGCAGAAGAGGTGGCGGTATAAGTGGGCGACAACTGTATAAATTATTTATATAAATGAAATTTTTAACAGGTAGATACAATAGTTTGACATAATCAGGAAATCAGACAATTTGAAGAGTTAGGTGCAAATTAAAATATTAGCAAATATAACTGCAGCTAGGTGGTTAAAGTCAACCTCTTCTGCTACAACAAGTAGTCGCTCAAGACAGCTCCTTGACCAGTTTTAAAAGTGGAAATTTACAAAGGAATACCCACACTTACTGTACATGCAATTCATTATGCAAACTTCTTGTTAAAATATTTCATTCATCTCTAATAATTTTACTTATTAATAACAGTATGCATGTATATAAATCTTTCTGTTTAGGGAGGATTACATAGAGGTCAGTGGTCTTTATCTGCTTGTAGTTCTTCATAGCAGTGTGTAAATGCTGTTTGCGCCTGAAATCATAGTTGCTGGTCATTATCTGGCAATGATCCTTCAAAAACTTTGGATACACATATTTAAATCCATTCATGATGATTTTGGTCATATATATTAGCTGTCTACTTAAGAGAGGTTCCAGTGTGTTGTTAAAAATGCCAAAAATAAGCTATGATATTGATAAAATAGCTTAGTCCAAATAGTATTAGATGTTTGTATCCATAAAGGGTATAACACCAATACAGGAATGAGTATCACTCATACTGATCACAATGCAAAGATATGATTTATATAATTTATGTAAAGGCTGGTAACATGTTATTTTTAATACATTTGATAATATCACTCCTAGACTTAGAAAAAACCACTTTAATTTTAAGTAAGTAACAAAACAAGCAGTAATGTGGTGCAAGAAGTACCCAAACAAATGACTAACAATGGCTCCATCAAAAGATATCTAAAAAACCTCTGATGCAGGAATAATCTTTATTCAAATAATATAAGAGGTGCACATATTCAAAAAGTGTTCTTAAGATATTTAAAAACCACTTAAAGATGGAAATCCAAATCAACCAGGTTATATGATCATGTTTTAGTTTTGTATACATATGACTGACATTACTTGGAATATGTCAGACAAAGAGGTAGTAAACCATATGAAAACTAACTCATCAGTTGTAAATCTTTAGACCAAATATTAATATCAATCTTCAAAGAAAGGTTAAGGATTTCTTAAAACTTAAGAAAATCCTCATTGAAAAATATAGCCAACCCTCACAACTAAATCAAAATTTTATGATTGTAACTTTTTTTATTTTCGGAGTCATTGTTTCTCAAAATTTGTTCGTTCGTTGAAAATCTTATTTTGAATTTCTGTATATTCTTCATTGGTAGGTTCTCAAGTTCTTGTAAGTTTTCAATCTCAATACAGTCAGCAACATCTTTCCTTGCTGTCAAGAGAAATTTGAAAACAACTATTAAATATTAAATTCACTTTAGTTTTCCAAATTCAGTTTTTCAACAATGTTTTCTCCATGTTTCTGCAATAATGAAGGAATTTCGCTATTGATAATTTTATATGAGAAGATATTAAATATTAAGTTCTAAGTTTGTCAACGATAATCAAACCACTAATTTGTTGCAGAATTTATTTACAATATCAGATGTGTTTCATTTCATACGTAAACCTGAACAAATTATACAATCATACCCATATTAATTCATCAGGATATTCTCCCCTTATTGTGCATATAGCCAGCATAATATTGGGAAAGTAATTCGAGAATTTCATGCTGTGTGTGGTTTATTATTTATCATAATACAAACTAGGTATATCCACAATTAGCAATGACAAACATGCGTCAATGTGAATTTAAAAGACGAGATGATTCAAATCAGAAAACTTGTACACCTCTCATTAAGAGAGCTGGACGAGATAAATGCTTTACTTGCATATCCTGCAGACAACACTATATCTCACAAAATATGAGCCATAAGACATAATACAATATGATAATTCATTGCGTCATTCCTACATGATCATTCCTGTTTTAGGGGCCATGCTAGCCCAGTTGTTAAAACATTTGACGTGTACTCCAAAGTTTACAGGTTCAATTTCTCCCTGGGCCAGCCTAAGTTCCAATTATGATGTAGAAAATTTTCACTGTTTCTATCTAATGCAGCTTAATACTATCACATTCACAAATATGAATTTCACACACTGTTAGAACAAAGAATTTGTCTAAAAACACCGGCATTTTTCTTATGCTAACAGCTCTGATTACACAGGTGTATGCACTGCAAAGAGATTGCATCCTTTGCAGAATGTACCTATGCAAACATTTTCATAATACACCTTTCCCTTGATAACATTCGCACATCTGGGTCCAAAAACATTGACCGCATTATAAGTGAGTCGAGAGTTATTGAGAGACCTATCGTAATGAAAAAAAAAATACAATGATCGACAAAAAAGGCAACGGTGTGTGTGTGTGTGTGTGTGTGTGTGTGTGGCAGATTATAGTGTTGAATACTCACTTTATAATCATGCTGAAATTAACTGTGAATAAATATCTCTTCATAACGGTGTAGTTTTTTTCTTCGTAGAGCAACATTAATTTCATGGTAAATTACCGTATATTGAGGAGATCATCAAAAACAATATTTCACGTGCTTTCCGTTCGCGTAACATGTGTACCACTTCACACATTGTGTACTACGTCACTAATATTTGGGTTTATTGTTTGATCCAAATTAGACGTATGTTTTAAATAATAGTAATGAAGATTTTGTATAGCGCCTAATCTTTACGCCATATATAATGATATGACTACACCATAGGAAAACAAATGACCAAATCAATGAAATTGGAAAACATAAAAAATACTGAAAACATATAAGATACAAAACATGATTAGGTCTCTAATTTTGTCCCTGAAGTCGAAACAGGTGAGTTTTGAGAGAACTCTTAAAAGGGACCACTGTGTCTTTGTGTCTAATTTCAATGGGCAATTCGTTCCACGTCGCCGGGCTCTGGTATGCAAAAGAACGTTATCCATATGTCTTTGTTTTCACAGTGGGAATAATGAGTATACGATTGTCAGAAGAAGAGCGTAAGTATCTAGCATGCGTATACACATTGGTGAGACCGGATTGGTATGTTGGACTGGAGTCTGATGACTGTAAAATATAGCACAGAGAACAAATTTGTGTTTAAGTCTGTATCGAATTGATAGCCAGAATAGGATACAGAGCAGTGGTGTAGTGTGCTCTGATCGAGGTACTCTAAAGATGATCCGTGCAGCTGAGTTTTGAACTTTTTGAAGTTTCTGGAGTAAATATTGTGACGAAACAGACAGAACTGAGTTACAATAGTCCAGTCTTGAAAGTACTAATAAACACACAAGTGTTTTAATGGCATCAACTGAAAGATATTTACGAATGGAACTGATGCGTCTCAGTTCAAGATATACAGCCTTGCATATGTTCATAACATGTTAGTGCAATATGAGAGTACTGACTAGAGTAACACCTAGTTTTATTACTGACTGTGAGAATTTAATGTTGGTGTTGCTGATATTTATTTTCTGAGGTAAAGGATGTGAATAAGAAAGTCTTTGTGTTGTGATCAGAATACAAATAAATACAAAAGATCGACTCTTTTCTCGAGATTCGAGAAACAATCTCGATCGATCGATATATAGGTTTGATTGTGATAGAAGTACAATGAAAAAGAAAAACAAGGGTTAATCATTGCCAACATGACTTTAATGTTGTCTACAAATTTAAAACAATTTAAATTAAAACACGATAATAACACGATAATAAAAAGGTCGGTTGTGAGAAATGTCAATTCCCATTTTGAAATAAAATACATAATCTTTAAAAATTAAAATGCCTAACATCAGCAATAAAGCCCAAATCCAGATCTAAACAAAATGTCAACATGCAACCAACAAAACATGAAGCCTGATTCCTGAAAGGATATGTATTTTAACAGTTAGAGCAACAAAGGCTTATTTTAATATCTGCAATTGCATTTAAGTCAGCTTTCTACATTTCTTAGCAGAACATTACATTGGGATGACAAAATATAACTTTGTATTCATTGTCCGTTCTGTCTGGACAATTTACAGCCTACCAGGAAGTAAACCACTATTTCCTGCTCCATATTCCTGTATGACTGATTTGAATTTATCAATTATAATTGAGGTAGACTTTGCGGTCCATCGCACATATCATTGTGCTGGAAAGTGTTATGAAGTTATTAAGTGCAATGAAGCTAAAAGATGAAGCAATAATATCAACATATTTGTTCCAGGTGCACGACCTGCTTGGACCAATCCAGCCAATTTCTCATAATTAACATAATCGCTTACGTTATCTGTAAATGACATAAATGGAATAGTGAATTGTACATGTTTAGAAAATTTATACTTGCATTAGTATGAGAGATATTTGGAATTCATATTTGATCTATTGTTGTAGTGCTTGTTAAATCAATTAATAACAGTGCAAATTATCAGTTATTGTCATATCTACAATTAATTCATTTGGGATGTTGCTGTTTCTATCTAGAGCAAACTCAATCAGGATTTTTCACATTTCGTTTGTTAACATGTTTCTCTTGTGTTTAGCACAGAACTCGCTTTAGCCCTTTCTGTACACGACACTTTCTCTATCTGGTCTGTATTTGCAGGTTCGTTTTGTTGTATCTCTGAAATTACAAATATGATATCTAGTAGTTCAGATTTTTTCATCACTAATTAAACGCTAGGAAAAAGAATACTGATATAGGCATTACAAGATACATATTATCGCATACAGGTGATGGTTGTTGAAACCAGTTGGAACAATTTTTCAACAGGTTGGATTTTTGAAAATAAATGTTGTTTAAACATAATAACTAATAACTTCATTAGAAAAAGTACATTACAAAAGTTTACTATCAACATGATTGTAAAATTAGGATTCGTTCATTGAACAGCCCAGTTCCTTAACTCCACTCTTGCCGTTTCTCGATGTCTAAGCAATTTATTTCAATTTTTGGAGGTCCCTCGGTAACTCGCGTCCTTGCTTACATTATGGTCTGTTTGTGGACCCCATTGTACGCGAGTTATCAAGGCAAATTCAATTGATGTACCTCATAAGGTTTTGCTGAATAGTCCAAACAAGTTATTGTTCATAAAAGTCATGTCAAAAGTTAAAAATGTGCCTAAACATGCGCAATTGCTGTAATGACCAGAATATCCAACCAAGTCACCTTCATATATATGTACATGCATATATCAACTAATTTCGTTTGTCTAGAACAGTGATTCCCAAAGTGGACGGTATTAACCCCTTAAGATCAATGGGTTTCCCGAGGGGTTGACACTAAGGCTGAATAATGCGCATTTTACAAGGTACGGTACGGTGCACCTAGAAGAACCATGGGGGCAGTTGTCACCAATGGTTTGATACCACTGGTCTAGAATGATTGTTGGTGTTTTCTGTCATAATCAGGATATAACACTTCTTGGGATGGATGCATGAAAGAATAATTGTACCAAATCAATATATTTTACTGCAAAATAAAAAAGTAACGATGCCTTTTTCTGATTTCGTTATCACCTTTTTTAGCATACTAATAATTATTTCATAACTGTAGTAAAAACAATGAATGCATCACGTTCAATAAGGCCTACATGGAAAAATATCTACCTGATACCCTCATGCCAAAAACAGAAGTTGTTATGATCTTGTTTGTGCAGCAAGGTTCCATCTCATCCTCATGTGAAATAGACAACATAATATAAGTAACTGATATTTCTGCAGGCTCTATTCATGTGCTACAGTGATTTTGAACTAATCTACTCATTAACGTTTAGCTATATCCAATAAAAATGCACAACGAAATAATAAGTAAGATGTTCCACCTTTTGCTTTAAAGAAGGAAAAAAGGCTAATGTCAACTGAACGTTGAAGACGATTTTAGTGCCAAAAAATGATCAGCGACATGATTCTCAACACAACACAGAGTATTGAATGAATGAATGAATGCGAAATGCTATTAATAAAAAAGGTAGTGAGACCACATGAAAATAGTTTTAAAAAAAACGGCGTTTTGGAAAATGGAAACATGGGTTGAAACATGCAAAATTGCTGCCAACGATCATACTGTTGTCGTTAAAATATGCAGTTCATGTGCACGTTCACATGATCAATACAAAGTTATTTTCAAGCAAAGTCATTCCCGTCATACGAATGTCATTTAGCAATTCATTATTATTGCAATCGTGGATGCATTATTCATTCGTCTTATGTGGCAGATAAAATACAAAGAAAACTACAAAATTGACTTTGTAAAAGCTACCTTTTGACCGTAAACTATTCACAAATGTGGTGTCAAGTTACCACTCACGGTTATACACATCCTCGTTCTTTACATTCCGGTAGAAAGTAGTACGAGACCAAGCCGTTTTTAGGTTATATTTAGATAGCAAAAGAAACGCCAACGCGGAAGTAGAAATAAACAGAAAAGATGATCCATTTTGCCATAATTATACGTCCGTTGATCAAAGGTACTTTTAGATGTATAGGTCCTTTTCCCGACATTGGTGGTGCAAAACGTATTTTAATTTATCATTGAAACAGGCAAGTATGGTAGAGGGATGATGTAAACTTTGCATGGATTGAAAGAAAATATAATCCATTTTACGCGAAAAGAAAACGTTCTCTTAAAAATAGTAGATAAGATAGCCAGTATATTGCTTATGCGCAATGTGTTTTAGCTCTCGTCGTAAATTACGAATATTTCCACAAAGTATTTATCAAGCCGGAAAACATGGTCTTGTTCTCACTCGAAAGTCGTCACATTGTAGCTTAATACTAAAATGCTTGACATCATATGCGTGTGTATCTATGCCTCTCGAAATATTTTTGTATGGTTTGTCCTCAAAGATGAAATGACCATAAGTTATTATGCTTTTGTTATGTCAGAGACTGCAGAAAACAATGGTTTCTATTTCGAAATAGTTCTGACCGCGTAGACACATTGACTGAGGCGACTGGACTGAGATGACTGGATAGAGTTAAGAAAAGTAAGGTTAGCAGAAAAGCCATATGGTCGCATGGGTAAGAATTATAATATCACATGACTATTCCAAATGTATACAAACACTTTATTTAGGACCAGTCTGAAATGTATTCATGCCGAATACAGCATCAAAATACTATCGTTTTTATTGCATCTATTATAAAATATGGATGCTTTCTGAGTTCATAAATGAACTTCGACGTGAGAGTTTCAATATTACAGGTAAAATGAAACCCTAGCATGCAAGAAGGAAGATCTCGCTGTCGCGATATAAGGTAACAGAAAAAAGGAATGAGTAAAACCGGTGTCACTATCTTATCTTGTATACAACCCAGCGAATATGTTTCACACATTATTGAAATCACACAACTACACCTTTGATATTAGATAACTTATGCAAACATATATATATATATATATATATATATATATATATATATATATATATATATATATATATATATATATATATATATAATTACACTTTGTATAAAAACAATTTGCTCACTAAAATGTATCCTTCAGCAAAATGCCAATCGCTGCATTTCATGTTTTTTTTCATAACATTTTATCTAGTTCGTCCAAGTTTACATCAGAGATCATCTTTCCAAAAACAACTCCTGGACCATTAAATCAGATGTATCACAACTGACCTTTTAGATGTTTGAACAGGCTTGAAAATAACATATTTTAGTTGATCTCTTCAGTGCTAGAAACTATGATATCCAGCTGTACGCCAGGTTAGTATTATATTCCACATAAATATTTAAACTGTAAACGTACACAAATGGGTTTTACTGTATGTCTTGCAATCAAGTCACGTACTTGGTGGTTGTTGTAAGTTTAAGGCCAGTTTTTCAGCACAGGATAAGCAAAATATGGCCGCCAATATTATTGGTGGAGGAAGAACCTAGGAAAACCCCGGAAAGAACCACTGACCCACGAGACACTACTGGCAAGATTTCTCACATAACTACATTAGCCGAATCTTAGACTCGAACCTACGCAGACGGAGGTGAGATGGCAGTGATCTGTAACGGAAAGCACTTTAGACGACTCGACTACTCGGGGCCCCCACGTACATGGGGAAAATAATATACTAAGTGTCTAAAATGTTTTGATTTCAAAGAGAGTGCAGATTCATTAGAAATGAGCATAGTTTGCTCATGAGACAGGTATCTTACAAAACATTTAGTGCCAGTGTTGGTTGTTAATTCTGAAATGTCCTAGTAGGATTCTTCAACAACACTGTCATGGTTGAAGCTGGTGCCTCCATTTTTATATGTTCAGATTAGACGTGAAAACGTTAACAATATAATACTAAAATTACAACTTTCAAATTTTGTTTATCGTAAGAACGCTACTATTATATGCAAGTATATGAGCCTTGCAATTTAGTACAGACTAATCGGACTAGGTTTCTTCCAAGCTGCAATTTTTATTTACAGGCAAAAGGTACCTTTAAAATGCAAAACATTGCTAAGAATAGCAAATGAGCAATATAAAAAAGAAATGAAGAAAACTAGATCCACAACTAGCAATAGAAATGAGCTAACGAGGAGTTAAATCACGAACGTATCATACATTATTTAGATGAAAAGGATATAAATGGACTTCTGATCAAATGGGTGAAAATACATCCGAATGATCATCATTTGAGATCAAAATCAAGTTTCTGGCAAAACCAATAATTGCTTTTGTCACCGTATCTATTTTAACTTATGAACGTCTTTGTTCATGATTATATTTCAGAAAGATAATTACTATATACAATCTAAGTATCAGAAATAATAATAAAAGAAAAGAGTGAAAGATAGCAAGCTTTTTAAAATTTAACAAATAATTTATTTCCCAAGAATACAAAGAAAGAAATTGTTTTCTCCGGTATTTTCAATTAAATCTCAAAATAACAGAATAATAATGTAATGTGCTGAAAAGAACACATCACAAGTTACGCAGAAAGAGAATCAAATGAAGTTATTGATATGTATGTGGTAGCTATTAAAGTGTTAATGTGTCAGAATTATTTTGTTTAATGATAGTAATATTTGAATTCAGCATAAATTCCAGCCTCTATCCAATAATGTGTTCAGATCACTTTTGTATTCCAGAGAAGATTATCACCTGAATTCAATAATTCGAACAAACATGATTCATGTTTAAAGCTACTGGGCACAACATATAATTTGCAGTTTAATGCTAAACGACGAATGGTGAAGTCCTCACATTTACAAGATTATATTGTGTTTTACATGGCCTCAGGTCACTATTAGCATCTTCTAAAAGAATATTAACTAATGGAAAAAAAACCTTCTTGAATGAGCTTGATATTTACAAAATCAAAATCATAACCTGTAACATTCACTTAGGAAAGTCTAAGACCCTAACCCAGCTAAACATATTTACTTATTCTATTAATCAGAATCCTGATATAAAGCCCATACGCATATATAATTTAACTGTATATTAGTTGTTTATCTTAAAATGAACGAAAACAACCCATATTAAGTGAAGAAAAAATGAACTCAAGTTTAGACGAGTAAAGTCCAACATACATTGTTCATTACAAAAGCATATACTAAAAAAAAAATAAACAAACTAACAAACCATAGATTAAATAAAATATACAAAACAATACAAGATATAAGACACCAAATTCATAAAAAGATCAAGGATAGAAGGTTTGAGTATAACTGTCGCCACTATTTATAGTGTATTGCATCCAGCGAAGATGTACCAAGGATTATTAAAATATTGGAAGTCTTGAGAGCCTCTACCATATTCCTAACTAACCTTGACCTATTTAGACCTCATTAGATAAGCCATCCCTCTCCTCCGCTATGGCTATAACTATAGCAGCTGAACTAGGTCGGTACAGGTAAGTTGATTCTCATTTGTACAGATTTCACAACCTAATTTCCCAGGAATAAATGGGCTTCCTCCTTGTCTTAACTACGTTACTGTGCTAATCCGTGAGTCATTGTTGCAGAATTCACGACATAGTAAATAGCAATTTTCATGACACATTATACAAATCATGACATGTTTATAATACAATCGTTTAAGGCAGATAATCTACGCTTCCCATTTTAGGTTAGAATAAAATGTAACCTTATTTCTACATGAGTTCTATCACATACAGACAAACTGAATCCGAAATCATTTACAATAGGAAATATTGTATTACATCCTGACAATATATCAATCTTATAACATGTTCTTTTATTTTTAGAGTTGAATGAAGTTTGAAGTATAAATTTAAAACGAATATATTCATAAATAATTATGAGTTTACAGGCAACTGTAATTCTTTGTATATTATGATTTATAGTCAATCATTTAGAAATATCATTGTTTTAGAAAGATATTATGATTATTTGACAAGCACTCTACTGATCTTGTCAACAACACCATTCACCCTATTATAAACCGATGCATAGAATTTACGTAGTACAGTCAATAAACTTGCACCTAGATTTGATATGCATATGCAAAGTTAGTTTAGGTTTAATGTTATTTAGAATGTATGGGAGATAACGTTGTGCTTGCTTGAAATATTTAACTCTATCGTTATCGTTGAAGCGTTCTATATTTGCCTACGCTGCCACTTTCTTAGCTAACGACAACTAATTTAAGGAGGTGCGCCGCACGCATTCTTCTCTTGTGATAGTACGTTTTACTAGTTTTTGCATCTAAAACGAATTGTGATATTTCATCCAAAGCAAGCTGTAAACAATTTTGTTTAGCTTTTTAGAGATAAGTTTAATGTGTGCAAGAAATCAATCATGCATTATTTCTCACATATAATTTTTAAAGTAATGATCCATGTTATGTGTGTCGAATTCATACACTCTCAGTTCCATGAAGATTAAAGAACCTAAACACATGGTTGCTTTTTGTATTAAAAAACCGTTGTCTACTCCTGCAGGGATAATTACTGCTGCTATTGATTATTTACTTTGCCGCATGTCATAAACTGTTCTGTTGCAAAACATAGATACACTATTATAAAGAATAACACTTTGACACTGCTGCCATTTATGTTTTAATAAACGGCACCACACAATTTCGAAGATATCCAATATTAACCAGATGAAAATTAGAATAGTTTTGTGGATTCATTATCAATAACGGACATGTATGGGTTATATTTATCTGATACAAGACCAAGACATTACAATCTTTGCTTTGTTTTAAATGAATCATGCCGCAGTTCTCATTTTCACTGTTTTGTGAGGTAGATTGGATATGCCGATTAATATAATACAAAGAGTCATCACATATAATATTCCACTCAGGAAGTGTGAAACAAATCATAATGGCGATATATGGATGGATATAAAACATATTAAAAAGATTTATGTTGCCAATTTATATATAATCCAGATAACAAAGGTTGAAAGGGAGTTAATGTTCTAATCGTACAGGTTCGTTATCTAAGCCAAAGCATCAATATATATATATATATATATATATATATATATATATATATATATATATATATATATATATATATATATATATATGTATATTTGATTTAAGTCATTTACTTTTGTTTTAATTGCTTGTTTGTCAGATTCAAATTTGACATTTTAAGTTTGAGATTCATTCATTGGGAGATGACCTATACTCTACAAATAAACACCAGATGTTGACCTCATTTATGACCTGGCTTCTTTCTATGTTACTGTTTATTCGAGCCTAAGCACGTAACAAGATATATATTTATCTATGATAGAATGGACTAAATCAGACTCTATTATCCTGAAAACCTTCTCTTGTTTGTTTGAGACAGAGTGATGTTTTAGTTGCCTTCATCATAGATTATTTCTATAATTAGAGTTCTTCATAACAAATTCCATGATGAGTATCAGATCAATCATTCGAAACTAAACTTTACTCGCTTCCCTTTACATACTCGCACTACAAATAAATGTTTGATACCATTATATAGCAAAGGTCGAGCAATTGCTATGTTATATGTGTAATCAATCTTATGAAAAAAATGTATTTCCTTCCGCAAACGAAAGAATTGAAAATGTCGAAATTAATTCGAATGGCAATTTGTCTTCGATTTGGCTTCTTTGATCCATTCATGACAAAGTGTGACCCTTTAGAAGTATTAAAGATGCTTCTAAAGATGTATTACTAAATAAAGATACATTTTACTCCTTTTCATTGACCTTAATGTTCCATGTTTTAATGATTATGGTAAAGAGCATACTTTACTGAGACAGAAGCCAATAAATACAGCTTCTATTACATTTATTGTGTATAGTAAAAGAGTCATAAATTAGTTTCATCTGAATGCATATTACTGTTAATATAAATATAAACATGTATTCCACCTCTCAAAAATCAGCCTTGTACGGAAGACATAGAATGGTGAAAACTATTTCTGGTAATCGGACGGTAAAGTATCTGCAATAAATAGTAATTTATTTCAATTATTGATATTGGATTCTCAAAACGCCACCGTCTCTCCCCCACACTGTCTTAGAGTTAATGAATAAACTATAATATAAAGCAATATGGACGTATTCATACTATTGGTGCTATTAATTAAAGTTTGATAAGAAACATTTTATACTAAATAAATGTATGGACAATTACGTAACGTTATCTCCTCGAATTCGATGGATAACGTCCTTAATGACGGCATCACTCGACTGCTTGCTGTGTTCATTTTCACAACTAGACCTGTAGAAGGTCAAAAAAATTGATCCGTTTACTTCCATGAACATTAGACGTATTCCACAAATTTCTGGCTTTTTCTATCTTTTTGAATTCTAAAAATCTGAAAAAAAAGAATCTAAGTAAAGTAATAAAATAGTTGATAATGTTTATTTCTAAAATAGAATACCTAAACAAGACTTTATCTGGTTTTATGAATAAGGTATGACTAAAATAGCATTTCTGGGGAATTAACGGGAAATACGTTTCCAAGCGTAAAAATGGTATAAAAGGAAGGAAAGGTTAACTTGACCATTTAGTTTACGGGCAAAATACTTATGCGAACGCTATACGCATAAAAATCAGAAAAAAGTTGCATATTTGCATTCCATCTGTCGACTATCTATGGTACAACATGTTCCAGTATTTAAATGTCGTAATACCTTCTCTGGAAGCCACATTATTGTTGTAGTAAGATTTAACATGAATGTTTACATTTTCAGTCCAATTAACAATGACAAATGCAGACGGATAACAGATATGTAAGAGGGGAAATGCAATTAATAAACTCAAAATTCACCTTTTATGATTTGTATATTCATAAATATGATTGAAATATGCTTCCATTTTCACATCTTTGATATTTATATTCACAGACTGCCTGCGGATTCTCATTAACCGGAAAATCAAAAAGACAACCGGAGTCAATAATCTCATTGATTTTTAAGGTGGTTATTTTAGAAAATCAACATTAGGGGATGCAACAAAATCAGTCACAATACACAAATTGATGATATCATTGCTTAATATATATTTTCCTGAACAAAATGTCCATTGATACATAGTTTCTGAGAAAACTTGCTATTCCCCAATTTATTTAGTCATCTACTTGAGAATTTCGTATATATAATGTAAAGTCAGACCGTTAAACTAGTATGACATGCAACAGTTTGGTCTGCCGGATACGTTATTACGGACCATTAATCCCGAATAGTAAACGAACACCCGGTGAAATTAAATAGGTATTTTATACCCATACAATGATGCTTGATGAAAGAAGAGGCCGGATTAATCATTTATCTTCATTTCCGAAGACTCTGTTTGCGTACGGCCAATTACCGCTTTAAGGTATAAAAACCTACGATATCATGGCTATAGGTCGTTTCGTGTCCAAATAGGATCTTTAGAATATAAAAACGGAATGAAAATATGTTAATTTGCTTCGAGAGCGTAACTTTAAAGATGACTTCAGCAATTCAATCGTTTTCAATTTGGTTTTTCAAACGTAAACCACTCACAAATTCGAATTAACATTATTGGTGTCACAGAAAATATTTTGAAGGGTCGACAGAACGATTTCGCATTTTGGAGTGGGTATTTTTGCGACGATCGAGACAGGGTTTCTTTAATGATCTGATCTAATCTGATTTCTCATAATCTGAAATTTATATATAAATGAATGGGTGGCTATTTAACATCCTGAGTCGTAATTCAGACGGAAAAATATCATTTCGTTTCTCATTGTCTGCTGCAAAAAAAATGATATATTCAGAAGAACTTAATCATGTGTGGGTCTTACTGTAATCGTATCAGTAGGTAATTTGGTCAACTCAGTACTCAGCAGGAACATTTCACTCCATATTGCTTACTATATTTGTGGATGTAAATATGAATACTGATTCAAACTGATGTGTTTGAAATAAAATGAATTTCACAAAACTTTATTTGGCTTGATAAGATAGTAACCTGATTTATTAAATCGGAACGATGGGACGTGATACCGATAAACAAAGTAAAACAATTAATATAAGATGCACCAGAAAGTGTGCAAATGTATTTTTCGTCCTTCAATTGTATCTGTCAGTATCAACATTATGTTTGGTTACCTTTCAGTGCCTTTCATAGGATCTGTATATTGATATATTAGTACATTATTACATTAACAACATTTCGGTCTAATCTGCACTCCTAAACCATTGCTTTGCTATTAAAATGTATAATAGTTTGGACAAATCGTGCAAAGAAATTATATTTATAACCTCTTCAATACCCATACATAATACAGACTGCCACCTGATAAGGAGTCAAATTCAATATATGTACGAAATGCATTGCGTGTTGTTTGTTGGTCAGTACGGACCAATTTACTCACAAATGGTTATTTTATATTTCAGGATTTGTGAACCTAGTTTGCCAAACAATAAGTGAACTACTGGAACGTATCAGACCATTCAGTCACCCTATAGCACTGAATGCTTAAATATTACAAAAGACAACAATTCCTGCACCAGATTCTTACAAAACCTAAACAGCTTCAATTTATTAAATGTAAGCTTAATACATCTTTCAGACCCTTGAAAACCATCGACTTTACGCCACTTTATTTAATGCATTGTCTTGTGAAAATTAATTAATAATAGTCTGCATCTAATATCGTAACAGGTGTTTCTATGATACATCGGCAGTGTGTAATTTTACGTGCTTAGGCTCGAATAAACAGCAACAAAGAAAGAGTGAAAACTAACAAGCTTGTAAAACTTTAACAATGAATTTATTAAGTAAAATTATTTTCATAAAATAAATAAACTTACAGTTTTAGAGAATCAAATCCAACATTAATCCAATATAGAATTCACAAAAATAATCCACTAATGGAATTGCAAGAGTCCTGATAAATAAATGTTCTAATAGTTCCAGGTTCGAATCTTGACAATGTAATCCAAAATGGCTGACAATGTCACGTGATGCAGTTCTTGTTTTATTATCATCCAAATGAAATTATGAATACATGCTTTCTTCTCCAAATAGATAAATAAATCCTCTTGCTTCAATGAATTGACACAATGTCCAGTACAAGGTAATTAAAATTAACACTCAAACATAAAAACACAACTATTAACTTTATAAAAGCCTAGATTCTACTGAACTGTTCTATCCCAAACAACAATTTATATAACTGTTTTTCTTAAGTAAAGAAGTGATCGCGTGATTTTATGGAAGTTCATGGAAGGTCACAGAAAGAGGCTGCCTTCACTAAATCACGTACTCAAAGAAAGATCTAGATATTTCCTACCCCCAAGAACTAAAAATAAAAAATTGTCCTTGAAATTAACCAATAGTTTTAGAAGCTTCTTGACAATGTCTAAAGCAGGGTCAGGAATTAGATCAACAAGCCAAGGTCAAAAACCTGTTTACAGTCAAAGGATGGTCAAAGAGACTTTTTTAGAATAATCTCCCAATTAATGAATATTAAACCCTAAATGACAAATTTGGATTTAACAATTAAAAAATAAATAATTTAAATCCAATAAACGTAACAGTAACTAAATGACTGACGTGACAAAATATGTTGTAGTCAGCTACAGTATATATTATTATTAACAAAATATGATGTAACGTTTCCAGTTGCTGATGTTGAGAGACAACTTCCGAGTGAGAATGAACAAAAATAACAAGCCACAGAAAATCAGGCTCAAATTCAATCTTGAACAACTGAAGGTCCCTAAGATCTGCAAGTCATTCCAAACCACGATTGAATGAAAATTTGCTCCACCCTTTGTAATGGATGTTGAAGTCCAAGTGATGACACACTTTCAACAGTCACGACAACGGCTGCCAAGAACATCATCGGCATCCATCGCCCATTGAAAAAAAAAACCTGCGTTACAGAAGACATTCTGAAAATATGTGGTGCCCGGAGAGACCTCAAAAACACCAGATACACCAGAGGGGCAAATGAGTACCAATAAATAACCAAATAGTCATCTCAATAGTTTTGTATTTATGTGAGGCATAGGACCTTGACAGCAGACTTACAACAGAGACTCCAGGTAATCTAAATGAGATGCTACAAAATCATCCTTTGCATTTCTTACATGGACCATATCACAGATTAAGAAGTGCGTAACACCATCAGGCACAAAGAATGTCATTATGAAGACATAATTGTAAAACAGAAAACTGAAATTGTATGGCCATGTCACCATTGCCAACAACGGAACTGCAGGGCAACGTCCAGCGTGTCAGAAGGAGAGGTAGACAGATCAAAAGGTGGACTGACAACATCACAGAATGGGCCAGGAAAAGTTTTGGGGAAAAACAGGCATTTGCATATGATCGCGACAAGTGGACATACCTGGTCAGAGTTTCATTAGCACAGTGCCTCAACGACCACACTAGGTCAAGAGACTGATGATAATGATAGTACATACTAACAAATTTGTGAAATTAATGACGGATAAGAGGCAAAAAGGAAGCATCATCGACTTGTTTACTGTTGTAAGCATGTAAAGCAGATACAAATGACTCGAAGTTTGAATCACGGTTAACCCTACGTGGATATGTGATAAAGCTGGCTACCTGCTTCCCTTATGCCGGTGGTTCAATAGTGTTATCGATATATATATATATATATATATATATTTATATATATATATATATATATATATATATATATATATATATATATATATATATATATATATATATATATATATATATATATATATATATATGTCAATATCAACTTTTAATTGTTTTAATTTGTATGGATCATATCTTACACTGTATCAATGTTGACATTAACCTTTATAAGATGTGTACATTACAAATTTAATTTTTATTCAAGTGTGGTATATAGAAGTAAGGAAGTCGCCGTATAAACACTGATGTAATTAACATTATCACATAGTCTCGTCTGTCTTAATATGGTCAACGTACCACCACAGAAGCTTGCTACCCTATATACAGGCATGATTAAAATGTAAACTTAAAGAAATTTAAAAAACAAAATTATGTTCACATAAGATCATGCAACCACTGCATATTTAGGCGGCAAATACGTGATGCCATTCGGGCACAAAATGAATTTGTAACCTGTTCAGTAATTGCCTTTTTAAAGACAAGTACTACAAATATCCCCCCACAAATAAATTACAATACATATGGGACATTTTGTATCAAGTAAATCTTTTTTGGCTTGAATAGTGCAAAATTATAACGTTTAGTTGTATAATTAATATGCTAGGTTAAGTTACATGGACCGTCAATTCCAATCTAACGGGTGATGCATCAACCAATGCGACATCACGCACATCGGAAATTCTGTGTAAAAAAGGATTTTTTTTCTTCTTCTCCAAAATGTTCTGTTTATTGGATGGACGCTTGTTCTTTGACCAATACTTTGCAAGTGTAACCTATTTTAAACGTAACTGCTAGTTCTAAGTTGATTTGGATCTTGTACGCACATCCAATAAAAGCTGCAACATTTGTATATATGTAAATAATTTTCACTGAAATAAAAACTGTGGAAGAAAATCTCAAATGGATAAAGTTTTAATATTAAATTTGCTCAACTCCTTGAATAATGTCCAGTTTTTTTCTCGAGATGTCTCGCAAAAACTGGACATAATTAAAATCGCAATCGCAATTAGGTACCATCATGACACTCTACTGAATGGTAAACATTTTGACGCTATGCTTCCTCAAGTTAAAAGAATCATAAACTTAAATAAATTGTGGATTTTCAAATTTGGAGATTTTTTTGTAAAACTTATCCTTTTATTTGTTTGCTAAATTTCAACGTCGATTTAAGAAATCTAATTGTCCTTAGTGTCACATCACCATTGTGAGTTTTCATCTGGAGTTTATGGTGTGTGCTCCAAATCTTTTGCAAGTAGGAAGCCTGATCCATATTCAACATGTATAAGATATCTAGAGTATCGGATGTCGTATCACTTACACTGACCATCTTAAAACTTATAAATATCTCAGGATTTTCGGAATACTGGACCTCATACCAATTTCCCTAATCATTCCCCAAAAAATTAATTTGGAAGAGATTATTTTGTGTGGTCGGAAACAGCAACCTTGTCACGTCACATTAGGCAAAAACTAAAATTACAATTCAGTATTGAAATTATGTATTTGTCTTGCCATATAATTATAGACGTTTTTGCGTATTTTCGTGTGTTTCCGGAATTTCAAAACTCTTTCTCAAGAATGGAAATGTTCCCATGTGAGATAGATTAACGTAAATTTTGCATCATTAAGATCTTAAATTATTGCTTTAAAAAATTAGTATTATATAAAGATCAAGAGGAACACGACTTAAGGCTCAATTTGAGGATACATAAATTTTAGTCCTATTGTGACACAGATGCATATAGTGTGTCCAGTTTCATATGCCAACATTCTAACGTGACACTTAATGTGACTGATCCAAAAGCACATGAAAGTTTTGCACAATATTCTCAGCTTTGATTACTATGGTGACATGTTTCCTTAAACCGGTTCACAGAAGTCTCTTTTACTGCTGATATCAACATTTTTGGCGACAATTCTGTGTCGAATTATGGTTAGAGGGTGGGGAGCCTTTAACAGAGACACCATCCTTTGATACGCGTGGTTTAAATGTTAACTTAGTGAGTACATAAACCCGCTTCTGTTTACTAAAACGTGTGGACATATGCTAGTCTCTCAACTGAAATAATGTTATCCAGCCTCATCATATTTCACGATGTTAATTGCTGAAATATCTACATTGTCTCCTTTTGTGATGTGATTCCGACTCTTTAGCAAAAATTTATCAATGCCTACTGTTTCAATAAGATAATGCAAATGTCAGGTAACAAAAATACAATAAATATTTAAATTCTGCGTTCAATAATATTTCTTTTCGTAAGCGGCCAATAAATGGAATGCTCGTTAGTGGAACTAGCACATCTTCGACAGAAATATTGTAAACATTCTCATCGAGTTCCATTTATACCGTGTTCATATGGCTTGTCTAACCTAACACGAGGCAACTGTATGAAAAATCATGCAGGAGTTTCCATAGGAGATCCAGTGTTGAGGAGTGGTGTTGTCTCTGTCAAAGTTTATACTGGTTGGTAATGACAGGTGCACTTTTTTATTTTTTAACACAATTCTACATTTAGATGTTGCTAGTTATCGACTTGCTCATTATTAAATTATTACTGTACCTAGATTCGGCTACTATTTGTATGGGTATCAAATGAATGCTGCACTATTTGAAGCACAGTGAACAAAGTTATGTAAGCTAAGTTATGGAGGCTATGTAAACCATATGTGATGGTTTTAGAATACAAGGCCAAGTTTCTTTTCTACTTATATATTCATACTTTGCCGGTTTGACAGCTATCTTCCAACGCACTGTCTGCACTCGTATTCATATACTCTATTCACATCACATGAACGTAGTTAATCAATGCTTTTCCTTCTCAAGGTTAGCCATGGCGGTAGCCAAGTCAATTGTTCAAACTGCATATAAAATCCCCCAGAAAACACAATGTAGACAGAATTAAGTTGTCTTCTCATAATCCGTGGTGTGGGTTTTACTTTGAATCTTATTTATATATTAAATAACAAGCAAAATCGTTATTTAGAATTTGTCTTAAATCTGAGTCTAACTTTAATTTTTGTTGAAAGTGACCCAGATGTCTTTAGTAAAACTTAAGTCATTGAAATATAGATGGAGGTTATATCACACAAAGCTACTTAGGTAGTTTGTGTGTAAAAGTATTATTGGTCGATTAAGAATAAATACCAATAGAGGTAAACTAAATTAGTTACTATCGACAGAAATATTATTTACATTGCAGATTCTAACTATTTCTTTCCTCTGCCCGCCTTATTCACACACGGATGTTAATGATGCAACACACAAATACAATTCATGCACACGGCAACTTGACACAGGGCATCGTTGCTTAACGACTCACTAAGGTTCTAAAAAAAGGAAAGACACCGATACACCAGCAGATACAACCGATGTTACTACAATATTAAATAGTTAGACCATCTAGTCTCAAAAAGACCTTAAACAGATTTTGATAAATTTGTACATAATTTGACTGATTTTTTTAAAACAAATTAGAAATAATTTAAATTTTTTTTTATCTATATGATAGTGCAAAAAACCCGGCTCATTGTTTGTAAACAATTACTTTTTTAACTTTCAGAAGCGCGATACCATTTTCAAAAACTTGGCAAAGAACAATAATGAACGCCTTTCAAATGTTATTTTACAAATGTCGCTGATCAGTCATCAGATAATGATGCGAAACATTGCAAAACCTTTAATCAAATCCGGCACCAACACTGCTACACAACATTTGAGCAAAGTTGATGTAAAACATCATGTGATTAGGATCTTTGAAGTTTATACAAGTAATGACGAAAGTCCTATAAATATAGCATATTTTACTACGAAAGTAAAACATTTAAATAATGTCTCCTAAAGACATGAAATGTAATTTCACCAAACAAGAGCGAACGTGTTTTGGAATACAAATGTATCAAACTTGTTCGTATGAAGGTGATCCGCAATCAATTACGCTGACATTACGAGAATTAAAAGAGGTAACAAATTAGATAAAATTTTGAAGAAACAGCTTATGGAAATTTCAACTAAACATGTGGAAGAAAGCATGTAACAAAGTATGCAGATTTGGGATCAGATATTGATGTTATTATTTAAAATAGAATGCCTTCTTAAAAGCAACTAAACACAATTTGATTAAAATTAGTAGAAATCATTCTCGAATGGCGGGTTTATAAGTTCTGTATGCCAATTCGTAGTTAAATATTGCTCCAGTTACTTAAAATAAATATAATCTTTAGTGACGCTTTATATATAACCGAAAAACAAGATCGCGGTCTATGGTTACAAACTAACCAACATAAACTTAAAACGAAACCAAAACGTTCTGTAAACCTTAACAAACAATTTAATTATTTTTATTATCAAGTTGAACGTTTTTTAAGGAAAATGTGAGAGGAGACAGACAAACTTACAGAATTATAATGTGAATTCAAGCGAGGCCCTATAAAAGTGTATTAATATCCGATATGATTGAAACTTTCCTTATACATTTCAAAAATGAAATGTACTGGTCATCCAATGACAGAGCCGTTATCTTGATGGCATTGGCCAGGCTTACTTCGATAAATATATCACAGTTCACAAAACTATTATAATTCAAACACCAACGAACACTTTCATTTTTCACTGAGGAGTCCAAACAAATGTCTTTCCTCTCGACTACGTACAAGATAAAAGATGTGCAGACAAGAACACAATAAGTGTGAATGGCTTCAAGATCAAAATGAATCTGATTGCTTAATTGCATCCTTATATCATTAATACATTGCGATTGCATTTTGCAATAGACCACAGTGACAGAATACACTACTCATTTCGTGTCGCTCTTACATATTCATTTGACGTAGCCCAACCAATGGAAAATTACTGCATACTTTCTAGAACATCGAACTCCCATCAGCAACTGAGCAATTAAGCAAAAGGCGTCATTTAACTTGTATCATTAAGATTATTATTAATAATTTTCAACACTTACGTAAACATATATTGACAGATCCTATTCAATATTATGATATCGACAGAATTAAGACACGTCATAACGAAATAATGATGTTCTGTACACACTACAGCCAGGTATAAATATTATACAAATTAGATAAAGCATGTACCAAGAGTTACCCCAAAACATCAAATGCATAGCAACATTTAACTTTACCTAAAGAAATCTCAGAAAAGAGTTATGCCAGTCTTGGCGTAAAACGTCCTGGCCAATGGTTATTTCAGTAAGGGACAAATACTGCTGATGTCTGATGATATGAAAAGAAAAATAACAATGCGTGACAACTCTTTGAAACGAGTCATTGTTTTAACTCATGGTAATATGAGCTGCCCTGCTTGGCGCTCAGTATTAAGATCACTGTGTCAGGACTGGTCGGCCTAATTTCTTGATAATGTGACTGAGTGGGACATTATGTTACATATTTGCGACATGATGTCCCTAGTGCTAGATATCACTAAAACCTTCAACACTGCTGATATAGTAGCGATAATTCTGATTTAAAAAAGCTACATTAACATTCCATATCACACGCAAAACATTTCGTAAAACATCTCATAGGTAAGTAGAAGAGCATGGTTAATTCCGTCATCCTGTGTTACTACTAACGAGGTCTTCGTATACATAATGAAAAAGAAAATAAATACAAAAGTAGTACGATCTTATGTTTTTGGAACCTCGTTTTGCTCAATGTCATTTGCTTCCACGCTAATTAGGACATCGGCCCCATTAGGTACCGAATTAAATGACAACGTAGTGTTTGTACAAGGTACATTCCTGCACAATAAGGTATACATGTGTAGTAGAATGCGAAACAGATTTGAGAAATCAGTTAAGGTGTGGCACTTTTTTCTCATTACATGAAGTCGAGTAATCAACGCCATTCTGATTCGTTATCTAAATGAATATAGTTTCTGCTTTAAAGATCAACCTAAGTCATTTCTGACGACATCCGATTTTATTAAGTAACAATATTTCTATATCCACTGATCATTGAGACATCGTCTATTTCAAGAGCAAAATTATGGACATAATCATATACAACTATATAATATAAATTGAAAGGGAAGTTGCACAAACGTAAAACCAATTTTGAACACATAATTCATAGAAGAGTAATGTGTTACAAATCAATGTAAGCACGAAAACGGAATTGTCTTTTGTACTTCTTGAAGCAAGCGGCCTGACCAGAGCATTGTGCGGAGGAGAGTCCAATAAGTTTCCATTCTATCTTTGGATTTTGAGGTCCCAGTCTAAATGTGGGTGATTATTCTGAACAGGCTACAATTCCCACTGCAGAACATGTTTCCTCCCATGGTTACTATTACTGTGCCTATTATTAGACTTGTACCATGTTCAGATAAACAGTTAAAACCCAAGACTTTCCTAAATCAGGCATACGAAAACATCTTGTAACTCAAAAGAAATGCATGCCTTTAACTTCAAAGTGAAGTGTACGGAATCAAAATGTGCTGCGTTAATTAAAGCATTTTTCATCGTTCTTAGTAATTGAAGCAATAAATGAAACACTTTGGCGAATAACCCACATTGTCTAACGATTACCGTAAGAAACAATACATTACAATTATGTCTTCTTTTTACGATTTATGATGAGTCAATGTCACACAGTCTAATAAGAAAGCTCAATTGACATCACACTTGTCAAATATAACCTCACGCTTCATTAGCAAAACAGTGATCCGGTCTTTAATCAAAGAAATAAGAATACATATGTTAACGATGAATTAACCTAATGATCAGAAAATTTGTCGAAATGAAAATTGGATCCAAAGAATGTATTCACAAATTCATAGTATTTTTCAAATAAAGAACAAACGTAAATAATGTGATTTTGTAAAACGATCACATTCAAGCAATGCATGTAAATTGCCACAAGAAATGTAAAGTCGAAGTACATATCTTGATTTCAACAGCAAAAACAAGCATTTGAAGCAAGAGGATGGTACAGTGAAGTCGTGTTAATAATAAGAAGCGAATATTATCCTTATCCAGGTAGGTGAACTGGTTCTATATGCCCCCCTCAGCAATTATATCATACATTCTTACTTCTCTACTTCCATTCATACACTAATCTCTGTGCTAAAACTTGGAATATGGCTCCTTTTACGAATGAGCTTTAGTCATCGAAGTATTGCATCATCAGTTTTTATGTACAACGTTGCATATATAAATACTACATGTTAATTTGTTTTGTGGCTTGTTAAGCTAATATCAACGTTAAGAACGGCACCTAACCAAAACCGGATTAAAGTTGGAGGAATGGTAAATATAAGAACCGTAAAGAACAGAAGTACATTTTTGTTAAGGAAGATAATATGTATAATATACGCAGTGGATTTTCATGTTTTTGTGATAGCGAATGGTCCCTTTCCATTTCATTTATCAAAAGCTAACTTTTACGTAGTATCTTGAATCCGCCCTAATATTACGGAGAAAATCAACCAACAGTTCAATAAATTCGTACCGGCATATTTATTAACGATTGATTAAAATACTCTGTCAGAACATTAGGTGTATCTCAATCATTGTTATATACATCCTTATACTCCTCGAGTAATCGCTATGCTTCAGTCACTGAATTCTTATTGTATTTCATTTTCATTAATTTGTTTAATATTTTCATTTCAAGAGAAATCTTTCAATAATAAATTTTTTTTAAGAACTAAGTCAATAATGTAGCAAAGTAATTCTACCATTTGGAAATATCAAATTAAAGAAAAGTTTAAATGGATTAAATGACAACTATTGAAGAGCAAATCATAACATGGAAACAGCTAAGAGACCTGTTTTTCAGATGGTATGGATGAAAGCAAAATAGACGATATAATTGAAGTGTATTTTTAAGTCACGTAGGATTAAAAGAGGACAAAAACACTATATGATCAAAATATAGTTTAAAACAATAAAAATATATAGATATAAAGAATAAAAAAAACAAATATTAAATCTGTGCACAGGTAATAATTTTAGGACTGAAACTTTCTTCCTTCATTTATTATATTCTTTTTTTCAATATATTCATGGATGCTATATTAGTTTCTTTTGTGATATAAACCTAATGATTTCTAATTGATAAAAAGCTGTCATTAATATTCGTGAATGACTAGAAACAAATATTCTAAAAGACTAGGCAATTAAATCAATAAAATATTATCATTTTATAAATATAATATTCGATGTAATTTCCTTTTCATTGGAGCAAGTCGATAACATGATATAACCTTGTTAGTTTTGAAGTTACATAACACTCACCCTTACCCTTACTCTCCTTCCCTCTGAATATACTATGTAGTCATTCGGAGTCAGGCGGATTTGCAGACAAATGAGAGTTCCGTCTCATTCAAATTAGTATAACTGAAAATTGCATGAAACTGCAGGGCAATGATTTACTTCGAAAATATTAGTTTCAATATCCTAGACCATGTTTGCCTCTGTTAATATATAATGGAATTAAAAAAATAGAGACCCTTTTCTTATAACTACATCTATAAAATAGCGTTTTCTTTACAATTTCGATAGAAAAGGTTACCAGCCTAACATCAGACATCGGCGGATCATAAACGTAATTAAAACTAAATACAATTAGTATTGTAGGGCACACTAGCCTCAAGAGGAAAATAAATTACAGCCCCACCCCCACCGGGCATTTCTAACCTCAAGGTTTTACATATCACCTGGGCAACTCTATCTTTAATGAGTATCGAACATGGGGACTAGTTGGTCTATATAGACAAGGAAAGTGGAACGTAGGTTAGGTTTTGTATAGGGACAATAAGAATAAAACAGGTGTGGTGACGTCACGGTACTGAATATTTGTAACAATTTTGCAACATTTGTAAGAGCAGCTGTAAACCGGGCTGACATCAATCAGGACCAAAGAGTGGGTCATAGACATAGATTTATATATAACACATAAAAAATACAGTCACAAACAACTCTACAAACGACTAAAACACTTCAAAAAGAGAGGTAAAACTCTTTCGTGTTGACACGGCAGACCACAAATCCTCGGTTGGGTTCATTCTGTTGTTGCTGATGCTGCTCCCCTACCTCTCTCTCTCTCTCTCTCTCTCTCTCTCTCTCTCTCTCTCTCTCTCTCTCTCTCTCTCTCTCTCTCTCTCTCTCTGCTTCTGAAGTATATACTTCTTTGTCCATTCTTCTTTCAAATTCTTAATTTCTTCTCTGAATAGGGCTTCTATCAGGTCTTTAGCCACTTTCAGCATTCTGACATTCTCTGTTTCATCATGTTTCGGCATCAGACTTTGCCTGAAACGATGAAAATTTACGTAAGCTTCATTCAGCTTAGCTACTCTTGAACACATCTTCATAGGAGGATTTGTCAACAGTCGAATTAAGACTTACAGTTACAGCTATATATAATTAAGGTCGCTTACGCACATTGTGCTTTTGCGACCGGTTAATGCCCATGGGTGGGGCTATTTAATTGGTCGGGGCTAAATGTATCATTGGTAACATTAGGCTGACACCCCAGCACCCGTGTTAAATGATTAACATATGTGGTTACGGCAAATTAGTAAGGCACCCGTTGAACAACAGAGTTTTTCAAATTATGTCATTTTGCTTTAAATCAGAAACCAATACGTTTGGTGTCTTATAACCTCTTAAATGAGATAATAATGATCAGTTAAGTTATTTAAATATCAAATATTATTCAATTTGTACTTTAGACAAGTGTAAGAATCGGCCGAGCTTAAATTCAAAAAGGGAATGAAATACAAAAAAATTAACATCTAATCAGAACGCGTTCTACATAAAGTGGTTAAAATCGAAACGGTAACAGCCGTGTTTTCAACAACCAATCAGGGCTAGCATTGTATCCTGTACCTCCACACTTTCCCGCTTGAAACGCCAAAGCGTATTGAACAAATTTCGATCCAGTTGTAGCAAATAACCAAATTTGTGTTAGCCATTTGTGCAATCGTGTCAAATCCTTCAAAGTCTTTCACCCACTGCGGGTTCGGGGTTGTAGAATTGGCCCGACGTGCCTCGTCACGTGTCGTAAAAGGCGACTAAGTAGAGGCAACCTGTTTGCCGTGGGTTGCGACCCGTGTCTGAGGAGAAAAATTTCTGGTATTTGAGCGGAGGATTTTCAGATGCAATACACTGCTTTGGCCTCTACTTCTCTTAGACGGGTGGGCGAGATGGGCCCGGTCTCGACAAATCGGCTGGTCACGGAGAGCCCTAGGAGGTCTTTATTTACTAGCTCACCGTCTTTATCTTTCTTGTATCGAGAGTTGATACCACCGTTGCCCCTTCATTCTATCATTCTAGCTTTCATTTTCCCAAGTACTAGAGGACCACCTAGAAGGCGGTGGCTTAACGGGTCAATCGGGAGGTAATTTTGCCGACCCATGAAGGAAAATCCACGGGTTAATCCTAGGTAATTTTATCTACTGAGTATAGCATCTGTGTATCCCTGGCACTTTAAATGGGTCTCCTTGTTGGGCTCCATGGTAGGCGGGGAGCATGGGTGCAGAAACTTTAATACAAAATCATGGAAAATTAAAAATAAAATCAAAACAAACGAAAGAAACCACTATCCGACTCGGATGAAGAACCATGTGGTGTGGAGTCATTCCCACGCTTCATGGTCATACAATCAACAGATGCTGAAAAACAAATTGCTGCACTATCTCCTTTTGTAATTGAAAAAACTTTAATGGGGTTGATCGGCACAACAAAAGGTGTAAAAAATTAAAATTGGACTATCTTCTCGTTGAATGTGAGCGAAGGGGTCAATCGGAAAATCTAAAAAAGATGAAAACATTCTTCGACATTCCAGTGACCTCATTCGCTCACACTTCCTTGAATACGTCCAAAGGTGTGATACGGTGTCGTGACTTGCCTGGAGTCAACGACACAGATATCATCGAAGGGATGAAACATGAAGGTGTCATTGCAGTGCGTAGAATACGTATTAAACGTAATAACTGCAGGACACCAACACATTTGTACTCACCTTTAATAAACCAATTGTGCCCAAAGTGGTCAAGGTTGGGTTTTTGCAAGTAAAGGTTGAGATCTACATACCAAACCCCCCTTCGATGCTATGTGTCAGAGATACGGCCATCACGAGGACCGATGTTCCAGAGTCAATGTCTGTGGCCGATGCGGAGACCACTCTTATCAGGAAGATGATTGTAGAGCAACTCCGCAATGTGTCAACTGAGGCAAAGAACATCACGCCAATTCTAAGAATTGTGATACTTGGAAACAGGAAAAGGATATTCAGAGGGTAAAGTTTACCTCCATCATACCCTACCCAGAGGCCAGAAAACTTGTCCAGGCAAAAATAGCCCTTCTTGGCCCATCCTTCTTCACAGTTGTAAAACACAACCCCAAAATCCCGAAGGACGCACAAACACAGACGGATCAGCCCGATTTAACAATATCCCTCATTACCAACCACAGAAAAGCACAGCATCAACTCAGACAACATTTAATAACAATCCACCACCAAAAGCTCCAAGAAAAAAACAAAAACCACAAACAAATAAGCAGCAAAAGGGGTCAGATGACCCTATTAAACTTTACAATATGTTTGGAGAACATGAGAGCATGGATGCAGAAGAAACTGCACCATTGACTCAAGGTTCCTCCAAACATAGCAAAACCAAATATACTCCCGTACATCCTCCAGACAAATAACAACACACATTTTCTCCGCGAATAGTCTTACCTAGATCCAGAATCTTCAGCATAATTTTATAATGAAGAACACCATAATACAATGGAACTGTCGAGGACTTAAAGCTAACAACAATGATATTGTTCTGCTTTTAAATGAACAAGATCCTGCTGTACTATGTTTACAGGAAACATTCCTAAAAGACACAGATAAAATTACATTTAAAAACTTTTCCCTGTTCAACACGTACTTTCAAAACGATGACAGGGCCTCACGAGGCGTCTTTGTTGTTGTGAACAATAGAGCCCCTCACAGAGTCATTCCTTTAAATAAAAATTTACAAGCTATTGCTGTAAGCGTCATCTTAAATCGAGTGATTACATTTTGCTCTATTTCCTTACCACCAAACACCAAACTAGTACCAAATGAATACGACAATATTGTACAATAATTTCCCACGCCCTTCGTTTTACTCGGGGATTTCAATGCCCATAACATTCTATGGGGATCTAATCACATAAACGACAGAGGTCATAAAGTAGCAGATGTTCTTTCTAGACACGATCTGTGTCTATATAATACTAATACACCGACATATTTATACTCAGGAACGGGTACGTACACGTACATTAATTTGACAATTTGCATTCCTTCATTGCTGTTGGACTATGAATGGAACGTCGCTAATGACCTTCACAGCAGTGCTCATTTTCCAATCACTCTTGAAAATAACTCTAAAAATTGATGACGCAATTCCACAATGGAATAAAAAGAAAGCCGACTGGGCTTCCTTTGACACACTGTGTCAAACTAGACTAAATAATGATACAATATTCAACGCTGTTAATCCTATACATCATTTTACTTCAATTCTTATTTCAATTGCAGATGAATATATTCCTAAGTCCTCAACGAACAGTTAAAACCCGCAAAAACCAAGGAATGCAAAGAAACCATTAGACAACGCCGAGAAGCATTAAAAACATTCAACAATCGTCCAACGCCCGAAAATTTAAACAAATATGGTATTGCCCGGGCTAAAACTCGACGAACAATCAAAGAATGTAAACGTGCATTCTGGACGAAATATATTTCTTCATTAAACTCTCGTTCCTCAATGAAACAAGTTTGGGATACTAATCGAAAAATAAATGGAAAGAGGAAACACAATTCTATTCGACACCTAAAAACAAACAATAGCAATTTCAGTTCGAAACGTGACATAGCAAATATTCTTGCCGATAGGTTTTCGAAAAACTCATCATCGTCTAATTATTCAGATGCCTTTAGAAGATTAAAATCTCAAAAAGAAAATTCACGTTTAAAATTTACATCGATCAACACTGAAAATTATAACCAGCTGTTTTTTTTATTGGAGCTAGAGAGGCATTAGACAAAGCCCATGATACATCCGCTGGGCCTGACGAAGTACATTACCAGTTTTTGAAACACCTCCCAGAATCTTCTCTGACATTACTTCTTAAAATCTTTAATGATTTATGGATTGCTGGTAATGTAACTAAGAGCTGGAAAGAAGCAACAGTGATACCGATTGCCAAACCAGGCAAAGATAACGAAGATCCTAACAGCTATCGAAACCATTGCATTGACAAGCTGCGTATGCAAAACAATGGAACGAATGATTAATTCTCGGCTTGTATGGTACTTGGAAAAATACAATTTAATATCTCCTTCCCAAGGCGGCTTCCGTTCTGGACGTAGTACTAACGATCATTTGGTTAGACTGGAAACATTTATTCGCGATGCATTTATCAAGAAGGAACATTTAGTAGCAGTCTTCTTTGATCTGGAAAAGGCCTATGACACAACATGGAAGTACGGGATACTAAATGACCTGCACGATCTGGGTCTTAAAGGCTGTCTGCCCTCTTTCATCTCCAATTTTCTTTCCGATAGAGAGTTCAAAGTAGGAGTGGGCTCTACCATCTCCGATATGCATCAACAAGAGATGGGTGTGCCCCAGGGCAGTATTTTATCGGTGACGCTATTTAATATCAAAATCAATACCATCACCAAGTGCTTAGCTCCCGGTTTGGATTGCTCATTATACGTAGACGATTTTTTAATTTGTTATCTATCAAAGCACATGCATACAATTGAAAGGCAATTCCAGCAAAATATCAATAAGATTCAAAATTTGGCCAGTAATAACGGTTTCAAATTTTCTAAATCGAAAACAGTGTGCATGAGTTTCTGTCAGTTGATGGCCTAAACTCACACTGGATGGAACACTTATTCCAGTTGTTGAGTAAATAAAATTTCTGGGTATTATCTTTGACAGAAAACTGACGTTTGTACCACACATCAAGAATTTATAAAGCTAAATGCTTAAAAGCATTAAATTTACTTAAAGTAATTGCGCACACTGACTAAAGTGCTGATAAAAAAAGTCCTCCTCAATTTGTATAGAACATTTATCCGCTCCATTCTAGGCTATGGATGCATTGTTTATGGTTCAGCTAGGAAGTCCTATTTGAAAATGATTGACCCATTCATCATCAGGGAATAACTTCCGCTCTAGGAGGATTTCAAACATCTCCATGCGAAGCCCTTCTCGAGGAAGCGAATGAACCACCTTTATCGCATCGCAGAGAAATGCTTTCAGCACAATACGATCTGAAGTTAAGATCAAACCCTCGGAACCCTGCTTTTTCGGCTGTTTTTCAACCAAAATACAGAACTTTATATGGAAATAACCCAAATGCCATACCTTCTTTTGGCATCAGAACATCATCCAGCCTTGAGAAATCAAAATTAATCTCAATACATTTCAGAAAACGTTTGTCTTGAAAACACCACCTTGGCTACTTAAGCAACCTAAAGTAATTTTTACGTTACACGATGGGAATAAATCTGAGACAAACCCTTCCATATTCAGGAACTCTTATCATGAACTGCTCAATGGATTTACAAATTACACTAAATTTTATACTGATGGATCAAAGGTTGATGAAAAGGCTGCTGCAGCCTTCGTTAGTGGCAAACACATAACCAAAGTGCGCTTTCCAAACGATGCGCCCATATTTTTTGCGGAAATCAGAGCAATAGAACTTGCTCTGAGATTTATCGAACAAAAACGCATTTTAAATAGCTTTATCTTCTGTGACTCATTATCAGTACTTCAGTCGCTACACCATAGAAAACTGGATAATCCATTATTAGTCGATATTCTGGTGATAAACTCGGAGCTTGGTACCTCCGGGCTGCTAAGATGGCTCTATCCCAAGAACCATCGGAATTTAAATTGCCGTTTACTGATTTTAAACCTTGAATCAAAAAGTACCTACGTCAGAAGTGGCAGGCGTCATGGGATGATGCAGTCAATAACAAACTTCATGCCATCAAAGCAACCCTGGGAGAATGGACTCCTTCCTACAGAACTATCCTTAGGGAGGAGGTTGTCATTGCAAGAATCAGAATCGGTCATACATACATTACCCACTCCCACATACTAAAAGGTGAAGATCAACCTGATTGCGTTTCTTGCAATGATCCATTCACTGTTAAGCACTTTATTACGGAGTGTTCCGACCTGCAACCTACGCGTGATAAATACTATAATGTACATGACATGAAAGAACTTTTTGATACTATACAAATCACTAGTATTTTTCATTTCCTGAAGGAAGTTAATCTCTCTTTTAAACTATAACTTGTATGCCATCACCTAGAATATTTTTATCTAATGCAAATACCACCTCTTATGTACAACATCTTATCATCAACATACACCATTTACATCTCCCGTTGATTGAGAAGCTTCATATTTTCCTGTTACCAACATCTTACCATTTTATATTTAACTATTATGGTTTTTTTATATCGCTGGTCAATGTTAAGCCTTTCTTATTTTCAAAGATCTAACCTTTTGTATGGCGCTAAATAGCCTAAAAGTGCTGGTGCGCCGTTAATATTCAAACAAATAATCAAAGCCCTTCATGTTTCCTATCGTCTAACAACTCCAATAGTTCTAGTACACAGTGTTGATAAGTGTAAGTCTCTAACAATTAATTTAACTAAATGTCTAAGCGACATGAATGAGTTTAGGCAATATAGTGGTATCATGTTTGAAGCGGTGATCTAAATGATCAAGTCAGTATTAGTGATGGGTCGTAATTGGGAAACCCGTAGAATAAGAAGCGATTTTTGAGCCCTAAGAAGGGCTTTTTCATTTTTGCAAATTACGTAAACAGTTCCACGGCGGTCTTCAGCCTCTTGAAATTTGGCCGCGCTTCCTTTTTCTTGTGTTGGGGATAAGTAACTATGTATCCCTGCCACTTATATGGCCGCTTCAACTATCACATACGTGAGATTGTCCCGGAAGGCATGCATGTAGTAATGGGAGAGTGTTAGTACCCCGTAGTGCCATTGTGCTGGTCTGGGCTTGTAGGTGTCAAGGGATCTGTATATCAGGTATTTGATTGCTTTAATGAAATGTCCCCCTGTTTGTACATTGTCAATTGCAGGGCTTCGTCCCATATGCCTGTATGAGTCTTCTAGTTGTATTTGTGAGTCGATAATTTCCTCTTCTTCGTCCTCCTCCACTGGTTCCTCGATTTCTTCACTCCTAGAGAAATAAACTTCTAGATCCACAGCTAGCACATATGCCTTGTCTACAAATAGGGAAAAATCTCAGGTGCTGACAAGCATATAACTGCTGTGAACCTTGCATCTTCAAATGTTGTTGTTAACATGTAGGGCTAACAAAAGTGCGCTGACAAGTTGGGCAATGCACTGTTGTTGTCCATCCTCCAGACAGGGTTGTGGGGCCAAACTTCCTGAGCATTTCGATGCTTCAGTTGTTCTCGATTTGTATGCCCATAATCACATTTCTCGCAATAATAACTCTATCCCAGGAATCCAGCAATATTGGTAATGGCAACGAAATGTTCATCCTGATGGTAGACGTGCAGGTGTTTTTCCTCTTTAAATTTCCAAACAACAGAGAACTCCGCGCCTCTTGAAGATACCGTAGTTCAAACTTTTCTAGAGGAGCGCTTTCCGTCACTCAATTTTGGTAGTACGTTTGAGGGTTTACTGGTGTTTATTGCTTGGATGTAGACTCTCTGGATCTGGATTCGGGCTCGCTCATGTCGTCTTCAAAATTCCTTGCATGAATTTGAGCCAAGATTTTAGCTACTGTGCAATGCGATAAATTCTCTGGCTTTCTTCTCCTTTCTCCACTAAATGATGCCGCAGCGATTGTTTCATCTTGACTACAAAAAATCAAGAAACTACATATTAAACGCCATGGTCCCCTATATGTTCATGTTAGACCAGTGCATATATAAAGGGTCAGTATCTTTCCTTCCAGTATTCATTTCACTCTCAAAACCTGACTATAACGTTAGAAGAACTCACACAGGTGAACGTCTGATCAGAGCTTTGCGACGTGTCATACGAGAGGTTTCTTCAGATAAGCTGAGGGACTACTCCCCCTTTTTTCGAGATAAAACTCAAGATACTTTCGATATATGTAAGAATAAAGGACGTTTGGATACAGAATGTCCAGACCGTGAAAACAAAACAGGTGCCAGAAGAGACACAAATCAAGATACCTGCTATTATTGTAAAGAAAAAGGACATTGGTCTTCAACCTTATCTTCAAAACAAGATGAACAAGAGGAGGGGTAGAGATATTCCGAGCATGAAAAAGAAGAGGTAGTCTCCCCAAAGGAAGAAAACGACAGAATGACAACGAAAGACGAGATGAAATTGACAAAGAAGAGAATGAAAATCTGTAACATAGATGAAATTCAACAAACAAACAAAAAACAGAGAGTAAACAAATACGAAGAAGAAATCTATTAACATTTCAAAAGTGTTGTCATGTGAATCAAATTTGTACCAGAATACACCAGACAGAAAAACTTTAGTCTCTCTAGCTTCTGGTTTGTTTTTTATAAGGACGAACACCCAGGTAGGTGGTCCTCTAAAGGGCGGTTTGATATTTGTTTTCCTAATAAAAACAATCAGGAACTTAATGAAGTCAGCTTTAAATGACTTAATCATTTGCCACGGCCGAGTCTACTTCTGAACTGGCTCCTGTCGATGACTTAGTAGAAATCACTAGTTTTGATATCGAAAGCGTATTAACGGTTTTAGTGTTGTCGCGGGATGGTCTTTTCTTCATGGGTCGAAATAAAGAAGTGTGATACATTTATTTGAGACTCCTTAAATCAGACAAAATGTGTAAACGAATCGTCACCGTTTAACTCTCACTGTCATTCTTCTCTCATTGACATTGTTTCTTTAATACTGCTTCTTCTTTATGTCCTTTTCTCTTCTTCTTATTACCTCTTTTTGTTGATGGTGCTGAAGGAGAAAAATTTCTGATTATTTCTCTTACTGTAAACATTTCCCCAATTCTTCTTTCTGTCTCTGTTTAAAATCATCGACGAGTGGGAAGGAAGAGAAGGAGGCCAAGTATACTGGTACTGGAATAAATTGTTGTGAAGATGAGATAAAATCAACTAAATCATATTAATATCAGTTTCTTCTGAAAGTAGACTTCTTTTGACATTGGTAGCCACTGCCGTACCATCGCTTCTCGTCTCCACGGCCGGTGCACTCCAATTTATCGACTTCTTAATTTCCATCATGTTCTAATTATGTCGTATCGATTCACGGCTTACAGACGCTAACGAAACTATATAGAAATATGACCTCACAGTCCACTCTTTTCGGATTGGATGACAGACTCCGCACTGTGACTGTATTTTGTAACGTGTTTAAATATTGCTAAAAGAACTCAGTTCGTTTTGATCCGATCTTTCACAACAAATAACCACAGTCCACTGCTTTCCCTACACCTGTTCTCGTCACAAAATGTGGACAAAAGTAGAATTGTCTCATCTCGTATCGTCAATCCTGTTCGGCACAGACTAAACATGTATGGGAAATCAACATAGACAATTATCAGGATCACCAATACAAGCGTTTGGAAAGAAGAATTTATGTGGAGAAACAAGTTTATGTTGAAGAGATTCCCTTTCTACGGAACAGAAGTTAGAAGAAGTTTGAGGAAGAAAAGAAGACATATGCGCGACGTCCTCTGTGTTAACGAAATGTTGTTAACATAAACCAAAGGCCCTTTTCAGGGCTACTCTTAAGCCGCGAAAATATTTGCTTTTTTGCCTAAAAAGATTTTAATCGTTTATCTTTATGTTTGTGACTGTATATTGTATGTTGCATGTGTTATATATAATCTATGTTGTAGTTTGGATCTAGACAAGGAAATTCCAGTCAAGGGGTTTACATTGTTTGTCTTCCCACGAGGCTTGATTAGTAGGGAGGATTATGATGTAACCGCCACGACTGCGATTTCCTTGTCTAGTTCAAAGCCCAAAGTAGATTTTGCTTCTCACCCAATATTTTTCTTTAAAGTAAAAAGAACTGAAATAGTGTTCACGTCCCAATGTTTACCTGCATCGCATGAATACAGCTATGTTAATTAGGGTTTGCTGTGACCGTTGCGTCCTCAGTACGCTGTGACCAAGGAAATACTAACAAGATAAAACGTCGATAATTGTCACGTTGTAGAATTAACCAGATTTCAACATGTGTATGTTAAACCCTTAGAATATAATTTCGCACCGTCAAATTGTATGAAAGTCTCCATTCATTTAATTGACATAGCCATAAACTAGTGACGCGCGCTTTATTTTTGCCAAAGCCATATACGTAACACTTTTCACAAATAAGTGTTGAAATTCTTTGTTTGGAACAAGGGAGCATCAACGAGGGTCGCAACCATCCTTGACAGACGGTTGCCAAACATTAGAATCTCAAGTTTAAATCTCTTATCTTGAGAATTAAATGTCACTATGCTAGAATCATTTTGCTGGAAGTAAGGAAAATAAGCTAATCCGACGCCATTTGTTATTGGCGTGAAAATTGGTTATTATGGGAATAACAAGGAGCTTTGAAATATGTCAGTGATTATTTGCTCTATTGTTGTAATTACTGCAGTATGTATACTTTATCATGTAGAATTACCATTTGTAGTTTGATTCATTCTTAGTGTTTGATATACATGCATATTTTGAGATATGCTCGGAGTTTTGCGTCTCTCTATCACTACTTCAATTTCTGACAAAAACTCGCCAGGGTGAGTCTTCTTTAATAATTTAAATAAATTGGGAGCACCCCACCCCTAACTTAATAAGCTCCCAACCTTCACAATAGTAATGATGTATTATCACATTTAATTTATTGATGTTATATGTAATTGACAATAAATAATTATTATTTATTACAAGAAACTTTCATTTCATTAGTTTCAATTTTAACAGATCGCGCTGCTAAAAGGGCACTTACTCTAGGACCATCTGATTTTAAAATACCTTATACTGATTTTAAACCTTGTATCAGAAAGTTCTTTCGTCAGAAGTGGCAGGCATTATGGAATGATGCTGTAAATAACAAACTTCATGCAATCAAGCCAGCCCTAAGAGAATGGACCCCTTCCTACAGAACTATACGTAGGGAGGAGGTAGTCATTGCAAGAATCCGAATTGGTCATACTTATATCACCCACACACACATACTAAAAGGTGAAAACCCACCAGAGTGCGTTTACTGCAATGAACCATTCACTGTCAATCACATTATGATAGAGTGCTTTGACTTACAACCTACGCGCAATGGTTATTACATTGTACATGATATGAAAGAACTTTTTGATACTATAAACATCACTCGTATTATAGAGTTCCTGAAAGCAGTAAATCTTTACTCTAAAATTTTACTTTTATGCTATGACCTTGTGCAGTTTTATGCAATATATTTACCGTCCCACTTTAATACCTTTTCATCCTTTTTCATTAACATAGAACATTTACCTCTCCCATTGATCAGGAAGTTTTTTTTTGCACCATTACCATCTTACTGTTTTTAATTTCAATCATATGTTCTTTTATATCGCTGGTCGATATAGGACTTTTCATAAATTTTAAAAGATTACATACTTTTATTGTGCGGCAAATACCAATATCTTACCATTTTACTTTGGGCTGTTTGATTTTCTGTGTCGCTGGCTGATGTTAAACTTTTCTTATTGTCAGACATATAACCTATTGTATGGCGCTGAATGGCCTAAAAATACTGGTGCGCCGTTAAAATTCAATTAATCAATTAATCAACCAAACTTAATAAGCCCCCAACCTTCACAATAGTAATGAGGTATTATCACATTTAATGTATTGATGTTATATGAAATTGACAATAAATAATTAATATTTATTACAAGAAACTTTCATTTCATCAGTTTCAATTTTAAGAAAATGTCTCCCCGGCATTAAAGACCCTTCAAGTATTGACCCTTGCGGATCAACATGTGCTAAACTTTCAAGTTCACTGGATTTATTTTGGGGGGAAAAGGAATTTTTGTCTTGGAAATATGGCAAGTGATGCAGTGAAATTTGCTTAAGAATTAATGTATTCACGGATAAATGATTCTTTCTGACTGATAAGCGCATTATTGTCAATAAATATTTTGCAGGTAGAGTTTTTATTCAGTTTGGGCACAAAATTAGAATAGAGCATGTTTGACATAACACATTTCTGGATGCTTCTAAGTTTTCCGTAGTTGTTAAGAGAGTTGGGAGGCTATGTAGTGTATTGGTTTATAGTCTATGTGCATGGATCCATGTGTTCTGTCAAAGTTCATTTCACACAGTATTGAGATCCTATCTGTAGCACAGTAAATTTTCATTTCAGCGTCATTAAACGTAGTTAACAGTATATAATGTGTTTTACACGAAGTGTTAAATCTAGTTAGGATGCTTTAGCTGCATTTAATGACGCTGTCCTGAAAATATACAGAGTTAGGCCCGCACAAAGAATTAAATTGACCATGCTGGATGGAACGAAATAAATAAAATAAAATCCTCGCAATAGTGTGTATCTGTGTCTTTGTCTCTATCGAAACGTTTTGGTGTTGTGCCTGACCTTAAATAAGTTACTGTGTGTTTGTGATATATGTTGTTGTTTTATTTTACAACTGAGTCAGGCATAGCAGAAAACGAGAAGGGTTTACTTTCATAAAAGTAGTTCTGAGCTCGTGGACACCTTGTCTGAGATGACTGGTCTGAGATGACTAGACTGAGAAAAGAAAAGTAAGGTTAGCAAGACACCTGGATTTCTCTGTCGCATGGGGGAGAATTGTAAGTATGTATCTATGTCCAATGCTTTGGTCCCGATTGAGGTCAGCCCTGTGTAGGCCTGTTCCTATAATTGTTGCAATATTGTTACCAATCTTTAGTACCGTGATGTCACCGCACATGTTTCGTTCCTATTGTCCCTGTGCAAAACGTAACCTATATTCCAGTTTCCCTTGTCCGTACATAGACCGAGCAGACTAAATGTTCATATAATTATACCGTGTTTCAGACAGTTAAATTATCCTAGTTGTGAACAAATTATACGTGTCCACATTAGAAATAATTCAAACATTTAATTATGTCGCCGTCTGCTGAGTATCTATGACAAGGGACGAACAGTTTGCTTCATGGCCAGATTCTACATGAAATAGATAGGAAAGTTAAAACACATCCATCTAAAAAAAAGAGTATTATGCTTGTGGAAGAGATCGAAATTTTGTAAAATGGCCATGCCTTTTGAGGAGTTTAAAGCTGGCCATATATTTCTTTATATAGTGGCCAAGCGTACGGAAGTGTTTGAATATTGGGCATAAATTGTTTTTTTAAAAAAAGGGTTAGACTCATGGAAGAGTTCAAACGTTGGGCATAAAGAGTTTTATAAAAGGTTTACGCTTATGGAGGAGTTTGAATATTGGGCATAAATTGTCATATATATATATATATATATATATATATATATATATATATATATATATATATATATATATATATATATATATATATATAGAGGGTCAGGCTTATGGAGAAGTTCGAACGTTGGGCATAAATTGTTGTATTAAATGATAGGGCTTGTAGAAGAATTCGAACGTTGGACATAAAGATATTTTTATGAAAGGGTCATGCTTATGGAGGACTTTGAATAATGGGTATATAACATTTTAAAATAGTCATGTGTGTTATCTTTTCTTTATTTTATATAGACTAACAGATTCATCCTAAGTTTCGCTTTTAAACATTCTATACCGTCTTAATGAAACTTTTTTATCCGTCTAAATTAAAACTCCATGAGTCTACATTGCAAAACACAACAGAATGGGATATTAAACACAACAAGAAAACAAAATGTTCCTTTTGTTGCAGTAATTATTCCATTTAATTGCTCTTTATTGAGCAATATATTTTGTCCTTTTGATACTTGATAAACGATTTTGAATAATGCCACAAGAACGCTAATTAACATTATAATCCAGGCATTATATCAATGGTATTGTTTCGGATCTTTAAAGAGAAATTAAAACGTTTGAATGTCTAAATACCTTTCAAAATATGATCAGGTTGAACATAAATATTCAATACAAGCATCAGTATCATATGCAATAGAATGAACAATTATGCTGTCTTTTCGGTTGGGTAAACCATCTTGCTAATTGTTAATTTTATAGTGTTTGATTTGAGTATGGCTGACTGACTTAGTCTTCCCAAGTCTAATATATACCTGCACTAACGGTTTGGATTTTCATTTGTCAAAAACCTATATTCATGCTAGTACATTCAGCGTAAAGCTTGAACGAACACCCGTACTCACACGCACACGAAATACCACTTCCAATTTAGCATATATACACCCTTATAGTGCTATTCTCAACAGACAATATTTATTTATGTACATCTTATGTATCGCGCGATCTATCTATCTATCTATCTATCTATCTATCTGTCTGTCTGTCTGTCTGTCTGTCTGTCTGTCTGTCTATCTATCTATCTATCTATCTATCTATCTATCTATCTATCTATCTATCTATCTATTTATCTATCTATCTATCTATGTGTGTGTGTCTGTCTGGATGTCTTTTGAGGGAAAAGTGCTGATGAGGGAGGTAATTCAAGATGGTTGTCTCTCGACTCATCGAACTATCCAGATGCCTATCGGGAAATGAGTGTGCTTTGGGTGGCAATTGAAGGTCGTTATCTATCAATAAATTTACAAGAATCTCGTTTAAGGTGTTGCTCAATGCGCTGAAAACAATGTAAGATACTTGTCCACCAATATATCTATCCGTCTGGTTGTCCGACTATCTGTTACAAAATAATAAGTGTTGTGAAGGCGACACTGTAAGATTATTACGGCGACGTTGATATTATTGTAACTCCAAAGTCTTAAACTAGGTAACCAAAAGAAGCGAAACAGTCTTTTTTATATTCAACTGATAATAATTTTACATGGAATGCAAAGTGACATTCAAGAGACACAATATTGTAAAGTAAAACCCCAAAAGTCGTAAATGCTCTATCAGAAGACCAGCATTTTATTATGTTCTTAAAGATGTCCAATATTTCCAAATATGCTCATGTAACCATATTCTTGAGTGTGCTGATGTGTCAATAGTCTTGATGGATGTAATCTATAATATTTTTAAATGAATTCCCATTGAAGTCCAAACTATTTGTTTAGTATGAAGAGGTCAATGGGCATTTAAATTAATTATTCCTCTCAAATTATATTTAAACTCAAAAAAAATCTTTGGTTATATATTCCAAAACACTGATATGAAACAGGAATAAAGATTTTGCTTACAAGACCTCCATTTTATACCAACTATCGCCTAACCGTTGACACTACAAAATGTTGTGGAAAACATATTTTTCCTATTGGAGAAATTGACGAATTTGTAAACCACATCGGGCCTTGAACGTGAATTGTATTTAACATCTTATATGCCTCTTACAGACCCTGGTTGTAGATTTATATCTGAAACTTTATAACGGTACCCACCAACTTCTCCAACCACGGGCTGTCGATCGCCGAATATATCTAGTAAAAATTGTGATATTATTTTAATGCTTAGTTTCATTGTTTATTTGTTTTTAAATCTAATTCATTTACAGATTCATTTCGGATTTGTGCTTGCTTTAATATGGATATACAGTAAATCTCAGTAATCAATACAAAACACTGAACAAATGTATGACAACAATAACCTTTTAAACATTGTCCACCAATACAAAATATGAATTTATCATAGCCGATAGATATGTTCATTTTTGTTCCAGATAATGATTCAGTGCTCGCCGCCAGGCTTTGGGGAAGGTTTGTAGAATTAAGCTTCTATCCCCGCTGTTCTTTGTCATGCGCATTCACTGATCGATTTATCATGTTCACGAATAACACAAAGTTTACATAAAATATAATATATGAAAGAATTAATCAGCGCCTGATAATCATCATTTTATTTTCTTCCTATAATCAGATTAGCTGCAGACAAACCTTTGGGAGTAACCATGAGCTATCAATATGTGTCTCTCTTTGAAGGACTTCCCCACATGATGCTAAGTGAACGGTTGGATATTAGAGACAGACGCATATGATGATAAAAAGGCAGTTTGAATCAAGGTTTGGCAGCTCGGTACATAGAATCAGCATCGAAAGTAACATCGCCAAAAGGGCATCCCACTAAACAAATTTAGTTAGTATGAATTTCACTACCTTACGGATATCTTCATCAACTTCTGAGAATTCCACACTCTATCTTTTACTTTCCACTGAGGAGGTTAAAAATAACTCCACATCAATTTCCATAGATGAAGAATTGGAAGAGGTTGGACGATGGATGTGGAAAACATTTTCAATCATTTTTCTCGTTTTCGGGCTGACTGGAAATTTACTTACAACTCTAGTTTTCAGGAAAATTGGCATTTCCAAAAGGCCGACGCTCTTATTTCTTTTCGTTCTGGCCATTACAGACAGTGTGGTATTGGTTACCGGATTATCAAGGTACTGGATTCTAAACACATTACAGTTAGATATAAGAACACTGTCTTACTTTGGTTGTAAATTTAATGTATTTCTTATTTATTTCTCAATGCAGTATTCATCTTGGATTCTGGTATTCGTTTGTATCGAACGTGTTATAAAGACATATTTACCAATGCACTTCAGAGGAATCGTAACTCATCGGCGTGTGTATGTGTCCCTTATTATTTTATTTGTTGTCCTTTTCGGTGTCAACCTCCATTTCTTTTGGACATATGGTATCAATAAGTTTACAAATGGGGAGTGCAGTTCATTTACTCCGGAATATTTTTATTTTATCGAATTTGTGTTCGCACATGTAGACTTTACCTTTTTATCGGCCGCGCCTTTGCTCATAATGTTGGCATGTAACATTTCTCTGGTTCGAGCCTTGATTCGGATTGAGAGGGAGCGTGCAAGGATGATGCACGACATCGTCTTTCGTCGTACGCAACATGTTGGCATGAAACTAACTAAAATGCTTTTGGTAAGCACATTCTATTTTCTCATTGCTACTGTCCCTGTCTCTGTGTACTTCATCGTGGACCCATATAAAAGAAAACAGTACGATGCAGATAACGACAAATATAGTATTGCTATTCTTGATTTCGTGAAAACAACGACTTACTTGTTGCAGTATTCCAACTACTCCGTCAATTTCTATCTGTACTCTCTGACGAATGCCAAGTTTTGGAGAAAGCTGAAGATTGCATGTGGATGTCAAAAAGGGCAAGTTTTTTTTTTGTATCTTTCTGTAATATTTAGATAAGAAATACTTAGTGTACGCCTGTTCTGATGTACCGTTCCTTACGTCAGTCTGTATCCAGTTTCCTGTTAGGTCAGTAATCTTTTCAGGACTTTTCTAATTAAAACTAAAGTCAGCAAAATGCATTATATTAGTATGACATTTGACATTTTTACCAATTATACAAATTAAATGAGTTAAGGTAGTTAAACTTTGGACTGTTCTCTTGAATTATGAACCACGTTTACTTTAAGTGAAGTATGTTAGTGTTCTGTGTTATATAGAAATATTTCTAGTATTGTCAAATGTGTCAAAAATTCGTTATACACTACAGATGCCGATGACTGTATTATTAATATTTTTATTATTAATAGTAGTAGTAGTAGAAGTAGTAGTCGTAGTTATAGTAATAGTAGTAGCATTAGTATTATTAGGGGCCTAGAGTGGCCGAGTGGTCTAAAGCGCTCTCCGTTACGGATCACTGCCATCTCATTTCTGTCTGCGTGGGTTCGAATCTCGGATTCAGCCAATGCGGGTATGTGAGAAAGCTTGCCGGTAACTGCTCGTGGGTTGGTGGTTCTTTCCGGAATTTTCCGGGTTCTTCCTCCACCACTAATACTGGCGGACATATTGAGCCTATCTTGTGCTGAAAAATGGCGTTAAGTCTAATAACAACAACAACATTGTTATTATCATAATTATTATTATTAGTAGTAGTAATAGTAGTAGTAGTATTATGGAGAGACCCTTACAATTGATTCTCATAAACAGCCCGCCTTTATCGATCATTGTCATGTCACCCCTGTTCGAGCGTCTGGCGAGCGTGGGTATCTGAGAAAGTTTTCCATTAGTTTCCCGCCGGTTCGTGTTTCTTACCGAGGTTTTCACAGGTCCATCCACCACAAAATATAGACTGTTTTGGGCTGGAAAATGAAGTTAGGCATAAAACAACAACTAAACACCTGTACCAGTAGTAGTGGGTTTGGTGGTTCAGGTGTTGGAGGTAATACCATTTATAATAGTAAAGGTGGAGGTGGTTAAAGGTGAAGTTGTATAAGATCAGATTGCTATCGGATATTTATAGTTTATATTGTCTAATTATTGCAGCAGCAGAAGCTGATACGGGTTTTTAATAATAATAATAATAATAATAATAATAATAATAATAATAAAAATAATAATAATAATAATAATAATAATTAATAATAATAATAATTAATAATAATAATAATAATAATAATTAATAATAATAATAATAATAATAATACTTAATAATAATAATAATAATAATAATAATAATAATAATAATAATAGGGGACCCGAGTGACCGAGTGGTCTAAAGCGCTCTCCGTTACGGATCACTGCCATCTCATCTCTGTCTGCGTAGGTTCGAGTCTCAGATTCGGCCTGTGTGGTATGTGAGAAAACTTGCTAGTAGCTTATCGTTCGTTGGTCGGTGTGTTCTTTCTGGGGTTCTTCCTCCACCATTAATACTGGCCGCCATATATAGCTTGTCGTGTGCTGGAAAAGGTCGTTAACCCCTACAACAACAACAGCAATACTACTACTACTACTACTACTACTACTACTACTACTACTACTACTACTACTAATAATAATAATAATAATAATAATGATAATAATAATAATAACAGTAGTATTTGTTTGCAATGCAGGCCAATGGCCCATGATGCATGATGTTATAGTGCGTAACAAAAGAACATCATATTTATACGAAGTAATTATACTTGAAAGTAATCATTATTGCATTTTTAACTGGGTACTACAGCATAATAACACAACGAATATCAAGGTAACCCTAAAACTTGCATGGAGCAAGATTTGTGATATCGATATGAAGTCTTATGTTGATAGAACGGTCAAATATTGCTAAATTTGTCATCAGAAATTTACTAGTATCATTTTGTATCAAATAACTATTTTTTTTCTAAAATAGGAGTTTGGGTGGGTAAATATTTTCTTCGTATTTTTCCATATAGCGGACAAGTCATGTATGTGTGCGTGCGTGCATCTCCCAGCAATTCAAGAAATATTTGACAAATAAATTCAACTTCCAATAACATAATAATAATAATAATAATAATAATAATAATAATAATAATAATAATAATTGATTGATTGATTGAATGATTGATTGATTGATTGATTAATTGAATTTTAACGGCGCAGTAGCACGTTTAGGCTTTTTAGCGTCATACAATAGGTTTTATGTTTAAAAATAAGAAAGGTTTAACATCGACCAGCGATATAAAAACCATAATATTTAAATATAAAATGGTAAGATGTTGGTGACAGGAAAATATGAATCTTTCCAATCAACGGGAGATGTAAATGGTGTATGTTGATGATAAGATGCTGTAAATAGGAGGCGGTATTTGCATTAGATAATAATGCTTTTAGGTGATGTCATACAACTTATAGTTTAAAATAAAGATTTACTTCCTTCAGGAAATCTAACATACTAGTGATTTGTATTGTATCAAAAAGTTCCTTCATGTCATGTACATTATAGTATTTATCACGCGTAGGTTGCAAGTCGGAACACTCGGTCATAAAGTGCTTAACAGTGAATGGTTCATTGCAAGAAACGCACTCTGGTGGATCTTCACCTTTTAGTTCCCCCTGCGGGTTCGGGGTTGTGCAATTGGCCCGACGTGCTTCGCCACGTGTCGTAAAAGGCGACTAAGTAGAGGCAACCCGTTTGCAGTGGGTTGCGACCTTTGTCGGAGGAGGAAAGGATCCTGGTAGTTGCAACACACTACTTTGGCCTCTACTTCTCTTAAACGGGTGGTCGAGATGGAACCGGTCTCGACAAATCGGCTGGTCGCGCCGAGTACGAGGATGTCTTTTTTTCACTTACTCATCTTCTCTTTCTTTCTTGTATCTCTCTTAATACCACCGTTGCCCCTACATTCTTTTCCTCTAGCTTTCACTTTCCCAAGTTTTAGAAGACTTCCTAGATAGCGGTGGCTCAACGGGTCAATCGGGAGATAATTTTACCAACACCAGAAGGAAGCTTCATGGGTCAAACCCAGGTAATTTTATCTAACGAGTATGGCATCTATGTATCCCTGGCACTTGACAAGTATCCCTTCGTTGGGCTCCGTGGCGGGTGGGGAGCATGGGTGCTGAAATTTTAAATTCTTAATCATGGCAAACACAACAAAAAAACCAGCAATAAACGTACCAAACCACTGTCTGACTCGGATGAAGAACCATGTGGCGTGGAATCATTTCCACGCTTCATGGTTATTCAATCAAAAGATTATGCTAAACCGCTTTCAGGTTTATCTCCGTTTATTATCGAGAAAACCAGTACGGGATCGATTGGCACACCAAAAAGTGTGAAAAAACTAAAATCGGGTTGTCTTCTTGTAGAGTGTGAGCGAAAGAGTCAAACAGATAATATCATGAAAATGAAAACATTATTTGATATTCCAGTGATCTCATTCGCCCACACTACACTGAATTCGTCCAAAGGCGTAATGCGATGTTGTGATTTGGCTCGAGTCACCGACACAGATATCATCGAAGGGATGAAGCATGAAGGTGTCACTGCAGTGCGAAGAATACGTATTAAACGTAATAATACCCTGCATGACACCAATACATTTGTACTCACCTTTAATAAACCAATTGTGCCCAAAGTGGTCAAGGTTGGTTTTTACAAGTAAAGGTCGAGATCTACATTCCTAACCACCTTTGGTGCTATAAATGTCAAAAATACGGCCATCACGAGGATCGATGTTCCAGAGCCAAGGTATGTGGCCAGTGTGGAGACCACTCTCATCAGGAAGCTGATTGTTAGAGCAACTCCACATTGTGTCAACTATAGAAAGGAACATCACGCCAGTTCCAAGGATTGTGATACATGGAAACAGGAGAAGGAAATTCAGAGGGTAACGTTTACCTTGAACATTCCCTACCCAGAGGCCTGAAAACTTGTCCAGGCAAAAACATTCCTTCCTGGCCCATCCTTTTCCACAGTCGTAAAACACAATCCAATAAGCAGCCTGTGTTGTTCGATGTAAATTTTAAACGTGACTTTTCTTTTTGAGATTTTAATCTTCTAAAGGCATCTGAATAATTAGATGATGATGAGTTTCTCGAAAAATTATCGGCAAGGATATTTGCTATGTCACGTTTCGAACTGAAATTGCTATTTCTTGTTTTCAGGTGTCGAATAGAATTGTGTTTCCTCTTTCCATTTTTTTTAAATATGGTATCCCAAACTTTTTTCATTGAGGAACGAGAGTTTAAAGAAGAAATATATTTCTTCCAGGATGCACGTTTACATTCTTTGACTGTGCGTCGAGTTTTAGCCCGGGCAATACGACATTTAATTAAATTTTCGGGCGTTGGACGATTGTTGAATGTTTTTAATGCTTCTCGGCGTTGTCTAATGGCTTCTTTAAATTCCTTGGTTACCCAAGGTTTTTGCGATCTCTTACTGTTCTTTGAGGACTTTGGAATAGATTCATCTGCAATTGAAATTAGAACGGAGGTAAAATGCTGTATATGATTAACAGCGTTGAATACGGTATCATTATTTAGTCTATTTTATATAGTGGTTCAAACATATCCCAGTCGGCCATCTTTATATTCCATTGTGGAATTGCGTCATCAAGTTTAGAGTTATTTTCAAGAGTGATTAGAAAGTGATCACTGCTGTGAAGGTCATCAAGCGACCTTCCATTCATAGTCCAAAAGCAGTGAGGGAGAGCAAATTGTCAAATCTATGCATGTGTACGTACCCGTTCCTGGGTGTAAATATGTTGGCGAGTTAGTGTTATATAGACACAGATCGTGTCTAGAAATGAAATCTTCTACTTCATGGCCTCTATCGTTTATGTGATTTGATCCCCATAGAATGTTATGGGCATTAAAATCCCCGAGTAAATCGAAGGGCGCGGAAAGTTGTTCAACAAGATTGTCTAATTCCTTTTGTACTAGGTTGGTGTTTGGTGGTAAGTAAATGGAGCAAAATGTAATCACTCGATGTAGAGTGACACTTACATCAATGGCTTGTAAATTTGTATTTAAAGGAATGACTCTGTGAGGGGCTCTATTGTTCACAGCAATAGAGACTTCTCCTGAAGCCTTGTCAGCGTTTTGACAGTTCGCGTTAAACAGGGAAGTGTTTTTAAAAGTAATTTGATCTGTCTCTTTCAGGAATGTTTCCTGTAAACATAGTACCACAGGATCGTGTTCATTTAAAAGCAGAATAATATCATTGTAGTTTGCTTTAAGTCCTCGATAATTCCATTGTATGATGGTGTTCTTCATTATAATGTTATGCTGGAGATTCTGGAGCTAGGTTAGACTATTCGCGGAGGAAGTATATGTTGTTATTTGTCTGGAGGAAGTACGGGAGTATATTTAGTTTTTCCAGGTTTGGAGCTACTCTGAGTACATTGAGCAGTTTCTTCTGCATCCATGCTCTCAATGTATCCAAACCTGTTATAATGTTTAATGGGGTCATCTGACCCCTCTTGCTGCTTATTTGTTTGTGCTTTGTGTTTCTGTTTTGGTGATTTTGGTGGTGGATTGTTATTACATGTTGTCTGAGTTGATGTTGTGCTTTTCTCTGGGTTATAATTCAGGATATTGGCACTTGTGGTTGAATCGGGCTGATCCGTCTATGTTTGCGCGTCCTTGGTGCATTTTGGATTGTGTTTTACGATTGTGGAGAAAGATAGGCCAGAAAGGGATGTTTTTACCAGGACAAGTTTTCTGGCCTCTGGGTAGGAAATGTTCGAGGTGAACTTTACTCTCTGAATTTCCTTCTCCTGTTTCCATGTATAACAATCCTTGGAACTGGCGTGATGTTTCTTACCACAGTTGACACAATGTGGAGTTGCTCTACAATCGGCTTCCTTATGAGAGTGGTCTCCGCATCGGCCACATACCTTGACTCTGGAACATCGATCCTCGTGATGGCCGTATTTTTGACATTTATAGCATCGAAGGGGGTTTGGAATGTAGATCTCGACCTTTACTTGCAAAACCCAACCTTAACCACTTTGGGCACCGTCGGTTTATTAAAGGTGAGAACAAATGTGTTGGTGTCCTGCAGAATGTTTTTACGTTTAATACGTTTTCTACGCACTACAGTGACACCTTCATGTTTCATCCCTTCGATGATATCTGTGTCGGTGACTCGAGCCAAGTCACGACATCGCATTACGCCTTTGGACGAATTCAGTGTAGTGTGGGCGAATGAGATCACTGGAATATCAAAGAATGTTTTCATTTTCATGATATTATCTGTTTGACCCTTTCGCTCACACTCAATCAGAAGGCAACCCGATTTGAGTTTTTGGACACTTTTTGGTGCGCCAATCGATCCCGAACTGGTTTTCTCGATAACAAACGGAGATAAAGCTGAAAGCTGTTTAGCATCATCCTTAGACTGAGTAACTATGAAGCGTGGAAATGATTCCACGCCACATGTTTCTTCATCCGAGTCAGACAGTGGTTTGGTACGTTTATTGTTGGTATTTTTGGTTGCATTTGCCATAATTAATAGTTAAAAATTTCAGCACCCATGCTCCCCACCCGCCATGGTGCCCAACGAGGGGACACTTTTTGAGTGACATGGATACACAGATGCGATACTCGGTACATAAAATTACCTGGGTTTGACCCATGAAGCTTCCTTCTAGTGTTGGTAAAATTATCTCCCGATTGACCCGTTTAGCCACCGCCTTCTAGGAAGTCTTCTAAAACTTGGGAAAGTGAAAGCTAGAGGAAAAGAATGTATGGGCAACGGTGGTATCAAGAGAGATACAAGAAAGAAAGAGAAGATGAGTAAATAAACAAAAAGGACATCCTAGGGCTCGGCGTGACCAGCCGATTTGTCGAGACCGGGCCCATCTCGACCACCCGTCTAAGAGAAGTAGAGGCCAAAGAAGTGTGTTGCAACTACCAGGATCCTTTCCTCCTCCGACAAAGGTCGCAACCCACGGCAAACAGGTTGCCTCTGCTTGATCGCCTTTTATGCACTTGGCGAAGCACGTCGGGCCAATTCTACAACCCCGAACCCGCAGGGGGAAAAAATAATAATAATAATTATAATAATAATAATAATAATAATAATAATAATAATAATAATAATAATAATAAACGATTTGCCCTAAAAAAATAAAACTCCCATGCTAATAGTGCAAATCATCGGTCGTTGCAAATTACGGATTGATATAAGCGAACTAAAAACAGATGGATAACCTTTAACGAGTACTGCCATTGTAGTGATCATGGTAATTGTTGCCGTTATTCCCTGAACCATGAGCAGTAGTAGTGGTAGTAGTAGCATGATCAGCAGCAGTATTTGTATCATTATCTGTAATATTATAATGTGGAAATGAGGCTCTCGGGAAAAATAACACAATTGCCACAGCAAGAGTTAATTCGCTCCCCTAACAACTTTTTCTTGTTGGCATGGTGATAGATCTCGAAAAAAAAAACTTCAAATATATCTAAGATCTAACACATACTTGAAGACCTATGGTTTGCATCAACTCATTCCACAACTTGAAATATATTTTACCACGAAGTTCAAAGAATTAAAGACTCTAAAATCTACAATACTAGAGAAGGAAGGGGAGGGGTAGTAAATCAGATTGCATAGGATTCAACGAACTAGTGAGATTATTAAGAAATAGGTCCAATCAAAGGATGCAGTTGACATGGACACATAATCATGGCAACAAATACTTTGGAGCAAAGTGTTGATATTTTATTTTTTTTCCTTTGTAGAGTGTGTGCAGTGTGCGGAAGCTGTAAGATGTAAACTACAAAATTCAGTCATGTATTTAATACATAATATGGCATTACCTACAATTCTCAATAACAGCATATACACCAATATGCGAATCGTGTGTGATCGATTTTACTACAGGTACATGTAAATATCATAAACGGTTGATTATAGTCATCCTTTTTTGACGAACATTGTTTTGATTCTATTTTTATTTATTTTATTTTTAAAATTTATCTGAAGAACGATACAGGATGGAAGGATAAAATAAACATTGCTCTTCTTGAACTATGCATGAACCGGATTCAATAATTCCTGAATCTAAAACAGCATGTCAATTAAATGTTTCTATCTAAAACCCAACAATTGCTATATAATAACAGGACAAGACTATACATAACCTATACTTACAGACACGCAAATATACTGCAAGGATATTAAAGAAAGGAAATGACATCACAAACACAGGAGCAAGGAGCAAGGATAAGAGTGTCTGCACACACTGTATTCTCAAACATACGTCGATACTATCATACAAAACAAGTAGAAATTACGAACCCAGTTACATGTCCTTCTCCGAGTTTATCTATTCAAGTACATATAACACCACTAACAACAACAACCACTATAGATAGAAGTGAACATCGTGACTTTAAAAAATTGGACAACATAACGTGTGATTGAAAGAACACTGCATTTTCAAAAACAATTTTTCACTAAGTATATTTTTTGTGTACACAGCAGTTGCTGAACAAAGAGGATAATGTCTATGGAATATGTTAAAATCAGCTTTCTCAACAGTAGTACCAATCTTAAAACCCAACAATCACTATACGACTTCATAGCGTAAAAGACACAACTTTGACAGAACAAAACGCATTTCTGTAAAACGTACTCATCAAACAATATGGTTCTCAAAAAGCTTTCGTTATAGAATTAAATGTGTTTATACACACACGAAAAGACATCATATAATGCCTAAACACCCTATGAATTTGCTTGACAATTCCGACGAAGGCACGAATTCCTCCAAAACTCCATATTAAGAACAAAACAGAAAAAGACTTTGTAAAGCATACAGACATGGTAGACAAGGTTAGAAAAATAAAAAATAAAATAGTCGAAATTCAAATAAAGTGACGAACATAAGACTAGTCGATTTGAAAAACAACCACTTTCACATGAAATCCTTCTCAACACGGACAACAGCAATCCACACGCTATGCCAGAGTATTGCCTTCACAAATTGTATGCATACAGTTTTAAGCCATGTGGATTTGTACGTGAGAATTAAATAAATCAGCAGCATTGTGGACACACGCCAATCTAAGAATATCTTGAAAATCGCTTGAAGTACGGAAATCAAATAATATAATACGCATTGATGCTACAATGGTGTGGACACGTTCGCCACGTTCGACAATCGTAACGATACAGCTTTGATTGCGAATGATAAAATCCACAACTACTGGCAAAAGAAGATCAAGCAAGGATGTAGTGTGGATATTATGGATTGTTTGCACGTGAACATACGTATTTGCTGACCTCGCTTGATATAATAATTGAGACTGAACAGAAATGTAAAGTGTTCTATTCAATGGCTAATACTAACGAGAGTATAAGGTGAGCTTCAATGAAATCGGACTTTAAATGCCACGCGTGGAACATTTGTATAATGTGTCAAACAACATCAGTCAAGTTCTAAAAAGAACGACAGCAAAGTCGATTGCAAATCGGAACATTCATCATTGATTCTGGGTTGTGATCATAAGACGATGCCTTCCAAGGTCTACAAGTAAACTATGTCTTCATTGGCATCATCAGCAAATAAAGCCCTAACGTCTCCATGATAACAATTACTATAGATGGCATGACGTTATGTGCCGTACCCTTTCATCCTAGTTTTATCCAGAAAATTTAATTGAGATCTTACATGAATCATTTTAAAGTTAAATGAGAAGTAGGAACTACCAGTACCCACGGCATTTTATATTACGATTATGTAGAAGGATGTCCTTTGTGGAGCTTTGATTTCACTCCACACCACGAAGACAGCGGTGAATGACGTTTCTATCCTATGAACTCGGGCCAACTTAGGTGGAATCTCAGTTCGCACTAGATATGACTAACACAATCAACTTCATCTTGTATTCCGAATTTGAATATACTCTGGAAATCAGCGGTTTGCGAAAAGTAATCAGAGACTTTGTACCAAAAAGTACTAATGAAGATCAGCGCTGGAGGTGTTTCCAACTAACACAATTGAAGAAGGAAATGAATTTGGAAAACTTAGTCTCTTGTTTTACTGGCCACTTGGCTAAATGATCACACAACTGACCAAATCTCTTCATGGCTGTAAGTGACTTTAATCATTCTAGGCAGAAACGAACGACACGTCTTTGATGATTGAACAAAACGAAAAGTTGGAAACGTATCTGGGAAATGCATGGACTATCACCTCAGAAGAGAGAGATTTAAAGGGCATGAGAAAGGCTCGAGTTACTGTTCCTTACCTCTGCTAACTGCTTTTGAAACGAGACTTATCAAAGGTCTTTGCAGCAGAACATACTTTCCGTTGATCGACTTACTGGACATGCATATTCAAAGAACATTCCATGCTTAAATTGTAGATTTATCATTAAATGCTAAAAAAATGAATATCTGGAAATGTGTTACCGCTGACTCACAACTGCTGCACACCTTTCGGAATCCGGTAGTGTGTGCTAATAAAGGAACATTCACATCGAAACGGTTAGTTAGCCATTTATTTTCTTAACCATCACAGTGTTGAAACATTTAGTACTTATTGGTTGAAAGACAATTTCTTTGACCTTATTAGAAGAAATGCTGTATCTACGCAACTCAATAATGTCAGTTTACAATGATTAAATTTGATAGCGTGAGGACAAAATGGTGTGTATTTGCTTTATTAATGCTATTTGCAAATGGAATGGAATTTGATGGCTCTTACCATCCATTTTCGTTGGTTTTCTTGATGTCTGCGTGAGCGGGATGAAAACACAGTTGATGTAGAAAATGGTCATTATTTCTTTTTAGAAATATTCTATTTTTAGACATGCTCTTTCACATGTTCTCGTGGTCATTACATAGTTTTTAAGAGGTATGTATTTGGGAAACGGTCACTCAGATTGTTATGTATATTGTTTCAAACTGAAAAAGTAGAATATTAAAGTTTAAAATTTTAGTTTTACAATTAGTTAAAACACTTGAAAGTTTATATTTTCTGGACCTTTTTCAAATCATCCCTAATTTCGAAAGAATTTGTCACTAGTTGGTTTGTTTAAAATATATACATGTTTTAAATTAGCGAATTTTATTCTGTTCTACAATTTGTACAAGTTCGTTTTACAAATATTTACATTTTGGGGAAAATTGTCTTTTAATATCCGCTTAGATAATTTATCATACTTTCCTTCTGAATCAAATTTTTAACATTTCTGGACGTTGTTTAGTCACCAGTAAATACTCTCTAAGCTCTAAATTTTAATTTCACTACAGGGCAAACTGTTAATATGTTTTCCTGATTTTCTTTTTTGTCTGCTATTGACCGATACAGTTTCGGAATGTTAGCGCAACCTTTAGCACTGATCAATTTAGTAATACAATACATTATTTCTCATTGGAAGATCTTTCTTATGCTGCTGTTTTCAAAGTGCTGAGGGACAGGTTTCTAAAAATAGCATTATCTAAAGAGCTCAGGAAGCAACCTTTGTCGTCAACCATACTCAAGCGTCAATCACAATAATTTCAAATACTAACGGAATACCATCACATTTAGAGGTTTGTAATTCTTTTCCACCCATTATTGAGTAACACTTTTATTTTATTCCACAGAGAAAAAGACCCAAAGATCGCAGTATTTACGATGAATTTACAGATAACACCAGTTACAACAGGGTCGGCAACTTATGCGGAGTCTGGCTTTAGTACGACTGCGGTCGAGACTCAGGTTTCTTCACCGGAGATTGATGGCGTTATGGAGCAGAACGTTTCCTGTTGTTGCCGCACTGCAGGATAAGAACAATATTTCTTATTTGACATTTGCTAGATCCGCGATGCAAAGCAACAACAGACATGCCACGATAGATGCACGAGCATCATAATCTGTTTGTGGCGGTCAATAGGTGCCAGCAAATATTCACGTGCGTATAGATCGTAGTGTATGTAATATATGGGACGGAGTCATGCACAAATGAGCATGCGAGCATGCAAAGCGTACATAATTAAAGATAATGCCACAAATATTTTTTTTCATCGCTCATAATATAAATTCTTGTTGTATCCATTAACGTTGTCCCTTTCGTCTTTGTAAGGACATATATATATTTTTTATTATAATTGACGTGAGATTGTATAATGCTTTAAATGGGTGATGTCCAAGAGCTTTTGCATCGTGTTAGCGATAAGATTCGGACATACTTTTAAAATGAAAAGCTTACTATTAATTTCTCTTTTCGATTTCATTTGGATATTTCAGACGAGTTCCTTGTTGTAAGAAAAAACATTGTTTCAAAGATGTCCATTGTATGTTTAAAGAAATTATTGCCAAAAGTATTGACAAAATACTTGTTTAATGCTTTAGCCTTCATGATATTTGTTGCTGAGCCTTTCGTCGTAAAAACGTGAGGCGTAAGTTAAATGTCTATGTGAAAGCAGCGTCAATGGTACTGATTTTAACATATTTGTGAACATTTACCATTCCATTTCAACAATATTCTTACACCTCACAGTGTATATTGTCAGTATTAAGTAGGATAAGCAATATGTATGACACATTGTTCTGACCGAAGTTCCTATCAAACGCAGTGGTTTACATATATAATAGATATCAAACTGCTAGATTTGAACAGAGTCGTCGTTATTTTGGAGCTATATAAATAACGCAGACGAATAAAGTCTACAGCTTCGAACAATTGCGGCTGTTACCATAGATGCGGATGATTGAAGATAAATATTATAGTCACGAAGAGACGATCTTCATGGGAATAGTACTCATTAAGCAGGCTGAAAACGAAAAGATTGCAGAAAGTACAATATACGCAACAGAGCTGCCTGCTTCCAATCTACTGCAAATCGCATGCAGTAAATTGATACGAGACAAATAATGGCGTCTTAAAGCAGTTAACCTCAAACGCTCAAAAAGTAATAATCTAGTTAATACTATGATTTCAAATCTATGCTTTCAGAAGACTTAAATCACAATGATAGTTGTACATTATTTAGTGAGGAATAGTTATGTATTTGATGTAATAGATAACTTTATCGATACTGGAACTTAACATAGTGAAACCGTATGCATATACGTATCTTTTAACGTTAACCTGACTATCTATTCGTTAACGCTATCTACATAAACAGAAACTGATTCAAATGTCATTAATATTGTATGATCTAACTTTATATGTACTTCAGATGCATTTTATATTGCTTCGTACGTCATGACTTTGTTTTGGTCTATATTTCCTGTTCTTGTTTGTCATGTATCATAACACCAAAGCACCTTCAAAACCATTTCTTAACAGTAATGTTCAAACGACTACAGTCACTTCTAGGTCTATAAATCCACAAACATTTTGTCAGTTTAGATGCATTGTGAACTTAGTGTAAACTGACATACATCTGACTGTTGTTTGAAGAATACTATGTATATTATCCTAGATCAGAGTTATGTTTTAAATACAGCCCATCGAATAAATGGGTGTATAGTCTATATACAAAATGCACTCAAAGCTGTGTTGTGAGAAGAAGAAAGATGTTTTGAAGAAATGTTTGCATCTACAACATTGCTGCTGTACTGTACTATAATGTGGATAATAATTTCAGTACCATTTTAAATAATCATTGAAGGAAAGAAATCAAATTTTCTTTTGTAGAATTTGAATACCTAATAATCTGTCGAACTTCCCTATCACAAACAACATAAAATCACCCACTGGCAGTTTCATACAAGAATCACAATTATAAACGTTTATATCTTATTTCTGAAGCAGAAGAAAATAATAATAATAAAAATAATCAAAAGAAATGTGGATAGATTATTCTTTGCAGCTTTCAGTTTCCCATTCATTATTTGTCTTTACCTCACCACGATTCCTTCAGATATCATGCCAATTAAATGGAAAACGTATCTGTCTTGAAAAGACAGTTGAAATATCATCTTAATTGGGTAAATGGGGGGAAAATGTTTCACCTTTGTGTTGTTTATAGTTGTAATGAAATTATAATTGATATTGATGAATGAAATAAAATATTTGTCATTGTATTTTTTTTGTGTCGTTATTAGTTAAACAATATAGTTAATATATATATATATATATATATATATATATATATATATATATATATATTTGTTTTGCGTTCTCATGTCGTGAAAAGTTTTCATAGAAGGTGCTCAATATCAGCCAGTTTTTCCTCTCGAAATATTGAAAGTATTTTAAATCTTTTCATTATTATCATTGATAGTCATACTGTGTTAATAGTTAAACAAAATGTTAACATGACTTTCAACACCAGGATCGATCGTATAATAACGTGGGGATTGTGTCTACATGTTTGTCGGTCCATCCATAAGTGATGCAACTTGAAATTCTTTCAATATCCATATATTTTTAATATTTTATGTATGAATCTCTGAGCGGGACCTGTTCGGGCAATAATAAAGATTTGAAGTTTGTTACGTAGAGACCTGAAGGTTGGTATTAAGTCATCTTCTTGATCAGTACAATACAATATATGCAATGGAGTTTTCGAGTTATACCGTCTGGTCTTGCTCCATCAGGGATGTTTCCCGTGGGTATGATGAACGTGGGTCACAACGTGGAAACTATTTTGACACCCACCCAATAACCATTTAAAGGACGTGATATATAAGCAGACACATTGGTCTATCCAATTCTGAGGACGGATCATGCTCATTAAATTGTGGATTTGCCCTTGTGTCATAGCATGCAGTTGAGATCCACACCCTTTAACCATACACCTTATCGTAAAATTGGCTTTAAGAACACGTTACTTGGTAAGGCAATAAGCACGAGATGGGCATATTCTATGCTGTGTCATATTCTTGTTACTTGAATTCTGGAGGTTGCGTTATATGTCAATGTTTTGGTGCTATCTTCAAAATAGTTAACTTTGCGAGGGTTAATCCGCGTGCTTTTACCATCACTATCCGCCACTGATGTGAAATTGTGGTATCTTAGCCACAACTGTATTGGAAGTTTCATAAATTGTTTGTGCCCATAGCCATTGCGTTATCTTCTTACAACTGCATAAAAGGAAAGAGCATGCTGACACTATCTTTTTCTTAAAATAGCACCATACGTGTTAATTCCAAGAACTCTTCACATGAACATAATTGTGAAACAGTCTAAGAAATTTGAGATGCGATCCAACATTTTAGAAGCTTTATATCATGTGAGACGACTTGAACAGTACCATATATTATTCATTATTTCCTGGCCCACATTAACGTATGAAGTGAGAGAAACCTTCAAAGAGTTTAACATTTGCTGGAATAGATGTATCTGTGGAGAAGAAGGAACTGTCTGGTTAGTTACAAACCATAAATTTATGTTGGCAGAGGGATGGAGACCACATATATTTCACAACCAGAACTTATTACATTACACTCAATAAAAATAATTATTTTTACTAATAAAATGGATAATTATTTTTACTAATAAAATAGATAAAATAAGTTTTCGGTCCACAAGTTAGAGCAAAAAATTCATCAAGATATTTGAGGGCTGAAAGATTGTAACTTTTATGGTATGATAGCCCAAACCTCCTTCAAATTGGATTGGCAGCCCTAGAAGGATAAATATCTTAACCCATTTTAAACTGCAAATTACATACGTACATATATATATATATATATATATATATATATATATATATATATATATATATATATATATATATATATATATATATATATATATATATATATATACTTTTCCTTTACTTTCATTTCATTGTTAGCCTCGTAAGCTGTTAAAGTGTGTTTTATTAACCCCAGTAAAGATAACTTCAGTTTTAAAGTTGTAATCAAGAGTCTCAAACTGTTACAAATATTTTATATTATATTTTCATGTTAAGACTATTTATGGAATTTACTTATTCATCTATGAGTATCGGTCCATCCGTCTTCCCTGTCCATGCTGACGCCGCTCAATATCTTTACTTATTAACATTAAACTTTCACTAAGGGTGAACATTGAATTGGTATGTGTTTACCATTTATATTAAGAGACAGAGGCACATACCTTGATTATTTTATATGAGAGGGAGAAAGACCGAGAGAGTTCAGTCTCTAAAATTTTAATATCTCCACGATCCCACTATACATATAATTTCTTGCTTTACATACAGTTCTAAAACTGCGTAAAAAACGTCTTTTCTACAAAATCGATACACTACTATTAAAATCCTTCATCCCATTGGCAACAGAACTAAATAGTATTTTGTTATGTCCTAAATTAATGTGAAAGCATAAACATCCAACTCACACACCGTGCGTCTTAGATTCCCATTTTCAGTTGTCATGTGACGATATTACGTGTTGACGAGCTATATTAAAAACAAGGAAAATAAACTAAATACGTGTAAATTTAAGAATTTTCAAACGTGATTGTCACACATTTTTGATCGAACGCAAGTTTATTTTCAACATGTTTGAACATTCTGAATCTGACAAGAAAAATAGAAAGAAAGCTAAACTATTGAAATTTCTCTTTGAAACGTAGATACCTATTAATATTCTGGTGAGGTATTAGCACTAACTTTTTAATGAAAACGTTGGCATTTTCTTTATAATTGCATCAGATAGTTAGTTATCAGGAAACATATTGTAGCTAAAATGTCATTCTCTTAGAACATACATAGTTTCGTTGATAAAGGCTACCCTTTACAATCTCTTGATGCGTACGAAAAAGTATTCATCGAGTTCCAACAAATTAGAACAGTTTCGTGTTTACTTTTTCTCGTCTTCACGCTTTTCTAGCGTGGCCTCTGGTGCGTAGTATGTTCACCTACATCATCAGAACTAAAGCTTAAATTCAGTTTCGGCGCCCAATCAGCATAAACTTTCTCGAATCTTGCATATTAGAATGAGCTAACGTGTTTCTGCTGTCAATATTAGGTAATTGCTATATAATCCGGTTGCACCATTGAATTGAATGCACGAATGTCCGAGAATACTACATTACCTAGCTTCAAATTTCGCAAGTATATGTTCATTGTATCTAACTTTATCCATCTGCAGGTTGATGTGTCGTACACCGTAATTGTCAGAACGCAATAGACTATACGAAGCGGTCAGTATAACCGCATGGCGCTCAGAATTAAAAGGTTAATGCTCGGTCTGATGCCAGGATCATGAGATTTGATAGGGTACATCTGAAACGCTCCGGTTGCAGCTGCTGCTGCTGATTTACAGTTTATTGGCACCGACGAAGCAAATCTACCTTTCGCATCAACTGTGTTTAGCAGGTGTAGTAAGCCGTTGTTCTTTTTTGCATCTGCTACACTAAACATATCAGCACAATCCATAATGTAAATATAATCCACAGCAATTGCTATAGTCGTTCCTGCGAAGCGATTTCCTTTTTGATATTGAAGTTCATTGGAGAGACTTACAGTCTTCAAAGTAATGCTCTACAGTCATAAAAGAAGCTATGTTTTTCTTGGATTGTTACCTGTACATGTTGTATTTAAATTATTTCACGCATATGTTTGACAACATGTCTAAAAGATCTTTTGTAATACGGAATCACAACCACGCTTATTGTCTTCATGATCTAATAGCAGATTTTTAGCGTTACTATGGCATCAACCTCTTTATAAGGCTCCTTTCCCGGAAGAGGCCAATCATTTTCATGCAGCTGCTAATCTAATGGATTCCACGGGCCTGTGTATGTAGAGCCTGGTAATGACCAGTAACAACATGGTATAAAATATGATTAGACAGTATTACTCCGTGCAGACACCAACCTTCACATGGGTTCATTTTAGAGAATTACACTTCACATGGGTTCATTGAGGTGTAACATGTGTTAAGTAAGGTATAAAATATGGTAGGACAACAATGGATAGCCCTAAACACCCACAAAATAAAAAATAAAACTCAACACCGTGCAGACTCTGCCCTTTCCATGAGTTCATTGAAGGGCATTACACCTCACATAGGTTCATTGAGGTGTAAAAGGTGTCAGGTATAGTGCAAAAAGATAAGATTACAAGGGATAACTAGAAATATAACACAGTGTAAGAGTGTGCAAAACAGCAAATTAAATAGACAATAATACTGATATCACATCAGTGAAGATTTCACGAAAATGATTCCTAAACAGGACCTCACCATAACTAAAGTATTTATAGTTTAAGACCACAAGAGTGGGATAGGTCAAATATGAAGGAACAAAGGCGTGAACGCAAGAACTCTAAAAAACACCCTACTCAGACAACAAAACGGCTTCGGTACTGTCTCTAACACATCTGAATCTCGTCTACCAAACCTAGTTGGCAACCCTATAAATTAGAAACCTAACCAAAACAGGAAAATATAAATGGTCCCAATACAGACCACTAAAACCGTCCATATAACACACAAGGACCCCAAATTAGCACAAATAAGGTAGTCTCAAACCCCAGACCTATCATACGCAGCTGTACAAGGCTTCACAAGAAACTATACACAGTGAACAAGACACCCAAATTAAAAACATATAAGGTGGTCTAACCCCAAAACCATAGGAACCAGCAGCACAAAGCTGCAAGAAGAACACTAGACCTAGGAAATAGTACCCTAAATTAAGACATATAAGGTGGTCTAACCCCAAAGACCATCAGGCTTCGCGGCACAAGGCTGCAAGGAAAATCACAACCTAGGGAATACGACCCCAAATTAGGATATATAAGGTAGTCCAAGCACTAAGACTAACTAGGACCAGCGGCACGAGGCCGTAATACACAAAAACACATAGCATAGATCAACAAAACCCCAAATTTATACCATACAAGGTGGTCTCGAAAACCCCAAGACCATCAGGGGCATGCCACACAAGGTGGCACCATTAATAACTATAGCTGTCAAATTAGATTTAAAAAACGCTAACTCTTAACTCTAACACTATTAAAAAACAGCAGAGATTATTTTCGAAACTATGCAAGACGACTTTTAGAACACAAGATACCTCGGAGTATGGAAGCACCAAGACCCGCACCAAGCGCCTCCCGAGCTGGATACCTTGCCTTCTCTGCTGCGACCGGACTCGAACACCATACGTGCAGTGCACGCCAAAACGTTTAGTGTGTGTTGGGTCCAATGCCACTCCTAGTAAGCGCAAAACACTTTGATCCTACTACAACTACAACAACAGCAACATTGTCGTGGAATGGTGTGTACAAAGGGTTAGAAAGACAACAATGTATCGAAACCACAGTATCCTATACTACTTAAGTATGATGCCGTTCTGCGACAACATGTTATTATCATCACCATCAGTATCATCATCATCATAATCAATCACTTGACCTAGTGTGGTCGTTGACTCACTGTGCTACTGAGAATCTGACCAGTTCCCTCCACTTGTCCCAATCATGTGACAATGCCTTTGTCAACGCAATACGTTTCCTGGTCCATTCTGTGATCTTGTCAGTACACTTCTTTCTCTGTCTACCTCTCTTTCTGCCACCCTACCCACTGCCCTGCAGTAATGTTGTCAATAGACTGTTGGCTCTAGTGATATGTCCATATCATTTCAGCTTTCTCTTTTTAACGGTGTTGAGGAGTTCTTCATATTGGTCTACGTTGTGCCTGATGGTGTTACGCACTTCTTCATTTGTGATGTGTGCCAAGGATGGTTCTATAGCATCTCATATCAAATGCCTGGATTCTTCGTTGCAATTCTGATGTCAGGGTTCAGGCCTCACATGAATACAAACACGTTGAGATGACTAGTGATCCAAATAGTCTGATTTTAGTTTTGGACAGATATTCTTGCCTCTCCATATGGGTCTTCACTTTGACTTAGCTGCTGTGGTTTGTGCTTGCCGTGCCAAAATTCATGTTATTTATCCCTCTTCAGTAATTATGGAACCATGATGTTTTATATGGTTCACTGTTCCCAGTTACTGTATTCTGATTGTAATCTTGACTGAGAGTTGTTTGACACTATTTATCATCAGCTTTGTCTTCCAAGCGCTTATCTCCATGTAGAATATTGAAGATGTTTATGCCAGGTTCTTTTGCTAAGGTGGGTAGCCCGTATTCTCGTATTCACTGCCTGCATGTCCATCAGTGTCGTCTGCAAAGCGGAGGTTGGTGATGTTACCCTCTCTAACGCTGACTATACCACAGTGGTTATCCAGGGCTATGTTCATGATGACCTCTAAGAAGACGTTGAAAAGCGCGGGTGACAGGAGACAGCCTTGACCTACTCCAACTGTTGTCTGGAACCAGTCCTCAACAGAGCTTTGATATATATATATATATATATATATATATATATATATATATATATATATATATATAGGTATGTGTGTGTGTGTGCGAGAGAAAGAGATGCAGATACAGACTGACAGAGAGACAGAGAAAGAGGCAGAGACAGAGAGAGAATTGACAGCAAATGCATATAAAATGTCCTCACGCACAAGTTAGGTATATGTACTAGCTTATTTATGCCGTGTTACAACGTTTACTTACGAGAAGTAATAAAATGTTTAAAACAACATATTCCAGTTCGATAGACTGGGTTTCTTGCTACACATTTTTAAGAATTATTATTAGTGCAGAAAGATGCGTTTTCGTTAATGCTATATATATTCAAATTTCACACAAATGTGCCTTTTCCACTAGTATCAACTTTGAACATGTAACTCAACGATTGTAATGAACAACACATATTACAGTTACGTATATCCTTCTTGCTGTGCATATGCACGTGACTAACTTCCAAACAAGCATAAACAAAGATAGGCATACATTATATAATATTATTTATTTATTTCTCTGACACATTCATTTTATCTTTTTTATCATTATCGCAGTTAAGACATCATCAATGCAGTATCCAGGGTCAAATTTATAGCTAACAAGCAGAACGTATGTTGTTGTTTCCAAGAACATTTGTGACCACTAACTGGAAGGATTTCCATGCCGTCTTTTCCTTGACACGCAGTGCATGGCAAATGCATCATCTCGAAGAAGTTCACGAACCTGAGGATCAACAAAGACACCTTCCTGTGACTTATCTTCACTTCACCCTGGAAATTGTATATGGAGATACTTGAAACTGCCTGTGTTTTATTATGGCCTTGACAACGTTCTTCATCATACTCAACTTGATTTGCAAGGGTGGTCAGAAATTCTTCCTTGATTCAAGAAGTGGTGGATGCTGATCAATTTTCCTCCCAGGATCCAATGACTGTCAGAATCGACAATTTCTTCTGGAGTAGTGGGAATCTCTAACACGACTAGTCAATTCGGAGAGAAAAAAAAGCAGTACTTTTTGTATATAGTCAGCAGACCAACCAATAACGCACGAACATTCGAATATCCACAAAGCTGTCACTGGTGTTGGTCATATATTATACGTCTCAAACGTTGTATCGTCATTTCATATCTTTCCTTCTTATGGACTGTATAATCAATTTGAATTGATGGCAAGACATTGACCATTATGCCGCAAATCAAATGAATCAATGTACAGTCTCCACTTATCTGGATCATGAACGACGTTAATGGCTGCCAACACACCATCAGTGTTGTTGTAGGCTACAATATCACCATCCATGAAGACGATGGGCACAAGATCCTTTTGTCGGTCACGGAACATGGAAACCCTAACATCATCTAGTATGAGATTCCACAGCGGTAGACCTGAGCACAGCAGCTCTTCCTTACTCTTGGATAGTTCACAATCCCTGACAAGGTCATTTACTTCACCTTATATTATGAGGTATGGTTCCGAGGATGTGGAAGGGAGAAAATATAGATCATGTGACATTGATCGTTCAAGGCTATCAGTTTCATCATCTTCATCTTCCTGATAATTCTGGTGCAGTTTTTCTCCATCGGGTACTGGAGTGTTTGGATAATACAGAGTCCTCTTGTTCTTATTTGGCATACCTTTCCCAACCGGAGGAATATGCATTTTATGAAATAGATAGTATGTTTCAAAAAATGTATAGACCTGAATGGCTAAATTTTTTTAAAATAGTTTTTACAATACTGATACAATTGATATTGGTCGGTAATTTCCTGGATCCTTATTTTCTCATTTCTTAAACATGTGTAACCTTTGCAAATTTCAGTGTTTCTGGAAAATTACCAATCATTATAATTAAATTTATGATATGCATTAGTGGCTTTGTTATTACTTGTGCAGCCATTTTAAGAATTCGTGGACCAATACCATCCAATCAAGAGGATTTATTAATATTTAGCTTAATTACAATATCAAAACATCAGCTTCACTAACATTGGCTACTGAAAATTAATTATCACCAGGAATTTTAGCTACTATGACTAACAGAAGAGCATCAAGTTCAATTTTTTATGCTAGTCGGGTTCTGAATATTGTTATTGGAGATATTTATGAAGAAATTGTTGAACATTTCCACAATGTCTTGTACAGATGTTGCCATATCAAATTAACAGTGTGACCCCGCTATAGCTTGCTTTGATGTAACACAAATTTGGATATGAAATGGCTTCTGAAATGAAATATACATGTACTCTTCTCATAGGGGCCCTGAGTGGCCGAATGGTCTAAAGTGTTCTCCGTTATGGATCACTGCCATCTCACCTTTGTCTGCGTGGGTTCGAGTCTAGGATTTGACCAATGTGGGTATGTGAGAAAGCTTGCCATTAACTTCTCGTGGGTCAGTGGTTCTTCATGGGGTTAGCCCTGGTTCTTCCTCCATCAATAATACTGGCCACTTTGCATGTTATATCATAATATGCTTATCCTGATATCTGGCCTGAGTACTGTATGTTCCGGGAGATCTCATTACTTTTTTTTTCTTAAATCATTTTTGGTAGTGGATATCATCCTCACAAGGAACTAGCTCATAATGGATGTTTTGGAAGAAACAGTGTTGGTTTATTGGCCGCTCGCTAGTAATTAATATTTTTATTTTCACTGAACTCTGTAAGTGGATTGTAAAATTAAAGAATACTCGTATTTTCTGTAGTAACCACTGACAATAGAACGGAACACCTGTGTATTCATTTTATGATGGCCTTCTTAAAGAAAAAATGTATGATGAAAGGAAGCATTACTTCGCCAACAGAAATATAACGGGAAACAACACACGAAGAGAGAGAGAGATCCAATTGTTGGTCTATCTATGATAACGAGATTTGCTGCAGTCAACAAACTTTTGAACGTATGAAACATAAGAAACTGCTACAACTGACCAAACAAATGCTATTTCCTTTTTTTTCTTCATGAAAACTTATGCTTACAATGCCTAAAAACATTGGCACAAAACGCAAACTAAATGTCCAGACTTTTGAAGCCATATAGTCTACATATAATCAAAAGTGCCCCTTTTTGCAAACGTTTGTATAACCCCTCCAGCCCACCATATTTTAGGTAACTAAATTGATTGGTTAAAACAGGGTTTGATTTATAACACAACTGGGTTCTATGGAGCCAAACTACATTGTTACAGCAGGATCACACTGTTTTGCTTTATTAATAGGAAAAGCATGGAAGCATCAGCAAGTGTGATCAGAAATGCAATATTTTGAATATTAATGTACAATGAATTAGCTAATACAGATATGTCTAGTACTAATAATTAGTGAGCCGTAGAAAGTTAATGCTGTTCAGGACTGAGGAATTATGCTTGTGCTCCAAGACTTAGTAGAGGTCACATTCTCTGTGTAAATCTGCTGTTATGTAGTAGCTACTGTAAATGGCTTTCCGTGAGAATAACACAGTTCTTCTCCATCATAAGACTGACATTCATCACTGGATCTGAAAGATAAAAACTTCCAGTAAGTAAGGAATTAAGGTTTCATATTTATGATACTTATATATTTTACTATGTGCCTTATAGGTTCCTGTAACTAAGGCAGAAAAATAAAAACTATATATATATAAAAAATATGTATAGTATGTACGCTGTATCAATGATATACTTCAAGATGTATAAATTTTTCACGAAAAGGAAATAAGACTTGCTGGTATATCAAATTATTTTATAATAATAATTTTAAATCCATGTTTTAGGATGTATGAATACATATCAACCTCTGACGAGGAAAAAGTGTAATCCAAGTAGACAAAAAGAGGAATAGAAGCAGAAAAAGAGTAATCCACATATAACATGCTACAATTTCAATAACCAATGATTTATTTGCCCCTCTAGTCTTTTGACATCCTTTACTGCTTCAAGTTTTCATATGTAGCACTTTTAGTTTTAGAAAGCAACAGATTTTCAAATTGCATTTTAAAACACTGTACCAGCTGAGACCATTAATGTTTTGCACACCAGTAGAGCATAAAGTACTGGGTTACTGAGTTTATTCACTTTTATGCTTGTTAACAATACTGAACAATCTCTCACTGTAAGCATTAGAATGGTAAAGAACCAATATTCATTCCATAGCCTGACAAAGAAGAGGAAATTTATATCTTCAAGTGATTGTGTCTTTTAGCTGGGAAATAAGGTGCCACTGCACATCAACTCTATCTGCATTAAGTATATTGTCAGGTAGAATCTAAACTTTATATTTCAGGAATTCTCGTTCCAGATGATCCAAGGCAGATGAGGGTATTAGAAATTATCTGAAAGGAGATATTTTTGCTCTCATACACGCATCGACTAAAATAAATTACACTTTAGCACCAAATACCTATAGACTGGTTTTGTACTAAATATAAATTAGAAAAAAAGAATCTGTGAGCAAAGTTTAAAAATTAGAAAACCAGTCTATTGTCTCGTAAACTAAGCCATGAAGCTGCTATGTATAGAATACGAGGTCAAAAGTTTGAAAGTAGAGCATGTTTCTGGCTAATAGGATAGTTGCTATAAATAGAATATATTACTGTTACGAAACAGCATGGACACGTTATGTAGAAGCCAAATTTTCTAAAATATGGTATATGAGATTAATGGGATGTTAATAAAAGCGAGAAAACAAACAATTGATTGGTTTTGGAAGGTGGATATACCTAAAAAGCGTAATCCATATACGTTTAGGTGTAAGGCGTAATTTAGTGAAAAAAGGCGTAATGATTGGCATGTATGTGTATGTAGTATAAATAAATTTATAGTTTTAACATGACTAAAAATTATGTACCCACAAAATGTTCATTATCAATGTCCTACAAAAATGTCACCGATTATAGTAATAATAAAGCATAATGATAGATTTCAAACACATCACTGAAATTTAAAGATCATCTGTCTCATTGTCACTTTACTTTAATGTTCTTTACACTGTAGGTACGTATTAAATCAGACCTTCATAGGTCACATTTTCTAAATTGTCATAAAATGTATTATTATGCACAATTTTGCATGACCCCTCACCCATAAAATCCCTGTATAACTTCTTTATGGATGATATCTTAGAAGTGTATCAATAATTAAAATAACCGATGAAAATTTATTTCACTTGTATGAGATAAGAAAAATGTGTTAGCAGATTGAACACTTTCATTTCCAGTATAACCAAGATCATCCCATACAAGTTTCTGAAAACATAAGACATCTTCATTATGGTAAAGTGCTGATCAACTTAAATTTTTTTTTAAAATTCTGGAGCCAATAGCATAATGAAACCGTGATAGCTGGTACATGTAGTTGAAATCACATTAGGAGAACCTTGGAAAGTGCTTCCACAGAGTTCCCGGACAGAGGATGTTGGGGTTTTAATGGCTTATGCTCAAAAAAGGGGTAACAGGAATCTGCTAATATTGGCTAAATTCATGACTGAAATGTGAAAGTAAGTGTTGGTAGTTACAAAAATTGGAGATTTGGAAAGGGGCTGTCCATTTAGTACATACGCATGGAGGGGAGCTGGGGTTAACCGTAATGCATACACTTGCATATAGAGTGGTTTAATGATAACGTACGTACGCATAACCTATTCGACTGGGTTCAGTTGCCATTTGAATTTTAGCGGACATGAGAAAAACTTTTTAAAGTTACACAGTTATTTCTTGGATGCAGACAGACATTCAGTGGCGGTGGACTATCTGTTTTATAAAAAAAAAACAAATACTATTAAGCCTTGATTGTTCATACGTGAATTAAATATAGGCCGTTATACATAATTGGGTGGTCAAGCATACATACACCGGTTGGGGTGTGTGTAAAAAAGTATGCATGTGTACAGGGAGGGGTGTAGGGGTGAAGCTTTGCCAGACTTTTGCATACATACTAAGTGGACGGTACCAAAGAAGCTGGTGCAAGCCTAAACTTAGTATGTTACCTGTGAAATCAAATAAACTGTTATTAAAAAAAAAAATAACACATAGGAATTAAAAGATCAACTACAAAAAATTCAATAACCATTGTAATTCCAACTATTGTCAACTTATTAATGGTACTGAAACTAACATTAGTGAGCAAGACAAGAAATTATGTACCAGCTTTTTTCCCCACTAGACACTGGCAAATTTAAAATTAAGAACTATTGTGGGAACAAGTCCTATAATAAATAAAATTGAAGAATGATGCTTCATTGTGGCACCAATAGTAACATCAGTGCAGGTAATGAATGGCCATGACATCACTTTCATCATTTTTATCATCAAAGCGTGCTACTGAATAAATGCTCCCACAATAAATCTTTAAAAAAATGACAAATGTGAAGAAAGCGGTAAGCAGTTTAGATTCTGTTAATATAAATTATTTAGTGTGCAACTATTCATCGTTTAATATATCCATAGTTGTTTACAAGTCTTTGATTCAGATTTTTTTTGCATTACAGAAAGTGGAACAAATATAACGAAGAGTTTTTATACTTTAAGAAATATTGTAATATAATTAGTAGCAGCAAGATAAGTCATTTGTGAAAAAACAATAATTAAAATGCACGCTTAATAGTTTGCAATTTAAAATGTACCTGTTAAAATAAATTGATCTATCACCACTTATCAATAATACCTATCAAATTAACCAATCAGCGAGTGTAAGTTATACACACCTACAGGCATTGCTTCTGTCCACCATTTTCCTCTGACAAGAAGCGTGTGGCAATAATGAATAGATTATGATAAGTATTTAAAAAAGTTTGTAATGATTTGTTGATTTCTACATAGATAAGGGTGAAAATAATGAATGTATACGGTATCCTAGTCGGACCCAAAGTGGATGCACATTATGACAATAGTAACTGCAAAAACACAAAGGGCTTAACAAAACCTAATGATAGTAATTCACATAAAACAGGCCAATGTATGCAAAACAAAAGAACATTCTTTAGCAGATACACTGAAGAATTCAACATTAACAAAATATAAAAACACTTGCAAATAAGAAAACATGGTTTACCTTATCTCATGCAAAATGTACAGTAGTAAGTAGAAGGAAACATAAAAATTAATGTAAGAATGAACCTTCATCTTTCTGATTAACATACCCTAAAAAATAGACTTTAGTCGGGTAGATTTCTCTTTGCCTTTGATGATGCAGTCGTTCTGGATTTGCCCAATGCCATTACTGTTCAAATGAACAAATGAAAGAAAAATAATATATTGCATTATATGTCTATAAATCTTGCATACTATTCGTCAAAACAAAAAGGAATAACAACATACACATAATACATGAAATTGTTTATGAAACATATCAGATCATATTATTTACATCGGAGTCCACTTTAACATGAAAAGGAAAAGAAAAAGGTCAGCTTTTATATTCTGACTAAGAACTTAAAAACTGATGCAGACAGCATTGTTTCATAATTTTCCCCTGCATGAACTCTTTAACTTTAAACGTGACTCTACATTTCACTGTTTTCATTGATTTTCGAATTAAGTTTGTTTATATTTTCACAGTGTTTATGTAAATATACCAAAATAACTGTGTCAATGACAGTGACACACACACATACACACAGTATATCCAGTTCTGTATTGTCTTCACAAAATTGTGAGCTTCATGTTTTAAGCTCATTTGATGTATCAGTATTTTGGATAATGGGTATGAATGTGAAACCTTATGCAGCCCTTAAAAAAAAAATTCTGTTCATTTCATGATGTTATCAATTACATACTGAACCATACAATTTTAATAGAAGCAAAGATATTGAGTAAAAAAAAAATGGTATAAAAGTTTATTTGAATTCTGTATTGAAATACTTATGGAAAACAAGCATAAAGAGAAATACTGCAAATTACGCTGGTCCTTTTGTTCCTTCTTTCAGAATGATCTCTTGACAATGGATGAATTGTGGAATAAGAAATAAAAACAGGCATTGCCAACTTTTTAAAAACAGTTTTTATTTTATCTTTCTTTTTTCATTTTTCCTATATTATTTTCGTCTGATATTTGAAAACCGGTAAAACAAAGCACTGTAGAGTTATTACCCTCTCAATAGTCTTTATCCTTACTAAAAAAAAAAACAAGTGCCTGTGACTGTAAATACTGTTTAAGATGAATTATAATGTAAAGAATAACAAAGCAAACTAATAATAATTATTCATGACTAATGAGTTTGTGTGTGGTTTAGATTTTTTAATGAATTTTATATAAAAAAATCCCTCATATTGCTATGATGTCTGCAGTGTGATTGTTTATAGTGATGTCTAGCACTGGGGCATCATGCAACAGACATGTAGCATGATGTCTCACCCGGTCACATTAACTTGACACCAGTTGGACCAGTCCTAACACTAACCTCTTAATGCTGAGCGCCAAGCGAAGCAGCTGTTAGTACCATTTTTGTAAGTCTTTGGTATGACTTGGCCACAGGATTGAACCCATGACCTCCAGCATCTGAGGTGGACTCTCTAACCAATAGGCCACCAGAGCGGTTCATGACTGATGAAGTCTAAAATAACTTGCAAGATGCATCGTTTTGTATCGATTCGCCATCTGTTGTATCAATATGTGTACCACACCAGGTAAAGTATGCTGCTAAATGAAAGAGCAGATCATGAACATTCAAATTCATTTGCATAACCAGCATGTAAATCTGAAAATTAAATGATATGAAATCATCAATGTGAACAAACAAACATTGAATATTTGAACAATGCACTTAATAATAATAATGTGAAATACTTTACACATGATGAATTGAAAGTGAAATATATAAGACTTAATGGAACTATTGCTTTTAATACAGATACATAGCACTTGTTGCCTTTAGTGTTTGTAGGAAAAATTAATAATTGTGGCTGATACAGGGTAAACTATTTACTTTATTGTAAAATGGAGCAATTGAACACTTGTGACAAAGATTTTAAGTTTATATTAATAAATAATAGACAATTAAAAAGTTACCATACAAAGCTTAAGGTAAGGAAAACCTACCATTTTTTTATGACAAATTGAAATGTTCTTGATAGCTTGTCTTTAGCATAGGACTCATCTATAATATTTCAACACAGTGAAGATGTCATGTGAACATCTTTTTGACTATAAGGTGACAAAGCCCTTCTGTAAAGATCCATATAATTATCAGCTGAAATACAGAAAGAAATAATCATAAATTAAAATGATATTTTATGCTCAAAGGAACAGTAAAGTCACTCTGGTCTAAAGAAAAAACATGTTAACAATAATGCTTAATTGATAAAATAATTTAACCTAAGAACAGTAAGTTTGGTGATTATAATATGGTGATTATGATGTTAGGGGTTCTCCATAAAGTATGTATGAAACAACTGTTATTTTTACCACCTTTCCCCTTATGAAACAATGCTGTCTGCATCAGTTTTTAAGTTCTTAGTCAGAATATAAAAGCTGACCTTTTTCTTTTCTTTTTCATGTTAAAGTGGACTCTGATGTAAATAATATGATCTGATATGTTTCATAAACAATTTTATGTATTATGTGTATGTTGTTATTCCTTTTTGTTTTGACGAATAGTATGCAAGATTTATTGACATCTAATGCAATATATTCTTTTTCTTTCATTTGTTCATTTGAACAGTAATGGCATTGGGCAAATCCAGAACGACTGCATCATCAAAGGCAAAGAGAAATCTACCAGACTAAAGTCTATTTTTAGGGTATGTTAATCAGAAAGATGAAGGTTCATTCTTATGTTAAGTTTTTGTGTTTCCTTACACTTACTACTGTACGTTTTGCATGAGATAAGGTGAACCATGTTTTCTTTTTTGCAAGTGTTTTTATATTTTGTTAATGTTGAATTCTTCAGTGTATCTGCTGAAGAATGTTCTTTTGTTTTGCATACATCGGCCTGTTTTATGTGAATTACTATCAAGATTTATGGTGGGAGCATTTAGTATTACGCTTTGATGATAAAAATGATGAAAGTGATGTCATGGCCATTCATTACATACACTGATGTTACTATTGGTGCCACAATGAAGCATCATTCTTCAATTTTATTTATTATAGGACTTGTTCCCACGATAGTTCTTAATTTTAAATTTGCCAGTGTCTAGTGGAGAAAAAAGCTGGTACATAATTTCTTGTCTTGCTCACTAATGTTAGTTTCAGTACCATTAATAAGTTGACAATAGTTGGAATTACAATGGTTATTGAATTTTTGGTAGTTGATCTTTTAATTCCTATGTGTTATTTTTTTTAATAACAGTTTTTTTGATTTCACAGGTAACATACTAAGTTTAGTCTTGCACCAGCTTCTTTGGTGCCGTACACTTAGTATGTATGCAAAAGTCTGGCAAAGCTGCACCCCTACACGCCTCCCTGTACACATGCATACTTTTTTACACACACCCCAACCTGTGTATGTATGCTTGACCACCCAATTATGTATAACGGCCTATATTTAATTCACGTATGAACAATCAAGGCTTAATAGTATTTGTTTTTTTTATAAAACAGATAGTCCACCGCCACTGAATGTCTGTCTGCATCCAAGAAATAACTGCGTAACTTTAAAAAGTTTTTCTCATGTCCGCTAAAATTCAAATGGCAACTGAACCCAGTCGAATAGGTTATGCGTACGTACTTTATCATTATACCACTCCATACGCAAGTGTATGCATTACGGTTAATTCCAGCTCCCCTCCATGCGTATGTACTAAATGGACAGCCCCTTTCCAAATCTCCAATTTTTTTAACTACCAAAACCTACTTTCACATTTCGGTCATGAATTTTGCCAATATTAGCAGACTCCTGTTACCCCTTATTTGAGCATAAGCCATTACAATCCTAACATCCTCTGTCCGGGCACTCTGTTGAAGCACTTCCCAAAGTTCTCCTAATGTGATTTCAACTACATGTACCAGCTATCATGGTTTCATTATGCTATTGGCTCCAGAATTTTAAAAAATTTAAGTTGATCAGCACTTTACCATAATGAAGATGTCTTATGTTTTCAGAAACTTGTATGGGATAATCTTGGTTATAGTGGAAATGAAAGTGTTCAATCTGCTAACACATTTTTCTTATCTCATACAAGTTAAATAAGTTTTCATTGGTTATTTTAATTAGTGATACACTTCTAAGATATCATCCATAAAGAAGTTATACAGGGATTTTATGGGTGAGGGGTCATGCAAAATTGTGCATAATAATAAATTTTATGACAATTTAGAAAATGTGACCTATGAAGGTCTGATTTAATACGTACCTACAGTGTAAAGAACATTAAAGTAAAGTGACAATGAGACAGATAATCTTTAAATTTCAGTGATGTGTTTGAAATGTATCATTATGCTTTATTATTACAATAATCGATGACATTTTTGTAGGACATTGATAATGAACATTTTGTGGGTACATAATTTTTAGTCATGTTAAAACTATAAATTTATTTATACTACATACACATACATGCCAATCATTACGCTTTTTTTCACTAAATTACGCCTTACACCTAAACGTATATTGATTACACTTTTTTGGTATATCCACCTTCCAAAAACAATCAATTGTTTGTTTTCTCACTTTTATTAATATCCCATTAATCCCACATACCATATTTTAGAAAAGATGGCTTCTACATAACTACAATATAAGAGTAAACTTGTCCATGCTGTTTCTTAACAGTATTATGTACTATTTATAGCAACTATCCTATTAGCCAGAAACATGCTCTACTTTAAAATTTTTGACCTCGTATTCTATACATAGCAGCTTCATGGCTTAGTATACAAGACAATAGACTGGTTTTCTAATTTTTAAACTTTGCTCACAGATTCTTTTTTTCTAATTTATATTTAGTACAAAACCAGTCTATAGGTATTTTGTGATACAGTGTAATTTATTTTAGCCGATGCGTGTATGAAAGCAAAAATATCTCCTTTCAAATAATTTCACAGATGGATTAGAAAAAGGCCAAAAGTAAACAAAACAAAAAATAACAGAATCCTACAAAGATGAGGACACAAGGGCAGCATCACGTGACATCTATTGCAGGCCATGTGGAAATAATGTTACTATTTGGCGCTAAAAGTCTTCAGATGTATTCTAGTCGATGTTTGTGTTGGAGCACATATATTTTTTCAAAAAAATTCACAGGTGGATCAGAGAAAGACACACACAAGAAAAACAATCCTTCAAAGATGAATATATGAATGGCTCGTCTTACGAACTCCAATACTTAAGGATCTTCTTATCTGCAGCAGAACTAAAGTGCGGACATGAATGTTATAAACACAGAGGTGTTATTTACCAAGTTCTTAATAGAAAGATAATGATGATTTTGCTATTGGTGCAGAAGCAAGAGAATTCATAGAACACAATTCTACTCTTGCTGTGAAGGCATTCTATGATAATGTTAGAGATTATTATGCTACAGCCTGTGATTACATGCTCCAGAAATTCCCCTATGGAGATGAACTGCTTTTAATGCTTCAGTTGCTGATGTAAATGAGAGACAGTCAAAAAGCTTCGAAAGTGTTAGATTCTTTTTCAGGACATAATCACTTTCTAATACTCTTGTCTGCCTTGGATCATCTGGAACGAGAATTCCTGAAATATAAAGTTTAGATTCTACCTGACAATATACTTAATGCAGATAGAGTTGATGTACAGTGGCACCTTATTACCCAGCTAAAAGACACAATCACTTGAAGATATAAATTTCCTCTTCTTTGTCAGGCTATGAAAGGAATATTGGTTCTTTATCATTCTAATGCTGACAGTGAGAGATTGTTCAGTATTGTTAGCAAACATAAAAGTGAATACAGATCCAGGCTTAGTAACCCAGTAATTTATGCTCTACTGGTGTGCAAAACATTCATGATCTCAGCTGGTACAGTGTTTTAAAATGCAACATGAAAATCTGTTGCTTTCTAAAACTAAAAGTGCTACATATGAAAACTTGAAGCAGTAAAGGATGTCAAAAGACTAGAGGGGCAAATAAATCATTGTTTATTGAAATTGTAGCATGTTATATGTGGATTACTCCTTTTCTGCTTCTATTTCTCTTTTTGTCCACTTGGATTCCACTTTTTCCTCGTCAGAGGTTGGTATGTATTCACACATCCTAAAACAAGGATTTAAAAGTATTATTATAAAACAATTTGATATACCAGCAAGTCTTGTTTCCTTTTAATGAAAAATTTATACATCTTGAAGTATATCATTGCTGATGTAAATGAGCCAACCAAAATGTATACATCTTGAAGTATATCATTACATACTATACATATTATCTATATATATATATATATATATATATATATATATATATATATATATATATATATATATATATATAGTTTTTATTTTTCTGCCTTAGTCACAGGAACCTATAAGTCACACATTAAAATAAATAAGTATCATAAATATGAAACCCCTTAATTCCTTACTTACTGGAAGTTTTTATCTTTCAGATCCAGTGATGAATGTCATTCTTATGATGGAGAAGAACTGTGTTATTCTCCACGGAAAGCCATTTACAGTAGCTACTACATACAGCAGATTTACTCAGAGAATGTGACCTCTACTAAGTCTTGGAGCACAAGCATAATTTCTCAGTCCTGAACATCATTAACATTTTACGGCTCACTAATTATTAGTACTAGACATATCTGTATTAGTTAATTCATTGTACATTAATATTCAAAATATTGCATTTCTGATCACACTTGTTGATGCTTCCATGCTTTTCCTATTAATAAAGCAATACAGTGTGATCCTGCTGTAACAATGTAGTTTGGCTCCATATAACCCAGTTGTGTTATAAATCAAACCCTGTTTTAACCAACCAATTTATTTACCTAAAATATGGTGGGCTGGAGGGCTTATACAAGCGTTTGCAAAAAGGGGCATTTTTGATTATATGTAGACTATATGGCTTCAAAAGTCTGGACATTTAGTTTGCGTTTTGTGCCAATGATTTTACCAATTTTAAGCATAAGTTTTTATGAAGAAAAAAAGGAAATAGCATTTGTTTGGTCAGTTGTAGCAGTTTCTTATGTTTCATACGTTCAAAAGTTTGTTGACTGTAGCAAATCTCGTTATCATAGATAGACCAACAATTGGATCTCTCATTTGGTGGGTTGTTTCCCATTATATTTCTGTTGGCGAAGTAATTCTGCCTTTCATCATACATGTTTTCTTTAAGAAGGCCATCATAAAATGAATACACAGGTGTTCCGTTCTGTTGTCAGTGATTACTACAGAAAATACGAGTATTCTTTAATTTTACAATCCACTTACAGAGTTCAGTGAAAATAAAAATATTAATTACTAGCGAGCAGCCAATAAACCAACACTGTTTCTTCCAAAACATTCATTATGAGCTAGTTCCTTGTGAGAATGATATCCACTACCAAAAATGATTTAAGAAAAAAAAGTAATGAGATCTCCTGGAACATACAGTACTCAGGCCAGATGTCAGGATAAGCAGATTATGATATAACATGCAAAACGGCCAGTATTATTGGTGGAAGAAGAACCAGGGCTAACCCCATGAAGAACCACTGGCCCACGAGAAGTTACTGGCAAGCTTTCTAACATACCCACATTGGCCAAATCCTAGACTCGAACCAACGCAGACAGGTGAGATGGCAGTGACCCGTAATGGAGAGCACTTTAGACCACTCGGCCACTCAGGGTTCCTATGAGAAGAGTACATGTATATTTCATTTCAGAAGCCATGTTATATCCAAATTTGTGTTACATCAAAGCAATCTATAGCGGGGTCACACTGTTTATTTGATATGGCAACATCTGTACAAGACATTGTGGAAATGTTCAACAATTTCTTCATAAATATCTCCATTAACAGTATTCAGAACCAGACTAGCATAAAAAATTGAACTTGATGCTCTTCTGTTATTTATAATAGCTAAAATTCCTGGTGATAATTAATTTTCAGTAGCCACTGTTAGTGAAGCTGATGTTTTGATATTGTAATTAAGCTGAATATTAATAAATCCTCTGGATTGGATGGTATTGGTCCACGAATTCTTAAAATGGCTGCACAAGTAATAACAAAGCCACTAATGCATATCATAAATTTAATTATAATGATTGGTAATTTTCCAGAAACACTGAAATGTGCAAAGGTTACACATATGTTTAAGAAATGAGAAACGAAGGATCCAGGAAATTACCGACCAATGTAAATTCTATCAGTATTGTAAAAACTATTTTTACAATTTTTAGCCATTCAGGTCTATACATTTTTTAAACATACTCTCTATTTCATAAAATGCAATCAGGATTTAGAAAATACCAATCGTGTCAAACAGAACTTACCAAATTAATTGATCTTTGGCTGAAGGAAATGGATAAAAATGGATAATGTAAAAATGTTGGACTTATTAGAAACGATTTTAGTTGTATAGTTTAGAAATATAAAAGATCTCATTGAAATATTTTTGCATTAAATATAGATCTTAAATATTATTATGGTAATATCATATCTCTATTTTATGCAACTGTAAATTTTCTTCTTCTCTTTGGTTAATTTTCTGCGTTAATAAGTTTTTCAAAGATGTGGTCCTAGACCAGGAATTTTATAAGTCACATAATTAAAAAAAGTTTTCTATGTTCACTTAAAAAAGACAAAGTATTATTATCTTTGTTGTGCCGACTATACTTCTCATTTAAATTGGGTTTAATTTTATATTAATCCCTTTATTGTTGAGAGAGAGAGAGAGAGAGAGAGAGAGAGAGAGAGAGAGAGAGAGAGGATGTAGAGGTATGTTTTTTGTGTGTGCAGTGATATATGTCATAATTGCTATAAGTGAAATGATCTATTTTCATTTTATTCAGACATCCTATACATTAAATATTACTTCGAATGAAAATAAGGAGAGAATTATCATGGTCTAAATAAAGTTGTATTGTTCTTGTACAAGGGTACCTGTTGACACATTGATGTAATAGTACATTATAAGTGTTACTTTCTGCAACTTAACTTGGCAAATAACAGTTCAGTATATTCCTTGAAAAAAAAATTATGTGCATGCAGATTAAAACTAATGGGCTATGTTCCTTGTGAGTATATATGTTTTTCACATGTCAACAGTATTTATCATAAAATCAATTTATCGACTTTTGCTCTCTTTACAGTAATGCAGTGAAAGTTATATTAATAGGGTGCATGCAAATGAATGTTTGATGAATCAAACTTGACCAAACATTTTGACTCAAATCAGGCAGGAACTGGAATTTAATTTTTACCGATGAAATTCCCTTCTACAACTTTTTTCAAAGCCACCTATGACAGGCTGTATATCCTTCAGGTTGACAACAGTGATTTATATGAATTCAGAGTTGTACTGTGTTCTTCATAAATTGCTACCGTTTCATTCATGCTTTATTAATGTTTTAACTATAATGTATCCTATTTAAAATAGGTAAGAGGCTGTTCATGAAACATGTACTGACCGATAATGTGAGACTCTCGCCATGACCACTTTTCCACGTAAGGCTTGCCAGACCATATTTTTGATATTTTACGCTATGTTATTATCAATCAAGGGGGGCCCTTAGTGGACAAGTGGTCTAAGTGCTCACCGTTCTTGATCACTGCCATCTCACCTATGTCTGTGTAGCTTCTCTCGGGTCGGTGGTTCTTCCCTGAATTTTCCAGGGTTCTTCCTCCAACAGTTATACTAGCTGCCATGTATAACCTATTTTGTGCTTAAAAATGGCATTAAATCCAAGAACAACAACAACAACAAACTTATCAATCAAGTGACTCTAACCACGCCAAATTTTTACTACGATTTGTTTACTTTTCCAAATAAGGCCACATTGTCACCAAAATAACTGATAAAAAAAGTTAAATGAGATTTTACACCTATTTCCACAATTTTTTCTCGCCATACATCAGGTATTAAATAAGAGAACTACTCAATGCATTGGATTATATATAAGGAATATGTTCAAATTGTTGACATTAGGCTAAAAGAACACCAGTTGTGACTCACACCCAGCTTGCTCCATTGACACGTATATGCTCATGTTAGTAACCTGTCCGCTTGGTAAGAGTAAGGTTACTAATATTAGTACTACATTTATATTGTGATTTATAAACACCATTAATTTCAATAAAACCATAATACAATTCATGTACTAAGAGATTGCATTTTTGCTGCTAGCGCTTTGCATTATGATTAAGGCTTTTTTTCACATGTTAACAGGTCTTGTAATAAATATTAAAAGGAGAAAAATTAAACATATGTAATATTTATGTCCATCTTAGTTATATTTTAACTCTTTGTCATTGTTAAATTCCATAATCTCTTTGTATTTAGATATTGTTATTGTTACTGTTTTTCTGTAAAAAAAAATATTGAATAAAACATTTATCTTCATCAAATATTTCGTTAGTACTTGAATATACAGAGGCCAATGTCAATATAATGCGACTGGGTGGGATATCATGTTACATGTCTGCATCACAATTTCCCAGACACAAATAAAAACAGCCTCTGGTGGTTGAATTGTTTAAGACATTGTCATATGCACCCTGGGTTCATAAATCTCATTAATAATGCCACTTCATAAAGCCCATGAGGGTGTTTGATAAATGGTATTAACAATATAAAGCTTAGGTGAACTTAAATAAGTCATATATCAGCAGAAGATGCTATGTATCATTATATTAAGGCACACACATTTATATAAAAATGCAAGTCCTTGGTTAATCTAGTTACAAAAAATTAGCAAACATTTTGTTTCCTCCCTCCTGCTATGTAATACAGAATTTACTGTATGCATGTTTAAAGTTCTCTTTGACATGTCAGAAATTACTCCATCATTAGTAAGCAAACAAAAGTTTTCATGCATTATTCAATTCACTAGATGTTCTGCTGGATCACAAAGTTCATAACTTCACTCCATAATTCATTACCCTCGGCAGAAACCTAAGCAACTCTGTCATTATATTCAAATGCTATTCAATTCCTATATTTGCATCATACAAATGATAGCAAATTGATGGTCTTCAATGATTTGTGTGAGACTCCTCAGCTGATTTATATACCACCATATATATATCATTCTACTATTGTACTATTCTATTCTCTACTTCCACCAACCCCCACTGCTTCCTGAAAAGATTATTAAAAAACATTGCATTATTTTGGCTTGGTGATCGTCGGTCAGGACAATGGAAATTTTGCACATCATGAATTCACATACAATAGCTGCATTTATTTTCATTTTTCGAATTCAGTACAGTTGACATTTATATAAATGGTTAAAAGAACAGCACTGTCACTTTTTCCCGTTAGTTTAACATTCAAAAATTAACTGGAATTGTAGTAGTCATACCGAATACTTTTAACAAAAAAATGTTATTAGGAGCTGCCTCTGTTGCTGCTTAAAATTAAGAGGTTCGGAATGGTCGACCTGAGGAGTGACCTCCCGAAGAGCCAAACTTGCCCTAAGTTCGACACCTTCTCGAACTATGATGACTTTTTGCGAGAGATGAGGATGATCAAAAAGCAGCTGAACTTGCAGAATGACGCTGGGCCAATTCAAATTTTAAAAAAAATATACATTTTATCTCAAGCCCATTGTAGACCAGACAGAGTTAAACTGAGTAGTAATATGAATGGCAGCCTGTATAACTATCAACGTACCGAGAAAACGGCAATCGGGGTAACAACAACCGATGGTTTGGCTATGGTAGAGGAGAGCATCATTTAAAAAGAGTAACCGCATCTTTATATGGCCATAAAGTCCGTAATAGGGGCCATCCATTTAGTAAGTACGCATGGAGGGGGAGGGTGTTTAACCAAAATGCATAAGCTTGCGTGTCGGGGGAGGGGGCTAGGGAGTCTACAGATAACGTACGTAGGCCTAGGAAACGGTGTGTGTGTGTGTGTGTCGGGAAAACTCAAAAATAATTTGTTTAATATGTAACCTGTCTTCGGTATGCCTGGGAGCGAACCCACGACCTCCCGCATCCGAGGCGAACGCTCTAACCACTAAGTCACCGAAACGGTCTCGATGGATGCATAAATGTGGTGGTAATGGTGTTCTGGGGAGAATCAGGTGTTATAATCCGCGGGTGATGACCTACGTGTTCAGTCACAACATTACCACTACGGAAGTATAAGCAACCCGCATTTGTTTGGTTTTCATTTGGTTTTGGTTTATTTTAACAAAAAGCTGAATTTTTTAAAAATAGTTTTCATTAGGTTGCTTTTAAATTTTGATATAATGTTTTAATTTATGTGATTTGGATGTGATGTGATTTGGAATTTTAACATAGCTTTAACAATTTTTCAGTCATATCGTTACGATGTCTGCAATGTAGCAGTTTATAGTGATGTCTAGCACTGGGGCATCACGCCGCAGACATATATCATGATGTCCCACCCAGTCACATTATCCTGACACCGGGCCGACCAGTCCTAACACTAACCTCTTAATGCTGAGGCAGCTGTTAGTACCGTTTTTGTAAGTCTTTGGTATGACTCGGCCGGTGATCCAACCCACGACCTCCCGCATCCGAGGCGAACGCTCTAACCACTAGGCCACCGGAGCAGTTTTAATTTATGAAGACATGATGTATAATACTAATTGGTTTTATTTTGTTCCTATAATTTTTTTTTAATCTATGACCTACAACGCTCACTGTAATGTAAATTATAGTAATTTTACGATACTTGTATCCCGAGATGTGCGTTGTCAAGAGTAATCCAACGATACATCGTTCATTAAAATTAGTTGAGTCATTTTGGAGAAAATTTCATTCTTGTTAATTAGAGTTATGGTTTAGTGTTGTGGTTTTCTGGTAATAACGTACGGACGGACAAAATGATTCTGACGTTTTTCACCGCAATCCGTGTCTCATGGCGCCCTATCGATATTTACTTTTTCACCAAAATCAATACAGATGTTTCGATTTGAAAATGGATATTTGTCATTTAGGGTTGCTTTTATTATTTTTTTTTTAATGAAATATCTCTGTAATTACTTGGAAATTGGTCATGCAGTTTCCTCTCCCAGATCGACCTTGGCGAGATATTTTGTACATAGTGGTTCGTCTGTCTACAGCACATAGCGCCCCCACATATGGTTAGGGTTGTAGCTATGGGACAAATCATCCGAATTTTATAACAGTTCTGTCAAAAGATGCGCCTTGACGAGATACATCTTTCAAGAGTTTGGTAATTTTGTCATTTTCCTTGTATTTATGCTTATGAAAATCTTCCATTTCTGCAACATAATCTATGTGTAACCTAATAATATGAGATTTCAGAATGCAAATAAAAGTGTGTTTAGAATGGAAGGAAGTTATGTGCAAGAGTTAGCGCGTGTAGGTTGGCTTTAATGTGTAAGATATTTGTAGGAACCAATTACAGTTGAATTAAAAGTTAACTTTTTAAAACCCAGCTTTAACAATTTGTTAACTTCTAAAACGGGTTTTTCTTGTCGTGGTTATTCTTGAAATAGTTCCCTAACACTTAGTTTCTGATACGTCATATTTTTAGCCATCAAAGGGATGAGAACACCGGGATCAAATAGTGATAGCTCAAGGAAACATAACATCAACAAACCGACAAGAAAAAGTAAAAGGAAAGGGAAAAGAAGGATGGAAGAAGGAAAAAGAAAGAAAGAGGGAAGAAGGAAGTAGGAAGAAAGTGGGAAAGAGAAAAGGGAAAAGAAGAGAAAAAGAAGAAGGAAGAAATGAAATAACACCAAACACACCCCACTCCAACTCTAATCTTTTTTTTTTTTTTTTTTAATTTTTTTTTTTTTGTTAATTTATTTTTTTTCTTTTTTTTAATTTTTTTTATTATTTTTTTTTTTTTATTTTTTTTTTTTCTTTTGAATTTATTTTTTATATATATATATATTTTTTAAAATATTTTTATTTTTTAATTTGTTTTGATTTTTTTTTAAATTTTATTTTATTTTATTTTATTTTATTTTATTTTTCTCCCCAGGGTTCTAATTTGGTAGGAGAACCCTTTTCGAACAATCTCTTTCTCGAAATCTAACTTGATCAATTTTGACCACCGCTCAAAATTAACAAGCTAAAATACCTAACAGTGACTACACTTATTTATGTCGCTAAGACATTTTAGCAATTAAATTTGTTAAGGACCTACAACATGTACACTATGTACTAGAAATATTTATTGATAGAAAAGATGAAAAATTCTATGACTATATGGATTTGATATAATTGCACAGGTGGCTTACACAATATTGGTATTTGTTCTGCCTTCCTGCTTTGCCGTGACCCGACATTTTACTCTAAGGCGAGACTGCCATTTAACGCGGGTGCCGGGGACAGCCTAGTGTAGTCAAAGTTACCTTTGGTCCCGACCAATCAAATAGCCCGACCCTCGGGCATTAACTGGTCGCGAAAGCACATAGTTGCGCATGCGACCTTAATTCATATTAAAAAAAAAAAAATCAAAGGGACCGCCCCAGTGGCCTGGTTGTTATAGCTTCCTTCTAGGATGAGGTTGGTCGCCGGTTCGAACCCACGCCGAGCCATACCAAAGATTAATAAAAATGGTACACACAGTTGCCTCGCTAGTTGCTTAGCGTTAAGGGGTTAATGGTAGGACTGGTCGGCCTGGTGTCAGGATAATGTGACTGGGTGGGACATCATGCTACATGTCTCCGGTATGATGCCCCAATGCTTAAACATTGTTAAAGCTACGTTAAAAATCAAGTTCATACACGCCAAAAAGGAGTATATTTATTCCGCAATGCTATACGATTCGCTCACTATAAATGAACCATGGACCTTCATGTGGGAATTTTAGAAGTGACTGACCAAGATTGAAATTTCTGAATTTTTAACAAGGTCTAAATGTGTCTATGTCTAACATTATCGGGTGGGCTTAAGAGCCGGAAATTTTATTTGCAACAAATTTATAATTTATTAATCTTTGCGCAATTTTTCGGGTATATACTGTGATGCCTGCATACAAGTTCGTTCTGTTATTTCCATCACAATGAATCGCAGAAGGCTGAATGTTGCGGGTACTAACTTTATCATTACAAATTATGTTTTCGTTATGTTTTTGTTTACCATTTAATAACTTCATTACCGTGAATTTTCTAGTAAATTCTTTACCTGTTACTGAAATTGATTTTCTATGTAGAAGTTTAGTTGTTGGCTTGAACTTCAAACCCATGTTTAGGAACGCATGTTCTGGTTATGTCTATCTCGGTGAGCTTATGTTCATATTCACTCTCCCTACCTGTCTTATTAGGGTTTTGTTGTGATTTTCCCAGCCAACAAAAATCCCCATATTTATCACAATAGTTTTCCACGCAACGGCAATGTTGGTCTGAAAGGACATGCGATTTGATTGCTGTTTTCACTACAGTATTTGTATCTTAGAGCCCTATAGGTTTGTTAATGGCAATAAATCAAACGGTTTAGGAGTAAATGCAGTTGTGTACTTTATGGTTAGGGTTACTGTTATCTGTGAATTAACACACACACACACACACACATACATATATATATGAGAGAGAGAGAGAGAGAGAGAGAGAGAGAGAGAGAGAGAGAGGAGAGAGAGAGGAGAGAAAGAGAGAGAGAGAGAGAGAGAGAGAGAGAGAGAGAAGAGAGAGAGAGAGAGAATGAGAGAGAGAGAGAGAGAGAGAGAGAGAGAGAGAGTTGTTGTTGTTTTCATTGTTATTGGGTTTAACACCATTTTCAACACAATATAGGCTATACATGGAGGCCAGTATTAATGGTGGAGGAAAAAAGCAGGGATATCCCCGTAAAGATCCACCGACCCACGAGAACCTACTGGCAAGCTTTCTAGCATATCCAAGTTGGCTTAGAATGAACAGGACACAGCACACAGTCTCTCAGAATATATAGCAGCAGAGAGGGTGAATCCTACAACGTTTTTAGACAAAATTTGATTGAAATCCTAAAACGAGCCGTCTTATAATCTTATTTTAACCAAAAAAAAGGCGAACCCTACAACGTTTTCAGACAAAAAATTGATTGAAATCTACATACGAAATCATTTTAACTAAAAAAATGAAAACGATTTTTTAATTAATTTTGGTCGCAACTTGTTGTCATCTACCCTCTCTGCTGCTAAAGTTTTCAGTTCTGGGTTAACAAAAATAATAAAATGATTTTAACCGAATATTTGATCAAGTCCGATACGATATCGTGTCCGAGGATCATGTAGATTTATTGTTGCGAATCCGTGCGGAGTCGACTGAGCATAACTAAAGAAATCTCGAAATTGATTGAAGTCCATATCAGAACACCATGTCTGCCAAATATTTCGAAGCGTATGAGTATCAACTCCGTTGAATACAGACAATAAATTACAGTTATCTCTGATGACTTTTGGAACCTGAGTGTAGCGTTGAGTGACATATATCACGTCAGTGTTTTTATGCCTGCCTCTGGAAAAGATCCTAGCAGGATTTTTTTGTTTATCTAACATTATATCGTCGTATACGACTAAATTGTTAATATCTCCATCAATATCATCAATGCTCGGTGCTTCATCGATATCGGTTATAAACTCAATAATACCCTCTCCGGATTTTTCTACCGCGCTGTCGTTAAAATCTTTTAGCACTTCATAACATCGTTGATCATCTACGCTAGGGGCAATTAAATACAACTTATCCCACTTCATCCATCTCATTATTAAATTGAGCAACAATTGCGTTTTACCGGATCCAGATGGCCCGATTATAATCATCCGGATAGAGTTTGGTAGCGCTGCATGATGCTTAATTGGTTCTCTTGTTTTCGTCGCTGAAAAATCAATTATATCCATATTTCTATACATAAATTATGGATCTATATTGTGTGAAGTGTAAAACGCGTACTGGCACAGATGATGTGACGACGATTACAACTAAAAATAACCGATCAGCGCTTTCTGGTAAATGCGTGCAATGTGGTACAAAGAAATTTAGATTTGTGTCTATGAAATCTGATTTAAAAAAAAACGAGGAGGTGATATCGCAGCCAAATTAGCAAAACTCCCTGGAACCCCATGGGCAAAGTACCCCGGAGAAAAGCACCTCCCAGGATATAGCTACTGTGGACCAGGAACCAGACTTGATATCAGACTCAATAATCAAAATCAACCCAACCCCGGTGAAGAACCAATAAACGCCATTGATAAGGCCTGTCACCTTCATGATGTTGCTTATAAAAGCAGCAATCTGCAAAACAGGCATCTCGCGGATGTGAAATTAATTCATGCGTTAAATGCTATTCCTGATAAATCCTTCAAAGAAAAATTGTCTTCATTTTTGATAAAATCGGCTATGAAAAGTAAATTGATGTTAGGTGCTGGTAATTAATAATATGGAATCAATTTATTATTCTCCGAGGGGATACTGGAGGGGTAACGCTGCAATCAATAAACTCGCTAGAGCTGCAAAAGTGAAAAAAACCACTGCGGCTAATTGGTTATCCAAACAGGCACTATGGCAAATTTATCTACCACCGCCTAAACAAATTCAATTCTCGCATTTTGATGTGACCGCTCCTAATGAAGTTCATCAGGCTGATATATTATTTCTGCCACATGATCGTGGTTACAAATATGCGTTAACCGTAGTTGATGTTGCGAGTCGATACAAAGAAGCAGAACCGCTGAAAACAAAATCAGCCACTGAAGTGGCTTCTGCATTTGAAAGGATTTATCGACGAGGTCCTCTGCACTGGCCAAATCTATTGCAGGTTGATCCTGGCAAGGAATTTCAGGGTGCAGTGTTATCTACAATGAAACATAATAATGTCACCATACGACGAGGGCATACTGCGCTACATCGCGATCAGGCCATTGTAGAACGATTTAATCGGACGATTGCTGAGCGGTTATTTGGATATCAATACGCAAAAGAATTCATTCAAGAAAAGCGATCCAGTGAATGGGTTAAAAGATTACCATCTGTGATTACTGCACTGAATAACGAGATTACTAGAACAATCAACATGAAACCTATCAATGCGATTAAAAAGAAGTCAATACCCGTACAACCACAAAAAGATTTCCCTAGAAACGCTAGCGTTTCCCAACCAATTCTTGGTAGTAATGTCATTGTGAGGTACTTATACGAACCAGGAGAGCTTGAAGGGGGTAGAAAAAGGGCTACTGATCCTATTTGGAGCGTCACTACGCATAAGATATCTAGTATAACACGATCAACTGGTAGACCTCCAGTCTATAAACTGGATTCAACTGCCCCTCAGCGGGGTTTTACTCGACAACAACTACAAGTAATTCCCGAGGATACTCAATTGCCACCGCATGGTCTTAACTAGCACCGTTGCGTCTATTGCACTCAAGACAAGTCAACATCACATTATTTCTGACATGACCGAGATTGTTATTTTTTCTGTCTACGGTGAATTGGCGAGGATCCTTATCTGAATACTGCCAACGCATTATACAATTGCAACTCGCGCAGTGATTATTCTGTTGTTTCTTCAAAGTGATTATTAATTTAGCATCAATATCAAATTCTCGTTGTTTTTTTTTGTCCTGTTGTTTGTAACCGGAGAGTTTTTTATTAATGATGCTAACATCAATATCACTTATTGTTGTGTCATTATCATCGAAAACAACTCTTCGAAGTTGATTTATGTTTCGTACTCTGGATACTGCGAGATAGACTAAATTTGACCATTCGATGCGATTATCTACCATCCAAACAATTGTATCCGATATAGTCAATCCCTGTGAAGAGTGTATTGTTGCTGCGTATCCTAGCGTCCACGGGGATTTATTAGCACGCAATGCATCTTCAACGACATTGATATCAACCAGCACAATATCATTTAATACCAGAATTTGTTTTTCACTCTGTCCTGGAATATCAACTTCAATATTCTGTTTTCGTGTATCCGATGGCCTATAACAAAGGGGTACTGGAAGCGTTGCGAATTTTTCTTTATGCAATTCAAATAACTTCATCTGAAGTGTATCCCTGACTATTTTTCTACTTGCAATGATCAAATCGTTTGGTCTCCACGCTTCCCAGAAATCATTCATTGGGGTTTCTGAAATCACTTCACGCGTTATTTCGCATTGGATTCTATCCGGTTGTAATCTAATTAGCGCTTTGAACTCGCGTAATCGTTCATCAAGTGATCTATAATCAGTGGTGATTTCTTCATAGTAGTCTACAAAACCCTTTAGCCATTCATGTGGAGATGCACCGACAAATGGTGGTGGTTGGCCTTGATCCCCGCACATGACGACTTTTGTGTTTTTGGTTAACAACCACTCAAGAAATGTTTTTAATACATCTAATGACACTGTGCATATTTCATCCCAGATTATGATTTCAGGAATGAATTTATCACCCATTCGATCAGGAGTCCATTTGTCACCCTTCCATCGAAAGAAGCTGTGATAAGTGCAAGCATTTACCCCTCGCTGTATCATCTCTCTGGCGAGTCTGTGAGTCGGTGTTAGCACAATCATGTTAGTAGAAATACAAGTATTTCCACCACCACGATATAATTCAATTGCACGAGTTGTCTTTCCTGACCCACCACAACCGTTTAAATAAACTGTCTTGTATCTACATACTGGATCAGATACCGGTGGTGCATTAGAAAATTCTGATTGAATTTCAATACGGTTACAACAAAGATATTTATCATCCATGGCAACGTCTGCGGATTCACAATACTCATGTAGCATCTCCTTTTTAAATCGCCAACGCCCCCAATTTTCTTCGGGATCTGTGAATGCCGCTACAGCTGATTTGTACTTATTATGTATATACATCGAATCAGTGGCCACTCTAACCGCGGTATTAGGAAATCTATTTATCATCGAAAATAGATTAATAGAAGCATAGGCTAGCATTGAACTTCTCAAATGTGTGTACTGGGAATTATATCCATCACAGTAGGTAACAACCGTACCTAATTTCTCACCATTGGATAGAAAAGCATCCTTACGGGATACAAGTTTTCCCTGTTTCATTAAATCCGCTACAATAAAATCGTATTCAGCGACATCTATGATCAACCGCGAAGAATATTTTGCGTTATCGTATCGTCCACCCTGGGTAAATTTACCGATTATTCTTCTTCCGAGATCTTTTGCTTGTTCTTTTTTAATTTCAAATAACTTCTTAGACCAATTTATGATTTCTTCTTCACTGAAATCTGGAAACTGTTTTCGTAGTTCGTTGATTATTCTATCTAGATTGGGTTGTGGTAGCCAAACTTCTTTCTGAGCTCGATAGCATATAATAGCCTCGGAAACAATCAACGATATTAGCATACCACAATCAATCATATATCTCAATAGCACTATTGGCATCCAGGCCTTTTCAGATAGGTGTCTACCGAGCCAAACATAACTACACGGATGTAACCCTGTAGCTAATTCAAATGATATCACACGAGCGAATCCGGTTAAATCAAAATCAGGCAATGGTCCATTAATCGCAACACGAGTCATTTCATGCGTGGGGTGTCCAAATCGTTTGAAGTACTCAGCGCATTCCCCATATCCGAGAAAACTTCCGGGATAACACGCGGATATATCAATTGAAATCATACCATCACATGAGTATTTCGTATTCCACAGTCCTCTATGACCGAATTCGACGCAACTCAATTTAACATCCTCGAGAAAATCATTTCGTGTTGGACGCCACGAGTTTTTTTCTCTTGCGAAGTGAGCTACCACTGATGGAATAGTAAAACTATCCGTGAGTAGTTTTTCATGGGAATTCTGCGGTGAAAAATCACTAGCGATTTTTCTCATTCTGTTATCTAATTCTTCAATGCGATATAATTCACCATTTGGTTTTACAAATTGATCGAATTCTTCATCACTTCTAAGTAACCACACTGACACAGGATCATCCTTACACAACGCATGAATAGCATCAAATAATCTCTCTTCATAGAAAACATCCCCGACGAACTCCTTAGGGATATATTTCACGGTTCGTTCTCGTGGAAATATTGTTACCGCAGGTGTCCACGCGTGTTTGTTATGATCAATAATCTGTATTGGTGCTCCATTTTTGTTATATTTCGGTTCGTATAAAACCTCTCCCGTTATCGTCATAACGGTTATTGGAAATCTTAATGATGTTTCTAATTTAGCTATATCAGAAATCTTTGCACCATGCTGTTTCACTGTCAGTTCCCACTCGGTTATTTTCCTACGTCGCAGATCAGTTAGTTTATTTCCTCGGGATGCATTTGTGAAGTGTTCTATTATTCGTTCTGCTACACAATTAAGCCCTGACGAATATTTCATAGGAGCTAGTTTTGCGATATCGGGTTTATCATTTAACGGATATATCCCATAAACCATTGCTGTTACGGGATAAGATCTTTCGTAGTATGGTTTATCAATGCCGGTTAGAATCCCTGGTTTGGAATCTCTACTCACAATGACAGCTTTTTTATTCTTGAGGATTGGTTCAAATTTATCCTTAATAATCCATTTGCCATCGACTTCGATAATGAATTTGATTCGGAAAAAATACTTTTTTTCCCCAACACGTGAAATTATCACTGCTGCTTTTTCATCATTCATGGTAGCATCAACAACACCATCAATTCGAAATGTTGACCAACAATAAGATGCTCCATCACGCTTGAATTCATTAAAACAATCTCTGATTTTACTAATCATGGCTTTATCAAGAATTGTATTCTTTGGTGTATTAGAAGCTATATCGAGATTGAATTGAGCATCTTTCCAGGGGTAATCTCTCTTGGACGTTTTTTTTGGTTTATCGAGATTAAATCTAGGATTGATTTTCAATAATCTCTTAAACTCTTTCATGTTTCCGTCTATTGGACGTTTTTTTGGTTTATCGAGATTAAATCTAGGATTGATTTTGTTACGTTTTTTGGGTCTATCGAGATTAAATCTAGGATTGATTTTTAATAATCTCTTAAACTCTTTCATGTTTCCGTCTATTGGACGTTTTTTGGTTTTTTTTGGTCTATCGAGATTAAATCTAGGATTGATTTTTAATAATCTCTTAAACTCTTTCATGTTTCCGTCTATTGGACGTTTGTTACGTTTTTTGGGTTTATCGAGATTAAATCTAGGATTGATTTTTAATAATCTCTTAAACTCTTTCATGTTTCCGTCTATTGGACGTTTGTTACGTTTTTTGGGTTTATCGAGATTAAATCTAGGATTGATTTTTAATAATCTCTTAAACTCCTTATCAGCATTTTTCGAAGGCGTTCTCCCTAATTCCTTCATGCTATAATTAAAACAAGCATTTAAATGAAAGATTTTTATATAATGAATCACTGCAAGTGGCTTATGATTGGATCAGTAATCCCGTGTAACAAATCATGCAGAAATGAGTTCTGTGGGTATCATATGCAAAGCTTTCGTCGTGGAAGCCTTGGTCCGTTACCGTGCATACGATGTGGGGTTGGGGTTAGGGGGAAATCACGGTTGTGTTTGAATTGCGGTGGTAAGCGATACAGGGAATTGAAGCGTTATTATGATAAAAGAATAAAAAATGGACAATCAATCAGAAATTTTGACCCTGAAAAAGTCCCTGACACTGACACTGTCACTGACAAAATCATAAGAACCCCTCAAGACTACATCGAAAGATTCATCATTAAACCAAACAATGAATTAGACAAACAATAGTATTATGTATACGAATGAACCAAGAATTCAGACAGCATCCCTTGATTTTAAATTATGAAGCATCCAGTGATGGTTCTGTCAGACACTGCATTTTGAAGAAAACGGTCGGTTTTGTGACTAATCAAGGGTATTTGATGTTTAGCGCTGGAAAGAAGAAATATCACAATCATCGTTTCATATTTGAATGTTTTAATGGATTGATCGAGGATGGTCTTGTTATCGATCACAAGGATTCTAATCGAAAGAACAATTCTTTATCAAATCTGCAAGCTATCACACAGAGTGAGAATTCCAAACGAGGAAGGACTGGCACTTGTTCAAAAAAAGCGAAACCCGTAAAATCTTTGAATACAATAACTAACGAAGAAAAAATATTTCAATCAATATATGAAGCCGGCAAGTATTTCAATATTTGTGGATCCTCAGTACGAAAAGTTGCAGATGGGATTTATCGATCGGCGATTTCAAAAAAGACAGGACAGAAAGTTAAATTTAGTTACGTCTAATGCGTCATATTTTTCATTTAGAAATATATCATTATTATAGAATAATGAATTCTGAAAACATGAATAGCATCATATCCGAGATTTCAAAATTGAAAGGTTGGGATATTGAACTATCAGATGGGTTAAATCCTGATCAAATCATGTCTGATTTTCAGGATATAGAATACGGAGTTAACAACAATAAATATATGCTACCAAAGAAGTATGCGCTCATCAAAAGAATTCAGAATTCTATTAAGGACTCTCTCGCATTTTCCAGTGACGTAAGTGTGTTCGCTCCGTTGTATACCATCGTAGAACGAATACGAAAAGAATTGGGGTACGAATACGAATTGAAAAAGGAGGTTAATTCTAAAGTTAGAAACCTACGGGCGTTAATTCAAGAAAATGAACAATTTTGATTGACCGACCATTTATCATTATTTGATTGACCGACTATTTATCATTATTTGATTGCCCGACCATTAATCATTTTTTTTAGCCGACCCTCAAGGGATGTCAAAAATCATCCGATGGTGTTAGGTCGGATTGAAAAAGTGTTTTGCAATTGAAAAATTGTTTCTGATTTCAAATAATGGTCAATGAAGCATTAACAACCCGATTGGCTCGTGAACGACTGGATGCAATCAGGAGATTTGTACCAATTCGTGACTCTGTAAGAAATAAACTGCAACAACGACAGAGTTTACAAACTGATTTTGCTGCGGGATCCGAAGAATTGTTTAAACCAGTAACCACAGCAACGTACGGGGTAGAGCGTGCTATACGGGGGAATGATCCCGAGACGGGGAAATCTGTTATCGGTGAACTTGAAAAAATAGCAGCGAAAACTGAACAAACAAAACAGACTGTACAAAAAATGGAATCAAAAAGAACAGTAGATGATTTACGCGTGAGATTTAACGAGGAAGGGTTAGCAGCAATTGATAAGACTGATCCACCAGAAATTCCTGCGCTTGTTGTTATGACTTATGAAAACAGAAAAAAAATGTTGAAACCAGAACATCATAAATATGTTAAGAATTTCACTCATTGGGCTGATATATTCTACAAAATCAAAACTAAAAAAAGTCAAATTAAGACAGATAGTGCATCATACATTGAATATATCAATGCGGTGGATATAGTGTATAAACAATATGAAAAACAAAAACCGCAAAAGCGACAGCAACCTGCAAAGAAAATATCTTTTTCACCTAAAAAACAACAACTACCACCTGCTGATGATTTTCTTGATTATTTATTACAAGAAGCCGATTTAGAAAAACAGGATGAAGCAACTGGTTATAGCGGAAGTGGATTGCAAGATTCCAGTGGACCCCAAAGTGGGGTATGTCCTGGTAGTGTTATCAATGATATATCACGATTAGAAGTTCTTGTAGGAGGGTTCCGAGCTGGAAATAACTCACCGGAAATAATTAATGAAGCATCTGATATCTGTAGACGATTATTTCAGGGTGGTATCATGGATATCAGCACATATCGAGATTTCATTGGCGAGTTAGTGGAAAGTGGGTATCACAGTGATTAATCACCGAGACTGAATAAAAACGCTAGCGTTTCCAATTGAAAAATGGTTTCTGATTTCAAATAATGATCATACACTACAATCATGATAAACCAACCCCCGTCTACGTAGTTAATTCACGGTTTCCAGTTTATAGAGCATACTACGGAGATGGTTTAGGCAATACCATTGCAGGGTTATTTGCGAGAATGGCTCCAAAAGTGATGCCGTTAGCTAAACAACTAGGAATGAAAGCAATTGAAGTTATTCGTGATAAGGGTATTGGTGCTGTTGGAGATCTTGCTGGAAAAGCGTTTTCAACTGCGAAGAATAAAATAACATCATTAGTGAAATCACGGATGAAATCCAAAGGATTTTCAAAACCGTTACCGTCTACAGCGGAAATGCCTGCAAGTGTTAGTAGAATTATAAATAACGCAGTAGATGAAAAACTAGCGTCGATGGTAAATCAAGGGGACCAAAGCAATATTGCAAATATGATAGCAGGAAGCGGCTTTAAAAAACTACGTCGATGAAAATCCTACGGATTTTTACGATTTAGACTCTGATAAATAGAATAAAATGTTCAAAAAATCACAGGATCCGGCGTTTGATATAGACGCCCCAGTTGGCAAGGATGATTCTGTACGCGATTATCAATATTACGCTTATCATGCAATAGACGCAAATAGTCGATCGCGAATTGAACTTCAAGTCCATGATACCAGTAAATATTTTTTGCCCTGTGAAGCGTTTATCGAAATCGAAGGAGAGATTATAAGAACAAATGATACAGAGTATCCAGCTGGTACTCAAGTCGGTTTTGTCAATAATGGTATTATGGCGTTATTTGAGAGTGCTAGATATCTCATTGATGGAAAAGAAATTGAGTCCATAGATCGTGACGTTGATGTGGCTACAACAATAATCGGGTTAGCGAGATATTCCGATGATTATACAAGATCAGCAGGACCCTCTATGATGTTTGCAAAGGATGTTAAAAATACCGCTGGAGGAAATCAATTTATTATAAGACGACCACAGAATAATGCTGGTGCTGCTAATGTTGATGTCGAGAATATGATTATAAACAACGATCCTAACTTCAATCTAGGAGCTGCAACACGTATTTCAATGTTGCAAGGAGCGCGTAAATCATTTTCATGCGCGATTCCACTGCATCACATATTTGGATTCTGTAGAAACGTCCGAAAAGTTATTTATGGGGCGAAGCATACAGTATCGCTTGTACGAAAGAGTGATGATAATGACGCAATCTGGAGGATTCCAGCAGATGCTGCAAATCCCAATGCTGATGCCGGTAAAGTCAATTTAACAAAAATATCATTGTGGATGCCAGTGTTGACTCCAGCAATCACCGCAGAAGAACGATTACTATCATTTATGGACCAAGGAGGAAAGTCGTTGTTGAGTTGGTTAACCGTGAGTACAGATGTTAAACAATCAAATCTCAACGGGTTATTCACGTGGAATCTAGCATCAAAACAAGGTGTTGCTGCGCCACGTCATATATTCGTAGCGTTACAGGATAACACACGAGTTGGCGATCAACGTTTCAGTCATATGATATTTGATCAGTTAGGTGTGAAAGACATCTCACTGAGAATAAACGGCCAACAGGAACCATCCGAGGATATACAACTTAATTACACAGAAAATCATATTGCACGCGTGTATCATCGTCTGTTGTCATTTATGGCACGTGATCAAAATGTCGATACTGGTTTGCAAATATCACAATATGATTTTAAAAATCTGTATCCGATCTATTACTTCTCACTGGAACATCTCGATTTAACAAGACAGTCCGTCGTTGATATACACTTTAGAGCTAATGTGACTCGTGGTGCTATTGCTAATTATAGAGCGGTTGCTGTCATTCTCAGCGACAAATCAATGCTACTCGAAGGTGTTGGAGGAAGAATGAGAGTGGTAGATGCACCAGTAGAAAACATGTAATTGAAATTGTAAACGATTTAGAATCAATCTATTATGTATAATGTCATATAGTGTTATTAGTGTTACGTTAACTCCCGGTCAATTAAAAAAATTGCAATCGGAATCAGCTAAAAAATGTGGAACCACAATCACGTTGAAACCTAATCAAATGACTGGTGGTGCAAATAAATTATCGCTGACAACTCGTCAGGTGAAACATTTCAATGATGCACTTGCAGCCAAAAAAGGTGTTCAGATTACTCTTTCTGCGGCTGCTATCAAAAATATGATTAAAACAGGCGGTATATTTCCGTTGTTAGCTGCGATTCCAGCATTGATTGCAGCAGCAGCCCCAGCGGTGGCTAAAGCAGCGGCGTTAGGAGCCGTTGGTACTGCAGCAGGAATGGCACTAAAGAAAGCAACTGGGAAAGGATATAAAAAAAAGGGACGATCCGTTCACGGATTGGGTCTAAGACTACCAGGAACCCCGTATTCGTGGTACAGCGGAAAGGGTCTAAGACTACCAGGAACGATTTATTAATTGAGGAACCTATGGTTCCCATGTCCAATTTTGATTTAATGGATGCGGCTAAAAAACTCGCGATTAAAAACTTCAGAGGTGTCTTTATGAAAGATCAATTACCACATCAACCAAACAGCGTTGAAACCGGAATCATTAATTTAGATAACAGCACCGGACCTGGAACTCACTGGGTTGCATACGCTATTGATCCACGTGGGATTGTCTATTTTGATTCATATGGATTAGCCCCGCCAAAAGAGTTTATGCGGTATATAAAAACCCTTCCAATGAAGACTTGGTATTCTACGCTACCAACACAACAAATGAATGACCCACCAATATGTGGCAGCGAAGTATTAAATGTCCTTGACGCTATTTCTAACTCCTTGAGTAACCCAAGCGGAAAACCACCACATGTTGTCGTGAATGAATACACTAGCAATCGCTGGAAATCGAAACGATTTTAGAGAGAGAAAGAGTTTTACAATAACATGATTGATATTTGGGGGAGATCTTTGAAACCCAAACCCGATGACACTGCACCACCTGATTCTGTCAAGGATATAAAAAAAATAATTGAAGATGAAATCGCTGAGACGTTGAACTTAACAAATGTTGATCCTAATGAAATAGTTGTATTTCAAGACAAACAGGGTAAATTGAAATCCAGTGATGTGTCATTGAATGACATTTTGATACGGCAGCGCGACGCCGCTGAAAACTCTATTGCGCTGTATTCCAACGACGGACGACTTAAACCAGGCGCACTTGTGTCTACGATCACCGACGCGATTGCTACCAACGAACGTGAGCTGAATGATTTTATACGAGGTTATAATGCTTTTCGCAAAAATGTCGTACATAAATTTTTTGGAACCCCGCTTGTGGTTGGCATGACTCTCGCTGAAATTAAAGACTTGTTGAATTCATTCTTCGCTAACAAGGAAGCTGGAAGGATGATGACTGCTTCAGAAATCAAGGCAAATTATCTCGAGATTTTTAAAGTAAGCGAAGATCAAAAACTCACAAACGACATTGTTGGTAGGTTCTTTGGAACCCCGCTTGTGGCTGGCATGACTCTCGCTGAAATCAGTGAGTTTATCGGCAAGCACACTCACAATGCCTACATCGCTAATAATTTCTTTGGTGTCCCGGCTACATCTACAATGACTCTCAAAGATATTAATATGTTTATGGTGAGACAAACAACACTTAATACCATCGTGGATAAATTTTTAGGGAGAACACCTGTGTCTGAAACCACATCGTTGACAGGCATGACTCTCGCGGAAATTAAAAGCGCTATTGACAAACAAAAGCACACCAGCGATATTGTTAATAAGTTCTTTGAGGGCAGTAGCCTCCAAGATATCACGACGAAATTTTCTAACATCGACAACCATATTAAAACCCAAGCAGAGCAAAAAGTTGAAGACCTTCTGGTTTCATTATTCTTCTCTAACAGGGAGGAGAGTGGAAAAACAATAGATCCTACCAGAATCACGGTAAATTATCTCGATATTTTCGACGATCTTTTTAACCTGAAAAGAATATCTGAAAAGGTAAAGATTCCACATCACTACACGGGCGTTAAAAATATCGTGTATACGGTTAATCATGGAACCATGGATTGGATAAGAGACGGTTATACTACATTATCCATCGGTATCTTGGGTCTCCCCGGCATAGTGGGCCCTGACTACAAGCCAACATGGGCCGATGGTATCTACAGGCTAACGTGGATCTCTATCGATCAATTTAATATGATCGCGGACGGTAAAACCTACTCTGGTGGCACCGCGACGTTAATTATGGATGGTCGCAAAAAAAACTTTAATGTCGTCGCGGTTGATAGCTCCACCATTAGATCAAAAATAGCCTGGTGTTTAGAACTCGTAGCTCATTTTTCCGACTGAAGTACTAGCAATTCCCGCTAACGATGACAAATAATTGAAAACACTAGCGGATTTAAAATAACAACAATGACTTTGTCATCGACGCAATGTCGCTATGATCAGGTCAGAGAATTTCAGAATAGACTCAAAACCCTCACTGAGGAGTATCAAATAAAAATAAAAAAATACCGACGAAGAATCACCGCAATTGATGTTACTATCTACTCGGTGTCAAGCGTTCTCACTGGTGCCGGAATAATACTTGCATCGGTTACAATGATTGCCCCGGTCGTAGTTCCAATTTGCATTTCTGCGGTGGCTACAATCGGGGGTATATTAACCGGGATAGCAAAAAAGATATCATCATGCAGCCAGAGTAAACTGCAGAATTACTTACTTCAATTTCATATTGCATCAACCGCATACTCGCAATTATCATTGATGATATCGTCGTCACTCGATAATACGATTATATCAGATAGTGAATTCTCAGCGATGGTCAGTATTTTTGATTCCGCGATATCGAAATTAGAGCGACAACATGAGTATAATAACAATGACAACACCGATGGAATCAGAAAACACGAACCCAAAAAACAAAATGATCTCAATAATATCAACATTACCAGATTGTGAATTCTCAGTGATGGTCAGTATTTATGATTCCTCGATACCAAAATTAGAAATAAATCATGAGTATAATGACGACACAGCAGGAATTACTTCAACAAATAGTGGAGAACACGAAACCAGTACAAACGAGTATGATATCAATTACATCAACGGAACCCGAGTTTAGTGTGAATTTCCCCTCTCCGGTTCCTGTGAGTGAAATCGCGCTTGCAAAACTACGAGTATATCACAGTTGGCCTAATATCAGATCAAAACCATTTGGTGGTCAACAACCGAATAACTCTTTAGTGTTTGCAAATAAGAATAAACCCGACGGAACTCCAGACTGGAACGTCGTTTCGATACCAACAGGGTCATACCAAATCGAACAAATCAATAATGAATTCGCGCGTAGAATAAAATCGATTACTGGAAAAGAATCAAAAATCGCTATAACAGTTCATGAGCCGACACTATCATCCGCAATTGAGATAAGCACAGAAGGATACGTCGTAGATATCTATCAAAGTTCTATTAGAACCGTACTAGGATGGCCTGAAAAACCACCTGAAAAATCCACCACCGACTTAACCACGGATGTACAATCATATCATGAAATCAATCCCAGTTATCAAGATAATTTATCTGATATAAGAAAAGGAAGAATCGCCGATAGATTTATATTCACCAACAAAGACACATTGCAATGGGATTTTATCATTAAAAGAACAACCGACTCATCTGTTACTATTTCATTTACGCTAACTGACGTCCGTGGTTATTTTAATGAGATTAAACAATTATATGACACACAACTAGAACAACTACGGAAAACAAGATCGCAAAAACACGTTGAAATAATAAATCAGCTTATATCGGACATGAAATATATCTATGAACTAATTATTCAAACAATAATTAATGACAACAGCGACAATAAACAACGATTCCTAACCGATTACAATATCACAGAAGACAATCTGCGTAATTTCAAGTTTCCGAAATACAACGCTGATGAATTAGCAAAAATTGTTAAAACCGATATCAAAGCACTACAAAAATCAGACTCAACTGTCCTCCTCAAACATAATAATGATCCAGATGATGGTGGTAGGCATATCGCTCCGTTCAACGTGAATATTTCAACGGTGATTGCACTTAATTTAGTGTGTGATGTTATCGAAGGAAGCTATCAAATTAATCTCGAACGATCAAATCAAGCTCAGCAAGGATATATTCTTTATTCATTTGCACCAACAGCTCCTCCAGGATTCCTAATTATTGAAAACCCAATTAATCCTGTCTATATGCGATGCCATAATAATTCATTAACCAGAATTAATTTCAAACTCACCGACCAGTCAAATAATCTGATTGATTTACAAGAAGAGGTGTTAGCGATTAGTCTGTTTGTGAAATCATAAATGATTTTCGTCCTAAAGACTAGATAAAATATTCGGTTAAAATCATTTTATTATTTTTGTTAACCCAGAACTGAAAACTTTAGCAGCAGAGAGGGTAGATGACAACAAGTTGCGACCAAAATTAATTAAAAAATCGTTTTCATTTTTTTAGTTAAAATGATTTCGTATGTAGATTTCAATCAATTTTTTGTCTGAAAACGTTGTAGGGTTCGCCTTTTTTTTGGTTAAAATAAGATTATAAGACGGCTCGTTTTAGGATTTCAATCAAATTTTGTCTAAAAACGTTGTAGGATTCACCCTCTCTGCTGCTTATATATATATATATATATATATATAGAGAGAGAGAGAGAGAGAGAGAGAGAGAGAGAGAGAGAGAGAGAGAGAGAGAGAGAGAGAGAGAGTTGATACTGAATTTAGCGAAGACACGGTGTTGTGAGTGTAATGTTTATTTTATCGTGAACGATAAATGAATCCGAAACCATACTCGTGCGCATAAAGTCCAACAACGGATTTTACAAAATGATGTTTACCGAATTCAACAACTGTTATATGGAAATGATATCTTTCTTAAATGGAACTAAGCAAAACATGTAGCTTTTGTGAGTAATGAAAGGAGAATTAACGTATGAAACTTCTAAATTAATATAGTTAGAGAGAGAGAGAGAGAGAGAGAGAGAGAGAGAGAGAGAGAGAGAGAGATAATACAATTTAAATGTTATTTTGGAAACTTTTTTTTATTTGTTGACAGCCACAATAATAATACAAAAGTATTTTGAAGAAGAAAAAAACAATTTAATTACAACAGATACACCAATATAAGATTTTATATGAAGATCTTGAAATAACATCATTTAAAAAGTTAAAATAAATGAAGATGTCTGATGCATTTCACTAAAACCCAATAAAACATATGACAACTGATGATATAAAACATAAACATCAGTTGGTCATTATCCTAAGGGGTAATAGTGCCAGTCAATTTCTGCAGTAGATATCACATCATAATGAAGAAAAATTAAGACCCATGTATTGAATGGAATGAAATATATAAAAGTATTGGGTTAACGAAAGAATTACTTAAAATATAACATTATGAAATGATGGGAAGTAAAAGCTAATACTGTGACGTCTACCCGCAGTTTAAGGAGCTGAGCAGTGAAAACCACTAACATATTATTTGCATGTCGTTCTGTCCGGCTGGTGCTAACTTGCAGGCACTCTAGCATTAGCATTGGAGTGAGGAAAAAATTTTTTTTTTTTTTTAAAAAGTAGTACATATACATTAAAGATCGGACAAGATTTATGACTCTGGTGACTTATGTGGATAAATATACATTTCTTTGTGAGCGTTGACCTTCAAGACAATACTTGGAGACAATAAACTGCTTGTAATTTTTAAATTAGATATTTCTTCAAAATAAATATTATTAATCTTGTTCATAAAACTGTATTTGAAAATATAATGTGCTGTAACTATTACATATATCAAAACCATAATAATAATAATATTCAAAAGTCAAAACTTAGACAATTATTCTACTCTTGAATATTAACATGAAAACTTGTTTAATATTGAAGGAATGAAGAATATTCGCAGTATAGATCATGACTAGCATTAGAGGACACAAAAAAAAAAAAAATACATCAAAGATCGGACGATACTTATGGCTCTCTGGTAAGTGTTATGTTGATAAATATACATTTCTTTTTGACCGTTGACCTTCAGGACAATACCTGGAGACAAGAAACTGCTTGTAATTAGACCACTCTGGGCCCCTGTATTAAATGCAATGTAATTTATATAAAAAGGTATGGGTTAATGGAAGAATTGATAACCATATAACAATATAAAGCTAATAATGTGTCGTGTCTTCTACCTTCAGTTTAAGTCGCTGAGCAGTGCAAACCACTAACATGTTATTAACATGTCATTTCTATCCAGCAGGAGTTAATTTGCAAATGTAATATATGTATATAAAAGATGAGGGCAATGAAAAAAATTAATGAATCTACATCATTATGAAAGGATGGAAAAAAGGTAAATACTGTGCCATTTACCTGCAGTTTAAGAGCTGAGCAGTGAAAAAAAACTAAAATGTTAGTAGCATCTGAATAAGAAAGGCTAGCAAAATTTATGAAATAAAGAACTAAAACGATCTCCGGCTCTCTATTAATTTTTCTGTTGACTGATACACACAACATTTGTGCCAGTTAACATTTTTTAAATTAACCACCAAATAAAAGTGTATAATTTTTAATACAGTAGTAAAATGAACAATAATTCTTTAAAGTATGACTGGAGAAACATAAGGATTGTAAAATAATTTTATCAGAGTTTGTCAGTTACAATCCAAACGTTTAAAGTGTAACAGACCAAAAGAAATTAGTGATAGTGGTCGGGTAACGATGAAGTGAATTGCTAATTTTGATTGATAAATGTAGAATTTTTGGTTTAATGGAGCAAATAAAAATGTCTGAGTGGGTGTTAATATATGGATACATTTGTAAAGTACATTTGATTAAAGATATAGCAGCAATAGTGAATAGTACTAAAGCTTGTATTTATAGTATTATGGATGAGTATAATAAAAAATGATTATAAATTAAATACAAATAGATGAAAAAATGCAAGCATGAAGGACAAATCTTCAAAAGAACAAATGTGAAAACCCTAAGAAGCTGAAACAGTGGGAAAGACCGGAGATATTAAAAAGATCTAGGCTTTGGAAATGTGATCAGGTAAATGATGTTGAAAAGTTTGAATGGTGGCATAGGAAAAAAAAATGAAGCCATATTTTGTGAGGCTAGAACATGTAAATGAGAATTTTTTTGAATGCAAATTAACTTCAGGCTCACATGGGAAGCATAACTTTGGATACTAATTGAAAAATGGGAAACTTTACATATCTCACGATATAGAGAAGAAAGCACAAGACAAACTACATATGAGCCAATGGAAACTTAAACATTTCTTATGGCAGAGCACCAATGATGGTTAGTAATGTCGGTGAACTATTGAAAGAATAAAGGTATGCTGCTACTGGAAAAGATGGCAACGATTTTTAATAAAGCAAAACGTTGTAATTCTTGTTTTCATGTACAATAAAACCCTTATATTTAATAATCTGAAAAAAATTTAGCTTGGACAATCTGGAATGTGTTTACTATAATACTGCTTAATAACGTACAGTAGAAACTGTAATAAGTTTATTTCAATGTAGTTACGAAAATAACTTAAAAAATTAGAAATATAAACAAAAGTACCTATTGGAATCTTCGGATGCTTTTTCAACCTTCAACTTAATCCGACATCTTATCATGTGTAACAATAATATCAAATGTCATTTTTTTAATAAAAAAAAGTATCTTTACATTACTTTATGAAATTTGTCCCTGTTTATGATCATTTTATATATTGTAAATATGTTTCACATCTAAATTTTGGAGTAAAAATTACTCCCTCAACTGCAATAATATACCCAGAAATTGTATCAAACAAAACAATGTAAAATGCAGCAAAGAAATTTAAGAATATGAAAGTGTTCCAATGATCTATAACATACATCTAAACTCCAGCTAAAGCAACTCTCATTTGTTTTTGATACCTTTCACTTTTTCTTACATTCCATTCATGTATGAAAAAGTAGAAGCAAAAATGTTCTTGGGTCATTTGACGAGCTGACGATTTAATAAACTGAATGAAACTGTTAAATTGTTCACATATTGAAGAATTTATCGAGTCAAATCCAATCAGTCTTGATGATCGATATGCACAGGAACATTTGTGAGCAAACCCATGGAAAATGTCATGGAAGAATCTAACATCTCTAAAAAAGCCACTTTCTCGGTTTAAACAATACTCATGGAGATTACATGCAAAGTCATAAAATATATTCTTTGGTGGAGTTTCCAAGTGGGAATAAATTGATGCTAATGGGTCTTTACGTCCTTCGGCATTTGTCATATGAAATCCATAACAATGTCCATGATTAGGACAGAAACAAAGAAATAAAGATGAAGTACCAGGTGCGGAAATATGAGTTTTAGAGAAATATTTTTCACAGTGATCATGATCTAAAGGTGGATCATCATAAGCCAATGTTGTTTTCCTTTCACAGTCAATAGAAAATTTTCTGATTGAATGCAATTTCTTTCCCCGACTCAGAAATATAGCATGCTCTCCCGAACTTTGGAGGATTATAAGTACCAAACTGTGGCAATGCAGGTTCAGCTGGAGTTACATTTATTTCACTAACTTGTGTTATTAAATAGCGAATGAAGTCAACTACATCTTGGCGTATACAATCTTCACAATTCTCATTAATGTTGCCAAGCATTGACGTTGCAATCAAATCTCTTATTTCAGGTGAATATTCACGCATTTCCTGCATTTTTCTATTGAAGAAAAGATCTCCACCATTAGTAACCTTTTCTCCTGTCATATGATCCAAAAGTTCTACAATGCAATCTAAATACACATGAGGGATCAGGCTAATGATAGGAGCTGTTGTAGACAACATTTTAACAACATTAGCAAATGCAATATTTTCATCTGGTAAAATATTTTCATCCTCTGACGTGTGCAAGAAATTGTCTGAAAACAGGCTTAACTGAATCACATAACAAAGACAAAAGCAAATTAGTTCTGTTAAATTGTTCTTCATGTGGCAGAATCTCCTGCTGTGGTATTTCTTTTAAAATTACACTGCTTATGTAATGCAAATGTTCTCTGGCTTGTTTTAAGCTATCTTTATCAATGCCTGTCCTGTCAGGAAGGAAACATCTTGTCATTCTTCTGTGCAGTGTTGGTAAGATGGTATCAGGGTCATCTGGCTTGCTTATTTCCTCAAAGTTAGCATTGCGAAACCCAACTCCAACTTTCGTTCCATCACATGCAAGCTGATTTGGGGCAAACCCACAAACTGGACAGGGTTTTCTGAAATCTATCTTCATATTTGAAGCCCAGCTGAACCACCATTTCCTAAATACTATAGGATCCATGAATGTGCGGAAATCTGGATTTGATTCACGGTAATCTTTAGTTCTAAGGTCACAAAATGATGAAATCGTCAATTTAGAACACAAAACCTGGTTTACAAATGCCCAACCAATCTCATCACCTGCAGCAGTGTCCCTTATAGCAACATGAATGCACAGAGATTGCCCTTCATCCCATTTAATTTTACATGGTGCTTCAGTTTTAACACATATTCCTGTTAAAACTCTACAATGCACTGGTGCAATTTTTGTGTAAATGGTCAATGTACGATCAAAAACAGTTTTACCATTTAAATGATCTAAATTAGTCCACCCAGCACCGCACTGACATGGAAACTCTGGTATCTCATTCACAAGGTCAGGTCCTTTTACACAACCATTTTCGATATTGCTAAAGTCTGAAGTGATCCAAATGTATCTTTCCCTTATGTTCTTGGCCAATTTTGAATCTTGCTGTTTTCGTGCTGAATGTGTACTTACACAAGGAAAGGACCAAAGTCCATCATTGACATTAAAGTTTGAGTCATTTCCTGATGAAAACTGGTCTTCAATATTCATTTCAACATCCATACTTTCAGTAAAGGCTTCAGTTTGCAAATCATCTGCAGTATCATTAAATAAACAATTGGAAAACTCCATCCAGTAATGAGGCGCATTTTTTAGTTATAGCAAATGGCAACATAGGTTACCTCCTTTAGTGAGCAAATCTACATTTCTTTTGAATCCCTTTCTACTTCTGCAGAAACCATTTGTACATGAAAGTATAAAACGCTGAACACGGTCAATGAACGTTAAATGTACAAATGAAATTTCATCATCATGCAAGACTGAAAATTTCTTTGTATTTGGTCGGCAAGATGACAACTCAACTACCTTCATATCTTTGAATGATAGACTTCTCTGTATCACTGCTTGTATGTTTGTAATTGCTGCATTTTCATCACTTTCGATATTTGGAAAAATATCTTCTTTTAATACTCGACAATGCATGCACTTTATACCATTTATATCCAAGGCATCATACTGTTCTTCTTCTATTTCACTGAAACATTCTAAAAGTGTGCAATAAATTTTACATGTACAAGTGTAGAACATTCCATTTTCAAATTGCACCCTTGTCGTCACAACATACTCAGACTTCTTGAATTCTCCCGTTTCATCATCACAGTCATTCATGACAGCAAATAATTTGTGTTCATCAAAAACCTGTATAAATAAATCTCCATATTCAAGTAGCTGTTTCTTGAAATTATCATTGATACTTATATCTTTCATTGCATTTTCATTCTTTAGGTCAACAGTTTTCAATACCATTTCTGCTGTCACAATCTTTCCACGTGGTATGAACATTTTCCTACGTACTGGCGCAGGTTCAGCATGATACACAATATTTTCACTGGCACTATTATTGTGATCATTTTCCTGGCAAAGGTCTCTGTAGATTTTGAATAATTCACCAAATTGTTTGTTCTTGTAAAGATAAAGCACCTTGTTCCTTAATGATTTAGCACTATAACAGATAGAAAAGCGATACAGAAATTTTATTATGTCAATTCCATGGTCATTTGATAATAAATTTAGCATAATACTTTGTTCATATAGAGACTCAACAGAAGCAAAACTTTTTAGAAAGTCTACTGAAGATTTCTCATAACGATCCAAAATTCTGATCTCTGGATAATGACATACGAGATCACGAATAGCAGGAGTCTTCAGCATTTCATTGTCACAGGACATGTAATAGGCATCCAATACATCTTTGTCGATTTTAACAGTGAATCCTTTGCGAGTAATTCCAAGTTGGTGAAATTTTCAGCATGCTCTGCAAGTTTTAGTTTTCTTTCCTTCAAATTACTTAAATTATAATTATATACTTTATCTGGTCTGCTATGACTTTTATGTGAACCTTTCATTTTCCTCTGTGTTATCTTTTTTTTAATCTTCATCAGTGGCAATGTTGCACAAGAAAAGTGATTCTTTTGAGATAGTCAATTTCTCACATATTAGATGTGAAAAATTCTCCACCATAAAATTTTGATAATATCCTGATTCAATATATCGCATATAATAAAATGGTGCTTCACTGCTGTCATTAATAATTTTAAGTAAAGTAACACTCCCTCAGTACAATTAGGAAAAGTGGCTATATTTATAGCAGCATCCTCAAATTGTTGAAGCTGCTTATTCTTCGAATCCATGAAATGGCACTCTATCAACTGAATGATGATGTCATGCTCTATGTAAATGGCTTTATGGCACTTTTCCAAATTGGTTGTAAACACATTTTTAGCAATGCTAACTTCTGATAAATCTGACTTTCTTTTCCTGGATAAAGTTTTATTGTAAATATCTGTGGGATGTAATGCGGCTTCCTGCTGTAAAGAATTTGACACAAGAGTTTTAACTTCTATACTGTAATCTGTTGTCCACTTTTCTCCTAGAAGCTGCCTCTTGCAAATAAATTCTGCAGTTTGCTTTTCAAATTCACGAGCATTGGAACTGTTTAGCATGATAAGTAGTGGCTGTGATCTTCAATAGTGTATGGGTATTTTGGTGGCATTCTGAAATCTTCATCCAGTAAAAGGAGATGCAGTTTGCTTCGCTGTTGACAGAAAAATAAAGTTAACTGTTAATAAAACATCTTGAATATCACTATAAATACTATTTTATAAAGATCTTTGTTATCATCAAAATGTTATCAAATGAGCTTAATTATTAGGAATCTATGCAAATTGTTATGTATGAGAGACATTACACACAGACTGAAAGTTAAATGAGAAAATAGGGCGAGCTGATTACCTAAAAAAATAAAAAATAATCAAGGTACACATTAGTAGTAATGTATTAGATTATAATGAAACTATATAACCTTGAGTGGAATATTGTCTTAATCAGTTCCAATATAACTGCTAATTCTGCATATAGCAATATTTTATATATGTAAAAGGAAAAAAAAGTATAGGAACTGAACAAATTAGTTTAGGTAAGTAATTCCTTTCAAATCAACAAATGAAATAAAACTTATCATGAAATATCCACTGAAAAATAATTATAAAGTTGGAATATTAAGAAACTGTCACAAAATTTCATGTTACAAAATAATACAGGTAAAACTAGATCACAGAAAATTAAGAAATCGTAAGTTTAACTATACCATACAATATGGATAACTGATATGATAATGAAAGCTATGTGATAAATAGAACTATCAGTGAACCAAAAAACATGCATTTTTTAATTTCAAAGCGCATTTCTAATGACAATCATTGTAATATCTAACCAATGGCACTGGACATAAATGCAGATCACTAGTTATTTTTGATAACTGCCCAAGAGGTAAAGCCTGTTCCTATTCTTCAATGGAATTAAAAGAAAACTGTTCCTGCAAATATTTTTTTTTAAATGTTTAAAATAAGTAATTTTTTTCATTACAACAAAACCTTAAATATCATGTATATTCCAGAGAACAGTACATAAAGAAGCTGAAAACAAAATATATTCTGAACATTCAAATGTTGTCAAAGAATTAACTCATATGATAATCAAGATGGCCTTAAAAACAGGACAGTGAATAAAGAACTGGGCTCTCCTTCACCAACAGACAGATTTTCACAACTTAAAGATGAAGAAATTCATAGCAAGTAACCAAAAACATGGTTAGGTCATCAGAAAAAATTGTCTTTTATATATGACTAATGCTGTAGCTGGTTTTGAAAGAAAGTTCCTATTCCAGTTTCACCTGCCACTGCTGAAATACATTTCTTCAGTAATGTTACTATGAAGAAGATTATTTTAATATGTTACACAGTATATGGAATATTTAAGCCAAATAAGTACAATTGTAATAATGAAGCAGTTAATATTGTCATTACAAAGTTACTATAATTATGACTAAGGTCTTCATAAGGACCAAACTAGTGTTACTGGCCACAGCAGATTTTTCAAGGCCAAATAATTTTCATAGCCCAACTTATTTAATTTTGTCTGTGATGTAACCAATTTGTGATGACTGTAGCATGTGATTGACATTTTCAAAAGTTTCAGTGCACTATTATTATCTTTTAAGGACTACATTATTCATGAATGAATGAAAAAAGAAATATATGACAATAACTGAGTCACACTCTACAATGTAGACAAAAAATGCAAAAACTGTAAGATTACATACCAAATAAATGTGTTTTAATTCATGTGTTTCCAACTCATTTCCATCGTAACTGGTAAAAGCAGTCTTTCCATTGACATAACATGCCAGGATGAATATAACCTATTACATGCTGTCCTAAAAGCTGCTCTGTTTGGAATGTTTCTGTGTAAGATTCCCAGGAACATTCGATCTAGAGAGAGATTAGTAGAATAGGGCATAATATGGGGAACTAAGATACTGTAACTATGAGAACTAATTCACGTGTTAAACAAATCTGAACCTGTTTGAAAGCATTTTCCTACCTTTTAAAAGAATTAAAAAAAGAGAAAAAGATGACCAGGAAAACAAATAAGTTTAAAATGCTAATCTTGTATATTAGGGAAATACTGGCAGTTAAATTTGGTTTATTATGATCACTCACACTACATAGAAACTTTCACAATTCAGACTGTACACACTACTGCTAGTTATATTTGCTGATCAGGAATTTCCTAGAACTTATTTCTCATTGATACATATTCTGTTTTAGTGATATACATATCAATTCCTCGTATGATAATTTGTAATATATATATATTGTGAACAGAAGGGTGAAAAAATAAAATGTGTGTACCCAAAAGGTATGTTGTTGTTATTGCTGTGGGGTTTAACACCATTTTTTAGCACACGATAGGCTATACATGGCAAGCCCGTATTAATTGGTTGAGGAAGAACCAGGGAAAACCCAGGGAAAAACAACCAACCCATAAAAAGCACCTGGCAAACTTTCTCACAAAGGTATAGATGACAATATAAAAATAATTACCAATGGAGGTCCAGGATTTTCTTCAACATCACCAGAAAGGATCAGTTTCATTTTTGCAAAGTTCTTCCAACAAAATGCAGCAATTTTCTTTACAAATGACAAACAGTTTGACAGCACTGTTTGATCTCTTTGTTCACATTTCATGCCTATATATTGATAAAGAAGATAAATTTAATAATAAATGAACGAAACATCCATTAACAATATGTAACAACTGTATTCAAGGTGATGTTAAATGTGGCATGGCATCACTTTGTAGACAGGAATTTTGCATGAGTATGCAAGGTATGTCCTTAAACAATGGCGAGAAACAGCATAAGAAGGATCTGATAATTCACTTAATGATATTACTAATGGCATCAGCGTCTTGAGCCAGAGTAAATATTATATCGTAATATCCTGGTTTTCTTTCTGATAAAAAATGACTCACGGATGATATATGGCATTAAATCCACAAAGCTGAGTATCGTGTCTGAAAGGAAATTATTCATGCCTTATTGACAAATAAATGTTGAATCATTTATTGTGAAAGACACAAAATAATATTCAAATTAAATAAAGGGAAAACGATTAAGTCACATTAAAGTTCAACTTTACTCATTCTATACCTCAGTCTTAATAAAACGGCACATTAGGATGGCACTATATACAATACACACACACACACACACACACACACACACATATATATATATATATATATATATATATATATATATATATATATATATATATATATATAGACACACACAGAAAGTAAGAGAGATGAAAATAGTAAACAGACCATATTCATAACTGTAATAATGAAATGTATATTTACCAAATAACTGAATTTCAGGAACATCCAATGCAATAAAATCAATATCAGTTATGGAACTTATGTGACTGGATGCTTTACAAGTATATATCTCTTCCTGTAAAAGGGTAAATTCATTATAAAGCCAATGATTGAGGGTTGTTGAGCATTTCATAAATAGGACACTAGAAGTATTAAATAACTATACATACACAGATATCAACAAAGATGAAAATTGTACCCTGATTCTGTTGGAAGATAAATTTTAATTTATGCATGAATTATTATCATCAAAAGAAAATTGATATCTTTTCAAGATATTATTATAGGAACATTAAAATATAACATGGACTGTATTAAGGTTTCAGAAATAATTTTATTTAAGTAAACTTTATGTGTCATGTTGAAGTAACTGTGTGTGTGTGTGTGTGTGTGTGTGCACAAATACAAAAATCATGAATCATATGCATTAATTAAAAAATGTACACCATGAATTAGTTATGTAAGTATTTCTGGAACAAACTAAACAAACGAAGTAGTATAAGTTGTCCTCATTCAAAACAAGTGATGGCTGCCTTAACACAAGAAGCCAAAATATAATTTTGGTAAACATAATTAAAATTATTAATTTCTGAATTGTAGTTAAGCAGAAACTAATATATATATAATACCTTCATATGGTTTGGTTTGAATGAAGCATCCTTATCTGGAAAGAAATAAATGTTTTAGATTTGATTAAAGAAAAGGCTTACAAAGAGGAAACCAAAAGCTAAATAATAATTAAGGAATAAAACAATATTTGTGTATCTATGCTGGAAAATGAAAAACAAGCAACTTCATATCACAGAATTTACAGGTCAAAAGCACCAAATATGTAACACAATATAATTGTAATGCATCTATTTCACCAAGAATAAGCAAATTAACTGGGTTAATTTTTGAAAATTTAATAATAATTTGTCAATAACTACTTAAAGAAACATACACATGATCTCCTCCATTTTCTTTCTATGAGGAACATGTCTGCTCAAGTAATGGTTCAAAAGAAAGTCTTCCTTAGTGCATTTCACACGGCACTCAGGACAGCAGAATACCTAAAAAAAAAAAAAAAATATTTCAACAGTAATGGTGTTTTAGGAAAATAGAAAAGCACTTAAAATTTTAACAATGCTGCTCTTTTTAATAGCTTAGTATTCATTATTATTAAAGAACAGTGATTCAGAAATATATATAAAAAAGCTCAAGATCAGATTTCTTCTTTACTGGTCAAATGTGAAAACAGTAGCCACAAAACAGTATTTAGAATGATCAAATAAAAAAAAAATTGTATAGTATTTTATACTTACCTTTGCAGGGATGATTTTCTGGATGAATCTTTTCAATTTTGGTTTCTGGTGTGTACAGGCAGCATGAATATGTCGATCCTTAAAAAGTTAAACTTTATATGATGGCACAAAATCAAGCAAATTTGATAACAACAAATGTTGTCATTAACACAGTCATATGCAAAGTTGCCTATATCACAATTTGCTCTGAAATTTATAAATAAATACCTTGTTAATTACATTAACATATATTTTTTAAAAATTGTGAAATTTCCAAAGTCATTACTTTCACTGTAGTTTCTATAACGAACTATAATAGCGAAAACAGCACCGGTCTTTTATTCATTAACTTTCAGACTGAGATATTTATACTTTGATAATTAACATTTATACCTTAATACTAAACAATTACCTTGTATATGTTATGAATAGCTGTTGATAAAAGTAATGCAGGTCAGGATGAGAAAATTTATATCTTTTTCTTGTGGATGATATATCTGTCTGAGCTGTGAAACCTAACTTATGAAACAAGTGAGCTATGTACATTTTGGAAAATAGACTAACAATAATCATGAAATTTATGTATAATATCTTTCAGATTTAATAAGAAATAAAAACAACTCTTCCCACACCCACTTTTTTGATGTTCAAAGGCAATGGTGTGATGGTGATGGAACTGATATTTAATGCCATTTTAACACACTGTGAGATGGTCAAGGCTGAAAGTCGCATAACTGGAACCAACTATGAGAAACTGACATTCATTTTTTGGAGTGTGAGTGGACTTGACAGCATCGGATTCGTATGAACAATTCTTCAAACTATTTTTAAAATTTAACAAGACTTTCAAACTCTGAGACAAGACAAAAGCTTCATTATGTCTATTTCAAACCTTGAACCATACCTGGACATTCCAAGCAATCTGTGTGTGAGTTTATATAACAAACCTCACTGTATATGTGAAAAATTAGAATTCTTATAACAATTCCAGCCTGTACATGTGGTATAACTGATTCAACCGTTCACCCCGAACACAAAGCAGGTCGAATGAAACAATTCCGCTAAAATATTAGTGCAAAACTATTAGGCATTAGATAGTTATGCCAAAGAAAGTTACTGCACAGATAAAGCTAGAGTATAAGAGTTTTGATCTATGAACAATAGATGTGTCAATGACTTTCACAATTTATGGGTGGGTGTAGATATGACACATGATCATATGATTCACGTTTCATATGAATAATTCTATGAAATCTTTGTGAAAACCTAGATATCATTAAAAAGTTGCAGCCTGGATAGGCCTGACGTAGGCCGAACCTAACCTTTTGACTCAAAACCATGAAGTGGAACATGTAGTTGAAACTGGTATATGACACCACTAGGACAATATAAATAAATTATACAACATATAATTCATGACAGGAGTTATTCAAAAGACGTTGTGGCCGGGTCAAGACGATTAACTGACCCAGATCTTATTGAAAAAAATATCAAGCTTTACATTACATATTTATGTCCATAATGTGAAAATGTGACGAACAGACTCATGAAAAAAGGGGTAACAATGCATGGGGGGGGGGGGGGGGAGACTTTAGTATAATTTCTTACTTTAGATGATACATATTTCAATTTATCTTTATCTCTATCTAATAAAATATGCTCATACCTTTTTAACTCGTGTTGAAATAGGTACTCTGTATCGTTTATACCTCCTGAATTTGGGAATAAATGGCTTTTTGCTACAAATGCAGCTCTCCTTAAATGAAATAATTATAAAACATTAACAATATATGTAAACAAAAAAATCTGTACTTTGGTCAGTCCAATTACTCTTAGGTATATAATAAGCACATTATGATTAATAATTTTACCTGTCATTTTAAAAAGGACAAACATGAAGTTGACATTTTCTAAAAACAAATAGGGGCAGAACATTAGGATTTAACATGGACATATTGCTGTAATACCAAAATCATTTACCAAATATAGACTGATGTGAATATGTGACCTTATTCATGTTAAAGCAAGTTAAGATTTTATGTAAATACTATAATTTATGTTAGTCACCTTATCCTTGTAATCCATAGACTTAAGTTTATCTCTGGGTGGAAAATGCTTCACTACATCCGCATAAGACATACGGGTAACGGCAAGGTCCAAGGATAACACTTTTTCAGCGCTGTTTATCTGCTCCATGTCCAAACTAACAACAAATGACTCCAATACTGTTTTCAATACATATGCACCATTTATATTTACATGGAGTCCATCACGTGCCAAATGCATACTTCGATCAAACAATGGGTTATAGTCAAGAAAATGGCACTTATCACATTCTCGTCTTAAGCTCATAATGACATCATTTAGTGCAGCACATCCTCTTTGTAAGTCTGGTAAAACAGCAGAGTTCCAATGAAAAGATTTAAAGTTACTGGTGGTTCGAGGCAGAATTCCACAAACAGTGACCAGCATCGTGGGATTCCTTTCCAGCAGCTGACGAATAAAGTCTCTGTAACAACTGAAAGCAAGAAGTGCACAAAAAGAATTAACTAAAATGCAAACAAAGCATGACTAATAAAACTGAAAATTTCAGAAATTCACCACCACAGTAACTGCTGCCATTTGGGAAATATAAAGAAAATGATACAAAATTTAAAAACATCTGCTACCAGGGTTATTTTGTTCAACTCTCAAGCTCTAAGCAAAAATAAATATCCCATTTTGACATCATATGGCAAGATTTCGGAACAATCCATACACTTCATTTTGGTTGTAGCAATTTACAAATTGTATTGTCATAAAGTGCAATATGTATTACCATATTAATGTTACCCTCCTCCTGATGTTAAGCCTGTTTATTTGTGGCATTTGGTGGATTATTAGTTAATAAATTAGATTGCTGGAAGCTGAGAATACCAAAATCAGTTAAAATTGTAACAAGAATCTTGAATTAAATGAAGCTACTGAAACACTTTCTTCAATACTTCGATATTTTTATTCATTTTGTTAAAGAAACATACTTCAACTTAATCTGATTATGGCATTCCCGGCATAAATCACATTTCAGGCAAAAGAAATGTAGACCAACATAACTTGAAATCAGGTCCACATGATTGTGTGAGAATCTGAATTTATTACAAAAAAAGGCATCAGAGTAAGAACAATCTCACTAAATCATTGTGACTTTAATTTCTGGAAAAACATCAATACGGGCTGCATAAAGTTTGAGATATTTCTGAAATCTGACTTCTCAATATGATGCTAGGTGACATCAAAACATGCTACACAAGCACAATTAATTAGGCAATAAAACCTCGACCCCAAAACATAAATATCAGGGTCAATGTCTTAGACTGTATGACGAATAGTCAATATGGATGCTAATCATGTAAATTTGTTATTTAAATTATGCTGGTCATATTATAATTAGAGAGAATATTTGGAATTCATCACTAGCCAGTTGTAATCTGTAAGATCAATATAATAAATTAAATATACAATGGAAATTTATAATAGTTATGCTGCAAATATTGGGCACAAATAATAAATGTTTTCAAAGTCAAATTTACAAGCAAAAATACCTTGTAAATATGCTAACATCTTTTCCAACATCATTCGAACCTATGTGAAGAATCAGCAAGTCAGGCTTTTGGGCTCGCACAACATCTAACACTTTGGATTTAAAATTGGTGACGTCTCCAACCAATTTCGCACCAGGAATAGTCAACAGGAATAAGTTGGGAAGATTCAGAAGACAACCGAGTTTTGCTTCAAATTGGAATCACCTGCAACGAAAATGCTCCTTGACATTCTGACAAGTATGCGGCAGCTATGCAAAATATACAATGAATATGAAATGAATATCCACTATTTAAAAGAAGTAACTGTCTTTCTGAAACGAAAATATAAATTACATAAACACTAAATGATATTTTTCACACCAGATCAAGTGTAATAAAATGGAAGTTAATCATAAACACTTCAGAAAAGAAACTACTATCTTGGGGTAAAAACGTATCAAATGAATATAACTAATAATATACTTTGTAGTATATTCTTCACGCCATCAGTTCCAATACCTTAACTAGTATGTGAATATGAAAACTAAACTTCTTACTTAAGTAGTAATCAAATTTAAACACTAATACATATAAATGAACCATAAAAAACTTAGCAATGCACGTACAATATCAAATAAATTCAGCCAATATTCACAAAAAACAGAAAATAAAGTCAAATTGATAAAACTTACAAGGTCTGAAACGAAAATTCAAATTGGTCTGACAGTTGGTAACGTGACTGCTCTATACAAACTAGTTTGTTAAATTAGCGCACTATGATAAACTGTAAAATAAATCAAAGCGTGATTAATTATAATTGCATATATCTCTACAATTTTTAAATATATATGAATCGAGAATATGGTAACTAAGATGCAGCAATTATTAATAGTTATCGCTCAAATTTGAACAGCGTTCCCACGAATTTTTGTTTCAAGCGGAAGCAGGAAGTAGAATTGATGGTTTATGGGATTGTTTCTGAGGAAAGTATTGTACAACCAATCAAAACCATCGTTTTTAGAGGGTTCATTTGCATATCTGAATATATGAATATTTAATGAAGGCAGGATTTCTCCAGTATCCCCCCTCATCCCAAGTGTTAGCATTGCTAATTCCCAAACCAAAATGAAAGCTATTAAAAAAAAAGTCATGACTCATAAAACTCTCTGGGAATTCCCGTAATTATACTAAAAATAATTCAAGGAAACCGATTTACAAATTAAGATATAGAACTCTCTGGGAATTCCCGTAATTATACTAAAAATAATTCCAGGAAATGGGTTTCAATATGACCGAGAATAACTCTAACATTTGATGTATACCGATTTACAAATTAAGATATAGAACCGAAGACAGGAGTTAGTTTAACAAATTGTGACCGGTGTCCGAACATAACTAGGTGAGTAATCAATAAACGTTTCTTTGCAAATTATAGCGTGTTTATGATATCAGTGCGCATTCGATAAGTGTAATTCGCTGTTTGCCTGTTATCAGAGAACTTCAATTCATATGCGCAAAATTGTGGATCATAGATACAAGGTTCACTCTTGGTATAAAAGAAATTATACAGAATTGTATGGACATTTACTGGGGTAAAAATTAATCAATCCGAACATTGTCTTTTTAACTCGACACTCTTGTTCATGGCCGAATATAATATAATTTAGAGCAATTTTATCTGCAAATTCAGAAAGAATCTTACACTGTGGACATTTACATATCTAACGCAAAAGAAAAGGCTAGAAAATAACTGATTGTGTACTCATTATTGATTAAAAAGTATTCCAAGCTGAAATTATAATTTGGTTTTACATGTTATACATTTTTATTAATAATTTACATGTTATACATTTTTATTAATACTCTCTCTCTCTCTCTCTCTCTCTCTCTCTCTCTCTCTCTCTCTCTCTCTCTCTCTCTCTCTCTTGGTATATCAAATTGTAATCTTCTCATGGCGTATTAATATATTGTCTTTCTAACAGTAGTCTATATCGTGTCAATACCCACCATATTACTAATCATTATCGACATAAAAAAACCAGTAAAACAATAATCCTAATCCCCGCTTTCTATTTGGATTATACATAATGCATAATTTCTTTCACACACACACACACACACACACACACACACACACACACACACACACTTCTCTCTCATTTGTAAGGGACAAAATACATGCAAAATATGTGGCGAGAGAGAAAAAGAATTTGGGTCTGATGAAACTAAACTTACACGAAGTAATCCTCAATAACCTCGGTCGTCGCAGCGGTATATGCATGTACACTTTACATGGGAATTAAATAGTGTTCACAATAACAACGATACAGTGTTGCAATAGCTTGTGCAGACTTCATATACATAATGTGAGGACTTAAAATCAGGTTAAAAGAACTGTTTATTGTTAAATATTATAGAAGGACGCTCCTCCCTTCGATCAAACCCACAATGTCAGTTGGTCAGGCAGATTGAGAAAGATAAGGATGAGCAGTGAAATATGATCTACTAGCAAATTTCCCACCACCATCTCATCCCACCCCACCTCTCTCTCTCTCTCTCTCTCTCTCTCTCTCTCTCTCTCTCTCTCTCTCTCTCTCTCTCTCTCTCTCACACACACACACACACACACGCGCGCGCGCGCACACACACACACATTCTTTCTTTCTGGACCATTGTAGCACGATAAAGGCGAACATCCGTAAAGAAAATGAACGAAGTGGACGGCGATGTCTTCGGGCTACGAATGGTGATAAAATTTACCAACCAACTGACTAACTGATAGCGGAAAGAGATGGAAGATATAAACAAAATCGTATGGTCGTAACGGATAACAATGGATTGGATGAAATGAAAAAACATGTAAATGTCTGAATTGTATCTTGTTGATTAGTCATTGCGATCAGTTTATGTTTATATATATATATATATATATATATATATATATATATATATATATATATATATATATATATATATATATATATATATAGTTTACTGCTAAAATAAACGGGTTTTTTTCTGTCATTTTTTAGGTGATCTGGCTTTAAACGTTAATGAGTTTTTGCATGATTTAAGACCCAAACCAAAATAAAATCACTTAACAATGGCATCGCGTATGCAAAGGTGTGGTAGAAATAATTACTTGTAACTACTTAATTAGCTAATAATTAATTAGAACGGAATAAATAATTGAAAACACTGTAGATCTTGAGGTGGCGCAAAAGATAGCAAATTCGTTCTCTCTCGCTTTCTTGCTTACCCCCCCCCCCCCCCCCCCGCCCCTCAACATTCACTGAAACGAATACATGCTTCCGTATATCAGGTGGAAACGAAACTTTTGATTCTTTAATTTTATAAATTGCTTTCTTTGATGAAGTCTGGCTATTGTTATCGGAAGTAATGGCTAACTCTCCAGACAGGGCTCGCAGAGAACTGATAGGTATAGAATGAATGAAAACGTCACAATTTGTATTCTCTTTTGCATGCGTGAGGATATTGTCTCTACTGATGCTTATTTTAAATTAACCGAATTCCATTTGATGACTTTGAGTAGGTAATGGACTATGACATATGATGCCCTTGATTAAGTAATATGCGATGACGTACGATGACTTTGAGAAAGTAATACACTAGGCCATATGATGACTTTGAATAGGTAATACACTAGGCCATATGATGACTTTGAATAGGTAATACACTAGGCCATATGATGACTTTGAATAGGTAATACACTAGGTCATATGATGACTTTGAATAGGTAATACACTAGGCCATATGATGACTTTGAATAGGTAATACACTAGGCCATATGATGACTTTCATAAGATATATCACGAGGACATATAATGACTTTTAAAAGGTAATACACTAGGACGTCGTAGCCGTTCAAATTTAAGACTCTAGACAAACTAAAAGTGCTCTAACTTGTCAACAGATTTTTCATTAAAAATTTTCGCGACGACACGAAGTATATATTGGTTATCGTTCTGGCAGAAAACTTTAAGTTCACAAATTTTATCTATCAGAGTATACCTTTTTTCTTTTTTCCTGTAATAGATCCTTTTTTAAAAAAATTAATGTCAATAACATAAAATGACATTTAAAATAATTCTAATTTTACTTTAAAACAATGAAAAATTAAAGATAGCCAGTGTACTCCATTGATCTAAAAATTTAATTGTCCCACATTATAAATTAATAAACAACATCAACTAATCTATAATTGAAATTGTGGAATAATGTAAGAATCAATCAAAATTAGAGATACAGCTATGTTGTCTTTGATTTATTTGTTACGTCAAGAGCTAATAAGAGACGTTGTAAAATCCAAGATGAATCAAACTTTCAATCATTGATTAATGAATAAATTAAAAGTTAAACAGCGAATGTATTCTTTATACGTTTCTACTAAATAATTAATATCCAATGTATTAAAGAAATGTTGCTACTGTGACGCTTCCTCAAATATCAAGTTAGAAATCTTTTTTCTTTATCTGTCCGTCACTGAAACAGTAAGAAAATAAATCCTGATGATTACTTGGTTCGCCACGTCAGCAGGACGTGAATGGTTTATAAATGCTACCAAACGGTAAACCGAAAGGTTTTCTGTTTCATCATGCCCCATATAGACTATTTTATTTATGAATGATATAACTGAGACAAAAAAAACTGGATAATCACTAGTTAAAAATAGTCATGAGTATCGATTTCAAAAGTCCTTTTGTTTTTTTTTTCAATGGATTTTACGATAGGTTCGATATTCTCTGATCATATATTATTTTGACAAGCTTCCCCTGCGGGAAGTAATAGCTAACCATGTGTTTTGTTTTGATTTGGTTTTGTTATGCAAGTTTATTGATGATGTAAACATTTTAGAAATAACTTTCCTTGTTTTGGGTTAATTTGATACGTAAAGGAAGAAGGAAATCATATGGTAAACATTATTTAACACCAATTTTCCATGTGTGATCCTCAGATGCATGAAAGGTACACATGTGGTCTGTTCCATTGTATTTATGATCCCATTCTTTTAATTGTCATTGATATAGCAATATAGTTTCTTTGCCATGAAAATGGCCTAAACGTAAGGTCTGAAATTTGTAGTCAAAATTCACTTCAAGAAAACTAATTTATGTCAATAGAGAATAAATAGAAAAAGGGTTTCATATTACACAAAAATACTTTCTTCTCGTTTACCAAAAACATCATAACAGAAATTTGAAGTTTACTGAAATGATATAGTTCCATTAAATGAAAAAAGTAAAATTGTACAAATATATTTATAATAATATAAAACACATTGGGTACAAGTAGAATTTAACTGAAACTGAAGTGATAGCTCAATTTAGCTCCATTTAGTTGTGCCATTAAATATACGTCATACTTTTTTTAATTTCCCTCATTAGATTTTACAATTGTAGTTCCAGAAGTGAGCAGAAAACCTTTCTCATATAAAAGGATGACTCAAACCCTTGAAGACTCAAAACAAATTAACACTGTCTCGGATCATCAACATAAACCATCACAAAAAGAGGAACGGGCCCTACTCACAGAGAACAAAACAGAAGCGCAGCATGGTCGAGTACAGGTTTATTCTTGTTATGTGGATGAGACAAACATATACCGATCGAGTGAACATTACCTGAACTCTGTTGTTGGAACCAAAAGGCAATGTTTTTGTCACCTGACGCCTCGTGAGATAAATGACGAACAGAACGTCGCTGGGGAAAACAGCGCAGGAAAGCCTATACTAATTCCACAAGATTTTCAGTTGAGAAAGAAACGTGAACACCACGAATGTGTTATAAAAGAGAAATGCATTCGAATCTGCCTGCTAGCTTCAGTTTTGGTGAAAATCGGCCTTACATTAACGGTAGTACTTCTGGCCACAAAAGTTGGAAAGAACCAAGGGCTTGAAGGTGAAAATTATTCATTACTACACTTACTAAAAGAGTCTTTACAAGACGCACTGTGCATACCTTGCGACGATTTGGGATCAACGATCAAGGCTGAAGACTCAATGTTTGACTCAATTTCGCTGTATGGTTCTAAGTTTTGCTGTGTGAAAAACGGCAGTCTCCAGAAGTTGATCCTTCTCGTAAGATTCCATGTTCTCTCTCTCTCTCTCTCTCTCTCTCTCTCTCTCTCTCTCTCTCTCTCTCTCTCTCTCTCTCTCTCTCTCTCTCTCTCTCTCTCTAGTGAGGCAATGATTGTTTTGTGAATTATGATATGTTAATGTGTGTTTATTATTGTTTTATTTTAGACCCTTGATCTGTAAGACACATACAATTTTTATATTTTTGTAAAGAAGTAGAGCATATTACTTTTGGTTTCAGAGCTAATTCCTTTGATCCCCCAGGTGAGGGCGCCTACTCTTTATAGAGTGCAAAAATTGAGTACATTTTTCGTTTAACAATGAGTTACTATTTATAGATCTCTGTTAGTTTCCTTTCAGATAAATCTTAGTTAGATCATTCTTTCAGGAATCCAGTACATGATACATGCGAAATATAATAATTGCCTATCATTGTCATTAATTCAACGTTTAATTCAGATTACAAAAGGTTTCGAAGTCAATATGAAAAATATTTTCGTTATTCAGGATAACATTGCTTTGTGTTCATCGCGGAAGTTTTAAATTTAATACGGTTTTATGTTTGGATTTGTCACAAATTGCCCGAACATAAAAGTCTCCCTCAGCTTAATATCATTTGTGATATAAGATTAAACTGTCCTATTTAAAAAAAATATATAAATCTGTCTGTATTCATGTTATAACACATAGCGTCAAATGATATAGTTGTTTACAAAAGTTGCGTAGCAAGAACGTTAACTATTAACATTACTAGTAAGTTTAAGTGACGTTAAGGGAACAAAAATAACAGAATAATATATAAAGTTTCTTGTTACAAACCAGGGGTCTTAACTTGACCGAGCAGTGTCAAACCCTGGCGCGATTCTCGCATATAACTTCAGCTTTAAATTAGAAACCCCAACGTGTCCGTTCTATACAAAATGTTTACTCTAATCAATGCAATAGCACAGATCTCACAATCTGCCATATATATATATATATATATATATATATACCAACCGCACCTCTGCATGGTTTCTCTTCGTTAAGTTTCCGTACGTCTAGCAGTTCATGACGTATAAACTATATAACTATCCCCAACACAGGGAATTATTTTAACTACGCCATCTTAGGCCATTCAATCTTTGGTTTCCAGGAACATTTCGCCAGTACACTGCATCACTTTTGCCACCATGGCAATATATACGGTATCTGCTAAGTCCATTCTTACTTATTCCTTTGTGTAATATGCCGGTTTTCTACCGTAAATACTGACACTCCAGTCACACCACTAGATTTTAATAGGGACTATGGTACGTCAGAGTAACTTATTCGGTTTTGACCTGATTTCACTACTAGTGAACCTAGGCATCATGGAAACTCGCTCACACTTCACTCCGTGACGTTTACCCTCACCCCACCCCCTAGTATTTGGCTAACGTTTTCGGGCTAAGGAATATTTCCATTGCACAGAATTCCACTAATCACACACGTAATCACACAAATCAAAGAGTTACTGAAAACTGAGTGCTATAACCAAATGCAGCTACCCAAAATGTGATTATATATATATATATATATATATATATATATATATATATATATATATATATATATATATATATATATATATATATATATATGACAAAAATCGCTTTACAGGATACAACAAGTGCTGAACTTAGAACTTAAAACTGATTATACTACTGCAAGACGATCGTAGCTAATGCCTCTTTCTTATAATTGCAAATTGTTGCAAAAACAATAAATTAACAAAAAAAATATCAGAACTGCATTTTAAAAATTCTTTACAAATATTGTAAAATCCTACAAGAAGTAGCATGACTTCACAAATACTTTCTTTATGACGTATGAACTAAGAACTTCTAGTTTTCAAAGTGACATGGTGCGATTTTAACCAATCCAAAGTTAGCTACAAAGGCTTGGTAAATATTTGTTGTTATACGAATATGTTGTTACTTTTACAGATGTTACAGGAGGGATATTCAAGCAAAGGTAATTTTAGTCCAAATATTTCTTTCCTAAATACTACGAGTCTAAGTTTCATTTTTATATACATGAAATTACACGAGATATACATTTAAAAGTTATGTACTTTACAAAGTGTCCCGGATTCTAAATATGTATCCCGACTTACGTATTACGGTAGTTGAGTTTGCTTTCAGCGGCTAGAGCAGTGGTCTCAAACGCAAGTCCCGCCCAGCCGTATATTGTGGCCCGCAAAATCATTGGCGTCACAAGGTGTCCTGAAAGATAACAAAGGCGATGCGGCCCTTGGGCCATCGAAAATGCCATCACGCGACCCTTTGCTTGAATTGAATTTAAAATGTCGGCATAAATGCAGGACAGCGTGGGATTAGCAATGCTGGTAGATAACAGGTAATGGAATATTTGTTAGGGAGGTTAAGCGAACACATTTGAAAGTTTAATAAGTCCCTTGACACGTGATTGAAAGTTAGGGTACCGTCTGGATAATATTATTTAAACGTAAAGTGCATTATACGCAATGCAGAAGTGTAAATATCTTAAAACAGGTGGTTGTAATGCGCATTACTGTTTGGCGTGATATTTATTTATTTGTAAAGTGTACTGTATACGAGAGTGAAGAGTTAAATCAGTCTGAATCCATTTTATTTCATCCTTCAGGAGAATAATGACAACATAGAAAACTGTACAGACACTCGAATGACAAGGACATGGCGTACATTTACATATATAAATCTGTTTTATATATGTTTAAGTAATATTATCCCCCCGTACTGTGCCAGCGTCCTCCGATTAGGAATAGTTCTAACCATTTGACGACCGCTGCAGTCTCAGACTTGTAGGGAGAATGGCGATTTGGTGATCTTCTACTGGGAAACAACGTTCCCTCTAAGCTGCGCGCGTGCGCGATCGCAGCTACTCAGACATCCCTGCGCAGTTGAATTGTCAATCCAATATTAAAGTTTGCACGTCTCCGTAATGCTTGCACAATGCAGCGATCATTGCGCGCACATCCACCATTCGCTTAGACGGAACGTTGCTGGGAAAATAAGTTTGCGGAGAACATTACAATGGATCAAATAACACAATGAATTATTACTAGTAATGAGGACTTTGTATAGCGCCTAATCTTTAGAAGCTATAAGCGCTTTGCAACATCTATAATAATATGACTACACAAACACAAAGGAAAAAAAATAAAAATAAAAATAAATATAAAACACAAAAAAAATCCTGAAAATATTTAAGGTATGAAACATTATTAGGTCTTGAAGTTTGTTCTTGCAGTCGAAAAGGTGTCTTTTAAAAGCACTTTTGAAAGGGATCACTGTGTTTTTGAGTCTAATTTCAATTATGAAGACATTATGCCAAATGTTAAGTATACTATTTTCTAATCGATGTGTCATATGTTGACACGCGTTACATCATTTAATCTTGATGACGTTATCTCCAGATAAATGAGTAATTGATGTGTTCTCCAACTCAAAAATACAATTTGCAACTAGAAGATATGATGACATCAAAAATATGAACATTTATAACGAAATAACCAATGTTGTAAAGTCATATTTTCTGTGAGTTAACTCAGCTGGATCATGTATTGTCCGTTCATTCATTTAGCATACTTTTGAATGTTAAGCATGTTTTACCACCCCCACCCCCGCCTGTCAATTCTGAATATTTGCCAAATTAATGTAGGCTTCGTATTAAAAACATTGCAGCGGAAATCATACAATATATTTTGACTTAAGCTTAGGCCTAAACCATTTTAAGCTATGTTTCACCTAGGTAATTGCCACAGAATGGTTTGTTTAATACAATGATGTATATATTTTTTTGTTTGTATCATTCGAAAAGATAAATGGATATAGCAAATATGCCTGTTGTGATTATTTTCATGTTCATACAAATATATATATATATATATATATATATATATATATATATATATATATATATATATATATATATATATATCATTTATATCAAACGGTCATTCTGCAAAGAATGGTATGTAATCTAAGTACAAATATTATTTCCGACAACGCATTAAACGGTACTTAATTTGCAAAGGACATTTAGCTTTCTCACTCAAAGCACGCACTTGGTGAGAATACTTGAATGTGCTTCAGACATTGATCTGAAATGCATCTGATGCAATTACGCGAGAGGGTCTGGAGTAGACATAAAATAATTATTGATGGCCATTAAAAGTTGTTCGAGAACAAAGAAATATTGTCCATTAAAAACCTGAAGATATGTATTGATAATTTCTTTCTTTTGACCGGTCAAAACGATTAAATGAACTTTGATACAAAATTTGTTCCGTTAACCAGAACAACGTAATATTTACATAAATATATGTAGCATATGTACACGTACTTATCCGCTCATCTAATGTTTTTTTTACTTTAATATTCATTTCATCAGAAATGAAATAATTAAGAAAGAAATTCGAATACTTAAAACTGTATATCTATTTGAAACTTTGCCATTATAATAATAATAATAATAATAATAATAATAATAATAATAATAATAATAATAATAATGATAATAATAATAATAGTAGTAATAATAATAATAATAATAATAATAATAATAATAATAATAATAATAATAATAATTATTTTTATTATTATTAGTAGTAGTAGTAGTAGTGGTGGTAGTAGTAGTAGTAGTAGTAGTAGTAGTAGTAGTAGTAGTAGTAGTAGTAGTAGTAGTAGCAGTAATAGTAGTACTATTTAAATTATTATTATTATTATTATTATTATTATTATTATTATTATTATTGGTATCGGTTTTAGCATTAGTAGTATTATTATCATTAGTATTAGTATTATTAGTAATATTATTATTATTATTATTCGCATGTTTCAGCTAAAAAAGAGCAACTTGATTTAGAAAACGACGCCGACATCAATACAACACTAAGCACTTGGCGTTCAAGGAGCCTTGCAGCTCACGTATATGCAAACGTGACGTCATTGCCAGGTGAGAAGTGGTGGTAAATTTTTAACAATGGTCAAGATAGATTTTATACTGTCTGGAGATACATAAACGTTACCAATATCGTTTTATAGTGTAACAAATATATCATATTGCATTAAAGATTTTACGCCCAGTAGTTCATGGTAGCAGAACTCGCCCCAATTAATATTTTAACCGTGTAATAATATCGCATCTGCTGCTAAGACACACACACACACACACACACACACACACACACACACACACACATATATATATAATATAATATAATATAATATAATATAATATAATATAATATAATATAATATAATATAATATAATATAATATAATATAATATAATATAATATAATATATTATTATTATTATTATTATTATTATTATTCCAGAAAAGCTGACCTGGCAAACTGATGCTGGGTATGGTACGGCTTTTACCCAAGATATTACCTTAACACCTGAGTCGAGATTACAGGTTCCACGGGCCGGATTTTATTTTATATATTCTTCGATAACATTTAAATGTCGAACGGAATCTACTACCGCTCTTATCCATCTGATAAATCGACAGCACAGAGGTCGTCCGAATGCGGGTGTTCAGCAGCTCTTGATGAGTAAGAAAAGTGAGTGCGGTCCTGATGGCTTCTACACCAGCTTCCTTGCAGGAGTGCTGAAGTTGAAAAGCAGCGATGAATTGTCAGTAAATCTGACGGATTTTTCATTGACTTGTGTGTACAAGGCATCACTCTCAAATTACTTTGGACTTTATTTAATATAACATGCGTTGGCTAGTTTGTTTTTATTTGAGATCAATCAAATCTTGGTTTGAGTCTAAATGTTTTTTATTTCAGTCGCATGTGTGCATTTTACAAAAATGTTCATTTGACGTTAATGGTAATAATTAACTTATGATGAAAATTACTCTTTGTGTAACCGTTAGACAATAATGGCTTTTGTAATTATGTATTTATGTTTGTAGGTTGAACAATGTAATTGTATTTTGGGACCTTTAGAGTTCCATATTTCCGGACAATGTCAATCTAAAGACATATGTTTATCGTGTATGAAAGATGTAATTTAAGAAATGTTTTACATATCTCTATAAACATTTTACATACTGTGTGACAGTATGTGTTCATCTTTCGTAATAAAATATACTTATTATCTCTTTAAAATTAACTCAATCCACTTCAGTCATTATAACTCTAACTCATTATCCCCCCTCCGGTGGTCTAATAACTAGAGCATGCGTCTCTGATGCTTGAAAGCGCGGGTTTGAACTAAGGCGAATCATAAAAAAAACCTTTAAAAATGGTACAAATAGCTGCCTCACTAGGCATTCAGCATTAAGAGGCTAGCATTAGGACTGGTCGGTCTGGTGTCGTGATAATGTGACTGGGTGGGACATGATGCTATATAACGGCGAACTGCCACACTGCATACATCGAAGTGATATGACTGGAAAAAAAATTATAGCTAAAAATTCAAATCTAAAACTCACACTAATCTCATAATCAATAATGTACCTGGGTGTTTGAATGTAACCAGCGTAAATGTGCAATTACAAAAGCTTGTTTACATAGATGTTGATGATATTGTTTGTATTTTGTGAAAGAATACATGTTACATCCCAAGTCATATATACATTTATATACAAGGAACTGACGTTTTTCATGCTCATATATTTACAACAAAAAAAGTGGACAGATATACGACACATTACGTCAAAACATTTTGTTTCTACTTCGGATATTTAGCAAAAATATTCCCTCACAGTCGTTTCATTAAATTTAGAAATAAATCCGTTAGTCTGTGTTCACTTTTGTTCTTTGTTCTTTGTTCTTTAGTATTCACTTCTTCGTCATGTTTGTATGTTCGTCTTGTTTATATGTGCTATTTTATTTAAGTTGACTATGCATTTTATGATCAATACAGCATGTTCCTGACCCCATTGCATGTTTAATCCATGATGAATGAATTCCACATTATACTTCTTACTTCCATTCGAGGATGAGTCTGTCTTGGAAATATTCAGTTCAAATATTAGATCCTTGCAAAAAAATAAAATGTATGAATGGAAGATTGGAAGATTTTAAAGATATTTCAATAATCAAAACTATTGACATCTGCAAGCTGCGAGAGGAAATATTATGTTCAGTGTAATGTTTCTTAATTTTTTTATTGCTTTTAATTTTACTTATGAAAGTGTAAAAGATGTAAAAAAAAATGAAGATTCATGTATAAATAGTAATGCAATAAAATCAATGATACATAATGGAAAACAGAAGTAGGAAAATATCAACATTATCTAGAATGTGCATTTTAAAGAGAAATCTGATAATGGTATTACGTTAAACAAAAATAATCGGCCACATATTTCGTTGCTGGTATCGATTACATATTAACACGTTAAGAAAAAAAAATCGACCACATATTTATTTGATGGTATCGATTAAATATTAATACGTTAGGAAATAAATAATCGACCACATATTTATGTGCTGGTATTGTAGCTCTATAACATAGCTATTTTAGTTAGCGCGTAAAGACTAAACTATATACAAAACAGCAAACAGGAAATTAAATTATTCAAATATTCAAAGTCGAATAAATAAAATTAGAGACAACATGGATTCATAAGAAAATGATGATGATATCAAAGTAAAGAAGCAAGCGAGCGAAGAATATGCAGAAAAGCATCTGGATAAACAAGAGAATAAATATCTAAGCGTTTATGATTTAATTTCAATATGAAAAGTTATTACAATTTCAGTGCACATATATCTATTAAAACTCGGAAGTAACTAATGTACTTCCTCTTTGAATTTCATAATAAAGTAGATATGTGGTATTTGTATTGCTAAAGAATTTCATTCATTGTTTAAATATATTTTATATGCAGATTATGTTTAGGGGTCAGGCAACAAGTTTTCATAACATTTGACGAGCCTTTTCCAATACAAATACAGTGATACAAATTAATAAAAATGAGAAGTGGCAAATATAACAACAAATTAGGCGTGCTGATTGTTAAAGGATAAATTTTAGAATAAAATTAATAAGGATGAGAGATATCCAAGGCAAGTAAGCACTGATGCTAATTAACTTCGGAAGGAATTGTATTTAATCAATTAGTCATTATACACTCTGAAAAAGAGTAATATTACCCGTGAAAGCCTGAATCTGCTACTAAATCTTGTGTACTTGAGAGATGCATTTATTTAACATTTCTTCAGGCTGATACAGTTATAATAAGGACGTCAAAATATGCAAAATAAATCAAACGTTTAGCATTCTTTAAGGCAGTGGTTCACAACACCCTCCAGTGGCCTAGTGGTTAGAGCATCCACCTCGGAAGCGGGAGTTCGTAGATTCATACAAAAGACTTACAAAAATGGTACTTACAGCTGCCTCGCTAGGCACAGAGCATTAAGAGGTTTGTGTTAGGACTGGTCAGGATAATGTGACTGGATGGGACATCATACTACATGTCAGCGACATGATGCCCCAGTGCTAGACATCACTCACTATAAACTGCCAAACTGCAGACATCGTAGCGATATGACTGAGCAATTGTTAAAGCTACGTGAAAAATCCTATAACAAACACACACACACACTACTCAGGTCGCAACCCAAATCAGGCTGTCGAGGACGTCCTGGAGTTTCGCGTTGGTTGGAAAGATTTTTTTATTTTGGGTAGAAAAACATAATAAAAAGTGGAAATGGGGTCATGAGGCTCAGAAAGCTAAAATTGTATGGCCGCAACCATAAAACGTTAAGAACCACTGCTGTACGGTATTGTATGGCCTGAATTATCGAATACAAGCTGTCTTGTTGCGCACGTCGATTGACTATAGCGCAATCGTAGGGGTTGATAAATCAGCGAACTTCACATCTGCTAATAAACATGGAGAAATAAGGTCAGTTGAATTGCGATACAATAAGCTGCTATATATATCTCAAGGGCAAATACGGCATTAGATAACACTGCTTTATATATATATATATATATATATATATATATATATATATATATATATATATATATATATATATATATATATATATATATATATATATATATATATATATATATATATATATATATATATATATATATATATATATATATATACAGTGGAGCCTCGTTAATCCGGACTCCGTTTATCAAGAAACCTTGTTACGCCATCCAGACGTAATTCAACGGGAACGGAATTTCTGAACGTTAATTTGCTCCGTTAATCAAGAAATCTGCGTTCCGGATCCGGAAATCAAAATTGGGGACCAAAGTGTAAAATTACATTAAAACTTGTCTCGATAATCCGGAAATAATCTGTCCAAAAATAAGAAAATTCGAAACATCGTATATGAAAATACAGTCAGCAGAATAATACATAAAACACAATAGTGAAGCCCTTGAGGGTCTATGGCCACTATCAATAACTAAGTAGCGTGACCATATTGTAACCAGTGATTGTATAATCAATGTCTGATTTAGGTAGTCGCCAACTGGGGTGTTAATAATTAAATAAACACACTGGGATCAAATTGTCCACGCTTTTTTGAGATAACATATGGTAAATAAATTAAAAGTGTCATTAAGCCGCTTTGTTGTTTACCAATTGTATGTAACAATCACAGTTTATTGACTGCGGTACAAATACAGTTGACATTTGAGCTGTGGCCAGTATAGGGCTTCATTTCCGAATAAAATGGGGACGTCAATCATTAGCAACTATAACAGCTGTAAAATACGACTTATAAAAATGACTACATTTTATTTGTTTACCATAATGCATTTAACTGCGAGATAACAGTTTATTTTCGTTGTACTTATTACATATATTATGGCGACACCATCAAGCAAGCGTAGACGAGATGAAATACCGTAATGACAGCGTGGGGTTCAGTGACAACAACAACAATCTCAAACTGCTTTAGACATGTACATATCGTACCGACACTAACCACTACTATTGAAGAAACTGGTGATGGAGATGACATGTCATTAAGTGAGCTTGTATTGCACGGTAGAGTAAAAGGAATGGCGAAAGTATGGCGTCCGTGAACGACATGGATGAAATTTGCACTGGCTAGATACGACGTGGGGAAACCAGTTATAATGAGGACTGCACAGGATAGAGAAGAATGGCGTTTGTTGTCAACACATGCAAGAGCCCACGTCGATGATGTGCAATAGAAATTGTGCAGAGATATAGCGGAGAAGAAGAAGAAGTGAGCTCACAGAGCAGCAGAGAGGGCGAACCCTACAACGTTTTCAGACAAAATTTTGATTGAATCCTTAAAACGAGCCTTCCTACGAAATCTCATTTTAACTAAAACAAAATGAAAACGGAGACTTTTACGATTTTTTAATCTATTTTGGTCGCAACTTGTTGTCATCGCCCTCTCTGCTGCTATGGGTTAACAAAAAATAAGAAATGATTTTAACCGAATATTTGATCCAGTCCGATACGATATCGTGTCCGAGGATCATGCAAATTTATTGTTGCGAATCCGTACGGGGTTGACTGAGCATGACTAAAGAAGTTTTTAAATTGATTGAAGTCCATATCAGAACACCATGTCTGCCATATATTTCTAAGAGTATGAGTATCAGCTCCGTTGAATACAGCAAGAATATTGCAGTTATCTCTGATGACTTTTGGAACCTGAGTGTAGCGTTGAGTGACATATATCACGTCAGTGTTTTTATGCCTGCCTCTGGAAAAGATCCTAGCAGGATTTTTTTGTTTATCTAACATTATATCGTCGTATACGACTAAATTGTTAATATCTCCATCAATATCATCAATGCTCGGTGCTTCATCGATATCGGTTATAAACTCAATAATACCCTTTCCGGATTTTTCTACCGCGCTGTCGTTAAAATCTTTTAGCACTTCATAACATCGTTGATCATCTACGCTAGGGGCAATTAAATACAACTTATTCCACTTCATCCATCTCATTATTAAATTGAGTAACAATTGCGTTTTACCGGATCCAGATGGCCCGATTATAATCATCCGGATAGAGTTTGGTAGCGCTGCATGATGCTTAACTGGTTCTCTTGTTTTAGTCGCTGAAAAATCAATTATATCCATATCTCTATACATAAATTATGGATCTATATTGTGTGAAGTGTAAAACGCGTACTGGCACACATGACGTGACAACGATTACAACCAGAAATAACCGATCAGCGCTTTCTGGTAAATGCGTGCAATGTGGTACAAAGAAATTTAGATTTGTGTCTATGAGATCTGATTTAAAAAAAAACGAGGAGGTGATATCGCAGCCAAATTGGCAAAGCTCCCTGGAACCCCATGGGCAAAGTACCCCGGAGAAAAGCACCTTCCAGGATATAGCTACTGTGGACCGGGAACCAGACTTGATATCAGACTCAATAATCAAAATCAGCCCCGACCCGGTGAAGAACCAATAACCGCCATTGATAAGGCCTGTCACCTTCATGATGGTGCTTATAAAAGCAGCAATCTGCAACACAGACATCTCGCGGATGTGAAATTAATTCATGCGTTAAATGCTATTCCTGATAAATCCTTCAAAGAAAAATTGGCTTCCTTTTTGATAAAATCGGCTATGAAAAGTAAATTGATGTTAGGTGCCGGTAATTAATAATATGGAATCAATTTATTATTCCCCAAGAGGATACTGGAGGGGTAAATCAGCAGTCCATAAACTCGCTAGCGCTGCAAAAGTGAAAAAAACCACTGCGGCTAATTGGTTATCCAAACAGGCACTATGGCAAATTTATCTACCACCGCCTAAACAAATTCAATTCTCGCATTTTGATGTGACAGTTCCTAATGAAGTTTATCAGGCTGATATATTATTTCTGCCACATGATCGTGGTTACAAATACGCGCTAACCGTAGTTGATATTGCAAGTCGATACAAAGAAGCAGAATCGTTAAAAACAAAATCAGCCACTGAAGCTGCTTCTGCATTTCAGAGGATTTATCGACGAGGTCCTCTGCACTGGCCAAATCTATTGCAGGTTGATCCTGGCAAGGAATTTCAGGGTGCAGTATTATCTACAATGAAACATCATAATGTCACCATACGACGAGGGCATACTGCGCTACATCGCGATCAGGCCATTGTAGAACGATTTAATCGGACGATTGCTGAGCGGTTATTTGGATATCAATACGCAAAAGAATTCATTCAAGAAAAGCGATCCCGTGAATGGGTCAAAAGGTTACCATCTGTGATTACTGCACTGAATAACGAGATTACTAGAACAATCAACATGAAACCTATCAACGCGATTAAAAAGAAGTCAATACCCGTACAACCACAAAAAGATTTCAAAGAACCAATTCTTGGTAGTAATGTCATTGTGAGGTACTTATACGAACCAGGAGAGCTTGAAGGGGGTAGAAAAAGGGCTACTGATCCTATTTGGAGTGTTACTGCACACAAGATATCTAGTATAACACGATCAACTGGTAGACCTCCAGTCTATAAACTGGATTCAACTGCCCCTCAACGAGGATTTACTCGACAACAACTACAGGTAATTCCCGAGGATACTCACTTGCCACCGCATGGTCTTAACTAGCGCCGTTGCGTCTATTGCACTCAAGACACGTCAACATCACATTATTTCTGACATGACCGAGACTGTTATTTTTTCTGTCTACGGTAAATTGGCGAGGATCTTTATCAGAATACTGCCAACGCATTATACAATTGCAACTCGCGCAGTGATTAGTCTGTTGTTTCTTCAGCGTAATTATTAATTCAGCATCAATATCAAATTCTCGTTGTTTTTTTTTTTTGTCCTGTTGTTTGTAACCGGAGAGTTTTTTATCAATAATTTTAACATCAATATCATTTATTGTGGTGTCATTATCATCGAAAACAATTCTTCGAAGTTGATTTATTTTTCGTACTCTGGATACTGCGAGATAGACTAAATTCGACCATTCGATGTGATTATCCACCATCCAAACAATTGTATCCGATATAGTCAATCCCTGTGAAGAATGTATTGTTGCTGCGTATCCTAGCGTCTACGGGGATTTATTAGCACGCAATGCATCTTCAACGACATTGATATCAACCAGCACAATATCATTTAATACGAGAATTTGTTTTTCACTCTGTCCTGGAATATCAACTTCAATATTCTGTTTTCGTGTATCCGATGGCCTATAACAAAGGGGTACTGGAAGCGTTGCAAATTTTTCTTTATGTAATTCAAATAACTTCATCTGAAGTGTGTCCCTGACTATTTTTCTACTTGCAATTATCAAATCATTTGGTCTCCATGTTTCCCAGAAATCATTCATTGGAGTTTCTGAAATCACTTCACGCGCTATTTCGCATTGGATTCTATCCGGTTGTAATCTAATTAGCGCTTTGAATTCTCGTAATCGTTCATCAATTGATCTATAATCAGTGGTAATTTCTTCATAATAGTCTACAAAACCCCTTAGCCATTCATGTGGAGATGCACCGACAAATGGTGGTGGTTGGCCGTGATCACCGCACATGACGACTTTTGTGTTTTTGTTTAACAACCTCTCGAGAAATGTTTGTAATACATCTAATGACACTGTGCATATTTCATCCCAGATTATGATTTCAGGAATGAATTTATCACCCATACGCTCAGGAGTCCATTTGTCACCCTTCCATCGAAAGAAACTATGGTAAGTACAGGCATTTACCCCTCGCTGTATCATCTCTCTGGCGAGTCTGTGAGTCGGTGTTAGCACAATCATGGTTGACCGACGAAATAATTCAATTGCACGAGTTGTCTTTCCTGACCCACCACAACCGTTTAAATAAACTGTCTTGTATCTACATACTGGATCAGATACCGGTGGTGCATTAGAAAATTCTGATTGAATTTCAATACGGTTATATGAAAGATATTTATCATCCATGGCAACGTCTGCCGATTCACAATACTCATGTAGCATCTCCTTTTTAAATCGCCAACGCCCCCACGCTTCCTCCGGATCTGTGAATTTAGCTACAGCTGATTTGTATTTATTGTGTATATACATCGAATCAGTGGCCACTCTAACCGCGGTATTAGGAAATCTATTTATCATCGAAAATAGATTAATAGAAGCATAGGCTAGCATAGATGATCTTAAATGTGTATACTGGGAATTATATCCATCACAGTAGGTAACAACCGTACCCATTTTCTCACCATTGGATAGAAAAGCATCCTTACGGGATACAAGTTTTCCCTGTTTCATTAAATCCGTTACAATAAAATCGTATTCAGCGACGTCTATGATCAACCGCGAAGAATATTTTGCGTTGTCGTATCTTCCACCCTGGGTAAATTTACCGATTATTCTTCGTCAAAAATCTTTTGCTTGTTCTTTTTTAATTTCAAATAACTTCTTAGACCAATTCATGATTTGTTCTTCACTGAAATCTGGACACTGTTTTCGTAGTTCGCTGATTATACGATCTAAATCGGATTGTGGTAGCCAAACTTCTTTCTGAGCTCGATAGCATATAATAGCCTCGGAAACAATCAACGATATTAGCATACCACAATCAATCATATATCTCAATAGCACTATTGGCATCCAGTGTTTTTCAGATAGGTGTCTACCGAGCCAAACATAACTACACGGATGTAACCCTGTAGCTAATTTGAATGATATCACACGAGCTAATCCAGTTAAATCAAAATCAGGTAATGGTCCATTAATGGCAACATGAGTCATTTCATGCGTGGGGTGTCCAAATCGTTTGAAGTAGTTACTACATTCCCCATATCCGAGAAAACTTCCGGGATAACACGCGGATATATCAATTGAAATCATACCATCACGTGAGTATTTCGTATTCCACAGTCCTCCATGACCAAATGCGACGCAACTCAATTTAACATCTTCGAGAAAATCACTTCGTGTTGGACGCCATTAGTTTTTTTCTCTTGCGAAGTGAGCTACCACTGATGGAATAGTAAAACTATCCGTGAGTAGTTTTTCATGGGAATTCTCCGGTGAAAAATCACTAGCGATTTTTCTCATTCTGTTATCTAATTCTTCAACGCGATATAATTCGCCATTTGGTCTTACAAATTTATCAAATCCTATTTCGGGATCTTCATCACTTCTAAGTAACCACACTGACACAGGATCATCTTTACACAACGCATGAATAGCATCGAATAATTTCTCTTCATAGAAAACATCCCCGACGAACTATTTAGGGATATATTTCACGGTTCGTTCTCGTGGAAATACTGTTACCGCAGGTGACCACGCGTGTTTGTTATGATCAATAATCTGTATTGGCGCTCCATTTTTGTTATATTTTGGTTTGTATAAAACCTCTCCGGTTATCGTCATAACGGTTATTGGAAATCTTAATGATGTTTCTAATTTAGCTATATCAGAAATCTTTGCACCATGCTGTTTCACTGTCAGTTCCCATTCGGTTATTTTCCTACGTCGCAGATCAGTTAGTTTATTTCCTCGGGATGCATTTGTGAAGTGTTCCATTACCCGTGTTGCCACGCAATTCAGTGAACTAGAATATTTCATAGGAGCTAGTTTTGCGATATCGGGTTTATCATTTAACGGATATATCCCTTAAACGATTGCTGTTACAGGATAAGATCTTTCGTAGTATGGTTTGTCAATGCCGGTTAGAATTCCTGGTTTGGAATCTCTACTCACAATGACAGCTTTTTTATTCTTGAGGATTGGTTCAAATTTATCCCTAATAATCCATTTGCCATCGACTTCGATAATGAATTTTATTCGGAAAAAATACCTTTTTTCCCCAACACGTGAAATTATCACTGCTGCTTTTTCATCATTCATGGTAGCGTCAACAACACCATCAATTCGAAATGTTGACCAACAATAAGATGCTCCATCACGCTTGAATTCATTAAAACAGTCTCTGATTTTACTAATCATGGCTTTATCAAGAATTGTATTTTTTGGTGTATTAGAAACTATATCGAGATTGAATTGAGCATCTTTCCAGGGTAATCTCTTGGACGTTTTTTTTTTTGGTTTATCGAGATTAAATTTAGGATTAATCTTCAATAATCTCTTAAACTCTTTCATGTTTCCGTCTATTAAACGTTTTTTGGGTTTATCGAGATTAAATTTAGGATTAATTTTGTTACGTTTTTTGGGTTTATCGAGATTAAATTTAGGATTAATCTTCAATAATCTCTTAAACTCTTTCATGTTTCCGTCTATTAAACGTTTTTTGGGTCTATCGAGATTAAATTTAGGATTAATCTTCAATAATCTCTTAAACTCTTTCATGTTTCCGTCTCTTGGACGTTTTTTGGGTTTATCGAGATTAAATTTAGGATTAATCTTCAATAATCTCTTAAACTCCTTCATATTTACGTCTATTGGACTTTTTTTTGGTTTATCGAGATTAAATTTAGGATTAATCTTCAATAATCTCTTAAACTCTTTCATGTTTCCGTCTATTGGACGTTTTTTGGGTTTATCGAGATTAAATTTAGGATTAATTTTTAATAATCTCTTAAACTCCTTATCAGTATTGAATTCAGCATTTTTCGAAGGCGTTCTCCTTAACTCCCTCATGCTATAATTAAAACAAGCATTTAAATGAAAGATTTATATATAATGAATCACTGTAAGTGGCTTATGATTGGATCAACAACCCCGTGTAACAAATCATGCAGAAATGAATTCTGTGGGTATCATATGCAAAGCTTTCGTCGTGGAAGCCTTGGCCCGTTACCCTGCATACGATGTGGGGTTGGGGTTAGAGGAAAATCTCAGTTGTGTTTGAATTGCGGTGGAAAGCGATACAGGGAGTTGAAGCGTTATTATGATAAAAGAATAAAAAATGGACAATCAATCAGAAATTATGACCCTGAAAAAGTCCCTGACACTGACAACGTCCCTGACAAAATCATAAGAACTCCTCAAGACTACATCGAAAGATTCTCCAGTGATGTAATCATTAAACCAAACAATGAATTAGACAAATAGTATTTAGTATACGAATGAACCAAGAATTCAGACCACACCCTGTGATCACAAATTATGAAGCATCTAGTGATGGTGTTGTAAGAAACCGCAGACTGAAGAAACCAGTTGGTTCTGACAATGGTGGGGGATATTTGAAGTTTGGCGCTGGAAGGAAATTTTATTACTGCCATAGTTTCGTGTACGAGTGTTTTTATGGATTGATCGAGGATGATTTTGTTATTGATCACAAGGATTCTAATCCAAAGAATAATTCTTTATCAAATCTGGAAGCCGTTACTCAAAGTGAGAATACCAAACGAGGGAAGACTGGCACTTGCAAAACGGTTGGGAAGAGACCCGTAAAATCTTTTAATACGATAACTAACGAAGAAAAAATATTTCAATAAATAGCTAGCGCCGGAAGGCATTTCGATATTTGTGGACCCTCAGTACGAAAAGTTGCAGAGGGGATTTATCGATCTGCGATTTCAAAAGGGACTGGACAGAAAATTCGATTTAGTTATGTCTAATGCGTCATATTTTTCATTTAGAAATATGTCATTGTTATAGAATATGAATTCTGAAAATATGAATAGCATTATATCCGAGATTTCAAAATTGAAAAGTTGGGATATTGAACTATCAGATGGGTTAAATCCTGATCAAATCATGTCTGATTTTCAGGATATTGAATACGGAGTTAACAACAATAAATATATGCTGCCAAAGCAATACGCGCTCATCAAAAGAATTCAGAATTCTATTCGGGACTCTCTTGCATTCTCCAGTGACGTAAGTGTGTTCGCTCCGTTATATACTATCGTAGAACGAATACGAAAAGAATTAGGTAACGAATACGATTTGAAAAAGGAGGTTAATTCTAAAATTAGAAACCTACGGGCGTTAATTCAAGAAAATGAACAATTTTGACCGACCATTTATCATTATTTGATTGTGACCGTCCCCTCATAGAGATTTTAATTTTTTTTAGTATTTTTTGATTGATAATGTCAAAAACAGTGAAAATATTTCACACTGAATAAAAATTGATGGACGGTTCAGATTGATCAAAATAGAATGAAGGAAGTGTGGTATTATTTATTTTTATATACAATTTCCACGCTTCCTTCATCAATGATAACGCCCTTAAAATGTCAAAATAACACTTCCACGATGGTGTTAGGTCGGATTGAAAAATTGTTTTGCAATTGAAAAATTGTTTCTGATTTCAAATAATGGTCAATGAAGCATTAACATCCCGATTGGCTCGTGAACGACTGGATGCAATCAGGAGATTTGTACCAATTCGTGACTCTGTACGGAATAAACTACAACAACGACAGAGTCTTCAGACTGATTTTTCTGCGGGATCTGAAGAATTGTTTAAACCAATAACCACAGCAACGAAGGAGATAGAGCGTGCTATACTGGGAGATGATCCTGACGGTAAAAGAAAAGAAGAGGGTCTTATTCCTGTGTTAGAAAAAATAGCAAAAAGAACTAAACAAACAAAAAAATCCTTGCAATCACTTCATCAGGATATATCAACCGCTTCGAAACGAAAATTTAAAGGATTTCAGGAAGAACTAGTTAGTGGACTACCTAAATCAATTATATTTACCGAGAGCGCTAAACAACAAATTCTCAACGAGGATATAGACAATTTAGGTGAATTCGCTGCTAACAGCTATGATTCACAAGAGAAGTTTTTCACGGAAAATTATTCGGATTATAGAATGTCACATAATGAATGGGCTGATATAGTGTATGAAATAAATACTGGGGGTTTAGATAGAAGGATGAAGGAATACAGAGACTTCAAGAGAAAATTTCAATTCCAAATAAGACAGCCATACGATGAGAAGAAATTTCTGGGGAGTGGTCTAGTTGGAAACGCTAGCGTTTCATGTCCTGGTAGTGTTCTCAGTGATATATCACGATTAGAGGTTCTTGTAGGAGGGTTCCGAGCTGGAAATAACTCTCCAGAAATAATTAATGAAGCGGCTGATATCTGTAGACGATTTTTTCAGGGTGGTATCATGGATATCAGCACATATCGAGATTTCATTGACGAGTTAGTGGAAAGTGGGTATCATAGTGACCGAATTGAAAAGTCAATTGATTAGATAAATAACAATTGAAAAATTGTTTCTGATTTCAAATAATGATTATACACTACAATCATGATAAACCAACCCCCGTCTACGTAGTTAATTCACGGTTTCCGGTTTATAGAGCATACTACGGAGATGGTTTAGGTAATACCATTGCAGGGTTATTTGCGAGAATGGCTCCAAAAGTGATGCCGTTGGCTAAACAATTAGGAATGAAAGCAATTGATGTTATTCGTGATAAGGGTATTGGTGCTGTTGGAGATCTTGCGGGAAAAGCGTTTTCAACTGCGAAGAATAAATTAACATCATTAGTGAAATCACGGATGAAATCCAAAGGATTTTCAAAACCGTTACCGTCTACAGCGGAAATGCCTGCAAGTGTTAGTAGAATTATAAATAACGCAGTAGATGAAAAATTAGCGTCGATGGTTTTAACCCCCGACCAAAGCAATATTGCAAATATGATAGCAGGAAGTGGCTTTAAAAAACTACGTCGATGAAATGGAAAATCGCGATTTAGACTCTGATAAATAGAATAAAATGTTCAAACAGTCACCTGATCTAGCGTTTGATATAGATGCCCCAGTTCGCAAGGATGATTCTGTACGCGATTATCAATATTACGCCTATCATGCCATAGACTCAAATAGTCGAGCAAGAATTGATCTTCAAGTCCATGATACCAGTAAATACTTTTTGCCCTGTGAAGCGTTTATCGAAATCGAAGGAGAAATTATACGAACAAATGATACAGAGTATCCAGCTGGTACTCAAGTCGGGTTTGTCAATAATGGTATCATGGCGTTATTTGAGAGTGAAAAATATCTCATTGATGGAAAAGAAATTGAGGCGATAGATCGCGATGTTGATGTGGCTACAACAATAATCGGGTTAGCGAGATATTCCGATGATTATACAAAATCAGCAGGACCTTCTATGATGTTTGCAAAAGATGCTACAAATACCGCTGGAGGAAAACAATTTGTTGTAAGACGACCAAAGAATAATGCTGGCACCGCTAATATTGATACCGAAGATATGATTATAAACAACGATGTTAATTTCAATCTAGGAGCTGCAACACGTATTTCAATGTTGGAAGGGCGGCGTAAATCATTTTCATGCGCGATTCCACTGCATCACATATTTGGATTCTGTAGAAACGTCAGAAAAGTTATTTATGGAGCGAAGCATACAGTATCGCTTGTACGAAAGAGTGATGATAGTGACGCAATCTGGAGGATTCCAGCAGACAATGCAAATCCAAATGCTGATGCTGGTAAAGTCAATTTAACAAAAATATCATTGTGGATGCCAGTGTTGACTCCAGCAATTACCGCAGAAGAACGATTACTATCATTTATGGACCAAGGAGGAAAATCATTACTAAGTTGGCTAACCGTGAGTACAGATGTTAAACAATCAAATATCAACGGGTTATTCACTTGGAACCTAGCATCAAAACAAGGTGTTGCTGCGCCACGTCATATATTTATTGCGTTACAAGATAACGCACGAGTTGGCAATCAACTCTTCAGCCATGTGATATTTGATCAATTAGGTGTGAAAGACGTCTCACTGAGAATAAACGGCCAGCAGGAACCATCTGAAGATATACAACTTAATTACACAGAAAATCATATTGCACGAGTTTATCATCGTCTGTTGTCATTTATGGCACGCGACCAAAATGTCGATACTGGTCTGCAAATATCACAATACGAATTTAAAAATCTATATCCGATCTATTACTTTTCATTGGAACATCTCGATTTAACAAGACAATCTGTTGTTGATATACATTTTAGAGCTAATGTGACTCGTGGTGCAATTGCTGATTATAGAGCGGTTGCTGTCATTCTCAGCGACAAATCAATGTTACTTGAAGGTGTTGGAGGAAGAATGAGAGTGGTAGATGCACCAGTGGAAAACATGTAATTGAAATTGTAAACGATTTAGAATCAATCAATTATGTATAATGTCATATAGTAATATTAGTGTTGCGTTAACTCCTGGTCAAATCAAAAAATTGCAATCGGAATCAGCTAAAAAAAGTGGAACCACAATCACGTTGAAACCCAACTAAATGACTGGTGGTGCAAATAAACTATCGCTGACAACTCGTCAGGTGAAACATTTCAATGATGCACTAGTAGCAAAAAAGGGTGTTCAGATTATTCTCTCTGCGGCTGCTATCAAAAATATGATTAAAACAGGCGGTATATTTCCGTTGTTAGCTGCGATTCCAGCATTGATTGCAGCAGCAGCCCCAGCGGTGGCTAAAGCGGCAGCGTTAGGAGCCGTTGGTACTGCAGCAGGAATGGCACTAAAGAAGGCAACTGGGAAAGGATATAAAAAAAGGGAAAGGGTCTAAGACTACCAGGAACCCCGTATTCATGGTACAGCGGAAAGGGTCTAAGACTAGGACCGGTTTATTAATTGGAGAGTCTTTGACTCAGGAACCTATGGTTCCCATGTCCAATTTTGATTTACTCGATGCTGCTAAAAAACTCGCGATTAAAAACTTCAGAGGTGTCTTTATGAAAGATCAATTACCACATCAACCAAACAGCGTTGAAACCGGAATCATTAATTTAGATAACAGCACCGGACCTGGAACTCACTGGGTTGCATACGCTATTGATCCACGTGGGATTGTCTATTTTGATTCATACGGATTAGCCCCACCAAAAGAGTTTATGCGTTATATAAAAACCCTTCCAATGAAGACTTGGTATTCTACGCTACCAACACAAACGATGATTGACCCACCAATATGTGGCAGCGAAGTGTTAAATGTCCTTAACGCTATTTCTAACTCCTTGAGTAACCCAAGCGGAAAACCACCACATGTTGTCGTGAATGAATACACTAGTAATCGCTGGAGAAAATCGAAGATTTTTCAACGAAGTCGTCAAAAACTATTTTAGAGAGAGAAAGAGTTTTACAATAACATGATTGATATTTGGGGGAGATCTTTGAAACCGAAACCAGATGGCACTGCGACAGGTGATATAAAAAAATTAATTAAAGATGAAATCGCTGAGACGTTAAATTTAGTAAATGTTGACCCGAACGAAATAGTTGTATTTCAAGACAAGCAGGGTAAATTGAAAAGCAGTGATGTGTCATTGAATGACATTTTGATACGGCAGCGCGACGCCGCTGAAAACTCTATTGCGCTGTATTCCAACGACGGACGACTTAAACCAGGCGCACTTGTGTCTACGATCACCGACGCAATTGCCGCCCACGACAACAAGATTGCCGCCCAAGACAGCATGATTACCACCCAAGACAACAAGATTACCGCCCACGGCCGTGAGCTGGATGATCATATACGAGGTTATAATTCTTTTCGCAAAAATGTCGTACATAAATTCTTTGGAACCCCGCTTGTGGTTGGCATGACTCTCACTGAAATTAAAAACTATCTATCGCTATTCTTTTTTAACAAGGACGCGGGAAGGATGATGAATGAAAATGAAATCAAGGCAAATTATCTCGATATTTCTAAACTAATAGAAGATCAAAAACCCACTAACGACGTCATTGTTAAGTTTTTTGGAACCCCGCTTGTGGCAGGCATGACTCTCGCTGAAATCAGTGAGTTTATCGGCAAGCACACTCACAATGCCTACATCGCTAACAGTTTCTTTGGTGTCCCGGCTACATCTACGATGACTCTCAAAGATATTAATATGTTTATGGTGAGACAAACAACACTTAATACCATCGTGGATAAATTTTTAGGGAGAACACCTGTGTCTGAAACCACATCGTTGACAGGCCCGACCCTCGCTGAAGTTAAAAAAGCTATTGACGAACAAAAATCCGCCAGTGAAATGGTTAATAATTTCTTTAGAGGACCTGAAGGTTACGATACCACTACGACATATTTTGACCTCGCTAGTGATTATAAACTTCGAGTAGATATGGAATTTAGCTTCTTTTTGACTTCATTTTTTAAACGCCGCAATAAAACGTTGATGAAATATACTGAAATCGATAAAACCTATTCCGACGTCATTGACGATATTCTTAAACTAAAGGGGAATTTTGAGAGGGTACAAAAACCAGTCAATGACATTGTTGATAAGTTCTTTGGAATTCCACACAACGCGGGCATGTCTCTCGTTGAAATTATCGCGGCTATCAATAAGGTAAAAATTCCACATAGTGTAAGCGCCGTTAATAACATCGTGTACACGGTTGATAGTGGAACTTTTGATTGGATCCGAGGAAACAGAAATTATCTTTATGTTGGCCACAGACATACTGGTGTACTAGGTTGCTACCGACTTACAATAATACATCACCGTAAATTTGATTTGGAATTCAGCAACACAGGTATCAGAGGTGTTAACACATTGATGTATATACTAGAGAAAGTACCACCACCTCCACCCTCTATACCAATCCCGCTTACGATTACTATAAGCAATTCCGACGAGTCTGTGATTAGGGAGTCACTACCCTGGATAATAGAATTTGTATCCGGTGTCCCCTCATCCGATCCTAAAACCACTTCGTTAATAGGATAATTGAAAGGAAAATCCTTCGGATTTCACAATTGAAAACGCTAGCGTTTTAAAATAACAATGATTTCATCAACTCAATATCGCTATGATCAGGTCAGAGAATTTCAAAATAGACTCAAAACCCTCGCCGAGGAGTATCAAATAAAAATAAAAAAATACCGACGAAGAATCACCGCAATTGATGTTACTATGTACTCGGTGTCAAGCGTTCTCGCTGGCGCCGGAATAATACTTGCATCGGTTACAATGATTGCCCCGGTCGTAGTTCCAATTTGCATTTCTGCGGTGGCTATAATCGGGGGTATATCAACCGGGATCATAAAAAAGATATCATCATGCAGCCAGAGTAAACTGCAGAATTACTTACTTCAATTTCATATTGTATCAACCGCATACTCGCAATTATCATTGATGATATCATCGTCACTCGTTAAGACGATTATATCAGATAGTGAATTCTCAGCGATGGTCAGTATTTTTGATTCCGCGATATCGAAATTAGAGCGACAACATGAATATAATAACAATGACAACACCGATGGAATTGGAAAACACGAACCCGAAAACCAAAATGATCTCAATAATCTCAACCATACCAAATTGTGAGTTCTCAGTGATGGTCAGTATTTATCATTCCGCGGTGTCAAAATTAGAGCGACAACAACAGTATAGCAACGATGACAACACCGATGGAATTACTTCAACAAATAGTGGAGAACACGAACCCAGTACAAACAAGCATGATATCAATAACATCAACGGAACCCGAGTTTAGTGTGAATTTCCCTAGCCCAGTCCCCGTGAAGGAGATAGCGCAAAATTACGAGTATACCACAGTTGGCCTAATATCAGATCAAAATCATTTGGTGGTCAACAACCCAATAATTCTTTAGTGTTTGCGAATAAGAATAAAGATGACGGGACTCCAGACTGGAAAGTTGTTTCGATACCAACAGGGTCATACCAAATCGAACAAATCAATAATGAATTCGCGCGTAGAATAAAATCGATTACTGGAGTAGAGTCAAAAATAGCTATAACAGTTCATGAACCAACACTATCATCCGCAATTGAGATAAGCACAGAAGGATACGTCGTAGATATCTATCAGAGTTCTATTAGAACCGTACTAGGATGGCCTGAATTACCACCGGAAAAATCCACCACCGACTTAACCACGGACGTAGAATCATATCATGAAATCAATCCCAGTTATCGAGATAATTTATCTGATATAAGAAAAGGAAAAATCGCCGATAGATTTATATTCACCAACAAATACACATTGCAATGGGATTTTATCATTAAAAGAACAACCGACTCATCTGTTACTATTTCATTTACGCTAACTGACGTCCGTGGCTATTTTAATGAGATTAAACAATTATATGACACACAACTAGAACAACTACGGAAAACAAGATCGCAAAAACACGTTGAAATAATAAATCGACTTATATCCGACATGGAATATATCTATGAACTAATTATTCAAACAATAATTAATGACAACAGCGACAATAAACAACGATTCCTAACCGATTACAATACCACAGAAGACAATCTGCGTAATTTCAAGTTTCCGAAATACAACGCTGATGACTTAGCAAGAATTGTTAAAACCGATATCAAAGCGCTACAAAAATCAGATTCAACTGTCCTCCTCAAACATAATAATGATCCAGATGGTGCCGGTAGGCATATTGCCCCTCATAATGTGAATATTTCAACGGTGATTGCGCTCAATTTAGTATGTGATGTAATTGAAGGAAGGTATAAAATTAATCTAGAGCAATCAAATCAAGCTCAGCAGGGATATATTCTTTATTCGTTTGCACCAACAGCTCCTCCAGGATACCTAATTATTGAAAACCCAATTAATCCTGTCTACATGCGATGCCATAATAATTCATTAACCAGAATTAATTTCAAACTCACCGACCAGTCAAATAATCTGATTGATTTACAAGAAGAGGTGTTAGCGATTAGTTTGTTTGTAAAGTCCTAAGGACTTTCATCATAAAGACTCGATCAAATATTCGGTTAAAATCATTTCTTATTTTTTGTTAACCCATAGCAGCAGAGAGGGCGATGACAACAAGTTGCGACCAAAATTGATTAAAAAATCGTAAAAGTCTCCGTTTTCATTTTGTTTTAGTTAAAATGAGATTTCGTAGGAAGGCTCGTTAAGATTTCAATCAATTTTTTGTCTGAAAACGTTGTAGGGTTTGCCCCTGAGACATTTTTTTTGGTTAAAATGAGATCGTAGGAAGGCTCGTTTTAAGGATTCAATCAAAATTTTGTCTGAAAACGTTGTAGGGTTCGCCCTCTCTGCTGCTCACAGATCTAATAAGAAGACTTCTCAACCAGACTGAGAAGTCTGCCGAGGAATACGTACGGATTGACAAAAAAGAAGAGACACGGCAACAACTCAACGATGATGACATTTTGACCCTGGTAACTTAAGATGAGGTTCCAGACAATGATAATGAAGAAGACGATGATGACACAGACGGAAAAGACATTACCATCAACCAAGCCAAGGATAGAATTGAAACATTAATGTCATATTTTGAGCAGACGTCAGCAATATTCACAAGTGATGACATAAAGCACAATAGTGAAGCGCTTGAGAATCTATGGCCACTATCAATAATCATTGCAGATAGATCCGCGAAAGAATCCAGGCAAACAAAGTTTACAGATTTCTTCAGAAAATTGACATGATAAATGTATGTACCATTACATGATAAAGGTAGATGTACAGGTACATAGTGTGTTATAATAATGTGAAATAAACACAAATTGATACCGGTAGATATATTTATAAATATATTTTTTATCATTATTGAATATACAGTACATTACATTTAAAGTAAGCATATACATGTACATATACAGTGTGATGATATCATTAAAAAAAGGCATGATTCAATTATCTGGAAAACTCGTTAATCCGAACATATTCACTGGGGACGATGTGTCCGGATTAACGATGCTCCACTTTATTCATTGATATACAAGAGGGGTCTCAAACACTCGGCCCGCCAAGCCGTATCCTGTGGCCCACAAAATAATCGGCGTCCAAAGGTGTCCTGGGAGATAACAAATGGGGGTGCGGCCCCTGGACCATCGAAAATGACCCCATGCGACCCTCATTAGTGGTTTGAGTATGAGACCCCTGGTATACAATGCATAATGTCGGTCAAGTGTTACGTATATCTGATTTAATTTATATTTTATTTTGAATTAATTGTTTCTTTGCTAGTTTTATTTTCTTAAAACGTTTTCTTTTATATTCCATTACATGCTAATGTAATATAATTTTATTTACTGGATTTGATATTTTCCAGAAATTCTTTTCAGTTGTTCGAAAACCTAAAATTAGGAACGTTGTATTTTGCCCTGAATTAATTCTTGGACAAAGATAGTTATTGAAATTTATAGAATTCAAACACCAGAAAGTTATTTTCTGTGGTTCAACAAAGAATTGTAGACACGTCGATACTACACTGACCACAGCATACGTCATTGGCTTCTTTTTTTTTTATTTTCGTCGGGACTAGAACTGAGTTTAATTAGAACATTTTCTTACTAGGACTTATAAATTTTAATTCTTGGATTATGTTTTGGATTTTGATTCATAAACTGTACGTTTTTATTCTTATTTTTACCTTGTTTTTCTAGGGAAATAATTTTTTTTTGTAAAATTTTACAAAGCTTGTTGTGACCATATTGTCTTGTTACCGTTTATGAGAGCCTAAACACGTAGCACTAGGAAGTATACAATTCGGTACAAAACTTTAAGATACGAGCTTTCACGCCCTCTGGTGATAAATATATCCCTCACATAGCTAACACGGATATATAAAATATCTTGTAATTATGTGGTTTACCGTAAAATGATATGAATCAAAAACAGTTTCTCTTTAATTTATCATCACTTGACTTTTTCTACGATTATCTCCGAGTCTACACTCGTTACATCTTCATTTTTAGAATAACTGCAAGATAGTTTGAAAACTTACGTGCATGTCCGTAACTCACTTGTTTAGACTGCAGAAACAATCTTAGATACCTAATCGTGTTTTGTATGTTATATGTTTTCAGCATGTTTTTATGTTTTCCAATTTCATTGTTTTTGTCATTTGTTGTTCTGTAGTGTAGTCATATAATTATTGATGGTGTAAAGCGCTTAGAACTTCGAAACATTAGGCGCTATACAAATTCCTCATTATTATTATTATTATTATTATTATTATTATTATTATTATTATTATTATTATTATAATATTATGTGTCATTTGTAGATTGCAGAAAGTTGGGAATATTAAACTAAATTTGGTCTGGTGTTTCACTCAGTGATCATTTGGCACGATTAAATGTTGTTTTGTTTCTTTAAATCGTGAAATATAGCAATCTAAAAATAATTACCAAATCCGGTGTTCTATATTTATATTGTTACTATAGACTGATATTGTCTGTTCTTTCACGTTGCATTTAATTACGTTGAAAGAGGAAGTATTTGATCATAGTCTTATATCACTTTCGTGTATCGTGCGAAAGTATACACGTGATTAATAAAACGGATTTAAAACGACTTGCTTCCGTGTATTTTGCGAAATCATATGTGTGCACAATGAAACGGAATTTTAAAAAAAACTACTTGCTCACACGATACTGCCCAAGATTCCTGTGATTATGTCACTGGACAGAAATACATATATTGGGATAAATGCTATATTTAGGCCAATCATCAGATTCATGTATATTGTATATATTGTAATGATGCGTATGTGGTTTTTTGTGTGTGTGCAATTTACGATTTTTTAATAAATGTATAACTATCTTATATTTCATAAATGTTATTGGAGTGGTTTCGGTTTGTAAATTAGCAAGGGCATTATTTAGAGAATAAATATTCAACCTACACGCAGATAGTAGTAATGTTATTAACGAGTAAGCAGTTTTGAAATTTTGAAAGATATTTTTTGTCAATGAGCATCTTAACGAGTAAGAATTGTACCTGATATCAGCATACTTGAATTGCCATGGACAAAATAATCCGATAATACTGACAGTACGCAGTTCTCAGATTATTTTGTCAAATGCCACTGTCTGCTATGCCATCCGATAATACTGACAGTACGCAGTTCTCAGATTATTTTGTCAAATGCCACTGTCTGCTATGCCATCCGATAATACTGACAGTACGCAGTTCTCAGATTATTTTGTCAAATGCCACTGTCTGCTATGCCATCCGATAATACTGACAGTACGCAGTTCTCAGATTATTTTGTCAAATGCCACTGTCTGCTATGCCATCCGATAATACTGACAGTACGCAGTTCTCAGATTATTTTGTCAAATGCCACTGTCTGCTATGTTGACTTCAGTATTAAATGTATTCGCATTATTACTGGTGTTACTGAAATATATAAAATACGACAATAACCAATTCTATATGTATATTGATTTATTTGATCACCTGTCAATTAAACTTTACATGGGTAAGAACCTACAATAGACACCCTTTCTAATATGTACACTTGCCCAGTGCCGGAATACCAAATACGCAGAGTAGTAGGCACTGGCCTAATCGCCCCACGCCTTTTAGTGGACCCGCGACAACGGATCAAACAATATTGATATGAGATCATTTGCGAGAGAGACCCAAAATGTCGACTGCCTAAGTGCATCCACAAGTTTAATCCTGCATTGCACTTACCCCGACCTACCCCACCTCATCCACATTCGCAAGTAATAATTACACTGGAACGACGTCAACCAGGATATAATCATTTAAAAGTGTATTCTTTAATAAAAGGTCATTTAACGCATATGATGTTTAGACCATTTTATTCATCGTGTCCCATATTTTATTTCTATCCTTGATATGATTCATCTGAAGAAAATGAAGGAAATTTTTTATATAGATAATTAAAAAAATAAATTGTTAATTAATTTAAAATGCTTTGAGAATTCAAAGTTGTTCAGATGGCATAGAATCTAGATGATAATGATGTTGATTTTAGGATGTGTTGACTTTAATGCTGTTTTTACTTTGCATGATTGTTACCACAAGGTCTACGAAAATATAATGAAACACGTTTTAATGAAACCTAGCAATGGTTATTGTAAACTTCGCGCATAACTTCTTAATAATACTAAATTGCCAATTAGGACAATAATTTAAATTGAAAAAAACAAGATACCATGAACGGAACATTATACATTCGTTCATAAACTTAAGCTATCATGAATGCGATGAGCGAATTACGGAATATATATTTTACTTAAACGAAGTTTAAAAAAAGACTATGAAAATATGATAATCCTCCACAGTTTTTGTTGAAAATAACGGTCACTTACTCAAGTAAAATAGTATACATTATTATTATTATTATTATTATTATTATTATTATTATTATTATTATAATATCAGTAGTAGCATTAGTATTAGTAATAGTAGTGGTATTATCGGAGGTATAGAAAATGTCAATAAAAACAATAATAATCTATTACATGTATTTATGTTTATTTACTATTTTAACATATAATTTAACACCTGAATTCCCCTAGTCGTAAAAAAACTGATGTTATGGATAGTCGTTGTTAGGAGTACGCAGGGCCTAAGTCCGAGCATGATTGCGCGGGGCCAGAGAATAAAGCTTGACAAACTCATTAAGACGACCTTATGGGTTACTTATCGTTGACAGCAAGTTTATACTAAAAGCAAACAAATACAGGAAAACCGTCTCTCTCTCTCTCTCTCTCTCTCTCTCTCTCTCTCTCTCTCTCTCTCTCTCTCTCTCTCTCTCTCTCTCTCTCTCTCTGGACTATCGTAGCTAGATAAGGCGAAAAACCATGAAAATACGAGCGTTAGAGATACACAGTTGCCCGAAGCATATCTTAACTCCATTCAAAGTGAAAATGCGTGTATTTGTATGTGATATAAATAAAATCGGTGCATATTATGTACGATGTGTCAATGATATACCACTCATTGTATAAACAGAGAAGTAAATTAATGGGAATTTCCCCTAACTCTACTTTTCTTATTTTAAATAAACTATTCCTGGTAAACTTCAACTCAACACATGAAATGAGATTTATTAATTTGTTGAGCAAACATTGTTGGTTTCCATTATTTGTTGTAGCTTTACATGGTGAGCATTCTCTGAATGTTACGAAAATTAGGTCATGCTATTCGGACTTGTTTGTTTATGGTATCGATGCGCTGGCGATACATTTAAACAGCCATCTATTGCTGGGCACACGTCTGTCGGCGACAGATATTTTGTGACTGGTCTCGCCGCCTGCATGTTTGAGATTAAAACGTTTTGCATGATTTTGAGCATTTTCCAGTTATATCTCTTCTATCTGCTAGTACGCATTGAACTAGTTCAAATTTAATTTTGATACACGGGTAATTTAATTTGTATAATCTGTTCTCTACGATGCCTATTGATATATCCACTTACTAGGAGTGACTAATTATTTTTTCTTACTCTCACCCACTTTGACATAATGATGACTAAACGGTGCTGACCACTTGGTTAGGATTATCTCTTTGTTGCAGTTGTTGTTGTTTTGTTGTTGTTGTTTTGTTGTTGTTGTTGTTGTTGTTGTTGCTGTAGGGTTTTACGCCATTTTTCAGCACAAGATACGCTATATATGGCGGCCAATATTAATGGTGGAGGAAGAACCCGATAATGCAGCTGGTCATCTCTTTGTAATATATCACGAACAAATCACTTAATTCATATTGCCTAAATAAACAAAACAAAAGGACTTGTGTGCCTTTAAAATAAATGAACATTCACAATAAAGGGTAAAAACGAGAAAATCAAAACATTCTACAGCATTAATGACAGATAGAAACTTTTGAAAATGACTTTTGAAATGTGTTGTTTTGTATTTTATATAAAGACGAAAACATGTAATAATAATAATAATAATAATAATAATAATAATAATAATAATAATAATAATAATGATACTAATACTACTACTAATAATAATAACTATTATTATTATTATTGTTTTTTTTATTTATTTATTATTATTATTATTGTTATTATTGTTAACATTATTATTATTATTATTATTATTATTATTATTATTATTATTATTATTATTGTTGTTGTTGTTGTTGTTGTTCATTTTATTTATTTATTTATTTATTTATTTATTATTATTATTATTATTATTATTATTATTATTATTATTATTATTATTGTTATTATTATTATTATTATTATTATTATTATTATTATTATTTTATGAACGACACCATAGTTTGATTTGAAAATGAGTTTTTCAATAAAATATTAGAGTTGAATTAGGCTTCTTACCTTCAAGGTGTAAAGACTAAAAATGACTTTGCCACATGTTCAACCACTATATGAATATCTGCCATGATAGGACAAGAACAAAATGCTTTTGCCAAAAGTTAAACTAGTATTTGAATATCTGCCATATTGTCCGTCTTGGTGCTATCATTCGTTCTCCTTTATAAATAGATAAACGTACGGAGAGCCTAATAATAGCTGTGATTTCATTTGGTCTCGACTGACATCGAAATTAATTTATTGAGCTTGTTCATGTAGTTCACCGGTTCTTCAGGCCGTATATGATTATAATGGTTAGAACTTGTCGTAGTACTAGTAGCCCTTTCCAGGGACTGTCTTACATGACAGTCCGGCATGTAAACTACCCTTGCCTGATGAGATGTTTTAGTTGGGCCTGATCATCATTTCAATCATTTATTTTTTAAACGTCGCTCTGAATATAGTATCAGTTGCTTATTCTGTTCTAATCTTATTTTCTGCAAGTTGAATGGTAATGAAACAATTAAAGAAATCTCGCTTCAGAATGCTTTTTCAAATTCTAATTTGATACATAATGGTATAAGGAAATAATATAAAGCAAAAGTTATATGAAAGAAAAATGCTAATATTGTTTGAAAAATACATTGGATCGATTTTTAAGCTCTTGTCTGGGTTTTGAAACTCGTTGTTCGTATTCGTCGTGCAAGCTCTGAGAAGTGACATGATGTTTCTAATTAACTCATTGTTCTAACTGTGATTATATAACAATATAGTTATGTTACCATCAATATAGGTCAAATTATCGATGCAATATTTGTGCTAAAATGACGAACACGTGAGCACTTCTAAGTCTGTATTTGTCATAAACAAAATGAACATTTTCATTCCACACTAAAAAATTATTTTCCTTTCCAAAAGTGTTTAATTTGCTTTTTAAATGCATGATGTTAACTGAAAATGGGATCGTTCAAACAAACGAAAGTAAAATATTTAGCATAAATATTTCGAAGAAAAGGAGCACACCATTGTCAATGACCAAACAATTCAATTTTGTTTTCATGTATTTATTGCATGTGAAAAACAAAATAGAGATTTGGTTCATTACATAATCTTTAATGGAGTCATCAAATGCATGTTTATTAATTGCACGATATTTTCCACTCAAATTTTGCATTCTGCAAATTCTGTAAGTGAGCATTTAAACCTGAAGGGACAAGATTACTCTAACACTGAAGAGGCGAGAAAAGGTGATGTTATCCCCAATCATAAGTATGAACCAACACAACGGTTGGGAAGTGCCATGTTGACTCAGAATGAAACGAAAGAGCATAATGGAGCAGCATACACATGTTTCTGTTTTCTGGATGAGACAAAAGGATCCCGATCGAGAAATGGTTTTCCGGACTCTAGTATTGCAAACAAACGGCACTGTAGCCACTCAATGTGCCGTGGGATTTGCGACCAGGCAAATATCGCTGGAGAAAGCATCGCAGGAAAAAACAAATTACCTTTCAGAAAACATTTTGTAAAGATTATTGTGTTTACAAAATTATCTAATATTTTTTCTTCTTTGCGGATAGGTGATTAATTATTTTTTTTTGATGATGTCATAATGTATTCGGTGGTCTTATTGTCTTTTACGGGCAATGATCATTTAGAAATACTATAATCAAATGGTCACATCGCAAGAAAAGAAGCAATGAGACGACGAGGAAATGGTTTCATTTATTTCTAAACAGTATTGTTTTGTTACCACACACATAGCTTTGTCAATGAGTTGTTTAAATACAGCAATATTTTAAAACATTGAAATTAATTGGAATTGTTTTTTTCTTGGACACTCAAATATATATATATATATATATATATATATATATATATATATATATATATATATATAATATATATATATATATATATATATATATATATATATATATATATATATATATATATATATATATATATATATATATATATATATATATATATTTCCACACATACAAATTTGTGGTCTATCCATCGAAGTGATTTCTTTGTTTCTTTCTTTAATTTTGTTTTGCTTTTCGGTTTCTGAGGGGTTGGTGTGTATTTGTGGCGCAATATTAAAGTCTGCTAATGCATATTTCATCAGTAACGTAAAGACACAGGAATCCCGATAATATGATGAAACTTGCGTTTATTGTGTTGTTTATGGTAGGAAGTAGGTGTGAGTCTGCATCAATAGACATTATACTAGATAAAGCGATATAAAATTTACTTCTTGGAATTTATGTAGACTAGTTGATTGTACTTAACTTACCCTCATGAGTTAATGCACTGGGTGACACCAACCCTAGTGATAGCGACACCACGGCTACAGTACACCGTACGAGAACTCCCGTTCACTCTATAATCACTCTAGCTCCCCCAATTTTAACGATTTGGCGTTCCCTGTTTTTCAGCCATCCCTATAGGTATCTTGCGACCATTTAGGGTATATGGTAAAGGTGGTGGATACCTCATTCGAAAATTCCGCATTGTAGAAGTGTTTCATTATCTTGTATTTCCATAATCGTTTTGATTCTCTCTCTCTCTCTCTCTCTCTCTCTCTCTCTCTCTCTCTCTCTCTCTCTCTCTCTCAGAGGCGTAGCGAAGGTATTTTGCGCCCGGGGACGAACTATAAAATTGGCGCCCCAGCGATCTTGTGACCGATTTATTACTCTTGTTTACTTATTATAATGTAACATTGCAAGCCTCATTTTGGCGCCCCTGTACCTTGGCGCCTGGGGACAGACATATGTACCCCCCTGCTCCCCCCTTAGCTACGCCTCTGCTCTATCTCTCTGTCTCTCTCTTTCTCTCTCTCTCTCTCTCTCTCTCTCTCTCTCTCTCTCTCTCTCTCTCCGAATTGACACAGCCTTAAGAGAGAGAGAGAGAGAGAGAGAGAGAGAGAGAGAGAGAGGGGGGGGGGGGAGAAAATCAATACACACACAGTCACAAAAGACAATAAAGCAATCTGGCCTATTTTACCAAACTAGTACAAAATTGATATAACCACGGTATGACTTATTCAGTATATTCCTTGTAAATCGAGAAGAAGAGAACACTATGTTTACAGGCAAATGTATGTGGGATATCTAAAATAAAATAAATATTCTATTATAATTTGAAATGTTCATTTGGACTTTATCTGTGTTCCAATTTCAGTAATTTTTAAATTTTTTGACATTGGAACATTCTCTACAGTTAATAACATAATTTTACATTGCTTGATTATGTTTTTAAAGACCCCCATTCCCCAAAAAACTGATAGTTTAATGAAGTGTTTTACAAACCGTTTTACAAACATGGTCTAGTTGTATACCGGCAGAGTTGTCAGCGCTCATTTTCATCGAGCTATATGATCCAATATTGTGGACGTCACGTGGTTGTAAAACAAACGTGTACATGCATCGCAGATTGGACATATGAATTCGATACTATAGATTTACAACAATATTTCGACACATTTATACACGTTTATACGTTATGTTCTTCAATAGTCCCAACCTTTGAAACGGAGCAATTACGAATGTCACAATATCAATGATATTCGAAGAAAACGATTTAATTTATAACGGTTAAATTAGAAATAAAATATCTTATGACATTACGAATTGAAAGACTACTTATACATTCTACTTTTTGTCAGGATGTGTAGTTAATCTCTCTGCTACATGCTAACGATGGGGATTCAGGACGTTCTGCAGTCTATTGTTGTCATCGACTTGTATGTCTACTTTCACACATTCAACGTTTGCTTACTACCTACTTAACCAAATGAACGTAGAATTGAAGAGGAAAGAACAGAGTCTAAAGTTACTTTTGGGGCTATTGTCTCAGGATTATGCAGGGGTATGTGCTTTTTCTTTGTAGTGACAGTAAATGCACAAATTTGCAGGATACACGGTTGCACTCTAAACTAATGGTCATGGATGCACGGTTGCCCTCCAAACGAGTTGTTCCCGAATACTCGGATGCCCTCCAAACTAATCGTCACGGATACACGGTTGCCCTTCAAACTAATGGTTCCCGGATACACGGTTGCCCTCCAAACTTATGTTCACGGATACACGGTTGCCCTCCAAACTAATGGTTCCCGTCATGGCTCTTCTGCTTCTAAGCGGCCCTGCGCGTGTATCATAACTTATTCGTCTTATTAAGGCCTATGTGATATGCTGAAGAAATGTATTTACAAAGAATTATTTTTTCTTTTAATTTCGTTCATAACAGAGAAGTAAAATCAGAAATGGTTTACTGTGTACCAATGTTCGCAGGAGCCATGGGTCAGGCTTAAAACAACTCAGGTTCAGACTGTTCTCTCGTACAACGGTAAATAGTTTTCTGCACAAATCTAACAGTTTATCGTTTACTCAATTTTCTTGAGCGAAGGCAGAAACATATGAGTCGACCAACATTTCGAGCCAAAGTCAGGCATTTGTGTGGGAAAAAAATATATGTTGCTCTATTGCTAACAGTAGGAATCAAATTGAATTCGTTCTTCAGACGCTGCCACATGTTGTTGCACACACATCAGCTGAGTATTCACAAGTGAAGTATGCCCATATACTTGAATTCGACGTATTGCAGAAGCTCCAATATAAGGTATCAATAGAGCCTTATCTACAGTGACGTTATTAACCACATGACGTTATTAACCACATGACGTTATTAACCAAATGACATTATTAACCATATAGTACATGTAATACATACAATGGGGGAAACTATTACAATGCTTCAACGTTTGTTTCAGAAATAAACGTCATATATATATATATCCTAAAATAAACATTTTTTATGTACAGTATATGTGACCCGGTTTAAGAAACTTCCTGGTGATAAGATTAGTAAACAATACATTATTGCAGGAAGATAGTACTTAAGTTTCAGTAAACGCAGATGATTCAAGATGTGTGATAGATAAAACGAGACGTTACAATGGTTTAAATCTTTATTAAATTCAACCAGCGTATGGATATGAAGAAAGGATAAAATCATTCGGAATTTCTTTAGAAACTAACATCTAACTCTTAAGTTAAACAACGGTTTCCATCTAAATTAGTGAAACGAAATGCCGACAGCGTTTTTCTTTACTCTTGAATGATGCTATCCTTGATGTCAAGCTATTTAAAGCGAGAATAGTACTGCCTTTAGTATAGCATTACAACAAATTAAACAGACACACACACACACACATACACACACACACACATCGGGCTTATACTATATCACTGAGCCCTAGTGGGGTTCACCACATGTGGATACATTCCTTGAATGTGATATTATCCTCTATAAGATTGCAATGTACTGAAAACCCTTTTATTATTATAATGGAGAGACTTTCACATAATTTGTTTCCTATCAGCATCGGTTTTTGAAACCTTAAAAACCTATCACGGAAAAATTCGTAAACAAAGTAAGTTTTAATAAAAGTTTAAATTACACTTTCAATCATCATTATACCTGTACTAAAATCCAAACTATTCATGCCTGCATACATTTGTTCCTTGACAGGTTATTTATGAGCACCACGTTTTGCTTTCCTTATTTATAATGTCATCCGAGTCGGAGATATTGATCACAGTGCCACTCGCGGCCATCGTGGAGATGAGTAAAGTAATGTACAATCACAGGAAATGGCAACAAAAAGCGAAAATAACAATAAACAATCTTAATATAAATCAGATATTTCTTCTCCTTGACATATGTGTTTCTTTTTGTCAACGCTTCTTAATCATAACAACAAAGCATTTGTCCCATATATTTGATAATTGATAATTATTTCACAAATGGGCTTCTATGAGGAAAACAAAATGCGAAGTCGATGGAGATAAGAAGTCTACTGTTTTTGTTCATTAGACAGTCGACAACAAGCAAACTGCATCAATGATTTCAATTCAATTTTATAAATGTATTAGGTAGTTTGATGGGTTTTTTGGTCATATTATGCATAATGTATATACGTAATGGATTTATACAAGCTCGAATAATGTCTTTACTTTCAGAAAAGTGTGACATAACTGTCCATAATACCTCTGAAAATTGCATCATCAGTTACATGTTATCACGGGATATAAACGAAATAAAATGGCCACTGCGAAACACATGACGATATTTAGTACAAATATACTGTTTTCTTTGAAAATAATCCTCATAGTGACACGAATAATATCAAAAGTTCTATGACAATTATGGCTATTCAGAGAGTTTATGACACATTTTAGTACAAAAGTTTCGGAAATTTTCACAGATGCGTTGAGTTATATGTTGACAGTTTTATCAGTTTGTTCCCTATTTGTGCTGATGTTCATACTCCCAAACGTCTTGTATGGTAACGAAAATCGCTATGATCTTTTAACTAAACGATCAATTGAATTAAAACTCCAAATCAATAGTAGAGTTTGCAATTTTTTTCACTTAGTATTCTTGCCGTTTCAGGTGGGTGTGCAGAAAGCATATTGTTCGCATCTAGTTATCCTTTAGTCCTTTTTGTCTGGGGCTTTTTTTTTACTTCGCATATATGTTGTCCATGTCTTCTGCCAAGTTCAACAGTATCGTGATCTTGTAAAGTCTTTGTAGTAATCTTGTTTCATTTTTTGTTTTATCTCATTTAATTTCCAGCCTATTTACAGGCAAATTAGTGAACCTGCCAACAAATAAACAAATAAATGTAAATCAGAAAAGATTACTTTCAATATGCCTGACCTAGCTAGTTTACAATGGGCATCAAAAACTAGTTTGAAATATAATCGGGGCAATGCATAAGACGGATTTCAAGATGTGGTGACCGTGTGAAAATATTAAAGATATATATGTGTTTTAAGAGGACAGAAAAAATACTAAGTGAAAATAAAACGAAGACTGCATTGAAAAGGCACGAAGAAAGCAAAGTGTACACCCAAAAAAAATATACATCATAGACAACATACAATTGCGAATAACTGACCTGATATAACACAAATTGAGACAACAACGAAGAAAATGTGGTGATGATTACCAAAATAGGAACGAGACGTTTACATTCTTTGAAACAAACTCTTCTCTTGCTTCATTTATTGCATATGTTTCCAACATATCGAGCAGTTTGAAGGACGAGGGCAAGGGGCAGTAGAACTCCATCAAAAGGAAAGCTTAATTAAAGATAACGTTTAACAAACATGTGCTACCGGCGTTGAAAACACATCATCAACTCTTAATACGTATCGTTGGTACCGTGATATGCTAGCTTTTGAAAACAACATAATTTGCTATTGTCTTACCTATCTGAACATGCACGTCACAAATCTCATTTCAGGTCATTAATAAAGATAATCCTCTTAGGGTGGATCTTCGAAAAGAAGACTGTCATCGTCCTTGTAGGAACCAATGTGCTTGGCAGAATTGACCCAAGGAGGAGCAGCTTAGTGGAGTTAATATGTCTTCAAAGAACTAGCCTTCATATGGTTATAAGTGATTGATTCTTTACGTTTCTTGAGAAATAAAATAAACATCTCCTCCAAACGTCAAATCGCTAAATAATTGTTCAGTTTGTTTTCCGTTTGCTTCGTAAATCCTACATTATCGCGTGAAATCTGAAAATGCACACAGGAAAGACCTATTTTGAATATTTTCCTGTGACAATACAGCTAAAAAAAATAAGTAATGTGCTTTATGCATGAATACAGTTCACTAGTACTGTAACAAATTAGCATACTTTTCATCACCCCTCAACCATCTAGATTTTTAGATATTTACCTCTGTAATAGACACTTGTAAATACATAAGCCAAGTCGGCTCCTAATTTGAAGCCCAAGTTACGCATTTGATCTCCAATGCTAGTCTAGCTGTGACAGGCAGTCACCAATAAGTCAATCCATTTGCAAGCCTAACTCAAAGTAATTCTAAACCACATTACAGATTTAGCTTATGTGTGAACTGACACATGCTAGGATTGTGATAATTAGGCTCATGCCTTCTACATTAAATCTTAGGAAGGTATCAAAGTATGAGACTATCCAGTGAGACCTTACATCGTTATTTTTCTCTTTGTCCATGACCTTGCCAATACCAATCAGCAATATAAAGCTTGATTTGGACAGTGTCTCATCGCAGTACCGTTTCCTCTCTTAGCTCTTCCATTCTGCTTTTAAAATGCAAATCTGTATCTCCGAATTGCTTAATAATACCTTTAATGCTTCCTCATGCAATTATTTGTGTATATGATCCTGTCTAGCGCTCTTTTTAGTCTTTCATTGACTTATTTTGGAAAACGGACAGAAGAGTTTTATTGAGATGCTCTTTGACGTACTGTCACCAACCTTCCTCTGGTTTCATGATGAATACAAATGCGCATGACTTGTATTGTTGAACGCTTTCATGTTACACCTGTTACATTCTGTAAAAATATTCAATTTCAAAACCTCGACATTTACATGCTCTTTGATTGACATGTATTGTGTTTCCGTCATTACCTTTATGAGAATGATATTTGTTAGCATTGTAACATTTTGTAATCTCTATGTATTGTTCTTGCATGATTTCAATAGCACGATAGAAGGGGCTTAGAGTGTACAACGTATACGACATTGCAGTGTTCAAGAAACCTCTTTTACAAATGCGCAGCGGTCTGATTTCCGAATTATAAATGTTTTATGAAAAAGACCATATTAATTTAAGGTAATATATGGGTCAGACGTTGCCATATTTAATAACTTTCAGTATAACACTACGTCATCCGGAAATACATTTGACTGTGCAATAAATTATACTATTTAACTTGAATCACTAGTGCATTTTTGAACAGACCAGTTCATATGCTACTTTGAGTTCGTAATATAGATAATTGTATTTGCTTGGGTGAAGTTCGTCTTTAACCTATTGTGAAAAAGGAAAACAAGAAAGTCCGAACCTTAAATTAGCAAAGCGTTCTTCTATTGGCTGAAAAGGTATTCCATTTTAAAATGATATGATTTATATTTATGTTTTGAAATGGAAAAAACGCACAATTTTAATGTAAACTTTCATATATTTTATCGTTCAAACAATCGTTTTGTCTCATATATGATGCATTTTAATAATAGTATTAATTTGTTAACTCAATGAGTCCAACAAAATATGTTAGTGAGTGTTGCGAGGTGTATATGTATTTATACGCCAATGGCCTTGTAGCGTTTCCAGTTTCAAAAGAGAATTTTATTCACTGTTTAATACGTGCTGCTTTCTAATAGTAAATTTCCCTTTTGTACTAAGTGCTCGATTTACCCATGATTTCTAAGACAAACACACGTTTTATGCGGTATGCTCAAGGACAACGTTAATCAATATGGTTGAGTTGAAATTTGTAAACTGGGGATAATATATTGAATTAATATTTCGTTTATTTGTGCCAGATATTTTATTTATTTATTTAATTACTTAGACAGAAGCCTAGTTTGCATGCATAATCTTCATTTCTTAGAATAATGACTCACCGCTGTATACCAGGACATGTACTGATAGCGGTGTCTTTTAATAAACATTGAACTTTTTCTTAGAGATATCCATTAACAAACAATGTCATAGGTGTCAGTGTTAGCAGGTAAGAACTGATCTTATCAGACCGACCTGGTGATACTCAGTTTTCCCAAACTATATTTAGATTGAAGCATTGGGTAATCCTAATTTCCGGTGCAAACCTGCTGTCTTCCATGCAGAGTAGTTACATAAATTACGATTGCATATTCGTGTGCTGATCTGGGGGAAGTTGCATGTAACAAGTGCCATAGAGTATGGAAAATCCCAGAGCTAATATGCATTAAATTTTGGCACTTAATAACCGGTCTTAAGGAGTTAAATCGTCATTCCAATGCCCAAGAGATAATGCGCCAGTAATACAGTTCTTTACTTATAATTTAATACGTCTTCACAACTTTGTGTGCGGGAGGGAATTAGTAAAACATATACATCGGCAAATTCCAATTTTTAAACTCCGTGATGCATACTAGTGTAAATATTATTTAACCAGTCACATTTAATATCTTTTGTAACAAATTATAACTTTCTAGACCAGCCACATTTTTCACGTTATCATTTCAAGTATTTAAAAGGATACTAGACCGGTTAGATTAAAACAATGGTCGAACAGAGTCACGACATATTTATATTTTGTTTGGTGCAAATAATAACTTGTATTTACAAGATGATCTAATGTTTAATCGATACAATAACTTGCTCCAACAGAATAATATCTCGTTTAAAGAAGATATCGTATCCTTATATAAAATATCTTTTTTAAAATTAATATGATCCTGTTTAAACAAGATTATATCTTTTATAAAACAAAATATTAAACTCTATCAGGTTATGTATTAACGGATGTTTCGACGGGCTTTAGAGGGGCCTCGAGTGGCCCAGTGGTCTAAAAAACTGTTCGTAACGGAACACTGCCGTCTCACATCTGCCTGCGTGAGTTCGAGCCTCATATTCGGCCAATGTGGGTATGTGAGAAAGCTTTCCAATAGCTTCTCATGGGTCGGTGGTTCTTTCCGGGCTGTTTCCCAGATTCTTCCTTCACCATTATTATTGGCCGCCATATAATCTTGATGGATCATTTTTAGGCGACAGTTTTCTTAATTCAGGACTACTTTTTATCACGCAAAGAACATGAACTTGTGAGTTCAAGAATACAATTACCTAGTTTATTTAAATAGACTGTTGTCTAGCTAGAATGATGTATTTAGAGTTAATCAGAAATACTGACGGACATGCATGCATACATACTTGTAAACGTACATACTTGCATTCATATCTGCGCACATACATACATTCATAGATATATACTTTATTTCACAGAGCACACACACACACACACACACACACACACATGGTTAGACGTATGGGATGATGACTGGATGGAAGTTAGATAATCAGCCATATAAAAGCTAAAATTAGTATCAGTAGTAGTATCAGCAGATGTAGTTTTATAAGGATTGATTTTATGTCTTCAATGTGTGAGGAATCTTACAAGGACAACATTGCCAACATTTTGGTATATTATCTGATTGACTAGAAATGAAAAACGACATCCGAATAACCCTCTGATTCACGCGCACCAATTTACATACCTACATATATACATAGACATATCTGTAAATGGAGTTTCACCTTTCGTGATCTTCATTGATTTCCTCTCAGATTTTTTTCTTAGAAAATTAATTCTAATCCAGTATTAAAAGTTGAATCAATGGCAGGATAAAATAATTTGTTTTCCAAATTTTCAGCTGTTTCCGGTCCGCACTTTCGTGGAAATTTTGTCTGGAAGACGAGGGTGGCATTCGTTCCAGGAACCTGAACTCCAACAATATGTATTGATTGAGGATAATTATACCTGATACAATGTTTCAGGACGATCAGTAGATGAAACAATATCCTGGATCCGGAATTCAGCAGAGGCAGTTGTGGTCGGGGTGGGGGCATGGGATGGTGTGGGGTGCGGATACAAAATTGTTGATATTTGATTTACGTTCCATTTTGTGTTACATGACGGCAGATAGGTCATAGGTCTCAACACGATCAGACTTTAAATGAAATCTGATATGGAAATTGACAAGATTACTGTGTTTACATAGGGTATAAATAAATGAAAACTGATTCTGGTTTTATGTACACTGCGGTTATTTTAAATCACAGAGTGACACAGTCATGTTCAGTCTGTAGGACTAACATTTCTCTTCCAAATATTTTATTAATATACATCAACGAACCTTAATAGTTCCTGGGAAAGGTTCGTATTTCATCAGCATCTGACAGTTGCTCATGCTTGTTAAGGATACTTTGAAGATTTATATGAATAAAAAGGTTGGATTAAACAAAAACTAATATAGTGTTAAACGATACAATTATGAACGAATGCATTTGTTTGCCAAAAAGCTTGCGTGATATCAGCACTTTTAACTTTTTAAGCTTAAAATGCCTAATAATAATTCGAGAGGAAATGACTGTGATATCTTACTGATCCATTATAATATTGCAACAATAACTGCAAAGATATTGCATACATTCCTTAGAAAGAATATTCATGATACAATATAAATGACCTTGCCAGATCACGCTCCTGCTACGTAATTGCTGCATGTATCATTCTAAACTATATATCACTATTGTATGTTATATGTCTTTGGTGGTATTATAATGGGGCAATAAGTGCAGTGTTATGACCGAATGTACATTTTATCGACGTGACTCAGAACGTCATCACAGTCTACAATGTATTTAGTATCGAATGCTTTATTGGCACACACTTTAACACACATATGGATTCCAAGAATACAATCAAAATACAAATAATCGATGCTATTTATCAAACTCCATACGTTTTTGGTCTAATATGCTGAAATCGTGACTTTAAATTCCAACAGTGTTACTGGCTAAGTGAAAACTTCCTAGATTTGTATGCTTTCACTATAACCTTGAGTTGTTGCTGGAAGTAGTAATGATTACAAGATTGTGATATGACTGAAATAGTATACATTTTAGCTATGCAACGCCACTCCTATCTCCAGGACAATTTCATAGTATTTTGGATCGGGATGTCAACCGAGTGGGGACATTAGTGGGTTTCTTATAGTCAATTTAAAATCATATCCATGTACAAATCAATACACTAAGTACCGATTTATCTAACTTTATATCACGTGACACAGCAGTTGTGCCCCAAGACCTAATTATAATCAGGTACCAATTTAGACGTAATAAACCCGAAACTCCAAATTGTGGACATATTCATTGCTGAGACAACACTATAAGGAGATTTTGTGAAAAGATACCCACTGGTGTCCCCATAGGTTTAAAATTGCACCCAATGAGAAGACAAGTCACCATATACAATGAGAGGCGAAGTACACAATGTAGTGAAAAACTAAGCGTTGCTCGGTTTGTAACAATTGTTTTGTTGGTGTAGTCAGCTGAAATCGTGACTTTAAACTCCAGCAGAGTTATAAATACGGTTTATTATGCCGTACTTATCCGAGAAATGTCCTTCCTATAAAAACCATTGGTTGTACACAGATAAGCGGAACCTCAAGCAAGAAAACTTCTAGAATTAAAATGGGATGCGAGCCCAAGTTTTAGGTCCATGTTCTAGAAGTAATAGGCGACTGGTTATTTAATTTTAAGCTGACAAAATAATTCGAGTAAAAACGCAATCGAATTATCGATGTTTAAAGAATAGATTGTTCTAACTGTATTATGCTTTGGCATTTGAACTTCATAGATCCAGATTTGCAGTAACACGTGCCACAAACGATCTTGATCTGTGCCGTTTTATTAGGGTTAATACGTACACCAAAATGACCTTGATTTGCAGGCGTATTTTGCGATTATGCGACGGCATATCAAGGTCTCTGTGTTTGCATTGGGACTCATCTTATAGGTGAGTATATTCGTGTGTTATGTTTAAAGGCTTCTTATGAAAACTGACATAGTTTAATCTCTCAGGCAAAGATGTCTTAAAGGATCTGCCAGAAATCGTTATTGCAGTAAAATAAATGAAATATACCAAATTCGGCGTGCACAACCACCATTCAAACCACCTTGGTTAATTTACAATTCATTTCTATCTTGGTACATGATGTTTTTACATTTTTGTTCTGTGATCGAAGAATACGAGTATGTATGAATGTATGTCAGTGCTATAGCGAACAAATTAGATGGATGGATGGATATATAGATAGATTTTGCTGATAGTCATTACTTCATAAATAATGATTTAAAATCGAAGTAATAAATTAGGAGTACTTTGTATTATTTCAATGAGTCATACACTTTAACTCTACACATTTAAGCGGGAATATTTCTCAATATAGGGGGTGTTACGTAGACAACAATGTAGTAAGGAAAGACCCCGGCTTTGAAACTTTAACCAACTATATCCTTTTAAAACCAGTTTACCTGTTTTCATCCAGTTTAGGTCGGTTTTCAAACCTTACAGGTAACCAATTTGTTAGTTTTGAAAAGCGCTTGACCACCCCCTTCTTACTCTGCAAAATGTTTATAAAAACCTTATTGACCACTGCCCTTCAAATGTTGATGAAAACCCTGAAAGCCACTGTCCTTCAAATGTTTATGAAATCCCTATTGGCCAATTGCCTTCAAATGTTAAAAAAATCCACAGGTTACTTGCTTTCAAATTTTTATAAGCCTTACAGGCCACTAGCTTTCAAATGTTTATGAAAATCCGAAAAACCTATGGCCTTCAAATGTTAATAAAAACGTTATAGGCCACCGCCCTTCCAAATGCAATGAAAAAAAACTTGTCAGCCTTGATTTTTAAAATTTTGCTAAAATACACAGTGCGTTTTGTTTTACAAAATTTTATTAACAGCCTAGACCACTTTCTTCAGATTTATGAATGAATAACATGGCGACTGGTCCCAAATTGTACTACCCTCCCCCCTCAACCCACCCCCACCCCATCCCACCCCAGGCCAGCGGTTTTCAAGATCTTACGATAAATAAAATGGGCTGTTATTTCCTTTATACAAGTCACATAAACCTGTAATCATTGTCTTCACAATTTTATGAAATGCCTCACTTACATTCAACACTGAAAAATAGGCCACCTATACACACTATATACACCCTCCCTCCCCGCCTCAATCCCCCCACCGAAAACAAACAATGAAACAACAAACTCCTTCAGGATAAATTGACAATGTTTATCCCCCAATTTTACGATTTCCAAGTTCACTGTACAGTGACTTACTACCTAATGTCCGTACATGTTTTCAGACATAGGCAATAAACCACTTACTCACATCGGATGAGTCGCATTTCTTTGAATACCTTTTATTCTCATTCTCCGTTATCGAAACTTTGTGATCCTTATTTACACACACCATATTCTGTATGATGATTCAGACTTCAGCTGTGGGTTTTTGTACTAATTTATTAAAATTAGCTTACACGAGATTCCGTATCATTTTTCGAAATGCTTCCGCTCCATGTATCTTATTTTATTTTATTTGGAGTTGCTTATACTTCTGCAGAGTTATTGTCATCTGATTTTATGTGACCAGCCTGAGAATGTAAGGTGTTACGGAAGTCTATGTGCAAAATATTCTGGCCTCATTTATCTGTTCGATCTCTTTTATTTTGGAAGCCTGACGCGTCCAGCAGTATTGGCCATATCACTCATAGTAATGGTCTAGGCGTAAAAGCCAACTAAAGCATTCTGCCAAAAATTTCAAATAATATGAATTTGCTGACAATAGTTTGTGGAAGTGATAAATCCATCTGTCATTTGTCGTGCATTACTTGGCTTTTGTTTAGTTTTAATGTTCTTTATCGCTGGTCATTTACTCATAGGTAACAGGAGACACACCAACCTAACCAGTGTCCTACATCTTTGAACCTCATGGTATACACAGTGAAAGTAAAACAAGAATAATGTAATTCGATGCTGAAAATAACCTTTGTAACGCAAAGGTGAAGTGATCATTGGAGATGAAACTATAGAATATTTTCCAATCACTTAGTTTAAATATTTCAGCAGGCTACTAAAACTAGACTGTGGAACTATTTTACTCAAACTGAAACCATATATGGGTAAACATATTACAAAAACGCATTTATTGATACAACAGATCATCTTGCAGAGTTATATGCATGTCTCCAGATGAAACTAGTAAGTACCGTAATAGGTCAAACATATAGATGATCTTATATTACAACAGAATCATATAGAACGCCTATATATCAATATAGGCGAGCATCTCAGGATCCCAAACTATTAGCCCATTTTTGCCAAAGACTATCATCCTAATTTCACGAAAAGGAATTTTCTAAGCAGATAAGCAAACTTATGATTCCTTAAGTATATTAGGAAGAGACCTAAAGGTAAAGAATCGTGAGGGAAAATTTATCGAGAAAGAGTTATCTATATAAAAATACGTTAATGGTTTCTTTGACATTGAAATACTTTAAAAACTGAACAAATTATTAGTAAATACGATAACACGGTAAAATGGAAGGAATGTGATAAATATGTTAATACTTGGTAGCTAGAAGACGATTTGGTCATTAAGGTAATCATCATCAATCTCTTGATCTAGTGTGGTCGTTGAGGCACTGTGATGCTAAATATCTGACCAGTTCCCTCCACGTGTCTTGATCATGTGCCAATGTATGAGTCTCCGCATAACGTTTCACGTGTTTTGATCATGAGCCAATGTATGAGTCTCCGCATAACGTTTCCTGGTCCATTCTGTGGTGTTTTCAGTCAGTTTGTTTCTGTTTACCTCTCCTGCCATTGTGGACACTGTCCTGCAGTACTGTTGTGTATAAACTGTTGGGTCTTGTGACATGGCCATACCATTTCAGCTTTCTCTTTTGATAGTGGTGAGGAAGTCTACATAATGGCCTACTTTGCGCACTTTTTCATTTGTGATGTGCTCCGTGTAAGAGATGCCAATGATAGTTCTGTCGCATCTCATTTCAGGTACCTGGATGTTTCGTTGCAATTCTGCTGTCAGGGTCCAGGACTCACATTAATACAGAAAGACGGGGATGACTAGTGCTCTCAATAGTCTGATTTTAGTTTTCAGACAGTCTTGTCTCTCCAGATGGGTCTTAGCTTTGACATAGCTGCCGTTGTTTGTGCTGCTTGTGACAAACATTTTGCTCTTGATCCCTATTCGGTGATTATGCAACCAAGATATCTGAATTGGTCCACTATTTCCAGTTCCTGTCCTCTGACTGTCATCTTGGTTCAGATTTGCTTGCCACTATTTGTCATCAGCTTTGTCTTCTCTGCGCTTATCTCCAAATCAATTCTGGAAGATGTTACATCCAGGTTCTTCACTAAGGTGTCAAGCTCATCTTCACTGCCTGCCAGCCCATCATTGTCGTCTGCAAAGCGTAGGTTGATGATGTTACGCTCTCTAATGCTGACTGTCCCACAGTGGTTTTCCAGGGTTTCGCTAATGATACGCTTTAAGTAGATGTTGAAGAGCGTGGATGACAAGAGACAGCTTTGTCGTACACCAACTGTTGTCTTAAACCAGTCCACTACAGAACATTGAGCAAATACTGCATTGGTTGTCTTGGCGTTTAGCTGCTTGATGGTATTGCTCAACGTTTGACCCATGTTGTACTTTTTCAGTGTGGACTACACTGAGTCATGCCACACCCTGTCAAAAGCCTTTTTGAAATCTATGAACACATGTTCGATGACCTGTTGATGTTGGCAGTACTTTTCACACAGAAGCCTAAGATTAAATATTTGTTCTGTTGTGCTTCTTCCACTCCGGAACCCTGCCTGTTCTTCAGCGATTATTTATTCTGCTTGTGGGTTCAGTCTGTTCAAGATGACCTTCAGCATCACCTTACTAGCATGGCTGATAAAACTGATAGTTCTGTAATTTTGTCACAGCTGGAGATTGCCTGTTTTGGGAGTGTTATAATCTTTGACTGTGTCCATTGTGTTGGCCATTCGCCCGTCTGCCAGATAGTTTTGCAGATTTTTGTTAGTAGCTCTATCACTGATTTCCCACCATTCTTGATAACTTTAGCTAGGATGTTGTCTACTCTAGCTGCCTTCCCATTTTTCAGTGCTCTTGTTGCTGACTCCGCATCTTCTTTGAGAATGGGGAAATCATCATCATTTGTAAAGTTTTGAACTTCAAGCACCTCTGGGTCTCTTGTGGACGGATAGTTGTAGAGTTCCTTATAATTCTCAGTCCATCTATCTGCAATGTCACTTGCTTCTGTGAGGCATTTTACATTTTCATCTTGAATGGTACTGACTCTTGGTTGCTTCTGTCTGGTGAGGTTTTTCACAATTTGGAATGTCTTTTTGCTGTTATTCTTCCTGAGACTGCTCTCTATTTATGTGCATTTTTGTCCATTCTAATCTTCTTTAGCTTTCTTTCTGATATTCTTGTTTGTATCTCGGTCATCCACTCACTACCCCTATTGTGTGTCTGGTGTTTTTTTAGGTCTCCTCGGGCATTACACAGATTCAGAATATCTTCTGTAAGCCAGGTTTTTTATGGGGTAGGGGGTGGGGTTGGGCGATGGAGGCCAATGATGTCCTTGTGGGTTCAGTCTGGTTCAATAAAATCAGAGAATACAGCTAAACAATATTACCTATGTATATGAAAAGGTATATAAGTGCTTGTTGTTGTTGTTGTTGGCTTGACTTCGCACACGAAGATTAAGAAGGAAGATTTCTATGTCTATTGCACTTGCGCTGGTGGCTGACGAACCCAATACGTGATAGGCACGTCCGTCCACAGAGGCTGCAGGGGAATGTCTGGGTTTTGGTGGGTGCTGACAATGGCTCCCGGTTTTTTCTTTGCCAACGTTTTTCCTCCAAGATGGCCCGTCTGTTTTGTTCAAAAGTGTCAGCGGCCTGGTGAATTGTACGTCGCCAGCTTGTACGGTCAACAGCTAGTGATGCCCATTGGCGGTGATCAATGCCACAGGAGGTAAGGCTTGTTGTATTATTATGAAAAGTATACATGCAATTAATATATCAAAGGATAATTAGACATAAATCTTAAAAATTGGAAATATTTGTCACCCAAATACGTGAAAGGAAACACTACTTTGTAAATGGAACAGAACATGCTTGATACAAAAATTTTAAAATCGTTATGGCGGAAAATGCGGCCTTCTTGAATTCGCCCACTAAGAAAAGTGAAATAAGAAGAGTCAATGGTCAATAAAAAAGATAACATTATCTACCTAATCTAAAAGATTTTTATACTAAACACTTTCATACTGGGAAATAAACCAAAAAAGATTTGTATTTATCTTTATCTAGAAGATTTAGGTTTAGTTAAAGTACAGCTTGCTTTATCAATTTAATTCGTGAGATGGTAAATAGATGCAAGTGGAGTACATTATTATATTTAATTTCTTATGATTTTGTTTGTTTAACAAATTTGGGTCGCAAACTGCCGTTTGCACGAATTTTGTAAACTGCAGATAATCTGCAGTATGTAAATTTGATGGAGACCTCAGAGTGGGGACAAATATTATTCCCATAATAACTACTGACGAAACAAAACCAAATCATGGACAATTCTGTTTCTGAGACTAGCTCCAAGAAGAAATATACTGAATTGGAACCAGCATATGAAGCAGACCCAGAATTCAATATGACCTACAGCAATGTACATGTACCAGGCCAACAACAGCCAGAATTTCTGCAGGTTGTATATAATCTTCAAAGTGTTACAATTACAGTTTTTCCTCACATGATAAGTGCTATCCATACCTTTCTGCTTAAAAATCTAGAACACAAACATAGTAACATCAAGCAAAATGGTCAAATTTTCCAATTACATGAAGAGGAGAAAAATCTGCATGTAACTATAACATATTACAGTACCACTAGTAGACTCCATATTCAGGGAATAGGCCATTTGATTTGGCTTCAATATTTTTTCACTGCCTGCCATGACCTGAAGGAAGAAACATATGTAAAACAGATTACCACTCAGCCCATCTCCTCCACCCCTATCCATAACACTAAGGAAAGGTTATACCTGTCAATCAATGACAGCCCAATTAGTACATTATCTACACCAGTAATTAGATGTAGTACCAAACATGAAACAGCTCCTAAAGTCTTTGACCTAGATGACTCAGGCAATAAAAGTAACACCCCTGGAGAGTGTCAGGAAATTATATGCTCCATAAATCATGACCACAGCAGTGATGGCTTAAACCTTAATGATTTCTCCATGTGTGGACATCAAACAACAATTAGGAACTTGGAGGCCCAAATTGAAGAATTAAAACTACAGTTACATGCTATTAAGTCAGCACAGGGAAGGATTGATGAGCAAGTAAACTCATGTGAAATAGCAATTCAGACATACTTCCAAATAACAACAATGTCAGATGCTCAGACGTAGACAATCCCAATACCAGCCAAGAGAAAATGTGACATGTATTTAAAACTTGATACCCTAAGTAAACCTGCATTGCAAACAATAGTACCCTCCTCCAAGTCACACGTCACACCTGTAACAGCAAAAAGTGTCCACCCATGGCACTTAGCTAAGACAAGTCTGTTACCTGCACCAACAACTGCATTTCCAAGTACTCAGACAAATGTGTCAACATCAACATCAGCTCGATCAGTTCACACAACTGCAACATCAATTTCAGCACCCCTTCCTCCAAGAGATGTGACTAATATAAAAGTCCAACAGATGAAATCACAAGCCAAGAAAGAAAGGACTCTAATAATTGGCTCCTGAATACTGAAAACTATTATTCCAAGGAGACTTTAAAACAGATGTCCAGACTCTAAGAGGTGCAAAAATCAACAACATCACAGACAAAATAATGAATTCTGACCTTACCAAATATAACCATATTATTATTTTAGTAGGTGGAAATGATGCCAGTGAGGGAAGGTCACTAAATCAAATCAGAACAGATTTTGAAAGTCTACTCTATGCTGCTAGGTATTTCTCATAATTGACCTATGTGAAGACTTCAACATACAGTAAATTCCACAATACACTTCTTTCTTTCTTCAGAACCAGGACGTCAACCTAAGACTCTACGACAGAGACAAAATTCATCTAAGCAGTAAAGGAACCTCTCAACTACTGAGAAATATTAACATGTTTGTCCCCATTTTCAGACACAATGATGAAGAGTACTGTCTCTACTGTGGAGAAATTGGGCACATGACACAAGTATGCCGTCATGGCAAACAGATTGAGTGCTTCAGATGCCATAAATATGGACACAAACAAAGTCTCTGTACAGCATTGTATTATACATACTAGGAAGCTGGCAAAGAGGAGAATGCCAGTGCTTCATTTACAACAACAAATCTAAATGTACCAAGTGACACTCTTGTCTCTAACTATTCACTGCACACTATTGTAAATACAAAACCTAACAGATTTTCAGGGTCTGCATGTGACTTTGAAAATGCTAATATATATGACCATTTAAATACAGAAATAGGATGTCAGAATGATAAAAGTAGTACGGAGACAATCTCATTGTTTGCCCCACTGTATGATAACATATATATAATCGATATGAAACTAAATTTAAAAGGTTTTAACATAGGTCACCTAAATGTACAAGGTATATTAGGAATAATAGACCAGATTAAGTTAATGTTGTTTTCTAAAGAAAATAATATACATATTTTAGGACTCACTGAAACTAAATTAAATGCTAACCACAATGATAATCTATTTCACTGTCAAGGCTACAAAAAACCATTACGCAGGGACAGAGAGACAGCGGGGGGAGGGCTTGTTGTATACATTAGAGAAGATGTAAATGCAGAAAGGCGACTTGACTTGGAGTCACATTAAATTGAGAGTGTCTGGGTGGAAATTTCTCAAAATAATGCAAAATCATTCCTAATTGGTTTCATGTATAGGCCACCTTCCTCCAAAGCAATCTGGAATGATGATCTTTTTAAACAAATGGAAAATGTTCTTGCACAGGAGAAAGAAACATATACTTGGTGATATAAATAAGGACCTTCTCAACACTCAAATAAGGGACAACTGGATGGAATTTATTGAATCATTAGGCCTAGTCCAGATGGTAAATGAGCCCACAAGAGTAACAGAAAAAACAAGCACTCTTATTGATCACATTTGTACCAACCTACCAGACAATGTGGCTTGTGTTAATGTACCAATTGTTGGTCTTAGTGACCACTATCCTACTTTTTTGACAAGAAAGGTTAAATGCCAGAGAAATAAGAAAAACACACTGAAAACGATCACTTACAGATCGTTCAAACAGTTTAGTAAAGAACAGTTTCTTGATGACCTATATAAAGTTCCATGGAATATGATCCAAAATTTGGATGGCATAGATGAAGCTCTGAGAGTGTGGACTGACTTATTTATGGATGTAGTCTCTAAGCATGCACCACTGAAAGTACATCGAGTAAAGAATGAAATCCAACCTAATTGGCTTACTACTAAAATACTAGATGCTATGAAAACATGAGACCAATTCAAAGCTAGGGGAAACCATACAAAATATAAAGTATGGAGAAATAAAATAACAAGTATGATTAAAATAGCTAAAAAGTCGTATTATCAGTCATTGCTTGAAAACAAAAAGAGAAACACAATCTCCATTTGGAAAGTCTTCAATGAACTCACTGGAGGAACACACAACAATCAGACAAGTAAAATTAACTCACTTCTGGTAAATGACACCATAGTCACTGATGAAACTGACATTGCAAATGTTTTCAATGATTTTTTCACCAGTATCTCCACAAAGTTAAAAGAACCAGTGATAGAAAACAACTTTAGTGAACTGAGAAAGTTCTGCAGCAGCAAAATCTCTAAGGAAGTATGTTTCTCTATCCCACCAGTATCAAAACACTTTGTTAAAAAATATCTCAGTGAACTTGATACCAAGAAAGCTACAGGACTTGATCAGATTGATCAAAGACTCATTAAATCTTCTGCCTCTGCTATTTTAGATTGCATAATATTTATAATCAATTTAAGTATTGCAATCTCATCTGTCCCCAAAATATGAAAAACTGCAAAAGTAACTCCTATTTGCAAATCTGGATCTAAGAATGATGCTGATAACTACCGACCAGTCTCAATACTACCAGACTTGTCTAAATTGATTGAAAAACATATCCATGACTCATTCATGTCATATTTAACCAAACACTTGCTGTTACATCTTAATCAATCAGGCTTTAGAGAGAAACATTCATGTGAGACTGCCTTGATCTCCCTAACTGATAAATGGCTTCAAACACTTGACCAAGGTAAAATAATAGGATCTGTATTTGTAGATTTCAGAAAAGCGTTTGACATGGTGGATCATGAAATCCTTTTGAAGAAACTAAAAATCTACCAATGCGATAAAAAAAACAGTTAGATGGTTTACTTCATACTTAAGTGAGAGAACACAACATGTTTATATAAATAACGTTCTGTCCGAACCTGAAACAATTAAATATGGAGTGCCACAAGGCTCAATTCTAGGTCCATTACTATTTATTTTATTTATTAACGACCTACCACTTTTACTAAGAGACTCGATATCATCTACAGATCTCCATGCAGATGACACAACATTATCAGACATCCAAAACACAAAACATGAACTCGAAATTTCTTTACAGAATGCATTAAACAAGCTGGAAAACTGGTGCACATGCAATGGCATGGTAGTAAATACTGGTAAAACTAAAATATTACTTATCTCAACAAGGAAAAAAAGGAAAAATCTTGATAGCAATGAACTATGTCTGACATGGAAGGATAAAAATTTGCAAATGGTCTGTCACGACAGACTACTTGGTGTTTTGGTAGATAATAATCTATCATGGACTGATCATATCAAACATATCAGTGAAAAGGTCAATTCAAATTTATGGCTTCTCAGTAGGATAAGACATTTTCTCCCTGAAAGGCACAGAAAATTATTTTATAGCAGTTACATACAACCGTATTTAGACTACTGTAATACAGTATGGGGTAATTCAAATGATAAAAACATATCAAAGTTGGAAAATCTTCAGAAAAGAGCATTTAGGCTAATATCAAACCAGAAAGAAATCAAGGAAAATTTAGCTGCTAAGTTAAAAATATTACCTATTAAAGACCGAATATGTTTAAGAAAAGCCAAATTAATGTACAGGATATCCAATAATAGTGCTCCTGAATATTTACAATCCCTATTCCATTATAGGCTACCTGATAATACACCCCACCTGCGATCAATATCTACAAAACAGTATAAAATTCCCAAACCATATAAGGAATTATTCAAGAAAAGTTTCCAATACTCTGGAACTTTGCTATGGAATAGTATTCCAGTTGAGATTAGAAATGCCCACTCTATTTCCATCTTCCAAACCCATATCCAGTGGCTCCTGAGATGCTGCTGAATTAAATAAATTCCTTGTATGAGGGCCTCAAGGTAGATTAGTTCTTAGCTAATTGTGTTACCCTCTTTAAATAAAGTCATTATTATTATTATTATTATTATTATTATTATTATTATAAGGAGAGAGGCATCATATAAATTAGACGGTAAACCATGTTAAAGAAAAATGTGAAAGTAAACAAGACAGGTTAGTTAACTATACATGTTGATAGATTATGACCAATACGAGGAAATTAATACATGGATGCAACATACTGGATAAAAAATATTATCAATAATGTGAAAAATAAATATAATATTTTCTTTATGTAGTAATATAAGTTATACTCACCTACAGTTTACCCGCATGCTATTTGTCTACCTCATGATGCCCCACAGCTAGACATCACTATAAACTGTCACACTGCAGACATCGAAGCGATATGCCTGAAAAATGTTAAAACTACGTTGACAATGCGAATCACACACACACACACACACACACACACACAGATTAGCCGATCGCTCCGGTGGCCTAGTGGTAAGAGAGTCCGCCTCGGGTGCGGGAGGTCAAGTGTTATAACCCCGAATGAGTCATACAAACATTTAAAAAATTGTAGTAACATCTGCTTCGCTTGGCACTCAGCATGAAGAAGTTAGTGTTAGGACTGGTCGGCATGGTGTCAGGATAACGTGATTGGATGGGACATCATGCTACATGTCTGTGGCATGATACCCGATTCCTAGACATCACTATAAACTGCCACAATGCAGACATCGTAGCGATATGATTGAAAAATTGTTAAAGCTACGTTAAAAGTCCAACTTACAAACACTCACGCACACACATACACACTATCGATAAATTACATTAAGAACTATACATTAAATAATTTTATATACAACAATAATATACTCAAGTTGAACGTGCGATTCTGATGTTTGAACAGGAATGATGTAATTAAGACGTTCAGGGTTACAAATCATGCAGCGCAGATAACAACAATCTAAGCCCGATAAGCTTCCAAGAACATGTTATCTCCAAGGACATGTGCTTATGGCTGCTTACGCTTATCACGTGACCATATGTAGAGACAATTAATATTATCAATGATTAAAATGTCGTCCACGTTAGATATTTGTGTCTGTAACATATAAAATTGAAACAAAACATGCGCAATCAACATCAATAAGTATGTCTAGTCATTTTAAATATAAGAGTGGATTAATGTATGTATGTATGTATGTATGTATGTATGTATGTATGTGTGTGTGTGTGTGTGTGTGTGTGTGTGTGTGTGTGTGTGTGTGTGTGCGTGCGTGCGTGCGTGCGTGCGTGCGTGTCGGTTCGTATGATGGGATTAGCATTTATTATGGTCTTATATGTCCTCGATAAAAACTAGTGTTAGTTGAGCCGCTCGGATATAACACGGTAGCAATTCGCAAGGAAACATTATCCTTAAATGGTAATTAGGTTGTTAACTTTTGGGATATTAATTCTATATTTAAGTTGTCGAACGAATCCAATTGACTTGTCAGTAGACAGTGTTACGTGCATAGGCTCTATTAAACAGTAACATAGAAAGAGTGAAAACAAAAAGCTTTGTAAAATGCAATAAATATTTTTTTCATGGAAAAACAATGTAAAACAAAGGACCATACAATTGTAAGAATCAAATCCAATCATAATTCAAGAATAATCCACGAATTAAATGTTAGAAGTTCTAGTAATGAATTGTTCTATTGTATTGATTTTCTGAACATAAAAAAAAACAATTGCGTTCATTGCATATATCTGATGACGTTGTTAAAAGAATAAGTTTGCAAACGATCTTTTCAAGTTCTTGTAACACATATGCGTCCTGTTATTAGCTATGAGTATGCAAAAGGCGTGTTTTTGAAGCTACAATCCGAGGCATTTCGGCATATTTTCGTCAAGAATCAGCCTGTAATACAGAGAAAAATGATGTCTTGTTCTATGCCAACGTGCGCTATCGCTGAATTATTTACGACAGTGAGTAGTTTTATCAGACTTGGATTTTCTCTGATCCCTACTTTCAATTCGTGTGCTTGTTGTTTCGTAACTGCTAAATCACGACAATATTGTTTGCTTTGACGGAGTGCACAATAAAACCTTTTTCGTTTCCTCCTTGCAAGCTGTTGCAAATGAGGGTTTTCTGGAAAGAACGATAATACATATATCTCACTACAACGATAATACACACATCTACTACAACACTAACACATATACCCAAATAAAACGATCATATATATATATATATATATATATATATTATATATATATATATATATATATATATATATGTATGTATGTATGTATGTATGTATGTATGTATGTATGTGTGTATGTATGTATGTATGTATGTATGTATGTATGTATATCAGTACAACGATAATACAAATGCTAACAAAACACATTAAGATTCTGGTTTACTACAAAGTAACCTAATAGCGAATTACTTCTGACAACAAGCTACCAATCTATATAATTTCGCCTCGCATCTAATATTTCTCTACTTAAGTTCAAGCCCATTTCCCAAATACAACTTTTAAATAATAACTACAAAGGTACATTTACATACTAAACGATCCTAGTAATCAAGTATGCATACTACATATAATTACAATTATGATGTCGTAATATTCTGCAAATCTCCAGCAAATAACTGACTTACCTTATCGAAGTTTTGTCTTTCCTCTACGTTTTGAAACCAAATTACTAGTGGATTCCTTTTAGAGTAAAATCTATTGAACTGCAATCATTCCAGGCGAATGCCAAACTTTCTCTGACGAGTTCGGAAAGAATCGCACCTCGATCTTACTTTTGATTGGATATCTCGGTGAACCGATCAAATTAAACTTAACGGAAATGTCTCTCTCGATGTCTTTTAACGTGGGGATGGATCAAAATACGCTCTGTTCACCACGTGGACTTTCTTTTTATCGTGAAAATAACCTTAACCATATTGGTGTGAAAACGGGAAGCCAATGTTCAGTCGTGCGCGCCTTCGTAGACTCGAGTTTCAGGTCTCTGGCTGGTCATGGTAATCCTGCGCAAGGGTTCAACGCTAACTCCGCGACAATCTTTAGCCATCAAGCACATGGTCGCGGTAAAATTTCCAATATCGGTAGATTATAGGTTATACAGAAAATAATGTAATTCAATACGCAAAGGTATAATGTTAACATTAGAAATTTATTTACTTTTGTATTTCATCAATATCAATTTTCTTAAGTTTGAAATATTTATATTCAACATTTAGTTCCTGTTCTCTGCGAAATTATGATTACAACTTCAAGATGTGTAAAAGAGTTTGCCTTGACGATACATTACAGTTATTATACTACGTTTGAGTCATTATTGGTGACGTTTTCTTACCAGATATCGCGTTGTATTAATTTGTCCGTGACCATTGAATCAGTCAATTTTCTCTTCACATACCACGCTATTACTAATATTAAGTGTGTGTGGTCATTGAATGAGCACATTTTCTCTTCACACATCACGTTTTTGCTAGTAAAAATTGTGTGATGATTGGATGAAAATATTTATCTACTCATTTCACACCTACTCAGTTGTCTTAACAAAATGCAGGGTAATCAATTGATTATATTTATCATTTGAAATCCCAAGTTCGTACCCTCACACTCTCAATCTGAGGAACTTATGTGCGCTCCTCGGGTGAACATAATTTTCCTCAAGATTGCACACCAAACTTGAAGTAGTCGTTTGGGATACCGTTAAAGGGACACAAATCATTTCGGTATTAGAAACAGTCGCGGGGGAAATTGTCTCCCCTGATCTAATGTACTCCTAATAACTCGAATTAACATCGTATACACATACACCAATTTGAAGCAATGGTCTTCTCTGCCGACGACTGCCCAATATATTTGTCATTTAAACTGAGAATTATCTCAGTAGTTTCGTCCCACCCCACCAATCCACACATTGATTAAGGAATAATAAGCATGAAAGATTCTTGTCACAGAGACATCGGTGATATTCTTTGTGCATATCAGTGACTGCAAGGAAGAATAAAAAAAAATCGGTTGTACAATAAAATAACCGGACGTCAGAACAAATGTAAACGTTCAAATCTCCATGCATTTAATCTAAGTGATTGTTGATTATTCAATTCATTGTTGTATATTGTAATTTTGCATCTTGAATACATGTATACAGTGTGTTTATCAGGGTTGGATTAGGTTAAGTGTGAGTGTCGTTCGGGGTACAACATTTCAAAATGGCACTGACTTTCCACGAAAGGGCCTGAAAGCAAAAATCTTTTATTGATTGATGTTGTTCTCTCTCTCTCTCTCTCTCTCTCTCTCTCTCTCTCTCTCTCTCTCTCTCTGTCTCTCTCTCTCTCTTGTTGTTGTTGTTGTTATAGGGTTTAACGCCATTTTTCAGCACACGATAGGCTATACATGGCGGCCAGTATTATTGGAGGAGGAAGAACCCGGGAAAACCCCCATAAAGAACAACCGACCCACGAGAAGCTACTGGCAAGCTTTCTCACATAACTGCATTAGCCGAATCTTAGACTCGAACCCACGCAGACAGAAGTGAGATGGCAGAGATCCGTAAGAACCACTCGACCACTCGCCCCCCCCCTCTCTCTCTCTCTCTCTCTCTCTCTCTCTCTCTCTCTCTCTCTCTCTCTCTCTCTCTCTCTCTCTCTCTCTCTCTCTATATATATATATATATATATATATATATATATATATATATATATATGAATGCAGACACAACTCAATGCAATGATAATACATATACCTAGAACAATACTACTAAATATACCTTAGTACAATAACAATACACATACCTGGGTGCAATATAAATACATACACCTCATGTAACGTTGTAAGAACCAAATTGCACCATGAATTTACGAGACCCTGAGGCAAATAATTCCGCGTCATAAATGCTACAAAGGTCAGCCCTGCGAACAATAATGTGTCAAACCCAGTTGTATAACACGGTCATATGAACTAGTGACTGCCGCCTTATTTTGGTAGGTCGCGATTCTCAAGTAGGTGTTGAATTCCTGTGATGGCTTCAAAAGAACATCAAGTGGGCGTTGTAAATCCACCCTTGAAAGACTGCTGGGGAGAAGCAATGTCTGCTAATTGTGTAAATCATGTGTGAATCGACATCCACTCAGAGTTGAGACAAGCGTGGCCACCATTGGAATCCCAAGTTCAAAACTAGTATCTAGAGAACTAAGCATTAGTAGTCGCTCAACCATTTTGCGGGAAGTTGTAAGCTACTCCGATGTCATTCCAAATTGGCGGGAAACTTTGTTATTGCTAAGGAACTTGGGACAGGAAGCGTTTAGGGACAAGAGGAGCTGTAGGAGACAGAGGGAAATACCATAGTACAGTTGGTACAGAGTCTCTGGGAGACAAAAAAAGTAGAGAACGTATGAAGAAGTTGATGGTCTAGAGGAAACTGGAGTACCAGTCCATAGAAAGCATACTACAGATTATTAGAAACACAGGACAGGAGGAAAAGATATCACACTACGTCAGATGATGAAATAGGCCGTCACTTGGTCGAGTGAAATACGAGAGATCGGGTTTTAAATATTTAATTTCATCTGAGAATTAACTACCTGTTATTGAATGGAATCAATTGTTACTGACGCGAATTTTTCCTTATGTATATTCAATATTTTGACTGTCGTTATCCCTGACTGGGGGCTCGGAGATTTACATCTCTCTATCACTACTTCAATTTGTAACAAAAACGAACCAGGGTGGGTCTCTGTAATTATTAAAAATAATACTGGGATCAATCCATCTCAACCTAGTCCACGAGAACCTTAACACGGGCGCTCTCGTCCGGGATATGAGTTAGACATAAATATTTTTTTTTTTACGATTTAAAGTTTATTTGTTAGGAAGCAGTAGTGAACAGTGTGAGATATTGTCCAACCTGTGTATTTGAATTTGTTCGCTTTTCATATAGTGTATCTTACATTTTGATATTTGCATGCTTGGTAGGATTTGCACTTCTTTCAGTAATTGGGAAGCAAATATTGAGAAAATATCTTACCTTCGCGAAGTTAGGGGTCGTCAGGTAGGTATTTGTTTATAAACATTAATATCTGTCATTTGTTTAGTAAGCTGATACAAGGTATCACTTATTGTTAGTATAATAATAACATGAATACCGAACGATAGATGGACAAAGAGTCCCCTGTGATTGGCGCGGAAGATCGCGGCTACGAGGGAAAATCGTCTGTCGGCTTTCATAGAAGAACGCATAAAAAAGAATGGAAGTCTGGAAAATCCTCCAAAACAAAAACCCAGATGGAGCTGGCCCTGATATCCGCCGAAAAAGACACCCAGAAAAAAATTAGAGATATCATTTTGTCAGCGACTCTTTCAAGCCGAAGACCAGCTGTAAACCAGCAAACCTTGTGTCCGCAACTGTCAATGGAGATGGGGCCAGTATCTTGTACGATACTGGGTTTAGCGTTCCAGCCCTTGTCGACAAGAAATACGTGAAGTCTGAGGAATACACAGGGGAGGTAACCGAATTAACCGAAGTCCAGTACGCTAACATTCACGCGGGACTCGTTGCCAGTGGCTGTCATTCACCTCGATACACCGTACGTGAAGGGGAAAATTGAAGCTGCGTGCTACGCGGAGCTGTCAAATGACGTCATACTTCATACTGGGATGTCGTTATGTGTTGCCACAACCAAACCCCAAAAGCTGCACACGAATGTCTATGAGTGCTGTGGAAACCAGGTCCAAGAGTCGACAGACGAAGTCTACTCCGATGGAAGTTACGTCGACACTGGTCAGTAACGTACTTATTTCCCGCCGAACTGAGAAATCTCCAGCAGGAAAACGCAACTTTGGCGCAGTTGCACATATACGCTGCACAGGAAACTGAGAAGGAAACTCCAAATGTCGCGGTGAAGTTCGCGTACAAGAAAGGGATCGTGTATCGCTTCGCCAGGAAAGTCAGCGAACACTTTAAAGGCGACAAAAACCCGGACCTGCATAATTTTATTTTAAATAGAAGGATATTTAGTAGTTTGTGTATTTAATCTATCCCAACTATTTGTTTATTTGCATCTTATGTATTTGCACTTCAATTATATAAAAGAATACTGTCCTGTTTTGCGAGATCACACGAAAAGACCCTGCCGCGAATTTGTTAGCTCCCTTCCAAATACACAGGATGTGACGTCATTTGAGATGATTAACGTATACAAGTCATATTCAGTTTGTGCAGCGAAGTGTCAAGTAGAAACAAGATGGTTCAATGCGCAGCTCTAAATTGTGTGAATCAAATATACAAGTTAAGTGTCTCTAAATATGCTTTGCAAATTAATCTTTAGGAAGAAAAACAAAAATAAGGAACATATTGAATACTTTATTCTTCTTCTATACCACCGCTGGGCAGCTCCCGAATTGCACAGAGAACCCATATGAAAGGGTACCTTAAACAATTTAGGAAAATCTTTAAAAGGATTAATAAATTTAAAAAGACTCGAGTATGGAGAAGTACAATTTAAATTTTAAAAAATGTATGGATCCCCACTTGAGCACGGTCGAACTCATTATGAAATAAATAGACAATGCGATGAACGACACGGAAAAAATACAAGCCGTAAAAACAAAAGTTTCTTTTTTCTTCCGTAAACAAAGATAGTACATCGTACTTCTTTCAAAATTAAAAATCAAATAAATGAATATAAAAAATTGTGAAAAAAATCTTATTTAGTACATACATATAGCACAGACATTAATATCATACATGGGGTACAGGTGACCTCCAGCCAAGGTCGACAAAATGAACTAGGGAAAGAATTTTGAGATTAAATGAATAAAACCTACTCGAATGATCAACCCTATAGAAACACTCAGGACACAATACCCCATCACAGTTTAACTACATAAACAGAAATTTTAGAAAGGTGAGAAAAAATATATAAAAAAACACCAAACTACATATCGGGAGTAACATACCAACGCATGAAAATTTTGATCCTTTGTTTTCGAAAATGGGAGCGGGGATCTGTCCACACCCCCCTTCCCCCCCCAAAAAAAAAGATGTGTAAATAACAGAAGATTATGCTTTTTTTCTCACATTTCTAAAGGAATCTAAAAGGCGAGCTGTATGAGCAATCAAATTAAAGAGAGATGGCTTTATGTTAATTCAACACACCACTTTGTGCCAGAGACATTTCGAGCTTGAATGTTTCTCTAAAGACCCAGCAGCAGCGCCATTGTCAGAATTTGACGAGTCCTGTTTATCTTTATCCCACGAATTTATCCTGTAAGGTTGGATGTTAATATAATGTTCTACTTCGGGAATGTTGTTGTTGTTGTTGTAGGGTTAAACGCCATTTTCAGCACACGATAGGCTATACATGGCGGCCAGTATATATTGGTAGAGGAAGAACCCGGGAAACCCCCCCAGAAAGAAGCACCGACCCACGAGAAGCTACTGGCAATTGATTTTACATCCTGTATTATGTAGAAAGATTTGACACGATAACAAATGACCGATTAGTCAGTGAATAATGACTTTGTTTACCAATTCATATTTCAACCTCAAGTGAATTATCATTTCGTACATCCGCTTGTGCAGTTGGAGATATGTATATAAGTGGATGCGACACTCAAATGTATAAATCCAGCTGTTCAAATGAAGATGGTTTCACCATCTAAGGCATAGTGAAGTGTTCTGATTTTAAGTCAAGGATGCGGTGTAGTAAGCTACAAATGAATGATAATAAACTGAATCCATTCGCCATGATAAGCTGAATCCATTCGCCCAAAATTAACAGAATCAATTAATATCAGCAACTTTTCCATTAAATGTAAACAAACACTTAGAAATCTACGTTATTTTTAATCTCTCTCTCTCTCTCTCTCTCTCTCTCTCTCTCTCTCTCTCTCTCTCTCTCTCTCTCTCTAACGAATTAATCTTTTAGGAAGAAAATTAAAATTTGAAACATATAGAATGCTTCTTCTTTTTCTTCTATTACACCGCTGGGCAGCTCCCGCACTGCACAAATAATCCATATGAAAGGGTACCTGAAACAATTTCGGAAAATCTTTAAAAGTACAAACAAACAAACAAACAAACAAACAAACAAACAAACAAATAAAATGAAATAAATAAAATAAATAAATAAATAAATACATAAAATAAATAAATAAATAAATAAATAAATAAATAAATAAATAAATAAATAAGAGTCTGGAGAAGTACAATTTATTTTTTTAAAAATGTATGGACCTCCACTCGAGCACAGTCGAATTCAATATGAAATAAATAGACAATGCGAAGAACGACACGGAAAAAATACAAGTTATAAAACAATCAGTTCCTTTCCCTCCCTCCCCCCCCCCCCCAAACAAAGATAGTACACCGTACTTCGTTCAAAACTAAAAATAAAACAAGGTATATAATTTTTTGTTGTTGAGTTTTAAAATAATATAAATCAAATGCTTATAGCGCCAACATAAATAGCGTACAGGTTATCTCTTGCCAAGGTCGACAAAATGAACTGGGGAATGAATTTTGAGATTATATGAATATAACCTACTCGGATGATCAACCCAGGAAACACTAAAGATACAATACCCCTCAAATTTTAACTACATAAACGGAAATTTTAGAATGAGGAGAAAAAATATATATTTAAAGAAACCACCAAACTACATATTGGGAGGAACACACCAACGCATGAAAACTTTGTTCCTTTGTTTAAGAAAATGGGGGCTGGGATCTGTATGGTGCCTGCTACCCCCACCCCCAAAACAGATGTGTGAATAATATAAGTTCCAGACAGAAGATTAGTTTTTTCACATTCCCAAAGGACCCTAAAAGGAGAGCTGTATTGGCGATCAAATTAAAGAGAAGGCTTTATGGTAACTCAACACACCCGGTTGTGCCAGAGACATTTCGAGTTTGAATGTTTCTCTAAAGACCCAAGAGCAGCGCCATTTTTGTCAAAATCTGTCCTGTTCATCTTTGTCCCACGAATATATCATGCAAGGTTGGATGTTAATGGTATATTCTACTTCGGTAATGTTGTTGTTGTTGTTGTAGGGTTTAACGTCATTTTTTCCAGCACGCGATAGGCTATATATGGCGGCTAGTATTAATGATGGAGGAAGAACCCGAGAAAAACCCTGGAAAACACACCGATCCACGAGAAGCAGTTTTAAACTCGCGTACGAAAAGTCTGATGGAAGGACAGGTAGCAATTGCCAAGAGGCGTGACCGTCTTGTCAAAGAATTGTACTGTCAAGGGGTCCAGTGAGATATCAAGCGGTTCTGTCTCTCCCGTGACAAGTGTCATAGAATGCAACCGAAAACGGATCATCGATCCGTTCCATTGGGGAGTACCGTCTCCCGCCCCCCCCCCCCCTTAAAACCTCGTCGTTGCACGCAAATCGGATTATTCAAACGGTCGTAGATTACGCTATTCAGAGGGCGTCTAGTTGCGTAATATTGATTCGGAAACTGTCCATGAAACGGTGTTTGGGAGTGGGAGTGCCCGACGTGATCATAACCGATCACGAGACACAATTCATGAGTCGCCTGATGGCAGAGGTAAACTGACTGATGTCGATTAAACACCTCACGACAACACCTCCAATGTAACGGACTGGTCGAACGGTTTAAAGGGACATTGAAGAACACACTCAAAAAGCTCTGCGAAGGCCGCCCTAAACATTGGAATCAGTACATTCCTGCATAGTTTTTTGCATATCGCGAAGTACCCCAAGCTAGTTTAGAGGTTTCTCCCTTTAAACGCTTGTACGGGCCTACCGTGCGTGGCCCAGTCGCCGTACTGAGACAGCTGTGGACGGACGATCACGTTGTCGAAGAGGTACGTACTACCTATCAGTACGTCGTGGATTTGCAAAACAAACTGGCGGATGTTTGTTCACTCGCACAGGAGAACCTCAAGTGAGGGAAGGCAAGTGAGGGAAGGCGCGTCAGGCGAATTATTAGAACAAGCGCGCAAACCCACGCCAGTATGACGTGGAAGACAAGGTATTGTTGATGTCCCAAGTACACAACAATTTTCTTGTTTCTTGGAGTTGGCCGTACGTCGTAACGGTGAAAGTCTGAGGTCAAATCTATCGGATACGACTACCGACTAAGGAGAAGTTATACCATGTCAGTCTCTTTTAAGCGATACCGGGAAAGGGAAACTGTCAGCGATTTTGTCGTCGCCACCGTCAAGGAGGACGCTGAAGGGGTGAATATTGTCCCGAGCTGTCCGTTAACGAGACCTGAGACAACATCAGACGTAGAGTGCGACCTCATCATGACCGTGGCAAGAGATTGAGACGTTGATGGCCGGGTATTTAGATGTGCTTACGGAAATACACAGGACACAGTCACTTGTCGAGTTCGGGTTAAAGCTGGCGGACGACTAGCCTGTCCAGCGAACACCCTACCCCCTGCTCCACGCAAAACGACAAGTCGCTAGGGAGGAGATGAATGCTCTGGGAATAATCGAACCTGCCGACTCTCCGTATAGCTCTCCGGTAGTCCTAGTGCAGACGAAAGAAGGCGCACATAGGCTTTGTGTCGACTACCGGAAGCTAAATCAGGTTACTAGATTTTAAGTGCTACCTAACCTAGGACATATTTTCGCTTCACTCGCGAAGGAGAACCTTGTATCAGAATGGGATGTGTCCAAGGGGTATTGGCAAATCCCTGTGAGAAAGGAGGATAGGGCAAAGCTGATTTTTTTTGTACTTCCGATCGGGCCTACCAATGGATGTTCATGCCATTCAGAGTCCCGAATGTGCCCAATATCTTCACTTGAATGATGCGAAGATGTTGCCGAACTTGCGAGATAGTGTCCACAGTACCACAAATTCATGGGTCATCTCTTGTTAGCTAGATAGAAGTCTGGTGAACACCTCACTCTGATACTTAACGTTTTGGAGCTGATACGTCAAGAGGGATTGACGATTCGCCCTTCCGAATATCACCTAGGGTTCCGAACCCTGATTTAATTGGGACACACCCTTAGTCAAGACACGTTGTCTTTCTAATTGTCAAAAGTTGAACAGCTGGGAAACACCGCACGGGTCACAACGAAACCTGATGTGAAAGTATTCCTGGGATTATCCTGGTATTATCTAAGGTATGTGGCCAAATTCAGTGGTATTGTAGGGCCGTTGTCTTACCTGACCAAGAAACGGGCCCAGGTCAACGTTATTTTGGACGGATGCGTGAGAGCACGCTTTTCAAACGTTTAAGGAAAGGCTTATATCCGACGCGTTTGTCTGCTGACGAGAATCGTGTTGGGAATATCACGCTATGAGCGACAAAAGTACGGGGGTAAGTTCCTATTGAAAACTGACCACCATCCTCTCGCCAATCTCAGGCAGGCGAAATTGTCGAATGAACGCTTGCTGAGATTGTCGCTGTTCTTACATCAGTACCAGATACAGATCAGATACGTAAAAGGAACAGAGAACGTAGGCGCTTATTTCACGAGTAGAAGCGCTGAAACGGCAAAGATCGCTATGTAATTAACCGTGTGTTGTGTGTATTTTCGTAATCGGAGTCAGCGTGTAGCGTCGCTATGATTTTTTGTATTGGGTGTCTAACACACATTTGCGTTTGGATCTCTCTTTTGCAACATCTTCAAGCTAGCAGTAGTATCCATTTTAGTATGAAGTCTTGTCCATCATATATTCGCGTCTTTCTGTATATGTTTATAAACGTATGGTGATGTTTTTTGACAAAATCCAGGATCCTGTCTTCAATTAAATATAATCGTGTCGTTTAGACATTTGCTGATATATATTTTTCATTTGCAATAATGTCTTTTTAATTTGAATTCACAGTTTTGCTTGGATATCTTTTTTACGGAATGATGATATTCCTCTTGTATTTACTTATTTGTCCATGACTGGTTACCGACATTGCCTACCCCTCACACCCCATATATATGTGTGTGTGTGTGTGTGTGTGTGTGTGTGTGTGTGTGTGTGAAATCATGAATATGTTGATGAAAGTGAGATAAACTATATCTTATATTAAACATCCTTCAAATTCTTATCAAGGTTTGATTTTCTATGATTATGGTAAATCTGAAGTCAATGCAGTATTGTTTCACTTGATCGAAATTTCTATCACCCGTGCAAGATTAAAATACTTTATATAAACAAGCAGCACATTATTACTACATTAATTTATTTATCAAAGACTTTATCACAGTAGAATGGCGTATCACATTGCAGTATCACAGAATATAAACAACAGCTTCCGATTTCACTTGAGCTTTTCCATTTACTCAAATCAGGCCTCTGCTATGGGCTAAAATCTCTTAACCCAAAGTAGAAAAGGCACATAATGAGAATCTTTGAAGAGCTTTTGATCAATATATAGTATATAACTATTCAATGGCTTTACTGTCTGTGGAAGGAGCTAGGCAGGTTTTAAATTAGCCAAAATTTGGCTAAGGATTCCTGTTGCCATACTCAGTGAGGCTGGTACACAACTAATGTCCTTTTAGCCCAATTTGGCTAATTCCTACAAAGCTGTTCTTCACACTCTTAGGTTGAAACCAAATCTTGGCTAAATGAATGCTTAGCCAAAATTTGGCTAAGGATTCCTGTTACCATACTGAGTGAGGCTGGTACACAACTAATGTCCTTTTAGCCCAATTTGGCTAATTCCTTCAAAGCTGTTCTTCACACTCTTTGGTTGAAACCAAATCTTGGCTAAATGAATGCTTAGCCAAAATTTGGCTAAGGATTCCTGTTGCTATACTCAGTGAGGCTGGTACACAACTAATGTCCTTTTAGCCCAATTTGGCTAATTCCTACAAAGCTGTTCTTCACACTCTTTGGTTGAAACCAAATCTTGGCTAAATGAATGCTACACATTTGCCTTTCACATGGATTTAACAAGTGGGTTTTCTATGTACATAATAGTGATGTTGGTGGGAAATAGACTCACCCATAGTATAAATAATAATACTAATAATAATAATAATGAGGACTTTGTATAGCACCTAATCTTTAGAAGCTCTAAGCATTTTACAACATCTATAATGATTTGACTACAAAAAACACATGAAACTATAAAGCAAAAAAAACATGCTGAAAATATTTAAGGTAGGAAACAACATTAAGTCTTTAAGTTTGCTTTTGCAGTTGACATGTTTTTCAGAGTTTAAAGAGACTCTTAAAAGGGATTACAGTGTCTTTGTGTCTAATTTCATTTAGCAATTCATTCCAAGTTGTTGGGCCCTGGTATGCAAATGAATGTTGTACATATGACTTCATTTTCTTAGTGGGAATAATGAGTATATGATTGCCAGAAGAAGATCATAAGTATCTTGCTGGTTTGTACACATGGGAGAGGCCAGATAGGTAATGCTGGACTGGAGTCCATCAGTGAAATGTAGCAGTCATTGTATGGTACAGAGCAGTGGGGAGGTTTGCTTTATAGAGATGTGTGTTCTGATCATGTTACTCTAACATGGCACAGTGCTAGTACATAATGTACATTAAGCATAAAACCCACATACAATGACAGTGCTAGGGCCTTACTTGTTAGAGTTGGGTTAGAAATAAATCAGTGAATGAAATGACTGTATTTTTATCACACCTATGATTATCGTCATTAAAATTGATTTAATCAAACTAGTATTTCGGCAAAAGTTGTTAAACCTACAAACTTTATCAAGTATTTAACAGAGAGATGGACCAACAGGAAGATGGATATGTACAAAATCTAGAGAAAACCAAACTATTAAAACAACTGTTTAAATATATAACAAATTTTATTATTAAAGAACATATGACTGAAATGGTGTACATTGTAACAACTTTTACTTTAAAACAACTTTTACTTTAACATACAAGATCTCTTTTCAATAAGTCTTTTTATGCCTATCGGCAATTTTCTTGAAGCAGGAAGTTCAAATTCCCCTGGTAAAATATTGCTGACTGATATTGTCAGCTGTTTACATGATGTCAGTGACACCTTAAATTGCTTTGTTCTGTATAATCTAATTGTAATCTCAGCAGGCGCAACTTCCATGACCTGACCGATTTGAATGATAGTTGCATCTGCAAGGTACAAAACATGTCTCCCAACATCATATCTTCTTCTATCTGCTCGTTTAGCTTGATGTCTGCCTGAGACTTGTTGGGTTATGTATACCTGAAAAATTTGTATCAGTAATTTTTAAATGAATTTTATTTATTTTAAACTAAACTAAGCAAGTCTTTTGAATGATTGTTTAACTGTCATAATAGAAGAAATTAATATAAAAAATAATAAATAATGTTCAAATTTCATTGCAATTCAGTTGGAAAACTAACACTCAGATTCTTCTTTTTAAATATCATAATAGGTATCTTAATTCTGTGAGATATAATTGAGAGTTGCACATTCAATTTTCATTTATTCTTGCTAAATCAACTTTCTAACTCATCATAAACCATTATAAGTTTACTGGCACATTTTATATGAAACATTAAATCATTGTATCTGTATTGTATCAATATTACATAATTGTTTCAATGTAACAGTCTTCAGTGGAAATATTTGGAACTATTCACTCAGGTGCTTTTATAACTGGTATTTTCAAGTTTAACATGACATTTCATTTAAAAGCAGAAGTTGAAAAACTATTTATTTGCTTCTTATAAAATATCCATAAAACAATGTATGTCTTTCAGAGATAAATGTTTAGGTACTAAACCATGTTTATTTTGGAACGATTGCCCATTACATTTGACTGTAGTGTTTCATGAGAACAGATATTTGTTTGGAAAATGTACTCTTCAGTTTGTCCAGATGACTAAGTAATGATTAAAATCTTTAAAAGAACAATATATATATATATATATATATATATATATATATATATATATATATATATATATATATATATATATATATAATTTGGCCATCTACATATCCATAAAAATAAGTGTTCTACATCTCCCTCCCCCACTCAAGTAAATTCATATTTTTAAAACTGATTTGAATTGTAATAAAAATGGTCTGGTCATAAACACATACCGAAAATCATACATGTTTATTTATATTTGTCCAAAATCTGATGAGCATCTATGACAACTAGATTTTGATATAAACTAAGTCTCAAATGTTAAAGGACTGATTTAACATTTAAATATGGCTTAAATTGTGTACAACTCTTTTTATCTGATTTCTGATGCATATAACATTCCTTCAGATTTAAATTTGTCAGATTTATGGTGTTATTGTAATGGTGCTGATGGATATGACAGTTTCAATGAAAACACTAATCTTGTTGTGTACAAGGAAGGTGTCTGAAAATAACAAATATGACTTTATAGTCCATACATACCTGCGTACAGTCTTGTCATTGACCTTGAAAGTCTGTGTTTTTGTATGTTTATATGTCACTGCACATTTTCGGATGATGCTAATGAGTACTGTCATCCGTTTAGGTCCTTCCGGTAGTATATGCAATTTTTGTCGCCAGACTAAAATGTCCTCCATTGTAAAGTTGTCATTGCAATGACTATTGCACCCACATGCCACAGATTTTTCCTTTTCAATGAAAGTTAAATCTAATGCAGCTCTTCTTCTTTTCACATTGAAATCTGCAACATATGGCATTTAAAATTGTCTTCATATTTTAGTATGCAGATAGATTTTAAAACAAACATTAATGTTATGCATATGATGATGCTAGTAATTTTGTGATGTTTTCATACTAATGCATATATTTAAACTGCTTAATAATTTGTATCTTTCTGTTTTTCTTTTAATATAATTAAGATACAGAGCTTTATTAAAATTCAAAGAAGATTTACTGAAAAAGTCAAATAAAATTAGAAGAATTAAGTAATGATACTAAAATGATTTTAATGCAGGAAAATCAGGGCATTATATAATTAAGCATATAAACATCCATAACTAATTAGCCTCAAAGTTATATTGGTGGAGTAGGTGAATAATGCATGACTGAAATGAACATATGTTTCACTATACCATTTCAGTGCTTTATTTCCATGCTTTAAGTTTGTAATCTAAGTGGCAATTACTGTAGTAGTAGTAGTAGTAGTAGTAGTAGTTGCTGTTCTTGCTGTGTAACAAATACAAATTGTAATTTACCTAAATTAGACATACAAGATGATAACCGTTTCTGAACAAATCTTGTTGCTGGGAGACCGATATCTGCAAGCTAAAAAATTTAAGTCTCAACCTGTTAGTTCTTGCTGCAGTCTTTAATTCACCTAACATACCTTTTAAAAGTTACGCAACTATCATTCTGAGTTTTCTTTTCCTACTGCTGATGATAACTAAATATTTGAATGCATTTATGCCAATAGCATTTTACTTATAAAAATGCTGATATCAAGAGTATATTCTCCATTATTTTAAAAGAAATACATAGTGATTATTCAAGTAGAAATCTGGACCAGAGAACTGTTGATAGCCAGTAAGTGTTAGGCTCAATAATCAAAATGAATTCCATCAGTGGTCACCAGGCAGGAATCTTCTGATGGAAACTAAAAATGCTATTGAATTTTTAAAAAATATTTTTGCAGTGAACTCAAAGATAAATAATTCCCTTTTGTTATAGCATTTTCCATCAGAATCTGAATCAGATTTATGTTCAAAACTTGCTGTTATATTATAGTATGCAGAGAGAAAATATTACAGCGGGGATAAAACATTTCAGTACTTGTAACATAAAGTTTATGAAGACAAAATAAAATCTACTTGTTTAGGAGTGAATATCTTTAGTCAAAATATGTAAATCTACTGGTCTGAAATCTTTTACATGTAATGCTAAAGCTAAAAATATCTTTAGAAAATTTTGCATTTAAATTTGATAAAATGTAATACATGCTGATAGGGTCAACTTCACAACATAAATTTAGAAAACTATGCCAAATCTAATTCATGCTGAGTATGCTCCGATTAAATGTGGGATATGCTTACTGAATGGAATAAAAATCCCTGAATAGTTTAATAAAAGTGCCTAATACTAATAGATAATTTAACATAATATAACTATTACTATTGTTTATATTCTATTTGTTTTGTTAACCTATAGAATGTTTACAAATTAGCAATTTAAATCTATACACACCTTTGTTGAACTCATTTCCAAGAAGTTTTCTGTACAAGTCCTTGTCCATTCTCTTCACACTTTGGACATATCAGTTGAACTTCTCTGGTAGCAAGAAAACTAACCTTATTTATACTGCTGTAACTGATTGAATGCCTTCTCAACCAGTTCTGCCTCTATCAAGGCTATTACATGCCCAGCAGGCAGCTGTTAAGCACTCAGCAAGATCAATGAAAACCTGTCATGATCAAAGGAATTTTACACCAAAAGCATGGACTGGAGAGAGCCATACACTGACTCAAAAAGAAGGCACTTGATTTTATGAATTGTGTTACTTGTCCAGCTATCATAGTAGAGCATGCAAACTCCATGATAATAAAAATTCATTAATGTTAGATGTTTAAATGCCTATAATTATAGGCATATCCTTAATGACAGCTTCTGTGTAGACTGAAAAGCCAAAAGTTATGGCATTTTCTGTCATTCCAAGTGATTTAAATGTTTTCAATATGGCACCAAAGAATCTGGTGCAAATTTCAGTAACCTTATTTTAAGTCTCTACTTTTTTCATTTGAAAAAAGGAACAGCTTTCTAAATATTTTGTAAAATAAATTATTGCACCCACTATCAACTAATCCTAGCCAGACAGACACACAGAGATATATCATATTCCACCTATTTCCATCAAATTTGTGTATTGTGAGTCTTTCATGATGAATTTAGATAAATACTTCTAATTTCATGAATATATGTGGGAAATTATCACTGAGAATAACGTTAAACTAATCGTCAATTAAGTTATCATTAATTGAATATCCTCAGATATTATATAGTAATCACAATAATGTAGATCAAGTATTATCTTAATAGTACAGTTTTACTGTTCCAGAATTTGTTTCATTACAGCCCATTCAAAACTTAGACATGATGTCTTTTTATAAATAAGCAAAACTGAAAAATATGAAAATACTAGTACCGTAATCATGTAATTTACACAACTGCTGCTAGACAATAAAAATATATGTGCTGCTCTTTAGATTTGGAGGCAACACAGTTAACAATAGCATGATCCTATTTCCATTCATGTTTTCAACCTTAAACAGTTAACCAACTCACCAATACACATGGTCACATTTTAGACTGAAGTCTTCATAGACCTGATTATAATATTCTATGGTCCATCCTTGTATCCCATGAACTTGCATCAGATAACTACTACATTATATGCAATCTGAATGTATCAGTTCCTTCACCTTTACTTGCTATTGAAAGACACCTCGATATGATAAATAGAACCAAACTAATGCATGACATCCAGCGAACCTAACAACTTGCTTACCTCCTACAGTAGAAGAACACAATAACTGCCTGTGTTTATTGCTTGAAAACATCTCAGCCATCAAGTGCAGAGTATCAATTCAAAAGTGTTCTCCATGGTATAGCAGTGTTAGGGACCAGCTTTGCACCATTAAAAAAGACCACTGTGAAGTGGAGAGGCTTTGACTTTCCAACAGACTCACTTTCATAAGCTGTTCTAGGAAGCTGCCAAGAAGAATGTCACAAACATAGTCCATTTAGCCAAATTATCCTACTACAGTATTTCAGCGACAACCATTAGCAGCACATGGATTAATTTCTGATAGTTGTGATGATGAGTGCACCAAAGTCATGTGAACTTGATCTAATTCCAACATCACTGCTGCTTGAGTGCTTTGATCCAATATTGCCTTTACTAACTGATGTTATTAAAACCTCTCTCTCATCAGGGGAATTCCCATTATTTTTCAAAACTGCCAGTATAAAACCTTCTGCTGAAGAAACTAACATTCAACCTTACTGCTTTAAAGAACTACCGACCAGTTTCTAATCTCCTGTTCATATAAAAAATCTTAGAAAAAGTTGTCTGACCCAACATGTATCTCATCTGAAATCAAACAGTCTTTATAGTGTTTTGCTTTTTGTAGTACAATGTAATATCATTATATATGTTGTAAAGTGCTTAGAGCTTCTAGGCATAATGCAAAGTCCTCATTATTATTATCATTATTATCATTTGTTTTTGTCATCTTCTATGCAAAGCAGAGTCAATTATATATCTCTCTTGACTGTTTAAAAGGACTTTTTAATTATTTTATTAAATTATGAACTTTAACCTGGAAAGCAAGCAACCCATCTTCCCAGATGTGAAAAAGCTTCGGTCCTTGTATTGTTTATATACTTGTAAGGTGCCCTGTTATAAAGTTCTGGTGTTTATATGATATGAACAATTCAACCTAATTTTTTTCACAACCCGTATCAATGTTGAGTTTATAGTGTTCGCATTGTTATAGTTGAGATGAACAGTTGAGAAAAAAATAAAGTCACACGTGTATTCATAAAAGGAATTAATTTATAATTTATCTGCAATCAATATTTATCAACACATTGCATTGAAGACAGTAGTGCAGTGAATACTCAGCCATGGGTGTAAACATAATAACATATATCTCTAACAGGTGTTGAAGTTAACTACAGATTGTACACACTTTTCAAAGTAATTTTTCAACCAATTGATCTGATTGCTACATGTGCTTCTACTGGTAATTTCATAATGCCTAATTATCATACAGGATACTTTATTTTCTTATCATGTAAATATTAAAATAAGCCTATGATGCATTTGATAAGTAGATTATTAACATATAGTTCATAACATTATCAGACCCACTTTAAAATTACATTTGTTCCATGAATTTACATGTTAAGATTATTAAAATATACATCTACAGTCCTTTCAAATATTGTTCATTCAAGATTCAGTTAGTTTGTTTATTTACTCATTCAGCTACCAAAAAATTAACCAATGAGAATTGTAGCGAATGTTATGTGCATACAAAATTTGCACCAAGATCTGTACATTTAATCTTTTCCCTTGTGCTCAAATTTGATGAATAATGATTACGTCAGTGTATTGCTTTGTCCGATCATATGGATATATGAAAATCCCTTTTAATATCTTTACTTTGTTGTGACATGCATATAAAGTTATATTTTTAAAATTGTAGAAATTTTCAGCTAAACCAAATCCAGATAATGAAATAATCTAGGATCCATAACTTTGGTAAGAGATTGTTATCTGCAAGCAAGTGGTCCATAGGGCATCATCAAAGGCTTGTTTGGCTATAAAGCCTTGCCATCATGATTAGATTATTCAAATGTGTAATTAATCATGCTCTCCCAAGTGATTTTGGCTGTGAAATTTGAATTAGAGATGGTGATAATCAGGATGACCCTTGTTACATGTCTAACTGTTAGCACTGGGCTACATGAACTAGCAGTAAAATTTTTTTCCAAATTTATTGTGTTCCAAGTACTTTTTGAGTCTCTTCAAAATAGTTATTGAAGAGCCACTGTGGGTTAGATACTTAGGTAATAAATAAATGGTGGATTATTATACAATCATAGTAAAAATTATAATACTCAATCTTTACTTATTTAAAAAATAGGTAGATAGATATGTAGTTAGGTGGATAGATTAAATCAAGATAATAGATTTAATGTCTCACATAGAAATACATGCAGAATGCAAATGATTTTCAAAGTTAACTTTTGGGCATTTATGTGCAATTAATGAAATTGTGAGAGTCTGTCTTTAGAAAATTGTCAAAAGTAAAATCCCAAAATGATTCAATATGTGATTCTTTCTTATTGTACATTTTGCCCTCAATATTTTTGACCTATTAACATAGTTTTGTGAAAATTGGTGTAGTGATGCATATTTCATGATATATTCTTATTTTCATCAGTTATATATTTCAAAATTCTAAAGTTTTTTTTAATTTATTAAACGGTGTTAAAAAGAAGTTTTCATTTTAATATTTTGGTCCTTTCCAAAACACACCAATAAATATAAGGAACAGTTATCATATGTTTACTTTCATTCATATTTTATTCATTCACACATTCGCATACATTTTTCAGTGAATATCACATCTGTAGCTACATAATTGAATTATGTATACTGATAAAACACATATATTAATGAATAATTATTAACTTCACAAATTACTTTCATTAATTTTTCAATTAATTAAGTTCAGTTCACTATGTCAGTGTACTGCTTTGCCTGATCATATGGATATATGAAAATCCCTTTTAATATCTTGACTTTCTTGTGACATGCATATAAAGTTATATTTTTAAAATTGTAGAAATTTTTAGCTAAACCAAATCCAAATAATGAAATAATCTAGGATCCATAACTTTGGTAAGAGACTGTTAGCTGCAAGCAAGTGGTCCATAGGGCATTATCAAAGGCTTGTTTGGCTATAAAGCCTTGCCATCATGATTAGATTATTCAAATGTGTAATTAACCATGCTCTCCCAAGTAATCTTGGCTGTTAAAATTTGAATTAGAGATGGTGATAATCAGGATGACCCTTGTTACATGTCCAACTGTTAGCACTGGGCTACATGAACTAACAGTACAATTTTGTTCCAAATTTATTGTGTTCCAAGTACCTTCTAGTTATTGAAGAGCCACTGTGGGTTAGATACTTAGGTAATAAATAAATGGTGGATTATTATACTGTCATAACAAACATTATAATACTCATCCTTTACTTATATAAAAGATAGGTAGATAGATATGTAGGTAGGTGGGTAGATTAAATCAAGATAATAAATTTAATGTCTCACATAGAAATACATGCAGAATGCAAATGATTTTCAAAGTGTGCAATTAATGAAATTGTGAGAGTCTGTCTTTAGAAAATTGTCAAAAGTAAAATCCCAAAATGATTCAATATGTGATTCTTTCGTATTGTTCATTTTGCCCTCAATATTTTTGACCCATTAACATAGTTTTGTGAAAATTGGTGTAGTGATGCATATTTCATGATATATTCTTATTTTCATCAGTTATATATTTCAAAATTCTAAAGTTTTTTTTAATTTATTAAACGGTGTTAAAAAGAAGTTTTCATTTTAATATTTTGGTCCTTTCCAAAACACACCAACAAATATAAGGAACAGTTATCATATGTTTACTTTTGTTCACATTTTTTTCATTCACACATTCTCATACATTTTCAGTGATCTGTTGCTACATAAAAAATTATATATACTGATAAAACACACATATTAATGAATAATTATTAACTTCACAAATTACTTTCATTAATTGTTCAATAAATTTCAAAGTTCAATTCACTATGTCAAAATGTATAAAGATTTGTAAATGTCATGATGCAACAACAACAACGAAAAAAAAAAACGAATTTGAATTTCACATTCAAGCAGGCACTCACCAGTTAGTATGTACTTTTGAGAGAGTAATGTATATTAGGTGAAGTTGTTTGCATAGAAGCTACTTTGCTGTAATGTGGCTGACATTTCATTGAAAAGAATATCTATTGGTAAGCCAAAAGCAACAAACTTTTCTCTAATATCAAGTAAACAACATGAAGTATACTAACAGGCCAGATCATTTTAAGTACATAAGATATTTTAACTAAAAAGAAATTCTACAGAACAAAGTTCTTAAATTTGAAAAGGATAAGTTACCCAATTTTGTGTAAAAACAACAAGGATGACAGTTGAAAAATACTCTTATTTAATGACTGGATATTTGGTTTACTATTTCTTTAATCATTTTTGCATTTCTATTTCAATCAACTTTATTGAATGACCTTTGATTGTTTGTGTTATTTTTTATTTCAGAAATTACCTTCGCTCTTTCTATTTATTTTTCTCTCTCTTAACGACAATATATGAACTTTCTTTTTTATATATATCATAAACCTTAAAAATAAAATGTTCACTATCAAATAGAATATCTCAGCAAATCCTAGAAGTAATGTAATGATCAATATCAGATATAAGAATTTTATAATAAAGGCAGCGGATGACTCATTGAGAATTGCCTCTATGAATAATAATAATAATAATAATAATAATAATAATAATAATAATGCTTTATTTATAGAGGGTGACTCGTTAGTAAAGGACTATTCTCCCTTGAGGCCCTCTTAAGGAGAGTATGAAAATGCACATTATATGAAGATAGCAATAATTAGTGAGGGGCCCCGAGTGGCCGAGTGGTCTAAAGCGCTGTCCGTTACGGATCACTGCCATCTCACCTCTGTCTGTGTGTGTTCAAGTCTAAGATTCGGCTAATGTAGTTATGTGAGTAAGCGCGCCAGTAGCTTCTCGTGGGTCGGTGGTTCTTTCCTGGGAGTTTCCGGGTTCTTCCTCCACCATTAATACTGGCCGCCATGTATAGCCTATATTGTGCTTAAAAGTGGCGTTAAACCATACAAAACAAACAATAATTAGTGTCACAGTCTACACAGAAGCTGTCATTAAGGAAATACCTATAAATATAGGTATGATCATCATCTATAATAAACACATGCATGCTCATGATATCTCTTTTTAAGTACTCTAATATTTTCAGCTGATTTTACATGTAGTGGAAGCTTATTCCATACAACTGTACCAGAATATTGAAAACTCTTTTTGAATTGTTCTGTTCTTGGTTCTGGTACTAGAAGTTTTCCATGTGATATTAATCCCAACTGGTATTTTTTTGAAAAAGGCCTGAATAAGTCCTGAAGATATTCCATGTAGACATTTATATAAAAGAACTGCCTTGTGAAAAATCTATCCTGTCATATTGCTATGGGTTGGAGATGTAATGAATTACCTGAATAAAATGAGGAATACTCAATATATCTATTGCAAGATACACATTTTACTAAATGACAGGAGACATATTAGATCATCTTGGGGTTACCAATATATAATTTCTTTTGCATTCAGATTCAAGGGGAGACGCTATTGTATTGAGCAATAACTTTGAGTTGCCAATACACAGACGCAAAGTAGATGCAAACAGCAACAATATAGTTTTAGATACTTCAGTTCAAAATTACACATTTAAACTTATGAACATTAATTGTCCTAATTGATGTTTATGATGAATGTATTCAAATTTATTTCTGATGAGAAAATAATATAGATTCAAAAAGATCCACTTGGAGAAAGAATAAACCTATCAAGCGGGAAAGGTTAGATTTCTTCCTAGTGTCAGAAACTCTTATTACAATGGTAATTGTTTAATTTTCAAAGATTGCTATTAAGGGAAAATACATATTTAAAATAATATCAGAACTGAATTTCTTTGAAACGAGTAACAACCATAGTTACTTTATAAAACTTGTAATGAGTGAATGCTTAATGTGCATATATGTATTGGTACATATATGTATATAAGTGGAAATTCTTACAATAAATTTACTTTTCTTCGGCTCTCTCTCTTTCTCATAGCTTATATTCTGTAATGAGTTCAGAATTAGAATATAATACTATGTACTAATGTTAACACTATTCTCTGTAAAGTTATGAACATTTATAATTAACTGTGAAGAAGTCATGGGTTGGATCCGACCAACTGCTGGCGTTGCATGGAAAATAGTAGAAAAACAAAAAAAAACAATGTCTACTGAATAAAAGTAGACAAGTCATATATATATATATATATATATATATATATATATATATATATATATATATATATATATATACATGATAAATTCTAGTACATATAATTATTTCATTGATAATAAAATAGCACAATAAAAGATGGCATACATAGGCATGGTTTTGATTGTGTATTAATTAATAAAACATTGATAAGTTTATCAATATTTGCACTGCTATAAATATCTTTATATTAATTACATCAAAGCCCATAGGATAGAGAGATAATAATGTCTTAAGACAGTAATCTAAAGAGAACAATATGTCTTAAAGTTGTAGATTTTTCATATTCGAACATTATTTCAGCTTTTATATTTTCTATTTTTAGAAACATTAAACACATTTAATTTTTATTTAATCATCTGCAATTTGTTCTCAGTCACTTATGATAAGATTTGTTAACCCTATCATCAACATAATTATTCAAAGGAATATTATGTTTTTCCCAATTCTTGGATGGGTTACTTATTTTTCTAATTGGTAACATATTGCACAGTTTATGTGTGGAAGCAGAAATGATTTTTGATATCATGTAGTACTGCATAGAGGGAACTTAATCAGTGTCACATAATATCCCATGGTTAAGTAACACTATAAGACATGCCTCCAAATTTGACTGCACCCAACATTTTAGAATGAAAAGAAAACAGTACTAATATGCTATAAAAATGGGACACTAATGGTGCTTTAAAAATAGGATAACCATATTTGATTTGACAGTTTAGGCACCTTAACATTATGGTTTTATTGAAAAAGGTCTCAAAATATCCATGATTTCATATATGTTGGATGACAAGCTGGTGTTCATTATACATAAGTCTTGCCTGTGTCATAAAGACCAAATCCCCCTCCCCTCCTAACAATTTCCTTGGTAACAATTTACCCAGGTTTTTTTTTTCTTCCTACAGGAAAATAATCAGCCCTGACACCCTCACTCCCTCCCTCTCTCTCTCTCTCTCTCTCTCTCTCTCTCTCTCTCTCTCTCTTACGCCTCTCTTCCCTTCATAAAACTGCCCTTTTTCTTATCTCTCTCTTTATCTTCTTGTATCTTTCTTCCTCTCTCTCTCTCTCTCTCTCGTCTTTGTCTTTATGTTTCTTTTTTCTGTCTTCCTCTTTTTCTTTTCTGTCTTCCTCTTGTGTTCCTCTCACTTCCACTCTGTTATATGGCTCTCATCTGTCTTACGCTCTTCTTCCTATATCAGTCTTTCTCTATTGCTTAATCTTTCTCTCTTCTCAATTGTATGTTTTAAGCTACAAGCGAAGACAGCTTCAAAATTTCCTGAAATAGTATTGTCAGACATGTGCTCCACAATGATTACTAAATCACTTACAAATTACCTCAAAAACAATGTAAATAAGTATTTACAGGACAGGAATAAGGAAACAAATAATGTGTGGGCAGAAGATGCCAAGATTATAAGTGCAACATCATTGATCTCTACTGACATTTATGTGTATAGTATCTGTTGATCCAATTCCAAAGGAGTTACACAGTATTATTTGTTGAGGTACCCATCATATTTTTCCTTGGACACTTTCACTCACTCTAGATTTTTTTTTCTTCAAAACCTTGTAAATGACCATGTGTGTGTGTGTGTGTGTGTGTGTGTGTGTGTGTGTGTGTATTTTGGATTTTTATATTTAGTTTAAAGTGATGTACACCACTCATGCATAGCCCTGCAGACATGTAACATCATGTCCCATCCAGTCACATTATTCTGGCACCAGGCCAACCATTCTCAGAACTAACCTCTTAATGGTGAGCACCAAGTGAGGCAGATGCTAGCACCATTTGTATAAATCTTTGATATAACTTAGCTGGGGTTTGACCCACAACCTCCCACATCACAAGTGGATGCTCTAACCACTTAGGTCATCAGAATCATTCTGGGGACCAGGTCCCCATTTCAATGCATTGTAAGTTTGCTAAGAAGAACCAGGAAGATTCTTTAACAGTTGTGTCTTATACTATGCAAGTGACTGTTAAAAATCTATTAGTCCGAAATTGTAACATCTTTTAACTGCAAAGGTTCATTTGAAATCATCCATATGTGAGATTTTGTAAAGTAAACATATACCTGCATTATATATCGAACGTAGAAAAGGAAAAGAAACTAATTGCAGTTAGGAGAAATAATCAGCTAATTGATCATGTACTCCAATGCACAATATATTGTATGACCTGTTACATGCATGGTATTTCCATATGTTTAATACTAAATAGATTATGTATACGGAAGTAATTCATAATAGTGGGGGGGAAATCAGGTAGATAGATCAGGTAGATAGATCTGCCCCCCCCCCCCATTTGTTAAAGGATCCATTATGTTGTGGTATCTCACTTGTATGCCTTAAGTGTATTACCAAAGGGCGCATTAATAAAAATAAATTAATTGGTTGAATGGGGAAAAGATTGTGATAGCTGAATCTACCCCATTTCCAATTGCTAGCAGACTCATTACATATATACATGTTGCATTCAGCTTATTACCAAAGTGTCCATTATTGACAAGAAATTAATTATTTTAGGCAAGGGAGTAGAAGTTAGAACTAGAGGGGGAAACTAATGAGTTGTAAGGGAGGTGGAAATAAATAATTAGGGGGTTGGGGTGGAAGATCTTGATGTTACACTATCTATAAAAATTGCTGGTTAAGAAAAGGAAAGTGGAATAAGCTATACAATTTTTTAGATTGATGGTGCATTATAATTAAAGGATTTTAAAGAAAATGATTTGTACATGGTTATAATTTGTGCAAATTGTGAGATCAGCACTTTGACTATGGGCATTTCAGTATTATATAATTTGTTTATCTTGCACAAAGCAAGACATCATCCAACAAATCATCACTGATAATCCAATCAGCATAGCATCAACAGCTCCAGTTCATGACCATTAATATCAAAGACCAGACTAATAAGCCATGTGATCCAACTCCAAGATCAAAAGTCAGAAGTTCTGTACAGACATTGGACTAAGGCATGTCTTTGAGAGGTTAAATATTGTATGCCCACCTAGAAATGCCAGTAGTAGCACACTATGAGCCAGGAAGTAACACAGTTTAAGAATGTCATCAGTTTATGATTTTCATGAAGAAGATTAAACAGAGAAGGGGCATGAAACAGTAGAGGCTGGTGTGACAGGAGAGAGTAAGTACAGTTAATATTGTTTTTAATGAACGCTATATACAACAGAATTTCTTAAAATATATCAATTGAGACACTTCATGATTAAAAGCCTTTACACAGAAAATAGAAATTACTGAACTATATTTCTACCTGAAACAATTTTAAAATAAAGATTTGTTTCTGTATACTGTGTCATATAAACAAGCAAATTAAAGAAAGAATGATCTTTCATTTTGAAATTTCAATGAAACTTTTTTTTTTCAGTAAATAATAATAATTAGTTCAGGATAGATACACAATGAAACAATGCAACAATCAAACAACCAGCCTGCATTTTTTTGCACTGTAATAAGCTGTTTCAGCTCCTTAAATACATTGCTAATTAATTTAAAATCCACAATATGTTAGTAAAATGTTCAGGTTTTTTCCAAGAAACTGACAAGGTTATGTATTAAGTATGTTTTCATTCATTTTTTCTTCTTCTTCTTCTTCTTCTTCTTCTTATAATAATAATAATAATAATAATAATAATAATAATAATAATAATAATAATAATAATAATAATGATAATTGTACTGTAAAGAGAAAGGAACATTCCTAATGCTGTTATTAATTGACACATAAAATATCTCATTTTTTATTGGGTCTGATAGCTGTTATATCTACAATAAGGATCTGCTCTCCTTCAGCACATGGTCTTTGACTCTCAGCAGACAAGGAAAGATTTGCATAAATCTTAATGACACAGATATTGGTACTTATGTAAAAGTGAAATGTAAGTATATTTCTATATTTTACCAGACAATATTACCTAAATGTTTTTTTCTTCTCCAGATTCTAGAAAGGGAGATAAAAAAATATTGTGTAACGTTATTGAATTTTGTGAACCAAAAACAGTTTTTCTATGGATATGTATTGCTGTTAAAACTGCAGATTAACTGGAAATGGGATTAATTTTTACCATGACAGAAAATATTCAATATGTTTATCCAGACATGCAATAATGACAGAATTATATTATGTTATTATTTATTGACGGGTTGTATGCAGCAGTTCTAATCTCTGCTGAATACTTTTTCAAACCATATTATTAAGTTTTTGACCAAATCTCATATATATAGATGTATCATATATTTTTACACCAATATGCAATTTTGTGAGTCAGAAAAATTCAGAATTCAAATTCATTCATTGCTGAGTAGTGACTGAGAATCCAATCTCTGAAATTAATTACACCACTGTTCACTAGAGAATCAAGCTGCTGTTCACTTGCTAACTGTGACTAGGTACAGTTTCCAAAGAGTCAGGTCACACACACCCTCCAAATATTGTGTGAACATGATCACCTTTGAAGTTTACATTGTTAAGATAATTAATTTTTTATACACATGTACAAAAATAGAAACACTAATCAAAACTAATTTAATACTAGTATTAGAAGATTTAAAAATCCTATAATTGATTATCAGTTGCCAACATTATGTGTTTGTCAAAAACTTGATCTGTCATTCACATCAATCTAATATAGTGTATTCAAATTTCTCATCTCAAATGTGACCATACAACACAATTAATTATGAATTCAGATCTGTACAAGGAACATTTTGACAATCATAAAAATATAAAAGTTATGCATGTCAGGTTAAAGAAGTCTTTGGTTTTAAATTTGACTTAAAATAAATCATGTTCATTTTAGTTGGACTTTGCAGACCTGTCAATATTCTAGTTTTAACAGTCAATCTCCTGATTTATCACATGAAATATATGCATGAAAGAGATTAAGAGAGGGTGATTTAAGAGAAGTTGGTTTCAGATAGTGTATGTATAAGTTTAGAATTGAAGATGCTATTAAATCTTTTCTTACAGATCCAGATATAAATTACAAGTTTGGAACAGTTGAAGAATATGGACTTAGTAGTGATGAAACATGTATAAAGGTAATTAACAAAAGCATATTAAATTCTCTTTTGCTCATATACATTGCAAACTCTCTTTGGTCCATACATTAAAACAGTTTGAACTAGACAATTCATGATCAGTACATGTATATTATATTGTATACTTGATGTGAACAAGCTGCACACCTCTTTTCATGGGTTGAGCCATTAGCATGTCTCCAAATTCCATTGAATTATACATTTTTACATTTCATCAATTATATAATTTTAATTTGTAACTTGACAGCAAAAATGCCAGTAATGAAGAATGATTATTTATAACAGATAATGAAATTTAAGTAATAAAAATATAGATCAAATTTTTATATTTTTTTAAAATGTTTTCCTTTATATTGATGTATTAGTTGGAAACAGAATAATGAATAAGAGTTAATGGTGGACTTGCTGGTGGATACATTTATAATCTGGGAAAGCTTTGTCACAAATGTATATGGACACAAACTGACCATTTTACATCAGTTTATTCATAAAGTTTATACAATTAAGATCTGTAATAACAGTTTTCAAGGTGTGCATTTTTGGAAACTAAAATGTGTGGCAAGCAAAACTGAACTTTAATTAATGCAATCTGCAAGTAGTTAATTCAATAACTACTTAGTGTGTGATTATCAGTAGGTCATTGATTCCTGAGAATATATAGAGAACATGTGCAGAAAAATATGACTCAGTCAAAATTGTATTGAAAACTAGTATTAACATGCATTTTCCATGTTGCCATAATTTGATTTTGTGCAGCATTTATAATACCCGTGTTATGTTTATTTTTCTAATTCAGTGGATAATAAAGGATTGTTAATATGGAATACTTAGTGTATTTGCTTTTTGTGGATTTCATTGTCAGTATGCAAACAAACAAAAAAATTATAAATTGGCTACTATGTGCCTTTATCTTTTTATAGTGTATTGGGGGTGCTGGATTTACAGTGGAATTGCTTTGGACAGATCATGTCATGAGTACTATGCTGTTTTACAAACAGTTGGACTGCAACAGTGTCACATATTTCTGTGAAAGTCTAAGCACATTTTTGAAGGTAATATGCTTTTTCATCAGTAAATACAGTGTCTTTAGATTTGATTTCTGTAATTATAAAGGAAAGTAGTCACAATGAACTCTAGAGTCTTCCAAACCTGATCTCTATAAGTATCACACCCACTGAAAATTCTGGAATATAAAATGGGTTCCATCCACCAATAGCTTAACTCATCTGTACATCAATAAGAGTACCATATTTTGTTAATATTTTTAACTTTATAAACATTATTAAATATTTTTGAGGTTGCCATGAAAACATGTTCCAAATTTTTCAAAATCAATTTGTGGCTTTTATTTCAGTCTGATCTTGTCAACTTATTAAAGTTATTATGCGGTTTGTCACACACACACATGCATTAAAATAGTATTAAAGTTCTAGTACAGAGATGACCCCTGTGTGACAAAATCACGATGAAACTTTCAACACATTTATCCGACATGCTTTGTTACAAGCTAACATTCTTATTAGCATTGGAGTTCCAATGAACCAGTGGCCTTGTGGTTAGAGCATCTGCCTTGTATGTGGGAGGTTGCGGTTTTGAACCCTGGCTGAGTTATACCAAAGACTTGTAACAATGATACTAACAGCTGCATTGCTATTGCCCAGCATTAAGACATTAGTGTTAGAATTCATTGGCCTGGTGTCAGGATAATGTAAATGGGTGGGACAGCATGCCACATGTCTTTTGTATGATGGCCCAATAATAGAAATCACTATAAACTGTCACACACCAGACATCATAATGATATGACTGAACAATTATTAAAGATATGTAAAGCATTAAAATCACACAAACATTCTTTGGAATTCCTATTCACTTATTTTTTTTAGTTCCCACCCACCCCTCCAACAACCATCCCTGAAGATTAACTGGTTTGTCCCTAACATATATTAAGTTTTGACTAAGATTATCCATATTTAATGAGTGCACTGTACTTTTGTAAGTAACTTAACATTTTAAAAAAGGAAATTCAGCTCTGTGTGACGTTTGCGCTATATAACCTTTCAGCAACATTGACAAAAATAGTAAAAGTCTCTTTCTCAGACCATTTTACATGCCTTTCTGCATAAAGCCTTGGTAACATTTCTATAGAAGGACTTCTAACTCTAGTCTGATGAGATTTATCATGAATATTCATGCACATTTATAGAAGACTATAATTCATTGATGTATTGACTGCAGTAAATGCTTCTCTGAAAAGCTTTATAATGTTTTCCGTTGGTAGGAATTTTAGTTTCTTTCAAAATACCAAGAAAGGCATTTTAATCAAGTTATGATTACTTAGCATGTTTTTTATTATCTGCAATGTGATTATGATTTTCATTATCTCCAATGTCATTAATGTTTTTCAGAATGAGCAGAATGTTTTCATGCATGCGGCTCAGTCAAAGTTTCTTGGAACATTTGGGGTTGATATACAGACCCTGCATTGTTCATCAAGCAAAACTGCTGTCAGAAGCATTGATCATAATTATGTCTGCAGGTTGTATGTCAATGCAAAAGTTATGGTACAAAATGGAAACTTCAAGGAATTTCCTCCTGCAAATGAAACTGTAGATGTTGGTGATGACTCATTAGAAATGAATTTCAAGTCTGAAGGTATCGTTGATATTGTTGATGGCAACCATACCTTAGTTACTCAAAAAAGACTCTGCAAAGAGTTCAAAGACATACAGAGCCTGAGCAAAGTTTTACACAATTATTAATATTTGCATTAGAACTTGAAACAAAAAAACCTTATGTCTGTGTTTACTGTTATATTTAAAGCTTCAGTCACTTGTCTTATATGATGTCAGATTTAAAAATAAATGGATTACCATGATATATACTTGATAATATGATTTTTATTACTCTATCTGACCTAATTAACATAATCCAATATGTGCTTCCTATCCCTTTTTATGAAATATTCAAATAAAGACATAGTACCTATTACAAGCATTTCATTTATTCATTTACATTCTTATTGCATAGACAATTTGATGGTTGAAGAGATTATATATTTTAGCAGAACTTTATTTTTGTGCTGAAAATGTTTATGGTTCACTGAATGTCAAAGCCAATTAAGTTATTCCTTACAAAGATTTATATATACAGGAAACACATTGGCCAAAGCGTACTGAATTTTAAAGTTCCACAAGTAATGTCATGACATCATTTTATGGCAAAACTTGACCAAGCACAGATTGATATGATACATTTCAGAAAGTTCTAAATTTACATTTATAATAAGAATTTCTAAATGCCATGCGATATTATCATTACAAATTTGGGTATTTAAAAGCATTGTGGTACCGTAAAACATGTTTTCAAAGACCACCCCTTCTGCCAAAAGAAATGGTCTCTCAAAACGGGTCATAATCCTACATAATCAATAAGTCTGTGTATGGAAATTATGGTCTCTCATAACAGTTTTATCAAGACAGGTTTTACTGTACATATATTATTATTTTGATTCTCTATTCATTTCCTCGGGATTACAGCTTAGTAAAGGTGTATTTACTAGATTATTCTGATTACACATTTATCAACAGTAGGGTTGGCACACATTAGAATGGAATGGTGGTGGATGGAGGTAAAATAGATAATTTACCTCATGAATTTATATAAAAATACTAACCTTATAAGAATCACTGGGATGGTTTGGTAGTCTCCCATTCATTAAATTTAAATGTTACACTCTACGTTCTATGTTCAATTATATACATTTTCAAATTACATGTAACATTAGTAGCCCAACAGATGACCTTGTATGCTGGATCAGTGCAATGTGCAAGGATTTAAGATATAGGCATGAAACAATATAATGAGAGAGGAAATGTGAGAGGATGGCAGCAGATAGAGAGAAAGAGCAGAAATAATAGTTGGTCAAGTACATATAAGAAGATGGATATTTAGAAGGATTGATAACATATAAGGAAAACAAAGTACATTGCAAGATTGCAATTAACTGAACCATATACATGTAATTATAGACAGTTGTTGAAATCAGTTAGGCAATTGAGATTGCAAATATTTTGTATTAAGTGTGGCTGATTAGTCCCATGATGGGGAAAAAAACGTGCTTAGATAATCACTTGCACAGTACACAAGGATCCATGGGAGAAAAACAGTGGTCATTGAGCAGGTGGTCAACATCTGCAGGCAAATTTGATAGAAACTAGAGCAAGGAAAGGATGGAGTTTTGAAGTAGGTGGCCACTAAACTAGGTTTTGAGTGCTACTCCATTTGCAATTAAAAGGGTGCCATATAGCATGAGTCTACTGTATAAACACTTGTTCTGAAAGAAGGAAAGATTTTTTTATTTTTCTATTTTCCAAGCTTTTATTTTAATTTTTCCAAATGCTGGCTGATCATCCATTTGCAAAACATATTTCTCCAAAACTTGGGTTTTTACCTAGAGGTCATAAATGTACATTATGGTATGAGACACTGAGGTGATTAGCCAAATGTTGCTAATTAATTGCTTTTATGCTTTTTGATTCTAACAGCCATACATGCAGCTTGTACCAAATTTTGGCTAAGGATACATTTATTCAAAATTTGGTCTTTGCCTAAAAGTCATACAGTACATTATGGAAACAGACAATATTGCAGTTAGCCAAATTTTGGCTAATCAGTTTCCTAGATTCTGCAACCATACATGGGGATTATACTAAAAGAAACTAGCCAAATTTTGGCTAAGCATTCATTTAGCCAAGATTTGGTTTCAACCTAAAAGCGTGAACAACAGCTTTGTAGGAATTAGCCAAATTGGGCTAAAAGGACATTAGTTGTGTACCAGCCTCACTCAGTATGGTAACAGGAATCCTTAGCCAAATTTTGGCTAAGCATTCATTTAGCCAAGATTTGGTTTCAACCTAAGAGTGTGAAGAACAGCTTTGTAGGAATTAGCCAAATTGGGCTAAAAGGACATTAGTTGTGTACCAGCCTCACTGAGTATGGCAACAGGAATCCTTAGCCAAATTTTGGCTAATTTAAAACCTGCCTAGCTCCTTCCACAGACAGTAAAGCCATTGAATAGTTATATACTATATATTGATCAAAAGCTCTTCAAAGATTCTCATTATGTGCCTTTTCTACTTTGGGTTAAGAGATTTTAGCCCATAGCAGAGGCCTGATTTGAGTAAATGGAAAAGCTCAAGTGAAATCGGAAGCTGTTAAACAAGAAAATATAAAATATATATTGTGATTTGTTTAGAGGCATCATATATATCAAATGTCTTAATAACATCTCTTAAAGACAATACGCTGAATAAAACATACATCCATATTCACTATTTGCTAATCAACACATTGTCCCTCCCGATATATCACATAACAAACAGATTTGTGTTTATCATTTTCTGCATTTCAATATTCTTCAATATTCTAATCAAAACGAATCATTCGGATTCCTTCATCTTGCTTTCGGTATATATTGCTGAAATTCCTTTGCCTTCTTTTTTACATCTGCCGGTACACTACAATTATTAGCAAAGAAAACGAGCTTCTTTTCCAAACCGCTATTCATGCTCAGTTTTCCTTCTTTAAATCGTTTCAAGTCTCTGCAAAGACCGTCTTAGCAAATTCTCCAGTGCAAGGATAAAATTGTTGGATGAAATGTATTCGACGTAATACGAATGTCGCGAAGGATTGCCTTCTCCGTTTCGGACAAGCGGCCTAGAGGCGTATCGCGTGTGTATTGTCGTGGAATATTGGCCAGAATTGAAGCTTCTACCTTTTGGAACAATTGTTTGGCTTTTCCCTTGACCGATTGTGGGACTTTGGTATTAAAACTAAAAAATTTGAGCTTTGGTACAAACGAGACATTATACTCAGGATCAGCTCTCAACTTCTCTATTGCACAGTCGATATCGTATTCTTCAATTTTCCATTTCAAGTCGATGACAGCTGGATGTAAATAAATAGGTTCATCACCTAATATCAGCCTGATGTTCCTTAGGACTCTGATATCAGTCTCTGAGATGTTTTCCACTGGTGTGTTAGACGTGTATTTTCTTTGTATATCCTTCGTGACGACCTCACAAACCTGTTTTCTCAGCTTGCATGCATAATCTCTTATTTCCTCTTGCCCATGTTGTTCAATGTCATGCAGTTCTTGATCAAGATTTCGAGAGGAAATAAACGTCTCGGGAGTTTTTAGGTCGATTTCAAGTTCCCTCAGAAAGACCCGTATATATCCATGCTTAAGGTTATGTATTACACTAGGCTGGTCCCGTATATCTCTGAAGTTAATGTCCTTCAGTGCCTTAATCTGAAAATAAACGTTGTTTGGATATCTTAAACTTTCGCTTCATTGAATGTTTATGGTGTTATGATTGATTTGTGTGTCTGTATGCCAAAATAACATCAACTAATAACCAAAGAAGCGATTTCAACGTATACAACCTTCCGCTATAGCGGTAAGCATGCTCTAGCCACACTGCATTCGCCTGGCAATTTATAAAAATATTTTTTCTGTTTTATTTGAAAATCTCGAGTGTCTTTGTTCACTAAGTTTGATGATAATTACAATTCCTTCAAAAATTTGCATACACATTCACTTCCAAATCTCTTACTAACAACAGTTGGCTTCCCGCTTGTACTAATCATGAATGGGTATCCTCTTTGAGCAGTCTGCTAAAAGTGGTAACGTTTTATTGTAAATGTACAAGGAGTAAAGACGAGTGGAATTTGTAAGCGATATGGTGAGAGGAGCAGTTGTTCGGGACAGTCGATTGTTGTTATTAAACTGAGAACTGGGTATCTTAATAGGAATTATACATGTGTTTTGTTTCTGTTAGCAATATTCACCGAATGCCGACGAGGTTGTTGAAATACAGGTCCTAAGAGCGAGGGTTGTAGCATAGAACACTGGTTCCAGTAACATCAACAAAAACTTGTTTTATCGCTTTCTTGTCTTAAAATGGACTGGGATGTTTTCAATTATCATATGCAATTTAGAGTTTTCTCAGTGGAGGCAAGGATCCGGAAAACTGGTTACAGTTAAATTTTATTTTTGGGAGAAGCGCGCTCCCGATCAAGTGATGTTAAATTGTTACTGTTCTCGTAAAAGAGCCAGCTTGAAAGATCTATTGAGAAAAAACAACATTTGCAAATCTTTAATCATAATATATGTAATTTCTGAGGAACTGAGCGCAAAACCAGACGATTGGTAAACTGCGTTCAATTAGATAGATTCAGGACCGTATTTTGATTGATAAACAAATTTGATGACACTATACTCCAGTGATGGTAGACCAGACAAGCCATCAAACTAAGAAAGTTTCTATAAGAATGAATATTTAGGTTTACAGACGAAAAGTGTCTAACGTACATTTCATAACAATTATTATGTTATTGTGTACCATATTTCATCGCAATAAAGCATTTAAAATGAACAAAGTCATTTAGTCTTAGTGAGAAAGCCAGAGTTTGCTTTCGTTGCATTGCAATGGAAAGTCAAACTAGGACATAAGAAAAGTAACTAATCAAGATATAAAAAAGTATCCCAGAATTTGCTGTGGTACGTGACACACCGAATAGTTACAAAACTATAAAATACTTTTAACACAATTATCACTTTTAAGGCAAATAAAATCAGTTATCATGTTACGATGAATGTCGTGCGAACAATTTAACTGTATACGAGACTAGTATCATTTTTATGTCATATAGAGTATAAAAGAAAGTATCCACTTACTGAAAGAAACCGCAATGGAAGCGTAGTTATTGTTCATCTAGTTATTTGCCATATATATATATATATATATATATATATATATATATATATATATATATATATATATATATATATATATATATATATATATATACAATAAAAGCAAGCCGAGAAAAAGGAAACTTTATATTGAAGGTATTCAATAATGTTTCATATTTGTCTTTGATAACAAAACTAAATAATTGTAATTGCCAGTTTCGTGACATATAAACGAGTAACGTACCTCATCCTCGTCTGTTATGGCAGAATATTGTGTCGATGGTCTGTATTTAACACTCATGTCTTTTAGAATCGCCTCACTGGCTTTTTCGCGTCGAAGTTTTCGTCTTTTCTTCATAGCGGGATCAATGTAAAACTCGATCTCCTCTTGAACCAGCTCTGCGTATTTGTCAATCTGTCCATTCTCTTCTAGAAATCTGAACAAAAGTGGGAACAATTACTTTGCATCATTTTATTACGTATATTTGATTTAAATCATTTAATTTCGTTTGTCAGATTCAAATTTGACATTTTTGGTTTAGAATTCATTAGTTGGGAGAGATTTTCTAGAAATGGATGACCTATATAATTTACAAGTAAACAACAGATGTTAACCTCATTTTATGACCTTGTTTCAGACTGTAAACAAGCTTCTTAAATGATTGGTTGATTCCCAGGACATTAGAGCTTTACTTTAAAATGATTGGTTGATTCCAAGGACATCATTTTAGATCATAATGCGTACGTGACTTTGAGAGCATGGATTCGTTCTATGACCTTCTAGAAAATCACGTGACCCCTTCCTGTTTACGAGAGAATCAGTATATAGTTGTGTTTTAGAAGCTAACGATTTAGTAGTTAGTCTGGGTTTTGGAATACAAAGATGTGTGTGTTATTGTTTGAGTGTAAATTATTTCAATTCTTTTGAGGTCAAGAGGAATTTATTGTGTTATTTATATAGAAATTACTTGTGCTTATTTGAATTATTATAAGACTATAACAGACTTCATCACGTGACATCGTCGTCCATATTAGATTACATCGTCAAAATTCGAACCGGGATCTATTAAGACATTTATTTGTCAGGACTCTTGCAATTCCACTAGTGGATCATTTTGTGAATTCTTTTTGGAATAATTTTTGGACTTGATTCTCTAAAACCGTAAGTATAAATATTTTCTTTTATGAAAATATTTGTACTCAATAAATTGTTTGTTAAATCTGTACAAGCTTGCTTTTCACTTCTTTCTATGTTGCTGTTTATTCGAGCCTAAGCTCGTAACAATTTGAATAATTAGTACTTATGTGGTGCTGTGTGATGTGTAGAGCTTCGACGCAAGTGTGTTTTAAGCATTCACTATCAATAATATTTTCCTTATATTATCTTTACTTGCTCCTCCATATTCAATAGGTAAAATGTACATGTCCAAGGTATTTTATTCATACGGTAGTTTAAACTAATTTTCTTTCATTTCTGTCTTTTATATAATTCACTAATGATCTTCATGATTACTTGACATGCTATAATAACCAACGGCATAATGCTTTAATGTTAAGTTATTAACAAACATCTATCCTTGTTATTAATTATATCTGGATTATGATTTATATTTACTTTTGAGGCTAGTGCTTTGCTTTTTTGGCGTTAATTTGGTTTTGTGTCTATTAATGATCGATTAATTAATTTTAACCTTAATTTCCATCAGATAGTAAATCTGTTATGAGATGCTCTTCAACATTAATACATATATGTATTTTACCTAATTAATAATGCCTTCAACGTTTCTGTGATGGATACCTGTTTGTTTCTGATGTGAAATTTATGTATACAATTTTGAAATGTTAGCTCAATATAGTGGTAATGACGATATTACCGATTATTATGCTTTCATCAAATGTGTTTAGTTTGCTAATGTATGCAGTTTGTATGTCACTGTTACTTATTATAGTTCTGTCATAATTATTACGATTTCCTAAGGCACGAATTACAAGGAGAATATCTTCATTGTATTCCAGAAGCACAAGACATATCCCACCAACTACGGTGGCTAACACACATTCATTCTCTTAAATGTTTTGCACACGCATGCAATCCGTTATGAAATGTTCAGATTTATTGCATCAAATGAATTTTATTTTTCGCAATTAGAATTTGTTGCAGTTGGGTTAATTTGTCTCATTCATAGGTGTTAAAGTGAAACGTTAGATATTTTCTTAATATCTGTTTAGGTATTGATCTATTTTATTTTATATATACCATGATATACTGTATGTGTATTCAATGGTTTTCTGCAAGCTAACATTTTCTCACGTTTAACAATATTTATGTCTTGGGTACTGACGTCTATATTGTTGCTACTCATGTTTATGGGAATAATTTCTTCTGAAGATTCTAGAGTTTTAAAAAGATTTAGCAAAGTATTATGTTGCCTTATCGTACTTTTTCTGTTTCTCAAAAACATCTGGTATAAGTGCAGTGACGTCACCACTGGCATAGTCAATCATTTCCTGTGTCAAAGGTCGCTTTGCCCAGTAATCATTTTCATTCTTGCACCACTCTATCTAACATTCAATTACAAACTAATATCATAGAGATATGGACGCATTCCATGTAAATGGTATATTCTCATCATGATGACAGAAAACACGACAGAAAAATGTTATAACAACCAATGTTATTTATACAAATAAACGTTCCTCTAGCATTGGGCCAAATAATCAATTCTTGTTAGCGTGCGAATTATATTTGTTGTTTTATAACGTTTCAACTCTGTTTTCTAATTTGTCTTTCTCCTTCAGCTAATCGACTTCAACTTTGGGGCGAATATACGTGCATGTTACATGCATCAATATTAAGAGATTATGCTTAAGTCACATTTTCATTCAAAGTCTTTAAATGAAATTGAAAACAGGGAATGGTGCAGCCTTTAACATGCATTATTGAAAAACTGAGATGTTTCGGTAACACTGCAAATGTTTCTGTGGAATTATTCAAACATATCGTAATTTGCTGTAAAACACTTTGCAGTCATAACAAATCACATAAATAACATATTCCTCAAGGAACACTGTTTCTTGTTTCCCAATGTCTTAGCATTATATATTAGCATAGTTTTCCATTTTTGTATTACTTTATCACTATGTCTGATAAGAAAATATTTTGCAATGATTATCATTTAGACAAATAGCTGAAAGAACATTCGAAATATGAGGATAAACCTTCACGTCATCTTTGGCTTCGTACACCTTCGCTGTGGCTGAATATGTACTACAAAGTTCTGCAAGCTTGAGTCGGTATGGAAGTCGGCGTCCCTTGTGTTCAGCAATTACAAGATGTGCCACCTATGAGGAAGAAGTTGATATACTAATTATATTTATCGCTTTGGTAAAGTAGAAGCCGGACAGCAATTTATTTAAGTATACAGCTTTCTGTACGTAATATATAGGTTACAATTGCAAATCTGGAAATAAGAACCTTAAAAGAAATTATACCCTTCTTTTGAAATACTTATCGACCTAAATAAATGCTAATAACATGCCAACCAGTACAACAAATACTTATTCTTCGTATACAAAGCAACGCCACTAAGAAAAGAAAACAATAGCCCACATATTTCTAATTTGTCCTATTAATCTTGATGGGTTGGTAAAAGAAAGTTAAACACACGAGTCCAACCTTAATAATTCTGGCATTACGCCAGATTATATGCACTTTTAATTTGGCATTCACGAGACAATTTTATTATTTACCTGCGTATCAAAGACGGTATCAAGCTTGATGCCAAACTGATGGAAAAGGGCAGCACTGTCTCCAGAACATGAATGCATAACCTAAAATAAAAGTAGTAGCTAAAAAAGGCATTTACATGATGCCGAATGATAAGTATAATTAATGTCAGGATGCTAATCGACCACGTTAGAGATATTTAAATGTTCCCTGTTGCATGCAGAATGTACACACACACACACACACACACACACACACACACACACACATACATACATACATACATATATATATAAATATATATATATATATATATATATATATATATATATATATATATATATACGTGTGTGTGTAAAGAATTACATATTCTCATTGAGTGTGCATTTAACTGAGGACAACATCGCTTACCTTGATGCTGTCAAGGTAAAAACGTAATTTCGATTGATTTCGGTGTTCACGAATGCGCAGAATATGAATGAAAACATTTAGTGAGTATTTAACCGTTCCAGGGCTAAACAGACAGTACCTTCTTAACGAAGTATCGGTAGTGCTACAATATGATATATCACCTCCCCCCCAAAAAAAAAAAATGTCTTATCGTCTTCACTAGTATGAAAATGTATGTTTAAACATGCATGTCTCAAATTAATAACACTTCAAAGACAGCAACATTTCGCTAAATCGAAGTTATTAGGACACAGAACAGAGCTAAATCAAAAACGTAATAACCAATAGTTAATTTATGCTATTGAATATCAGTATATATTGGCAAGACTATTATGAAAAGAAATGTGACCTTTTTAATCCTGAATCAATCTACTTTTGAAAATAATGTTCCAATAGTTTGTTTCTTACTACAGTCTTATCAGTGTATTTTTCTTTGTTACCTTCACTATATGTGGCGATGAAAGAACGTTTTCCAGACCCGTGTCCTTGAAGAAGCTTTTATCCTGTTCTTTTTCATCCTTCATGACGTCAAAGAGGTATACATCTCCGTTGATCGTCCCAATTTGCATGAGTGTAAGTGGACCTTTTGTGCCAAGTTGGACGCCTTCAGAATCCACGGCTATAACCTTTTCCTGTTGTAACTTTCTTACTGCTGATCTACATGCTTCTTTTTCCCGAGGGGAGAACACTAAAACTTTGGTTTCTGACGCCATGTAGGACTTTTTAATTTTTATAACGCACAATCAACGCTGAGTCAATTCTGGAACAAACTGTAAATAAAAACCATATTTTAAGAAAGTAGTTGGTTGAATTTTCACTTACTTTCTTTTTATAGGACATTTGCCTTAGTTTATATCATTTCTACACTGCAGAATCTGACAAATATAGTTAGAAGAACTTTCAAACTCATGCTTGGCAATTTAATCACTTTGCGTGGTGTGAGTCTTTCTGAAATCGCCTGATGGGCTGGCAAATATAGTGGTCAGATATTAGTACAAAATATGCAATAATAAAACCGAGGAACTATTTCACATCAGGCAAGTACTTTTAGGTGATCACAACACAAAGACTTTCTCATATTTACATATTTTACCTCAAACAATAGATATCATTAACACCAACATTAAATTCAGTCAGTATGAAACCTAGGTGTTACTCTTTACAGTACTCTCATTCACACTGTACTAACATAGCTTGATCATATGCAAGACAGCATATCGTGTGCAGAGACGCATTAGCTCTATTCGCAAATATCTTTTAGATGATGCCCCTGAAACACTTGTGTGGTCATTACTACTTTCAAGACTGGATTACTGTAGCTCAGTAATGACTGGTTCGTCTCAATATCTACTCCAGAAACTTGAAACATTTCAAAACAAACAGTTGCTCGGATGATCATTAGAGTGCCACTGCCAGAGCGAACCTTCCCGCTGCTCTGTACCCTACACTGGCTATCAATTCGACCCAGAATCAAAATAAAACAATTTCTGTGCTAGTTTCACTGTAGGATGCCAGTCAAACATACCTATCTGGCCTCACCCATGTGTAGACTACGAACACAAAGTCATATGGACCACGTTCTTTTTTGAATACCTGGGCCCAGCAACGTTGTAATGAATTTCCAATTGAAATTAAACACAAAGACACAGCCATCCTTTCCATGAGTGCTCCTAAAACACAATTTCGACTGCAATACTACACTTAAAGACCTAATAATGTTTCCTACATTGTTAATTTCATGGTGTTTTGTTTTTTGTAGTCGTATCTTTATATATGCTGTAAAGCGCTTAGAGTTTCTAATGTCAGGATGCAATACACAGTCCTCATTTTTATTATTATTACTGTTATATATTAATATTATATAAACGAGTCTAGACAGCACACTGTGACAATATTGATTATCAGGTTTCTTCAGATCGACAACAACAAGTCTTACAAAGTGGGATTGATTTTATCTGACCTGAATGATGGTTTGATAATGTTCAAATATGCCGTATATACTGACTTATAGGATGTGTCAAACTGCAAACTGCACTGACAAATCTGCAGTCGAACGATGCGCCTGCAGGTTTGTGTCTATGCAATTGTTTCTGAGTAATCAGTAAGACAAACAACATAGACTCGGAACTGCAGGCACGTTTTGTTACGGTCGATCATTGTCTTTTGCAGTTGCCTAATAAGCATATATGTTATTGTTTCTAAAGTCAAAACAAGCATGACATTAACAAATACATCTGTACTGTGTGTCAATGCATTTGTGTACCGTGTGTCAATACACGAGTAGTTGTGCATTGTAGGATGAAAGTTTGACTAATTTCATGAGAGGAGTCGTTGTGTAGTGTTTCTTGAAATTTACAATAGTTTGATGATATTAGTAGTTGTATATTCTGTGATGAAATTTACAATACTTTCATGACAGGAGTAGTTGTGTATTGTGCAACCAAATTTACAATACTTTCATGACAGGAGTAGTTGTGTATTGAATTTACAATACTTTCATGACAGGAGTAGTTGTGTATTGAATTTACAATAATTTCATGACAGGCGTAGCTGTGTATTGTGTGATGAAATCCGGCAGTGTAATAAATTAGAAGAACCCAATCGAGATACAACGTAATAATGTGTACAATTTAAAATTAAATCACATTAAATGCGTTTGAAATCTTTAATGTTTCAACTTTGTACGTGAGCTCTTTGATCTCTTCAAAATATATATGTTTGCAATACTATCTCTAGTATATGAGCAATGTAAACAAGTATTATGATACTCAAAAGAAAATTGTTCAAAAGACGAACCAAGAATATGTATATATATATATATATATATATATATATATATATATATATATATATATATATATATATATTATATTCACTGACGCCTTCACGTTTTTTTAAAAATGTTTTGCTATATCACATATAGGTCAATCGATGGGTTCAAATATATTAAATATATTTTCAGTATCGTATCTGATTTGATCTTATGTTTTACTGTTTGTATTTATCCTTTTAGTTATGAATCTAACATTTCCGTTATTTTCAAAATGTATTGATTTATTACAGTATTTTTGAAATAGTGTTTCATTTTTAATATACTCTTTTGTTTTCCCCCTGCTATACCAATATCATGTTTTTCTTTTGACTGGTAATGTAATTCTCTACAAATTGCTTGTCACGTATGTAGGTGGTTTTTGTTCCTTTATACATAATTATATCTTAAATTATTTAAGTTCTTAAAGTAAGATTGAAAAATGACTTGTAATTAATATATATATTACGAATTAGAATTATATATATATATATATATATATATATATATATATATATATATATATATATATATATATATATATATCTTGAACAGGTCCAAAGTTCACCCGTTGGCCCTGGTCAAATATAGGACGTCCAAAACAGCACGATCGTTGTTGCTATGTACCTTATTATTTGGCGATAAAGTAAAGTTGTATCCGTTTTGTAAACTGATGAGATTGGAAAGCTTGTACTGCGCAAATCGGTTGAGTCTGTGAAAATCATCACGGACTTTCATTCGTTAAAACATAACGCTTTTTGTACATCACGATTCATTAATGTTTTCACAGGGAAACAAATTATTCTCGATACATTTTAGAATAACACAAATATCGAGATTTTAAAAAAAATTGGTTAATCTTAGAATTTTAGTGAGGGTTAACATAGATAAAATATCATTTAAGGTTATGAACTGGATGGAGGCATGGATGGGAACAAGTTGTAGCCTCTTTAGGTATTTGTGCATCTGGGTTGGGATAAGTCCATCGATTTATTCATTTAGTTTTTGCAAGCATTAGTACAGCATATGTAGGCGTGGTTGTCAAGGCCTTTATGAACAATGAAGTTTTAAAGTACGATGAAATATAGATATCTGCCATCTGTTAGTTGACTAGCATCTCGGACTTCGTAATCAACGCTGTCAGTTATAACTAGATCACTCACAATTTTAATTATGGTTGAATATAACCTATACAAGGAAATAAAAACGTAACAATGAAAACAAAAACTGAAAATGCAACTCTTTTAAATATAAATACAGGAAGTGTGAAAATATATAGGAAGAAAATAAATTGAAATAGTAAAATGTATTATCTTAGAAACTTTCAGTAAAGGATATGAACTTATTTTTTGTAATGATGCAATATTTTTCCATTACCAATGGATATTTTTATACGCACGTATCTTATTATATTCTTTGGAGACTAAGAAACGGAATTTTATATTGCAATTGACGGTCATACTGTCAACGAAATCTGATTTGAAAATCCACTAGACTGTCAACAGTTAATATTCGTTTATAAGTCGACAATATTCCGGTAGATCTGAGTCTATGCAATTTGTCATGAGTAATCAGTACAAAAATCAAACAGACATTGACCTGCCGGCAAATGCTGCGACAGAAAATCAGGGTATACGCTGCCTGCAATTAGACTCCACTTACAAGCGAGTATAGGCGGTAACCGGTAGCTAGCATATACCTTTAAGGATAATGCTGGTGTTGTTTTTTCTTTGTTACAGCAATTTTGATCATCTCCAAAATAATTCAGCCAGTTTCATAAGCGACACGATTGAAAGAAGGACGTTAGATTCTAATTCGTGATGTAAATGGATAATATCAAAGATAAAATTGTTATAATTATGGATCGATTTGTAATGTTTAAAGCACAGTTACATGTTGTGTCTAAGAAACTACAATACAACATTTTAGGATACATTTGCCACATATATTGAAACTAGCACAGTTGTGAACAGGGCCGGCACTTCCGTTAGGCGAACTAGGCAATCGCCTAAGGCGCTGGGCTAAGCGTTTATTTCATGATGGGCGGGTGGTGAGGACGTGAGTGGAAGGGGGCGCCAGATAAGGGTTTATTTCATGATGGGCGAGTGGGGAGGACGTGAGTAGAAGGGGGGGGGGCGCCAGATATCTGATCTAGTAGGGCACCAAAATGCCTTGCACCGGCGCTGGTTGTGGAATGTTTAAACATCCTATTTCTTACATCTCGACCCAAGTAAATACCTCACCCCAAATAGAAACATTTTGAACTATTTCAGTTATCTGCCAATTAAAATTTTTAACGTGTTGACATTTTTGACATGGTCATGCGCACGATAGTATTGATCCGATTTTAGCCACTTTTAATTATTGTTTACTGTATAATATCATTCTCGCTGCACTTGTCTCGACATTTAAGTTTTAAAAAAATGTTTGTACGACCTCGGAATTGTATCATAAAGTTTGTTCTACAGGATCGTAGATGCTGAATACAATTCAGTGTTTTATCCTGTCATTCTTACTTGTGCAGCTTAACAACATTTTCGATTAAGCATGGTCATTCTAGCATCAGATTTAATAAGAATATTTGGTCGCTACCAGTATAAGGTCTTCTTTGTTTGACATTTCTGTTTAACGATTGATGGATATTTTCATTGTTGTTCTGTTTAACGTATTCATTTAATTCGGTTTTATTTGGAAGATCATGTGGTTGTTCTTTGATCTGCATAAGTTCTCCATGATGAAGACACCCAAAAGACCACTTTGAAAAGTTTATAATAGGGACAAAGAAGTATTGATCAATCTGAGATTTGTAATAGAGAGTAGTTTAAATTTACTCTCCCTTACCCCTTCCCATCCACTTTGCCAGTTATCCAATATATCGCAAACGTACCTTCACTACGTCGAGGTCCGTGACACAACATCCAGAAGGAAGGGATGAAAATATCTAGATTAAACTGAAACAGTGACTTACCGTGATGATGAACCATAATCACATCCCATTAATAAAACGTGTAAAAACTATCATTAGCATTACATCCTTATAACGCTTGATAATGAGAGAGAGAGAGAGAGAGAGAGAGAGAGAGAGAGAGAGAGAGAGAGAGAGAGAGAGAGTTAACAGCAAATGAAGATATGAATCAAATAACCAAATTAACTAAATGCTCGGACGATAAAATACAAGGAGTTTGGTATATTTTCATATGATAACGGTATTGAAAAAACAAATTCAGGTCTGATGTTCATTTCAAAATCAGAAGCTTTCAATTTGACAGAGTAAAGATAAGTAGCCGCATTACAAGGTTAATACTTAAAAGACACGAGATTGAACTCTTGCCTAGCAAATATTTCATGAAATTTACCTTATGCTTTTCAACATATTAAAAAAAAACTTATGTACTGACTTGCATCAGTAAAATGAAAATATCCAGATAAATCCATATTTTAACAATAACCAACAAAATCAATTTCTAATAATAAAAAAGAACACAATTATTAAGACAAACACCTATTCATCGAATACTCATATTGTTCCGTTGTCTCCTTGCCAGCATACATGGTTTTATAGTTCATTGCCTTATAACCAGCTGAAGCCAACATTATTAATATACTAATACTACATTTCTTTGTTGAAAGCTCATATATTCGTCGTCCAGGCATGCCACTTTTTGAAAGCTAGAAAAGGAATATAAGCACAATGTAAGTATTAGATACCTACATCTAGATGGTTCTATTGTTTCATTTTTCAAATACATTTTGAAGTTCAATGTCAGAATCACCTTAACTGTGATGTATACTAGTAAAACGAGGATCAGATAAAGTTCCATTTAATGATCTAACTTGGAAACGTTTACACTTTACCAGTCATAACGTCTCGCCCGCAAATGTTACTGACGTTTTACAGCTTGTTCGGCACATTGGAGTTTCAATTAAAACGTTCTTCAGCTGTCTTACAAATACTCTTGGAATAAGTAATCAACATTTTGTAACAACCAGTTTGCTTATAGTTAAGGTTAACATGTATTTGAAAGAAAGTGATGACTACTACATTATTTCGGAAAACTAAGAAATTCGAACTTGATGGCCATGTCACTAGTTAATACCATTCTCTAAAGCTTCCTATATCTTATACTATCAGTCATGAAACAGTATTTAAGACGTTCTGATAAATTTCATTGACCATGTCTCATTTAGTGTCATCAATCCGCATTCGTGTTGTAAAGGTCAAGCATCTATGCTATATTTCCTTCCATTCATTCTTACCTCCAGTTAAATATTGCTTTAATTACATTATTGCTTTCCGGTGTATCCCATCATACATAACAATGAACATTAATAAGCCATATATATATATATATATATATATATATATATATATATATATATATATATATAGATATATATGTATGTATGTATGTATGTATGTATGTATGTATGTTTTGATCGCAATATAATTTTTAAGATGAATAAAAGCCACAAGCCATCAAATTACTCACCAGAAACTGTCTTCCTTGTTTACAGATCGGAGTAACGTCCCAATATGTATTGCAAACTGTACGCTACTCTTGTTAAATAAGGCGACGTTTACTTACGTATGGTACTGCTGATTCATTGTGTATTGACTATTAATGGGAAGCCTATTACTTGCGAGAAAAGGGTAGGGTCATACTGAAATGATAGGCTAAACAGTTTTCTAGAAACTAGGGTGACCTATTGGTGAGGATTGATTTCGAATTTTACTGAAATACACTTAGAAATTCGATATTTTGCTACATCTTAGAAGTAAACATCAGGAAATATTATAAATTATACAAGAATACATAAAATAAAATCGAAACAGCAGGATCCAAAATTTTATTGAAAGTATTTTATGTTAATTTAGACTAAAAATAAAATCGTTTGCAACAGACGAGCAGCAAAGGACGGAATAACGTCTAAAGTGTTCATTGGGGTATTTATGTACAACACAAATCTAATATTCTCTTCGCTACAAAAGATTTATTTATTTATTGCACTCATACTGAAAGGCAATGGAACTGAAAGAACTCGAGCATTTCAAGCACGATTACAAATAATGATATTGCTTTTAAAAGAATGTCGTGACGTAATCTTGGTCAGGAAACCGTTGTAAGTACGCAAAAGAAATCACGTGAACAGTGCGATGTGTATCGGTAGATAGTCCCGTTGAAGCAAACAGCAGATATACGATACAGTAGATTCACGACTCATTAACTGAGGTGTACTGCGTAGTATTTGCGGGAACAAAAACCAGGTCAAATATGATGCACAGGTTACGAACGTTTCAGGAAAATGGGCAAATGAACTAGTATATTTACTTTAGATATGATCCCCAATGGATAATACTTTAGACCCCTCCTAGAGATAATGTATAAGTATATCTAGTTTAATCTCTTAAGCTCAAAAGAATTTAAATTTAGGGAGCGGACGGAAAATTTATTGAAAACTGCGCACATTGACCTTGACCTTCACAATAGATCCCTATTCTTGAACACGACACACCTTCTAGTGATGAAATATTATTATACTGTACCAAGTTTCATTAACTAATCTGAAAGACCTTAAGGTTTTGATGCGGACATGAATAGGTTTTATAAAACTGACAATATTCAGTTGAACTGATCATCCCGTGTTTAGCGATTAGATTACTGTACCATCTGTATTGAAAGTTATACCTTGCACCTATAATGTATAGACAGCGCATCTATGATACCGTACATTCATAATATACAGATGTATGTAAGAGGGAGCATAAACAGGTAGGCACTGGGTATGTTGGCATTCCCGGGTGTATTGTTCTATTTGTGTGTGTGTGTGTGCGTGTGTGTTTGTGTGTGCGTGCGTGCGTGTGTGTGTGTGTGTGTGTGTTTGGCCGGCACTGCCCCTAACCGACTGACTGATACACCCACTTGCGAACCTTTTCCGAAATAATTACCGAAAAGAAAAGGGTCATTTAGAATCAGTAAGTAATACATCTTTCAAAAAACTGGGATCGACTTTTCTCACCAATGCGACATAGATATCTACCTGTTTTGCCTTACTTTTCTTATTTCATTCTAGTCATCTCGGACCAGTCGTCTTAGTCAATGTGTCACGCGCTCAGAACTACAAAAAAAAACCCAACAACAAACACATTGTTTTCTTCTGCTGTGCCTGATGTAGTTGTTATAAAATCGAACAATATCAACAACAAATATATATATATATATATATATATATATATATATATATAACGTAGTAATTTAAGTTCAATCCGTCATTGACAAAACAGAGAGAGAGAGAGAGAGAGAGAGAGAGAGAGAGAGAGAGAGAGAGAGAGAGAGAGACGCACGTATACCTGTCGAGCTTTCTTGGATTTTAATCCTATTTCGTTCTTTCCGCACAGCATGGTCACTTTTATCGTATATGCAGCACTAGTTCAGAAAATGTTCAGGTCAGTCATTAAATGTAGCTAAAGAAACCTAGCTAGTTTCATATACCTTTTGTGAAATAAATTATATACTGTTAACTACATTTAATGACGCTGACCCAAAAATGTACTGTGATACATATATGATACAATTCTCAATACTGTGTGAAATGAACTATGACAGTAAACACTGGTCCATGCACCAAGACTATTTACCTATACACTCCGTAACCTCCCAACAATCTTAACAGCAACGGAAAACTTAGTAACAGCCAGAAATGTTTTATGTCAACCATGCTTGTTAAAAAAACAATGTGTGAAGCATCTCCACTGTGTCTTAGTTTAATCAAAACTATGCCTGCAATCTTTATTGACAAATAATGCACTTACCAGCCAGAAGTAATCATGTATCCCTCAACACACTAAACCATAAGCAAACTTCATTGCAGCACTTGCCATATTTCCAAGACAGAAAAATACATTTTCAAAGAATCAGTGAACTTGAAAGTTTTGCACATGGTTATCCGCTAGGGTCCGTATTTGGAGAGTCTCTTATACGGGGGTGGGGGTAAACTTTTTAAAATTGGCACTGGTGAAGTGAAACAGTTTCTTGTAATAAATATTACTTTTGTTATTGTCAATTTCATATAACATCCATATATTAAAATTGATAATACCCCATTATTAAAAAAATGATGCTAAATGTTGTTATCTTTCTTTGCTCACTTATATAAACTGTGTACGTCGGATGCAACGGTCACACCCCAGTCCTTGTTAACATATTTGTATTCATGCGCCTCAAGTAAAATTTGGAACGTGAACACTAGTAAAGAGTTCTTTCTACTCTAAAGGAAAAGATTGGGTAATATAAAAAATATACGTTGGGGTTTGAAAAGAGACAAGGAAACCCCAGTAGTGGGGGGAGGGGGTAAATTGTATGTCTTCCAACGAGGGCATGCCTCGTTGGGAGAACAAAATGTTAACCCCTTGACAAGGATTTTCTTGTCTCGGTCCAAAAACCAAAATATATTCTATATGTTAAAGAGAAGACAATTGTAAGGCAGCGATAACTAATTTTACCAGGACGCGCGCGCGCGCGCGTGTGTGTATGTGTGTGTGTGTGCGTCTGTGTATGTGTGTAATCATGGATATGTTGATGAAAGTGGGCTAAACTATATCTTATATTAAACATACTTCAAATTCTTATCAAGGTTTGACTTTCTATGATTATGGTAAATCTGAAGTCAATGCAGTATTGTTTCACTTGATCGAAATTTCTATCACCCGTGCAATATTAAAATACTTTATATAAACAAGCAGCACATTATTACTACATTAATTTATTTTTCAAAGACTTTATCACAGTAGAATGGCGTATCACATTGCAGTATCACAGAATATAAACAAGAAGATATAAAATATATATTGTGATTTGTTTAGAGGCATCATATATATCAAATGTCTTAATAACATCTCTTAAAGACAATAAGCTGAATAAAACATACATCCATATTCACTATTTGCTAATCAATACATTGTCCCTCCCGATATATCACAAAATAAAACAGATATGTGTTAATCATTTTCTGCATTTCAATATTCTTCAATATTCTAATCAAAACGAATCATTCGGATTCCTTCGTCTTGCTTTCGGTATATATTGCAGAAATTCATTTGCCTTCTTTTTTACATCTGCCGGTACACTACGATTTTTAGCAAAGAAAACGAGCTTCTTTTCCAAACCGCTATTCATGCTCAGTTTTCCTTCTTTAAATCGTTCCAGGTCTCTGCAAAGACCGTCATAGCAAATTCTCCAGTGCAAGGATACAATTGTTGGATGAAATGTATTCGACGTAATACGAATGTCGCGAAGGACTGCCTTCTCCGTTTCGGACAACCGGTCTATAGGCGTATCGCGTGTGTATTGTCGTGGAATATTGGCCAAAATTGAAGCTTCTACCTTTTGGAGCAATTGTTTGGCTTTTCCCTTGACCGATTGTGGGACTTTGGTATTAAAACTAAAAAATTTGAGCTTTGGTACAAACGAGACATTATACTCAGGATCAGCTCTCAACTTCTCTATTGCACAGTCGATATCGTATTCTTCAATTTTCCATTTCAAGTCGATGACAGTTGGATGGAAATAAATAGGTTCATCACCTGATATCAGCCTGATGTACCTTAGGACTCTGATATCAGTCTCTGAGATGTTTTCCACTGGTGTGTTAGACGTGTATTTTCTTTGTATGTCCTTCGTGACGACCTCACAAACCTGTTTTCTCAGCTTGCTTGCATATTCTCTTATTTCCTGTTGCCCATATTGTTCGATGTCATGCAGTTCTTGATCAAGATTTCGAGAGCAAATAAACGTCTCGGGAGTTTTTAGGTCGTTTTCAAGTTCACTCAGAAAGGTCTGTATATATCCATGCTTAAGGTTCTGTATTACACTAGGCTGGTCCGGTATATCTCTGAAGTTAATGTCCTTCAGTGCCTTAATCTGAAAATAAACGTTGTTTGGATATCTTAAACTTTTGCTTCATTGAATGTTTATGGTGTTATGTTTGATTTGTGTGTCTGTAACCCAAAATAACATCAACTAATAACAAAAGAAGAGATCTCAACGTATACAACCTTCCGCTATAACGGTAAGCATTCTCTAGCCACACTGCATTCGCCTGGCAATTTATATAAATATTTTTTCTGTTCTGTTTTATTTAAAAATCTCGAGAGTCTTTGTTCACTAAGTTTGATGATAATTACACTTCTTTCTAAGATTTGCATACACATTCACTTCCAAATCTCTTACTAACAACAGTTGGCTTCCTGCCTGTAATAATCATGAATGGGTATCATCTTTGAACAGTCTGCTAAAAGTGGTAACGTTTTATTGTAAATGTACAAGGAGTAAAGACGAGTGGAATTTGTAAGCCATGTGGTGAGAGGAGCAGTTGTTCGGGACAGTCGATTGTTGTTATTAAACTGAGAACTGGGTATCTTAATAGGAATTATACATGTGTTTTGTTTCTGTTAGCAATATTCACCGAATGACGACGAGGTTGTTGAAACCCAGGTCCTAGGAGCGAGGGTTATAGCATAGAACACTGGTTCCAGTAACATCAACAAAAACTAGTTTTATAGCTTTCTTGTCTTAAAATAAACTAGGATGTTTTCAATTATCATATGCAATTTAAAGTTTTCTCAGTGGAGGCGAGGATCCGGAAAACTGGTTACAATTAATTTTTATTTTTGGGAGAAGCACACTACCGTTCAAGTGATGTTAAATTGTTACTGTTCTCGTAAAAGAGCCAGCTTGAATGATCTTTTGAGAAAAGACAACATTTGCAAATCTTTAATCATAATATATCTAATTTCTGAGGAACTGAGCGTAAAACCAGACGATTGGTAAATTGCGTTCAATTAGACAGATTCAGGACCGTAATTTGATTGATAAACAAATTTGATGATACTATCCTCCAGTGATGGTAGACCAGACGAGCCATCACACTAATAAAGTTTATATAAGAATGAATATTTAGGTTTACAGACGAAAAGTGTCTAACGTACACTATAGTTTCATGACAATTATTATGTTAATGTGCACTATATTTCATCGCAATAAAGCATTTAAAATGAACAAAGTCATTTAGTCTTAATCAAAAAGTCAGAGTTTGCTTTCGTTGCATTGCAATGGAAAGTCAAACCTGGACATAAAAAAGTAACTAATCGAGATAAAAAAAAGTATCCCAGATTTTGCTGTGGTAAGTGACACACGGAATAGTTACTAAAGTTTAAAAATATAAAATACTTTTAACACAATTATCACTTTTACGGCAAATAAAATCAGTTATCATGTTATCATGTTAGGATGAATGTTGTGCGAACAATTTAACTGTATACGAGACTAGTATCATTTTTATGTCATATAGAGTATAGAAAAAAGTATCCACTTATCCACTTACTGAAAGAAACCGCAATGGAAGCGTAGTTATTGTTCATCTAGTTTTTTGCCATATATATATATATATATATATATATATATATATATATATATATATATATATATATATATATATATATATATATATATATATATATATGTATATGCAAATTGTAATATAGACACAATAAAAGCAAGCCGAGAAAAAGGAAACTTTATATCGAAGGTATTCAATAATGTTTCATATTTGTCTTTGATAACAAAACTAAATAATTTTAATTGCCGGTTTCTTGACATATATACGAGTAACGTACCTCATCCTCATCTGTTATGGCAGAATATTGTGTCGACGGTCTGTATTTAACACTCATGTCTTTTAGAATCGCCTCACTGGCTTTTTGGCGTCGAAATTTTCGTCTTTCCTTCATAGCAGGATCAATGTAAAACTCGATCTCCTCTTGAACCAGCTCTGCGTATTTGTCAATCTGTCCATTCTCTTCTAGATATCTGAACAAAAGTGGGAACAATTAATTTGCATCATTTTGTTACGTATATTTGATTTAAATCATTTAATTTCGTTTGTCAGATTCAAATTTGCCATTTTTGGTTTAGAATTCGTTAGTTGGGAGAGATTTTCTAGAAATGGATGACCTATATAATTTACAAGTAAAAAACAGATGTTAACCTCATTTTCTGACTTTGTTTCAGACTGTAAACAAGCTTCTAAAATGATTGGTTGATTCCAAGGACATTAGAGCTTTACTTTAAAAATGATTGGCTGATTCCAAGAACATCTTTCTAGATCATAATGTATACTTGACTTTGCGAGCATGGGTTCGTTCTATGACCTTCTAGAAAATCACGTGACCCCTTCCTGTTTACGAGAGAATCAGTATATAGCTGTGTTTTAGAAACTAACGATTTAGCAGTTAGTCTGGGCTTTGGAATACAAAGATGTGTGTGTTATTGTTTGAGTGTAAATTATTTCACTTCGTTTGAGATCAAGAGGAATTTATTGTGTTATTTATCTAGAAATTACTTGTGCTCATTTGAATTATTATGAAACTAAAACAGACTTCATCGTAGTCCATATTGGATTACATCGTCAAAATTCGAACCGGGAACTATTAAGACATTTATGTATCAGGACTCTTGCAATTCCACTAGTGGATTATTTTGTGAATTCTTTTTGGAATAATTTTTGGACTTGATTCTCTAAAACCATAAGTATAAATATTTTCTTTTATGAAAATATTTGTACTCAATAAATTGTTTGTTAAATTTGTACAAGCTTGTTTCTTCACTTCTTTCTATGTTGCTGCTTATTCGAGCACGTAACAATTTGAAGAATTAGTACTTATGTGGTGCTGTGTGATGTGTATAGCTTCGACGTTTGTTTTAAGTATTCACTATCAATAATATTTTCCACATTATCTTTACTTGCTCCTCCATATTCAATAGGTAAAATGTACATGTCCAAGGTATTTTATTCATACGGTAGTTTAAACTAATTTTCTTTCATTTCTGTCATTTATATAATTCACTAATGATCTTTATGATTACTTGACATGTTATAATAACCAACGGCATAATGCTTTAATGTTAAGTTATTAACAAACATTGATCCTTGTTATCAATTATATCTGGATTATGATTTATATTTACTTTTGAGCCTAGTGCTTTGCTTTTTTGGCGTTAATTTGGTTTTGTGTCTATTAATGATCGATTAATTAGTTTTAACCTTAATTGCCATCAGATAGTGAATCTGTTATGAGATGCTCTTCAAAATTAATACATTCATGTATTTTACCTCATTAATAATGCCTTCAACGTTTCAGTGATGGATACCTGCTTGTTTCTGATGTTATTTGAAATTTATGTATACAATTTTGAAATATTAGCTCAATATAGTGGTAATGACGATATTACCGATTATTATGCTTTCATCAAATGTGTTTAGTTTGCTAATGTATGCAGTTTGTATGTCACTGTTACTTATTATAGTTCTGTCATAATTATTACGATTTCCTAAGGCACGAATTACAAGGAGAATATCTTCATTGTATTCCAGAAGCACAAGACATATCCCACCAACTACGGTGGCTAACACACATTCATTCTCTTAAATGTTTTGCACACGCATGGAATCCGTTATGAAATGTTCAGATTTATTGCATCAAATGAATTTTATTTTTCGCAATTAGAATTTGTTGCAGTTGGGTTAATTTGTCTCATTCATAGGTGTTAAAGTGAAACGTTAGATATTTTCTTAATATGTGTTTAGGTATTGATCTATTTTATTTTATATATTCCATGATATGCTGTATGTGTATTCAATGGTTTTCTGCAAGCTAACATTTTCTCACGTTTAACAATCTCTATTTATGTCTTGGGTACTGACGTCTATATTGTTGCTACTCATGTTTATGGGAATAATTTCTTCTGAAGATTCTAGAGTTTTAAAAAGATTTAGCAAAGTATTATGTTGCCTTATCGTACCTTTTCTGTTTCTCGAAAACATCTGGTATAAGTGCAGTGACGTCACCACTGGCATAGTCAATCATTTCCTGTGTCAAAGGTTGCTTTGCCCAGTAATCATTTTCATTCTTGCACCATTCTATCTAAAATTCAATTACAAAGTAAAATCATAGAGATATGGACGCATACCATGTATATGGTATGTTCTCATCATGATGACAGAAACACGACAGAAAAATGTTATAACAACCAACGTTATTTATACAAAAAAACGTTCCTCTAGCATTGGGCCAAATAATCAATTCTTGTTAGCGTGCGAATTATATTTGTTGTTTTATAACGTTTCAACTCTGTTTTCTAATTTATCTTTCTCCTTCAGCTAATGGACTTCAACTTTGTCGCGAATATACGTGCATGTTACATGCATCAATATTAAGAGATTATACTTAAGTCACATTTTCATTCAAAGTATTTAAATGAAATTGAAAACAGGGAATGGTGCAGCCTTTAACATGCATTATTGAAAAACTGAGATGTTTCGGTAACACTGCAAATGTTTCTGTGGAATTATTCAAACATATCGTAATTTGCTGTAAAACACTTTGCAGTCATAAAAAATCACATAAATATCATATTCCTCAAGGTACACTGTTTCTTGTTTCCCAATTTCTTAGCATTATATATTAGCATAGTTTTCCATTTTGTATTACTTTATCACTATGTCTGATAAGAAAATATTTTGCAATGATTATCATTTAGACTAATAGCTGAAATAACATTTGAAATATGAGGATAAACCTTCACGTCATCTTTGGCTTCGTACACCTTCGCTGTGGCTGAATATGTACTACAAAGTTCTGCAAGCTTGAGTCGGTATGGAAGTCGGCATCCCTTGTGTTCAGCAATCACAAGATGTGCCACCTAAGAAGTTGATATACTAATTATATTTATCGCTTTGGTAAAGTAGAAGCCGGACAGCAATTTATTTAAGTATACAGCTTACGTACGGAGTATTCCATTTTCTGTACGTAATATATAGGTTAAAATTGTAGATCTGGAAATAAGAACTTTAAAAGAAATTATACCCTTCTTTTGAAATACTTATCGACCTAAATACATGCTAATAACATGCCAACCAGTACAACAAATACTTATTCTTCGTATACAAAGCAACGCCACTAAGAAAAGAAAACAATAGCCCACATATTTCCAATTTGTCCTATTAATCTTGATGGGTTGGTAAAAAAAAGTTAAAACACACGAGTCCAACGTTAATAATTCTGGCATTACGCCAGATTATATGCACTTTTAATTTGGTATTCACGAGACAATTTTATTATTTACCTGCGTATCAAAGACGGTATCAAGCTTGATGCCAAACTGATGGAAGAGGGCAGCACTGTCTCCAGAACAAGAATGCATAACCTAAAATAAAAGTAGTAGCTAAATAAAGGCATTTACATGATGCCGAATGATAAGTATAATTAATGTCAGGATGCTAATCGACCATGTCAGAGATATTTAAATGTACCTTGTTGCATGCAGAATGTACACACACACACGCACACACACACACACACACACAAATACATACATATATATATATATATATATATATATATATATATATATATATATATATATATATATACGTGTGTGTGTAAAGAATTACATATTCTCATTGAGTGTGCATTTAACTGAGGACAACATCGCTTACCTTGATGCTGTCAAGGTAAAAACGTAATTTCGATTGATTTCGGTGTTAACGAATGCGCAGAATATGAATGAAAGCATTTAGTGAGTATTTAACCTTTCCAGGGCTAAACAGACAGTACCTTCTTAACGAAGTATCGGTAGTGCTACAATATGATATATCACCCCCCAAAAAATGTCTTATCGTCTTCACTAGTATGAAAATGTATGTTTAAACATGCATGTCTCAAATTAATAACACTTCAAGGACAGCAACATTTCGCTAAATCGAAGTTATTAGGACACAGAACAGAGCTAAATCAAAAACGTAATAACCAATAGTTAATTTATGCTATTGAATATCAGTATATCTTGGCAAGTTTATTATGAAAAGAAAAGTGACCTTTTTAATCTTGAATCAATCTACTTTTGAAAATAATGTTCCAATAGTTTGTTTCTTACTACAGTCTTATCAGTGTATTTTTCTTTGTTACCTTCACTATATGTGGCGATGAAAGAACGTTTTCCAGACCCGTGTCCTTGAAGAAGCTTTTGTCCTGTTCTTTTTCATCCTTCATGACGTCAAAGAGGTATACATCTCCGTTGATCGTCCCAATTTGCATGAGTGTAAGTGGACCTTTTGTGCCAAGTTGAACGCCTTCAGAATCCACAGATATTACCTTTTCCTGTTGTAACTTTCTTACTGCTGATCTACATGCTTCTTTGTCCCGAGGAGAGAACACTAAAACTTTGGTTTCTGACGCCATGTAGGACTTTTTAATTTTTATAACGCACAATCAACGCTGAGTCATTTCTGGAACAAACTGTAAGTAAAAACCATATTTTAAGAGATTATGTATATAAAAAAGGAGTTGGTTGAATTTTCACTTACTTTCTTTTTATAGGATATTTGCCATAGTTTATATCATTTCTACAAATAAAATTCATACCACTCCATTTTAGCCTCAGAGGAGCTTTCTTATTATCCAGTGTTAGACATCCTTAACTAAAGGAATGATCATACCTACATTTATATCCTTGTAATTGTATCGTTATTAACGTCCAAAAAGGAGCTGGTCGTACAAATTTGTTAGTTTATGCCTGAAAACCGTATCACTCCTGATACTAGAGCAACTTGCATCACAGTCCACTGCAGAATCTGACAAATATATTTAGAAGAACCTTCAAACTCATGCTTGGCAATTTAATCACTTTGCGTGGTGTGAATCTTTCTGAAATTGCCTGATGGGCTGGCAAATATAGTGGTCAGATATTAGTACAAAATTTGCAATAATAAAACCGAGGAACTATTTCACATCAGGCAAGTACTTTTAGGTGATCACAACACAAAGACTTTCTCATATTTACATATTTTACCTCAAACAATAGATATCATTAACACCAACATTAAATTCAGTCAGTATGAAACCTAGGTGTTACTCTTTACAGTACTCTCATTCACACTGTACTAGCATAGCTTGATCATATGCAAGACAGCATATCGTATGCTGAGACGCATTAGCTCTATTCGCAAATATCTTTTAGATGATGCCCCTGAAACACTTGTGTGGTCATTACTACTTTCAAGACTGGATTACTATAGCTCAGTAATGCCTGGTTCGTCTCAATATCTACTCCAGAAACTTGAAACATTTCAAAACAACAGCTGCTCAGATGATCATTAGAGTGCCACGGCCAGAGCGAACCTTCCCGCTGCTCTGTACCCTACACTGGCTATCAATTCGATCCAGAATCAAAATAAAACAATTTCTGTGCTAGTTTCACTGTAGGATTCCAGTCAAACATACCTATCTGGCCTCACCCATGTGTAGACTACGAACACGAAGTCATATGGACCACGCTTTTTTTTGGAATACCTGGGCCCAGCAACTTTGTAATGAATTTCCAATTGAAATTAAACACAAAGACACAACCATCCTTTCCATGAGTGCTCATAAAACACATTTTCGACTGCAATACTAAACTTAAAGACCTAATAATGTTTCCTACATTGTTAATTTCATGGTGTTTTCTTTTTTTTGTAGTTGTATCTTTATATATGCTGTAAAGCGCTTAGAGCTTCTAATGTCAGGATGCATTACACTGTCCTCATTTTTATTATTATTACTGTTATATATTAATATTATATAAGCGAGTCTAGACGGCACACTGTGACAATATTGATTATCAGGTTTCTTCAGATCGACAACAACAAGTCTTACAAAGTGGGATTGATTTTATCTGACCTGAATGATGGTTTGATAATGTTCAAATATGCCGTATATACTGACTTATAGGATGTGTCAAACAGCAAAATGCACTGACAAATCTGCCGTCGAACGATGCGCCTGCAGATTTGTGTCTATGCAATTGTTTCTGAGTAATCAGTAAGACATACAACATAGACTCGGAACTGCAGGCATGTTTTGTTACTGTCGATCATTGTCTTTTGCATTTGCGAAACTTATAAGCATATATATGTTATTGTTTCTAAAGTCAAAACAAGCATAACATTAACAAATACATATGTACTGTGTGCATTTGTGTACCGTGTGTCAATGCATTTGTGTACCGTGTGTCAATGCATTTGTGTACCGTGTGTCAATACATTTGTGTTCCGTGTGTCAATGCATATGTGACTTTAACTACAATTCTTGTTCGATAGATTTATGACACGAGTAGTTGTGCATTGTAGGATGAAAGTTTGACTAATTTCATGAGAGGAGTCGTTGTGTAGTGTTTCTTGAAATTTACAATAGTTTTATGATATTAGTAGTTGTATATTCTGTGATGAAATTTACAATACTTTCATGACAGGAGTAGTTGTGTATTGTGTAACCAAATTTACAATACTTTCATGACAGGAGTAGTTGTGTATTGAATTTACAATACTTTCATGACAGGAGTAGTTGTGTATTGAATTTACAATAATTTCATGACAGGCGTATTTGTGTATTGTGTGATGAAATCCGGCAGTGTAATAAATTAGAAGAACCCAATCGAGATACAGCGTAATAATGTGTACAATTTAAAATTAAATTACATTAAATGCGTTTGAAATCTTTAATGTTTCAACTTTGTTCGTAAGGTCTTTGATCTCTTCAACATATATATGTTTTCAATAATATCTCTAGTATATGAGCAATGTAAACAAGTATTATGATACTCAAAATAAAATTGTTCAAAAGACGAACTAGGAATATATATATATATATATATATATACATATTCACTGACGCCTTCACGTTTTTTTTTAAATGTTTTGCTATATCACGTATAGGTCAATCGATGGGTTTAAATATATTTTCAGTATCGTATCTGATTTGATCTTATGTTTTACTGTCTGTATTTATCCTTTTAGTTATGAATCTAACATTTTCCTTATTTTCAAAATGTATTGATTTATTACAGTATTTTTGAACTAGTGTTTCATTTTTAATATACTCTTTTGTTTCCCCCCTGCTATACCAATATCATGTTTTTCTTTTGACTGGTAATGTAATTCTCTACACATTGCTTGTCACGTATGTAGGTGGTTTTGTTCCTTTATACACAATTATATCTTAAATTATTTAACTTCTTAAAGTAAGATTAAAAAATGACTTGCAATTAATATATATTACGAATTAGAATGATATATATATATATATATATATATATATATATATATATATATATATATATATATATATATATATATATCTTGACCAGGTCCAAAGTTCACCCATTGGCTCTGGTCAAATATAGGACGTCCAAAACAGCACGATTGTTGTTGCTATGTACCTTTATTATTTGACGAGAAAGTAAAGTTCTATCCGTTTGTAAACTGATGAGATTGGAAAGCTTGTACTGCGCAAATCGGTTGAGTCTGTGAAAATCATCACGGATTTTCATTCGTTAAAACATAACACTTTTTGTACATCACAATTCATTAATGTTTTCACAGGGAAACAAATTATTCTCGATACATTTTAGAATAACACAAATATCGAGATTTTAAAAAAATTGGTTAAACTTTAGATTTAAACTTTAAATTTTAGTGAGGGTTAACATAGACAAAATATCATTTAAAGTTTTAAACTGGATGGAGGCATGGATGGGAACAAGTTGTAGCCTCTTTAGGTATTTTGTGCATCTGGGTTGGGATAAGTCCATCGATTTATTCATTTGAACTCTTGCCTAGCAAATATTTCATGAAATTTACCTTATGCTTTTCAACATATTAAAAAAAACTTATGTACTGACTTGCATCAGTAAAATGAAAATATCCAGATAAATCCATATTTTAATAATAACCAACAAAATCAATTTCTAATAATAAAAAAGAACACAATTATTAAAACAAACACCTATTAATCGAATACTCATATTGTTCCGTCGTCTCCTTTCCAGCATACATGGTTTTATAGTTCATTGCCTTGTAACCAGCTGAATCCAACATTATTAATATACTAAAACTACATTTCTTTGTTGAAAGCTCCTATATTTGTCGTCCAGGCATGCCACTTTTCGACAGCTAGAAAAGGCATATAAGCACAATGTAACTATTAGATACCTACATCTAGATGGTTCTATTGTTTCATTTTTGAAATACATTTTGAAGTTCAATGTAGAATCACCTTAACTGTGATGTATACTAGTAAAACTAGAATCAGATAAAGTTCCATTCAATGATCTGACTTGGAAACGTTTACACTTTACCAGTCATAACGTCTCGCCCGCAAATGTTACTGACGTTTTTACAGCTTGTTCGGCACATTGGAGTTTCTATTAAAACGTTCTACAGCTGTCTTACAAATACTCTTGGAATAAGTAATCAACATTTTGTAACAACCAGTTTGCTTATAGTTAAGGTTAACATGTATTTGAAAGAAAGTGATGACTACTACATTATTTCGGAAAACTAAGAAATTCGAACTTGATGGCCATGTCACTAGTTAATACCATTCTTTAAAGCTTCCTATATCTTATAGTATCAGTCATGAAACAGTATTTAAGATGATCTGATAAATTTCATTGACCATGTCTCATTTAGTGTCATCAGTCCACATTCGTGTTGTAAAGGTCAAGCATCTATGCTATATCACCACTTTCCTTCCATTCATTCTTTCCTCCAGTTAAATAGTGCTTTAATTACATTATTGCTTTCCGGTGTATCCCATCATACATAACAATGAACATTAATAAGCCATATATATATATATATATATATATATATATATATATATATATATATATATATATATATATATATATATATATATATATATATATATATATATATATATATATATATATATATGTATGTATGTATGTATGTATGTATGTATGTATGTATGTATGTCTTGATCGCAATATAATTTTTAAAATGAATAAAAGCCACAAGCCATCAAATTACTCACCAGAAACTGTCTTCCTTGTTTACAGATCGGAGTAACGTCCCAATGTGTATTGCAAACTGTACGCTACTCTTGTTAAATAAGGCGACGTTTACTTACGTATGGTACTGCTGATTCATTGTGTATTGACTATTAATGGGAAGCCTATTACTTGCGAGAAAAGGGTAGGGTCATACTGAAATGATAGGCTAAACAGTTTTCTAGAAACTAGGGTGACCTATCGGTGAGGATTGATTTCTAATTTTACTGAAATACACTTATGTATGTATGTATGTATGTATGTATGTATGTATGTATGTATGTATGTATGTATGTATGTATGTATGTATGTCAGTACAACGATAATAGAAATGCTAACAAAACACATTAATTAAGATTCTGGTTTACTACAAAGTAACCTGATAGCGAATTACTTCTGACAACAAACTACCAATCTATATAATTTCGCCTCGCATCTAATTTTTCTCTACTTAAGTTCAAGCCCATTTCCCAAATACAACTTTTAAATAATAACTACAAAGGTACATTTACATACTAAACGATCCTAGTAATCAAGTATACATACTACAAATAATTACAATTATGATGTCGTAATATTCTGCAAATCTCCAGCAAATAACTGACTTACCTTATCGAAGCTTTGTCTTTCCTCTACGTTTTGAAACCAAATTACTAGTGGATTCCTTTTAGAGTAAAATCTATTGAACTGCAATCATTCCAGGCAAATGCCAAACTTTCTCTGACGAGTTTGGAAAGTATCGCACCTCGATCTCACTTTTGATTGGATATCATCAAATTAAACTTAGCGGAAATGTCTCTTTCGATGTCTTTTAACGTGGGGATGGATCAAAATACGCTCTGTTAATCCCGTGAACTTTCTTTTTATCGTGGAAATAACCTTAAACATATTGGTGTGAAAACGGGAAGCCAATGTTAAGTCGTGCGATCGCGCGCCTTGGTAGACTCGAGTTTCAGGTCTCTGGCTGGTCATGGTAATCCTGAGCAAGGGTTCAACGCTAATTCCGCGACAATCTTTAGCCATCAAGCACATGGTCGCGGTAATATTTCCAAGATCGGTAGATTATAGGTTATACAGAAAATAATGTAATTCAATACGCAAAGGTATTATGTTAACATTAGAAATTTATTTACTTTTGTATTTCATCAATATCCATTTTCTTAATTTTGAAATATTTATATTCAACATTTAGTTCCTGTTCTCTGCGAAGTTATGATTACAACTCCAAGATGTGTAAAAGAGTTTGCCTTGACGATACATTACAGTTATTATACTACGTTTGAGTCATTATTGGTGACGTTTTCTTACCAGATATCGCGTTGTATTAATTTGTGCGTGACCATTGAATCAGTCAATTTTCTCTTCACATACCACGCTCTGACTAATATTAAGTATGTGTGGTCGTTGAATGAGCACATTTTCTCTTCACACATCACGTTTTTGCGAATAAAAATTATGTGATAATTGGATGAAAATATTTATCTACTCATTTCACACTTACTCAGTTGTCTTAACAAAATGCGGGGTAATCAATTGATTAGATTTATCATTTGATATCCCAAGTTCGTACCCTCACACTCTCAATCTGAGGAATTTATGTGCGCTCCCGGGTGAACATAATTTTCCTTAAGATTGCACACCAAACTTGAAGTAGTCGTTTTGGACACCGTTAAAGGGACACAAGTCATTTCGGTATTAGAAACAGTCGCGGGGGAAATTGTCTCCCCTGATCTAATGTACTCCTAATAACTTGAGTTAACATCGTATACACATACACAAATTTGTAGCAATGGTCTTTTTTGCCCACGACTGCCCAATATATTTGTCATTTAAACTGAGAATTATCTCAGTAGTTTCGTCCCACCCCACCAATCCACACATTGATTAAGGAATGATAAGCATGAAAGATTCTTGTCACAGAGACATCGGTGATATTCTTTGTGCATATCAGTGACTGCAAGCAAGAATAAAAAAAAATCGGCTGTACAATAAAATAACCGGACGTAAGAACAAATGTAAACGTTCAAATCTCCAAACCTTTAATCTAGGTGATTGTTGATTATTCAATTCATTGTTGCAGATTGTAATTTTGCATCTTGAATACATGTATACAGTGTGTTTATCAGGGTTGGATTAGGTTAAGTGTGAGTGTCGTTCGGGGTACAACATTTAAAAATGGCACTGACTTTCCACGAAAGTGCACGAAAGCAAAAATATTTTATTGATTGATATGCACTCAAAGTAGAAGTCCGATAATCCGGCACGTTCGGGACCGGCTCGGTGCCGGACTACCTAAAATTCCGGTCTATCGGGCGGTGCCCCTTCTTTTTAGTGTAGGCTTTGCCGTAAAACAAATGTACTTTGTATTTTTAACTACATACATACATAAATCGTAATTATAAGAACAATTAGGTTAATAATTAAACTACAAATACAGTATGCAAATACAACAAAGTTTATTTTATATTTCATATAATGTATGTACACGTACTGTAAAACATATTTCACTTAGATTTAAAAAAGTCACGAATGTCCTTTTGTTTTCTTGACTTTTGGCGTTTAGTATAAAACTTATTTCTAATGATATGGAAATCAATAATTTCTGAAGCACTGTAGCTAGTACTAGCCTCAGCAAAAGAGATAAACTTATTTAGTGATTCTGCAGCTTCTGCCCAGTTGATTTTTTCCTTTTCTTCCGTTTCGGCATCTGAGTCACTTTCTTCAAGATTTTGAGTAGGCTGAGGGTTTACTACACTGTTGATAATGTCCTCATCGGTTAGTTCTTGTTCAACAGGCTCATTCTCGTCGATTAGAAGCCACTCCTCTACCTCATCTTCAGGCAGGTTTTTCAAGGGATTGTCAGCACTTCTAACGACATCCAAAACTTTGGTCAGAGCGTCTTGATGGTTTTCTTCCTCATCAGTCTGTAGAGTTAGGTCAGATGCAGGGTTTGCTGCTGGCCAAAGTTTTCTCCAGCATTTTTGGAGTGTTGTATTTTTTACCTGGTTCCAAGACAGTGCAATAGCATAGACGGCATCTTTTACTGTAAACTTTTTTTGAAAATCAGTCACGTCACAGTCGGCATTTATCAGGCCTTGAATAAAAGACCTTCTATAAAAGCATTTAAAATTTTGAATAACCCCTTGGTCCATGGGTTGAATCAAAGATGTTACGTTAGGTGGGAGCAGAGTAGCAACAATATTTCCAGAAACTAACTCATCTACTGGCGGGTGGGCTTTGCAATTGTCCAAAAGAAGGATGGCTTTAGTATCTTCTGGTAGACCAAGGCTTTTGAAGGATTCCTTGACCTGAAGCACAAAGTGGTGAAAAAACCAGTCTTTAAAGAGGGCGGCAGTCATCCACGCATTTGATTGAGCATCGTATTGGACAGGCAAGTGTGTAACATTCTTAAAAGCCCTGGGTTTTGTAGATTTACCTATCACAAAAGGGGTCACTCGGTGGTTTCCAGACGCATTAGCACATAGCAAAACGGTTAATCTGTCTTTGTTTTTTTTAAAACCCTTGGCTGCTTTTTCTCCTCCCCCAGCTAGTGTAGATGTTGGTAAACATCGCCACAATAGCCCTGTTTCATCAGCATTGTAAATCTGTTCAGGTGTTAAATCATTATCAGCCACGATTTTCTCAAACTCGTCTTTGTATTTTTCTGCAGAGTTTTGGTTTGCTGAAAGTGTTTCTCCAGTTACATCAAGTCTTCGAATTCCATGCCGAAACTTAAAGTTTCTGAGCCAACCATCAGAATAATTACATTCACTTTCAGCAACTCCTAAATCTTGGCCGAATTTCTTTGCCTTTTCAACAATCATTGGCCCTGTTACCGGCTTTCCTTCAGAACGTACTGCACTAAACCATTTGAACAATACACTATCTAGCTGTTCCAGTTTTGGTTTTTTTAAAATTTGTCTAGAAGCCAATTTTTCAGTTGTTACCGATTGAGAAGCAGACTTCATTAGTTCATCTTTTTGTTTTTTAATGTCATAAATAGTTGATGAGCCAATATTAAACTCATTCATTAAAACATTTCTATTCTCATCTTTTTCTAGCCGTTTGATGATTTCTAGTTTCTGATTGAGAGTCAGTGTTACGTGTTTTCGTTTCTCTCCTTTTGAACTCGAAGGCTTAGGTTTTGAAAACATGGTCACTGTACAGTTAGAACGAAACTCACTTTGTTTATAAACAGTTTCGAAAGTTACGTACGTCACTACAGATGTACTGTATTACAGTAGAGAGTACTGAATGGCGAAGACGCTTCGTGATTGATTAACTGTGCTGCACTGCACCTGTATTTGTTGTGACAGTTGAGACTAGCCGGCCGCTAATTGTTTCCGAACAATACCGAGCGCTTCCGGATGATCCCGAACTACCCCGAAAACTTCCGAATAGCTCTCGAGCGTTTTTATTTGCTTTAAAGACACACTTTTGGAGAAAACCAAAATTTTTTACAATTTTCCGGAGAGATGCCGGACTATCGGGCATTCCGGACTGTTGGATGCCGGACTAATGGACTTCTACTTCTACTTCTATATATATATATGTGTGTATATATATATATATATATATATATATATATATATATATATATATATATATATATATATATATATATATATATATATATATATATGTATATATATATATATATGTATATATACATATATACTTTGAGTAAATATCAATAAAAGATGTTGTTCTTTCTCTCTCTTTCTCTCTCTCTCTCTTGTTGTTGTTATAGGGTTCAACGCCATTTTCAGCACACGATAGGCTATACATGGCGGCCAGTATTTTTGGTGGAGGAAGAACCCGGGAAAACCCCGATAAAGAACCACCGACCCACGAGAAGCTACTGGCGAGCTTTCTCACACAGCTGTATTAGCCGAATCTTAGACTCGAACCCACGCAGACAGAGATGAGATGGCAGTGATCCGTAACGGAGAACGCTTTAGACCACTCGGCCACTCCCCCCCTCTCTCTCTCTCTCTCTCTCTCTCTCTCTCTCTCTCTCTCTCTCTCTCTCTCTCTCTCTATATATATATATATATATATATATATATATTTATATATATATATATATATATATATATATATATATATATATATATATATATATATATATATATATATATATATATATATATATAGTGTGTGTGTGTGTGTGTGTGAATGCACACACAACTCATTGCAATGATAATACATATACCTTGAGCAATACTACTACATATACCTTTGTACAATAACAATACACATACCTGGGTGCAATATAAATACATACACCTCATGTAACGTTGTAAGAACCAAATTGCACCATGAATTTACAAGACCCTGAGGCAAATAATTCCGCGTCATAAATGCTACAAAGGTCAGCCATGCCAACAATAATGTGTCAAACCCAGTTGTATAACACGGTCATATGAACTAGTGACTGCCGCCTTATTTTGGTAGGTCGCGATTCTCAAGTAGGTGTTGAATTCCTGTGATGGCTTCAAACGAACATCAAGTGGGCGTTGTAAATCCACCCTTGACAGACTGCTGGGGAGAAGCAATGTCTGCTAATTGTGTAAATCATGTGTGAATCGACATCCACTCAGAGTTGAGACAAGCGTGGCCACCATTGGAATCCCAAGTTCAAAACTAGTATCTAGAGAACTAAGCATTAGTAGTCGCTCAACCATTTTGCGGGAAGTTGTAAGCTACTCCGATGTCATTCCAAATTGGCGGGAAACTTTGTTATTGTTAAGGAACTTGGGACAGGAAGCGTTTAGGGACAAGAGGAGCTGTAGGAGACAGAGGGAAATACCATAGTACAGTTGGTACAGAGTCTCTGGGAGACAAAAAAAGTAGAGAACGTATGAAGAAGTTGATGGTCTAGAGGAAACTGGTGTACCAGTCCATAGATAGCGTACTACAGATTATTAGAAACACAGGACAGGAGGAAAATATATCACACTACGTCAGATGATGAAATAGGTAGTCACTTGGTCGAGTGAAATACGAGAGATCGGGTTTGAAATATTTAATTTCATCTGAGAATTAACTACCTGTTATTGAATGGAATTAATTGTTACTGACGTGAATTTTTCCTTATGTATATTCAATATTTTGACTGTCGTCATCCCTGACTGGGGGGCTTGGAGATTTACATCTCTCTATCACTACTTCAATTTGTAACAAAAACGAACCAGGGTGGGTCTCTGTAATTATTAAAATTAATACTGGGATCACTCCATCTCAACCTAGTCCACGAGAACCTTAACACGGGAGCTCTTGTCCGGGATATGAGTTAGACATAAATATTTTTTTTTTACGATATAAAGTTTATTTGTAAGGAAGCAGTAGTGAACAGTGTGAGATATTGTCCAACCTGTGTATTTGAATTTGTTCGCTTTTCATATAGTGTATCTTATATTTTTATATTTGCATGCTTGGTAGGCTTTGCATTTCTTTCTGTAATTGTGAAGCAAATATTGAGAAAATATCTTACCTTAGCAAAGTTAGGGGTCGTCAGGTAGGTATTTGTTTAGAAACGTTAATATCTGTCATTTTTTTTAATAAGCTGATACAAGGTATCACTTATTGTTAGTATAATAATAACATGAATACCGAACGACAGATGGACAAAGAGTTCCGTGTCGTGGGCGCGGAAGATCGCGGCTACGAGAGAAAATCGTCTGTCGGCTTTCATAGAAGAACGCATAAAAAAGAATGGAAGTCTGGAAAAGCCATCAAAACAAAAATCCAGATGGAGCTGGCCCTGATATCCGCCGATAAAGACACCCAGAAAAAAATAGAGCTGTCTCGGATATCAGCGACCACAAAAGAAGCACGTTCATGCTATCGAAATGGAAATAGTAAGGATATGAGCAAGGGCTAACGATATGGACAACTCCAGTACAATCCCTGGGGAAGTGTACGACCATTATTCGACCACCAAATGGTACAGAGAAATATGCTGAGATTCAATGACAACAAGAAGATTTTCACCGCTCACAAACGTTTGCTGCAACATTGGGCGACCAACGTCTCAGCTTCTTTGCAAGGTTCAGCTCGCGATGCTTACCTCAACGTAGCTACTGACGAGGCTGATGACTATGTCGTACTCAAGAAGGCCCTTCTTTGACATTATCGGCTGCTGCGAAAAAGTACCGTAAACGTTCACGGGACTCGACGACAAAGACAACGGAGTCTCGTTCTCAATTCTACACCCGCGTTCGATTGTCATTTGAGACGTGGATGAAGATGGCAGACATCGGGCGATTGTTCGACGGGCTATGCGAGGTTATACTCAAGGATAATGTCCTAAATATGTTCATTCGCGAGTTGACAGTCTTTCTAGTAAAGAGAGAGAACACTGGACGCTAGAAGAAATTTCTAGCATGGCAGAGAGGTACAAAAGTGGAAGTTCGGGGGACATCCACCTAACCAGACCCACTGAATCGCGCAGTGTGGGGAAGGGAGAACCGGCTGTCTGTAACTGTGCGGGCCACGTGAAGGTCAGAGGGGAATATCAGGTAAGGATGCCACTCATAGAGCCAGACAGGCCTCACCCACGTAAACCGGACTTGCAGGTCGGCGAGGGCCGCCTACGTGTTTCAACTGCAAGCGCCAAGATCATTTTGTCAGCGACTCTTTCAAGCCGAAGACCAGCTGTAAACCAGCAAACTGTCAATGGAGATGGGGCCAGCATCTTGTACGATACTGGGTTTAGCGTTCCAACCCTTGTCGACAAGAAATACGTGAAGTCTGAGGAATACACAGGAGAGGTAACCGAAATAACCGAAGTTAAGTACGCTAATAGCACGCAGAACTCGTTGCCAGTTGCTGTCATTCACCTCGATACACCGTACGTGAAGGGGGAAATTGAAGCTGCGTGCTAGGCGGAACTGTCAAATGACGTCATACTTCATACTGGGATGTCGTTATTTGTTGCCACAACCAAACCCCAAAATCTGCACACGAATGTCTATGCGTGCTGTGGAAAGCAGATCCAAGAGTCGACAGACGAAGTCTACTCCGATAGAAGTTACGTCGACACTGGTCAGTAACGTACTTATTTCCCGCCGAACTGAGGAAGCTGCAGCAGGAAAATGCAACTTTGGCGCAGTTGCACAAATACGCTGCACAGGAAACTGAGAAGGAAACTCCAAATGTCGCGGTGAAGTTCGCGTACAAGAAAGGAATCTTGTATCGCTTCGCCAGGAACGTCAGCGAACACTTTAAGCAATTTATCGTGCCGAAAGAGAAGCGAGGCGAAGTTTTAAACTCGCGTACGAAAAAAAGTCTGATGTAAGGACAGGTAGGAATTGCCAAGACGCGTGACCGTCTTGTCAAAGAATTGTACTGTCAAGGGGTCAAGTGAGATATCAGGTGGTTCTGTCTCTCCTGTGACAAGTGTCATAGAATGCAACCGAAAACGGATCATCGATCCGTTCCCTTGGGGAGTACCGTATCCCAGGCAAAGTATTAGAACAAGCGCGCAAAATCACGCCGGTATGACGTAGAACACAAAGTGTTGTTGATGTCCCAAAAACACAACAACAATTTTCTTGTTTCTTGGAGTTGGCCGTACGTCGTAACGGTGAGAGTCTGATGTCATATCTATCGGATACGACTACCAACTAAGAAGAAGTTATACCATGTCAATCTATTTTAAGCGATACCGGGAAAAGGAAACTGTTAGCGATTTTGTCGTCGCCACCGTCAACGAGGATGCTGAAAGGGTGAATACTATCCCGAGCTGTCCGTTAACGAGACCTGAGACAACATCAGACGAGGAGTGCGACCTCATCATGACCGTGGCAAGAGATTGAGACGTTGATGGCCGGGTATTTAGATGTACTTACGGAAATACACAGGACACAGTCACTTGTCGAGTTCAGGTTAAAGCTGGTGGAAGATCGGCCTGTCCAGCGAACATCCGACCCCTTGCTCCACGCAAAACGACAATTCGCTAGGGAGGAGATGAATGCTCTGGGAATAATCGAGCCTGCCGACTCTCCGTATAGCTCTCCGGTAGTCCTAGTGCAGACGAAAGAAGGCGCACATAGGTTTTGTGTCGACTACCGGAAGCTGAATCAGGTGAAGAAATTTTAAGTGCTACCGAACCTAGGACATATTTTTGCTTCACTCGCGAATGAGAACCTTGTATCAGAATGGGGTGTGGCCAAGGGATATTGGCAAATCCCTGTGAGAAAGGAGGATAGGACAAAGCTTTTTTTTTTCTACTCCCGATCGGACCTACCAATGGTTGGTCATGCCATTCAGAGTCCCGAATGTGCCCAATATCTTCACTTGAATGATGTGGAAGATGTTGCCGAACTTGCGATATAGGAGTGTCCACAGAACCACAACTTCATGGGTGATCTCTTGGTAGCCACATAGAAGTCTGATGAACACCTCACTCTGATACTTAACGTTTTGGAGCTGATAAGTCAAGAGGGATTGACGGCTCGCCCTTCCGAATATCACCTAGGATTCCGAACCTGATTTAATTGGAACACACCCTTAGTAAGGACACGTTGTCCCTCTAAATGTCAAAAGTTGAGCAGCTGGGAAACACCGCACGGGCCACAACGAAACCTGATGTGAAAGTATTCCTGGGATTATCCTTGTATTTTCTAAGGTATGTGGCCGAATTCAGTGATATTTAAGGGCTGTTGTCTTACCTGACGAAGCAACGGGCCCAGGTTAACGTTATTTTGGACGGATGTGTGAAGGCACGCCTTTTAAACCCAAAAAGAAAAGCTTATATCCGACGCGTTTGTCTGCTGACCAGAATCGTGTTGGAAATATCACGCTATGAGCGACAAAAGTACGGAGGCAAGTTCCTATTGAAAATTGACCACCATCCTCTCGCCTATCTCAGGCAGACGAAATTATCGAATGAACGCTTGATGCGATAGTCGCTGTTCTTACAGCATTACTAGATACAGATCAGATACGCAAAAGGAACAGACAACGTAGGCGCTTATTTAACGAGTAGAAGCGCTGAAACGGCAAAGATCGCTATGTAATTAACCATGTGTTGTGTGTATTTTCGTACTCGGAGTCAGCGTGTAGCGTCGCTATGATTTTTCATGTATTGGGTGTCTAACGCACATTTGCGTTTGGAGCTATTTTTTGCAACGACATCTTCAAGCTAGCAGTGGTATCCATTTTAGTATGGATTCTTGTCCATCACATATTCGCATCTTTCTGTATATGTTTATAAACGAATGGTTATGCTTTTTGACAAAATCCAGGATCCTGTCTTCAGTTCAAAAATCGTGTCGTTTAGACATTTGCTGATATATATTTTTCATTTGCGATAATGTCTTTTTCATTCGAATTCACAGTTTTGCTTGGATGTCTTTTTACGGAATGGTGATATTCCTTTTGTATTTACTATTTTGTCCATGACTGGTTACCGACATTGCCTACCCCTCACACCCCAACCGGACTCAGGTATATATATATATATATATATATATATATATATATATATATATATATATATATATATATATATATATATATATATATATATATATATATATATATATGTGTGTGTGTGTTTGTGTGTGTGTGTGTCAATGCCAAATTTTTCGCCAGTGAAATCCATTAATTAATTTCTAGTCTAGCCGACAATTAACTGTCTTGGGGTAGAGTTTGGACGAAGGAATGTTTACCTAACTGGGTCACATTGGTACTATGTTGATAGTAAAAACGAACTAAGTGTATGACAGGCTTAAAAGAGGGAATTTCTCACGTATAGCTGTCAAAGTTATTTGAAACAAATGGTAGGATTTTATTTCGACCCCAGGTGGCATTTTTGGCATCTTGATAGGCAGTTTCTAAATTTTTGTAGGAATAGCATTTATTCCGATTAGTCAAATCTGAAATCAGAAGGGTGTGTTGAACCCTAAAATTGGGGAAATATATTCTCTGAGCAAATGAATTTGAACCAGTCTTGGAAGTGCCTCTGAAAGAGACGGTAGTGTTAATTCCCACATAGGAGAAGACTCCGGAGGTAGTTTTAGAGCAGTGCCTTCGTAACAATAAGCTCAGGAAAGTCCGCCGGAAATCGAACGGTAGAAGCACGCCAAAAACACAATGTATTTAACTCAAATTCGCATTTATCATGATGTAATTTATATGTTTCGTCGTTACAGATGCATGATGTATTGATACTATGATACGAATAGTTTGGTATTACATTGATTTAATAACGTACTTTGATATCATGTTTCTTCGTTACAGATGCATGATGTGTTCATATTTTTGTATGGATAGTTTTGTTATTACATTGATTTAATAATGTACTTTTTGAATTCTGAATTAGCATTTTCACCTTATATACTTAGGTAGGTTAATGGGTGGTGTAGAAAACCCGCCGTGCAAATTTATGATTGGAAAGTGTTACATTAATTTGAATTATCATATTAGTGAATACTGATTGTGTGCTATGATATATTGCCTCACTTTACGGAATGATTTACGGGAATATATGTGACTTTCCCAAATTCTGATGTCGATAATTAGCGGTATAACTGTATTGATCTGAAGACTTGTGTAGTTTTGCTAGCCGTATAAAAGTTAACACTGATAGTAAGATCTGATTGTCCGAACCAGAAAGACGGACGGACAATCTCAACTCTCAAAGCATAACGAGATACTTAGGGCGTTTTACCCTTTTCTTTTCAAAGGAAAATAGTTTGTTTGAAGAGTGAGAAATAGCGAGGAAGTCGGGATTCAAAAGAAGGGAAAAGAAGTCAGAAGTCAGAGTTGTGGAATCCCACGTTCAACCAAAGGGCAAGCTAAAGTCGTGAGGCAAGCAGAAGCAAAAATCAGTTGAGCAGGTCATTGAATTTCCCAAGCAGTCCAATGTTAATGAACACTCGATTTCGTGATGAAATTTGCAATCAGCTATTAACGGCTAAATTCATCTATTTTATTAGTGTTTTGAATTTTAATTAATGTATCCATTATTTTAAAGCTTCGGTTAAAGTGCTTCTGAACTAAGAATATTCAGAAGGAAAGCAAATTGCAATTTACTGTGTCATTCTTCTCTTGATTGTATTTTAATTAAATTCTTAATTTATCTTTACGGGGGCTCGTGTGTTGTCTTTGTTTAAGATACCGTCTTAGATTACCATATCCATTCTAACCGGGCAAATCACACCGTAGAGGTCATTCCTTAGATAAACGAGTATTAGCGTTAGGCGGTTTCGAGTGTTGTTTTCCAAGCTGCGCAATACCTCTGACCAGGGGCTTGTGCAATATTGTACTAATAGCACTTGATACCGAAGCACCCCGTTACAATATATATATATATGTGTGTGTGTGTGTGTGTGTGTGTGTGTGTAATCATGGATATGTTGATGAAAGTGGGCTAAACTATATCTTATATTAAACATTCTTCAAATTCTTATCAAGGTTTGATTTTCTATGATTATGGTAAATCTGAAGTCAATGCAGTATTGTTTCACTTGATCAAAATTTATATCACCCGTGCAAGATTAAAATACTTTATATGAACAAGCAGCACATTATTACTACATTAATTTATTTTTCAAAGACTTTATCACAGTAGAATGGAATATCACATTGCAGTATCACAGAATATAAACAAGAAAATATAAAATATATATTGTGATTTGTTTAGAGGCATCATCTATATCAACTGTCTTAATAACATCTCTTAAAGACAATAAGCTGAATAAAACATACATCCATATTCACTATTTGCTAATCAACACATTGTCCCTCCCGATATATCACATAACAAAACATATTTGTGTTAATCATTTTCTGCATTTCAATATTCTTCAATATTCTAATCAAAACGAATCATTCGGATTCCTTCGTCTTGCTTTCGGTATATATTGCAGAAATTCATTTGCCTTCTTTTTTACATCTGCCGGTACACTACGATTTTTAGCAAGGAAAACGAGCTTCTTTTCCAAACCGCTATTCATGCTCAGTTTTCCTTCTTTAAATCGTTCTAAGTCTCTGCAAAGACCGTCATAGCAAATTCTCCAGTGCAAGGATACAATTGTTGGATGAAATGTATTCGACGTAATACGAATGTCGCGAAGGACTGCCTTCTCCGTTTCGGACAACAGGTCTATAGGCGTATCGCGTGTGTATTGTCGTGGAATATTGGCCAGAATTGAAGCTTCTACCTTTTGGAGCAAATGTTTGGCTTTTCCCTTGACCGATTGTGGGACTTTGGGATTAAAACTAAAAAATTTGAGCTTTGGTACAAACGAGACATTATACTCAGGATCAGCTCTCAACTTCTCTATTGCACAGTCGATATCGTATTCTTCAATTTTCCATTTCAAGTCGATGACGGTTGGATGGAAATAAATAGGTTCATCACCTGATATCAGCCTGATGTACCTTAGGACTCTGATATCAGTCTCTGAGATGTTTTCCACTGGTGTGTTAGACGTGTATTTTCTTTGTATATCCTTCGTGACGACCTCACAAACCTGTTTTCTCAGCTTGCTTGCATATTCTCTTATTTCCTGTTGCCCATATTGTTCGATGTCATGCAGTTCTTGATCAAGATTTCGAGAGGAAATAAACGTCTCGGGAGTTTTTAGGTCGTTTTCAAGTTCACTCAGAAAGGCCCGTATATATCCATGCTTAAGGTTCTGTATTACACTAGGCTGGTCCGGTATATCTCTGAAGTAAATGTCCTTCAGTGCCTTAATCTGAAAATAAACGTTGTTTGGATATCTTAAACTTTCGCTTCATTGAATGTTTATGGTGTTATGTTTGATTTGTGTGTCTGTAACCCAAAATAACATCAACTAATAACAAAAGAAGAGATTTCAACGTATACAACCTAGAGCGGTAAGCATTCTCTAGCCACACTGCATTCGCCTGGCAATTTATATTAATATTTTTTCTGTTTTATTTGAAAATCTCGAGAGTCTTTGTTCACTAAGTTTGATGATAATTACACTTCTTTCTAAAATTTGCATACACATTCACTTCCAAATCTCTTACTAACAACAGTTGGCTTCCTGCCTGTAATAATCATGAATGGGTATCATCTTTGAACAGTCTGCTAAAAGTGGTAACGTTTTATTGTAAATGTACAAGGAGTAAAGACGAGTGGAATTTGTAAGCCATATGGTGAGAGGAGCAGTTGTTCGGGACAGTCGATTGTTGTTATTAAACTGAGAACTGGGTATCTTAATAGGAATTATACATGTGTTTTGTTTCTGTTAGCAATATTCACAGAATGCCGACGAGGTTGTTGAAACACACGTCCTAAGAGCGAGGGTTATAGCATAGAACACTGGTTCCAGTAACATCAACAAAAACTAGTTTTATAGCTTTCTTGTCTTAAAATAGACTAGGATGTTTTCAATTATCATATGCAATTTAAAGTTTTCTCAGTAGAGGCAAGGATCCGGAAAACTGGTTACAATTAATTTTTATTTTTGGGAGAAGCGCGCTACCGTTCAAGTGATGTTAAATTGTTACTGTTCTCGTAAAAGAGCCAGCTTGAATGATCTTTTGAGAAAAGACAACATTTGCAAATCTTTCATCATAATATATCTAATTTCTGAGAAACTGAGCGCAAAACCAGACGATTGGTAAATTGCGTTCAATTAGATAGATTCAGGACCGTAATTTGATTGATAAACAAATTTGATGACACTATCCTCCAGTGATGGTAGACCAAACGAGCCATCACACTAAGAAAGTTTCTATAAGAATGAATATTTAGGTTTACAGACGAAAAGTGTCTAACGTACATTATCGTTTCATGATAATTATTATGTTAATGTGCACTATATTTCATCGCAATAAAGCATTTAAAATGAACAAAGTCATTTAGTCTTAATCAAAAAGTCAGAGTTTGCTTTCGTTGCATTGCAATGGAAAGTCAAACTAGGACATAAAAAGTAACTAATCGAGATAAAGAAAAGTATCTCAGATTTTGCTGTGGTAAGTGACACACCGAATAGTTACTAAAATTTAAAAATATAATATACTTCTAACACAATTATCACTTTTACGGCAAATAAAATCAGTTATCATGTTATCATGATAGGATGACTGTTGTGCGCACAATTTAACTGTATACGAGACTAGTATCATTTTTATGTCATATAGAGTATATAAGAAAGTATCCACTTACTGAAAGAAACCACAATGGAAGCGTAGTTATTGTTCGTCTAGTTTTTTGCCATATATATATATATATATATATATATATATATATATATATATATATATATATATATATATATATATTTGCAAATTGTAATATAGAAACAATAAAAGCAAGCCGAGAAAAAGGAAACTTTATATCGAAGATATTCAATAATGTTTCATATTTGTCTTTGATAACAAAACTAAATAATTGTAATTGCCGGTTTCTTGATATATATACGAGTAACGTACCTCATCCTCATCTGTTATGGCAGAATATTGTGTCGACGGTCTGTATTTAACACTCATGTCTTTTAGAATCGCCTCACTGGCTTTTTGGCGTCGAAGTATTCGTCTTTCCTTCATAGTGGGATCAATGTAAAACTCGATCTCCTCTTGAACCAGCTCTGCGTATTTGTCAATCTGTCCATTCTCTTCTAGATATCTGAACAAAAGTGGGAACAATTACTTTGCATTATTTTGTTACGTATATTTGATTTAAATCATTTAATTTAGTTTGTCAGATTCAAATTTGCCATTTTGGGTTTAGAATTCGTTAGTTGGGAGAGATGTTCAAGAAATGGATGACCTATATAATTTACAAGTAAACAACAGATGTTAACCTCATTTTCTGACTTTGTTTCAGACCGTAAACAAGCTTCTAAAATGATTGGTTGATTCTACGGACATCTTTCTAGATCATAATGTATACTTGACTTTGCAAGCAGGGGTTCGTTCTATGACCTTCTAGAAAATCACGTGACCCCTTCCTGTTTACGAGAGAATCAGTATATAGCTGTGTTTTAGAAGCTAACGATTTAGTAGTTAGTCTGGGCTTTGGAATACAAAGATGTGTGCGTTATTGTTTGAGTGTAAATTATTTCACTTCGTTTGAGATCAAGAGGAATTTATTGTGTTATTTATCTAGAAATTACTTGTGCTCATTTGAATTATTATTAAAATAAAATAGACTTCATCGTAGTCCATATTGGATTACATCGTCAAAATTCGAACCTGGAACTATTAAGACATTTATGTATCAGAACTCTTGCAATTCCACTAGTGGATTATTTTGTGAATTCTTTTTGGAATAATTTTTGGACTTGATTCTCTAAAACCGTAAGTATAAATATTTTCTTTTATGAAAATATTTGTACTCAATAAATTGTTTGTTAAATTTGTACAAGCTTGTTTTTTCACTTCTTTCTATGTTGCTGCTTTTCTCGAGCACGTAACAATTTGAAGAATTAGTACTTATATGGTGCTGTGTGATGTGTATAGCTTCGACATGTGTTTTAAACATTCACTATCAATAATATTTTCCACATTATCTTTATTTGCTCCTACATATTCAATAGGTAAAATGTACATGTCCAAGGTATTTTATTCATACGGTAGTTTAAACTAATTTTCTTTCATTTCTGTCATTTATATAATTCACTAGTGATCTTTATGATTACTTGACATGTTATAATAACCAACGGCATAATGCTTTAATGTTAAGTTATTAACAAACATCTATCCTTGTTATCAATTATATCTGGATTATGATTTATATTTACTTTTGAGGCTAGTGCTTTGCTTTTTTGGCGTTAATTTGGTTTTGTGTCTATTAATGATCGATTAATTAGTTTTAACCTTAATTGCCATCAGATAGTAAATCTGTTATGAGATGCTCTTCAACATTAATACATTCATGTATTTTACCTCATTAATAATGCCTTCAACGTTTCTGTGATGGATACCTGTTTGTTTCTGATGTTATTTGAAATTTATGTATACAATTTTGAAATATTAGCTCAATATAGTGGCAATGACGATATTACCGATTATTATGCTTTCATCAAATGTGTTTAGTTTGCTAATGTATGCAGTTTTTATGTCACTGTTACTTATTATAGTTCTGTCATAATTATTACGATTTCCTAAGGCACGAATTACAAGGAGAATATCTTCATTATATTCCAGAAGCACAAGACATATCCCACCAACTACAGTGGCTAACACACATTCATTCTCTTAAATGTTTTGCACACGCATGCAATCCGTTATGAAATGTTCAGATTTATTGCATCAAATGAATTTTATTTTTCGCAATTAGAATTTGTTGCAGTTGGGTTAATTTGTCTCATTTATAGGTGTTAAAGTGAAATGTTAGATATTTTCTTAATATGTGTTTAGGTATTGATCTATTTTATTTTATATATTCCATGATATGCTGTATGTGTATTCAATGGTTTTCTGCAAGCTAACATTTTCTCACGTTTAACAATCTCTATTTATGTCTTGGGTACTGACGTCTATATTGTTGTTACTCATGTTTATGGGAATAATTTCTTCTGAAGATTCTAGAGTTTTAAAAATATTTAGCAAAGTATTATGCTGCCTTATCGTACCTTTTCTGTTTCTCGAAAACATCTGGTATAAGCGCAGTGACGTCACCACTGGCATAGTCAATCATTTCCTGTGTCAAAGGTCGCTTTGCCCAGTAATCATTTTCATTCTTGCACCACTCTATCTAAAATTCAATTACAAAGTAAAATCATAGAGATATGGATGCATATCATGTATATGGTATATTCTCATCATGATGACAGAAACACGACAGAAAAATGTTATAACAACCAATGTTATTTATACAAATAAATGTTCCTCTAGCATTGGGCCAAATAATCAATTCTTGTTAGCGTGCGAATTATATTTGTTGTTTTATAACGTTTCAACTCTGCTTTCTAATTTGTCCTTCTCCTTCAGCTAATGGACTTCAACTTTGTCGCGAATATACGTGCATGTTACATGCATCAATATTAAGAGATTATACTTAGGTCACATTTTCATTCAAAGTCTTTAAATGAAATTGAAAACAGGGAATGGTGCAGCCTTTAACATGCATTATTGAAAAGCTGAGATGTTTCGGTAACACTGCAAATGTTTCTGTGGAATTATTCAAACATATCGTAATTTGCTGTAACACTTTGCAGTCATAACAAATCATATAAATAACATATTCCTCAAGGTACACTGTTTCTTGTTTCCCAATGTCTTGGCATTATATATTAGCATAGTTTTCCATTTTTGTATTACTTTATCACTATGTCTGATAAGAAAATATTTTGCAATAATTATCATTTAGAATAATAGCTGAAAGAACATTTGAAATATGAGGATAAACCTTCACGTCATCTTTGGCTTCGTACACCTTCGCTGTGTCCGAATATGTACTACAAAGTTCTGCAAGCTTGAGTCGGTATGGAAGTCGGCGTCCCTTGTGTTCAGCAATCACAAGATGTGCCACCTATGAGGAAGAAGTTGATATACTAATTATATTTATCGCTTTGGTAAAGTAGAAGCCGGACAGCAATTTTTTTAAGTATACAGCTTACGTACGGAGTATTCCATTTTCTGTACGTAATATATAGGTTAAAATTGTAGATCTGGAAATAAGAACCTTAAGAGAAATTATACCCTTCTTTTGAAATACTTATCGACCTAAATACATGCTAATAACATGCCAACCAGTACAACAAATACTTATTCTTCGTATACAAAGCAAGGCCACTAAGAAAAGAAAACAATAGCCCACATATTTCAAATTTGTCCTATTAATCTTGATGGGTTGGTAAAAAAAAAGTTAAACACACGAGTCTAACGTTAATAATTCTGACATTACGCCAGATTATATGCACTTTTAATTTGGCATTCACGAGACAATTTTATTATTTACCTGCGTATCAAAGACGTTATCAAGTTTGATGCCAAACTGATGGAAAAGGGCTGCACTGTCTCCAGAACAAGAATGCATAACCTAAAATAAAAGTAGTAGCTAAATAAAGGCATTTACATGATGCCGAATGATAAGTATAATTAATGTCAGGATGCTAATCGACCATGTTAGAGATATTTAAATGGTCCTTGTTACATGCAGAATGCACACACACACACACACACACACACACACACACACACATACGCACACAGTTTGTCAGTTTTTTGCATATATATATATATATATATATATATATATATATATATATATATATATATATATATATATATATATATATAGATAGATAGATACGTGTGTTTGTGAAGAATTACACATTATCATTGAGTGTGCATTTAACTGAGGACAACCTCGCTTACCTTGATGCTATCAAGGTAAAAACGTAATTTTGATTGATTTCGGTGTTAGCGAATGCGCAGAATATGAATGAAAACATTTAGTGAGTATTTAACCTTTCCAGGGCTAAACAGACAGTACCTTCTTAACGAGGTATCGGTAGTGCTACAATATGATATATCACACACACCCCAAAAAAATGTCTTATCGTCTTCACTAGTATGAAAATGTATGTTTAAACATGCATGTCTCAAATTAATAACACTTCAAGGACAGCAACATTTTGCTAAATCGAAGTTATTAGGACACAGAACAGAGCTAAATCAAAAACGTAATAACCAATAGTTAATTTATGCTATTGAATATCAGTATATATTGGCAAGACTATTATGAAAAGAAAAGTGACCTTTTAATCTTGTATCAATCTACTTCTGAAAATAATGTTCCAATAGTTTGTTTCTTACTACAGTCTTATCAGTGTATTTTTCTTTGTTACCTTCACTATATGTGGCGATGAAAGAACGTTTTCCAGACCCGTGTCTTTGAAGAAGCTTTTGTCCTGTTCTTTTTCATCCTTCATGACGTCAAAGAGGTATACATCTCCGTTGATCGTCCCAATTTGCATGAGTGTAAGTGGACCTTTTGTGCCAAGTTGGACGCCTTCAGAATCCACGGCTATAACCTTTTCCTGTTGTAACTTTCTTACTGCTGATATACATGCTTTTTTTTCCCGAGGGGAGAACACTAAAACTTTGGTTGCTGACGCCATGTAGGACTTTATCACTTTTATAACGCACAATCAACGCTGAGTCAATTCTGAAACAAACTGTAAATAAAAGCCATATTTTAAGAAATTAGGTATATAAAAAAGGAGTTGGTTGAGTTTCCACTTACTTTCTTTTTATACGACATTTGCCTTAGTTTATATCATTTCTACAGATCAAATTCATACCACTCCATTTTAGTCTCAGAGGAGTTTTATTATGTAAACGTTTTGATAACACCGGTCATGATTTATTCCAACAGAATCTATCCAGTGTTCGATATCCTTAACTAAAGGAATGAACATTGCTACATTTATATCTTTGTAATTTTATCGTTATTAACTTCCAAAAAGGAGTTTATGAATTCTAATTCAATTTATTGCTGGTCGTACAAATTTGTTAGTTTATGCATGAAAACCGTATCACTCCTGATACTAGAGTAACTTGCATCACAGTCCACTGCAGAATCTGACAAATATATTTAGAAGAACTTTCAAACTCATGCTTGGCAATTTAATCACTTTGCGTGTTGTGAGTCTTTCTGAAATCGCCTGATGGGCTGGCAAATATAGTGGTCAGATATTAGTACTAAATTTGCAATAATAAAACCGAGGAACTATTTCACATCAGACAAGTACTTTTAGGTGATCACAACACAAAGACTTTCTCATATTTACATATTTTACCGCAAACAATAGATATCATTACCACCAACATTAAATTCAGTCAGTATGAAAAATAGGTGTTACTCTGGACAGCACTCTCATTCACACTGTACTAACATAGCTTGATCATATGCAAGACAGCATATCGTGAGCTGAGACGCATTAGCTCTATTCGCAAATATCTTTCAGATGATGCCCCTGAAACACTTGTGTGGTCATTACTACTTTCAAGACTGGATTACTGTAACTCAGTAATGGCTGGTTCGTCTCAATATCTACTCCAGAAACTTGAAACATTTCAAAACAACAGCTGCTCGGATCATTAGAGTGCCACAGCCATAGCAAACCTTCCCGCTGCTCTGTACCCTACACTCGCTATCAATTCGGTCCAGAATCAAACAAAAAAAAAATTTCTGTGCTACGTTTCACTGTAGGATTCCAGTCAAACATACTTATCGGGCCTCACCCATGTGTAGACTACGAACACGAAGTCATATGGACCAGGTTCTTTTGAATACCTGGGCCCGGCAACTTTGTAATGAGTTTCCCATTGAAACTAAACCCAAAGACATAGCGATCCTTTCCATGAGTGCTCTTAAAACACATTTTTGACTCAATACTAAACATAAAGACCTAATAATGTTTCCTACATTAAATGTTTTCAGCGGGTTTTTTTTGTTTGTTTTTTTTTTTTGTTGTTGTTAATTTCATTGTGGTTTTTTTTGTAGTCGTGTCTTTATATATGCTGTAAAGCGCTTAGAGCTTCTAAAGATTTGGCGATTTACAGTCAACATTTTCATTATTATTACTGTTATATATTAATATTATATAAGCGAGTCTAGACGGCACACTGTGACAATATTGATTATCAGGTTTCCTCAGATCGACAACAACAAGTCTTACAAAGTGGGATTGATTTTATCTGACCTGAATGATGGTTTGATAATGTTCAAATATACCGTATATACTGACTTGTGTCAAACTGCAAACAGCACTGACAAATTTGCCGTCGAACGATGCGCCTGCAGATTTGTGTCTATGCAATTGTTTCTTAGTAATCAGTAAGACAAACAACATAGACCCAGAACTGCAGGCACGTTTTGTTACAATCGATCATTGTGTTTTGCAGTTGCCTAAACTAATAAGCGTATATATGTTATTGCTTCTAAAGACAAAACAAACATAACATTAACAAATACATATGTACTCTGTGTCAATGCATTTGTGTACCGTGTGTCAATGCATTTGTGTACCGTGTGTCAATGCATTTGTGTACCGTGTGTCAATGCATTTGTGTTCCGTGTGTCAATGCATATGTGACTTTAACTACAATTCTTGTTCGATAGATTTATGACACGAGTAGTTGTGCATTGTAGGATGAAATTTTGACTAATTTCATGACAGGAGTCGTTGTGTAGTGTTTCTTGAAATTTACAATAGTTTTATGATATTAGTAGTTGTATATTCTGTGATGAAATTTACAATACTTCCATGACAGGAGTAGTTGTGTATTGTGTGACGAAATTTACAATAATTTCATGACAGGAGTAGTTGTGTATTGTTTGACGAAATTTACAATAATTTCATGACAGGAGTAGTTGTGTATTGTGTGATGAAATCCGGCAGTGTAATAAATTAGAAGAACCCAATCGAGATACAACGTAATAATGTGTACAATTTAAAATTAAATTACATTAAGGACGCTTGAAATCTTTAATGTTTCACCTTTGTTCATGAGCTCTTTGATCTCTTCAAAATATATATGTTTGCAATACTATCTCTAGTATATGAGCAATGTAAACAAGTATTATGATACTCAAAATAAAATTGTTCAAAAGACGAACAAGGAATATAATTAATATATATATATATATATATATATATATATATATATATATATATATATATATATATATATATATATATATATATATTATATTCACTGACACCTTCACTTTTTTTTAAAATGTTTTGCTATATCACGTAAAGGTCAATCGATGGGTTCAAATATATTTTCAGTATCGTATATTATTTGATGTTATGTTTTACTATTTGTATTGATCCTTTTAGTTATGAATCTGAAATTTTCGTTATTTTCCAAAGGTATTGATTTATAACGGTATTTTTGAAATAGTGTTTCATTTTTAATATTCTCTTTTGTTTCCTCCCTGCTATACCAATATCATGTTTTTCTTTTGACTGGTTATGTAATTCTCTACGCATTGCTTTTCACGTATGTAGGTGGTTTTGTTCCTTTATACACAATTATATATTAAATTATTTAACTTCTTAAAGTAACATTGAATTAGATTGATATTTGATAAATTTAAAATAAGAGGAAGGTAAAAAAATACTCGAATTAAGATTAAAAAAAAAACACTGGTAACTTCACACAATTGAAAGACTCAAGTAGACCTTGTATGAGGAAAAATGGAAAACGTTCACAGGAGGTTTAGTTCATGCTGAATGTTAAAAGTGAAGAAATCAAGAATATATATATATATATATATATATATATATATATATATATATATATATATATATATATATATATATAAAGTTCACCCGTGCTATGTACCTTTATTATTTGGCAAGAAAGTAAAGTTGTATACGTTTGTAAACTGATGAGATTGGAAAGCTTGTACTGCGCAAATCGGTTGAGTCTGTGAAAATCATCACGGATTTCCATTCGTTAAAACATTACGTTTTCTTGTACATCACAATTCAATAATGTTTTCACAGGGAAACAAATTATTCTCGATACATTTTTGAATAACACAAATATCGAGATTTTAAAAAAATTGGTTAAACTTAGAATTTTAGTGAGGGTTAACATAGACAAAATATCATTTAAAGTTTTGAACTGGATGGAGGCATGGATGGGAACGAGTTGTAGCCTCTTTATTGTTTGTGCATCTGGGTTGGGATAAGTCCATCGATTTATTCATTTAGTTTTTGCAAGCGTTAGTACAGCATATGTAGGCGTGGTTATCAAGGCCTTTATGAACAATGAAGTTTTAAAGTACGATGAAATATAGATATCTGCCATCTGTTAGTTGACTAGCATCTCGGACTTCGTAATCAACGCTGTCAGTTATAACTAGATCACTCAGAATTTTAATTATGGTTGAATATAACCTATACAAGGAAATAAAAACGTAACAATGAAAACAAAAACTGAAAATGCAACTCTTCTAAATATAAATACAGGAAGTGTGAAAATATATAGGAAGAAAATAAATTGAAATAAGAAAATGTATTATCTTACAAACTTTCAGTAAAGGATACAAACTTATTTTTTGTAATGATGCAATATTTTTCCATTACCAATGGATATGCTTATACGCACGTATCTTATTATATTCTTTGGAGACTAAGAAACGGAATTTTATATTGCAATTGACGGTCATATTGTCAACGAAATCTGATTTGAAAATCCACTAGACGGTCAACAGTTAATATTCGTTTATAAATCGACAACATTCGGTAGATCTGAGTCTATGCAATTTGTCATGAGTAATCAGTACAAAAATCAAACAGACATTGATCTGCCGGCAAATGCTGCGACAGAAAATCAGGGTATACGCTGCCTGCAATTAGACTCCACTTACAAGCGAGTATGTGCGGTAACCGGTAGCTAGCATATACCTTTAAGGACAATGCTGGTGTTGTTTTCTCTTTGTTACCATAGCAATTTTGATCATCTCCAAAATAATTCAGCCAGTTTCATAAGCGACACGATTGAAAGAAGGACGTTAAATTCTAACTCGTGATGTAAATGGATAATATCAAAGATAAAATTGTTATAATTATGGATCGATTTGTAATGTTTAAAGCACAGTTACATGATGTGTCTAATAAACTACAATACAACATTTTAGGATACATTAGCCACATATATTGAAACTAGCACAGTTGTGGACAGGGCCGGCACTTCCGTTAGGCGAACTAGGCAATCGCCTAAGGCGCTGGGCTAAGCGTTTATTTTATGATGGGCGGGTGGGGAGGACGTGAGTGGAAGGGGGCGCCAGATAAGGGTTTATTTCATGATGGGCGGGTGGGGAGGATGTGAGTGGAAGGGGGGAGCCAGATATCTGATCTAGTAGGGCACCAAAATGCCTTGCACCGGCGCTGGTTGTGGATTGTTTAAACATCCTATTTCTTACATCTCGACCCAAGTAAATACCTCACCCCAAATAGAAACATTTTGAACTATTTTAGTTATCTGCCAATTAAAATGTTTAACGTGTTGACATTTTTGACATGGTCATGCGCACGATAGTATTGATCCGATTTTAGCCGGTTTTAATTATTGTTTACTGTATAATATCATTCTCGCTGCACTTGTCTCGACATTTAAGTTTTAAAAAAAAAGTTTGTACGACCTCGGAATTGTATCATAAAGTTTTACTACAGGATCGTAGAGGCTGAATACAATTCAGTGTTTTATCCTGTCGTTCTTACTTGTGCAACTTAACAACATTTTCGATTAAGCATGGTCATTCTAGCATCAGATTTAATAAGAACATTTGGTCGCTACCAGTGTAAGGTCTACTTTGTTTGACATTTCTGTTTAACGATTGATGGATATTTTCATTGTTGTTCTGTTTAACGTATTCATTTAATTCGGTTTTTTTTTTGGAAGATCATGTGGTTGTTCTTTGTTCTGCATAAGTTCTCTATGATGAAGACACCCAAAAGACCACTTTGAAAAGTTTATAATAGGGACAAAGAAGTATTGATCAATCTGAGATTTGTAATAGAGAGTAGTTTAAATTTACTCTCCCATACCCCTTCCCATCCACTTTGCCAGTTATCCAATATATCGCAAACGTACCTTCACTACGTCGAGGTCCGTGACACAACATCCAGAAGGAAGGGATGAAAATATCTAGATTAAACTGAAACAGTGACTTACCGTGATGATGAACCATAATCACATCCCATTAATAAAACGTGTAAAAACTATAATTAGCATTACATCCTTATAACGCTTGATAATGAGAGAGAGAGAGAGAGAGAGAGAGAGAGAGAGAGAGAGAGAGAGAGAGAGTTAACAGCAAATGCAGATATGAATCAAATAACCAAATTAACTAAATGCTCGGACGATAAAATACAAGGAGTTTGGTATATTTTCATATGATAACGGTAATGAAAAAACAAATTCAGGTCTGATGTTCATTTCAAAATCAGAAGCTTTCAATTTGACAAAGTAAAGAGAAGTAGCCGCATTACAAGGTTAATACTTAAAAGACACGAGATTGAACTCTTGCCTAGCAAATATTTTATGAAATTTACCTTATACTTTTCAAAATATTATAAAAAAAACTTATGTACTGACTTGCATCAGTAAAATGAAAATATCCAGATAAATCCATGATTTAATAATAACCAACAAAATCAATTTCCAATAATAAAAAAGAACACAATTATTAAAACAAACACCTATTCATCGAATACTCATATTGTTTCGTCGTCCCCTTGCCAGCATACATGGTTTTATAGTGCATTGCCTTGTAACCAGCTGAATCCAACATTATTAATATACTAATACTACATTTCCTTCTTGAAAGCTCCTATATTTGTCGTCCAGGCATGCCACTTTTCGACAGCTAGAAAAGGCATATAAGCACAATGTAAGTATTAGATACCTACATCTAGATGGTTCTATTGTTTCATTTTTGAAATACATTTTGAAGTTTAGTGTCAGAATCACCTTAACTGTGATGTATACTACTAAAACTAGGATCAGATAAAGTTCCATTCAATGATCTGACTTGGAAACGTTTACACTTTACCAGTCATAACGTCTCGCCCGCAAATGTTACTGACGTTTTTACAGCTTGTTCGACACATTAGAGTTTCTATTAAAACGTTCTACAGCTGTCTTACAAATACTCTTGGAATAAGTAATCAACATTTTGTAACAACCAATTTGCTTATAGTTAAGGTTAACATGTATTTGAAAGAAAGTGATGACTACTACATTATTTCGGAAAACTAAGAAATTCGAACTTGATGCCATGTCACTATTTAATACCATTCTCTAAAGCTTCCTATATCTTATACTATCAGTCATGAAACAGTATTTAAGACGTTCTGATAAATTTCATTGACCATGTCTCATTTAGTGTCATCAGTCCACATTCGTCTTGTAAAGGTGAAGCATCTATGCTATATCACCACTTTCCTTCCATTCATTCTTTCCTCCAGTTAAATAGTGCTTTAATTACATTATTGCTTTCCGGTGTATCCCATCATACATAACAATGAACATTAATAAGCCATATATATATATATATATATATATATATATATATATATATATATATATATATATATATATATATATATATATATATATATATATATATATGTATGTATGTATGTATGTATGTATGTATGTATGTATGTATGTATGTTTTGATCGCAATATAATTTTTAAAATGAATAAAAGCCACAAGCCATCAAATTACTCACCAGAAACTGTCTTCCTTGTTTACAGATCGGAGTAACGTCCCAATGTGTATTGCAAACTGTACGCTACTCTTGTTAAATAAGGCGACGTTTACTTACGTATGGTACTGCTGATTCATTGTGTATTGACTATTAATGGGAAGCCTATTACTTGCGAGAAAAGGGTAGGGTCATACTGAAATGATAGGCTAAACAGTTTTCTAGAAACTAGGGTGACCTATCGGTGAGGATTGATTTCGAATTTTACTAAAATACACTTAGAAATTCGATATTTTGCTACATCTTAGAAATAAACATCAGGAAATATTATAAATTATACAAGAATACATAAAATAAAATCGAAACAGCAGGATCCAAAATTTTATTGAAAGTATTTTAATTTAGACTAAAAATAAAATCGTTTGCAACAGACGAGCAGTCGCAAAGGACGGAATAACGTCTAAAGTATTCATTGTGGTATTTATGTACAACACAAATCTAATATTCTCTTCGCTACAAAAGATTTATTTATTTATTGCACTCATACTGAAAGGCAATGGAACTGAAAGAACTTGAGCATTTCAAACACGATTACAAATAATGATATTGCTTTTAAAAAAATGTCGTGACGTAATCTTTGTCAGGAAACCGTTGTTAGTACGGAAAAGAAAATCACGTGAACAGTGCGATGTGTATCGGTAGATAGTCCCGTTGAAGCAAACAGCAGATATACGGTAAGTAGATTCACGACTCATTAACTGAGGTGTACTGCGTAGTATTTGCGGGAACAAAAACCAGGTCAAATATGATGCACAGGTTACGAACGTTTCAGGAAAATGGGCAAATGAACTAGTATATTTACTATACAGGAATTAAGGCAGGATATTGAATAACAAAAATATAACGTTTGGTTTAATTATTATAAATACATGCAGGTCGTAAATATATCATTAAGTTTAGACGTGCTCAACAAACACCAAATTATATTCCTTAAATAATATTTTTCTTTCTTACGATTGCTTGGAAAACCAAACGGTTTAAAAGTTGTAGAGCGGACGGAAAAGTTGGGGGGGGGGAGGGGCGTAAAAAATCGTGCCCGGACCATGACTTTAGATATGATCCCCAATGGATAATACTTTAGACCCTTCCTAGAGATAACGTATAAGTATATCTAGTTTAATCTCTTAAGCTCAAAAGAATTTAAATTTAGGGAGCGGACGGAAAATATATTGAAAACTGCGCACATTGACCTTGACCTTCATAATAGATCCCTATTCTTGAACACGACACACCTTCTAGTGATGAAATATAATTACACTGTACCAAGTTTCATTAACTAATCTGAAAGACCTTAAGGTTCTGATGCGGACATAAATAGGTTTTATAAAACTGACAATATTCAGTTGAACTGATCATCCCGTGTTTAGCGATTAGATTACTTTACCATCTGTATTGAAAGTTATACCTTGCACCTATAATGTATAGCCAGCGCATCTATGATACCGTACATTCATAATATACAGACGTATGTAAAAGGGAGCATAAACAGGTAGGCACTGGGTATGTTGGCATTCCCGGTTGTATTGTTCTATTTGCGTGTGTGCGTGTGTGTGTGTGCGTGTGTCTGTGTGTGTGTGCGTGTGTGTGTGTGTGTTTGGCCGGCACTGCCCCTAACCGACTGACTGATACACCCACTTGCGAACCTTTTCCGAAATAATTACCGAAAAGAAAAGGGTCATTTAGAATCAGTAAGTAATACATCTTTCAAAAAACTGGGATCGACTTTTCTCACCAATGCGACGTAGATATCTACCTGTTTTGCCTTACTTTTCTTATTTCATTCTAGTCATCTCGGACTAGTCGTCTTAGTCAATGTGTCACGCGCTCAGAACTACAAAAAGAAACAACAAAAAAAAAACAACAACAAACACCTTGTTTTCTTCTGCTGTGCCTGATGTAGTTGTTTTAAAATCGAACAATATCAACAACATATATATATATATATATATATATATATATATATATATATATATATATATATATATAACGTAGGAATTTAAGTTCAATCCATCATTGACAAAAACAGAGAGAGAGAGAGAGAGAGAGAGAGAGAGAGAGAGAGAGAGAGAGAGAGAGAGAGAGAGAGAGAGACGCACGTATACCTGTCGAGCTTTTTGGATTTTAATCCTGTTTCGTTCTTTCCGCACAGCATGGTCACTTTTATCGTAGATGCAGCACTAGTTCAGAAAATGTTCAGGTCAGTCATTAAATGTATCTAAAGAAACCTAACTAGTTATATATACTTTTTGTGAAATAAATTATATACTATTAGCTACATTTAATGACGCTGACCCAAAAATGTACTGTGATACATATATGATACAATTCTCGATACTGTGTGAAATGAACTATGACAGAAAACACTGGTCCATGCACAAAGACTATTTACCTATACACTCCATAACCTCCCAACAATCTTAACAGCAACGGAAAACTTAGTAACAGCCAGAAATGTGTTATGTCTACCATGCTTTTTAAAAAAACAATGCGTGAAGCATCTCCACTGTCTTAGTTTAATCAAAACTATGCCTGCAATCTTTATTGACAAATAATGCACTTACCAGCCAGAAGTAATCATGTATCCCTCAACACACTAAACCATGAGCAAATTTCATTGCAGCACTTGCCATATTTCCAAGAAGGAAAAATACATTTTCAAAGAATCAGTGAATTTGAAAGTTTAGCACATGGTTATCCGCTAGGGTCCATATTTGGAGAGTCTCTTATACGGGGGTGGGGGTAAACTTTTCAAAATTGTCACTGGTGAAATGAAACAGTTTCTTGTAATAAATATTACTTTTGTTATTGTCAATTTCATATAACATCCATATATTAAAATTGATAATACCCCATTATTAAAAAAATGATGCTAAATGTTGTTATCTTTCTTTGCTCACTTATATAAACTGTGTACGTCGGATGCAACGGTCACACCCCAGTCCTTATTAACATATTTGTATTCATGCGCCTTTGGAAAAATTGTAAAGTTTGGAACGTGAACACTAGTAAAGAGTTCTTTCTACTCTAAAGGAAAATATTGGGTAATATAAAAAATATACGTTGGGGTTTGAACCGAGAAAAGGAAACCCCATGTAGTTTGGGGAGGGGGTAAATTGTATGTCTCCCAACGAGGGCATGCCTCGTTGGGAGAACAAAATGTTAACCCCTTGACAAGGATTTTCTTGTCTCGGTCCAAAAACCAAAATATATTCTATATGTTAAAGAGAAGACAATTGTAAGGCAGCGATAACTAATTTTACCAGGACGCGCGCGCGCGCGTGTGTGTGTGTGTGTGTGTGTGCGTGTGTGTTTGAAAGCTGAAAGCTCTTGATCAATTCATATTATTATCAGACATTAGTGTATACAAATGCATTTCATAGTCTTTATATCTATTCTATCAACCTGATAGTCTAAGTATCCGACTTCATTATACTGTCGGAATCTTGAAATGTAAAAATATCATTCACTTCCTTTACAGTTACTGTTAACAAAGATTAATTGTTGTATAGTGATACATTTGTGCTTGTATGGATTTACAGTCGTCCGTCATTCCACCTATGTGTGCATACATACCTATATACGTAAATCTATAGAAAAATATGGTATCTTCTGACCTACCTACCGATGTCAATACACACATGAATACGATATGTGTTTACAAAATCATAAACATGCACAAATATTATTCCAGTGAATCATCCCCGAACTGAATTCTACTGCATGGCCATATATGTCAGTGTTTTGCGAAATCCCTTTAACATCTCATTTTATCTATTGCTAGAAACAAACGAGTATACATGTGTACTTTAAATTAGAATGAAAATTGCATGCTTGTATACAAGGGTAGGGTATTTTATTTTAGAATCACACTAGCTGTGTGAATACAAGGGTATTGAATACTAGAATCAATACTAACAAATACATTTCTTCTCTAGTTTGTTATGGTGATTAAAAGGCCCTCAAATCTTAGCTAATTTACACGAAAACCCCAAAAAATTTTAAAATTTCTAAAATTAATCCATTATTCATATTCAATCGACCAGGTTGTTTTGTACAGAAGTACCGTTTTCAATCTAGTGCTTTCTAAGAAGCTTTTCAGTAACGATATTAAAATTCATCTACATTGTGTTGAATTATTTCTTCTAAACAGTAATTGTTATACAGCTTTGCTTTTAATCTATCGCTAAAATGCATGCATCCAAAATCATATTTTATTTATATTGAATATTTTAAGCCATGTAAAACATGCGTGGATGTGTGTTTATGTGTGTGTGTTGGGAAAAGAGAAAATGCGTTTGGGTTTTATTTTTGTTGTATGATTTCCATATGGGATCAAGAGTATCTCGTTTGAATCAGGTTACTTTAATGAAATCCACGAATATGTTGATATAATCCATTGTATAGTCTTCCTCATGATGAGTCTTAATAGTTATATCAGCCAGCTTAAGGCATCAAAACAATTATTGCTTGATTGCCAAGGCGATTTTAACATAATGAATTTTAATGCATAGCATTCGTTTGTAAAATGCAAGAGGAACGTAGAATAACACAAAACGACTATTGTTTTCTTGAATTTAATCTCAGAGGATTTTCAATTGTTAAGGGTTGGTTAATAAGTGTTAAAACTAAAGACACATTTGTGCAAAAAGTATTTTTTTGGTGGGTGAAATAACAAGTTAATTCACTGGTTCGTGCAATACTTTATTAATTGTATTTAATATTAATTAACTTAGGTACACCTTGTTATATCCAAACTGCATCACATCTTACCGACGTTCAAAATCAGATTGCTTAATAACGTGTGATCAGTGGACGCCAAATTTAACACTAAAACGTCTAACCTAAACTAGTCCGAAATAGTCAGAAATATTCTGGCACGACTCTTTGGTCACAAACTCACTAAAAAAGAAGCAAAACAATACAAAGTTTTGTAAAACTTCACAAACAATTTAATTATCAAAGTTAAAAATGAAACTAAGAAAGAAACTTACAGTATTATGAAGTGAATTGCAAGAAATCGTGAAAAAGTTCTATTAAAGTCCAAAAGAATGAAAAGTTCCGTATAAATTTCAGAACCGGAAATGTACTGGTCCACCAAGAATCGTGACGTTGTTAAAATGGCGTTTTCCAGAAATCCTTTGAATAATACAGAATAATTTCCAGAAAAATGTCACAATATACCAAACGTTACAGCTCTTACTATGCAATCATATTTTTTAAAACAGCAAATCATGTGACCGAAATATTTTCAATTGTAAATTACGTAATTCTTCTAAGATACTACCAAGCAAACCTGTCCAATAGAAGGGGGAAAAAATGAAGTTTGCAAGCATATTTACTAGCCTTTGTATTATTAGCAACGGTTAATACATAAGTAAGCATCTATTTATAGATTTATAGATGCTTTGCAATATTACGTTATAAACACCATTCAATAGACCCGATGCACGTACACCAAATCCAGCTATAGATAAGTACTACACTTTTTAATCATGTATAAAAATTACAAAAAAGTATAGATACAATCATGAACCTGGAGTTTTACAAATATAGTTATATTTAGCAATAACCATAACTCAAGAACGGTTCCAGAACATAATGTTTAGAGCAGGCATGGACAACTCTAGGATAAGTGATTTTTAAAGTCACACTATGTAATGTACATTATCGACAAAACCATGCCGATGGCCGTATTTTGCCAAATCCTGATTTAGAGGTAGCCTTAACCAGTATAACATGGGTTTGTTTGTTATTTTGTTTTATCTTTTTGGGGTGGTGGTGGTAGGTGGGACGGAACTATCAATGGGGGTACAGTGGACGAGGCAGAATACTGCATATTAATAATTATACTGCACAATTCCAGTTATCGAACTATAAAGAAAAATACATAATCCAGAAAACCCTCAAATGTTTCGTGCTCATTTTTAAACGTGGGGACGGGGAAGGGGTTAAACTGAGGTAAAGGCATAAGCTGATATTCTGCCTCTCCCAGTAAACAGTATTATATTAATTGGAGTATGCATAAGTAAGCCAGTGTTAAGAAGAAGGTAACAAATGGATAATTTGAGCGGTAGCCTAAAGCGCTTGAACGATGAAATAGGTTTTCAATAATGTGAGATATTTCCCTTGTATATTATTGTTTACACACTCTAGCCGACGCGGTCACCCTGACACATGAAAACTAAATAATGGGATGGAAATGCAACATTTTGAGAACACGTGTTCCGATTGCATACGTGTATGTAAGACCTTTTACCAACTATAAATCTGGTCTACCCACAAAAGAGTGGAAGACGTAGTATAAAAAAAACATGTGAATATTGTGACACTCTTTGCAGCGCCTTCTTATATATGGAACAAAATTGCATCGTATTTAGTTTTATCATTTTTTTTACATCGCTTTATTAACCTTCCTATGTGGACATTTGGGAAATATGAACATTTGTGAATTCTGTTTAAGTTTTATCTAGTCATTTATGAATCAAAGCCTGGGTACCTGTCTATGTCCAAACATTGATCTCTCTGTGTACGATCCTTCCGTTTACTGGTAAGTGCATATCGAGCTTCCGTCGAGATACATTGGTCATTAATAATTGATAATCGTGTACAATAAACAATTAAAGTCTGTGTACTGTTACTTCGATTCTACATAAACTTTACGTAAGCATCCTTTTTCATAACATTATTTAGACCTAGGGTATATTGAACTGAAGTCTTCCTACCTAGCGGATATTCCATCTATAGATCCATCAATCGAGGGCGGAGATGTTGGCGAACTAAATTTGAAGTAGAAAGAAACAAAACATTATCTATAGGACTTTGTTTTATACATAGTTAAAATCATGCTCTTTAAAGTCTGATATGCAGACATTTACATGGCCTTTGCCTTCTGCACGCCTCTTCCACCGCCCACCGCGGCTCTAACCCATAGATTCCTCGTCAGCTTGATTAGTTTGGCACTAAATAATATTTACATAACCGCCATGATCTATAGGCCTATCGATAGCACGTTAGCTTGGGAAACGGATCAGTGTTATCTAGGATAAATAGACGACAATAGCTTAAAAAAGAACAGAGTTTGTAATGTGCGAGAAGGCAATTAGGTCTAGATTGGGATTTTGTCAGGTACACAAAATTGTTTCCACTAAATACATTTGAATGCAAACTTTAAGGTATTGATGAGGAATAATGCAAATGGACTTAAACCAACCAAAAACCTAAGTGCAATCTTAAACGAGCAAGTGTCATTGAATAAATTGCACTTTGAATGCCTATGACATTTACGCATTTAAAATCGGATCAATTTGCCAGTTCACTGAAAAAGGTATTGACACAATTGGGATATCATTTACACTGATAAGATATTGACACAATTGGAATATCATTTTCACTGATAAGGTATTGACACAATTGGAATATTATTTTCATTGATAAGGTATTGACACAATTGGAATATCATTTTCACTGATAAGGTATTGGCACAATTGGAATATCATTTAACTGACAAAGGTATTGAAACAATTGGAATATAATTTTACTGAAAAATTATTGACACAACTGGAATATCATTTCACTGAAAAAGGTATTGAAACAATTGGAATATCATTTTTACTGATAAGGTGTTGACACAGCTGGAATATCATTTTCACTGATAAGGTGCTGACATACTTGCGATGTGTTGATATATAATAACAGCCATGACAAGTTTTATTTACCTATGTACTTACAAGCGTTTTTCGGATCGAATAATACAACACGTTTAGGGAACGTATTTCAGTATTCATAAAACCAGACACAAACAAATACGGTTTATATGTACCTGATTTGTCCTTACATGCTCAATGATCGGTACTTAAGATCAATGTCCAAACCGTTAACAGCTGTTCATGAATATATATATATATATATATATATATATATATATATATATATATATATATATATATATATATATCCAGTCCAACTACAAACAGCATAAGCTCCCCCCACCCCCGATCTGCCATCTAATAATGCAGCGATATATCATGGTCTATGTTCTTTGTTCAACTTATTATACTAACGAAACTGCATGTACCCCAACCATCTGCTCTTACGTAATTTACAACAGTTATATAAATGTCTTGTGACTGAAATGCCCTCTCCACAAAACAATTCTCATCCTCACATCTATTGTTGACAATATTTGTCTGATTGTGGGTTAGTCTGATTAAAATCCAGTCTCCAATGTCCTTCGTGAAGATCTGATAGCAAGAGCTAAGGGATCATGTTCTGTTAAGAGACATTTTTAATAGACTCGATACGGTTATAAGCCAATCGGAAGAAGTCATATCTTCGAGCTTGAGAGGCTGAACAGTGTATCTGGAGATTATGCCAAATGATTTTATTCACTTACAGATTGCTGAAATCTGCATTTCCATTCGCTCATTCAAACGTCACCAGAACATGATCTTTAAGCGGTCGCTGTGAAATCTTCAGATGTATCGGCTTATTTAATACATGAAATGACTCGAGCAGACACATTATTGATTTGCATGTACCGCTTGCATCTTATGTACTAGGATATCAAATCAATAATTGTGATGATAAACCGATGGCCAGCTTATCTAATTATCATTTATCAACATCTCAAGTTTCGTGTGTTGTGTGTTCATAATGTTTAGAACAGCTGGACTTGTCCGCTTGTTTTGGTTATATATATATATATATATATATATATATATATATATATATATATATATATATATATATATATATAGCATTGCAGGATTGATACTAAACGCACTTCTGCTTAAAAGCGCTCTGGACATTTATGATTTAAAGAAAGGCAACATGGGATGTGCTTTAGAAACTCTCCATGTCAATTAAACCATTCGTTTATGGTTCCAGCAGTAATTCGGTAGGTATTGTATCTCTCTCACGTACACAAGTAGGAACTGGTGTATAAAGAGTGTATGTACGTATGAGCATTGTAATTATTCACTCACTTAGTTTTGGTGTATTTCGTCTGCATGGGGCTTATTAATACTTTCCATACCAGCTTACTATTTGAAATTAACAAGAGATCTCACACATTGTTCCTTCTTGTATTCAAGTGTGCTCTATGGGTCAATCCAGACACTAATTTGAAATAAAACAGTGGTGATGCACGTGTCAAAATGATTTTGTATTCTCTTTTTCAAATGACAAGTGATCAATATGAACACTTTAGATAATGTTGTAAACTTTATTCGGTGCCAATAAATGCATGTTTATTAATAGTAATTACAGTTTAAATTAGGATACAAAGAAATCTGCTGCAAAGATGAAATAAATCATTTTTACAATCTCACTTATTCCATTATTTTTGCTGAAAAAATAAAATTATCAATTTTAATTGAATACAATTCATATTTTTGTAAACAGTAAAATTAATAATATAAATGATGAACCATCACAGATAAATTAAAATGATCATCAAAATAACCAGATAAGACCGTTGCATATGCCACAAAATGTGTACAATTTCAATTGTAAAATATCTGTCCAAGAATAATAATTAGAAAAATCACAGACAAATTAAATTGTTGCATATATCACAAAGCAAATGAGTGCAGATCTACTGCATAATATAAAAATATAAAAAGACTTATTCCTGAAATAAAATGATGAAAAAACATTAGCTTAGAAGCACATAATCATACAATCATGCCCTATAAGGACATCACATATTCAAAATATAACACAGTCAAGTTCAGTAAAAGCAATCTCTGAAAATAATACTAGTCAACAAGAGTACATCAAATGGTACACCAACACGCCAATCATCATCATCATCATCATCATCATCATCATCATCTTCTTCTTCTTCTTCTTCTTCTTCTTCTTCTTCTTCTTCTTCTTCTTCTTCTTCTTCTTCTTCAGTCAATCCCTCAATTATATAGATAAATACTTTATCTTTGAATCTACCCTCAGCAGACTTAAATTGACTTTTTGTAATACATACTGGTAATCCAAAAACAATTTTGGCTAAGGTAAAAATATAGTACGAAACCAATGTCGTGGAAACCATTCGCTTATATCAGTTTGTGTTACTTTGATTTTTGACCCGTTGAAGTAAAGATCTATATGTGTTTTTCACGTCGTAATTGCAAGCAATCAACAATGTTTGGTTATGATTTATGTTATGTGCCTTGAGCTTTGTTGTGGAAACAGGTTGTTTATTCTTGTCCAGCCAAAGAGTTTGTCGAAACTTCAAGCCATCTACAACGTTTCAAACTTTTCGTGGAAATAATATTTCCTTCTTTGAGCCTCTTTGGCTTTAAGCTTTGATCTTTTGATTCCAAAATATTTTTTATATACACAATTTCAAGTCATCCACAACTTGTGGTCAACGGTGGTTTTAAAAGCTCGCTATAACGTAAAATATCATTGTTCATCTTACAAACCAGTGATTCTTACCTTTGAATGTTTAATCCGAAAATCAACAACTGTGTTTAATATCATAATTGAAAGCCAAATACATACTTTGATTAAGGTACAACAGATAAAAGTGAACTTATTGTGCTGAAACTGCTTTCATTCTTGCGGTTCCTTGTTCCGGATACAGGCCATACAATGGTAGAGAACACAATTTACATCGCAAAATTTGATAGCAAGACAAAAAAGTAACATATTATACCCTGGCTTCTTCATGACATATGCAATATGAATAAGTCCTGTCAGCCAGTCAGAATGAATTTATCAATAATCAACAGAGTCTGTAATGGTGAATATGTAATCGTTCAGAGTGCATAATAAATATGTTACCGTTTAATTCAAGCCGATTTAAATTGGTGCATCAAGAACAATTCATTCAGATGCATGCAGTAGAAATATGATCATGCAAGCAAGGACATACAACTGCATCTATATCCATATCTCGCCAACCACAGATAAACAAATACTACAGTTTTTCCAATGGTTATACATGACATTTCTTCTTTATTTATGCACCTGGGATATATATATATATATATATATATATATATATATATATATATATATATATATATATATATATATTTCAAACAGGCATCATGGCAGGTAAGCCGGATTCATACATGAAATGTATTCCTGTGATACGCACTGTCAACAAAGTTTACATCGCTATGTTACTGGATGCAGGTATTCTCTCATAAGCACATGCTAGAATTAAACCATAAAATTTGTATCGATTTTGCAATTTAATCTGCTAGGTTAAATCAGATATATAACTATATTAAGTCATGTTTCATAGTTAGGAATTTTCAAAAATATTTTGTATGGAAATGTCACTTAGTGTAAATAGGTTATTCTGAACGATATATAGTTAATATGGATAATTTCTACGCTATCTGGTTGGATATTATGTTGGTGATTATCAATGCTTAATAATTGTTTAGTTAAATAATAATCAGAATATGACTTTTACCATATAATCACACAATCACGTGTAATATAATTGAGAATTATTAACGGGCAACGCAAATAACTAGTATAATCAAAGGAATATAATCAAATAGAGAGTAAGCAAAATTGTTGGTTTCCTTTCAAAGCATCCAAAATGACTCCCACAAGAAATGGAGTCGACATTATGTATTGTGCGATTTATCGCACCACCAGGTGTTCCAGGGCGTTACTCATGTTCACAATATCCTCCAGACTGTCAAGGCATAACTTGCTCTCCAGGCAACGGAAGAAAAAATCAGGGGCCTGTAAGTACAAAACAGAATTGTAGTACCTTTACCAGAGGGAATGCACGAACATTCAAAGAACAATATGGATGCTTTGCGTTTTGCTTTACACACTAAGGCAAGAGTTTGCTGATGAGTGTTTGTAAAGTTGCATCATGTAGAAATGGCTGTATAGTACATAGTCTCCCTGGTATAATTTAAAGGGACGAGGTTCATTCAGATAGTTCCTAACAGTGTTAGTTTTGTCTTGGCTTCAGCATTTTTAGATCATTTATTAGCATAGCAAAAGTGGTTTAGCATTCAATTAGTTTGTCATAACTATATATATATATATATATATATATATATATATATATATATATATATATATATATATATATATATATATCTTAGTGTACGATTTTAGGTGAGTCTTACACTAGTTAAATTATTAGGGATACATGCCATCTGTACATGCCATCTGAATACAGAAGGGCAGTAAATCTCATTCCTTTCCATATTTGTAGCTAGCGATCACTCAAAGGCACATGTGTTCATACAATTTGCAAATCGTAGTCCTACATTCGATTTATTAAACAACAGTTATAAAAAATAAGACCATTTAATCCCCGCTTCCCACCCTACCCACTAACATCATTGTAACAAATCATATGTCACAAATAAATACCTTGGTTGACATTTTCTTCAGAAAAACCAGTGTCTCGCCAGTCAAGCCCTGTAGTTTGCCGAGCCTGGTTCTGTAGTGTAAAATGGTATTAGTAAGCGTTGTTTTATGTGTACATGTATGTGCGACCTTTTATTTATACTCAATTTGAGATTGTGTTATTTTTGCTATAACTAGTGAGTAACACTGATGAGATGTTCAATAAAGATATATTTTACACTGGGGACATCATTTTGTGAACTCAATCAAGTCTTATAAAGAATGCCATGGCCTGGGGAACATTATTGAAGATATCAAACATATGTTATAAAATATGGACATCAACTCACGTGCCTGATATTCTCTATTACATTTCGCTCTGAAATATATCGTGCTTAATTTATCCCACTGCTAAACGTTATATTTTCGAAGAGGAAACAAACAACACATATATGTAGCCATTTATTTATGTAATCAAACCAAGTGAATGATTACATTAGTGTTGTTGGAGCTAAAGGTACAACTATCTCATATACAAACCCGTGATATTTATGCAAACGCGCCTTTATAGGACGTGAACAAAATTCTGACTATTTATTGCCAATTAAACGTACAAGTTTTAAAAAGTAAGCATAATTTTAAGCAAACGAAATGAAAAAAAACTTTATAACTTTAGCCATTAAAGTAAATATAAACATGAACTATACATGATTAAAATTGAGACATAACGTGATATCATTTTTTAAATTTATATATTGATTTTACGATTGTTCTAGATATGTGGGCCCAGTTAACTATTATAGTGTTTGATGGTTTTCAAGTACGTTTCATATCCATTACATTACAATATGTAATTTCTAAAAACTTTTTATTTTTTTTATATGTGAATATGACGTTAATAAGTAACTGTTTACTGAAAAGAGACCAGTTTAAGAGATCTAAACAAATTCTCTCTCGTAAAGTATAAAGCTATTTTCTGACCCAAACGTATTAGGTTTTTAAACGTTATTATACTGACGGATCAAGTTTGTGTTTCCTTAGCCAGTGATCGATTTCATCTCTGGTCCATCTCTCAATAGTGTCAGGTGTGTCGGAAACGGGCTCTTGTGTAACTGGTGGTAATATTTCTTGTGAAGATACTGCAGATCCGCTTGCATATTTGGGCTTTTAAAAAGGAAATATTATTATTTAAATCACATGAAAATAAATATTTATCATTTATATGAAATTGGACAGCAGTTTTCTGAAAGTACTCTTTAAATCGTAAACGAATTTCTAACTTCATTATGTTCTGTGTCACAAGTAGTGCCTGTTTAATCAGCGATAAAATGTTTTAAGAAACAGGTTAGTATAACATTGGTATGTGCCAGTTCGTATGCCCATCTATTATCACAAGTTGAACATACAGACGTACTTGTGATTAGGGCATAACCGATTTTTGATCCGGAAATCGGATTCCACCGGATAGTATGAACTTCCGATTAATCGGAGTCGGACAAGGCAGGAACGACCGATTCGGATAATAAAAATAATAAAGTTGAATTTCTATAGCACCGTGTCTAACACTGCGTGTCATTCGATAGTGCGTTAATAAAGTTAAATAAGAAGTCAGAAAAGTCCAATATGGTCAACACAACCACGCTGTGAGACAATCTATTGGAACTGGCGGATAAAAACCGGAAATGAAGCCGGATATGGTAAAGTACTAAGTAATAAGCTAGACACGGCAAAACCAGATACCAGAAACCCGGAAACGGAAGGAGAAATTTTTTTAAAAAAAAATACGGGTTTAGCATTTTCGATTAATTGAATCGTATCCGGAATCGGAAAAATTTCATGCCCAAAATGCGGAATCGGAAATCGGTAGAAAAATGCTAATCGGTTATGCCCTGCTTGTGATACAGCAACATATCACATGTTAAAATACATCAGCGCATACATATATGAGTGTAGGTTTGAAAGATTAGAACCTTTCAGTGAACATTTATTTAAATGATAAAGTCAGTGAAGTAAAACAAAACACTAGGTCACAGTCAGCCAGTTTGGAAGGGTACCATTACAGTTCTGCAGAAGAAAAACATAAATTGACTGCAGATTCGTATTCACTAAGATACGTTTGCTAGTTTGAAATGGTCATATTGTCAATTATTTACATACGTATGTAATGTTGGTAAACATAACGCTATGCATGAAGTATAATGGTTGTATTACGTTTTTAGTAATACAGACATAGACTGTAGTGCATTTATTTTCAATCATTGAGTAATAAACCATTATGGTCTGATTTTATAAACATACGTGAGGTGTTCCATTTACACGCAGAGTTTACAAGATCTAGATACCTGGTATATTACTGTGATTTGAATTGTGTAATCAAGTAATAAACGAACAAAAAAAGCTGTAAAATAAACAAAAAAAAATAACCGTAACACTAAATCTGTCGTGATGGAATATCTACTGTACATAGTCGAAGTGCTTACAAAATAGTGCACGTACTTAAGAAAGCATGACCCAAGTTGTGGCGGCGACTGTGGTAGGTGTGTTTTAATGTTTGGGATGGGGTGCTTTCAGTATTTTATTATAACCATTCTAGACGTCACAATAGGGGTTTAATTTTGTAAGAAGTCAAATTAGTCAATGAGAGAGGTAAAGCTCATATCTCAAATACGCATGTAAATTAAATACTACAAAGGTAAATATTCGTACTATGATTCTAGTATTAATCTTTACCTAGTGCACATGATTACAATTACAATGCCGCAATAGCCTGCAACAATCGAACAAATAACTTACTTGCCTTTACGAAACATTGTTTTTCTTAGAATGTATAATGATTCCCACCAAATTACGAGTGGCGTTCCCAGTGTATTGCTTTTATAACGTTCCAGCACGATGCTTGGGAAATTACCATGTTCTTACCTCGCAAATACTAAATTAAATTCGGATTTAGAAGGTGACCACGCCTTCTCTCAATTCTGAATGGATGTCAAGTCTACCCTGTTCTGTTCAACTTAGCAGACAATGCTTCTGGGTCGTCTGTCAACGTGGTGAGATTCACGACGCCTATAAGGGTCCTTGGTTCTTGGACAAAGTTTGCTACATCCACGTACGACTTTTCACACCCAAAGCTTGGTTCCAGTATCTTTGAATTACAGCCAGCGATAGCCGTGGTGTCTAACATATAAACATGGTTTCGAACCGTTTCTTCGTTCCACTAACTTATTCAATCGATGGGCAGGGCAGCGTGACACAAGTACATTTGGGTTTACTCACCTGGCTGACACAGGCATGCTTCAATATTACAAGTAAGTAGCTAAATATTTATAATCAAATGCAATAGGAATTTCCCAGTAAATCTGAGCCAATAATGACGTTTCTGATAAAATATTATCGCAGTTGACAGCTGAGTAGCTTCACTTGTCCGTCTATGATACCCTCTGACAACGATGAATTCTGTCAAACTTGGTTAGATTCTCCAGCGGGACCTTTGAAAGAGATCGTTTGAATTTTTTTTCTTTCAGTAATGATGTCCATACCTGACTGCATATTCCTTAGACATATGACCGTGAAACCTATTTTGGTCCGTATAAGTTATGTTGTGTGTTGCTAGGTTCTGCCACACGTACACATGCTTCTATGATGCCCATATTTGATCGGCATCATATGTACCAATGTAAAAACGTAGTATGGAGGACACGTCGCACACAAATCTAGACTGTCTTTCTGTTGAGCAAGTGTTTGAGAATAAAATTTTGAAACACTTTCTGTTGCTGCTAGCGTTTTGTTAAATTTCAACAACAGTGGCCATATTTGATAGTGGATCAGAATATATTTATACAAGAAAGCTCTTTATATCAGTAAACGTTCTGTCAAAGTTTGTCAAATTCTGACGAGCGATATCTGAGAACTATTTTAAATATTTTGCAACGTTACTTGGGAGGAAGAAGCTAACGAATCAGGAAGCTGTTGATATTGATCCCATCAGGGATACAATCCGCTATTTGATTTCCATCCATTGATTTAGATAATGTTTGTTAAGGACCAGTAGCTCGCCCGTGAAATACTGATGAGGAAGATATTAGTTTGATAATGGTTTAGTTGCCTTAATAATCTTCTAGAAAACTGAACATGTTCGGTATATGGCGAACACATATGTGAGCGTTTGATTATGGCGCCACAAGAGAAAATCTGAAACCTATAGGCAGACGTTTGAGGATATTGTCACCTCCATCCCCCTCCTTCTGATGTCATATATATATATATATATATATATATATATATATATATATATATATATATATATATATATATATATATATACAACACTGAATTCATGAAATTCAGTTATTGTTTTTAACGTTAAACGTGTATAACCTATTCATAAATCAAAACCTCAATAATTTCCTGGAAAGTGGAAAGGTTGTGCATCAGAATGTCTCGGTACGCATATCGACGATACTAATGAACGCTAACGTTCCATTATATATGGCATTGGAAACCTCATTCTCATCGAGGGCAAGTGATTGAAGATCAGTTTTCGGGTTAGTTGTGCCCATGGTGGTTGTTATCTTTTTCTTTGAATGGTGAAATGAGAATAGGGCTTAACTTGACTGGACCTTTGCGAGGTTTGCATCTATAAAGTTGTGTTCCAGTAACACATCTATCTGACAATGAAATCTTGGTGTGATGAGGTGGCTGACATATGTGGATAACTTTGTGATGATCTTTGAGGCTGGCAGATATGGAAAGAAACGAATTTCATCCGAGAACTGTAGAGTAACGTACTTAGCTAAGACACTGATATATGTCTATCACTTCCATTTTTATCGCATGACATCCACAACAGAATCATGGACGTCTGGGTCACTCTCTGGATACTGTTTGCATTTACATTGTTAAAGTGGAAAAACGATCTTAGGTTTGCTTGGCTGTAGCAGCCATTTCATAAAGACCTTCGTCAGTTCCTTGAGGTTTTTTTTCAGTATCTCGTCAATCTGATTAAACGAGTGGCTTCGGGTCCGCAAGCTATTTTGGCTGACATAAATGGACTTATGTGACTGTTTCAGACTGTTTTATACAAATGTTGAACAGACTCAGCGAAAGAACAGAGACTTTGGGAATCCATTAGTTGGACGTTCCTCTCTCTCTCTCTCTCTCTCTCTCTCTCTCTCTCTCTCTCTCTCTCTCTCTCTCTCTCTGTCTGCTGTGCATTCTAAAGCGCCTGCCGCAAGGAATGGTTCGATAGACATATCTGTCCATCTCGATAATAGTCTGCATGCAATAATGTGTCATATGTGGCTGTGAGATCAATTCAAACAACACAAGCTTTAATGATCATCTGATACCCATTGCAACAAATGTAGTTAGGGCAAGCACTTGAAAGTCCGCACGGATTTTTGTAGCCAATCAGGCGCTCCATAACTTTGAAACAGTCAGAAATTAAGGAGATTGATCGATAGCATTCTGAATCATGGGAATCACAAAAAGCTTTTCCTGGCTCCAAAAAATCGTGAATTTTGCATACTTCTCAAAATGGCAGAAAATAAAACACGACACGACACTAACATACCTTGGTGTGACTGGACAAATCACTGATTTTCTATAACCACCTGACGAAAACTGAAGTCAAAGCACTCGAAACAACTTACTACTTAAACTGGCTGCCGACCGGAGGCGCTAATGCCCGACACTCAAGAAATCAGCACTGGCCCACTTCTATTCAGCAGCTGAGTAATGCTCTCCTGTATGGACTCGATTGTCCAATACCAAGATAACGGAGATCAAACTCAACACAACAAAGAGTGTAATATCTACAACACAACGTTCTACTCCTTAACCAAGGGTGCCGGTACTAAAGAACATTCCTCTTACACATCTATGTCGCCAAAGAACTGCTATAAAACTGCTGAATAAAGTTTATACAAGTAAGAAACCGCCACTGTACATGGATATCACCTAACAATCAGCACTCCGCATGGCTTCGAGACGACCAATCTGGTTAGCTACGTTGCCGAAAGATATGACAGCTATTTTACATGGAGTGATGAGTGGTCTTCAACATACATTGCAAAGGACTTTCTTTTAGCTTAGCCATCGGTCTGTCCTCCTAGATACATCATTTCGTGACATCTGTGGACCACATTGAACCGTTTCTGGACAGGTCAGAGCAATTTTTCAGAAAGCCTTGTCTGATGGAGCCAGCCGACTGCCTCTTCCTGTAGCCGTATTGCTCTACAGACTATGTCATACATTGTAAACAGATGTCCACTAAGTAAACCAAAGACTGCAGGCTGTGCACAGTGCTGATTATGACGCTGTTAGTTGGCTCGAAATGCACTGCAAACGATAAATAAAAAATCTGGATATCGTAAGATTCTTGAAAGAAGATTGAACTCCCGTGATGGACATGCGTACAGAGACGCAAGTGAAGACTCAGATGACAATGCAGATCGAGGAGACGCAAAGGGAACATGGGGTATCCGGCTATGTTCGAATCATTACATTGTCATTGTGAATCGTCGTGAATCTATCTCTGGACAGCTGAAAACAAGACGTTGTCGAGTTGGTACTCGATTACAACTTGATTTCCGATGATGAATGTGACAGGTACTAGTCTGTGATCCTTAAAAGAATTAAATTCTGGATAGCGAATATGGCTAAAGGTATACAGGGCGTCATAGTCATTTCCATGGCTTGAACATGGCAGTCAAGGTGTCTGGCGCTTTCGGAGTCTTGATCATGTGACTGGGGAAAAATATGTTACTACACTATGCGGCTTAAACTGAAGGCTTAAATTGAAGGTGTCTGTTATGGCTGTGTTGGAGCCGGTGTCGCTTGAATCCGGTCGACATCTGAGAATGAAGTCAGGTACTGATAATCTCTCAAAAAGTCATTGTAACTAGAACAGGAGTGTGCTTGAGGTGCCGATTAATCCATCACTGGTTCAGACATGCCATAATGCATGTTCAGTACCGGTAAAGTCCATTAGACCAGTTCTGATCATGGCGGCCTAGGCGTGGGTGAGGCTGGATCTTTGCGAGAGCTTTTTAGATACCCGAACCTTGTTTCATCCAGGACGCCTTCTGCCTTTAAAATGTGCGATATCAATAAGTTGTGAGGAAACATTGGGAGAGATGCTAACAGAGACCGCGATCTTGCTGGTATTTGTCTCTATTATTCTGTTTAACTGAGTTATAAGCTTAGCACAAATGGACCCCTATACAACTGCAAGCCATTGTGTACAAAGGTAACATATACAGCCGAATTACCCCTTAAATAGTTAACACAAAGTAACCGTTGTTAATGTGAGAGAATGCTAAAGAGAACAAAATATAGAATTATATCTCTGTTACACTCATGTACTGTGGCTGAAATTCATTTAAGTGTTGTGGATAAATGAAATCGTACATAATCTAAGCACACGTCTAATCAAAGTGACCGTTACCAGAGTGTGCAATCCCAGCTTTCGAAAGTGCAGAAACTACAAAATATATAAGATTAAAATGTTATTAACTCAATTGCTTTCACAATTTACCTTAGATGTTCGGGAAGTGAAAATGACCAATCGGAGCTAGCAGATTTTTTTTTATATCAGGCACATCTACGGTAATGCAAAGGCATATACACTATCACCCAAATTTCACCTTTCAAAATACATCACAATATTGAGAATCAAATATTATTTTATCATAAATAACCAGGATACCCGGTGAGGAAGCCATTCGTAAAAACAATTAAAACCTATGCAAACTACGAAACCATAACGAAGGAGCAAAGCCATTGTCTTAAAACAATTTTAAACCCTATACAAAATACGAAACTCAAGGGAGTCACTTATCCCTTTTGTTGTCGAACAACTTCATTGTCGAGGATGTATTCATAATGTATTATGACTGAGCAACAATTTTCAAAACGAAACAGTGTAAAGGACAAGACCGAAACTTTCCATCCCTTGACTATTCCAGAATCCAGATGCCCTTTATGTTGGTATGTATATCAGTAGATAACTATATATTAGTCATATTATAATTTCTTCTTCAGCAGGACTTCTAGATATATGGTTGAAACTTTGCACTAATTCCCAATTAAACCCAATGATACTGTAACCATGATCTCTGACCATCAATGCATTAATCTCTTAGGATAACTTTATTCCATCCACATCTTACCAAACCTATTACGGCACAAGTTTACATCCGAACGTACAAGAAAAACTTACATTGTTTGGGAGTTTATCTATGGCATTCAACAGATCCTTTACTTTTTCGTCAAAATTTAATGTGTCTGCGAATTCGTAGTAAAGTTTTGGACCCAAAAGAATTCCCAGCCAGCCATCTGGATCGTATCTGGCCTGCATCTTCAATGGGATAATCTCCTTTTGTTTAAAGAATGCATACTCTGCTTCTGCAAAAAAGAAAATTCGGTATAGACGTTGTCAAATGGCAGAACGGATGACAAGTGTGATATGCATGTCTCACATGTTTAACCAGCTAATAGTCCTTGTGCTGTGTAACTCCGTGGACCCGTAGGAAGAACAATAAGGCAAGATTATGTACCCCTTTTCTTTAGCATGAGACCAATGTGTTCAACCGTACAAACAGTATACTGCATACATTAATACGTCTATTTTGTCATTGTATTGTTGAAAACGTCCTGCATAATTTCACCAGATCGGTCAAACAACAAATGATATTCAGAAGACCATGGTCAAATCTTACCTTTTAACCAGTTATATTTATAAAAAAAAACGTTCTGGCTTATACCGCAACAACCAATATCCGATTCTTATTATTTCCACTGACTGTATATTTAGTCAACTCTAAATTATAGTCTAAAGTGCTTTCCCCAAACTTAAACCTCTAACAACTTCCTGGAAAGAGGCCATGTTTGATTTTTCTAAAACTGATCTACGCGCGAATATATTGTATCACGTGACGTGTTTGAATGCACTTTAGCGTCATGACGTACCAAATGTGACGTCACGTTATTAAAAATACACTTGATGGGATTATGTTTATTTAAAGGAAAGAAATGTATAGTTAATCCTTTGTGTTTATCAATGTAATTTAAAATGGACCGCGTGTATCTTAGTTATTGTTAGATTTACTTTACAATATCTTATTTTAGTGTATGATTATTGATGGCTGTAATTTGAGCCGTTTGGTATTCAGCTGGTCCTTATTTCATACGTGCATTCCTGAACAGACTGTGGTTCAACTTGGATGTTTTCCTTTCCTAACCGTCAAACGTAAGTCGGAAAAGAACGAGAAACCAAGAACAATAATTTTAGCCGATTGTACTTATTTCATATTTTAAAATTGACTAAATGAACTTTCAGATATTATCATCTTCTATTTTGACAAAATTAATCGACCTATTTTAATAGCTTAGCTGTTAAAGATAATGTACTTTTGACCCGCTGAATTTAATTTCTCAAGAACAGGGGAGAAGCCATTACGAGCAGCTGTTTGCTTAAGACAACACGTTAAAGATAGATGCATCGCAATTTCCGTTATAGTACATTCATGTTCCAAAGAGATGCATGTCAATAATATTACCAATGTTCTAATTGCTGTTTTACACAATATATACACAATATCTGTTCACTGGAGAAATATATAGCAATAAAAGTTATGTGGAACAAGATTATAAGTTTAATTACGACATAAACTCCCGTATATCTCAATATAAAGATTAAACACTTGTATCGTTATTGTAGTTGTAGTTAATATGGCTATTGGTATAAAATATATACGATCTTAAAAGGCTTTCAGATTAAACTCTATCATTGCTGGCATCACAACTAATGATATGTCTCGGCATTCACATTTGAGGCAATAATAATACATATAGTAATGAAAGGTAGAGTTGGACAGTGTATCAAAGATCTAGGTGTTGCAATTTGAAACTGATGTGGGACAAATGTTAAATCAGCTCTTAAAATATGTATTTACTTAAATTACTCACACGAACCACATTGCAAAGGGTTATCAGATGTGGGGAAGTAAATAGGGTGGCATTGACCTTAAATGTACTGGCATCAGCGACAAGGAGTGTATGTTTTCTCCCACAGCCACTTTAGGCTTTCATAAAGCAAAGCCGGCACATGACATGTTGATTACGCATCTGCTAATTTTGGAAGGCTTCAACTAAAATACCTATGAAGACTGTTTCATAAGTTTAACTAGCATAATACCATATTTTAGGAAAAAGGCCCTTAGAGCCCCTTATGAATACGATTGCGACATATATAATGATGCTAATTAATTAAACCATATATCCAATATTTGAATCCAAGTTTGTATAACAGTTATCTCCACTTATATCATAGAAATCTAGGATGCAATTACGTATAATTATTGAAACCTATGAAGCTATATTTTAAAACTCCCATCCCACTTCTCCGTCATGATCATGGTAGAGCCTGATATGTCTCACCTGCTCTGCAGTTCTGACTACGCTTATATTTTTCTGAGAAGCATACAAGGACAACGAAAGCTTTTTCCACAGCTTGCGCCATGGCATCCAGCATGTAGGTGTGCATGTGATCCAAGTCCAACCACACATTGTACCCACGATCCACAAGACGATCTCTGATCTGAAAGTGATATGTATGCATCCCAAATGAATCGCATTTTGAATTGATTATGGTCGATAGAAGAAGACAAATGAATCAAGGATACAAAAAACAAATTAATAGACTTCTTGCAAACAAACAAATCTAAACAGCTGCAATTTCTCACCATTGTATATTACCGCATTTCCCACTCCAAAATCCTAGCAACATATTTGGTACTCAACGACACCCCAACCAACCTCATCAGTGACCCAGGCTCATGACAAAATGCTTTCACATATATGTGACTTGTTCATAATTGCCTATATCAAGTTTGAAAATGACAATCAATTGGAATTTAGTAACTGAGTTTACTACTTTGCCAGGTAGCAATTTTTGTGTATTTCATTGTTGCTATAAATAATGAAACAAATTAACCAAATGACTACAATTCTTCAATAAAAGCAATAAAAGCGAGAAACATTACTTATAAACAATCCAGTTTTTTAGTCACAATAAAGGATTTTTTAAATAGCGCATTTGACGCCTGGTCCTATCAAACGTAAAATAAGTAATATAAAAGAGTGAAAACCAGCAAGTTTTGTAAAATTCAGCAAATAATTTTTTTTCAAGAACAAGCTGTGACATATTTTAAAAGAATTTACAATATTGTTGTTGTAATCAGATAAACTCTTTTAATAAATTATCATAATGAATATGACAGACAGCGGGTACGACTGGCTCATCGATGGGAATACCAAGTCTTGAATCAAATATAACGGTTTTAATATTTAACCCACATTCAAAGATAAATATTAACCATGTACTATATGTTTAACTAATTAAAAGTTGCTAGTGATGTACGATGTGCTATCTGATGTTCTAATAACAATGTCTTACAGTTTGAGTTAAAATCATAAATGTAAACTAATCACTGGAATATCAAAAGTAATCCACTGCGACATCAGGAAACACATAGGATATCTGCTTGGCAGCTGAGACAAGAGACGCAAACAATACAAATACACACGAGTTATGCTAGGCTGCTGAGACAAGAAACTAAAACAACACAAAACACTAGATTTTTAAAAACAATTACATATTTAAAATGCAGCTATTATTTGCAGTTCTAGAGAGATTAAAGATCTATTTACTTTCAAAATCTCTTTCTGGTTGTCCCAGTTGTAGCTAATCATGATATGTGGAACAGTCCATGGAAGTTCACCTCGTGATAAACGTTTTGGAAGAGGTCTACGTTGTTTATGTGCAGCACCTTTCGATACATCAGTTCCAAATGCAGCTCCCTGTGTTTCCTCATCGGGAATAGGTGGCAGATCACGAGGGGTACCTGCGTTGAATGTATTTGTTTATTATAACCAACTACAATATATTCCCATTTATTGAATGATTCATTATATGACTGAAAATAGTTATCATCCATATCCATTTTGTACATTAATGTGTATTGTCTGTTATTCTATTCTGTAGGTTAGTGTGTTGAAACTCTAGTTTCAATTCCAAAGCATAATAAATCTTTCACTTCAGCTTCCAACATACATCACTTACAAATCAAGGACACTGCGAAACCTTTGTAAAGATAACGTAGCACATTTAAACAAATACATCGTTATACAATAGAAGAGTTTGTTTTTAAATTTAACATAAACAGTGGCAAAAGAATTATAAATAAATCATATATTTTTAGAAATGCGCCATCGAACAGTATATTTAAAAAGAACATTAAAAACACATGTCACTGTTAACTTCAAAACCGAATGAAGTGAAAACGAATATTTAATGGGAGTGAGCAATATGGCTCTTAAAAATCAGTTATTAATTAACGTCTTAAATATAATGGTGCAATAATCTATTAATGTATCATTATTTTTTGCATTACTTATAACAGTCTTAATTCAAAAAAGATTCCGAAAATTTCATCATAACATTCTGTCAAACAGTGTTTCATAAGAAACGTTAGTAGTCCACACAAGCAGCTGATGTCAAACAAGATATTATGTTATCTGATAAATATATATGGAATAGCCTGCATGGCTAATAAAATTCTCAAAAAGTAAATTCACCAACTGTATAAGCCAACATATAAATAAAAAGGTAATTCTACATTTGTGCACATATCCAGAGGAAAGATTTCGTGTTTTAATACGCAATAATGAGCATGTGTCCTGGCACAATTATTTAATAAAAAGACCAAGTAGACTGGCGAGAATAGTTTTATTTCAATTCTAAACGTTGACTTTTGCATTTACTTCTCTTCATATCAGTTAGTAACGTTCTGAAAAGAGACCTCTTCTAACGTGATAATCCAGAAAGGATGTTGCCACATACGATTCGGTTGTGCCATGATTTGTAAAGTCTGACAGGCCTATATGACTGTTATCTGTCAAACGCAATCAAATTCTGTTGAACAGTTAAATTACTTGTATATCAAGTTCGCTTTTTATGGCCAATCCAAAATCGTATGTTCAAAAGCCGTACATTGACTTGTAGTTTCCATTAATTTGTTTAATCATGTGCATCCGTTTTAAAAATCAGATGGAAACCAAAACTATAGCTATACACTTATATGTTCTTTTGGATGTTTGGACATTTAGACATGTGAAATACAATATGCACAGGCCCCCCCCCCAATATATATATATATATATATATATATATATATATATATAGAGAGAGAGAGAGAGAGAGAGAGAGAGAGAGAGAGAGATGGATAGAGGTCTGTGTGTGTGTGTGTGTGTTCAGTGCACCTCAGGGTTGCTACATAAAGAAAATTAATAATATAAATAGACGTATATAAAAGTGATAAATGGACGTACTTGTTGTTGTGCTCACATCTAATTTCAGCTGAAAAATTGCTCCCTGAGCACTAAGACTGATTTCTCTAATTTTGTGTGTTCGAAGCTCAAGCAATTTCTTGCACAGCACATCTTCCTTCTGTTAGAAAACAAATCAACAATTGAACACTATTAACTAACGATATTATCATATCTATCTCAAATGCTTCATTTGATCATAATGTTCTCGGGAGAAGAATAAGCACAGAAGCTTATGCCATGGTTGACTCATGGTCATACTATACATGAGGAGATGTGATGATATAAACTAAGCTGCTCAAAATATTACGAAAACATTAAGATGCATGATTATTCTGACTGAAATCTAATATTCCTTAGCAAATACATCTTGCATTAATTAGTGACACAATTAATTCAGGTTTAATTTGTTTAAAAACGAAACTTTGGAGATCAAACTCATTAAACGCGTTATTATTGTAAATATGCTCGCCGAAAGTGTGTTGAAGGTTCTAAATTGATGCTTACGTAATGATGCAAGTCAAGCAAAGATCATCCCGGGACTATAACGCTTGTAAATGAAGTTATGGAGCGTTAAAATATACTTCACTTAAGATCGTATTAATTTGAAGATGAATTCTTAATTGGGCAGAAAGATTAGAATCCTTATTAAAACTATTCTGCTAAAGACATTGTTAGAAGGTCAGCGATCACATCTCCTGCAAGTTTTGTGGAATGCTGGAAATTAGGTTCATTTTAGACGTCACCCATGTGGGAAAGTAACCCTGCTGATATTCGACGGACAATAGAAAAGATAAACTAAGCTACTGGCCGAAGTACGGGCAATCAGTGGAGATAACTAATACATTAGGTATATTAAATGCTAGAAATAAATCAATTTGAACATCGAGCTTCATACCATACCAAGTTTGTTTAAAATCTAACAGATCTTGGTACAATATTATGCCGCCGAATAAACTATCATCGGACACAGCGTCCCAAAATAACACCAGGAATGTTGATAATTCAACCGCTATATGGTCTCACTGATAAAAGTTTGCATGCCTTGTATGGCAATTAGTGAACACTATTTAATAAAGTAAATAAAGTTAAGATGCCTATATAATAAGAGTAACACAAATATTGGGGAGGGGGGTGCTATAATCCTTTCATAAGATGTCATGAAATACTTAGTGTCTAACTCCATGCAAAGTACCCTCAGCATAAAGTTGCAGATATGATTGGCTGCACAAATTAATATGTAGTAAAATGACTCTGCCAGAACCAATGTCAATAATAAATGAACCAGCGCTCTTAACCTTTTTATGTGATAAGATAGACGTTTAATAAAAATTCGTCAACGATCACATCAATATTAAAGTTATTTACAAATGTCCTTAAAATATAGAAATCAGCAGTAGAATTTCCTTACATAAGCTAACTCGTTAATAAACATACGGATATACATATGGAGGGAAAGACAGTATTATCAATGTTAGGCTCTTCCGACTTTGTTAACGAAGACCAGAATTAGTATGATTATATTTACAACAAATCCTTTTAGATTATCATTCAGTTGCCTTACTTATTCGTGTCATGTAAATGCGAAAAAGATTTTTTAAAGTGATCTACGCACAAAAAGACTATTTTATCTTGAATTGCAAATATGTGGCACCACAATCACTCTGCCTAGAATAGTAATTAAATATACATCGAGATTTCATACTACAAAGTAATGGGAATGAGGGATGTGCAATCACTTATTTTATGTTATTACGTTTGTAATTTTATTAAAACTGCCACTTAAAACTGCCACTGTTAACGGACGTTGTTCGATTGTGCCAAAATAAAGACCATGGTTCGTTTTATTTCCAAACTTATGGAATATAGAAAATAGAAATCGACAAGTATTAGCACTACATCGGAAACTATGCGTTCACACGACTTTTCAATGGAAATACATACCTTAATAATTACAATATTTCTCTGATTGAATGCTAGTTCTCTAACTACACGACACACGGATGCTAGCTCCTTCTCGTGGCCATCCTCCAGAATCTTACGAAATATGCCCAGTGGTTTGGTGTCCATTATGAGTGTTTTGTTCTTTTCAACTTTGGCAAGCCCAGACAGACCGTCAATCAGCTCACTCGCATGAAACCCTTCTTTCCGACGATCTGGCGCCTCCTGTGCTTCATTTATCATATCTATCAGAAACTGAAATACATTCTCACTCCCTTGGATCTTGTCGCACTCGTTGTCGTCAATCATGTCAGCCAAGGCCAGAAGAGTTACCATCTGGATCTCTGAAAAATGAATTCATATCCATCATACTTCAGATGGATGATGTTTGCTTCATATACTGAAATAGTTTGCACTTTAAGACCGTTCACATGGACTTCTGGATGATTGGTCGGATAGCAAATATTAGGTTTTGTAAGATTCGCTATTCAAGGGTGCAAAAAATTAAAATAAAACACACGAGATGATTATCTTCAGCCGACCTCTTTCATATACACGGCCTGGTCCTTTTTACTGTTATTTTCTAAAAATGAAGAATATAAGTGACTGTTTTGACCAAGCGTTTAACACAAACTGTAAATGTAGAAATACTGTTGTTTTAAACGTTACTCACGTGTACGATAAATATTTAATTATAACCGATCATTTTATGTCACTGAAAGATAATACGGACATATATAATTAAAAAGTCATAAATTCACTTCGCCATTTTTATAACCTTGATTTACTTGTTTATGACTAAAACAATCTTCGTACTAATAAAGTTCCATGTCGAGATTTTCAGACAAGTTGGAATACTATTACTCACGGGGTTGCTTAGACTCAAGAAAAGGTAGAAGACTGTCAACAGCATGAACGTAACGGTATATGCTTCTCTCTGTGTCTGGATTGTGAGCACAATTATGTAAAATTGCCACTGCAGAGTTGAACGCAAAGCGACGATCATCTTCCTGCGAATTCAAAACTTTGTCAATGTCTCGGGGAATGAGTGATTTTGATAAATACCATATTTTTTTAATGGATACCTACTTCAAGGTAAACGCATGTTATGGTGGAACGACTGCTTGTGATATTGTCCTTGGAAATATATACATCAGTAGAAAGAACTATATCTGTCATTGCTCAAGAAACATAAATCTAAACGAAATAAAAGAACGAAAGAACAACGCCAGTCTTTATGTGTGATAATATACCCTAATTATGATGCATACCAAGTTTCTTGAAGAAATGTCCAACGGTTTGGTTTATACTAACACTCAACGGTGTAGCTTGAGTGTTAGATACTTTAATTGTGGGTAAATCGGAAAATGTCATTCAATGGTGTTTATCCTTTTACAACCAAAAGTATTTAGTCACCACAAAAGCGCTGACAATGCTTCATAAAGATAAGTATGTCGGGTTAGGAGATATGAAGTGGAAAGACAATATCCAAGCTTGAGAAAAGACTCCAAAAGTATAAATCTGAAAAGCTGCATATTATATGAGACATATTCGTATCTTATCCTAAATGGATGTCTGGTAAATATAAGATACATTAAATCATGTTTAAAGATAATATTTGTCAAAAATGTTTTGTAGAGAAACGGACAGACTTTAAAACGGAGAATGACTCTGCAGCAGCTAATCAGTCAGATGTTATTAATTTACAAGACAAATGTTCTAACCATGATGGAATAGCATACCAGTTTTGAGAAAATATATGAAAAGGTAATCAGATATGAAGTAACAAAACGATTGTCAAAAATGGGAAAATAATTCAAAACGTATTATTATAACAAAACCGAATTATATATACGGTACATACGTTGTTCCTTATGCAAATGCATACAAAGGTTCAGGATGAAATACAAAATAGTTCAGACGTTATTAACGAGATAAGAGTGTGACCGACGGATGCCAAGACACATTTTGTAATAAAATATGGATAACTCTTAAACTGGTGAGCAGACTATTTTGCAAATAAAAATTTCCTGTCAAAATACAAAGAATAATTTTCAATGAACATATTTTAAAAATGGATGGACATACTATGTCCTATATACCCCCAAAACATGCCTGACTTTTTCAAAATGTGTCTCTAGATAACATAAATTACAAATGTATATCCAATTTTAAGAAATGTACATGTTTCAGTACCAATTCGTAATATAACTGTTTATGTAATAATGTACAAGAACGTCAGTAATAAGATAACCCAATAATTAAATAAATCAATTATTTAATTATTAAAAGAAAGAAAGAAAGAAAGAAAGAAAGAAAGAAAGAAAGAAAGAAAGAAAGAAAAAAGAAAGAAAGAAAAAAAAAATCAATCAATCATCCTGTTCAAGTTTCATAGATCTGACATTTGATCTACATTCAGAGACAACCATAGCGGAGACTCCCACCAAACTAAATTTCTCTTCCAGATAATGATAAATTCAGCATGTGTAAAAGGTTGGGGTGACTTTCTATTCAGTCTATTAGAGGACTGCGTTCCTCTTAGATCCATAACCGGATAGACTATATAGCTATAATTCTCAGCCAAAGCGATAGAAACATAAATCAGCTTACCTCCAAAGCGTCCAAGCCATCTTCCTTGATAGCTGACAGATCATTTATGAGATATTGGAAAAGTCCTGTCTCAGAAACTGCCTTGCTAAATGCTGGGCAGCTATCAGTGAAATTCCAGAAAGTTTCTCTTAGTGTCACGAGAACCATTAAAATTTCATCCCCATCAAAAGCTTCTTGGGCCAACCGATTGTCAAAAGCTTGTATATCTGCCTCTTCGATGACACACTCGTAAAAGTCAAAAAGCAGTTTTGGAAATCTAAAATAAATATAGAAAGGTTACTTATTAGTGTATGAAAATTTAAAGTTAATTTTATGCTTCTAAAATGAATATTCAATTTAGTTCCAAATTTATTTAATATCCACGACGTTCGATTCTTACATTAATATATTGAACAACTTCTAAATGTTGAATAGTATTCCAACTTCCGAGAAGGTTACAATTAGTTCTGCTGTAACATTAATTCCTTGCACAATAATAATTAGAATGGTGTTTCCAGAAATGGAAAGTTAAAACCGAAATGTAAAACGAAACCTCCAATTTTGTGATTTGAACTATTCGTGCAATTTAATATGTTCGAATCTATTAGGAGTTGGTGTATTTGTGTGTAAGGTAGGTTAATAACAATTCCACGTTACTCCAGCTGCCAAATCGGTAGTATCACCGAAAAAGCGCACAGAAAAAGTATTGTATTAACCATCGGAATATCGACTTATCTTTAAGTACAGAAACATGGCTAAACATATCAGGCGATGAGCCCAAGTGCTCGGATCTAACACCCACCGGTTACTGCATCAAATCGTTACCCCGCTACTCTCGCGGAGGTTGAATTGCTGTCATCACGCATAATTCTGGTCAAACGTCTTAACCACATCACAACCTTCAATTTCTATCACACATCTTTAGAACTAGTGCATACACAACTTACACTGGAACAAAGGTCAGTCCTTTTTTGTTCTGCCTCTACCGTCCTCCTCTTAGTAGACAAAAGCTGACTGAATCTCTCGTTTCTGAGAGGTTTCTGACTGTCCTGGGTTATGGACACCTTCCCAAAAGTGGCAACCTAACTGTTCTTTGACATTTCAGCTTTCACGGGGACTGTCCTAGAAACCCATACACATCACAACTCCTAGATTTTAATCATGTTTTCACCTTCAAACAACCAGTTAAATAACCCACTCATAAACATGGTTACATGTTAGACTGGATTACTCATATACACGATTATAATATTCTAGGATTCACCCTTGTATCTCACGAACTTGCATCATATCACCTTATATGCCATTTGGACATATCAGTCCCTAACATTCCACCTTTATTTGCTATTACGAGAAACCTCCGTATGATAAATAGAATGAAACTAATGCATGACATTATGGCAAATATAACAACTTGCTTACCTTATACAGCAGAACAACTAGATGACTGCATGCGTTAATTGCTTTAAAAACATGTCCCAACCACCACGTGCAGAGTATCAATTTAAAAGTGTTCTCCGTGGTTTACCAGTGTTACCGACCAGCCTTCCACTGCCAAAGGAGACCGCCATAAAAGCTGAGGGGCCTTCCACCAGAGTCACTATTCATAAGGAAATTTATAACGCTGTTAAGAAGAACGTCACCATCATAGCCCATGCAGCGAAATCATCCCACTACAGTACTAAGGTCACGGAAAGTTCCAGCTGTGAAGAGTTCTCCAAGATAACCATCAAACCAGTGTCAAGGAACAAATGTACACCACTTCCAATTACCTTATATGTAGTCTTTCTGATGGACCTGTTTGCAAAATGTTTCTGTGACAAAGTACAAACCATTCGGGATAAGCTTGATAACACAATGTCAATTGACTCGTCGTCACCATACTATTACGATACAGACTGTCAGCGGCAACCGATATCAGCATTTGGACCTGTCTTAATGGATTTAGTTCGTACAATCGTGATGACGAATACACTACAGTCATGTGAACTTAGTCCAATTCCAACATCACTGCTGCTCTTCACTAACGGATGATATTATTACCTCTCTCTCATCCGGGTAATCCCCATCATATTTCAAATATGCCATTGGAAAGCCTCTGCTTTAGAAACGGACCACTAGACCGTAACGATTTACACCACTTTCTAATCTCCCATTCATATACAACAACTTAGAAAAAGTTGTTCTAACACACCTTGTATATGATCTTACTTCAAACAGTCTTTTTAGCAATGTATAGTCAGGTAATCGCCCTTGACACAGTCCTGAAACTACTATTCTGGAAGTAATTAATTACATTCTCTCTGCTTTGGATAGTGGAAAGATTACAGGCCCCATCCTCCTTGATTTCTCTTCAGCAGTTTACACAATAGATCAGTATATATTACGTCACCGTCTACAGCAAGCATGTATTTGGCATTCACAATATAGCCTTACCGTGGTTCGAGTCCGATTTAGTCAACATGACAAAACTTGTGTCCGCAAATGGAATACACTCCATCCCAGTTAATCGATTTTGTGGTGTTCCACAGGTGCCTGTTATTGGTACTTGGTGTATGGACCTGATTTCTTCATTCTATATACTCAGCCGCTCTCAAGTGTCATAGATCATCATCCAGTGTCTCATTACTTGTACGCTGATGACACCGAAATATACAACGTTAGCTACCCAACTGAAGTTGATACCACCATCCAAGATGTAGAGAGGTGCATGTCTGTTGTGCAATCATTGATTATATGTAACAAGATGCAGCTTAATGATAATACCACTGAGGCCATTCTGATCACAATACAAAGACTTTCTCATTCACATGCTTTACCTCAAACGATGAATATCAGCAGCAACATCATTAATGTCACACATTCAGTACGAAACCTAGGTGCTAATCTGGACCTTGCACCAACAATTCATGAACATATGCAAGGCTGCATATCTTAGGCTGAGACGCATCAGCTCCATTCGAGAATAATTTTCAATATGATGCCACTAAAATACTTGTGTATTCATTAGTACATTCAATACCGGGCTATTGTAACTCAATTCTGTCTGGTTCGTCCAGAAACTTCAAATCATTTAAATCACAGATGCTCTGCTCATCCTTAGGGTAACACAATATGGGCACACCTCCCCGTTGCTCTATACGCTACACTGGATATCCGTTCAATCCAGAATGAAACACAAACTTTGTTATCTGTATTACGTTTCACTCACAGACTCCAGTCCAAGATACCTATCCAATTTCATCCATGGTACACAACAGCAAGATACTTATGCTCCTCTTCTGACAAACATATACACATTTTCCCCACTATGTAAACAATGACATGTTGGCAGTGTACTTCTGAATACCAGGCCGAGCAGCTTGAAACGAAATGCCCATTGAAAATAGATACAAAGACACAGTGATCCCTTTCAAAAGAGGCTCTTAAACATCACCTATTTCGACTGCAAGAACAAACTTAAAAACCTAATAATGTTTCATACCTTAAATAATTTAAGCATGTCTTTATGTTTTCTAATTTCACGGTGGGATTTTCTGCAGCCATATCATTATATAGATTGTGAAGCGCTAAAAGCTTCTAAAAATTAGTCGCCTTACAAAGTCCTCATAATTATTATTATTACAACCAGGATGACTACAATGTTTGAAATTCGTGAAGGATACCATGAGAATGATTTATTTCGTCCATGAACATTATCCGGAACCGTTATTACTATCAAAAATGATTGTATGCTAATAAAATATGTGTCATTGTAAGACAGAAAGGAAAGGCATTCTTCTTGTATTAAATGTCTTGCTATATTTGAATTTTAATCATACCAGACACAACCTACCCTCTCCAATTGTCTCATATTCCCTTTTTTACAACTTACCCTTTGTTAACAAGGTGATTTCCCATAACCTGTCTTTTCTCTGGAAGGCCAATCTCTTGAAAGTTGGCAAGTACATTTTGCTTCAAGGTCTTGTCTACTTTTTTAAAGTAAGTTTCATTGTGATCTTGCCTCCAGTTTTTCTTCTGATCAAGAAGAACAACGCAGTCATCAAATGACTTTAGAACTGTTTTCAACTCTGGGTTGGCTCTGATAAGGGCTTCGTCATTGTCAGGTTGGATGCTTGATAGTGTCCTTAATGGAGAATGCCTTTCATTTGATTTAGGTTCCGGCATGTTCTCTCTATGGGATGTAAATTCCGCTTGCGATGTAACTGAGCTACTATCTTCTGATCCGTATCCCTCAGATCCTGAATCACTTTTTGGAAGGTTTTTCTGCTTCTTACGATTGCCACTGCGTAAAGTAACTGGAACCAATTTTTTACTGCTTTTTGTTGTGACTGTAGATGTATCTTTGACTAGTTTTGGTCTGGTGACTTGTAAATGTGAATCCTTACTTTTAATAGAGCTGCTAGGACCAGATCCCATCACAAAGTCACGATATCTGTAAAAAAGAAAATTTATCCTGAAATATGTCCTACTTAGATGTCAACTGACTGTATTAAGTTGACAGTGATTTTGTAAATAATAAACAAATCATCTCTTTCGACAGTTTCTGGTGGGGTGGTCGGCGTAGTCTGTTTACAGCAGACAAATTCAACTGTATAATTATTTCACTAATTTAGAACATGCAAATAAATATAAATTTTAAACATGCTAAGTAATATTCGAATAATGAGATTAAGTCATGCTTATTGATATGTCTCTTGATTCATATATTTGAATACTACTTCTAAAACGCCATAGGAATATTGCTTTCCTTCATTTCCTGGAGATTTTCCTAGCTATTTACAATAAATATATGCAATGATAATTAGGTTGTTGAATATTAGGATATTTCATTAGGTTTTTCGTTTTAATGTCACATTTGATAATTTGAATCTCGCAGTCTCACACCTCATCATCGAGTTAGTGCAGTTCCCCCTCTCAATAATTGCCGCGGGTTTTAAATAGCCACCTTGTTAGAAATATCAATACTATATTTTACCTAGTTGTTCCACGTCATTAATATCCACTACTTTTACAAAGGTCATCAATTTATACAGAATGGTTGGCTGACTAAGAGTGGAACAACCGTAACATATTCATGTTTATCATTCCTCGCATTTCGACAGTGAACTTTAAAATCAAGGAGAATATTCAAGAAAAGGCAAAGCAAGCAGTACATGGAGCCAGTTTGGGGTTAAGTTGTAGCAGCGATTTCCTGGATGATATGTTTTTATAGTGTATTTGAAAGGTGAATAAATCTGACACCAAACGTGTGAAACATACAAACAAACATGATCGATATATGGACCATGAACGATGCAGTTTTAGAATATTAACACACATATGAACTTAGAATATTAACACACATATGCATTGAAGTTAATAAAAACAACTACAAATAAGGTATGCTTCTGTCACCAAGTGTTCTAAAAGCACAGATATATATATATATATATATATATATATATATATATATATATATATATATATATATATATATATATATATATAATTGTGCTCATATAGGGATCATCAAGTACTGATTTCACTCACAACTATATTAATTATTCCTTTAACAAACGAAAAAATTTAACTGGGTGTAGGTGCGTTCAGATTATGCTCACGAAGTATTTCCGGTTCCGCAGCTCCTGTCAATCCATTAAATAACGTCTCCCTCATTCACTGCATACCAACACTTTTTTGAAGAGGAAGAAATTATATCTTCTGGTAAAGAACTTGGCATAACAAATAAAGTGTGGGTTATCGATAACAGCTTTTTTTAGGTATTGGAGTCGGCAAAGTTGTTGGTGCAGATGGAATACACAAACACACATCAGCTTGGCTTTGGCCATAGACGATTGATGTTTTAGGTTTCTGGACAAAGTGCATTACCCTTAGCAAGTTGTCTGCTACACTTTGCGCTATCTTGTTAAATGTTCCTCTATAAAGAAATTCAGAGCTATCAACTTGCACACGGACTTGTACGTGTTGTATTTTGTGTTGTACGCCTCTTTTTGACAATACGGTTTAATTATGCGGTAGACAGCCTGACGCCCATGATAACCACAATCTTGGACTATTAAACCTGGAAACAGATTAATCGTGACAATCCACAACCCTTGTTCGAAGTCATTGACGATCTGAGGTAGGTCCCAGGTCTCACTGCTGATACACATATCAAATCAATTGGTATAATGCCATACTGTACCTTTTTGCCTGTATATTTCCTCTGCAATATCACTTTAGGATTAGCATAATTTTAACGTATGCAAACATTACATAGGAGCTCTTTTTGGCGTGATGAAACTTGTAGATCTATACTCCACGCAGAAATCTGTAAATGGTACGTTGCCAGACCTTATGAAATAATGGCTAAGCGAGTTGATGCATTTTAATGTTAATCTATGAAACGAAAAGCATGATAAATTTATTTTATCAGTTTCATAATAATTTTGTAAATGAAAATACAGCAGGGATGCTTCTTAAAAAAATTGAAATCAAGCCACCATATTTGTTAAATTCAATAATCACAAACACTCGTGAAGTACAGAGTTTTATGTTATTAGGTATTTGATTTATATAACTTCTAGAAATACCCAAAGTAAAAATATGGAAAAAGAAGAAATCCGACGCAAACGATGACAACTTGATTCATCAAAACAATACTGATATATATATATATATATATATATATATATATATATATATATATATTGCGCAAATCAAAGGCATAACAAGTTCAATAGATACACTCTGGTATCGTCCGAGTAAATAATATCAGAGAAGTCCGATGCAGCCATCACACAAAAATGATGCAACTACCTATATGAGCACAAATACATTTGTCAAGATGTAGCACTTAAACCGTATTTCGTCTTTGTGCTCAACATTATAGGATTGAAAACTTCTAACTAAATTGAAAGAAAATGGCATCACCCCTTTTGTGCCTGATTTATGTACTAACGAACATCCAGCACAAGACATGACAATAAATAAAGCTTCCAAAGAATTAAAATCACATTTCCATAACTGGCCTTTTTTAAAAATGTGTATTATTTACATATAAACAATTATAATACATAATATAATCTAAACATTCGCAATTCTTTTGTTTTGATAAAACTAATATTAATAGGAAATATTATAGTATTTGTAGAAAATACTGGACACGAAACATTCCAGTGAAAAAACGTGCATGCTACAAAACAACTGCACAGTACGTGATATACCTAGATAACCAGACATCCTATTTGATGTACCTAAATAACCATGCACCCTACTTGATGTACCTATATAACCATACACCCTAATTGATATACCTTACTAACCATGCACCCTACTTGATATACCTAACTAGCCATGCATCCTGCTTGATATACCTAACTAACCATGCATCATACTTGATATGCTTAAATATCCATGCATCCTACTTGATGTACTAAAAAACCACGCACCCTACTTGATGTACCTAAATAACCATGCACCCTACTTGATATACCTAAATAACTATGCACCCTACTTGATATACCTAAATAACCATGCACCGTAATTGATTTACCTAAATAACCATGCATCGTGCTTGATTTACCTAAGTAACCATGTGTCAACATATAACTATCTTCTGCTGACGTCTTGATGACCTAATCCTATGAAATTATTGCATAAGTATTAGCAATATACGTCAATCAGATTCAAAACACCTCAATGATATTTATAGAACATTCTCACTATTATTACATACAAGATTTTGGATCATACAAGTATGTTTGCTAAATAATCTCCCTTAAGTGGTGAGATAATCGGCCAGGCAGAGGATAGAAAAACAATATTAATGTCAAACGAAAGCTAAATCAAAATCTGATGAGAAATGTCATGATGCGAAAGAGTTTATTAAATCTGCCAATCAGATGGAAGATCACATCGTTATTACACATGTCATGTACTCATGAATGTGATCGTCGGAGAACATGACCACGGAATCGGATTTACCATATTTAGTAATAATCAGATAAGAAATATAAGATTGAGAGTAATAACAATCTCATATAATCAGATCAGAAATACAGCATTGAGAGTAATAACAATCTCATATAATCATATCAGAAATACGACATTGAGAGTAATTACAATCTCTGATAATCAGATCAGAAATACAACATTGCGTGTAATGGAAATCTCTGATAATTATATCAGAAATACAACATTGCGTGTAATAGAAATCTCTAATAATTATATCAGAAATATAACATTGAGAGTAATAGCAATCTCATATAATCAGATCAGAAATACAGCATTGAGAGTAATAACAATCTCTGATAATAAGATCAGAAATACAACATTGCGTGTAATAGAAATCTCTAATAATTATATCAGAAATATAAGATTGAGAGTAATAACAATCTCATATAATCAGATCAGAAATACAGCATTGAGAGTAATTACAATCTCTGATAATCAGATCAGAAATACAACCTTGCGTGTAATAGAAATCTCTAATAATTATATCAGAAATATAAGATTGAGAGTAATAACAATCTCATATAATCAGATCAGAAATACAGCATTGAGATTAATAACAATCTCATATAATCAGATCAGAAATACAACTTTGCGTGTAATATAAATCTCTGATAATTATATCAGAAATATAAGATTGAGAGTAATAACAATCTCATATAATCAGATCAGAAATACAGCATTGAGATTAATAACAATCTCATATAATCAGATCAGAAATACAACATTGAGAGTAATAACAATCTCATATAATCATATCAGAAATACAACATTGAGAGTAATTACAATCTCTGATAATAAGATCAGAAATACAACATTGCGTGTAATAGAAATCTCTAATAATTATATCAGAAATATAACATTGAGAGTTATAACAATCTCATATAATCAGATCAGAAATACAACATTGGGAGTAATTACAATCTCTGATAATCAGATCAGAAATACAACATTGCGTGTAATAGAAATCTCTGATAATTATATCAGAAATATAACATTGAGAGTATTAACTATTTCTGATAATCAGATCCGAAATATAATATTGAGGGTAATAACAATTTCGGATGATCAGATCAAATCTACATCATTGAGTGTAATCAATATCACTGATGAACAGATCAGAAATACATCATTGAAAGTAAGAACAACCTCTGATAATCAGATCAGAAACACAATCTCAGATCAGAATTACAACATCAAGAATAATAACAATCACTGATAATCTGATAAGAAATACAAGAATGAGAGCAATAACGATCTCTGATAATTAGATCAGAAATACAACACTGTAAGTAATAACAGTCTTGATAATCAAATAAGAAATAAAACAATGAGATTAATACCAAACTCTGATAACCAGATCAAACATGCAACATTGAGAGTAATGACAATTTCTGATGATCAGATCAGAAACACAGTCGCAGATCAGAAATACAACACTGAAAGTACTAACAATCTCGAATAACCAGATCAGAAACACAGTCTTACATCCGACATACAACATTGAAAGTAATAACAATTTCAGATAATTAGATCAGAAATACAACAATGAGAGTAATAACAATAATCACTGATAATCAGATCAGAAATACAACAATGAGTGTAATAACAACATCTGATAATCATTTGAAAAACACAGTTTCAGATCAGAAATGCAATTTTGAGAGTAATAACAATCTCGGGTAATCAGATAAGACAAACAATCTCTTGAGTCATAACAATCTCGTATAGTCATATCAGAAATACAGTCTCTAGAGTGACAATAGTCTCAGATCATAAATATAGTCTCTAGAGTGACAATAGTCTCAGATCATAAATATAGTCTCTAGAGTGACAATAGTCTCAGATCATAAATACAGTCTCTAGAGTGGGAACAATATGTGATAATCAGATGCAATGTAACCTCATTAGTATCATATTTGCTACGTCACATCGTGTCTCACACACAAACGAAAATAAATATGAAACTTCCAGTCTTGTAGACATGATTTAAATACCATCATGAAATACGTGTGGTGTGGGCAGGGTGTGGATAAAAGTACTACTGAAATATGGTCTGTTTTGACCGATTGTGCTTATCTGAGAACGACGCTTTCAGCAGGTATCGGTAAACAGTTTCCACGTTTGGTTGTGAGCCTCAATGAAGAATGCATGGTAGCTGCCAATGAAAGCATGTCAGGTCGGAAAACGGTTGATATAATGAAGATGTAACATTTTTAAACACAGGATGGAATTGCTGATTTGGGAAAACTAACTTCATAGAAAATATTCATAATATATATTTGGAACAAACAAGAAGCATTTATCTTTCAAAAATTATTAAGTAAAGAAAATAAGATATACTAAATACATCAAATACATTTCTGTCAATTATAATATTTGCAAGCAGCTTAACTTTTATCTGAGTTCGGGATATTAGTTTCTCCCTTTTAAACTCATGATCAGCCAAATGTGTATATGCTCTTTGCTAAACTTTTAAAGACCTGGCCTTGTTTACAACTTCGAATTTACTCTAAATGAATATTTGACCTTTACTCTGATAAATAGTACGTCCTTAGATCTTTAGTTTAAGGTTGTTTACATCAGAATTCTTTTTCTCTTAATATCTGTATTGGAATCAATCTTTTAGCTATGTTCAATTGTAAGTTTTGAGGATATATTTATTTACTAATATTATTCAGTAGAATTACAAAACGCACATTTATATATTTGGAGTAAATCACTATTTTGGTATTGTTGTGAATTCGTTTAAAGACATTCTGGATTATATAACTATGCTACATCAAGAATGTTAGCACATCAGCACAGTTTATGTTATTTGGACTTCATTCGGAACACTCTTTACGTTTGGAACTGCGATATAATATTATAACTATTCGTGATTTAAATCACAATATTTTCAATTTTTGTTTTAAAAAAAACTTTACTTGGCATTTTTGTATTGGATCTTTTATGTTTTAGTTAAAAGCCATAGAGTAGTAACAATAAATTACCTATGTGCAACTGCCTATTAAAATAAAAATGAATTTGTTATGCCATGACAAAATAATTTAATATATTAGTATGAGAAATAAAGAATATCTTGTTTTCAGTTTTGAATTAATAGATCTTATCTTAACAATGTTCTCTCTCTCTCTCTCTCTCTCTCTCTCTCTCTCTCTCTCTCTCTCTCTCTGGTTTGCGCTTATTGCGCTTATTGATCAATGAGTAGATATGGTATCCTATTAATTTCATGCAAGCAAGATAAACACTTAAGGCAAGTATGACAGATGGCCGCATGTTCTCATTGATTTCACGTCTCTTTATTGATAGCGGTTTTCAAAGCTCTAACTAGGCGGTTGTTGAGCAATTTATTTACTCCAGGTAACCAGTGGGTTGGAAGTGCATTTAATCTTTAATAAAATAAGTTATACTCATCCGAAACGTGTCTTATGTATATACTAAGGTCAGATTCCACAATCATGCGACAGACTTGTTCAGTAATATAATTTCAGTAATGGTTAAGTTTAGGTCATAAACCTGTCGCATTGTTTGTACTATTTCATACATTCTACCGTATTCAGACACAATCAATCCATAATAATCATATTTAGTTTCAACCCCCTGATGTGTCTTAATATATTTCTAGTTAAAACTGTAGATACTTACGAAAACATAAGAACACTAACTTAAGTTGTTTGGGATGCGAAAGCTGCCTGCAGCGTTCGAATTGGTCTACTTTGTCGTCTAATTTACATCTTAAACGTGTTACCTTTGAGAGAGAGAGAGAGAGAGAGAGAGAGAGAGAGAGAGAGAGAGAGAGAGAGAGAGTAAAACTGATGCTCACGCCTCCCCAGTACCATCAGTTATTTTTTCCTTTTACTCGATGTGTGAAGCTAGTTATATATTCCAAAACAACTTCATTTACGAAAACCATGCGATTAAAGGTTTTTATTTCATGTAAAGAACGTTGTTTGTTATTCTTCTAATTTAAGCAATATTATACGAGTGTCGTACTCTGGGAATGTTATCGGAAAAAACGTACTACAAATTTCATGAAGATGTCCTTTACGAATGGATCAATGATACATTGAAGAATTGAATTAATCCTACCAATATATTTCGCTGACAAATCAGCCAGACACAAGCAGAGAGACACACGGGTGATATTGCTCTGAAATTGGCAATTAATACATGTGTTAACTGCATTTTCATTGGTCAGTATATATGAAAGAAAGCAAAAACAAAATGTGCTCTCAATTGCATTTTGTAAAACTACTTTGAAATATATTATAAAACATCTCATTCATATGATATATGCTGATAACACGTGTATATAATCAGATACGCACATGGTTTGAAATAAAAGGTAGAAAGAAAACAATCTGCTACCGATTGTATTTGTAAACATTCATGTGAACATCGACTAGAACATGCGTGCTGTTAAGCATGTTGAAATGAAAGAATACAAGGTACATTTCTTGACAAAGATAGATGTAAACAATGCAGTTGTTAACATGAAAATGAAAGACGACCTATATACATTTTGTAATTCCCATGAATGTTTAAGCAGGGACTGTCATACTGATGATAAAATCGAGCACATTGCTACTTGCTACTTTTTATGTCTCGTAAACTTGATAGAATTTTCAACTATGTTGGTCGTGGTGCATCCGCTAACATGACTGCGTGCAAGGCCAAATGATGACAGTTCAGATTCCATAACGGACATGTTTTAATGACCTAGCAATTGAGAGATTATGATGTGTGTAATTCGGTCTGTATTAGTTATTTGTTGATAATAACGTTGTAAAGATGATCAATATTTCGAGACTCCCAGTCGAGAATTTATATATGGTAATGTATTATCATGTATTTTGTTGTGGGTATGGTCTGACAACCAAGCAACATTTATCCATTCCACCCTGAAAAGCAAGCAACGCTTATTCATTTTACTTTGAAAAGCAGGTAACCCTTATTACTTTTAGACTGAAAAGCAAGCAACACGTATCGATTATACACTGAAAAACAAGCAGCATTTTTCTATTTCTAACTAAAAAAGAAGGTACATGAATCTATTTTACACTGCAAAGCAAGCAACATTTATATATTTTACGCTGGAAAGCAGGCAATTTATTATTTTTACACCGACAAGTAACACCATTTATTCCTTTGACAATGAAAAGCAAGCAGCATTGATTCTTTTACACTGATAAGCAATCAACATGTATCTCTTTCATACTGAAAAACATGCAACATTTATTTCTTTTATACTGAAATGAGAGCTAAATCTATTCCTTTACAGTTATAAGCAAGCAAGATTCTCTCTTTTACGCTGAAAAGCAAGTAACATTTATACATTTTACACTGAAACACGAGTACCATTTTTATTGTTATTATTAAATAAATCAACTCATATATTACGTATATCGTATCGTTATTATTCCCGGAGTTTTTTCACCATAAAAAGGGGGAAAGAAAAGGGCCCTTATTCGATATAGTCCAAAGTTTGTATGCATTGTACATTTAAAATTCAAATATCATTTTGTAATACCTCTGACAAATTTACATAAAGTTTAAAGGATAGAAATAAAAATATTGAGTAAAAATAATTCTGAGCCATTTATATACTGAGAGCAAATCTCTTTTAACAGTTTAGAGATAAAATAATTTTTCAGATTATCAACTTCAAGTAGCCTTATTTATTAGCTGTAAATTTTGATAAAAAATAGTTTTAAAAATCTTCCGCACACGTCCACACTCTGACACCATATAAAACAAGTGAAGCATTTACATACTATGTTTAAATACCTGGTCCAATCACAGCCAACTGCAGTCAATGTTGTAGCCCCTAGCCCCTAACTCTTGTAAACGTTGGCACTGTTAATTACTGTATCAATAAACACAATTAATTATGTATGTCATAAATGATAACAACTGGAACCAGGATGTTGCATTTCGCAGGACTTTGATTTTCACTTCCTTCTTCATAGTTCTTATTTAGATAAGATACGAATAACTTTAGCCAGCTTGGTTGTTAGGCATAGCTTCCTCTTCTTATCAGTTGTGATCAGTTGCGATCAATACATTTATGTCTTGAAAAAATGTTATCCAATATTGTATCAAGTGCTCTTCACTTGTCTGAACTGTTTTTCTAGGCCGTCGGGCATGTATGTTGTGAGAGTGTTCCCTTTTATATTTTAAAGGTATATATCATGCATCAGACACGCTATAAACACGCCTCTGAATGATATGGACGCCCCAGAAAGAGTTATTCGTTGTGCTTGTAGCCTGCGGGTGAAATCCATGGATGTACCTCTGACTCGGTTTCCACAACTTAACGAGTTTATGCATGAACGAATATTAGTATCTTATATTCCAAATAATATTCAGCCACATCATGACGCCAAAATCGCAAACAAACTGGATCTTAATAACCTCAAATATATCTAGTAAATTTGTATTAAACTAAAAGAAACTAAATACTTATAATGAACAATAATTATATGCGTCATTTATTAACAGTTCTACGCACATACGCCTAATAATAATTAGATATTCAGAAATGGCGGGAATACAGCATTTTAAAATAGAATTTTAATTTATGTGTTAACTTTGTCAGATTATCAACTAAAATTCTAACAAACTGTTCTAACTAATGATAACTCAGAGAGTAGTGAAAATTCGCTTCCTTTCATGTGCTTTATTAGCTTATACGGAATTACCTTTTACTTAACTTCTGCAAATATTTCATTGGAAAGAAGGACAATTCCAGCCAATATCGTATTCACTTTCATCATGTACACCTAAAACTGCAAATATGTTTGATAGGTTTGATCTTGTTTTATTATTTCACTGGGAGTGAGTCCTGTCACGACAAGATTACAATAATAGCAAGGGGACAACAACATAAAATATATCTGGACGTGTATTCTTTACGTCTGACATTTATTAATGGGTTTCGTTGTTTTATGTTTTCAAAAACATTTTATTTAAAAAAATGATATCCAAATACACATTCAACATTACCAGTACTTAGTTTCTGTGAACTTGAAGCAGACTCAAAAAATTTCAATTATCAAATCCAGATTTGGTATATATACTGACGCCACAATCATAATTGTCTGACAATGTCAAATATCTATAGATGTTAATGATCGTTGTTCACTTGTATGTGGAAAGTGCACGTTGTTCAGGATGCACAAGGGTATTGTCCGATGTATCTTGCAGCTGAATGGTTCATTCGTATCACATAATCTTGTGAATGTGCGCCTTTTTAAAGTTTTCAGTGGATCGCCATAAAATCTTGGACACGTCATGGTAAGTATCTGAAGAAAAAAACAGTCATTGCCGGTCTGTACTTCAGCTGAGTACAATGCAACTTACTCTCTGTAACGCCACGTATTTTTTTTTAGTCTTTTATGGATTGTTGTGAATCTTGATGCATATTGTGGTTTTGCCTATAGCCGAATATGAGTGCTTCCTTGATATTTGTAATGAGTATTTTCTATTTTGTATTGATAATGAACGAAATATATTTCAGAAATTCATGAATACAACTCATCTCGTAGTTTTCGGTAAATTAATGCAAAACGTATTATATATTATGGAAATCCTCATGAAATAAGCATGAATACCAACTATTGTATTCTGATTATTTTCTTACGAGTTATGTACTTTAGTTGACATAGTCTCATCTCCATTATTAGAGTAGGAGTGGGATTTATGTAAATATTAATTAATATTAATCATATTTATATATTAATATATCCCTTTAAAGTATTCCGCAGACACTCCGCATCACTTCTTAACACTTTCTCTGGTTAATTACCCATACACTTCTAAACACTTTTTCCTGTTCATTATCCATACATTTATAAACACTTTTGCCGGTTCATTATCCATACAATTGTAAACACTTTCTTCGGTTCATTATCCATACACTTCTTAACACTTTATATATGAAATTCGTCTATTCGTAACAATGCAACTTTAAAGAATTTTTAAAATATATGATGAAACTTGGTATGTGCGTTTTGTTATATTGTTATATTGTTGTCAGAGTATCACGATAAAGATCATAGTACGATATTTATAACTTGGCATGAAGATTCCTTTTTTCTGCCGTGTAACGGTCAAGCTACTTGATAGACCAGATCATCATTAGAACGTGTCGCGTACCGCACTGATGCTCTCATCTTGAAGGTGATAGTTATTACACATTATTACACACTTAACTTTGTAGTCCATGTTTCCTCTCAGCTTTATAACTTTAGAGCCCTTTCAGCTCTAAAACTGTGTATGAGTGTGACATGAAATTTTAACGTAGCTTTAACATTTGTTTTAGTTATATCGCTACTAATGTCTCCGGTGTGACTGTTTATAGGGATTCTGGCACAGAGTCATCATGCAGCAGACATGTATCACGATGTCCCAATCAGTCACATTATCCTGACATCAGGTCGACCAGTCCTAACACTAACCTCTTAATCATGAGCGCCTAACGATGCAGCTGTTAGTGGCTTTTGTATAAGTTTTTTTGTATGACGTTCTAACCACTTAGGCAACCGGAGCGGCATCACAACTTTAGAAACTAAACTTGGTACATCATCAGTAGAAAGATCATCAAATGGCGTTGGGATATTATTTACAAAGCATAGTTAATGGGTCAAAATTGTTCCCGTCACACTTTCAATTCTACGCTTTAACTATAGAGCTGATGTAGATGGAAGTTTATATCTTTACTCGTCATTACGAACAAAACTACAATGGCGATCCTATCTTCATTGTCAAGGTTATTGGTCAATATTTTAATATTTAGGGATTTTTCATGCTATAAGTATATGTATAAAAGGCACTTAATAATAAAGAATACATTTTATATTCTATACACAGGAAGTTCTATCATGAAAGGGTCCAATTGGCCTATTCACAGAGAGAGAGAGAGAGAGAGAGAGAGAGAGAGAGAGAGACAGAGACAGACAGACAGACAGACAGACAGACAGACGAAGAAGTGAACATTGGACAATAAATGTTGAAATAATATTATGATGTTTAGAACATTATACTAAGTTTAGGAAACAACAACAATTAAGCATTGAATATATTACAGTATGTGTACCTTGTAACCAACAAATATTACCGTATATTGTCAACAAAATACTGCAACTTTATATCATTGATCATATAAACACTATATACAAATCTCAAGTAAAGTGTACACATACCGTTTCGACGAACCACGTTCTTGTAGGTGACTAATTGCAAGTTCAGTTTCAAGGTTTTACTTTTGCAGACATAAACTTTTGAATTTTGGTTTTAGCGACACAAATGTTGAAGTCAGCTTATCAGTGGGATAGTGGCAAATGCCAGCTAACAGTGTATCAGTTTGGATGATGTTAATGCTTCTCCTCAGTAAGTCTCCAGCGGTAACATACTGCTCTTAGGCTGTTGCTGTGGTAATCTGGTACGCAATGAGTGAAGTGTCGCACGAGCATTAATAGTATAGGTGGATACATTTTATTTATTTCTGTCTTTCACTTCTGTCATCCCTTCATGTATCTCACTTCTACTTGAGAAAGTATCGTCGTTTGTATGATTTCTTGTTTTCCCGTCAGACAGTAGCAGAACTTGTCAACAAGAATGTCATGCTAGGAGAGGAAAAGGAGCAGACGGAATATGAAATATTGCTCCTGATTATTTTTTTTTTTCCCATTCATGTGGCTGATTCTGTCGTTATCTGTATTACTTTTGTTTCGTTCGCGTTTCAAAAGCGTTATTGAACCTTTCATCGTAGGCTTACGTGTCTCGGCAAAGGTTCTTGAAGATACCACAATAATTGTCTGTGCCGTTGTGATTTTTCTGGTTCTAACAAATCACTTCATTCACTTCAACGATTGTTATTCCTTTTGCACGCGTGTCATCTAGGCACAATTGCGAAAAAAGGAGGTAACTGTGACGTTCTTTCTTCGTAAAATCAGCAGAGTAGTTTCCCCTGTTTGCAAAAGTGATCCAGTTATTTGTCTTTCTTTGATAAGTTCAAAGGTACAATGCGATATCTTTGTCTTCATTTATCTTTTTCTTCATAATTTCATCCCTCCTCTTGAAAGAGGGGCTACAATCGATCCTGAGATAGGAGTAAGGACTTTCAATAATGGTACTGGAGCCTAGGCTAGATATACAAGCGAATTCTACCATGGTTTCACTTATTATCTAGGCGATTGAACAGATGCGGACAAACGTCACTGAACCATTGCTTCAATGTATATATTATATATACATTTGGAAGACAAGAAATTATTTAATGAGACAAAGGTACCTCATAATATATATATATATATATATATATATATATACCATACGTTACAAGTAGATTGCGGTATTGAGCGATGAAGAGGTGCATCATGTGTTAACCCTTTCTTTGGTTGAAAGCGGCCAACGGACCTTTTCATCGGCCACCCGCATCTCTAGAATATACGGATACTAATCATTAGTCAGTTGCCTACTTATGATTTGTTTACGTTTCTGTACGTTTTTGCATGCGTTTCTCTTGCCTCCATCCCACCCCAATGTACCTTAAAACACCCCTTACTCCATCTCTTGGGTTTGTATCTTTGAGAGGGTTCAGATATGTGTCTAAAGACACTTTCTACCCTTGTGTGCTACAGTACGTTAGTACAGCTGTGGGTATAACTGTGTGTGAGTGTTACATCCTTTCTTCTTCTGTGATAGTATGTTTGTATTTATGTAAGCATAATGTGTGTATAAACACTACTGATCTTTCTGTTATATTGTAGATGGTGTGTTGTATTGTAATTAATATGATTTTAATATTTGATTTCAACACAATGTTAATTTTCGTTTGACTCTCAATATCCACCATACAAATACCTGTTGGTGCGCGTGTATGGGCGAGTTTTTTGAGTTGGTGCGTGAACAGTCATTTCTTTAAAGAGAGGATCAGAGGTGTAGCTGGGGGGGGGGGTCAGGGGGTACATATGTCCCCGGGCGCCAAGGGACAGGGGCGCCCAAATGAGGCTTGCAACGTTACATTATAATAAGTAAACAAGGGTAATAAATCGGTCACAAGATCACTTGGGCGACAATTTTTTAGTTCGTCCCCGGGCGCAAAATATCATCGCTACGCCTCTGGAGAGGATATTATTGTTTTTGAATATGCGTGAATATTCATTGTGTCATACACAAACCATGATAATGACCTGCAAACTATCACTACACAACACCATACTATTAAATCTCCGTTTCATTATTGGTCGTTTTGTGTGGTTATCTTGGGGACTATCATGTGTGTATTCATAGCTGATCGGGGTTGTCGAATATTATGTTGAATTTACCATAAAATATAAAGCACCTATAACAGTGAGGCATAATCTTTGCCTGGTTACCCAAGATTGACCCATTGCCGGGCACGAGTTCTGTTTTGTTTGGGATAAACAGTGTCATGTTTGTTTTCGCTCAGCTCTTTTTTCATTGCGCATGGTCTCGATTTTCTGGTCAGGACAATCCTCGTTTGCATGTTTGATAAGATATCGTTCTGGTGAGGTTGTAGATAATATAATTGATCGAATAAAAGAGGACTGAGCAGATATATATATATATATATATATATATATATATATATATATATATATATATATATATATATATATATAATTGAATAACACGACCGCCTGTGTGAAAATACAGCAAATTAATCAATTACAATAAAACAAATGACATGTGAATGTTTCGCTTCCTCTCAGAAATAGTTACAGAACTATGCGAAATGCATTTAGCCGCTCCATTACTGATAGAACACAGGTCATCATATGACAGATTGACTCATCGAACTCAGAATTTTGGCATTACAGCTTCGCCTGATGCATCCGGTAATTTCCAAAATCTGGTGATACGTCGTTTTCCGTATTTCTTTTTTCTCTCCCTAACCCCACTTTAGCCTCTTCGGGTCATAAAATCTTAGTTGTGTCCTTATGTCATAAATATGCAATTTAGATTAAATATATATTCTATTATTTGCTGCAAAATTTAATTTTTAAATCTTCGTTTTATTTTGGAAATGCACAATTATTCCAGTAATTACTTATATTCCGCTATTTTATTCCGGTAAGTACCTTTACTCCGGATCGAAGCGATATGACTGTTTAGTTAATCGAAACCCACCTCCCAATCAGTCAAACACATTACTGAAATAATCGATATTTCTTGCATACATAACCTGTATGACTTAGCTGCAAATAAATGCCCATTGTTTTCTTTACAGTTGTATATCATTTGATTGTTAAACGTATCATATGTTATTTATGTGTTAGACTCTTAAAACATAAATATCAGCTAAGAGATCTTACATGTAGGACTAATTGGCAATGTGACCACATCAAATATTTTACGTAAATAACTCGGACTTCGCCTATATTATAGCCTGAAATATACCCAACACCACCGATAACCCTTTATATAAAGTTGTATACTGTGTCAAAGCACTGATTGCAGTGATCACCGGTTTCTTTAGAAGAGGTAGTTTTGATCGACGACTTGGCTAACTGGGACTTTGCCAGCTATACGAATAGACCTCCCAAACAGGAAGTAAAAATACAAACAAATGCAGTTATAACTCTTGGCCGCAATTAATTTACTTTTGAAAGACAGGAAGGAATTTGACATTCTTAACGGTATCAACAAACAGCATAGTTTGATAAAGAGCTGTAGTGGAGGAGCAACAAGCTTGACAACATGACCATAGGAATTAGCCCACTGCAGGTATGATATGCAACAAATGTAGGCATGTATGACTTTGACAACACCTGTCTAGTTAGATTTATCGACCCATAAATCGATTTTCGCATATTTAGAAAGGAGTTGAATAACGGAATATTTTACTGTTGTATGTAAGAGTTGAGTACATTTTGATTTAATATGTTCTGCATTGAGTTTGTCATCAGATATTGTAAATTGTGGGGAAGGAGAATATTTCAAACGTGTATTAGAGAACGCTGGCTGATTCGAACCGTGGCTGATTCAGCCTAAATAATGGGCCTTTTCGGTGGCCATATTACGGTTTCAATCGGGCCAGATAATTGGCTGATACAGACCATGTGAACTACTATTTTTTTTGTTAAAAAAAACATGTCAAACACACGCTATTTGTTTTTTTTATATAGTTATTACTGTTTTAACATACATACTAAGAGAATACAAAAATTGATATTCGGCTTTTAAATCTACGTAAGAGAGATATTAGCAAATGTATAGAAGAAATCAGAACAAACGCAATATTAAATATAGCATGAAAATTTGTTCAACCAAAAAAGAGGAATATATATATATATATATATATATATATTTATATATATATATATATATATATATATATATATATATATATATATATATCCAGGGATAGCACTTTCCATTCTGTTTGGTGTATATTTATAATTTTTTGTGTCTCTCTCTCTATCTAACTAATATATATATATATATATATATATATATATATATATATATATATATATATAGACAGAGACAGACAGAAAAACTGACATACAGAGAATTATTGATTTGAATTTAAATGCGTTTTGAAACTCTTAATCAGGCCTGTATGACAGACTTTAAACATTATCAAACAGGAAGTTAAGGGAGTAAACATCGTCATGTCTTCATCTGTTACTGCACCCTTTAATGGTGTGCATATGAACTGTGTTCGTATATATATATATATATATATATATATATATATATATATATATATATATATATATATATATATATAAACTTTTCTCTGTTTTGGGATGTGTTCAAGTCTTTCCGATTCATTATGCTTTATTCTGAAAAATAAGATTTTTGTTTTGTTTTGATGCATGCAGTATTATAATGTATCTTTAATTTATACATAATACATATATAACATAATTACTTCCATATAACTAAGATAACATAGTTATTTGAATTAAGCTTTCTACTCTGTGTTCTAATATGGTATTACATTACTAAGTTGGCAAACTGCATAAAAACACTTTTATTTAAGTGGCGTCATTTGCGGATTTTGTCTGTGGTCGGATGATCCCATCATTATTGTTTGCAGTCACAATGATAGCCAAATGTTCTTAGTAGTGTGTGGTTAATTGAAAGTATGTGCTTTCTGATTAATGTGTGAAATAGACAGTGGTACTCAGACTTGACAATTGGAGAGGCATTTTTCAAATTTAGGGGAAGCACACTTTCTTCATTATTCTCTGCTTATTGCGTATCCTGTGCAAACCAAGGTAAAGCCTTTCAACACTCGATGAAATGTGATTGTTGTTCCAAATGGCAACACAAATCATGTAATTGAGGTGAGAATTTTAAAGTATATTTTAGTTATTTTTTTGTGAATTCTCTCATGAACTTATATTTGCACTAAATGCACTGCATCATTTATTCTTGTAATGCATCATTGTTTTGTGTAATGTCGGTCTAAAGCACATTATAGATTAAATTTGTTTCAGAAATCATGCTAACATTAATAAATCTTATTTTATATTTGTACATAAATAACTTCTGAATAGGTAATATTTGACAATATTACCTATTACTGACGTACTGTTCATCTATGACTAGATATTTTTTTTATTCTGTTAATAACAGACTCTATAATTCATGTTAGTATTTGTCAGTCTGTGTGCAACAGCAGGGTAGTGTCCACAAGTTTCCATTCTGTTAGAGAATATTGCTCCCGATTATAATCAACTACGTCAGACGAGAACTGCATCATGTGACCTCGTGAAATATATCGGCTAGGTGCATGATCAGTGGATCACCAGCAGGATATGCGACGTGACATTATTGAGTGTTTACTGTCGAAGTATCATAACCAACAATGGTGGTGTGGGATGGCACCACCGTATTAACAGGCGTGCCAAAAATGTCAACTTGTCTTTCTTCTTGCTGATACTGCTTGTGTACAAGGAAGCCACTCTTCTTCGGATGCAGGCTCAGACGGCATCTGGGGTAAATTAAGAAGATACCAACGTAAGCAGACTATCAAATACCAGGGACGGTTGATGGCATTGTGGTAGTCCTATGCTGAGAAACTGATTTTTACCACTCAGCTACTGAAACAATGTGCCACCATTTATTGACCATGTTAGTTCTCCATTACCATATTATGTAAATAAAATTAATTTAAATGATAGTACGATTCTTATTATCTTTTGCGCTTGCACAGTATACAGTATACACTTTCAATAGTATTGTTCATACAGTTAAATGATTAATAACAAATGCCGCTAATGAAAATCACTTATGGTGCTCAATTTAGGAAATATGATTTAGTTAGGACTAAACAAATAACTCTACATAAATCCTAAAGGCATTAACATACCCAGACTTGTACCGGTATAGACAAAAACAAATTGTCTGCATGAATATATTGTGTGTTAGTAATTTGCAGAACAAGCTGGCTCGTCCATTTTGTTCAAATGTGGCAGTGAGCCGTTGAACTGTACTTCGCCAGCTTTCACGGTCAGATGCTTGTGATACCCATTGGCGCAGATCGATGCCACATGTGGTGAGGGTCTTGTGCAAGGAGTCTCTTTATCTCTCTCGAGGTGCCCCTCTATGAAGGTGACCATTGGACAGCTCATCTTACAGTGCAATGTTTGCCATGTGATGTTCCTACATCCTGGACACATGCACTGCCCAGCGTAACTGTATCTTCATGAGCATTGCCTTGGTGACAAAGTCACTCCAGTGGATGTTGAGGATGGTGTAGAGGCAGCGCTGATGGAAGCATTCAAGGAGGTGGAGGTGGCGGCTGTAGGTGACCCAATATTCTGCGCTGTATAGGAGGGTATCAGTACGACAGCTATGTATATACTGATCTTTGTAACTCACTTGAGATTGGCGTTGTACCACAGTTGTTTATCAAGTCTGCTGAAGACTGTTTGCCTTGGCAAGCAGTTGTCTATTTCTGTGTCGATCTTGGCATCAGAAGACATAACACATCCCAGGTAGGTGCCATGGTCGACTACATGCAGCCCTGTCTAGTCAATGAAGATTCTTTGATGTACGGTACTCTTATGTGGGTTCAGGCTGGTATTTTAACTGCATGTAATTGAAGTGAAAGTGGAATCTCTTCATGAAAAATAATTTTCTTGCATCAATATTAAAATATTAGTTGCAAATGGGGGAGTGTGTGCAGTTTTAGCTTAGAATCAAACTTTTATGACTAGAATATTAAAAACAAACAGTATGAAATTCAGTATTATATGTTGGGATAACCAATGATATATGCAGTTTTTAACTAATAAAAATAATTTGTGTTTAGCAAACTTTAACAAGGTATAGTGCTAATATTTTTGTTATTATGACTTTCTGTTTCAATGTGGCTAATTTGCTTTGTTTTCATCCATGATGTTTTTCAAAAGCTTTCAAAATTACGATCAGTGTCAAATTTCTTCCCCTAAAATGTTGTAACAGTTGGGGTATCATCATTCCTTGAAAATATTTAAGTAAAGATATATTTTTGAGGGGCAGTTTCTCAAGTGTTGAAAGTTCCATCACCCCTTCCTCTTCATGGTACATATACAAACAACAAACAAATTCAACATGATATTGTCAAATCTGGCTTCATTGCTCTCATACAGAAAATATTTATTCCTGATCCTTTTCATTCAAAACATATTTAATGTTTTCTTTAGAATAGTTAAAGTAAATTAATACAACTTGCCTATAGTTCAAATACGTTTCCTCATGACATTAAACATGAATCAGGTAATATATCAAACGTTTTTCAGTCTCTCCATTAAAATGTGTTAATGTCGGTTATCGATACTATATGTCTGATTGTCCTTAGGTAGAGCCCCAGGGACAGATGGCATCGGTGCAGAGGTCACCTCGTTGGGCCGCAACATGCCTCTCACACACCTGCTTGACCTAATGTGCCAGTGCTGGGATGAGGGTTCAGTGCCTCGAGACTTGAGGACGCCAACTTCGTAACCCTATACGAGAACAAAGACGACAGAAGTGACTGCATCAACTACAGGGGTATATCCTTTCTCGGCATTGTGAGTACAATTTTCATATGTGTCATCCTAAACAGACTGCAGACGCATGCTGACTGAGTGAATCCAGAGTCACAGTTTGAGTTCCGTGCAGAAAGGTCCACACTCGACATAATCTTCTCTGTCACGCAACTGCAGGAAAAATACAGAGAACAACAGAGACTCCTCTTCCTGGCCTTTATATACCTCACCAAGTCATTCGACCTTGTCAGCAGAAAGTGCCCCTTCACAATCCTGGCGAAGAATGGATGCCCTACAAAGCTGTTACGCATGATCCAGTCCTTCCACAATGACATTAAAGGCACAGTGCAGTAAAATGGCTCAAAGTCGTCCCCCTTTAACATCCGCAGCTGACTGAAACAGTGTTGCGTACTAGCACTCATGCTCTTCGGCATCTTCGGCACTGCCCACAAAAGAGACATACCTGCACACACGATCAGACGTCAGACTGTTCAATTTGGCACGACTAAAGACAAAGAGCAAAGTTCTTGAAGTAACCGTCAGAAACAGGCTCTTCATAGATCATGCTGACCTAGCCACTCACACACCTGGTGGACTGTTTTGCTGAAGCATGCAGTGAGTTCGGGTTGACCATCAGCCTAAAGAAAACAAATTTCATGACTCGGGACTCTGACCCCAAAGCATGATCATCAAAAATCTTGAATTTGGGGTAGTCAGGCAGTTTATGTATCTCAACTCTACGATCTCCAGTAACCTATCACTCGATGCTGTGCGCAACAAGTAGATTAGAAAGACATCAACAACTCTCTCCAGGTTATCGCAGAGAGTGTGGAACAAATTAATACTGTACCGTGCCTGCGTGCTAAGCACACTCCTGTAAGCCAATGAAACCTGGACTCTGTATGCCTCATAAGAGAAAATACTGAGTGTATTTCACATGTGATGTCCTTGACGCATACTTAGGATTACCTGTAGCGATCGAATAACAAACAATGAGGTGCTTGAGCATGTCAATATTCCCAGCTGGTCACACTCCTCCGTCAACACCACATTAGATGGCTGGGCCATGTAAGTTGGATGGATGACGGACGGATCCCCAACAACCTTCTTTATCCACAACATGTCACTGTCAAAATGTTGTTTGGACTGTCACATCTCAACTTCAAAGATGTCTGCAAGAATGACATAAACTCACTTGGTATCAGTATCATCACCTGGGAAGATCTTGCTCTAGACAGGCCCAGCTGGTGACATGCTATGATTACATGTTTGAAAGCCAGCAGGGACAAGCCTTGCTTGCTAGCTGATGAAAAGCGATCTCAGAGGAAGAAGAATCGGCTTTACCAGACTCAACTTAATCTAATGCAGCTAGTGCAGCAAGGATTTCCATGATAGGCTACATAGCCACTGCAGACACTGCACCACCACCAGCCAGGGCATCTCTCATGGGCACACTTCCATCATCTCTCGAGACTAATGGATGTCAACAACAAAGTAATGATTCTTGAATTAATATTTGTTATGTTATTGTTTACAGTCAGTAAAATAGCCCCAGCTAGTTAACGTATAGTCTTATCTAATGCAACTATGCCTTTAAGTAAAAGTTGTGTGTCTATGTCTATGTTGATATTAGGTCAAAGGAACTCAGACTTCATATTGAGTCAATTGTAGACTTTTTCATGGTTCAAGAGTTTGGATATGTGCTGTAGAATGTTGATAGATTCTGACCAGAATTATGGACCCTTTCTGCATACCTGGCAAGTAATGATAAATTATGATATTTGTCTCTTTATAAGTGTCACATTTACATCTAAGATGGCCAGTGTGAGTATATGAAAAAGCATGCCAGTAGCTTTTGAGCATCTTTACTAGCAAATGTTCCAATATGAATGTTTTATTGTCTTCATGTTTTAAAGAAAACATTTTGTCAAGCATAACTTTAAATTATTACTATCTTAAAATGTTAAGGATGTGCATGCAAAGCTGACATCATAAAATAATGGACTTGTAAAATGAGGACAATGGCTGCAGTATACTATTATTGGTTTTATTGGCAAGGTAAGTTAATTATCAGAGGTGTGACCTGGTTTAAGATGGGATGCTGAAGTGTGGGGACCACCTACCTTCCATGATCAACTGGGAGATTTCCAGACTGTTCGGCCTAAAGTGGGGGAAGAATTTGTAAACCCCATTAAAGATATTGAAGAATTTTCATTTTTATTGTGCATATGTACACATTTTGGAAAACTTACCAATACAGTATATCAGAAGGCTTCTTCAAACTATTCTTTGCATATGAATAGGTTGCTTTCTTTCTTTAGATAATTCATGATCATTCATAATTTGTTCCCTTACTCATAGCATAAGTGTCTTAAGATTTTGAAATATTTGGCAATATCTCTCTGCCTTCATCAGAAAAAACGTTGATCACGTGACTTATAATTGGATCCCAAGTCTCACCAATAGTTGCCAATTAATACATGGAGTTTTTCTGATCATCTAAATTCTATTGACCCACATATTCAATTAACTTCAGAACAAAATGCAAGTGGCAAACTACCATTCTTGAAGATGTGCTTACTTGTAAATGATAATGGGTCAACCAAAGTCACTGTGTATATGAAACCTACCCACACTGACAAGTACCTCATCTTTTTTTCCAACCACAGTCTGGAATACAAAGGTCAGTAGTGAGATCTTTGATGCACAGAGCTAACTGATGAGACAGATTGAATGGAAGGAGCAGAGCATGTGAAAACTGCAATAAGGATAAAAGGCTGTTCAGAATAGATTTTCAAATTTCCAGGAAAGCAGAAGAAGGTACCAAACATAACCAGGAGTGGCCCAAAAAGAGCTAACATCGGTATACCATATATCTGTGGTACATCAGAAGCACTAGCTAGAATATTCAGACACCATGCGATCAACATATATCACACACCATACAGTTCTTGAAGATGAACAACATACAAGGGTGAAGGACAAAAGAGAAAAGACAGAAGAGGCCAAGACTAAACAGTGATGAGATTCTTGAATTACCACCCATCCACACCAGTCTCCTCATATGTCACATGATCAGCATTGGTCACTTTAAATGAAAGCAGTGAGATATTGTCAAAAAGTTTGAAATCTTCAGTTAGTTATGCACTTAGTATAGGAAATTACCTATGATCATATTCTTCACATGTTTGGATGCAAGAAAGTGACATGTCTATATACATCATTATAGAAACAATTATAATTAGCATAACATATGCTAATTGTGTCTTCATATGGTTGTCCTAGATTACTGGCATACTTTTAAAAATGTGAGTTTGCATGCATTAAAAGAAAATGCCAGTGTATTTATTTATTTAATATATTTAGAGTCCTCTTCAAATTATTTCCTTTTGTTCAAGATAAGATATAACACATTTTGAAGTACATTAACCTTTTCACAGATGACGTGACTTTGTGATGGGTTGTGGAACATAATACATCTGGTAAAATTAAGAATTCACAACAAGACTGCAAAGATACCCCAACAGTCAAGCAGCCAGCAAAAAGGCAATTACAACTGACAGAACAGCAGTAGTCACCTGAATTCTGGATCTGAGAGATACATATCAGATGATAGGAACTTTGATACATCACAACAATCCATTTACAGGATGTCAAGACATGAACCAGCACTGTCAAGGACAGTATCCATAATCAAGACTAAGAATGCTCAAGCTGTTCTCAAACGACACCCAGAGTTGAAGACAGCTCTGAAGTCCTTTGATCAGGCCATCAACATTCTTGGTCAGCGGGAAAAATGGAAGGGAGATCATAATGAAACATACTTCAGGGAAGCGCAAAAGTCCCTGAAGCAAAACTTACTGGACAACTTTAATAATTTCAGTGATGAAGAACAAAGGCTGGTGATGGGAGAAGACCTTGTTGATAAAGGGTAAGTGAAGTATACATTAAACATTTCAAAATATTTTTCTAAATTAAAAATGTGACAACTAAATAGGATATCTTTACATTTACAATGTTTGGAAATAAAATGTGATAATAATTTATAATTTTTTTAAGATTCCAATTTATTACATTGACCTAGTAAATTTTTACACAGCTACGTCATGTTGATGAACAAAATATAATGAATTCTGTATCTTTCACAGGTTTCTGCTTTGTAAAGATCGTTTATCATTTATTCCTCATGATTGCCATTATGCAGCTGGATTATCACAACCTGTATTTTACCTTACATAGTTATACGGGTCATGCATACCTAGAGTTGGGTATCAGCCATTTTGAATTATGGTATAAATCACAACAATTGCAAACAATACATTTAAGTTAAAATATGGGTTCTATAATTTAACCTTTAACAGTAACATTACTTTAATAACCTTGTTTTTTATTGTTTCCCAAAATGATGTTTTTTTAGATTTAACTAAATTGTGCATTTGTTTAGATCTTGCCAGTTACCTGATACAAGTTCCATAAATTTTTCTTCTTTGTAGCAGGTTTGAAGGCCATGCCAAGGAATTATCTACAGTACATGTGAATTTCATGTGTACTTAAGCATAACAGATTGCTTTATCAAAATTTGGTATGTTGAAGTTCTGAAGATTATTGTACATAATTTCAGTACTCAAAAGTTACCAAGAACTAAAATAGAACAATCTTCATCTTTGATTTTTTTTCCCAGTCATTTGAGTGTCAGTCCCTTCGAAGGACACTTGGTTATTTCTTTCCTGCTGTTAAAAAATAGATTTGACAACTGTAGGTAGATTGATGTCTACATAATTATTCAGTTGTGGAAGCATATAAATGATATTTTTATTTGACATTAGAAATATGTGTACCCGGTATGCAAGCTTTCTTTAAATCTTTCAGGTTTCCAAAACTGCTGTTTGAATTTTATGAGATTGTTTTTGAGGAGGCAGATATCAAAGCATTTGACAATGAATTGGCACATGAGGCATTTAACGGAGATGAAGCTCTCAGTGTTATTGTGACACTCAGAGAAATTTTCTGGAATTTTACTGATGGCTGCCCAGTTTTTAGCAAAGCAGTCTCAGAGACGGGACTTTTCAGGAATTTGATAAATGATCTGAAAGCCATTAAGGATGATGGCTTGGAAGTCTTGGAGGTAAGTCAGGATTTGCACAATCAAGAAAGTACTTAAATTTTGGTGATTACCTTGAAAAGTGTTTGAATCTGAGGATGGCTCAACATTTTTGCAAAGCTTTTTAGTGCTAAAATTTTTTTTTCTCCCTTGAACCATTTAAAAGAATTTATATCCCATACCACACATTTAAAGGGTGAAGGGAAGAATATTGTAATATAGTCTGTCCATCTATTCATCTAAAGTTCAGTTGTCATGACAGAAGGGTGAAAATCCACCAGACTTGATACATGGGTTACACTTGTGATATCAATTATGGAGTGTATATTTGAAGGGCCCATTCTTGGCTTCTCTAGGTGAAATTGAATACATTTTAGTTACAGAATTATGTTTTAGTCCGTTTTTTGTGTGTGTATATGAGGACTTAATTAGTACTTCTTTACACCAGATTTTGCCACTGATTAACACACTTGAAGGAGTTCAACCTTCTGATCGACTTGTTCACTAGTAACAAAATGCAAGCCACCCCTGAAAAGTTTCAAGCACTAGCTTTGGGTAGAAAAACAATTATTATCAAGCCTAAACTAAGCATAAACTAAACAATGCAATCATAAACTGGAAAGAAATTGTTACACTGCTAGGAATTGACATTAGCTGTCAACTGCAATTCGATTCCCATGTAAAAAAAAAGTATTAAGGAAAGCTTTAAGGCAACCATCAGTCTTGTAACATCGGTCAGAAGCTAACTTGACTCTACAAAATGAAAATCTTGGTTACATTTATCCTTTAAAGTTTTAATTTCTGTCCCTTAGCCTGGCATTTCTGTAGTAATACGGACAGTTCTAAACTTGACAAAAATGAAAAACCTTCTTTTGGGATTTGTTTTTGATTTCACAATCAGCCATCATAAACTCTTAGGTCAAAAATACAAACCCTCTGGGTTATGGCTCATATAGAGACTTTTAAAAAGCTGATAAAGCTTGCTTCTGAATGTTTAGATGATTTAATATGTTTTAAACACAATAAATATAATATTAGATATTCAAATAATTTTAATGTCTCAGAAATTAAAACCGCATCATGGAAAAAACTTTAAGATATGTGGCTGTTAAATCTGTGGAAGGGACTAGTTGCTTTAGAGAGTAATCTGATTTTAATTAGTTTAGATCTTCACTGATATTCTGGAATAGTAAAGACTGTAAATATAATATCTGTTAATTACCCCCCCCCCCCCTTGCCATGTTGAAGACAGCTAATGTTTGCATTAGTGTTTCTTGTTTATGTTTTTTTTCTTGTGTACTTTTAAATACCCTCTTATTAGTGTCTTTCTTTATAGATATGGCATAAGCTGTGTCACAGCATATGTTTTACCCCTGATATTGTACACCTGCATTTTATTTAAATTAAAATTTTTACCAATAATTATTTAGGGGGGAGGGGAGAAATTATTATTAAGTTAAAATGAAGTTAAAATTATTGTGGTTTTATTTTATCTGGATACTAATTCAGTTTTAATCTTAACATTTGGAAATGCTTTGTTTGCTATTGTTTAAAGTTATGCTCTATGTTTTTTGTCCAATTGTATCTTAGTATTACGATATGTACGTCTTGCAAATCATTCTTTTTGTAATGACTAATTTGTTTTATATATTATCTTCTGTTTAGTCTTGTCTTGTCTTGTTTAGGATCTTAATTGGCACATATATTGCAAGCAGTTATACCATCATAAATGTCTTCAACTTGACAAGTATACAAATTTTAAACAACAGAGAAAAAAAACAATGTGTAATTCTTCCTGGCTACACCATAGGAAAGTCTTCTCAGGACAATGACATAAAAGTTACCAACTGTAAATCTTACCTCCCCATGTTTGAAAAATGTCTTTACACTTCGTATTTCCATAATTGTTTTAGTTATTTTCATGAACTAGGTGTGGTCTTATATCACAAATAGGCAGCATGAATTTTTAAAGAATTGCTTCAGAGTCTGTTGATAAGCATTTTAAAAGTTGTCCCCACTTTACCAGAAATTGGGATCCATTTGTCTCTCCATTACAATTGCCATCAGTTTGTCTCTCCATTACAATTGCCATCCATTTGTTTCTCCATTACAATTGCCATCCATTTGTCTCTCCATTACATATTGTCATCCATTTGTCTCTTCATTACAATTGGAATCCATTTGTCTCTCTATTACAATTGCCATCCATTTGTCTCTCCATTACAATTGCCATCCATCTGTCTCTCCATTACAATTGGATTCCATTTTGTCTCTCCATTACAATCGGAATCCATTTGTCTCTCTGTTACAATTGCCATCCATTTGTCTCTCCATTACAATTGGAATCCATTTGTCTCTCCATTACAATTGCCATCCATTTGTCTCTCCATTACAATTGGAATCCATTTGTCTCTCCATTACAATTGGAATCCATTTGTCTCTCCATTACAATTGCCATCCATTTGTCTCTCCATTACAATAGGAATCCATTTATCTCTCCATTACACTCTTGACAATTAGTATCATTTAAACTGTTTAAGATATTTTCATTCAACTTGGTATGCATTGGCATTATGAGCGTTGAATGTATGGTCTTTGTCAGATGTCAGATTATTATATTTAGAGTATGGGTTTTCTATAAGCATTCACTGACAGAACTACTGGTATTTTATTCTTCTCATGTATATGTCACTATGAACAAGCTACACAGGCATGTTTTCCAGAACCTTTGTCAGTCTTAGAGCAGTTGACATTGACATCATGTCACACAATTTTGAAGTAATTTCTAGATCATGCTCAAAAATTGACATTGAGAAATTTTTCGATTTGCAGAAGGATCCACTTCGATTTGCATTCAACTCTGCTGTGGCAATTTTGCATAACTGTGCTCGCAATCTAGATATGGATAGAAGTATCTTCCGTGAAGTTAAAGCTGTTGACCATCTTTTACCATTTTTAGAATCAAAGCTGCCACGTGAGTATTTGTATTCTGACTTGGTCCACAAACCTCCGCATGGAACAAAGGAACATGCTATGATTTTTCTTGGGGGTACTAATTATCACTAAGTTAAAAAATTGGCTGTTAATATTAGCATTAAGATCAAAAGATCACGTTATACATATTAATAAAATACGATAGCATTATATTGCTAGTCATACCCCGTGTCGAAAAATCAGCCTTTCACCCTTGATGATATTGATTTTCAGGTGATTGTCTGATATCATCTATTCATTACAAGCTGCAATAATCTGCATCCAAATTTTTTCTGCACACATCAGTGTCAATGTTATGCACTTACTGGTATTTCTCGTGGCTGTGCAGCTACTGTTGAATGAAGGGTTCTTTTGGTGACATGTAGATTATATTTCCTGTGCAAATAATATGTTTGGGATTTGGTGACTTGTAAAACCACCTGGAATAGCACAACTTTTATCCTGTTGCCACCTTGAATTTTACACTTATTACCAATTATCAGTATGTGTTTAAAGTGCACGTAGGTTTGTTCCAAAATGATTTGCATGCATCAGAATTGCACATTTTAATGAACAGGTGACATCAGACCCACAAAATCATCCATCATTATTAATTACACAGAGTTGTGGGGTTGACTTATTGGACCAAAACTAAATCCATAATAGGTCAGTTAAAATGTTAACTGAAGTTAATGGCTATATAGATATACATGTATTTTATTTCTTTGGCTTTTAGTGTTGTTTTTAATTGGATAAAAATAGAACTTTGTTTAATATGCAGACATGCTAATGTTCTAAACATTATATTATGGGACTTATGAAACAACTAATTATATTTTATTTCATCACAGTATATTACAGTTTCTTAAAAAGCTAGCAAATTGATTATAAGTCCTTTTTTAAATACTTTGTAATAAGAGAGGCATACATATGTTTTTGTCAATGAATAATAATAATGATAATGAGGACTTTGTATGGCACCTACTCTTTAAGTGCTTTACGACATATATAATGATATAACTACCACAAAAAACCCCACCATGCAATTAGAAAACATAAAACCATGTTGAAAATATTTAAGGTAGAAAGCTTTATTAGGTCTTGAAGTTTGCTCTTGCATTCAAAACAGGTGAGTTTTAAGAGCACTCAGGAAAGGGATCACTGTGTCCTTGTGTCTGGTATGCAAAACTTGCAAAAGAACTCTGTCAATATGACTTAATTTTCATAGTGGGAAAAATGAGTATCCAAATGTCAGAAGAGGAGCATAAGTATCTTGCTGTTGTGTATAGATGGGTGAGGTTGGATAGGTATGTTTGGAAATTTCTGGAGTAAATATTGAGATGAACTAGACAGAATTGAGTTTCAATAGTCCAGTCTTGAAAGTACTAATGAACACAAGTGTTTTAGTGGCATCAGCTGAAAGATATTTGTGAATGGAGCTGATGCATTTCATGACATGTTGGTGCAATATGAAAGTACTGTCCAGAGTAACACCTAGGTTTCATACTGACTTTGTGAATTTAATGTTGGTGTTGCTGATATGTTTTGTTTGAGGTAAAGGATGTGAATGAGAATGTATTTGAATTGTGATCAGAATGGCCTCAGTTCTATTATCATTCATCTGCAGCTTATCTTGCATGTTATCCATGATTTCAAATCAGAAATGCAGCTCTCTACACCTTGGGTGGCTAGCTTTGTATACTTGGATGTCATCAGCATACAATTGGTGTGACAGTGGATGATGATCTATGACACTTGAGAGCTCCTGAGTGTATAGAATGAACAGAACAGGTTCAGGAACAGGCCCCTGTTAAACACCAAAACATAGATAAACTGTGATGGAGTTTATTCCATTTGCAGACACAATTGTGTTTTATTGACTAGGTAGGTCTTGAGTCACAATGAGGATGTATTCTGAATGCCAAATACATGCTGGATACTGGGAAGTAATATATCATTGTCTATTATGTCCAATGCTGCAGACAAACCAAGGAGGGTGAGAACTTTAATCTTTCCGGTATCCAAAGCAGAGAGAATGCCATTAGCTACTTTCAGAAGAGTATTTTTAGTACTGTGGCAAGGACAATGTGCAGACTGTACATTGCTACAAAGACTGTTTAAATTCAGATGAAAACAGAGTAAAATGTAAAACTTTTTCAAAGAATTTATTTATGAATCGGAGACTAAAAACTGGACAGTAGTTGTATTAATCATAATGGTTGAGTGTTGGTTTCTTCAGAAGAGGCTTTGCAATAGCAGTTTTGAAAAATGATGGAAATTCCCCAGATGAGAGAAAGGTATTAATAAAATCAGTTAGTGAAGTCAAGATTGGATCAAAGCACTCAAGCTAAATCCATAGAGACAGGTTCAAATGCTGCTAACTTTTGTTGCTTAAATTCTGTATTGCAACTGTATGGTGATGATGAAATTGTGTTGCGAAGTTTATCTGTAATAGTTTGTCATAGAACAAATTTGCAAACAGCTCTCGAAGGTCAACTGGAGATAAGTTCCTTAGAAGTGGGTTACATTTGTTCCTTGACATTAGCTCATTAGTAATCTCAAAAATGCTCTTTGCAGCTGAAACTTTCTGTAACAGTACGAGAACAACTCGCATGTTAAACCAGACCATGTATGGAAAGGAGGTAAGTAGTTGAGAAACAAAATGTGTGTGTCAGATTTATAAAGTACTTTTAACAATAGCTGACCAGTCCTAACGCTAATGTCTTAATGCTGAACACCCAGCAAGACAGCTGTTAGTACCTTTTCTTGTCTTTGATATGACTCAGCTGAGGTTCAAACCCGCAACTTCCGTTCATCTCACCATTTGATCATAGGAGTGGTTGTTGATAAACAGATCAATAATTGATTATCTTTGTTTTTAAAACCAAGAATATTGAAATCCTGAAGAATAAATTGTTACAGTTATCTGACCAGCTATCTCCTAACAACTTGTCGAGAAATTGTCTTAAGATTTAAAGAAATTTTATTTATCTGATTACAATAGTAACTGTCATATATAACAAGGAATTCATTTTTCAGAGATCAAGATGGTAACTCTTCTGGCCTTGGCTGACATGATTGATGACAGCGAGTGTGACAAGATCCATGGGGGTGATAATGTATTTAAGTTTTTGAGGGATATGATAAACGAAGCACGTGAGGCACCCGATCGTCGTAAAGAAGGTTTCGGTGTCAATGAACTGATTGATGGGTTATTGGGACTTGCCAAAGCTGAGAAGAACAAAATACTGATAATGGATACCAAACCACTGGGCATATTTTGTAAAGTTCTGGAGGATGGGTATGAGGAGGAGCTGTTATCTGTCTGTAAGGCAATCAGAGAGCTGGCATTCAGTCAAAGCAATATTGAAAAAATGAAGGTATGTATTGTATATTAGTGCGAATTCTCCATTTTGTATTGTGGCACCAAAGGTTTTTTTTTTCCACAGGCTATTAAATTAAAAACAAAGATTCTTGCAATGAAAGGAGAACAGCTTCCCTATTCTCCAAAACTTAGAACTAAAATTAAAGTGGTTATAACCTGCTGAAAATGAATAGGTTGAAAGTGATAAAATCACATTCCTAATGAGTCCAATATTTTACATTATAAAAAAATATAAATTTGTTTTGTGATAATTTTAGATATCTTACATCAAAATCAATTTTTAATGTTTGACATGATTACTATACCCAAGTTTGATGTCAATTTGTTAGACAAAGTAGATACACTGGTGACACGGGTTGTGCCTTTTACAGTTGTAGTTAATAGTTGTGTATATCCTGTGCATGACTTCTATGTATCTTGATGACAATTTCAAAACAAAAGCAAGAAAGACAAACATATGATAATTTAAGATGATAATTTAAGATGATAATTATTGCAAATGTCAGGATAATAATTAGGACCCTTAGATCGATAATGTCGGCAGAGCTCTATAATATTAGTCATGTTTTTCCTGCCCTATATTTGTCAATATTTCGGTTTTCAAAAAAAAACATAAATTAATTAACTCATTTACAGTTAGAATTGGACTTCTGTACTGTAGTTTCATACATTTTCATGGGGGGGGATCAATTTTCATTGTTGCCCCAAATCCTTGATTTTAAAGACCCTGTGAAAAATTTGACACTATTTTTCATGCCTAGAGACTAGCAAAGCTGAGCTGCTAGTATTTGATAAATCAAGATTCCAATCTTGTCATAAAATATTAGATTTCGCATGAATTTTAATTTAAAAAATATTAAACATTTTAAATTTCAATGTATGTGTATCAAATAGGTACCTGTTAGGTGTAATTTCCACTTACTGCCTTTAGGAAATATATGAGATAAGTAAGAATAGATCTGTTAGGTGTAATTTCCACTTACTGCCTTTAGGAAATATATGAGATAAGTAAGGATAGATCTGTTAGGTGTAATTTCCACTTACTGCCTTTAGGAAATATATGAGATAAGTAAGGATAGATCTGTTAGGTGTAATTTCCACTTACTGCCTTTAGGAAATATATGAGATGAGTAAGGATAGATCTGTTAGGTGTAATTTCCACTTTCTGCCTTATGGTAATATCTGAGCTAAAATAGATTTGGCAAAAATTGACAAAAGGTAGGAGGTAATTTTGCATTTTGGAGCATAACTTTAATAAGGTTTATTTTTCAACACAGTTGAGCATTATATTTAAATTTTTTGGATGAGTATTAATTTTTAATTCTCCACAGTGTTTATTAAATGTGTTATTGCTGTGCATCACTTCATTTAGAATACTGTAACAAAATTTAGTATTAATTTTCAGCCAAATTTATGTTAGACACATTGATATGAACTTGACTGAATTGAACTTCCAGAGTTCCAAGTTTTCATATAGAGAGGTTTTGTCCTCAATTGCCTGTCCTCCCAACATTTCTTTACCAATGAATGCTGTCTTTCAGCCAGATTGATAAATTAATGCACATGAATAATGAGACTCAAACTGTACCATTTTCAGCATTACAGGTCCCCATTTAAAGGAGTTATGGTCCCTAAATGCCTAACATTGTTTTCGTACCACAAGTTTGGATATTTTAGGACCTTTTATCATTTTGTAGTGAGTGGAGGTTTTTGTTATGTACCATCTGATTGTTCTAGTTTATGTTTTCTAACAGGAAGACAAAGTGCTGTGTAGAAAGTTACGTGAGCTTCAAACACACCAGAATAAGAAAATAAGTGAGATTGCCAAGGGGACGATTTTCCAGATGAAGGTAGATGTTAGCACAATAGCAAGTAAGTAATTTTATCACTAATTGTTATTTTTAATATTTTTGTTAACCACATATTATCTTGTTTTTATTTTCTTCTTTTTGTTGGTGAAGAAACCTATATAAAAAAGTGTATTTTCACTTAATCTGTTAGTAAGTAATAATAGCTTCAATTAAAAATAATGCGTACAGGCAATACATTAATCTCAAACCATCAAAATAACTGTCATTTCTTTCAGGTTATATTTGTTATAACATGTCTGAGGAAAGAGTTATTCTGTATATACCAAGTGTATATTTTATTTATCTCAAAACTTATGGTCCAGCTGCATACCTGTTGTGTGCCATGCCTTAATATTTACTATCTTAACCTTTTCAAAAACAACTTGACCAGTTCAGATTACTTGTGTTAGAGACTATCAATATTGTGCAAATGATGATGAAATGGCATCAATGATAATGCAATCAAACAAAATAGAAAAAAGTCTCAAATTGGGTTGACAACATAATTTTACCAACTTTGTTGCAAAACAGTGCTATTCGGTTTGGTACAAATGATGCAAAACAATGCTATTCGGTTTGGTACAAATAATGCCAAACAATGCTATTCGGTTTGGTACAAATGATGCCAAACAATGCTATTTGGTTTTGTACAAATGATGCCAAACAATGCTATTCGGTTTGGTACAAATGATGCCAATGAGTTTATGTTGAATAGCAATGCATTGTTTGATTCAAGATTAGACATGTCTTTATACAACTTTGCAATATAGAAAAACATTCAGCAGATTTTGACCAATTTTGAAAGAGAGTAGATTGTTTTTAATCTATGACAGTTATAGTAATCTTCAAAATTTAGACACTGCTACTAAAACCAACAGCAGTGAAATAGCTTTTCAGAAATATACAAGATTATACCAGATTCAATGAGATCACAAATTAAGGTCTATTTACAAATGATGTGGATTGTCCATCAAATATAAGTTTGTAACCCTTAAAAAATACCTTATAAATGGCTTAACATAATTAAACCTAATTCAGGCATAAATTAATCAACAATATCTGTCAGAATGTAACAATCATGCCATTCTGGTGCAATACAGTCATGTTATCTCTTTGTTGTCAGATTGGACTTGCATTTGGTTAACTTAAGCACATATTCCATTGGTTTTGTCACTTTTGACCAAATCTGACAGCCAGTTTGTTTTCGTTTATGATCTCCATCAAATAGAACCACTGTTACCCAAAACAGGAAGATTTCAAAGGCTTCTTCTGGATGCTTATGACTATACTGAGTTAATAGGGGTCACTTTGAGGTCATCAAGCAAAGCCTGAAAATGTCTTGACATAATTGACTCCGAGATTTGACATGGTTCATTTAGCTAAGCCTTAAAAAATTGTACAATTCATGGCAAATTGTTACTTCATCCTTCCTGAACATTATTCTTACTGGGCTTAAGAATTATGGTTAAAGTGTCTTTCTCGCCTTCCAGAATTGAGCTAAGTGATAATTATAGAGACGGGAGTGCAGATGAAGGTCCCAATTGAAATGAGAATATTCTAAACTGGCATTTTATTCACTGTACTTCTTTAAAAAAATTTACAAAAGAAGTTCTCATTATAGCTGATGAAAATATTAAAATGTATTTTTCAATGAACAGATGGATTTGTTGTGGCATTTAAATATTGTTCTTGATATTAGGTGACTTGAAAATTAAGTGACTTGTGACGATAATTAGGTGACTTAAAAATTAGATGAAATATTGGATAAACGATTTATCTTTTGTAGTATTTATCTCTAAAACGTCACCTTGGAGATATTTAAATGTTTATTTTTCATAAATGTATGAAACTCCTTTGTGTGAATTATAAGCAAAAGTCAGGTTAATTAAAACTTAATTTAAGCTTATTCATAAATATCAACTAAATTGGCAAAACGTTGATTGCAAAGCATTTCGCTACTGAGTACCAATTTTTAAAAAAAAAGCTTTCTGACCGATACACAGTACAAGAATTGATGTTGAGCTGAGAATTTGTATTAGACAAATGGGATCGTGGGACAGAGTGGCAACTCAGCATATTGAAATGCAAAAAATGAGAACTGGGGCAACTATTTTGGTTAAATCAATCCCTAATGCAGACTTTTTCTATTAATAAAACTAATTCTCCAAACCTCATTTGAATTTCAATTAACTGAAAAAAGGAGCCTTGACAACATTAAGACCTTTTATGTGATCATCCAGAATAAAACTGTTACTGAAAAAGACTATTTCATGATTATTTCTCAGAAACGTCTGAACAATTTGTTATTTTCTGCAAAAGTTTTCACTTCATAGTGACTTTTTTTGAGTGTGCTTAATTCCCTTAATGTTTTCTTCATTGTTCATATTTTTTGGTGAAGCTGTTTAGTTTAATTTACAATAAGGTTTCCATTTTTACATTCTTGTCATGTGAAATGCATTACTTTAATTTTACAAAGCTAATATCTTTTATTTGTAAGTGATGTATGTCAGAGGCTGTGAGGATATCTTTATTAATTAAGCTATCATCATGGGCAGGGACATAATTAAAGATTGATTGAATATCATACAAATACGATTGATGGAAATATCAGAAGTCTTTGGCTGAGATAGATTATGTAAATAAGTGCTCTCTAACAGGTTTCATTATAACCCAAGTCTGATACCCAACGACCAAAATCAAATGTATACCTAGCTGGGTTAAAAGAATACATGTACCAGCTTAGTGTTATATCTTTATTTGATTTTCTAAGCTTCATTATTTAGCAAATATTGATTGTTCCAGTTATCCTACAGTTATCCTACATCCTATTATGTTGTGCTCCATATATCACAGTTCTTAGTGCCGTAATAAGCCATGGCAGGGCCTGATGGCTTCAAGCTTCTTTAGGCCCCACGACATCCACCCGCAAATTGTATGCTCTTTTAATTAATACAAACTTAAAACTTAGCAAATATGATTTAAAACGAGGAATTTAGCAACAGTCTGACTGTTGTGGTATGGAGAAGGAATTTTTTAATTGTGGAATTTTTTATTACGAAGCATTGCCATGGCATGGCTAAAGGTTGCATGGGCCCCTGCTCTTGGTGGGCCTCTAGGCTTCAGCCTAGTCAGCCTCATAATGGATAATACGGCCCTGACAGTTATGTACATACTATAATTCTGACAAAAATATGGTACAATTTATAATGCAGTCAGTGGTTTTGACCTTTAAAGCTGTGTTACAGAGAGGGAGAGCTATGCATGTATATGTAATGAAGCAGTGTCTCAGTAAATTAGAATATGTGAGGATTTATTTCTGATTAAAACAATTAATCAATAGTAGGCACTCAGCACTGTGTTATGTGTATTCCAGGAAAATGGAAAAGTCTAACTGGAACTGATGTAGATAGAACTGTTTCTGCACCCGAGCATAAACCTTTACCAAAACGTCTTTCACGGGGTGAACTCCCATGGACAGGTCCACATATCATGATCAGTTACAACTGGGACAACCAGAAAGAAATTATGAAAGTAAGTGAATCTTTACTAAATGCACAGTTACTAGGTCAATTAGTGTTGATTAATAATAATTAGTACATCAGATGAAATTATTTTTGCTTGTTTTTTGTTAGCGTAACAAAACCTGTGATGATAATGTTAACAATGCATAGTCCGATCATGTAAGCTTGTGACTTCCAGACCAGAGATTATCTTGTTAAGCATAGTTACAAAGTGTGGTTGGATTTGTATGACTTATCTATCAATTTCAGATCCGAGATTATCTTGTTCAGCATGGTTACAATGTGTGGGTTCTTTCCGGGGTTTTCTGGGTTCTTCCTCCACCATTAATACTGGCCACCATGTATAGCCTTTAGTGTGCTGAAAAATGGCATTAAACCATAAAAACAAAACAAAACAATGTGTGGTTGGATTTTTGTATGACTTTTCTATCAATTTCAAATCAGAGATTATCTTGTTCAGCAAGGTTACGATGTGTGGTTGGATTTGTATGACTTATCTATCAATTTCAAATCAGAGATTATCTTGTTCAGCAAGGTTACGATGTGTGGTTGGATTTGTATGACTTATCTATCAATTTCAAATCAGAGATTATCTTGTTCAGCAAGGTTATGATGTGTGGTTGGATTTGTATGACTTATCTATCAATTTCAGATCCGAGATTATCTTGTTCAGCAAGGTTACAATGTGTGGGTTCTTTCCGGGGTTTTCTGGGTTCTTCCTCCACCATTAATACTGGCCACCATGTATAGCCTATAGTGTGCTGAAAAATGGCGTTAAACCATAAAAACAAAACAAAACAATGTGTGGTTGGATTTTTGTATGACTTTTCTATCAATTTCAAATCAGAGATTATCTTGTTCAGCAAGGTTACGATGTGTGGTTGGATTTGTATGACTTATCTATCAATTTCAAATCAGAGATTATCTTGTTCAGCAAGGTTACGATGTGTGGTTGGATTTGTATGACTTATCTATCAATTTCAAATCAGAGATTATCTTGTTCAGCATGGTTATAATGTGTGGTTGGATTTGTATGACTTATCTATCAATTTCAGATCAGAGATTATCTTGTTCAGCATGGTTACAATGTGTGGCTGGATATGGATCACATGCACACCTACATGCTGGAAGCCATGGCAGAAGCAGTTCAGCAGGCTTTTGTTGTACTTGTTTGCTTCACGGAAAAATACAAGAATAGTCAGAACTGTAGACTAGGTGAGCCATTAACAAGATCTAGCATGGATGAAGGTGTCAGGTTGAGAAAATCCATCAAATCTGTCAAGCTGTAGTTGTGCACATTTGATAATTTCCTCTAATTGCATACCAGTTTCGTTTGGCACAATATTGGATTAAAATATCTGATATATTATAAACCTATATGAATTACATGTGGTGCAGTCATAATTATAAAACATACTCCATTACTTCACAGGTCAAAAGGTGCCAGGCCTGCATAGGTATGGTTTCTTATGCAATTTTAAAGCCTAATGAGGTTCAGGTACAAAATATTACAGGTACACTCTATGTTTGAGATGGCAATCTCATGCCTGGTCATTCTCACCTGTACCCTTTACCAATTCTGTGAAACAATCACAGTGGGATTGATGGGAGAAATCAAATTAAAATACCTTGGAAAAAGATTGAACTGTGATCTTGGGTCCAAACTCTTGAATAGTGCTTTTTATTATGGGCCCACCTTTTGGTGGAGTATATTATCAGATTATGCTATGACTTATGACTCGGTCAGTCTGCCCATTTGTCTATCTGTTCATTAATGTTATATACCTTTTTTTGCAGCCTTTTGAAAGAACGTTATAAAGGGTCACTGACTGAATAAAGAAAAATGATTTCTACTCAGTAACTTTGCTTCTACATCACAATACTAGTCCAAACATTGTGAATAGCTTAAACTTCTGTTGAATTCTTTTGATTGGGGGTCAAAAGGTCAAAGGTCAAGGTCACTCAAACTGTGACTGAAAAAAAAGGAAATGCAAAAAAAAATAATAATCTGAACATAGTGCCATCACTAATGTCTATGGATGACTTAGTTATATGTTGGGTGAAAAAGAAACGTATTGATTTTGCTGTCAAAGTGTGAAGGTAAGGTCACTTACTGAAAGTAAAAAATGTCTCTTTGCATAATAACCTTTAGTTCAAGAGCACATACCTATACCAATTTTTTGAGAAGGCATCTACTTAAGGTATCTCTTGATTTTAGCGTCAAAAGAATAAAGGTCAAGGTCATTGTGGTTCATAGAAAATGTATGTTTTGTGTGCAAAACAACCTTTGTATAGCAAGTTTATTGACCAAACTTTTTTTATTGATGGCTTGCATTTAAAGTAAAAAGAAATGTGTCTATTGGTCAGAAGTCAGAATCATAGTAATTTTAATAAGAATAATATTTGTTTGATTAGAATGTTCCCAAATGATGTCATCAGCAGTCATATTTGTGGTATGCTGGCAGATTTACCATTGAGTTTATATGGTGTTTGGAAGTTGCAAGAAATTCTTTGAATCTCAAGATACTGTTACAAAAATACATACATAAACGAAAGACAAATCAGGCTTTCTGTTAATATCTTTTTTTATAATTTATATATGTATAAGTTGATTTTGCTTCAGTTAGCCTTATTTAGATTATTCAGTTTTGGTAGATGCATATAGGAGAAACTGCCAGGTTACCCATTGTCAAGTAAAATGGACAGAATTTTACCTGCTAATGACCTTATTGGGAAGCATCTATAGCAGGGTTAAGTTAAAAACTGCATACCATGATCAAAGATCATGGTCTTTGAAACTCATTTAGTAATCTCCGGAGTTATTGTGCTTTTCTAGTGTTTGACTTGATGCTTTATTAAATGCAGGTTTGGCTTACGGTATGTCCTTTGTGATGTTCCTTTTTTAAACAGTTTTTGTTATTCCCTCATCTGTGACACATAAATATAAATTTTCTGGTAGCACCAGCACTGGTTGTGGTGTCAGTGGTGTTCAATTACTTTTTTTTTCAAGGCTTTTGAAAGTTGTATATCTGCTATACCTGTACTTCTATAATTAAATTAAGTCTTAGTAGCACAAGTGATGGTCACTAATTAGATTTATGTGCTTTCATTTCAATACCATTTATGGCACTGTGCATGTGTTTATGCCATCGCTGGTGTCATTTGTTGCAACTTGTGTGCAGCTGACATCATATGTACATTTGCATGACTGACCAGTAATATGAATTATTTTATTTATTAATTTGTTTGAAAACTATGCATAAATAATCACTACCAGACAGTTTGGAGGTAAAATTTGCCCCAAAACTATGGGGAAAATCACATTCATTTTGCACCAGTTTTACTTCATGCTTTATTCACTCAAGTACTGGGTTTGTACTATAACATGTTTTAAGTTTGTATTTTTATATACTGGTGGTTCCATATTTGTGTTATCAAACAGAATCATAATGTGACTTACATGTGAAACACCATGCAACATAGAACTATTGAAATGTGACTATTGAATGTGACTGTAACTATTGAATGTGACTATTGAATGTGACTGTGACTATTGAATGTGACTATTTATCCTCACTTGACTTTTTATGAAAATTCATGGCCAGGCATGGTCCATTTATATTTTCGTCTCATATTCACACTTAATGGCTGTTGTGAAAAGAAAAGCAGGACCAAATATGCTTGTTGATAAGTAACATTAATATGTGGTTGCAGAAGATATCTCATGATGAAACAACATGTAACAACTACATTGTCATGCATTGTATTTATGTACCATTTTGTCATAAAAATACATAAAAACAGTCTCTCTTTCCAAGAATATTTGCATTCAATTTTATTAAAAACAATTTAATTACACATTATCTTCAACCAAACTGGAGTACATAATAAATAATAGTGCTTTTTGTGTTGGATATTGGGGTTTCATCTGAAGTACGTGCTGCTCACAAACTTAATTGTCCAGTTTTACTTTGGTAAAATCTGACAGTATCAATACTATTATCATTTAAAGAATGGTCAGTCCTATCTGTAGATATAAAACATTTTGGCGGCAAAGTAGCATCATTCACAATAAAATTAGGTGTTAAGTTTTATTTTTAAGTTTTAGTAAGTTAAATATTGGAGGGATACACAGCATTAAATCAGATGAGACAACAGGTTCTCCAGAAAATTTGATTTTTCTTTTCATTTCTATTGATGAACAGTCATTATGTTTCAGCCATGAAGCATTTTCTTCTATATGACAACAGATAACTCTTTCAGGCATGGGTGGTCAGACGAGCTGCATTTTGCTGTAATTATGTTTAACTGTAAATCACTTACATTTTGTTATCAGAAAATGGTGAAAGACCATCATATTAAATAAGATATTATTGTGTTTGAAACTTTTTTTAAGTTAAACAAACCTCATGAATTTTAAGTGATTTACTGTTGTTTGTTCTGCAATGCACATTCATTTGATGAAACTCCTTAAAAGATAGAGTATTTCATCTCATGGTAAAATATGAAATTTTTCATTCGTATCAGCTATTTGATGAAGTCCCTTTTTATACTGTCTATTGGTTTTTATGTCTGGTTAAACTCTGTGCTTAAATCTCTTGTTACAGAAGCAGAATATGCATTTCACCTGAAGAAGGAGATCATTCCATTGAAGATGCAGAGTGGATACAACCCAGATGGCTGGTTAGGAATTATTCTTGGTCTGAAACTCTACCATGAATTTACTGGAAGTTTTGAATTTGATAACAATTTGGAGAAACTACGTATTGCCATAGACCAACTCCCAAACAATGTAAGTTTGGCTTTGATATTTGGATGCAGTTTTGTTAGAAAATGGGGATGAGGGGGAATTATCTTCAGAGACAAATTGTTAAATATCTCAGGTCAAGGCTACAGCAGGTGCAGTCATGAGAACAATATCCAGAAAATTACATAGATAAAAAGTACATCAAAATATTTTTCCTTTACATGAGCAGGGAGTAATTAAGTGTTTTATGTCTTTTCAATGTTGACTTGTTCCTCAATCCCTGTATTGCAGACCCAATGTCTTTGAATATTTTGCAGAGATGTAGGATATACCATACCTCATGTCACATTTTATGAATAATTTGTTTTACATGATTTGTTTATATATTATATAACAATGCAATGATACCAACTGAAACAACAGCGATTTTTTCTTTATTATTGATAATTTTATGTTTAAAAAATAGTGATTTTATATATATTACATAGTGTAACTTATATGGTTAACAATTAGCAATTTTATATATATTAGTGCACATTTAATGGTTAACAAATTGCAATTTTAATCTATTTTGGTGTAAAGTTTATGGTTGACAAATAACAATTTTATCTATATTAGTGTACATTTTATGATTAACAAAGCCTTGTGCAGCCTATTAGCAATCATTTAAAGTTCACACAAATTTTGTAACTGAGAGAGACTAATTCAAATTTAGCACTTAAACATGAATTCTATATTCCAAAATAATGTAAACATTTTTTGGCAATGTCCAAATATCTCTTGCTTATGCCTAGATATTTATTGTAGATGTCCCAAAGTCTAATTTGTTACATTTTTATTTATGCCGTTTTAAAAATTATATATGCTCTGTGACTTTTTACCTGGTTTTAACACTCAGCCTTTCATCTTTCAATTTGTATTTAATTTGTCTTTGGCTGTCTTTATATACTATTGTATATTCAACTATATATGCAGAAGAATTTAGGTGGGTATCAAGTTTCAGTTTTTTCAAACTTGCTGGAAAGATAGTTTTATTTTCTTTTTAATTTGAAAGTTAGTTTTAGGTTAGCTTAGCAAGGATACACATATTCTGACTTAAATATTCCAGTGTCAGTCAGGTGAATGATCTTTGGTAGACTTGGTTCTATTTAGTTGAATGCAATTGTCATTAGATTGGCTATGCAAAGTTGAAATGCCTTCAATTGCAAATATATAGTTGCTGATTTTTTATTAGTGTCTTGGTAACTTTATTTATTTGATTGTTTATTCATAGTATCATATAATAAAATAGACCCTGTTAAATTTCCCAAAAAAGAATACATCCTTATGACACGCTAATGGTTGTTGCTGAAATTCTGTATCCCACCTGTATGGTGATGAGTCAATTAAAATTGTGTTGTCAAGCTGATCTCTAATAGTTTGTACCTTGTCATGGAGAAAATTTGCAAACAAGTCCGTAATGTCTGTTGGAGAGAAGGTAGTTGGAAGTGGTGTACATTTGTCCCATGACATTAGCTTGTTAGTAATCTTGAAGAGCTCTTTGTAGCTTTAACTTTCTGTGATCTTTAAGTAGTGTAATGGGACAGTCTGGCTAAATGTACTATGTTTGTGATGTTATTCTTAGTGGCTTCATATATTTGTTTATAAATAATGAGTCTGGTTGAAAGCCAAAGCCTTTCTACTTTATGGCGGTCTCTTTTAGCTGTGTAAAGATGGTCCTTAACACTGCTATACCACTGAGAACACTTTTAATTGATACACTGCATTTGGTGGCTGAGGATGTTTTTCAAGCAATGAACGCAAGCGATTATTGAGTTGTTCTGCTGTAGGAGGTAAGCAAATTGATAGGTTTGCTTTGATGTCATGCATTAGTTTGGTTAGTTTTATCATACAGATGTTTCCCTTAGTTACAAATGAAGGTGAAGGGTTAGGTACTGATAAGTTCAGATGACATATAATGCATATGTGATCTGATGCAAGTTTGTGGGATACCAGGGTGGACTATAGAATATTATCATCAGGTCTGTGAAAAATCCAGCCTAAAATGTGACCATGTTTATGCGTGGGTTTGTTAATCGACTGTTTAAGGTTGAAAACATGAATGGATTCTAGGAATTTTGATGTGTATAAAAGTTGAAGTCTCCAAGAATAATCAGGTTGCCACCTAGCAAATTTTCATACTCCAAGAGATTCAGAAACTGCTCCAAGCAGCTAGTTTTTCCTACTTGGAGGAGGGTGGTAGAGACAGAAAAATGGACTGACCTTTGTTCCAGTGTGAGTGTTGTTTGGAGTAGTTGTGTTGTGTTTAAACATTTTATTATGGATTTCTTTGTGATGACGGCAATTCCTCCTCCGTGAGATTGGCTGTTGGGATGACTTGAAGGGATAACTGGAGGGTGTTAGATCCACGCACTTGGGCTCATGCTTTTAGCCATGCTTTTGTCAGGAAGAAGACGTTGATATTCTGATCAAAGATAAAATGAACTATTTCTGTGCACTTTTCTGGTGGTCCTATTGATTGGGTGTTGAAAAATGCAATACGCAGTGGTATCTCTGGGATAGTTGACATGAAGGTTGACAATTTAATAGGGATCTGCACCAGGTTATCTAAATTAATGACTGAATTTTAAATTGTTTATCCAGAAAGGGCAAAAGTGAGATAACTGGAATTCTTCTACCTGTTCTATGCTGGACAGCTTTGTAGCCTTGCATTCAAAAATTAGGTGTGAATTCCAGTGTTAAAAAAATTCACAATTTAGCTCATAATTCAGTAAATTTAATTGGCTGCAAACCCAATATATCCAACCAATCCTATAACCTGAAATATAATTTGAAGTCACAGAGTTGTCATGTTGGTGAGTAAACTCAAGAGTGTATTTTAATTTGCCAATTATTGGAGCTGTAGATTGGCGGTTACATTCAGTTTCACATTTATGACTCATCGTCATCATCATCAGTCTCTAGCGTGGTTGTCAAGGTGCTTTGCTGCTGAACATCTGACCTGAGTTCTCTCCACTTGTTTTGATCCTGTGCCAATGCCTGTATCTCTGCAAAAATTTTCCTGGCTCATTCTGTGATGTTGTCAGCCTACTTTTTTCTCTGTCTACCTCTTCTTCTGCCACCCTGGACACTGTGCTGCAGTACTGTTGTGGATAGACTGTTTGTTCTAGTGACATATCCATACCATTTCAGCTTTTTCTTTTTGAAGGTGGTGAGGATGATGGTGTTAAGCATGTCTTCATTGTGATGTGGTCCAAGTAAGAGATGCCAAGCATGGTTCTATTGAATCTCATTTCTTCAATTGCCTGGAATCTTCATTGTAGTTCTTCTGTCAGGGTCCAGGCCTCACATGAATACAAAAATATTGAGATGACTAGTTTGATGATAGTCTGATTTTTATTTTCAGACAGATATAATTCTTGTCTCTCCAGATGGGTATTAGTTTTGACATAGCTGCCATTGTTTGGACTGCTTATGACAAAATTTCTGGTCTTGAACCCTCTTTAGTGATTATGGAGCCAAGATATTTGAACTGGCTCACTGTTTCCAGTTTCTTGTCCTCTGACTTTAATTTTGTTGAGATTTGTTTGCCACTATTTGTCATCAGCTTTGTCTTCTCAGCATTTAACTCCATGTCAAATCTGGAAGCTGTTTCATCCAGGTTCTTCACTAAGGTTTCAAGCTTGTCTTCACTGCCTGCCAGCCCATCAATGTTATCTGCAAAGCAGGGGTTGCTGATTTGCCCTCAAATGCTGACTGTATCACTGTGTGACAGTAGTTTATAGGGCCTCGCTCATGATGCATTCTAAGTAGAAGATGATCTTTTACAATTAAAATACATAAAAAAATGGCTTTCTTGATTGAGATGAAAACTCTGCAGATCATTATTATTTATTGCTGTACTTGCCAAATGGCAGTAAACGATGCATTGCTGTCAGTTATCGATAATAAGGTTACGAATTTTAGAATTAAGTGCATGCTTGTGAATTTCATTTCCATTATTCTCAGGGTCTCTCACATATCAAATTCAACAATTGTTCAGAGATTGTTACATTTAATTATTTTCATCCTCAAAGAAGATGGCAGTTATTTTATTTCAAAATGTCTTAAGGTACCTAATCCGTTTCATTAAATTTATTTTGTTGTGAAGTGCCATTCATTTGACATGTGTCATAGCCTTTTCATAGTTGATGGTAAAACTAAAATTTAGAGCTCATTAAAGGGTGGTCTTGAACAACACTTACTGATATTTATTGTACTTGACAACTGATGTTGGAATGTTGAAATAAAAATGAGGTGATCCATTTAAGTGGGTAATACCTGAATCACACCATATGCAGAGGAGGATGCAGAATTTTATTATAAGGATTTTGTTTAGAAGAGGTTGCTCAGACTAGTTCAAATGGCAAACATTCTTGTTTTCACCTAATAGTTTATAATTTTGACAGATGAGAGAAGGAGCCAAACCATTTGACATCATCCTCCCCAAAATGGATTTCTACATTAAAGTAAATTAGTAGAACATTTCCAAAGTCACACAGAACAAAAGTATAAAGAGTTTCCTCACACAGATCCCATTCATATGTTCTTATTTTAATCTGATTAAATATTATTGAATGGTTTGATGATTTCATTGTTTTCTTTCATCGTGACAGTAAGATCTCATGCTAATATATTAATATTTTCATTTTAATATTTGATATTACATTTGTTTCACACATCAAAAGCTAGAAAAATAGAGGTATTTGACCATGTATAGAATAATTTAATCGATGCCAAATCAGTTCTTCTCATGCAGCTAGCTGGGTCAGCTGTGTTTGCAAGCTTGTGCAAACTTGTAATTGGCAAGTTTGCATGGTTTCAAAATCTTAGCTTGATGCAAGCTTACATAACAACCTTACCAATTAAAAGCTTGCACAAGCTTTCCACAGTTAAAATCTAGGCTTACAATGAGCTTGCTGACACCTTAAACAATAGCTTGCAATTTTGGTTTGGGTTAGACACATTAAACTTTGTCATTGATGCATCTACAGAAATACTCTGTAAGTTATCAAGCTGAAGTAACTGTTACAGTACTGTAACATTATTTACTGCTTAATTAACTGTCACAATATTGTATTTTACAGAATCCATCAAACTTTATAAATAGAACCATCTTGACATGCACTTTGTACCTGTACAAATGTTTGCCAGTGAGTTAGTTCTTTGCTTGAGTATTAGAGGGAAAATGTCAGTGAGTTAGTTCTTTGCTTGAGTATCATAGGGAAAATGTCAGTGAGTTAGTTCTTTGATTGAGTATTAAAAGGAAAATGTCAGTGAGTTAGTTCTTTGCTTGAGTATCATAGGGAAAATGTCAGTGAGTTAGTTCTTTGCTTGAGTATTAGAGGGAAAATGTCAATGAGTTAGTTCTTTGATTGAGTATTAAAGGGAAAATGTCAGTGAGTTAGTTCTTTGCTTGAGTATTAAAAGGAAAATGTCAGTGAGTTAGTTCTTTGCTTGAGTATTAGAGGGAAAATGTCAGTGAGTTAGTTCTTTGCTTGAGTATTAGAGGGAAAATGTCAGTGAGTTAGTTCTTTGCTTGAGTATCATAGGGAAAATGTCAGTGAGTTAGTTCTTTGATTGAGTATTAAAAGGAAAATGTCAGTGAGTTAGTTATTTGCTTGAGTATTAGAGGGAAAATGTCAGTGAGTTAGTTCTTTGCTTGAGTATCATAGGGAAAATGTCAGTGAGTTAGTTCTTTGCTTGAGTATTAAAGGGAAAATGTCAGTGAGTTAGTTCTTTGCTTGAGTATTAATAGGAAAATGTCAGTGAGTTAGTTCTTTGCTTGAGTATTAAAGGGAAAATGTCAGTGAGTTAGTTCTTTGCTTGAGTATCATAGGGAAAATGTCAGTGAGTTAGTTCTTTGATTGAGTATTAATAGGAAAATGTCAGTAAGTTAGTTCTTTGCTTGAGTATCATAGGGAAAATGTCAGTGAGTTAGTTCTTTGATTGAGTATTAATAGGAAAATGTCAGTGAGGTAGTTCTTTGATTGAGTATTAAAAGGAAAATGTCAGTGAGTTAGTTCTTTGCTTGAGTATTAATAGGAAAATGTCAGTTAGTTAGTTCTTTGCTTGAGTATTAAAAGGAAAATGTCAGTGAGTTAGTTCTTTGATTGAGTATTAATAGGAAAATGTCAGTGAGTTAGTTCTTTGATTGAGTATTAAAAGGAAAATGTCATTGAGTTAGTTCTTTGCTTGAGTATTAATAGGAAAATGTCAATGAGTTAGTTCTTTGCTTGAGTATTAATAGGAAAATGTCAGTGAGTTAGTTCTTTGATTGAGTATTAAAGGGAAAATGTCAGTGAGTTAGTTCTTTGATTGAGTATTAAAGGGAAAATGTCAGTGAGTTAGTTCTTTGCTTGAGTATTAAAAGGAAAATGTCAGTGAGTTAGTTCTTTGATTGAGTATTAATAGGAAAATGTCAGTGAGTTAGTTCTTTGATTGAGTATTAAAAGGAAAATGTCAATGAGTTAGTTCTTTGCTTGAGTATTAATAGGAAAATGTCAGTGAGTTAGTTCTTTGATTGAGTATTAAAAGGAAAATGTCAATGAGTTAGTTCTTTGCTTGAGTATTAATAGGAAAATGTCAATGAGTTAGTTCTTTGCTTGAGTATTACAGGGAAAATGTCAGTGAGTTAGTTCTTTGATTGAGTATTAAAAGGAAAATGTCAGTGAGTTAGTTCTTTGCTTGAGTATTAAAGGGAAAATGTCAGTGAGTTAGTTCTTTGCTTGAGTATTAAAGGGAAAATGTCAGTGAGTTAGTTCTTTGCTTGAGTATTAAAAGGAAAATGTCAATGAGTTAGTTCTTTGCTTGAGTATTACAGGGAAAATGTCAGTGAGTTAGTTTGTTGCTTGAGTATTAAAGGGAAAATGTCAGTTAGTTAGTTCTTTGCTTGAGTATTAAAGGGAAAATGTCAGTTAGTTCTTTGCTTGAGTATTACAGGGGAAATGTCAATGAGTTAGTTCTTTGCTTGAGTATTAAAGGGAAAATGTCAGTGAGTTAGTTCTTTGCTTGAGTATTAAAAGGAAAATGTCAATGAGTTAGTTCTTTGCTTGAGTATTACAGGGAAAATGTCAGTGAGTTAGTTTGTTGCTTGAGTATTAAAGGGAAAATGTCAGTTAGTTAGTTCTTTGCTTGAGTATTACAGGGGAAATGTCAATTAGTTAGTTCTTTGCTTGAGTATTAAAGGGAAAATGTCAGTGAGTTAGTTCTTTGCTTAAGTATTAAAAGGAAAATGTCAGTGAGTTAGTTCTTTGCTTGAGTATTACAGAGAAAATGCTTACATATTCTATCCTTGCAGAAGTGCCATGTAATGTTGCATTTCCAAGACTTGCTTACTGGGGTCTAATATAGATTTATTGACTTTATCATTTATATACGTTTTCACTAAAATGTTTTTTTATTCAGATTTACACACAAAACATTTTGATGCACCTTCACACATTCCTATATCAAATACAGGTTAGTGTATCTCACGTTTGATGCTTCATGAACTCCAAAACTATCTTCCAAACTGTACAGCCTCAATTTGCTTAAATTTTTCAATATAAATAATTATATACTTGGAAATAGTTTTGAAGGCTTAACCAACACTTGTCCCACATCACACGTAAAACAATACATTTAATAACATTGTAGTAACTGAACTTTATTTACATTGGAGTGGTATACAGACAGTAAGATTTGCATCATTTATCTTTTGTTCATATCATTTACATAAAAAATCTTTCCTTTTTAAAGCCAAACTATGATGGAAAGCAGAAAGATAAACCGGAACTACAAAAACGAAGTTCAGAAATTAAAATGCCTCCTCTACATTCTCCACCTGTTGCTGAAAATTTGACCAAAGAGGAAGTTGATCAGTGGCTGAGAAAAAGTCAACTTGATCCGTCAGTAGAATTTGTACACTTTTTATTTGATTTAAATGTCTTTTAACATCTTTTGCTACAAGGAAAATGTTACAGATCCAAAATTTCAGGATCAGACAGTATAAATATATATATATATAGGCCATGAATTACTTGTTTAGTTCTCTTTAACTGATTTGTTTTCTTAATGAAGAGTTATTTTTGTAACTTTTTGTTCAGATAAAATAGGTAATTTGTTTTCTCATAAAAAAACATAAAGAAGAGTGTTTATTGCAGTGTTACAAAATTTGTAATTGTTTCTCAAGTACAGGTGACAATAATGCAATCATTAACTTGCAATGGTGCAAATTTAAATTGCTGATTATTATGTGCTTTTTCCATGAAATAAAACAATCAAATGAAGATAGTTAAACACAAAATTTATCCATAATAAAATCTATTTAAAATATTGATTTTCAGACACAATAAATGATTTCCATATTTCGTGACATTTTATTGAATTCTCTTTCATTATTTTTCCTTTGTACACTTCTTGCTTGTTATAGTATGTGTAGGTTACTCGCAAACCTACATACATGTATATCTGATTTTCTTAAACAATATCTTAAAAATAGGACCCTATTTGATGAAGGTGGATACAGTTGTGATCAAACTTGGAAAATTAATATTTGCCATATCACTCATTTAATCATTGAATTTCAAAACAGTGCCCTGAAATTTGTTAAAAAATGATGATATTTGTAACTTTTAACAAAAGTCGTATATGTTTTTTTAAAATTTTCTTTAGGGAAAAAAAAGAGTTTCAATTGATCCTAACATTACAATATATGATGAAATAAAATGTGAGTAGTGCATTCTGGTAGCAATACCTTTAAATTAAGACATAAATGCCATTTAATTCATGTTTTCCAGCTTTATCTTTTTTTTTGGTTCATTCACAGCGATACCTGCTAATATTTCATGAGAACCTAATTAAGTATTGAACATACTTTGTACTCTAACATATATTGAATTGTTTCATTAATTACTCTTTTATTCTCTAATCAAGTTAAGCAGGTAAAATAACATAGTTAAATTGATGCAAATACTATCATCATACTTTTTAGTTTTGTTTCATTAATGAGAAGCAAGTTCCAAGGCTACTTATGAACTTAAATCACCAAACTGGCACACAGAAGCGAGCTGAACATGAACATAAATGTGGCTCTAATTTGTAAATAAATCACTAAATCAGAATTTTACTAATAAAACAAGATTTTAAAACTATTTTTGACATTGTTGATTTTTTACTTAAATTTATCTCTTATTTTAAATAAAGAATCTTTTTTAATTCTTAATCTATAGTAACATTAGAATGTATCCAGATTAACATGCATAAAGTTGTGTTGCTATAACAGAACATTAACTATCTCTGATACACATGTGATGTGTGTTGAAACAACCTGGAGTAACGCTTTCAGTTATTTTTTTTAAAGTCTTGGATGTACTAAAAAAAAAGGTAATTTATATGGCAAAGTGAAGTACTTCATTAGAAAAATATTCATTGACACTTATTTCCATTGTGATTATTTAAAAAGTATTCAGCCACTTAACCTAACTGCATCCCATCCACTTCCTTCTCACTGTTGATGTCCCTCAGTAACTCACATCCTTGATTATGTTGCAATCTATGTTTTTGGTCTCCATCATGTAGGAGGTAACAGGGGAGAGCATATGGGTATGACTCTGCTAGTTCTAGCAAACCATATTCATTTTTAGATTGAACATGTGAATAAAATTTAAAAAGCACAAATACATATATGCTATATTAATTCTGATTAAACTATTTTATTTTACAGAACTAGGCTGAAGAAACTAAAGAGTGTTACTGGTGAACAGCTGATTTTCTTGAAGAAAGTATCTACCAGGGTAAATTTGTGTGCCATCAGAGTTTCTTCTGTGGGTTAGGGGATAAATTTGGGTCATAGTGTTGGTAAAATTACTGTTTAAGGTATTTAACAAAAAGTTGATATTCAAGAATATAATGTGAATGAACAAAACTGATTACCATTAAATTATCTCTTTTTACAAATGTGGTATTTCAAAATATTGACTGTATGGCTGCATTTGTTTCCTATGTTCCTAGTAAATCAAATATTGTGAAACTCATCTTAACATTTTAATTAGTTTCTTTATAGGTATGGCCTAATATTTTTGAATATATGCACCACGTTTACTATGTTAATCAATGATCAAGAATTATCAAAGCTAAGAAAATTTGTGTTTGTTAACTATCAGAATAAATCTATATAGATGTATCAGATAGACTGCATAGTTCCCTGGGTGATTCCCATTACATAATGTAATATGGCCTTGAATACTGTTCTTTCCACATGCTACAGTTTCAAACATTTTCAAATGATGTTCTTAAATTCCTTTGTGCAAAGATCATATATTTTCATTTTGAACTTACAGGCCCCTGAGTTTTTCTTCCATTGCCTAGAGAGAAAGCTGAGCCTTGACAGTTTAGAGGATGTGATGAACCTGAGTAATGCACTAGAGAACCTGGCAGTGTGATAAAACATCTTGCAACTGAGCACCTTGCAGTGCATTAGATCACTGGAATATATTCTGTGCATTTTTTTCTGGGTGTCATTTTGTTTTGATTTAAAAAGAAACATTATGCATAGCAGTTATAAATTCATTGAACATGTTTTACTTGACAAATGAAATAAATTCCTATTGATGTCAAGAAAGAAACTCCATCATGCATTTTGTTTTGTGAATATATAGCACAATGTACTTATGTCAGGAAGCCAGGGATTGACAAATCTTTGAAGACAACCCACTCACCCTGTCAAGCAAGTATGAAAACTATTTACTAATCCAGAAGAAGCTACATCTCATCCACATGTTATTAAAAAATATTTAAGTTGACACTGTATCAGTTGACAATGTTAGCAACCTAATTTCAGTTGTGTGAAAGGTCGTTTTCTGAAACTTATCACTTGACCCTTATAACACCATTTGTAAGTAATTAAAAACTCTGATTAGTTTTGTCTTGTAAGTGTTTGCTTAAAATAAATTGGAAACTAACTTCCAGTAGATAGCAAAGACTTTCACAGAAAAATCTTTTAATTAAAGACAAAATGAAATAGTCCTGTATCAACACTGATCCAATAAGGCATGTGGTTTGAAATTGTATATAACCACTGTTAAAAAGGTGACATATATATGAACAAAAGTTTGTATATTTTTAATTACACACTCTGATTTATTTACACATTCTGGCTTAATTACACAGTCTGGATTAATTACACAGTATATTTTAATTCCCCAGTCTGGCTTAATTGCATAGCCTGGCTTAATTCCACAGTCTGGCTTAATTACAGAGACTGACTTAATTGCACAGTCTGACTTAATTACACAGTCTGGCTTAATTACAGAGTTTGACTTAATTACAGAGTCTGGCTTAATTGCACAGTCTGGCTTAATTCCACAGTCTGGCTTAATTTATGAAGCACAGAAGTTTAGGTAGTCTTGATACATATGCATACCAGTCTATTTACTTTCATCAAAATGGCTGAATTAAAGTCATTTGAAGCGTTACATTATTTAGGAGATTGTTAGCAACAGTATTTGAGAGAATGTTCAAAACCAGTCTCATAGCAAAATAATCTTTTCCTACAATTTAATAGACTTTGCACTCTTATACGAATTGTGTATGAATCCAGCTGTCCTTGTGTGACGTTTCCACTATAAAATGTTTTTTTAAAATATAAGCATTGACAAAACTGATCAGATGAGTTGATAAAGTCATGTACCAGCACTTGTTTTGATTCACTTACTTTTAGTTTTTTTAATATTTACATTATTATCAATTACTGTTATCAGAATAAGGTCTTACAAGTAATTTCCCTTTTAAGTACTTCTGTAATGATGAGTTTGGCTTGGCCCTTGAGGGAACCAACTAGTAAAAATAAAATATTTTCATAGTGGCCAATGTCCCTTTCATCAGGGTATATCCTTTCTTGATAGGGACCAATAAAGACATGTTTCATTATACAGCAAAATCTGTCTTGAGAGACTACTGCTATGAGAAACCACCTGTTTTGAGAGACCAGAATCTCCATGCACAGATTTATTCATTATATAGTGTTATCACCTTTTATGTGATACCACCTGTCGTGAGAGACCATTATTTTTTGGCAGAAGGGGTGGTCTTTCAAGACAGGTTTTACTGTACTTTATATACAGTATGCTATGATAATGGCTGAATGAATTTTAACATTTTTCAAACATTTTTTTTGCATAGAAATAATTAATTTGTTTAAATGGTGTGTTTGTTTTGTATGTCTATGACATAACTAAGAGCTTTTCCATTTAAACATCCATGGCATCCAATGAAGGCAGTTATACAAAATATATATGTCATGGTTCATTGATTTCACAGAGTTCACATTAAAATAATAAATTTCTAAATTGAGTACCCCACTTTAAAAGTGGCTTCCCAGGGTCCTGTGTATGTTTTAATGGAACAGCCCAAACAAATTTGTTTTGTATTTTTTTTCTTCTCCTTCCAATTTCTGAATAAAGGTAAGGCAGGGAAGTATTTCTTTTGTTATTAAAATAAAAACCATTATGAAAGTGAAAACTACCTTTTAAAATGGAAATAAAAGCCATATTCTCTATTACTGAAATACCCTAGATTATCGAGTTTGTTTAGGAGAAAATTACATCTGTTATTCAGGGGTAGAATCGCAAAGAAGTGAGGTCAGCCCACTTGTGATGCCACCTTTTCTGCAATTTGGGACTAATAAAAATGTATTATTTGTGTTAATATATAAATAAGATGATTAGAGTTGCATTTTTTCTATTTTATTCTTAAAAATTTTAAAACATTTTGGCCTTTACAAAAATGGTCGCCTTTCAATAGGATGGGGGTGGGTTTTTGAATACTTATCTTTTGAAATTGTTTATTTTAAGAGATCTAACTCATTTCTATGTACAGCAGTCTGGAGTATGTAAATGCTTGGTTTTTTCAAACCAACACATTATCCATCAATAATATATATATATATATATATATATATATATATATATATATATATATATATATATATATATATATATATATATACAGCTCTCATTATCCATTAGTCCAAATTATCTCAAACATTTATTCGTTATTCAACCTGAATAAGGTTGTATTCTACATACATATTAATCAGTTTCGCTATAATAAATCAATATAAAATTTACTGCATCTTTCATTTGTAGAGTCTTTATGTTTGCCATTATTGAAACTCAATGTATTAACCATGTTGATTGAATTATAGGTCAAAGTTTCAGGTTCATTCATTTTGATTGGCTTATACCAGTTGTCAGTTTTTATATGCTCACCATAAGACAAAGAATATATTTTATTTGGTCAGACCATCAATCTCTTTTTCATTTCTGCACAATAACTTGAGTTCTCTACCATCTGTCATTATGAAAGGAAATAATATTGTGTTTGGTGCAAGGAAGGTACATTTCAATTTTGCATCATGTAGTCCAAGGCTTTTATTACAGAATAAAATTAAACATATATTTCAAGAAAGCTACTTGAGTTCTCTTTCACAAGCCTTGGCTAAACCTTATAATAAATGGCTTTTTTGAGACATGGAAGATAATTGAGGTCTTGAAAGTCAACATTTAAAGACAAATGGACTCAAAGAATGACCAATGTTTTCCATAATTAATATCAGTCCCATTCCTTTGTTATGGTCAAAATGCCAGAGGTCAAGTCACCAGTACTAAAAACAAAGCAAGATTAGTTTCTGGAAATAACTTTAGTGATTTTCTATAAACTTGACACATTTTGTGGATGGCTTGCATTCAAGACAAGGAAGACACCTGTTGCTATTGATATAAAGGTATAACATCTGACCAATGAAAGAGGGTCTTGGATTAAATATCTGACCAATGAAATAGGGTTTAATGGTAATACTATTTACCACCTGACAGATTTATGATGTACTCCTGGTGATTATTTATATTTTCAGAGATTGATTTAATTGATGGTAAAGTTCCCACTGTGATAGATGAATTTTGTAATGTTTTGTATTTAATAAAACCCTTTCTACTAAGAATTTGATCTTGGTATATTTTAAATATGTATATGTCCTATTTTTACAAACAGCATTTATTTATTATTGTATGCTTTCTACATAAACTACTATGTCATTTTACTTCTGCAGAAGTTTGTCTGCACTTGTGTATGTTTTTACCATTAACATACTGGTTTGTTGTGCCAGTAGGTTTCCGAATTTGTATTGGACAAATAGATATTTGCATGAATTGTATCAATTGGCAGATATTTTTTGGATAGATGTTCTTATTGTTATCTGTGATAGTTCATCATGTTTGTAACTAGTTTTATTGTTTAAGAAACTGCAAATTTATACAGACAATTCAGCTTCAATCACTAAAGATGAGGAAAGCAGTAGTTTTAAAGCCTATAAGCAGGACTTTCCATTAAAAACAAGGTCAGTTGTGAAAGGGAAACAACATGGCATCATTCATTATTTAAGACAATTCTGACTAATGTATTGAACAATTTGAAAGTGACGACAATGCAAATTACATTGACTTCAATGAGTAGATTCAAGATGAAAGATCAGTCATTACGATAAGTTTCTTTTGACACCTGGTATTTCATATTTATTTGAATCTGAGGATGAAACATATGATGATCTTGTATCCTCAAAACACATGAGTCCACTGCATGTGACCAGTACAGCAGATCCATTGTCAACCTTTCACTTGATTAAAATGCAAGGGAGATTTCTTTTTACAGTTTTTTTCCCAAAGAAAAATTCCATTCAAAAGTAGCTGAAACAAACGGATATGCCAGGAAACAATGTTTTGAGAATCCTGATCTGAAGTGGTACCTACTATAACTGCAAAATTTAATGGGATTCATGGACTGCACATCATTTTCATTAGAATACAAATTCCAGAATAAACTTTGGCGAGTGTTTAAAATTGTGTTTCTCATTAAATGATGTAGTGTGCATAGGACAAGATTGGTATAGAAAATGTAGACATAACAGGCACTAATTCAAGTAGCTCTCAGGTAGCCATTATGTTTGCTCTGGGTAATAGCCTACAAACTGCTACTAAAAGCTTGGCAGGCAGTTTAGCAGGCATCATTGGAATTACTTATTACTTGCTAAAATGTAACGAGTTATGTTTTGAGTTAGAGTAAAATGTTTGTTGAAAATGATAAAAAGAATCAAATCCTTCCAGTTTATGGCATGTGTTTAAAGTTGGTATTTAATATTATATTTATTTAAACAGTATTTGTCTTTCAGCAGAATGATGGAAAATACGAATTTACAAAAAATGTATTTTATCTTTGAACAAAATATATTTCACTTGACTTCAACTGTAGATACTCTTAACAATGTAGATTGGTTTGTTTTGAAAGGATTAATATTCTGATGTGATATTGCAATCCTAATACTCAAAAAAAATTCATAATAAATTGTATTGACATCTGCATAATTATTGTTTTTTTTATCTTGATTACATGACACTTGAGAAGAAACATGTACACATTCTTCATTCCATTTGTATAAAATCTTGATTTGCATTACAAATACTAAAATCTTGAGATGGTCCATTGTATTTTTCTTGTAAATTACTATCTTCACATATTAAGAGGCCCCAAGGTAGGTGTGTGGTCTAATGTGCTTGTCTTGTCCAATCACAGAAATCTCTCCTCTATCCATGTGGGTTGAGTGTCTGTCTCTGCTGCTGTGAGAAAGCCAGTAGCAAACCTTGGGTCAGTGGTTCTTTCTCCATGAGCTATACTGGCTGCCATGGGTAGCAAAAGTGTGCTGAAAAATATCATTAAACCTACAACAATAACTACACAAACAATATATTTCAAGACTAGACAAAACAATTGCTGAATTGATCACAGATGCACATTACAAAATGGAATGGTTCACATTACTGACTGATGATTTACTTGTATAGATAGTTATGCATGTACATGTACATGTATATCAGTAATGTGCTGCTATCCTCATTCTTGTCAGTAGACTAATTCAGTTAACAGGTTGTGAGGCTCTGTTTTGCATTATGTGGAAATGTGTTTAGTTTGGAACAAACAGTTCTGTGGCACAATCAGAAATAGGCTTCTAATAGACCAGGGGAGCATGTAGCAGAAGCAAACATTCTTTACCAAAAGCAGAAAGTGAGTGTCACACTTCCAAACAGTGAAAGAAGCTCTGGAAAAAGTACTAGTCCATTTTAAACAGGTGGCATGAAATGATATTTTCCCGAATCATTATTTATAAAGGCAGACTAGGTAGGAACAACCCCAACCATGAACATGTGTATAGATACAAGTATATGAGTTTAGTTAAACACAGTATTTGTCTATAATTAAAAGGTTTTAAGCTAAGGAGTTTAATTAAACATAGTATTCTTTTATAATGAAATCTTTTCTAAGCTAATGAGTTTAGTTAAATACAGAGTTCAGCCAAAATGAAACTTTATAAGCTAATGTTTTTTGTTAAATACATCAATCTTCCATAATTTATACTTTTTAAGCTAAGGTGTTTAGTTTAACACAGCATTATTTCATAATGATAACTTTTTTAAGCTGTGGAGTTTAGTCAAACATAGCATTCTTTCATAATGAAAATGTTTGTTTGAAGCTAGGGAGTTTAGTTAAACACAGCATTCCCCCATAATGGGAAGAATTTTTATTCTAATGAGTTTAGTTAAATGCAGTAGTCTTCCATAATGATAATTTTTTTTAAGCTAAAGAGTTTAGTTAAACAGTATATAAAGAAAACTCTTTTAAGCTAAGGAATTAATTAATCACAGTATTCTTTGATAATGAAAACGTTTTTAAGTTGCAGAGTTTAGGAGAACACATGATTCTTTCATAATACAAGCCTTTGTAAGCAAGGGAGTTAAACACAACATTCTTCCGTATTAAAACTTTTTTCAGCTAACGAATTCAGTTAAACACCGCATTTGACTTTTTAAGCTAAGGAGTATAGTTTATCATAGCATTCTTCCATAATGAAAACTTTTTTAAGCTAATGAGTTTAGTAAACAAAAACCAACAGCGCATTTCCATAACGAAAAATGTATCAATCGAAGGAGTTCGGATATGCACAGCATTCGTCCATAATGAAAACGTTTGTAGCTTAGGATTTTAGTTAATTCCATATTGAGAACATTTTTACGCTAAACAGTTAAGTTAAACACAGCATACTTCCATTATAAGATTTTGTTTAAGCTAAGGAGTTTAGTTAGACACAGTCCTCTTCCATAATGAAAACTTTTTTATGCTAAGGATTTTAGTGAAGCGCAGTATTTCCATAATTAAAAGTTTTTTGATGCTAATCAGTTTAGTTAAATACAGCATTATTCCATAATAAAAAGTTTTGACGCTCAGTTAAAATACAGCATTAAACTTATTAAGCTAAAAAGTTTAGTGAAATGAAACTTTCTTTTAAGTTAAGCACCTTAGTTAAATACAGGTGTCGTCCATAATAAAACTGTTTTAAGCTAAGCAGCTTAGTAAACCTTCGCGAGTGGCGGAAGAGTCCGACCCATGAGCGTGTCACTGTTGCACTTGCTGAAGGTGAACGTCAATGCTTGTTGTAGCTCTTGTTGTTTTGCTTTCCTACTGACTCCCGTTGTATGTATGTTTTTTTTTAAAAATGTCTCCTTGACTTTCTGAACTCCCTGTGTGACAGCAAGTGGAGCGATCGTCAGCGCAGCACCCTCGTTCGTCGACGTTGATGTCGGCCGTTTTCATGCGTTTCATTGGTGACATTTTTCTAACGCAGATATGGTAGTCCAGTCAGTCGTGCTCCTTCTGCTAACTCGACATATATCAAGTCGTTAGGAATGCGGCCTGGGTCATTTCCCCAACATTACTGAGCCAGTGAATGTGTCTCTTCTTGAGAATAGATAACATGATGTTCATGCTGGCGCGTTCCAGAACCTCTATTTTCGGTACTTTGTCATTCCAATACAGCCATTGAGTTTCCTCTAGTGGCTCGCGTATGTGGTCCATGTTTCGCTGCTGAAAGGATTTGGCCAAAGCAATCTTGAAAGAAGTGCTTCGGCTTTCTATAAATGATGCTGATCGACAGTCATATATGGTCACTATTAATACATATATTAAACTCTATTGACGACTTCAGACAAACTGCTTAACGGAAACATCAAACAATGTTGTCAAGAAGTAATTAGTTTTCAAATTTGCTCAAATATTATGCATATCTATTTTTGCAACTCCTAGTGTGTTATTTGATTTATGATGTTTGCAATTTGTATACATGGCTGTAAGCTGTATGGACTTTATATAGTTGGATTTTGTTATGTACATGGGTTCTGTTTTACAATTGCATGGGATCGTTAAATATATGCTTACGTATATACTAACAGTTACTAATAACATCATTATTATGTTATTTATTTATATTATCATTTAAATATGTTTTGCGAACTATTTCTTGAGTTATAATATATGTCCCGTGGGGCTATTTTGTGAAATATAGTCGTAATATAAGTATATAAGGAGATACGTGAATAATCGTGTTTCATTCTCATTTTGGAGTAATTCCTATTTCTTGTGTTCATGTTGCAACATTATGTTTGCAGACGTATCTTATGTTAAACGTAAAAATATTATTTGAAAAGGAAAACATTTATATGGAATGTTTAGGGGAAATGTAGAGTGCTCGTGTGTGGACTATTATAGTATTCTGTAGCTACTGTGAACTATTCAAAAGCTTTTTGGACATCATCATTTTGACCACGTCACGATTCTTGACGAACCAAGACATTTCAGGTTCTAAAGTGTATATATAACATTTTTTCTTTTTGACCTTAATAAAACTCTTTCAGGATTATTTTTGATTCATTTAATAATACTCTAAGTTCCTCTAACATTTTCATTTTTAACTTTGATACATTATTTCTTCGCATAGTACCAGACATTTTGCTTTGTTTCTTTCTTTTAAGTAGTTTAATATTGCATTATGTACTGTATGTAAAATCTTTGGGCATACATTTTACGGATTTTTTTTATATGTTTACCTTGTTATCATTTGACGTTATATATTTCATCATCGTAAATATATCTTATGTTGTAATAATTCATATTTCAATTTATTTTTGAAACGGCTCTAGTCCTATGAAACTTTTCTTTTGTACATTCATTTGCATTTGTACCTTTAAGTGGAGACATAAAAGTGCATTCAAATGCTAATATGTATTTAATATATCAGCCTCAATCTACATTTGATGCAGACATGTGACGAAGCATTTCAAAACCTGACCCATTGTTTCATAAGTTTCGGAACCTTGTTGACGTTATCACAGATAACAATTAAGCGTTTTATTTTTTCAGACTCAATTACATATAACTTTATACTTATGTATTTTAATAATTTATTGATTACTATAACACACGTACATGTATGACAATGTGTTAAACTGACATAATTGATTCATATACCTTGAAGCTTCAAGTTGGTTATTTATCAAAAGATTGTTCATTAACTATCATGGACTCCATTCAGATGATTAGCTTCGCATGAGTCACGTTCTTCTTACTGTTGAGCAGTGGATTATGGATCATGTTGATCAATGGCTGAGGAAAAGCAAACTTGATGCATATGTTTAAACGTAAATGAATTCGGAAATGTTTATCAATATAATGTTTGCCATCATCTAATTGAATGCAGTTAGCATTATTCTTGTGTAAACGCTATTTTTCATTGCAAAGCATGTGTCTATGATTCAACTAGTTCAAACAAACAAAACGCAGCATAAAATTCAACATGCTCAGAAAATCGTATGTTCACTTAAACAAGATTATAGGAACTATGTTGCAATGATCAGGCTTATTAAATTAAAAAGATTATCTGGTGACGAACAGTTGTTCCTAAAGACAATGTTGACTAAGATAAATATGTATGCAATCAGAAATGATGATGTGGTGGTATGGAACATAAATATGGCCTTATTTGTAAATTAAACTAATGTTTAATGTATTGAACAGATAGCTGATATCCCTTAATGGTCTGTGTATTTATAAAAGATGGGCACCATTCAATTATCAAAATTTACAAACAAGGAAATGACAAAGTGTGGAGTGTCATGTTAGATTCGTATCCTACATCTCCAATAATTTAGACACCTCAACAATTTAATTTACACGTAGATTTCAATTTTTATATTAGCGTGTTAATATACTCACCAGTTTTAATACGCTTAAAATGATATACTCGTATTAAAGCGAAAGTCAAAATATAGAAATATTGAGAATGTACCATGTAATATATGTATATATATATATATATATAGATGTATCAGAGCGATTGTATACTCGTTAAATGTGTAATTATTATTACATAATATCATGGACTGTAATAAAGCATTTTCTACATAACACAATTTGACAAACGTATTTACAGTGAATGTATTACATTAAAGTCTTATTATTTTCTGCTAATGTTTCACATTACCTTTTTCAAATGTAGCGCGCTAATGTTTTGTACTTGCAGGCCCCTGAATTCTTCTTTCGTTTCCTTGACAGCAGACTGGGTCTGGATTGTTTGAGGGATATTATGAACTTTAGTAAAGCATTAGAGCGTCTGACAATCGAATAAATAGCTGGAATACATACTCTGCATCATACTCAGTGTTGTCTGTAGTCAATGTATTTATCCAACGTTCTAGACCATTTAAGACTTCTCCATTTGATCAGATGGAGAACTCATCTTTGTTACAGGAGAGATATTTTGATTAAATAAATATCTTTACTTCTTTATTGTATTTCTTTTGTCATTCTTATTTGCTCAGTCTTTCATAATCTTCATAGGAATATATGGTTTTGAAGCACATGATAAGCGCAAGTCTAAAGAGTTTGAGAAAAGGAATGAAAATTGCATTCTTCTTTTTAAATTCTCTATATTTTAATTAGGACTTGTATTCTGCCTTTTGTAGATTTAATGAAATGGTGATTGATCGGCATGCAATTTATGTATTTCCATGCCAGCGACAGGGGCTTATATTATTGATTAGAATTTAACTTTCAATCATAAAGGTACTATATAATAATAAAATGGAGGACACTTTTGTGCTTTCTCCTGCGACCTATTTAAGAATCAACACTGATTTTTCAAGCTACATTTCACGTAGCGGAATAAATTTGGTACCAATGTTTAGCTCAGGCATTCGACTATTTATGCCTATCTGAATTTTGGCATATTATAATACCATTAAATAATGGCAAAGCCATTTCCTACGCTACAGCTCGCTATAAACGCGCATGCTTAATATGAAAATTATTCTTGCTGAATAGAATACTGTCCTCTCATTGATTAAAAGGAAATGACGTGCTGCACCTAGGTATAACTTATTTTCAGTTGACCAATTTGCGTACTTTCCAGAAATGTTAGTGATCAATTTTTGCACCAAGTTTCTATGTAACTTTGCCAATACTTTTTGATAGTCACATATCAAGAAAGCTGATTGGTGGTGATTGTTTACCCTAGACAATAACAAATAATAGCATCCAACGAAACTTTAGTTTAGCATGTTTCACTGTGAGACACAAGTACCATTACATGGGGATGGGGGCAATACGTACGAACCAAGTCACATTGTGTTAATATCATAAAAGGTGAGTTAGAGTTATGATATCGTTATCGTTTGTACTAACACATATGAGTGGATGTGCCGGCAGCAGCGCTTTCGGGTAAAGTTTCAATTTAAGGAACACGAAGGCAAACAACTAATAATTATTGATGACTGCTGATGATTGAAATAACATGCATGCGGTAAGTATCCTTTTGTATCGATTCACATCTTTTGTTTCGATATGTGTATTGGTGCCTCACAAGTAGCAATGCATCAAAATATCTATAAATCGTTTCGTTCATTGAAGTGTCATATCAGCATGGGTTTTATACTGAATGATCTCTAGCTGATTGACAGTGACATGATGGCAGCTGTACGGGCCATCCTGACTTCTTTAGATCGCTACTTGCCATAGATATTTGCTTTTATCAAATTGTACATTATCCAGAGTATTTCTTATGCTATCCAGTTATCCCTAAACTGGAAATGATATCGAATACAGCGAACATCGCAGTGATTTTGAAACTCTTATAATCAGTATTCCTCCAAATCATGTAACTGCATATTCCTTTCTGAAGAAGATCATTGTAGTTGTTGATTGGCTATTAAGCTATACAATTATTCGCCAGTCCCCTCCCCACTCAGGACGACGGCGAGGGAGAATGCAGTATCAGAGCAGTGCAAGAAACCACAAGTATCAAAAACGTCAAAACAACAATCACTGTCACCAATTATGTCACCAACTCTACAACAAAATAAAATGTAAGGACACGATGCTGAAAACAACGGATAAACAACATGCCCGAAAGCAAGAGGCGACAGCTTGCAAGCAAGCCCAACCCTTTGCAACATTTACACATAATGCATCATAGAGCAAAAGGTAAGAACGGAAACAGACGTTGTTGATGGGACTAGACAACGTTTGAAAATATCCAGTAGCTCCTCGAATCTCCACTAGAGACATATACACAGTCCTAATGAATAACACTTCTTCAAAAACACAAAGTAGCAGAGACCAACAGAGCAGAGACTAAAGAAAGCTGTTTAGAGCATAAAGCAAAAGTGGGATACATACCTCGAACAATCGAGCAGTACTAATTATGACATTGTTAATGTATCTTCAAGTTCTACCAGCATGAACTCTCTAGTAACCGCAATCACAGAGCAAACGAATCGTAACAGACCTCATTGATACGCCCCTCCCCGCTGCGAACTAGAGTAGAATCTACAACTCACCGTAGCATAGGACCATAATCATGCTGCAAGCGGGAATACTCTCCGGCCTTTGGAAGGGATTAAACGGAAAATATTTAAATTACCAATGGGGTTCACATTTATTTCATAAGTTTAGCCTGGTATTTATTAGTAATAGGTGTTGTAGTATGTGTTGTTGATATTTCTGTTATACACCCACCACTATAAAGGATACATATCCATCCATTTTTTACTACCTTCCATCATTCAATTGTGTGAGGCAAATTGGCTGTTAGCTTTTGAAGGACTTACTAATCACATTAATCCCGTCTATTTTGAGTTGTCTCCCTTTTTTCTTGCAGCATGACGTAATCTTATGACTGTCGCTTGTTCCAATTTTGTTTTCGGTGGATTGATGTCAAGTTTGGTACATGTAGCTTTTGTTTGAAGATACGTAGGGTTTGTATTAGGTGTTATGTTCGTTTGTCTAGCAGCTGAAATATTTATATGATATAATATTGTCAACTCCGTTAGTTTATTTATGCAATGGATTTTTTTCAGCATGTATGCATATTATGCTTCTTGTTTGCGCATGTATATATATATCGACATATCGGTGTTATGTCTCAGTGTTTTGTACAGTTGACGACATGTATGTGGTACAGTTGAATGTTTTGTAAAAATGTAAAAAGAACGCAATTTGTCGTGCATTTCTCTATGGTAGCTACTTAACTTGGTACATACAAGAAACGTAATCATTAGATAATTATATGGAACTATCTTTAGGACAGTTTGAGAATAGATTTTTTAGTGAGTCTGAGAGATATTTGAAAAGAGATAACGACAGATATGCAATTTAAAACCAATTCTTTCCATCATCCAGCAATTAAGTTTCAGAAGAAGAATACACATAGCCATACTATTTTGTAAACAAAAAATAACAAACAAAAAAGTCCTTATATTATTAATATACCACTCAATGCTGTTTAATATATAATATTATTAACAAAGCTTTTTCTTAATATTTTAAGGTATATTCATGTTTACAAAACCAAACCGGTTGTCTTCTGACAAGAAGAAAGAGATTACATCCCCTGTGAACTAATTTGTCACCTTCATTGACAACTCAGGTCAAAGCGAATGAAAGCAATTACACGGTTATTTCACTGCTGCAGACTGATATCGAACGTTTTGATTGTGATAACATTATATGATCATAGGATGAAAGTATAATAAACATCAGCATCTCGAGTCGTCCATGAAAACTTTGGACCGTAATGGCAGTATCATCCAAGCAGTATAATTAAGAATACTAAATTCTGTAATAGCTCCAATTCTCTCGCGAACCTTCGGAAAATGGGAGATAGTGCAACTACGTTTGTCATACTTCAGTTTTAACATTAATGATCTTAAAATGGTTGCATTAGGCTTGAAATGTTAAACCTCATCATTATAAAGTTGTATGACGTATTATCTCTGGGTCCCTGTTAGATGAACTTTACGACATAATACGTTGAGTTTCCTGTTACATTTTCCTTCCAGTTTTATAACTTTTAAATGTTTTTAAATTAAGTAATGGAATATGGTGTGGTTTTACAACATGAAAAGAAGATGTGCTTACTACCACATATGGGTTCCTATCTTAAAAGCGATGATCCCGATACAATATGTTGATTTTACTGTTGATACTTCCGCTCTAAAATGCCAGCGATATTTAATACTGATGGACGAAACTTTGTTTTCTAAGTACCATCATTAATGGCATGTCAAGATCACAGGTGTCAAGATGTCGATGTCAGGATCACAGGTCAGTACTTAAAACAATTAGTTTTAGTTTCGATTCTTTTCCCATTCCAACGTATAATTTAGAGCTCCTTTGTGCCTAATATGGATGCCTAAGGGTTATGATATCAATGTCAAGGTCAAAGAGCAATATTTTAAGTTTGCCTTCAAACTGTAGATACTATGATGAAGTTTAGAGGTCAGGGAATAAGACGAAGGTTGTATCAGTATTGTCATAATGACAGGGCAATGTTTATTTTTAAAATTTCATCTTGCTTTCACCTCCGTTCAAAAGATCTATCATCTCTGTAGAGAGATAACTTGATGTACATCATAATTACAATGTGTGTTGCATACAACATTAGGGGTCCCATATTTAAAGTACATGTGATGAGGAAAACATATTTCCATCACCTTATAAACTGCTTTTTAAATCTAAAGATTAGGCATTATGAAGATTAGCGTCGCTTGCTACAATTAGTATTATAGTTAAAGCTCTTTGTCACATATCAGCAGTTAAGAATTTTTATTTTTTTATTTTTTTCTATAACTTTAGAGTTCTTCTAGTTTTAGGAACGTCACTTTGTATTTCACGATTAAGCGTTGCGTTGTTTATATCATTCTAAGTTCTGTCATTTAGTATATCCAAAATTCTTCCATTATTGATACATAAGGTCTTTGTACGATACACTTATTAATACAAATTTTTGCTTTTGTCATTTCCTAAAAATCAGTGGAGTATGTAATTGACATAATATAGGTAATACCGTTCCAGCTATGTTGTAATTTCCGCAGACAACAGTGTTGATAGTCTGTGTCGTATATTTTAAGTCATATGTATACTATTCAGATCACACTGTATGACAATAGAACTTAATCAATTGAATTACATGATTTGCAGATATAATATTATAAGGGCAAAAAGGTCATGTCATATTAGATTAATGTATTTTACAATTTCATCAAAGGGTATCATGGCGGCGGAGTGGCCTAAAGCTATCGCCTTTACCTGTCTCTGCCATTTCACCGCTGTCTGCGTGGATTCGTGTCATTGGCTTGGTCATTGTGGGTTCGGGATAATGCTTGCCAATAGCTTCCCTTGGGTAAATGGTTCTTACCGTGGTTTTCCGTGTTTTTTTCTTCCTTAGTTATACTGACTGCCAGCTATATACTATCTTGTACTGAAAAGTGGCGGCAAAACACCCGCACCAATAACAACAACAATCAACATCTTAACTTTCATTTAGTTTGGTTCTACTTAAACAATTTTTTTCTTGGTATATTATCTTACATCGTAAGAAGCGTGACATTTCCGACCCTGTATAATGATTACTTTTGATAACATGTTGTGTGATCCAAACGTGGTCTTGTATTCGAAACTTTCATTTGGGCATAGGCCTCATTCACGAGACATAGCCATCGATGGCTTCGATAAATACTTCATTTAGACAAAACATAACTTAGTTTAATTTTTCCTTCTATAGTCAACTGCATAGAGCAGACATTGTGCGCTGAAGTATTTCATCAAATGATGAGTGATGCTAAATATATTGCATTTTGAATTTATTCAAAACTTTTTCATTACTTTCATAGCTTGTGTGGGTGTGACTAATGTGATTATCTTCGATTCTAATACCACAAGCTATTTGTTGTTGGGTCTCCATTTACTTCATGTCCCTCTGCTATATTAGCTACCATCATCCCAATATTTAGCTTTACGCAAATAATGTCCCTAAGAAAGATTAGAAATTTGGCAAAGAGAATACAACATACTGCTGATTATTTACTTCATTATTTTCAAATGGGTTCGTGGCGACCGTATGGCTGATTTTGACGGCCCAGATGTCGACGAAAATTTGTTTTCTATTTATTTTCATGAATGAGAAGCGCAAACACGGGCACGTATACAATTTGTATATGTGCTAAATGTTTCCATAAACAAATATAGTTCTTGATTGCGCTGGTATTTTATGATGCAGAAATATTGCAAAGTGTGATATTAACACTTACTAATATCACGATCACATTCAGTTTACAAATAACAAAATGAAGTCATTCCACGTACCAGAAATATTTTCCACTGCTTATTCACACCTCTCCAGTGGTCTAGTGGTTAATGCGTCCGCCTCTGATGCGGAAGAGAGCTGGTTTAAACCACAGTCTAGTATATAAAAAAGACTTATAAAAATGCTATTTGCAGCTGTTTCACTAGGCGCTCAGCATTAAGATTTTAGTCTTGGAACTGGTGTCAGGATAATGTGACTGAGTGGGACATCATTCTACATGGCTGAGGCATGATGCCCCGATGCTTAATATCACTATAAACTGCTGCACTGCAAATATCGCAGCGATATGACCGAACAACCGTTCAAACTACGTTAAATCACACACACACACACACACACACACACACACACTTCATTCACATTCAGCATCGCTTGTTATACAGCCACCATTTTAACAGTAAGTTAGGCAGGCTGACGAACAGTATATCACGATCACAGTGGGGAAGAAAAAGGAAATATATTTCATTCGGAAAGGGCTTCAGAGTTTAGAACCTCATGATTAAAAGTAAAATTAATACAGTTAGCGTAATAGTACATAATCATGTTCCAACATATGCGGAAGATAAAGACATGAGAAAAACTATGCTGAATACGCCAAATTTAAATCAAAGTAGTTTACTGCTTACCTAGCAATTAGAGTTTACTTTATCAATACATTTGTCAATACACACACCTAATAATAATAATAATAATAATAATAATAATAATAATAATAATAATAACATCAATCATAAAAATAATAATAATAGTATTAATAATAATGAAAGATGAGTTACTGATGAACCTGGCGAGAAGACATATGTCCGATATTCTAGACAGCTATTCTTTTTATAGTTTGGAAGTATATATAAAAGTACCAACACGGCTAACATATTATCTTGAAGATCAATCATACCGCTACGATGTCTCCAGTGTAGAAAGGTATAGTGATGTCTGGCACCCTGGCACCAAGTCTCTTCGAATCACATTATACTGACACCAGACGTAGCACCAGACTTAGCACTAGCCTCTTAATGATGTGTGCCAAGCTGACAAGTACCAGTTTTGATGTGTTTAGTTTTGCAGCTTGCTACTGCATGCGCTTTTGTCTGGTTGACAACTTAAACGCATTTCGTCACAAATATATACATATATATATAGAATAATGAGGACATTGTATAGCGCCTAATCTTTAAAAGCTCTAAGCGCTTTACACCATCAATAATGACATGACTACACTACAGAACAACAAAAGATAAAAACAATGAAATTGGACAACATAAAAAAAATGCTGAAAATATATAAGATACAAAACATGATTAGGTCGCTAAGTTTGTCCCTGAAGTCGAGATATATATATATATATATATATATATATATATATATATATATATATATATATATATATACAAAATATGAAAGACTTTACGAAAAACTATACGCTAGCATTTCATATTTATTGCTTGCAATGGTATATATTACAAAACTATAAATCACTGTTTCTATTTTTGTCTTAGTTCCCGACCTTGATTCAAAAAGCACTGAGTGAAGTAAATAACTTAATTTTATTCTTGGAGAAAAACGATTGGTTTTGCCAATATGATACTGGGAGTACGTGACTTTAGATATGTAAATAGCCTCTATTTTGCAATTCTGGGTTTTACGAAATTTTTCTGTAGTTAGATTTAATAGTTATGTTGTTTAGATATATAGTTTTGAGTTGGGTTAAAACCATTTCTAGCTTTTTTCTTTTGTGACCACTTCTAGAGTTTTTTTTAAAATTTTTCTTAAAATTATTTGGATTCTATGAGATTATTTTACCCAGGAAATACTGGTTCTCGAAATTAATTTTTGGACAAAGATATTTAATGATTTTTTTTTCATGATTTAAACATCGGATTTTTTTCCGTAGTTCAACAAATTACTATTGACACTTCAGTGTTATAATGGCAACATCATACGTAATTTCCTTTAAATTTGGATAATCGAAAAAAAACTAGAACTTAAATGCATTGGAATAATATATTTCTGGGACTTCTAACTTTGGGTTCATTCATGGATTGTTTTTTTTTGGGATTTGATTCTTTAATTTTATCCTTGTTTTTCTAGGCAAATAATTTTATTTTAAAAATTTACAAAGCTTTTTGTTTTTCCGTTTTCTTTATTAATGTTAATAAGAGCCTGAAAACGTAATATATACACACTGCTAAGATCATTAAATGACTCAAAAAATGGTGAACATGACCTACAACGGAAAAGACAAGAGGCAGAAAAAATATTGCTAAACAAATGAAACATTGTCAACCATTGCCGAAAGAGAATACGTATCAGTCAGTACAATTACAAAGCCTAAAGACAAAACAAATGGCCTTATAAAAAGTTAAAAGGATATATAAAATAAGAGGGGCAAATGCTACAGAGATACACATATAATTTGGTCAATATTCTTTCTTTTCCAATACAATTTGTTAATATGATCTTGGAAAGATGGCCGCGATCGCTTAACCGACTTGACGCAGATCTTCCGTTTTTGTGTTGTTTTTCATTGATATATGTGCTTGTTGTCAATCTTCGTCAGTCTACATTTTTGTGTTTCATCATTCATTGACTGTTCAGTTCGTATGTGTTTCTTCATCTGTTTTGGAAACGAGATGAAAGAATTTGTCTTCGATGTCCTGCTGGACTGTTAAGACGTCCTTTGTTCTTGAATGCACCGCCATCAAATAATCGGCAGTCAACGCCTTAATGATACGATGGACCCTAAATAATTGCGGCAAATGACCACTCATTGGCTCTTAATACTACACGGTGCTCAAGACTAAACAAACAATTTGAAAATTCGGCCATTAATTTTGATAACCTGGTGACAATACATCTTAAATCGTCAACCGTTATATCAAGTGTCTCAGAGATGCCACTGTTTATTGCATTATTCAACGCCCAAAAAGGACCACAGGAAAAGTGCACATATATACTGACTTTTATTAACGATCAGAATATCGACGTTTTCTTCCTGAAAAAAAACATGGTTAAAAACATCAGACGATTAGCCCAAGTGCGCGAATTTAACACCCACCACTTACTCCATCAAGTCGTTCCCCCGTCATTCTCGCGGAGGTGGAATTGCTGTCAAAACAAATAATTCCATGATAAACTATCTTAAGGAAAACATAACAGCACAACCTTCAATGTCTGCCAGACATCGTTTGAACTAGTCGAAACAACACTCACACTGGAACAAAGGCCAGTCCATTTATGTGCATCGTTTCACTGACAGAATCCAGTCCAGCATAACTGTGCGGCCCCACCCATGTGTTCTCACTAGCAAGATACTTACGCTCCTCATCTGACAATCGTATACTCATTATTTCCATTTTGAAAACGAAGTCATATGGACAATATTATTTTGCATACCAGGCCCAGCAATGTGGAATCAATTGCCCATTGAAATTAGACACAAAGGCACAGTGATGCCTTTTAAGAGTCAGTGCTCTTAAACCTCGCCTTTTTCGACTGCAAGAAAAAACTTACAGATCTAATAATGTTTCCTACCATAAATATTTACAGCATTTTTTATGTTGTCCAAAAATCAATGGTGTTTTTTTGTTGGTATTTGTATCATTATCAGAAGATAAGTTGTAAAGCGCTTAGAGCCTCTAAAGATTAGGCACGATACAAAGTCCTCAATTTTATTATTATTATTATTATTATTATTATTATTATTATTAGTCAAATATTAACTATTAATTTACTGTACTATATAATACGTGAGAGTTTCTGGTTCATTCTGTCATTTGTTTAGAATACTAAATGATTGTGTAGCACTGGAGCGGTTGAAGCAGCGGACAAGAAGCTTCAGAGCAAGGAATCAATGAGCAGCCGAGATGCAATAAGCGGAGTAGATACGACTTATACGTTGTTAAATGTTATCTAGTAAGCAAAGATTCTCAAATGATTTAATGCTGTTGCTTGACTCGTAACTTTATTTTATAAAGGAAAAGGTAACTTTTTAGGAGTGCATAATGCCACTGCTATAGATGCATAGGAATTCGAATAGAAATGTTTCATTGTGTACATAAATCCGTAAAACGGTAGTTCTCCGTGTAAAAAGAATTGTGCAACAGGGTTTAGATGGGTATGAAACAATCTGTACAAATTGGTGGATCGGTGTACATAAATCTTTAAATTGGTTTCGATGGGTATACAAATCTGAAAAATGGGTAGATTGTTATGTATATATCTATAAAATTGGGTTGATCGTTATACATAAATCTGTAAAAGGGGTGGATCGGTAAGTATAAATTAATAAATGGAGGTGGATCGGTAAACACTAATCTGTAACAAGGGTGGATTGGTATACATAAATCTGTAAAACGAGGGTGAATTTGTAAACACTAATCTGTAAATAGGGGGTGGATTGGAATCGATTAATGTTTAAAAAGGAACTAGAATGGTTTCATAAATGTTTGAAAACGGGTGGATTGTTGTATATACATCTGTATAAAAAAGGTGTGGATTGGTAAACATAAGTCTGTAAATAGGGGTGGATTGGTATCTATAAATGTTTAATAAGGGGCTAGAATGGTTTACATAAATGTGTAAGAACGGGTAGATTGGTATACATAAATATGTAAGAGGAATTATATTTATATACATAAAGCTGTAAAACGGGGGTGGATTGGTCAACATAAATCTATAATATGGGGATGGATTGGTATACATAAATCTGTAAAACGTGGGTGGATTGGTATGCCTAAATTAAAAAGGGGTGGATTGGTATCCACGAATCTTTATAATGTGGGGCGGAGTGGATTGGCAACCAAAATCGGTAAAATGGGAATCGATTGGTATACAATATTATACATATATCTGTAAAAATGGGGTGGATTGGTATGCATAAATCTGTAAAAATGGTGTGGCTTGGTATACATAACTCTGTAACAAGTAGGTGGATTCGTAAACATAAATCTGTAAAACGGGGTGGATTGGTATACATAAATCTATAAAATCGGGTTGACTGGTATGCATAAATCATTGTAATGGGTAAGGTTAGAACATGTTGATCTTTAAGAAGGGGTGGATTGGTAAACATACGTCTTTAAATAGGTATGGATGTCTTTTTGTGTTAGGTGCTTAACTGAAAATGACTTAGATTTTTCTTACCTGAGAACAATATCTGTTACACACACACACACACACACACACACACACACACACTCTCTCTCTCTACTTCTTGTCCCCTTTTTTGAACACAGATCAACGTCCTTGCAAGTGGATAAGTTCAACAGTGAGGACTAAACAGGTAGCTCATTACACCATTGTAATATAAGTCTATATACCCGTCATCATAAAAATACTTTTGATAAACTGAAAGTAACTTAGCACTGCAAATGTGTACTTTTCTCACAATAATCTGAAAATATTGTCAAAGCTGACTTTTTTATGTTTCAATTTATTTCAAAATACGATATTTTCTGATTTCAGGCACTGTTTTTTATGTTTCTTGTATTTATTAAATGCTAAATTTTGTTGTAAAGATTGTTGTGAAAGAACATATGGAGGACGTGAACGGTAAAATTCCCTTTTATTTCGTCTTAAGCAAAATATGTCTCAAACCAAAATGGGTATCCGTAAATTAACGAGGCTATTCGGGTTTAAACGAAGTCGGGATGGGACTTCACATGTAAGTTAGAAGCACGAAAATAAAATGCTAGACATGAAATCCGCAAATTGTCATTCCCAAATTCAAGAGTTCGAGCCGTTAAAATATACCTCATTTGGTAATGGCATTAGTAATAATAAGATGGGGCAGTGTCTTCAATGGATCAGTAAGGCCGTGTTGGTCGTCTCTTAACTGATGGCTTCCTGCAACTCCACTTTTTGCTGATACATGCAGTTTTATCTTCGTATTGTATTTACATTTTTTTTTCTCGTGTTTTGTCGTGTTGACCACTGTTAGGAGTCTTTTATCAATGTCGAAATAGATTTTGCTTCTTTTGTTAAATCTCTTCTTCGGATGTAAGTGCACCTCCAATGATAAGATCAGACAGTATTCCTCTCGTCAAGATACTTGAAATGTCTGTTAGGAGAAATGGCATTTTGCAGTAGAATGTCAACAACTTCAAAACAAATAGTAAGCACAACTACAGCAGGTCCAGATACACATTTGTTAATACCAGTCATTAGCTACAATGAAAAGGGTATTATTTTTCGGAATGTCCAAATAAAGTTAAGGAATAGACAAACGAGGAGCTTCCAGAAGCAATGAAACAATAGAAGATCTAATTCCAGAAAAGCTTTAACCACGACTCCACTCTTTTGGTTCGTGATCAATGATAACATTCCTACTATCTTGTGTGTATGCCGCGTGACCACTCCAATGGTAATAGTATATGCGTATGTTTTGTACACAGCTTGTTAGCTATTATATCTTTTATATAGCTGATATTATGTCTGTGTATTGTGTACAAACACTCCTGACTGTTTCTGTGTTATAAAGGTATGACTGAGTGTAGCGTGTCCAATCACTTCTACACTGTTCGTTAGTTCGAACTGTATGCATGGTCAGTTTAACGACGCAACGGTTAGTAAGTGTGTATACTGATCTGTCAAATTGTGTTATGCTTAATAAATGTAGGCATTGGTCAGTCGAACAGCAAGTTGGTTACCAAAGTGAGGGTGATGTTAAAATATATGGCGTGTTGATTAGTAAATTGGTGAATGTTTTTCACATATTTTTCCTTGAAAATAATGTTTGTGTTAAATGCCCCTTGTTCACAGACTCACACTCACATGTTAATCCTATGAACATTTTTAACAATATCTTTTCTACTGACATGCTGTCATTTTTAAAATTAAAACACAGACTCTTGATGGCGTCAAGGACAAATATCATGACAATTTCATAATATTAAATTTACCTTGACTGGGGACTCTAACTCGCAGTTTGGGTGCATAACGTCAAATTTGCATTGAACACGGACTTTCATTCCCATGTTAAACATATGGGCATTTTGTTTAAAAAATCCCATTGATTTCGACTCCATACTTTCAAGATAGCCAGCTAATGCTAACACCCGCTGACCCCAAATTATCCATCTGACTCCATATTAGCTCTTATACATTTTGCGTGCTTTCTTTCTTTAATTGTTTCCTTCTCTTCCTCAATTCTCCGACTTGACCGATATGACTGAGTAATGTTCCGATTGGCTTCATCTATGTGTTCCTATCATCGCCAGGTGATGCTGACAAGATAAAATACTTTTAAAGAAAACTACTTGTAATATTTCTGACCAATCGTACGTTCCTTAGACGAGACCAGTGTGTAAGACGTTTAAGGAAACTTCACGTTTAATAGTCTTCATTAATGTACAGTGGATTATATCAGACACTGATTTTTTTTCTCGGAATGGAGCTATTTAAACACAAGAACGGATCAGGGTTACCTATCTAACAGACGCAAATGCGAACTTGGAAGAATAAATGTAGCAATACAAGTAAAATAAAATGATAAAGTTTGTTACAAGAATGTTTTTGTTTAAACAAAAGGTAGTCCAAATATGTAAGAGTTCAAAATCTGGATATTAACAGATGAATAGAATGAGAGCTCTGTACAGTTATATAGCAATATACAGACATGCGGTGCTCAATAGGTTTGATAAATTGATTTTCCTCGTTAGTTATATAGAAATTTCTAGAGTGATTAAACAGAATCTTACAAAATTATTTTTTGTAACTTTAAAATGATTCTTCGCATCTAGCGTTTATTTGCATGCACCTTATATATCTTGCTTTCTTCGGTCATTTTGATAATATACTTTGCATTTCGAAACATGCCTTGTTTCAATTGGTGCAAAACATTAAGAATTAAGTGAATACTATAGAATAGTAGACCTACCATTTAAGGCACTCGAATTAAAGTACTTGGAATGAAAAAAAAATTAAATTAGGGGAGCAGAACTTTGCGTGGGTAAAATTAAAATATATGTTGCAGACTGTGTTGTAGCTGAAACCCAAAAGATGAGTAACTTTGAAAAGTAATATAATTTAAAAGGTAAACGACAATGAGAAAGTCAAAGTATCGTTCTAAACACTACCGATATAAAGAAACATGAAGAAATATTCAAGACAGCACATGAGTACACATGTAGTAGCTTGGTCTCGAAACTTTTTTATTTGGTAATTCATTTATTTATTCATTTGTTTTTCCATTCTTTGTAATATATTCATTGATAAAATATGACATTCTGTTTTCATACCAATCAGTATTTACATTAAATTCCTACTTAAGAACACTTTGCCATTAATAGTCACGAGATGAAAAGTAAGATAGGTTTTTTAAAAAATTATGCATGTCATCATTACAAACCACAGAGAAAGTAAATATTATTTAATGCCCATAGAAATTACTACCTATAATTTGATAAATATAATATTCCAATAATTTAATTTTGTCACATAGCAGTGGCAGAATAATACTTCATATGAAAGCTAATAGAGTGACAAAAACTACAAACGAAATCATCCAATTCTGTATCCACGATTTTCTCCAATTCGACTAATAAAAGTAACAGCTCTATGTCAAATTACCTTGATCTCTCTCTCTCTCTCTCTCTCTCTCTCTCTCTCTCTCTCTCTCTCTCTCTCTCTCTCTCTCTCTCACACACACACACACACACACACACATACACACATATGCACACTGTTATATGTTTTAAATCATCAGCGTAAGGTTAAAGACCAGTCATTGTTTTCATTTTACTTTAAAGTGTTTCGTATTCATCGACACAAAGAGAGGAGAGAATATCATTTACTTAACTGAACATTCACAAAGTGACGAGAGAATTCCCATTCTGCCACAAATCCGCATAGTGCAGTGAAAAATGTATAGTTTTCTATAAACAAGTCTTGAATTTGTAATCAACATAACATTTTGGAAAAGAAAGCGCATCCATGTGCGGTAATGCACTATACCATTTGTACGATGATGACATTTTATTCATATTATGGGATGGGTCAAACGGGAAAAGCAACTCTCAACGGTTATTCTTTCTTTCTTTCCTTTCTTCTTTCTTTTCTTTTTCTTCCTATCTTGTTTAGCATTTAAAAAAAATCTTAATCTTTGTTTGAAATGGGTTTAGAAAACTGAATCAAATAAATTATATAGTGAGGTATATCCTGCATTAAAACCAATTTTTATCAAAATAAAACTTGAATAGATGAAACGAAAAGGTATTGGAGCAGATCGTAGCTTAGAACTATGAAAGAGATCGATTCGTGTTGTTGTGGATGAAAGAAAAATAGATGATAGTAAAGAATAATCTCAAACAAATCGGTAGAACATGAAAAGATAATGAAAAGAAAAACAAGCACATTTTTAAAAAATAATCTATATATGTGTGCATATTTATTAACGTGGTCTTTGAACTTGTTTGTTCGTTCATTTGTTCATGTATTTAAATATTCCTTGATTTATTCGTTCTGCGTTATTTAATTTTACATAGATAATGTATTGTTTAAATGAAAATGTTTCATCATTTAACTTTAATAATCGGTAAAATGCATAACAAAGCACAAAGAAAACGAATATTAAAAAACAAGTAAAAATACTAAATGTTTTAAAGAGTAATTATGCCGTTTAATTTCTTTTGTTATTGCGAAATATATATTTTGCCTTTTGATACTTGATAAACCATTTTAAATACCGTCACCAGATCTTCAATGCAAAGTATAATCAAAGTAGGAAAGCAAAATTATTGTTTCGACTCTCTACATACAACCTGTAGTTTGTGAATTTTAAATTAAAAGTGAAAAGAGATATCATTGAACATCAGTAAACAGTATCATCTTCAGTATCATCTTCAGTATCATATTCAATGGAAAATATAAGCATAAGTCTATTATTAAAGACTATATTGTCATTTCATTTTAGTAAGACCAACTTGCTAATGGTTAGTTATACGGTTTCTGATGTGAATATTAATGACTGGTTTGCGGCTGGCTTCCATATAATAAAAACTTCTTCGCTTATTTTGATATATTTAATAGTGTGCACTATCAATTTAAGTGGTTTCTCGTTCGTTCTTTGCATTTATTGTTTTTCTTTTATCGTAACATTTACACAAACAATCAAACAGAATCAAACACACATACAAACGAATACCCTGGTAATGCTGATACAGACGATAGCATATGTATGTATCAAAGACCTCTGTCTATTTATCACAACTAACAATCTTCTATAGGAATGTCATTTGCCATCGTATTAACTGTGTCGAAGGAAGTGATTTTAAAATATTATCTTTTTTACTTCCTAACTATCTCAACATCTATTGTAAAACTAATCTTCTGCGGTAGGCATTTCAAGACATTTATCTATGTTTCATCTAGGTATATATCGCATTGTCTATTGGGGAATATAGTGTGTTAGGATTGCAATTGATGATTACTTTTCCATCTGCCTATCTAGAAATATATCCCAATGCCGGTTGGAGAAGCAGTATGATTAGAGAGGCTATTCCAAGAAGTTGTCTGTTTACCTACCTCTCTTGCTATATATATATATATATATATATATATATATATATATATATATATATATAATGCATATAATTACGTGCAATTTTCTTAAGTTTCAAAAACAAATTCACCTTTGATTTGTCTTCAAATTAAATTCATGGGATTATATAGAAAATGTGCACGTCTGACAAAATGATTTTTTTTCGGGGGGGAGGGGGGGTGCGCATTGCTTTCAATGATGTACGAGGTTTTGACACAGATACATACCCGTGAATCACTATTATATATTTAATTAACATATGATTGTATACCTTGGAGCTTAGAGATCCTGGGCAGGTGACGTATATCTAAAAAATAAAAGACAATACCCTACCCCACCCCCAAACTATCGAACTCCAATGTCAGCAAGACAAAGTAGTCATCTGATCTTTTCAAAAACTCAGGACGCTTATTTGTGTAAAGGGATTTCACGTAATCAACAAAAAAAAATTGGTGCCATTTAAGGATTTTCTTGTTTTAAGTTTGTATTAAATTTAATCTTCATAGTCAATACAAGAATCACTGTATCATTGTTCACCAATACAAAATGCATGTTTCATCGGTTATCAGTTCATTTTATTCAAGAGAATATTTCAGTACTGATGACTGGGTTTCATCAAGTGATATAGGATTAACTGACCCTGTCTTCTGTTGTTTTTTTTTGTGGTTCGCATTAAGTGATCGATTTATAGTGTACATAATAATACGAAGTTTACATAATGTATGACATATATCAAAAGTGTTCAGCTGCTGATTATGATTATTTCAGTTTTTTCCTATACCCTGATTCGCTGCACGTAACCATTGGGAGTGACCGCGAGGTCTGACATCAGTCCTTGTTTCGCTTAAAAGGACTTGGAACCTAATGATGCTAAGTGAAAGGTTGTATATCAGAGACAGCTTAAGCTGAAGAAACAGCAGAGCCTTTCAATACACTCACTGCCAGAAGACAACGTCACCAAGAGGACATCCTAAATACAAATCGTATTATCATGAATCACACAACATTGTATAAACCTTTTGAGAACTCTACTCTCTCTTCTTTTCTCTCTACAGAACAAGTGAAACAGAACTCCACGACAAATTCCATAGATGAACTATTGAATAGTGTTGGACCATGGCTGTGGAAGACAGTTTCGATAGTTTTTCTGGTATTTGGACTGGCGGGGAATTTACTTACTGTTCTGGTTTTCAGGAAAATTGGCGTTTCCAAAAGACCTACCCTCTTTTTTCTGTTCATTCTCGCAATTACAGACAGCGTGGTCCTACTTACTGGATTACTAAGGTACTGGATTCTTAACGCATTCGAGTTTGATATAAGGGCAGTTTCTGACATTGGTTGCAAAATTAATGTATTTCTTCTATATTTATCAATGCAGTATTCTTCATGGATACTGGTGTTCGTTTGCATCGAACGCATTATCAAGACATATTTTCCACTACATTTCATACGTATCGTAACTTTTCGGCGTGTGAGTCTGTCCCTTATTATTTTATTGGTTATTCTTTTCGGCATCAATGTCCAGTTTCTTTGGACATTTGGTATCAATACGTATACCGATGGGAAGTGCATGTCAATTAATCCGGAAATCTACGCATTTCACGACTATGTGTTTGCAAATATAGATTTTGCAGTTTTATCGGCAGCACCATTGCTGATAATGTCTGTTTGTAATGTTTTCTTGTTCCTTGCTTTGACCCGCATTAAAAGGGAGCGTGCAAAAATGATGCATGATATTGTCTTTCGTCGTACACAACATGTTGGCGTGAAACTAACTAAGATGCTATTAGTATGCACAGTTTATTTTCTAATTGCCACTGTCCCTGTATCTGTGTATTTCGTTGTGTACCCTTATTACAGATATATATTCGACACAGAGAACGACACACACAGTGTGGTTATAATGGAAACTGCGAGGGCACCAACCTACTTGATGCAGTATTCCAACTACTCCGTCAATTTCTATCTGTATTCCCTGACGAATTCAAAGTTCTGGAGAAATCTGAGGATTGTCGTATGTGGATGTCACAAAGGGCAAGTATTTATTATGTTTTTGTCATATCTTTATTATAGTTTATGGCGGTATTGGTTATAAAAGGGTCACCTAAGATGTAGCCAATCTTAATATTCAATACTACTACTACTACTACTACTACTACTACTACTACTACTAATCATATTAATAATAGCTCGAAAACAACATAAACAAGTATGAAACATCAAAATGTATTAATGCAACACAACCTTTAGGAAAACTTAGCAAATCCAAAGCACTCAACCCTATGTTAATCGTACGAACCATTGTTGCACGTTACGGTTTTTAAAGAGCGGCTAAAAACGTATGGTTACCTTGTAACCATTATTGCCATTATAGTCATCATGGCTTTTTTTTTGCAGTTATCATTATTATTTTTTATTATTTTTATTATTATTATTATCATTATTATTATTATTACTAAAGTATTGACTAGATACAGAAAGGGTAAGGTTGGTGATAAAACTGACAGTATAGTAAATAAGGAACTAGTTATGATATTAAGGAATGGTGACTGGGTTTATTATTTTGGATGCAATTTAGTACAGGTTAACAATTTTACGAATGTAACCTGAAAACAAAAGATTATGCATTACTTTTTATTGAAACAGGGTTTTATTTATGAGCCAGGAAGGACAAATATACATTTCGTAACTATTGTAAACATTTCTTAAATTTGTTAAACTTGATTTCATACGGTCGTTCACATAATTGTTTTGAATACAGTCCTTGTGTTACAGTATACACGTTGTTGAGAGTAAAATATTATATACTTCTCACGTATTGTTTGTTATCCATAAATACTCAAACTGTAAGTATCCAGAAGTCATGGAAAAATAATCATACCAACAAATTACTTTCGAGCGAAAATATCCATATGTATATGTTCCATTGTTGTGTCTAGGGAATGTAGAGAAACGGTAAGATAAATAATAACCCAAATAATAATTAGTCATACAATTTATGTAAAGAAAACAGAAAAAAAGAAAACAATTGCCCTTGTGAACAGTGCAAGCATTAAGATAAAATAATTTCTTAGCCTAGCTTATTTTGTCAGCGTCTCTTGTTCGTTTGTTTTGCTTGAAATGTCTTCTACTTAACAGGTGTCATAACTTTTATTTCGACCGGAATATTCTGGAGTTCCTCCATAAATTTTGTTGAAAGTGTATTGTCAAATAACCATGTGCTAATGTGTCATCATACGTGCTCTCTTCTGTATAATTTCCATTTTTACCAACTGAAACTTATTGATGTATTCTCCTAGGGCGACGGTGATCTCTCTTTTTTAGGTAAAGTAATCTAACCAAGTAAAATTAAATCTGAATTATAAACCTTAATAAACGATCAAACATTTCCAAGAAGAAACCGGAAATCAAGCCATGGTGATGTTCTATGTCGCATAACACTCTCCAAGAAGTGTTAGCCGAAGTTCATGCTTGCGAGGTTGAAAATTAGCATGAGTCATCCAAATTCTAACCGTTTACCTCTATAAGCAGCAGATGGACCGGGTAAATATATGCTATGAAAGAATACAGTTTTGTAACTCCTGAAATTATAATTAATTCAATCTACCAAAGAGTGAGCCTCAAATATTAACATTGTCAATTGTAAAAGTACATATATTGAATGTTGTAAATGAATTTCTTCCACGGAATTTGGCTTATCACTGCTGATGCAGGTCGAGGTATGGTAAATAGTATACGTCCATGCTATGCTGAAACACACAACTCTTGTAATGCACATAAATTTGCAGTACATCTCAAAGGTGTCTGCCTGATCTGAGTCTGGGGTTAGGCCAACCGTTATATAAGTATAAGTTGCCCAGTATTTTACAGTGGGAGTTTGGGTTTTCCTGGTGGCTTACAATTACAAGCAGAAATGCTGGCCACCACGTATAGGAAGCATATCAGGTACTGAAAATGTCAATAACCGGAAAAGTGATGAAAGGACAGTTTTAGATTTCTGAGATACAAGAAGTGACTACGAAAAAAAACGACATTTACGAGATCAAACGCAAGCTCTATTGAGTTCTATAAAGAACGCCAACCAAGTATCCTCCTCTGTATTCTCCTAGGGCGACGGAGATATCTTTATTCTCAAGCAAAGAAATGTAACTTATTCAAATTAAATTTAATTTGAATTATAAACCTTAATGAACGATCAAACATTTCCAAGAAGAAACCAGCAATCAAGCCAAGGCGACGTTCTATGTGGCCCAACTGTCTCCAAGAAGTGTTAGCAGACGTTCATTCTTGCGAGGTTGAAAAAAAACATGAACAATCTAGATTCTAACCGTTTACCTCTATAATCAGACGGAATAGATTACAATGAGTGACTAAGAAATTATACAACAATTACGAAATCGAACGCACGCTTGATCGAGTTCAAAGAAGAACGCCAACCAAGCATCCTCTTCGACAAGTAAATGTAAAAACATTTAGAACTTCTCGGTGGGCTGTGGACTGTATCCAGATTCAGATCACGTATTTCAAGGTCAACATCAAAACCTTTAATCGTCAGTAAATACAGACCTAACGCGACCTTGATATAAATTACACTAGATGGCCAGATGTTGTGGACATCACCATATGAACCTTACTGTGCATACGCGAAATTCTTAAAATATGCATGATACTATATGAAACTAAAAAGACAATTATGGATCATATCACGAATGGCATTTCGCGCAACGGTTTTGATTTCACTCCAGACCAAGTTACTGATGTTTCAACCCTATGACCTCGGGTCAACCCCCATGTGCACTGCCTCTGGAGAGCGCAATCTAACATTAACGTCAACTTGTAAACAGAATTCGACTATACTTTAAACGTCGACGGCTTGTGAAACGTAATATAAGGATTTTAAAGATGGAACCAATACTATAGGCGATGTAGATGTTTCCAGCCATATCATAAGTGACGACGACAGAAAAGACGAAAATAAAATATTTATGTCGAGATGTCTAGAACAAGAACAACGATTAGTGTCAAATGTTTTGATTCATATTGATTACCCAGTTTTGAAAACAAGATCATCAACTTTATGAGGAGATTTTAACTGTATCAACTCAGCACAATAATGTCAAATTCCATAGGTCAGTTTCGTTTTCTAAGAAACAGTGCAGTTCTTTTTCATGATGGTCATTCACATTCTCTCCCAGTCTTTGAATATGTCCTAAGAAGGATGATTTCCTGCTTCATGTATTGGATGTTCGTTGGTTAGCAAGTCTGGGTGATAGTCATTCAAAGTTGCGTGTAATTGTTATTATATTTTGTATTTACACTGCCTTCAATATTGATAAAAGAATATAAAGTATACATGTTTACATTATACTGAACATTGTTCAATTGTTCATCTGATTTTTTTTTTTATTGTTTGTTCAAATAATTTAATTTGTTAATTTGTTACTTTCAATCCTTTTATAATTTGAAAAATGTCATAAACCACCTTTTTCAATCTTGAGTGGAAAATTCTTTTTTAATTTCGTTTAATCTCCACTAAAGAAAGTTAGAGTTTCACAAATTTAGTAAAATCTTTAATTTAGAAAGCACATTTGTACATTTTTTCGTGATTTTCTTTTCACTCGTTTCACTTTTCTGGTACAATTAGGGAATTTTAGTACTACGTTCCGTGTAATCCAAAAGATTTATAAATATTTCCAGAACATTTTTCAGTCTTTGCTAAAGACCGTGACAGGAATAGAACTTTAATATCGGCCATTTTCGGGGTATATATAAAACAGTTTTGTAACATTATTGCTACTTTAAGTGTCAGATTTTTAATCTATTATTCCTCATTATTTTTGTCTCTGCTAAAGTCCGTATATGTTTAGTAATTTTAATGCTACTTTTAACATCCGCCATTGTAGTTATAATGTGATTTGGTTCTCTTGATTATATAGCTACTTATATTATGAATACACAATATGAAAATAAAATCCAACCTCCAACATGAAATGATATGTATCTAATGCTTTAACTAATAAATCTCTCACATACAGATATAGCCGCTATATGTGTTGGATGGGATATGACTAGATATTAAACACTACACAAGTTGGATAGTAGATGAAGTGTATTTTCACTACACACGACGTGCTAATTGTATAATTTGCGGTCCTGGATAGAATATGCGTACTGGTAACTTCGAGCGGAATGTTGATAATACAGTGTGTTGTACTGATCACTACACACGGTGCGTTGGATAATATTTGAATATGTATTAGTCAGTAGATTACTATTAGATGAGTAATTAAACACTGCGTATGAAATAGGAAATGACTAATTATTGGATAGTAGATACATAAGTGCTGACAGTAGATAAAATTCGATTCCCGTGTTAAACTCTCGTGGACACTTAGAATTCTTTTTGTGATCATAAATAATCAAATGTTAACATATCGTTGGGACTATACACTTTCCTGCCGAAAATATAGTCCTGCTTATTCCATTAAGTAGCTTTAAAACGTTTGACACTTGTTATCGCTAAAATCATGGAAGGGGAATATCGTTGTGTTAAACAATCATTGTCCTATCGCTTGTCATAAATTTGACATTTCATTTGTTTTAGATTTTTCTTCGTTTTGTTCAGAATTTAGAAAAATGGTGACATTGAAAACCATGTTATAAATAATAACAAAAATCAGTTTCTCCAAGCCTAATATGGTGGCATAACGCCTCAACGTGTAATCGCAGGAGCGAATAGCAGGAAGATACATAAGGAGAGTGGATATTGGATCTTTCACGGGGATTTCTGTGGTAATATGAGATTAGATCGTGCTGTAGCTGATGAAAATGAAATTGAGTTTTTTTTCACATTACTGTTTTCTCCCAGAGGTCAGGCAGCCACGCTCAGCTATTTTAGTGCAATAGAAGACACAAATAGGATTGATTGTTCATTTAAATATGTTATCGAGACAAAGTTTACGCTTCAACGTTCTCTCTTTTTCTCGTTGTTAGATTTTAATTTATTTGACAAAGCCCGTCATAAACTCTTTATCGCTTGCAGATTAGCATCTAATACTGCTGCACATTTATACTTATGTTAGCACCCATAGGCTATCTCAAAGGTCACAAGATCTACACCCAGGACAGATTGATACCGGTATTCCGATCTTATTGCTCTTAAAGAATATGGTTTTGCTTACCTTGTTTTTCATGTAAGAGTTTTCTAAAGACTGTCAGCTGCGTTTAAGCTTCGGTTGCCAATACAGAATATAGAATCGGTGAGGGGTATGTGTTGCGAATAGCATCGCATGACGCCATGCAGATTGGAGTCATTTTATTTCGTCTGCATTCTTTGCCACTGAATAATATTGTTCATATTTCCAAATAAATATTTACTGATAATGTAGCTTTATTACATTTATGAGTACAAATATAAAAGAGGATTTGTGTTGGTGAATAAGTCATATATCCAAGAAAATTCGTTTTGAAAAACCTTGAGAAAACTTACTTTTTAGTATTCGTTGTTTTCCGTCATGACGCACATGCTGACTGCTTATGTGTTCAAATGTCTAGAGGAGTCTGTCTGCATGCAATGTATTTACACCTGCACATTGTGTAAAGAGCTCGTGACACAGGTGTAGTCATCAACCACACTAAAGCGTCGCGTGTAATATTTTAAAACATTAACAATATACCATCGAATTTAGAGGTGGGTAAATATTTTCCACCATTAATGAAGTGTATTTTTATTTTCCATCGCAGAATAAAACAGCAGAGAAATTCTGTATTCACGTTGAAGACACAGACACCAACACCCACTGCAACGGGATCGGCAACTAGTGTGGAGACGGAATTTTCGAGTGGATTCGAGACTCAGGCTTCTACCTCACAGATTAATGGCGTTAAGGAGTAGAACCATTCTGATTTTTGCAGCATCGAATATTTTGAGAAATATTCATGCTCCGAGAGATGTTCGCTTTTGTATGAAAATCAACAAGAACGGCATGCAAGATTGAAAGGAAGAAAACCTTTTATTTTGCGGGGGTGGGGGTGAGGAAGAGGTCAATAGAGCGATTCCAGCACGTATTTTTGTGCGCATATATTGTTGTGCATGTAATAGCCATGAAAGAAGCCTGCAAAAAAGTAGATGCAAGCCTAACGTGCATGCATAATAATAATAAATGAGAACGTCAAGAACATTTTGGCACCTACTTATTTGTCATATTGTTTAATGTTGTAGCCTTCATGCTGTTTTTTTTTTCTTAGCCATTATTAGCGGGAAGCTAGTGAAGAGTTATATTGCAAATATATTGACTTTAACGTATTTGTGAACATTATGCTTTTCATTTCTACAGTATTCAAACATTAACAAGTGTATATTATCATTATTAAATAGCATAAACAACATCACTGACATTACAATTGTACCTGGCAATGTTATAAATGTTTCATTAATTTAGACAATGTGTATTGCCACATGCAATAAGAAACAATGAATGTACGTTCCAAGATTAATTTGGTAACTTTGTGTACTGTGAAGGAACTATACTCTTGAACTTTTAAGTGTCATACTTGGACATTCATGCAGTATTGTATTTTCAAATAGTCCCCAATACCGTCACTTGATTATTTCGAGACTAATTTAATTTTTCCAGTATACATTGCAAATGTTTCAAAATATTTCTGATATTCAATGGAAGGTAAACTCACAGTTCTTATATATGTTACGTTAGGCAAAGGTGCGGCATAGGCTTTACTATGTGTGAGAGAGCCGAAATGCTGAATAGCATATATTGCGTTAACATAGGTTGCATTAATGCACAGCATCCGCTTTTTATGATACGCGAAATGCCGAATATCTATCAGTAGTTATGATATATCGCTGCATAGCGAAGTTGTTTGAATTGCACTCGATATTGACTTGATCGTACCTTTACAAAAAACGATTAGTAACAAGTCTCTGCGAATTGATATATACCTTGCACTTATGAATTCACTAAAGAGAAACCACTTTCACTTAAATACAGTAGTTTCTAAATTTCTCAGTGACGTCCCATATAATATATTAAATGAATATTACAAACGGATGATTTATAGTTTCGAGTAATCGCTGTAGGATAATAAGCCTTAATTAATTCAACGATCTGTTTACTTTGCATTGCATAATAAAGTTGAAAGCTAGTAGATAACACAATTTATATTTAATTTTCTTTTCGCTATGATTGGGATTTCCGTAAAGACGGCCGCCATCGCTTAATTGCTCGAGATAGGCTCTTCCGATTTTGTGCTATACTTAAATTTGTGCCTGTTCTCTATCATCGTCTTCATTATTGTGTTTCATCATGCATTGGCTGTTCCGTTCGTATGTGTTAATTCATCTCCTTGTTTTGGAAACGAGAAAAATTAGAATTTTTCTCAGCTGTTTTGTCCCAATGTTAAGACGTCATTTGTTTTTTAATAAACCGCCGTCACGTGACCGCTTACTATACGACGGACCCTCATAAATTGGATTAAATGACCACACCTTGGTTCTAGATGCTACATTGTGCTCAATATATAAAGTTTAATTTATTATAAACGAACTGGGAATACATTCATCATTTCTTAAATGTAAACGGAAGCAAAAAAAAATGTTCTTTCAAAGCTGGCCAGCGTAGAACCGAAAGAAGAATTCCAGTTATCTCTCTTTCGCCCGTAACGGATAAACAACTTAAAAATTCTCCCGTTAATTTTAATAACCTGGTTCAAATTACTCTTAAATCGTCAACCTTTGTGTCAACTGTTCAGGATACCACTTCGTATTGCATTATTCAACGCTCAATCAGTAGGATCACCGGAAAAACGCACAGAAATTGTTAATTTTATCAACGACCATAATATTGACGTCTTCTTCCTGACAGAAACTTGGTTACATTCCGCAGGTGATGAATCTAAGTGTGTGGATTTAACACCCAGCGATAACTTCATCCAGTCGTTCCATCGCAACTCTCGCGGAGGTGGAATTGCTGTAATTACAAAGAATTGCATGATCAAATGCCTTAAGTACAACACAACCTTGAACTAGTCCAAACAACGCTCACACTGGAACAAAGGTCAGTCCATTTTTTCCGTCTCTACCGTCTTCCTCCTAGTAGAAAAAACAAGCTAACTGAATCTCTCTTTTTGGAGCAGTTTCCAAATCTTCTAGAGTATGGAAATTCGATAGGTGGCAATCTAATTATTCTTGGAGATTTCAACTTTTACTTTGACTATCCGGTTAAACGAAACATGTCAAAACTCATTGATTCCATTCATGTTTTCAATCTTAAACAGTCAGTTAACCAACCTACCCATAAACTTGGTCACATTTTAGACTGGTTTCTTTATAGACCTGATGATACTATTCTGCAATCCACCTTTGTATCCCACGAACAAGCATCGGATCACCTCTGCATTGTATGCCATCTCGACGTATCAGTCCCTAACCCTCCACCTCTATTTGCTACTAAGAGAAACCTCCGTATGATAAATAGAACCAAATTCATGCATGACATCCAAGAAAACCTAACAACTCTTTTATATCCAACAGCGGAACAACTTGATATCTGCCTGCGTTCATTGCTTGAAAAACATACCCCAGCTTCCAATTTCAGAGTATCAATAAAAAAGTGTTCTCCGTGGTATAGCAGTGTTAGGGACCAGCTTCGCACTGCTAAAAGACTTCGCCGAAAAGCAGAGAGACTTTGGCTTTCCACCAGACTCACTAATCATAAACAAATCTACGAAGCCGCTAAGAAGAACGTCACAAACATAGTCCATTTAGCCAAATCATCCCACTACAGTACTAAGATCACGGAGAGTTCCAGCTGCAAAGAGCTCTTGGAGATAACTAACAAACTAATGTCAAGGAACAAATGTACACCACTTCCGACAACCTTCTCTCCCCTAGACCTACCAGACCAATTTGCAAATTTCTTCAATGACAAAGTACAAACCATTAGAGATTCGCTTGACAGCACAATTTGAACTGATTCGTCACCATGTAGTTATGATACAGAATTTCAGCGACAACAGCTAGGAGCATTTTGAACCTGTTTCTATTGATTTAGTACGGACAATCGTGATGAAAAGTGCACCAAAGTCTTGTGAACGTGATCCAATTCTGACATCACTGCTGCTTGAGTGCTTAGATCCAATATTGCCTTCACTAACTGATGTTATTAATATCTCTCTCTCTTCAGGGGAATTCCCATCATTTTTCAGAACTGCTATCGTAAAGCCACTGCTGAAGAAACCATCACTGGACCATAACGATTTAAAGAACTATCGCCCAGTTTCTAATCTCTCATTCATATAAAAAATCTTCGAAAAGGTTGTTCTAACTCAACTTGTATCTCATTTGAATTCAAACAGTCTTTTTAGCAATGTACAGTCTGCATATCGCCCTTGTCACAGTACTGAAACTACTCTTCTAAAAGTATTTAGTGAAATTCTCTCTGCTTTTTAAATTCTCACAGTCGGTACGGAACCTATGCGTTACTCTAGACAGTACTCTCACATTGCACCAACATGTCATGAACATATGGAAGGCTGCATATCTTGAATTGATATGCATCAGTTCCATCATATCTTTCAGTTGACGCCACTAAAACACTTGTGTGTTCATTAGGACTTTCAAGGCTGGACTATTGTAACTTAATTCTGTCTGGTTCGTCACAATATTTACTCCAGAAACTTCAAAAAGTTCAAACACAGCTGCACGAATCATCTTCAGAGTACCTCGATCAGAGCACACCTCACCTGTACTCTACATTGGCTATCAATTCGATAAAGAATCAAACACAAAATTTGTTCTCTGTGCTATGTTTCAATGAAAGACTCCAGTCCAACATGCCTATCCAGCCTCACCCATGTGTATAAACCAGCTAGATCCTTACGCTTCTGATAATCGTACACTCATTGTTCCCAAGGTGAAAACAAAGTCATATGGACAACGTTCGTTTGCACATCAGGGCCCGGCGACGTGGAACGAATTGCCCATTGAAATTAGACACAAAGACACAGTGGTCCCTTTTAAGAGTGCTCTTAAGACTCACCTGTTTCGACTGCAGGGACAAAGTTAGCGACCTAATCATGTTTTGTATCTTATGTGTTTTCATCATGTTTATGTTTTCAACGATATGTTATTATTGCTTCTGGAGAACATATTTGTTAATTAATTGTTTCTTGGCAGGTTATTAGAATACTATTTCAGTTATTCCAACTACAATGGGCACGCACACTCCAAGAAAATAATTTTCAATGAACGTGTTTTGCTGTGGACGATTTTTAAAACAACGCTGAGCATTTCTAAACATTGGCACGACATGTCGTCGATCTCTCTGAATGAACATAACATGTCAATGTCCCATTGGCTAGAATTATCTGATAATCACTGCTACTGATTAGGAATCGCGAATTGATGGTAATAGCAGACTGGGCATAGACGTGTTGTATTGATAACCGTAAAGTTTATCGTTTAAAATTAGTTATGGATCTGAAATATATATTTGTAGCTGAAATATTACTTCTCAAATATGTGACATGTTAAATGTAGTCTGCCATATGTAAATAGTATCTCAATTGCTTTTGTGAAGATTTTAAAGATATGTTTAACATTTAATAAAATTTGTTATTGAGCCACCTTTCTTCACGTCGTATTTTAACTTGCATTATGTTGTTCGTCAGTCGATTCTACGAGGACCTATATAGGTATTAGACGGTACGATGGGCTTGTTCTGTTCTGTGCGTGAGCAGGTGGCTGATGAGGTCAACCCTAGCACAGAAATTGTCGTTTGCATAAGGTACAGGTGATGATTGGGACATCTCCAGGAGTGTTGATTGCACGTGCTTTTCCGGCATGCCTCGGCAGCTCAGCACACCTGCTAGATTCGCGCAACGTGTAGTCTTTTTGTACAGAGGAACGCCAAGTGACTCGATCACTTGTTGTTTGCTAGGTAGCACTGCTTCGTTATGGTGTGGATACTGGGAAGATAATCTTGCTTGAGCAGCTACCTCAGTATCTTGAACCTTGTTCTGCCACTTGATGTTGATGAATTTCCTGACGATTGTGGTGTAAACGTGGTACAGCTTTCTGGCGTTGCGTTGGTACACACATGTCTCGCATGCGTGAAGTAGTGTGGGGAGCACAACTGCCCTGTGTACCTTAACTTTTTTCTGGACGATGATGCCTCTTCTATTCCAGACGTTATCATACAATATGCCGACATTTCTCTTGTAGCTGCGTCGTAGCAAACACCATGTCGATGTTTCCACGTTCTATTCGGAATCCACACTGGCTTTCTGGCAGATTCCAAGGTCAATAGTGAGACGGTTCAGTAGGATTCTGGCAAGTATTTTTCCTACAACTGAGAGTACGGATATACCCCGGTGGTTGTCGGAGCCCTGGTGGTTCACTTTGCGCTTTTACAGGTGCAATATGGAAGCGACTTTGAATTTGTCTGGGGTATGCTCTCTTGCTGCCACATCAGTAGAAACAGTTGCTGAAGCATTTCACTCAGGGCTGTACTCTTCCTTGTAGACTACAGCTGAGATGGAGTCTGAAACAGGTGGTATGCCACAAGAGAGCAGACGGTCCGTGACGTTTTGGCGTCGCCGGTTTGGTACCGGCCGGTTTGGCGTGACCGTTTCGGCGATTGGATGTTTTGGCATGGCCCTTGGTGCCGGCCGTTTTGGCACCATCAAGAGGATTAACATCAAAATATTACACATTATTCTAAAGATAAATAGAGGCCATGTCGACATTTACAAAAGGATTAAGAAACACATTTGTCTTGATGTCAAGGTAAATTCAACAGAACGATCGGAATTTACGTCAGTAAGTGATACAAATTGCAAACTGGAAATGCAAAATTACTTGTAAAAAATAGACGTGTTGACGTTTAAAGTACATTAGTTCTCGTGAATTCTTGCCAAATGAATACCTTCAGGTAACGTCGTGGCATATACTGAATACATGCAGGTAAATAAATTATTTTCAATAAATGCGTGCATATACATATTTTCCACATAAATGGGTACAATTTAACTTTGTCATTTGTATATAGATAAATTATTTTCAGGTTAATACATACAGGTAAATCTATTCCATATTAATACATACCGTTAAACCCTTGCCTTCTTCTTTTTCTTCTCCGCCATATCTCTGCACAATTTATATTGCACATCATCGACTTGGGCTCTTGCATGTGTTGACAACAAATGCCATTCTTCTCTCTCCTGTGCAGTTCTCATTATAACTTGCTTCTCCACGTCGTATCTAGCCAGTGCTGATTTCATCCATGTCGTTGTCGGACGCCCTACTTTCGCCTTTCCTTCTTCTCTACCATGCAGTACAATATTCGCTATCCTGTTCTAATCCATCCTTATTACGTGTCCTAGCCATTGGTGTTGTCTCTCGTGCACTTTTTGCACGATTGTCTCTGTCTGCTTAAGAGCCTTTCTGATGTCTTCATTTCTCATCCTGTCCATAATGTGAACTCCTAGAATCTTTCTAAGCGCCGCCATCTCAAACACAAGTAGTTGCCTCTCCTCAGCGCTTCTAAGTGTCCAAGCTTCGCACCCGTACAGGGCAATTGGGACTATAAGAGCTCGGTATAGCCTCATTTTCGTCTCACTCTTGACATACTTGTTTTTCCAGATGTTGTCCATCTCGCTCATCACTTTCAAGGCTGTAGCTGTACGTATTTCGATGTCCTTTGCGTTTCTGCAATCTTCTGTTAAGGTAGTCCCGAGGTATTTAAAACTGTCCACATGCTGTAGTTTCTTTTCTCTAAGCAAACGTCCATTCTCAATTCTCCTTTTTACTATTCCCGCGTCTTTTGTACTCACTAGCATCTATTCTGTCTTGGTCTCACTAATTTCTTGTACATACCTTGCGCTGATCTCATCGACTTTGTCCAAAAGGAGTTGAGCTTGTCCGAGCAGTTCAGCCAGTAGACCAATGTCGTCGGCAAAACGTAAGTTGTTAATTGTTCTGCCACTTATGCGTGTCCCAACGTCTTCTAGGCTATCGAGTGCCTCTCGCTTAATATGTTCAAGGTAGATGTTAAATAGATCTGGAGATAAAATACAGCCTTGTCGCACTCCAATCAATTGCTGAAACCATTCCGTCACATCGTTTCCAACTCTGATAGCGCTTTGCGTTCTCTTGTACAAATGAGATTGATCAGTTTTGGATGTATGCCATAATGGTGTAGTACCCTCCACAAGCCTTGGTGCCATACACGATCAAAGGCTTTCTTGAAGTCTATGAAAAGCAAGTACAATTCCTTGTCCTGCAACGCGAGGTACTTCTCTGCTATCAATCGCAGTGAGAAAATTTGTTCAATTGTGCCTCTTCCTGGTCTAACATCTGCGCTTCAATTGTATTCTTCATTCGGCTCCTGATTATTTCCAATATGATCTTACTTGCGTGGCAAATGAGGCTAATCGTTCGGTAATTCTCACATTTGGTAGTGTCCCCTTTCTTCGCGATGTTGACTACAAGAGACTTTGTCCAAAGTGTTGGGAATTCTTCAGCATCCCACATCTTGTTGCAGATCTTGTGCAATATTTGTATAACCGTTTGTCCACCTCCCTTTATCAGTTCTCCTTCGATGCCATCAATTCCAGGAGCTTTTCGCAGCTTGATCTTTGCAATAGCTTTCCTCACTTCACTTTGAAGGAGATTCGGTTCAAGGTCAACCCTGGGATCTACTCCGATAAGTGGGTTACAGGGAAGGAACAGAGGAAAGGAGAGACTCATTGATGCGAAGCATCGTGTGTCAATCGGCACATGGAATGTGAGGACACTCTGGAAAGAAGGGAGCTTAGAAATTTTTGTCAACAGAATGAATGACTGGTTTAAATGGGACGTAATAGGTTCAGCAGAGGTGCGAAGATAAGGTCAAGGAATAGTGGAATGCGATGGCCACACATTATTGTACTCCGGAGAAGAGAAGAAACGTCAAGGAGATGTAGGCTTGCTTTTATCGAAGATGGCATCCAGAAGCCTAGTCGATTGGAATCCGATATCGTCAAGGCTGATCAGCGCTAGGTTTATTGGTCAAGGACACAACATCACTTTCATCCAAGCGTACGCACCGACTACAGACTATAATGATGAGGTAGTCGATGAATTCTACAAGACGTTGCAACATGCAATTGACAGCGTACCAAAAAGGGACATCAAGATCGTAATGGGCGACTTCAAAGCACAGGTTGGAACAGACAACACCACATGGAATGGAGTATTGGAACGCTACGGCTATGGATCAATGAACGAAAGAGGTGAACGACTACTCCAATTCGGCATGCTAAACAAACTGAACATCATGAACACCTGGTTCGAACATAAACCTTCGAGGAAATGGACTGATCGAACGCGGCAGATGATCGACTATATCATGATTGACCGAAGATATAGGAGCTGCATCAACAATGCACGCAGTTACCCAAGTGCAATATTGCCAAACGTGGTGAATGATCACAATCTTGTGATGGCAAACTTCAGAATAAGATTCAATGTTCAAAAAAGGACACATACAAAGAAGGTGGACATTGAAAGGCTGCGTATTCCTGAAGTCAAAGCACGATATGAGATAGCGATCAAGAATCGCTTTGAAGCACTCGGCAACATGATCGAAAAGGAAAGCCTAGATGAAGCACTGGAAATTGTTAGCTATACGATAAAGGAGGCAGCTGAAGTAGAGATTGGTTTCAAGAAGTACAAGAAAGATCCATGGATCAGTGACGAGGTACTCAACCTGGCTGACGAGCGACGGGCAATAAAAGCGAAGATAAATAAGAACCAGAGAAATCCGAAAGTTAAAGATTGGAAACCTCAATACTCACAGCTGAAGAATGTCATTGACAATAAGGTTGAGGAATGCCGTGAAGAATGGTTTAACAAACAGTGCCGTGAAACGGAAGAAGCAAACCGCAAGAATGACATGCGATCTCTGTTTCAAGAGGTCAAAACGCTCAAGAAAGGTGTGAAACTGAAGGATAGGCGTGGAAACATTAGAGACAAGGATGGTAACCTACTCACAAAAGATTCATACATTCTCCAAAGATGGCACGAGTATGGTAAGAGCCTTTACAACGCAAATATAGAAACAGACGAGAGCGTACTCGGACAACTTTGGCCAAACTGTAAGAGGGATGATGTTATATACAAGTAAATTCTTGCCATATGAATACATATAGATAAATTCTTGCTATATGAATACTTACAGGTGCTTATTTGTCATCTTAATACGTACAGGTAAACCCTTCCCCGTTGAAAACTTGCCAGTTGAAAACATATATATAAATTATTACCATATTAATACAAATATGTAAATCTAGGCTTAAACCGTTTGGTTCTGGTACATTTCAGCTTCGTGATGGTTAGTCGTTTAGAAGTCTTCTTACCCAGTGGGCATCTTTTGGGCTAATTGCGTCGCACAATGATTTGGTCACATGCACATTCTGCCTGTTCCTCTTCATGACAATGACGTATTCGATGAGGTGTCACTTCTGACAGTGAGGGTCCATGACGTCCGGTTTCTGTTAGGCAGGCGGAAGACTGTATTGGTGACCCACTCCGTATTTTCCATGCACTCCAGGTAAGGTGCTTTCTACCAGACAAGAGGGGGAGTTTCATGGTCATGAGTTTACTCCATTGGGAGGTCCAACCAATTTGCCAATCAGGGGTGTCTTCACAGCAAAGTCGATGCCAGCCTCATGGTCCTCTTCACTTCATCGGCCACTCCAAAACAAAGTGTATCCGGAGCCCCTTTCACCCTCTCCTGCAAGCCGGGTCTCGCTCAAGGCAGCAATGTCCACCTTGTATCTGGCAAGTTCCTTTCCAATAAGGGCAGTTCTTCTATAGTGTATTTACGCATCGTCTCAGGCCAGTGAAGAGCAGTTTATCCACACATGCCGCTTTGTCGCTTGCCTATCGTTAAAGGACTTTAGTGGGTGATGAAATGGGATAGGTGGATGACAAGAATGATTTGCGCGGTTACTTTGTTTTAAGTGAGGAAGAGTTGAACAGTTGGTTGACCTCACTCTCTCGAACAAAATCATCTAAGGAGAACGTGGAGACAGCCGGAGAATGGAATTGAGTGCAGTGGATTTAGTGGACGTCCTACGTGTCTTATCGAGCTTTTAGAGCTCCACGTCGCTTTGCTGTAAATTGTCTTTCCGACCGTTGACCAGCTCGTGGTTTTACCTCAAAAACCGCCAAATCCTGTCTTCCCATGCTAGGGACACAAATTCTAATTTACCGAGGGTTTAACACCTTTTGGCTACCTTCAGTCTTGTTTAGCGAGGCAATATGCGGATGCCACAGCTTCCTGGAGCCACAGGTGAGAACTGAGTGCCAAGTTGTGACCAAAGATGGGCGAGTTTCGCCCGAAGGAGTACGACTGCATAGCCAGACAGAGATGTGAACCCTCCCAGGACACCCCATATATACACCCCAACCATGATTATAGCAAGCTTATAAACTAAAAGTGTAGGGATTTGTTAATGAGGAAACTAGCCTTTAGTTACTGAGTGAAGATATGATGGCTTTCTGCTCATTATATGGCGATGTAATGAAAGAAACATACGAGCTTATGAATTATAAGATAATCTGTTCAATCTTCCGCATTAGATTCCTAGACCAAACCTAATTATTTGCATATTACTACTTTGTACATGAAAGGGAGTTATAATTCGTCCGACATATATCGAATAAATAATACACACCCGCCTTCAGATGTAAGTATTGTGGGCTGTATAAAGGTGACCTGGAGCACAGTATGTATTGATGACTAAAATGATAATATATTGATGCATGGGCATGACATAAGTTTTTGCAGATGTTAGAATAGTGATAAGACGATCATAGCAAGGAGTCAAGAGCCTATTGGATTAGTAAGAGTTGTGAAAAAGTGATTTCATATGTAGGTCTGATTATGGTTCCAGAACATGTTTGAGATTACGGGTGATTGACATGAGGTTAGAGAGTGAGTATGAAGAATATATCGAATATATCGGGGCCTAAAGGATCATGGAGAGAAGCTTTAAATACAGAAATAACGACTGTAATTCAGTTAGATGGAGAACTCTAATGACATAGGTCAATGCAGGGTGCTTGAGCCGAAAGGTGGAAACTTAGATAGAATAACCTGGATGTTATAAATATATTGCAACTGTAATCAGAGACCAATAATTTACTTGGTGTTTAGCTGGCAGATCCATAGACAGCTTTTTTTTACATGTATTGCCAGAGAAATGTAAACAAATAAACAAAGAGATAATTCCACACATATCATCTGTATTCCTTTCTTTCGTCCTGTCCTCCGTATTTGACGCTCGTTCTTTCTTCACTTCTTTATTTATATCGCTTTTCCCCCTTACTTCCCCTTTTCTCGCTAATAGTTAATATTCCCGTTCTTTCTTTTAGAATTCATTCTTTATGTCCGTGATTCCTTTTTTTAAAAAATGTTTCATTTTATCTCCTTCCACGTTTTCAAACATTCGAATCTTTCTGTACATTATACATCACAATACATTGAATCATTGTAACATCGTGTCATAAGAAAAGATGGTAAACATGAAAATCCTAGAATACGTCCATGCGCACATGCTACACCCCTTTGTCAAAGATTATGAACAAACACGCAGACACACACACACACAGACACAGACACACACACACATGCACACTGTTATGTGTCTTAAATCATGAGCGTAAGGTTAAAGGCCAGTCTTTGTTTTCATTTCACTTTAAAGCGTTTCGTATTCATCGACACAATGAGAGGAGAGAATATCATTTACTTAACTGAACATGAACAAAGTGACGAGAAAATTCCCTTTCTTCCACAAATCCGCATGGTGCGGTGAAAAATATATAGTTTTCTAAAACAAAATCTTGCACTTGTAATCAACATAACGTTTTGGACCAGAAAGGGCATCCATGTACGATAATGCACTATACCATTTTTACGATGATGACAATTTATCCATATTATAAGATGGATGAGTCAAACCGGCAAAGTAACTCTCAACGATTGTCACCAATCACTTATTGTCCTTCCCGTGTTACACAGATCACTTAATTCTAGTTTATGCTGATCACAGGTATGAATAAACGATTTATCTCTAAACTAAATAAATAGGATGAGTCGCAAGCCATATGTAATAAAACAGTCGGGCTTGTGGAAATGTCCGAAATATTGCAGGAGCAGCGATATAAATGGAACAAGGAAAACAATTCGATTTGTAAACAGGCGTTTGTTCTAATTATTTTGTGAAATAACTTTGATTGTTTTGTTTCGATAATCGTGATAGTATATCAATTGAGATAAAATAATATTGTTATAATATTTTCATGTTAACATATAACCATTTAATATCGTACACAATATTTTAAAAATTAATGATTTGACACATGCAAATATATATATGTTTACATATGCATTAATTTGGTCTCTGAAATTCTTCGTTCGTTCATTTGCTCATGTATTGATATGTTCCTTGATATATCGGTTCCGTTTTCTTTAATTTTACTTAGATTAACTGATTGGTCCACTCTTTTTTTTAATAGAATATAATGTCTCGTTTAAACGAAAATGTTTCATCATTTAACTTTTATAATCTGTAAAGTTCATAAGAAAGCATATAGAAAGTGAATGTTAAAAAACAATTGAAAATACTAAATGTTTTAAAGAGTAATTATGCCGTTTAATTTCTTTTGTTATTTCGAAATATATATTTTGGCTTTTGATACATGATAAACCAATTTTAATACCGTCACCAGATCTTCAATGCAAAGTATAAGTAGGAAAGCAAAATTATTGTTTCGACTCTATACATACAACCTGTAGTTTGTGAATTTTAATTACATCTCAACATGAAAAGAGATCTCATGCTACATCAGTAAACATTATCATCTTCAGTATCATATTCAATGGAAAATATAAGCATAAGTCTATTATTAACGACTATAATATCATTTCATTTTATAAAGGCCAACTTGCTGATGGTTAGTTGTATGGTCTCTATCATGTGAATATTAATGACTGGCTTGCGGCTGGCTACCATATAATACATAATCTTCGCTAATATTGATATATTTAATAGTGTGCACTATCGAATTAGTTGGAATTTCGTTTATTGAAAAATTATATCCATGTTAGCACTTTGATTGTAATATTTACACAAGCAATCAAACATAATCAAACATACACATACAAACGAATACCCTGGTAATGCTGATACAGACGATAACATAGGTATGAATCAAAGACCTCTGTCTATTCATCGCAACTAACTATCTTCTATGGGAATGTCGTTTGCCATCGTATTAACTGTGTAGAAGGAGGCAATTCGAGATATTTGTCTTTCTTACTACATATTTATTGTGGAAAATAATGTTCTGCGGTACAGACAGACAGACAGACATTGCAATACAGTTGTTTATGTATCATCTAGCTATATATATCGCATTTTCTATTTGGGAATATAGTGTGCTGGGTTTGCAATTGACGATAATTTTCTATCGACCTAACTAAAAATATATCCCAATGCCGGTTGGGAAAACAGTGTGATGACGCTATTCCAAGAAGTTGTCTATCTGCCTACCAGTCTAGCTATATATCGCAGTGTATATTAAGGCACATCGTACGCTGGGTGAGGCAATACAAATAGTTTTCTATTTATCCATCTGTTTTCTCCGGATCTCTTTCACACTGTCACTCAATGTCCTGAAGGTTTTCTCTTCATTTACCTCTGGTACAGTAGATGCAATCTTCAATCATATCTGTCTGACAATCTAACAAAGAATATATATTCTAAGAGAGATAATTAAGGAAAGCAATAGAGCTTATTCATTTTAAGATATACTTTTCCAAGTGTCAGTCAGTCGTTTTTTTCCCGTAGCTATGTATGTATGTATGTATGTATGTATGTATGTATGTATGTATGGAAGTAGGTAGGTAGGTTGGTAGGTATCTAAGTAGGTATCTAGGCAGGTAGGTAGGTAGATAGGTATCTTGTAAGAACTGTCACTCAGGAGAATGGCCAACAATGATTAAAATACTTTCCAAAAGGCAATCTCCAGCTATGCTAACTTACAGAACTATCAGTGTGATCAGCCATACTAGTAAGGTGATGCTGAAGATCATCTTGAACGGACTGATGCGACAAGCAGAAGAAAAACTTGCTGAAAAACAATCAGGGTTTCGGAGTGGAATAAGTACAAGGGAACGAATATTCAATCTCAGGGTTCAATGTGAAAAGTACTCACAACATCAACAAGACATTTAGCATGTGTTCATAGATTTCACAAAAGACTTTGACTGAGTGTGGCATCAGGCACTGTGGGCCACAATGAAAAAGTACAACATGGGTCAGAATTTTATCAATATCATCCAGTAGCTGTATACCAAGGATATCAGTGCAGTAATTGTTCACGGCCATGTGGGGGATTGGTTCCAGACAACAGTCATAGTAAGTCAAGTCTGTCTCCTGTCATCCACGCTTTTCAACATCTATTTAAAGGGCATTATGAGCTAAGCTCTGGAAAATCACTGTGGGGCATTCAGCATTGGACGGCATAACATCACCAATTTCTGCTTTGCAGACGACACTGACGGGCTGGCAGGCAGTGAAGAAAGATTGCCACCTTAGTGAAGAACCAAAATGAAACATCTTTCAGATTTAATAGGGAGATAACCGCTAAGAAGACAAAGCTGATGACAAATAGTGCCAAACAAATTTCAGCTGACATTATTGTCAGATAATAGGAACTCAAAAACAGTGAGCCAGGTCAAATGTATTAGATCCGAAATCACCCAAGAGGGATCAAGAGCAGAACGTTTGTCACGAGCACCACAAACAACGTCAGTTATGTAAAAGCTAAGACCCATCTGGAGACACAAGAGTATCTGTCTGAAAACTAAAATCAGACTATTGAGAGTACTAGTCTACTCAATCGTTTTGAATTAATGTGATGCCTGTCCCCGACAGTAGAAGTACAAGGAGGACTCCAGTCACTTGAGGTGAGATGCTACAGAACCACCTTTGACATCGTTTATACGGACAACATCACAAATGAAGAAGTGCATAACACCATCAGGCTCACAGTAGACCAATATGAAAAATTCCTAACCACCATCAAATAAAGCAAGGTGAAATAGTATGACCATGTCACTAGAGCCAACAGTCTATCCACAACAGTACTGCAGGGAAGCACCCAGGGTAACCGAAGGAGAGGTTAACAGAGAAAAACGTGGACTGACAACATCACACAATGGGCCAGGAAAAGGTTTGCGGAGACACAAATATTGGCGCATTATCGAGACAGGTGGAGGGAACTAGTCAGATTTTCAGCAGCACAGTGCCTCGACGACCACACTAGGTTAAGAGAATGATGATGATGATGATGATATTGTAACAAGATAACCCGGTGGGATTTCCGGATTCACAAAAGAGACACTTTTGACGATGATATAAATACAGTGTTCAATAATAAATGACTTGAATGAGGAATTAATTATACATACGTGTCAGCTGATATAATCCACATATTAAATTACTTAACATAAAGAACGCACAAATGTAATACGAAAAGTAAAAAGCAATTACTTTATAAAATACAAACACACGACACAATGGCGTTGACCTCGCCAAAAGGTATAACTTTAAATAAATTAAGACAGATTTGAGAGTCGCGAATGCCGTTAACTCTCGAATATTATCAGCAATTGGTATCTGCCAATATCCGTTGTTAAGGTCTAACATGGAATTGTATTTATGACTAGTCCACTTTGAAAATAAATGTTCCATGTCTGGCACTGATTCCGCGTCGAATACATTGATTCCTTCAATTGACGAAAGTCAACCCAAAACCGTTTGTCCGGCTTTCTTTCTTACCAAACGGTACCCTATTACGTTTGCCGTTGAGACTTTGCACTAGCAGACGTCGCACAAGCGACAAAACTGCGCTACTTTGTTATTAACACCAGGTCAATAGATCTCTATGAATATCTTACCGGTTGTTTTATTCATATTCAATGGCCTCCCGTACTCAACTCATGCGCCACCCTGAGTATGTGTGACCTGAATGTCTGGCAAAAAGCTAGCTATAGGAACTTCCTACCAATAAGCGTAGTATACTCTCTATACATAAAACCTTTTCGAAATATAAATTTAGACGAATCCCCGTTCTTACACACCCTGACAGTACCCAAGAATGCGTTCTCTGCGGTTGCACATAAAGACGCGTCACCTTCTAGCGCATTATATTTTTTTTCGCGGGAGATATTAGTAATGGCTTCCGGTATTTTTAATTTACGTAAAGGTTTGTTATGTTCCCTTACGTGAGCCATAGTTTGCACTGCTTAGATGATCGGGAATCTGAAGAACTTCTTGTAAATTGACAGTGCCATTGGCCGTCGGTACCCTTGCCGCGGGGAAAGTACACGTGCTGATATGACTGGACTGCATAATTTCCGATCTCGGCAAACTACAATGGCTCTTACACTGCATCCCGCTTAGCCGGTTGGGAAACATCAAGTTTTTTTGGCTCAACCGACAGTCTGCCTTACATGGCCACCGCAACGCTTTGGACTGGTCATTTCCACTTAGGATATTGGGGTTAGATATGACCCCATCTTTGCAAACGAAACAGTGATTGTCCTTATGTCTATACTGTTAATCCCTAATACGTTTCTTAGGTTCCCTAGGACTTTCGTACTTGACCTGATTTCCAAATTTACTGTCTCGCGAGATGACATTCTCAGAAACTTCCCTAGCGTCAGTGAATAAATCCGCCTGTGTGGCCATGTCATATATATTCGTGAATGGCTTTTCCCTCAATAACAAATATAACTTCTTGCCACATGTTGTCAATAGCTGGTCCCAAAGCAAGAAATCGATAAGACCAACTAATGTGTTAGCGATGTTACAACATTCCAAGTAATTGCACGTCCTACTGTGGAACTGGTTGAATATCTCGCCTCTCTCAGGTTTGTTTTACTTACACGTTTTGCGAAACCTATGCTCGGTCAGCCCGTACTTCTTCGGATGTGCGTATTTCAACGCAAGATAATTCAGCAAATCGGCGGCTTATATATGTGAATACACGTATACTGCTTTACCCTTCAATAACGCCCCAACCTTAAGCAACTAATCGACGTTCCTACATTTTTGTATACTAGCATACCATTCGAGCTTGTTTAGAGAACTATTCATATTATCTGTGTCGCCTTTAAATGGGGCCTACTTTGGACCTCTCAATTTGAAATCATCTTCCCCTTACCTTTTAGCATGTAATAGTTCAGACCTCATTGATATTTGGTCTCCCTATTTCTATCTTCTAACTCTAAAGCTTCTAATCGCACTTTATTTTCCCTTTCTAACTTCCTATCCTCTACTTTTCTTAGCAGTTCTACAGTTTCACTTTCTGCTTTGCGTTCCAATGATTTCCTTTCTTCTTCGGCCTGTGTTTCTAATTCTCTCTTCTTCCTCTCATCCTTCTTTCCTAACACTATTTTCTCCTTTATAAAAGCCATTTTTCTTTTTCCTGCGTCTTTTTCTAGCTGCTTTAGTTTGTCCCTGTCCGCTTGTTTTTCTAATTTTAACTTCCCATTCTCTAATTCTGTCAACGCCTTCTTGGCTTTCCTTTTCTCGCTTCAGGTTTTTCCTTTCTATTTCACTCTCCTTTAACCTATGATCCCTTTCCCTGGCCTATTTTTTTACCAACGAAATTTCTAAGGGACTCCTCCTCTGAGCCAAACGTTTTCTGCAGCTCTACAAGTACCTTCATTTATGACATTTCAAACGTTTAAGGTGATCAACTTAAAGTGCAGTACTCTACAAAATGAACAATTACCATTTCAACAAACCACATTCGCCTTTCTCGAAAGGCAACATAAGCACGAAACGCATACCAAAAATAAAGTAATGTCATGTGTCTATTCAACTAACTGTGGTATCAAGAGCGTCTGAGTACTCACAAAAGATGATGCAATGATATTAGTGTTCCGTTAAATCCGAAATGATCCAACTTCTGACACCATTTATAACAATAAAAACGGGTGGGATTTCCGGATTCACAACAGAACACTTTTGACGATGATATAAAGACGAATGTTTAATAATGAATGACTTGAATGAGCAATTAATTATGAATAGGTGAGTATATATTATCCAAAGTTTGGATTAATTAACTGTATGTATGTATGTATGTATGTATGTATGTATGTATGTATGTATGTATGTATGTATGTATGTGTGTGTGTGTGTGTGTGTGTGTGTGTGTGTGTAAATCTCTATGCATGTTAATACGGAAAGACGTGAATAAAAGGAACAGTCTTCTGTCTTGCCGAGTTTTTAAAGTCTTTTTCCTCGAGAAACTTTTCAAGTTAAATTAAGTATTTAATAAATGCAAAATATACGTTTAGTGGAGTCCTTACATATCCTTGTAAAACAGCGATATTGTACGAGACTTATCAATAAAAATGCTTGTCTAGGGATAGAAGGAAACTATTTCGACTTTATTAACGAGAATCTACATGGAGAATATTAACATTAATTTTGTATTACATATCGACTCAGTGGTGAGGTGTTTTGCAACTGTCCTCTTATGATGGTATTTGCCAACGTTCTTTCGAATTATGGATTTTTTTATTAGCAAATGCATATATATATATATATATATATATATATATATATATATATATATATATATATAAACCTATATTAGGTATATATGGATATAATGCATATAATTACGTGCGATTTTATTAAGTTTCAATTTTTTCACCTTTGATTTGTCATCAAATTTAATTCGTGAGAAAATTTGCACGCCTGCCTTTTAATACTTTTTAGTGGTGAAGGGAGCTTTAAATGATGTACTATGATTTGTCTATAGGTACATGCACATGAAAAACTATTGTCTATTTAATTAACATATGATTGTATACCTTGGACCTGTACAGGTTACCTCTCTCTAAAAATACAAAAAAAAATCCCCACCCCACTTCCAGACTGTCGATCTCCAAAGTCAGCAAGAAAATGATGTCATATTAGTTTGATTCTTTTTAAAACTCAAAGCTCCAATTTGTCTAAAGTGATTTTTTTGTGCCATTTGGGGGTGTTTCGCGAGATGACATGACACAACATGCCTTTTTCATCGGTTATTGATCAGTCAAATTTGAACAAGATACTATTTCAGTACTGATGACTGGGCTTCATCAAGTTATGTCGGGTTGCCCTTTCTTCTGTTCTTTGTGGTGCGCGTTAAATGATCGATTTATAGTATTACACAAATAATATGAAGTTTACATAATGTATTACATATATCAAAAGTGTTCAGCTGCTGATTATGATTATTTCAATTTATTCCAATATCCTGATTTGCTGCACGTAACCATTAGGAGCGAGGTCTGACATCAGTCCTTTATTCTCTTTTAATGGACTTGGAACCTAATTATGCTAAGTGGAAGGTTGTATAACAGAGCCAGCTTAAGCTGAATAAACAGCAGTGCGTTTTAACACAATCACTGCCGGAAGAACTCCAAGCTCTCTACCTTTCTCTCTACAGAGCAAGTGAAACAGAACTCCACGACAAATTCCATAGATGAACCATTCAAAAGGATTGGATCATGGCTGTGGAAGACATTTTTGATATTTTTTCTGGTTTTTGAGATGGCGGAAAAATTTACTTACTGTTATGGTTTTCAGAAAAATTGGCGTTTCCAAAAGGCCTACCCTCTTTTTCTTTTCATTCTCGCAATTACAGACAGCATGGTCCTATTTAATGGATTACTAAGGTACTGGATTCTTAATGCATTCGAGTTTGATATAAGGACACTGTCTGACATTGGCTGCAAAATTAATATATTTCGTCTATATTTATCAAGGCAGTATTCTTCATGGATACTGGTGTTCGTTTGCATCGAACGCATTATCAAGACATATTTTCCACTACATTTTATACGTATCGTAACTTTTCAACGTGTGAGTCTGTCCCTTATAATTTTATTGGTTGTACTGTTCGGCATCAATGTCCAGTTTCTTTGGACATATGGAACGAATACGTTTACCGGTGGGAACGGCGACTCAGTTACTCAAGAACTTTACTCATTTCACGAATAATGTGTTCGTATATGTAGATTTTGAAGTTTTATCGGTTGCACCATTGCTGGTAATGTCTCTATGGAATGTTTTATTGTTCCTTGCCTTGACCCGTATTAAGAGGGACGGTGCAGTGATGATGCATGATATTGTCTTTCGTCGTACACAACATGATGGCGTGAAACTAACTAAGATGCTATTAGTATCCACAGTTTATTTTCTCATTGCCACTGCCCCTGTATCTGTGTATTTCATTGTGTACCCGTATGACATATATAAATGCGACATAGAGAACGACACACACAACAGGGCTATACTGGATTTTATGACGGCACCAATCTACCTGATACAGTATTCCAACTACTCCGTCAATTTTTATCTGTGTTCCCTGACGAAGTCTAAGTTCTGGAGAAATCTGACGATTGTCGTATGTGGATGTCACAAAGGGCAAGTGTTTATTAAGTTTTTGTCATATCTTTATTAAGGGTACTTAGTGTTTACGTGTCTCAATGTGCCTTAGTTTTTCTGTGATCAATATTCTATCCGGTCAGTAACCTCAGAAGGACTTCATTAATTAACTCCAAAGTCTCGTTAATGCATCATATTCATACGAACCATATCAAGTTTGCTTTTTACAATTCAGTTAAATCAATCTACTTCTGGTATTCATACTCTTAACCATTCTTTCTTCAATTGCACAATGTTACAGTTCTGTGATATATGAACATTGTTATATGTTCCTTGCGTCAAAATTATTTATCCATAACAGATGGTCGGGAATGTTGTCATGACAGTAGTACTTACCGTCACATTCTTCTTCTTCTTTTATTATTATTATTATTATTATTATTATTATTATTATTATTATTAATTCTTCTTCTTCTTCTTCTTCTTCTTCTTCTTCTTCTTATTATTATTATTATTATTATTATTCATAATAATGGCGGTATTGGTTTAAAAAGGGTTACATAAGATTGTAGCTAATTTTGGTTTATCATCATCATCATCATCATATCTAATAATAATAATAATAATAATAATAATAATAATAATAATAATAATAATAATAATAGTTCGAAAACAACATAAACAAATAGGAAACATCAAAATATATTAATGCAACACAACCTTTAGGAAAACTTAGCAAATCCACCGCACTCAACCCTATGTTAATGGTACAAACTATTGTTGCACGTTACGGTTTTTAAAGCGCGGCTATAAACGATTACTTTGGATGCAATTTATTACACGTTAACAATTTTTCGAATGTAACCTGTAAAAACAACGATTCTTATGTTACTGGTCACGTGGCTAAACGATACCAATATGTTGTTATGGTTGTCAAATCATTCATTCATGTCAGAATGAAAAAAAAGAATGTTTTTAAATGCATTTGAATGATAAATGGATTCTGATATCAGAATATCTGGTTTTGAAAAGTAGTATAAGTATTCCTAGCCACTATTGACTTTGTTTTAGACGAAATGCAACAAAGCTCTTTTGCTAAAATGTACAGGGACTTTGCGTTCATCAACTTACATGACATGTGTATTCAAGGACATGTGTGAACTGTGGGATTGGCATTAAAAGTGAAACAAATGAATACCTGGTAATTAATTAGCTTCTAATTAAAATTTCGTACACAACATAACGGAATTCAGTGGTATGTGCTAAACACTGAATATCCATATCAAAAGAATAATACGTTCATATATATTCTATAAATATGGAAGACAGTCATTCTCCATAAACTGATTCGGTAGCATCGTATTTTTGCAACGAACACAGTGTCAAATATTTTGATTCATATTGATTACCCAATTTTGAAAACAACATAATCGACTTTATGAGGAGATTTTTACTGCATCAGCTCAGCACAATAATGTCAGATTACTTAGGTCAGTTTCGTTTTCTAAGAAGCAGTGCAGTTCTTTTTTCCAACATGGTCATTCACATTCTCTCACGGTCTTTGAATATGTCCTAAGAAGGATGCTTTCCTGCTTCATCTATTGCATGTTTGTTGGTTAATTTGTTAATTTGTTACTTTCAATCCTTTTATAATTTGAAAAATGTCGTAAATCACCTTTTTACATCTTGAGTGGAAAATTCTTTTTAATTTCGTTTAATCTCCACTAAACTAAGTTTCAGTTTCACAAATTTAGTAAAATCTTTAATTTAGAAAGCACATTTGAACAGGTTTTCATGATTTTCTTTTCACTCGTTTCACTTTTTGGTACAATTTGGGAATTTTAGTACTACGGTCCGTGTAATCCAAAAGGTTTATGATTATTTCCAGAAAATGTTTCAGTCTTAGCTAAAGACCGTGACAGGAATAGAACTTTAATATCGGCCATTTTCGGGGCATTTATGTTTACATTCTCTTTTGTTTCACATAAAGTATAAAACGGTTTTGTAACATAATTGCTACTTTAAGTATCAGATTTGTAATCTATTATTCCTGATTATTTTCGTCTCTGCTAAAGTCCGTATAAGTTTCGTAATTTTAATGCTACTTTTTAACATCCGCCATTGTAGTTATAATGTGATTTGGTTCTCTTGACTATATAGCTACTTATATTATGAATACACTATATGAAAATGGAATCCAACCTCTAACATGAAATGATATATATCTAATGCTTTAAGTAATAAATCTCTCACATACACATATAGCCGCTATATGTGTTGGATGGGATATGACTAGATATTAAACACTACACAAGTTGGATAGTAGATGAAGTGTATTTTCACTACACACGACGAGCTAATTGTATAATGTGCGGTGTTGGATAGAATATGCGTACTGGTAACTTCGAGCGGAATGTTGATAATACAGTGTGTTGTACTGATCACTACACACGGTGCGTTGGATAATATATGAATATGTATTATTCAGTAGATTACTATTGAATGAGTAATTAGACACTGCGTATGAAATAGGAAATGACTAATTATTGGATAGTAGATACATAAGTGCTGACAGTAGATAAAATTCGGTTCCCGTCTTAAACTCTCGTGGACACTTAAAATTCTATTTGTGACTATAAATAATCAAATGTTAACATATCGTTGGGGACTATACACTTTCTGCCGAAAATATAGTCCTGCTAATTCCATTATGTAGCTATAAAACGTTTTGACCCTTGTTATCGCTAAAATCATGTAAGGGAAATATCTTTGTAGTGGACAACTATCATTGTCGTATCCTTTGTCATAAATCTGACATTTCATTTGTTTTGGATTTTTTTTAGTTTTGTTCAGAATTTAGAAAAATGGTGACATTGAAAAGGGTTGAAAATCGCGGTTAAAGAAAACCAAGTTATAAATAAAAATAATAAACATTTTCTCGAAGCCTAATATGGTGACTTAACGCCTCAACGTGTAATCTTAGGAACGAATAGCAGGAACATGCATAAGGAGAGCGGATATCGAAGTTTTGACGGGGATTCCTGTGGTAATATGAGATTAGATCATGCCGCTGCTGATGAAAATGACATTGAGGTTTTTTCAATTATTACCTAGTGCATTTTTATCTAATGCAAATACCGCCCATTATTTTTTAACATATTTTCATCAACATACACCATTTACATCACCCGTTGATTGGGAAGCTTCATATTTTACTGTTACCAACAACTTATCATTTTATATTGATCTATTTCTTTTTTTTATATCGCTGGTCGATATTAAACCTATAATATTTTTAACCATGTTTAAATACAACCTATTGTATGACGCTAAATAGCCTAAAAGTGCTGGTGCGCCGTTAAAAATAAATCAATCAATCAATCAATCAACGATTATGAGTACAAATATAAAACATTGGTTAGTTTTGGTCAATAAGTCATATATCCAAGAAAATTCTTTTTGACAAACCTTGCGAAAACGTACACTTTAGTCTTCGTTCTTTTTCTTCCTTTTCCGCACATGCTGACTGCTTATGTGTTCAAAGGGCTAGAGGAGCCTGTCTGCATGCAATGTATTTACACCTGCACATTGTGTAAAGAGCCCGTGACACAGGTGTAGTCATCAACCACACTAAAGCGTCACTTGTAATATTTTAAAACATTAACGATATACCATCGAATTTAGAGGTAGGTAAATATTTTCCACTCTTAATGAAGTGTATTTATAATTTCTCTCACAGAATAAAACAGCAGAGAAATTCTGTAGTCACGTTGAAGCCACAGACACCAACGCCCAGTGCAAAGGGATCGGCAAATGGTGTGGAGGCAGAATTTTCAAGTGGATTCGAAACTCAGGCTTCTTCCTCGCAGATTTATGGCGTTAAGGAGTAGAACCTTTCTGATTTTTGCAGCATCGAATATTGAGAGAAATATTCATGATCCGACATATGTTTGCTCTTGTAATGAAAAGCAACAAGAACGGCATGCAAACTTGAAAGGAAGCAAATCTGTTGTTTTGGAAAGGGGGGTGGGGTCAGTCAATCGATTCCAGCACGTATTGTTGTGCGCATAGATTCGTGTGCATGTAATAGCCATGAAAGGCGCTTGCAAAAAATGGACATGCAAGCCTAACGTGCATGCCTAATAAATGAGAAAGTCAAGAACTTTTTGACACCTACTTATTTGTCACATTGTTTAAAATGTTGTACCCTTCATGGTTTTGTATTTGTCTTAGCCTTTATTAGCAGGAAGCTAGTGAAGAGTTTTCACAATTAATTTGTCGGCGGCAAATATATTGCCTTTAACGTATTTGTGAACACTATGCTTTTCATTTCTACAGTATTCAAACATCAAGAAGTGTATATTGTCATTATTAAATAGCATAAACAACATCACTGACATTACAATTATACCTGGCAATGTTATAAATGTTTCAATAATTTAGACAATGTATATTGCCACATGCTATAAGAAACAACGAATGTGACGTTCCAAGATTACTTTGGGTAAATTTTTGTACTGTGAAGGAACTATACTCTTGAACTTTTAAGTGTCACACTTGGACTTTCATGCAATATTCTATTTTCAGATACACCCCAATATCGTCACTTGATTTTTTCGAGACTATTTTAATTTTTCGTATACATTGCAAATATGTCAAAATATTTCTGATATTCAGTGGAAGGTAAACTCACAGTTCTTATATAAGTTACTTTAGGCTAAAATGTTGCAGAGGATTTACTAAGTGTGCAAGATACGAAATACTGAATAGCATATATCGCGTTAGCATAGTTTGTATTGTTTCACAGTATCTGCTTTTTTATGATACGCGAAATGTCGAATATCTATCATTTAGTTATGATATATCTCTGCATAGCGAAGTTGTTTAAATTACCCACTATAATGGCTTTATCGTACCTTTACAAATAACTTATAGTAACAAGTGGTTTCCAAACGAAATCTCTTTTTTTATCATATTGAATATTCCAGGCCTGCTGCGTGTGAATCGTGGTGTTTCCGTGTATATCTGAAATTCCCGGAACGAAAAAGATCTGCAAGAAAGTTCAGCATCAGTATATACCACAACTATGTAAATATGTTTCTTACCATATGATGAAGTGTAATGATGAAATGGGTTTTTCTATTTTGTTGTTAGAAGCATGAATGACACCTCTTTTGTGACCCAGCCATTTTCTTGAACTATTCAAAAACTAATTTTTTTTGCTTTCGGTAAAACGTTTACGGACGCAAATTTTGTAATTGATCTAATACTTTCTCGTTGTGGTAAAGGTTTCCACCATTAGATCTGTAATTGCATATTACATTTATAAAGTGGATAAAATGCAAAGGTGTGTCTTGATGGACTTTATTCGGATTTTTCAAAGCTCAAATACTTGTCACACATAACTGCACATTGATATATACCTTGCAATTATGAATTCAATAAAGAGAAACCACTTTCACTTAAATACCGTAGTTTCTAAATTTCTCAGTGACGTCCCATATAATATATTAAATGAATATTACAAACGGATGATTTATAGTTTCGTATAATTGCTTTACGAGAATAAGCCTTAATGAATTAACAATCTGCTTACGCTGCATTACATAATAATGTTCAGAGCTAACAGATAACAAAGTTTGTATTGTATCTAATTAATTTTTGCTATGATTGTTTCCTGCAACCAGATTTTGTATTTTGTAATATGAAGCAACTCAGTATCATTGGTTTATCTTATTCATAAATAAAAGAGACGTTGAATCGAACCGGTGTTAAACGATATGTTGTGATTTTTTCTGGATATCATAATTGTTAATTAGCAGCAATTTGATTGATTCTTGGCAGGTTATTAGAATACTACTTCAGTCATTCCAACTACAATTGGTACGTAAACTGCAAGAAAAGAATTGTCAATGAACGTGTCCTGTCGTGTAAGATTTTGTAAACAACGCTGAGAATTTCTAAACATTGGCACGACACGTCGTCGTTCTCTCTGAATGAACATAACATGTCAATGTCTCATTGGCTAGAATTATCTGATAATCACTGCTACTGATTAGGAATCCCGAATTGATGGTAAGAGCAGACTGGGCATACACGTGCTGTATTGATAACTGTACGGTTTATCGTTTAAAATTAGTTATGGATCTGAAATATATATTTGTGGCTGTAATTTTACTTCACAAAAATGTAACGTGTTAAATGTAGTCTGCCATATGTAAATATTATATCAATTTCTTTTGTGAAGATTTTTAAGATATCTTTAACATTTAATAAAATTTGGTATTGAGTAACCTTTTTTCACGTCATATTTTAACTTGCATTATGTTGTTTGTTAGTCGATTTGACGAGGAACTATATAGGCATTAGACGGTAGGAAGGGCTGGTTCTGTTCTGTGCGTCAACAGGTGGCTGATGAGTCCAACCCTAGCACGGAATGTTCGTTTGCATAAGGGACAGGTGATGAGAGGGACATCTCGAGGAGTGTTGATTGCACGTGTTTTTTCGACGCTCCTCTTCAGCTCTGCAGCTGCTCTCCTGCTAGATTCGCGCAACTTGTAGCCTTTATGCACAAAGAAAGGCCAAGTGACTCGATCGCTTGCTGTTTTCTCCCAGAAATGAAGGGTTTATGTTGAATGCTTTTGATGCAGCTTTCAGATTGTCTTACAATCATTTGGTCTGACCTCTTTGGGATAGCTGACTTTGTTGAACACACACACACACACACACACACACTAGTACTGACAGACGCTAAGGACTTTAAACGCTTCATCCTGTTTTCCATGAGCGGCACAGACGACTCCAATTTGTATAGGTCTCAACATCAAGTTTAAGGATTATGTTTTTAATAATAATAATAATAATAATAATAATAATAATAATAATGACTTTGTATAGCGCCTATCTTCAGAAGCTCTAAGCGCTTTACATCATCTATAATGACATGACTAAAAACAACATGCTGAAAACATATAAGATACAAAACATTATTAGGTCTCTAAAATTGTTCCTGCAGGGGAAAAAAGTGAGTTTTAAGAGCACTCTTGAAAGGGACTACTGTCTCTTTGTGCCGATGTTCAATGGGCAATTCGTTCCAAATCGCCGGGCCCTGGTATGCAAAAGAATGTTGTCCATATGACTTTGTTTTCATACTGGGAACAATGAGTATACGATTATCAGAAGAGGAGCGTAAATATCTTGCTGGTATCTACACATGCGTGAGGCTGGATAGGTATTTTGGACTGGAGTTTGTCAGCGAAACATATCACAGAGAACAAATTTGGTGTTTGATTCTGTATTGAATAGATAGTCAGTGTAAGGTACAGAGCAGTGGTGAGGTGTTATTTTAGATGTAGTCTAAAGGTTATCCGAGCAGCTGCCGTTTTGAATTTTCTGGAGTAAATATTTTGATGAACCAGACAAAATTGAGCTACAATAGTTAAGTCTTGAAAGTACTAATGAACACACAAGTGTTTTAGTGGCATTAACTGAAAGATATTTGCGAATGGAACTTATGCGTCTCATTTCAAGATATGCATCCTTGCATATGTTCATGACATGTTGGTGAAATGTGAGAGTACAGTCTAGAGTAACACTTAGGTTTCCTACTGACTCTGTGAATTTAATGTTGGTGTTTCTGATATTTATTGTCTGAGGTAAAGGATGTGAATAAGAAAGACGTTTTGTTATGATCATAATGACCTCAGTTTTATCATCATTCATCTGCAGCTTGTTACATCTCATCCATGATTTCACATCAGAAATGTACCTCTTTACACCATGGATTGTATCATCAACTTCAGTTGGGTGGCTATATTTGTATATTTGGGTGTTATCAGCGTACAATTGGTGAGACACTGGGTGAAGATATATGACACTTGAGACCGGCTGAGTGTATAGAATGAAGGGAAGAGGTCCAAGAACAGACCCCTGTGGAACACCACAACATAGGTCAACAGGGCTGGAATGTATCCGATTTGCACATACAATTTGTATCCTGTTGACTAAGTAGTACTTGAACCAATGTAAGGCTATATTATGAATGCCAAATACATGCTGCAGACGGTGAAGTAATATATCATGGTATATTGTGTCAAATGCTGTAGACAAATCAAGGAGGGTGACTGTAATCTGTCCACTATCTAAAGCAGATAGAACCTCATTAATACTTTCAGAAGAGTAGTTTCAGTACTGTGGCAAGGGCGATATGCATGCTGCAGACGGTGAAGTAATATATCATGGTATATTGTGTCAAATGCTGTAGACAAATCAAGGAGGGTGACTGTAATCAGTCCACTATCTAAAGCAGAGAGAACGTCATTAATACTTTCAGAAGAGTAGTTTCAGTACTGTGGCTGACTGTACATTTCTAAAAAGAATTTTTGAATTCAACTGAGATATAAGTTGGGTTAGAACAACTTTTTCTAAGATTTTATATACGAATTGGAGATCAGAAACTGGGAGGTAGTTTTTTAAATCGTTATGGTCAAGTGTTGCTTTCTTAAACAGATGCTTTACGATTGCAGTTTTGAAAAAATGATGGGAATTCCCCCGATGAGAGAGTTGTATTAATAACATCAGTTAGTGAAGGCAAGATTGGGTCTAAGCACTAAAGTAGCAGTGATGTTGTAATTAGATCAAGTTCCCAAGACTTTGTTGCACTCGTCATGACAATTGTCCGTACTAAATGAATAGAGACAGGTGCAAATGCTCCTAATGGTTGTCGTTGAAATTATGTAGCATAACTGTATGGTGACGAGTCCATTGAACTTATGTTGTCAAGCAAATCTCTAATGATTTGTACTTTGTCACGGAAGAAGTTTGCAAATAGGTCCGGTAGGTCTACTGGAGAGAAGGTAGTTAGGAAGTGGGATTAATTTGTTCCTTGACATTAATTTGTTACTTATCTCGAAGAGCTCATTGCGGCTGGAACTCTCCGTGATCTTAGTACTGTAGTGGGATAATTGTGCTGAATGGACTATATTTGTGACGTTGTTCGTAGCGGCTTCATCGATTCGTTTATGAATAGTGACTCTGGTGGAAAGCCACAGCCTCTCAGCTTTTCGGCGATGTCTTTTAGCAGTGCGAAGCTGATCCCTAACACTTCAGAACCGATTTGTTGTATTGATAATCTGCATTTGGTGGCTGGGGAATGTTTTTCAAGCAATGAACGCAGGCAGTTATCGAGTTCTTCTGCTGTAGGATGTAAGTTGTTAGTTTGTTTGGATGTCATGCATGAATTTGATTCTATTTATCATACGGAGGTTTTTCTTAGTAGTAAATAAAGGTGGAGGGCTAGGGACTGATACGTCGAGATGGCATATAATGCAGAGATGATATGAAGCAAGTTAGTGGGATAAAAGGATGGATTGCAGAATATTATCATTAGATCTATGAAGAAACCAGTCTAAAATGTGATCAAGTTTATGGGCGGGTTGGCTGACTGACTGTTCAAGGTTGAAAACACGAATGGGATCTAGGAATCTAGGAGTTTTGACGTGTATGGGTTTCCAGGACAGTCAATGTGAACGTGAAATCTTCAAGAATAATTAGGTTTCCACCTGTCGAATTTCCATACTCCAGAAGATTCGGAAACTGCTCCAAAAGGAGAGGTTCAGTCAGCTTGTTTTTTCTACTAGGAAGAGGGCGGTAGAGACAGAAAAGATGGACTGACCTTTGTTCCAGTGTGAGTGTTGTTTGGAATAGTTCAAACGATAAATGAAGGTTGTGTTTTACTTAAGGCATTTTATCATGGAAGTCTTTGTGATGACAGCAATTCCACCTCCGCGAGAGTTGCGGCGGAATGACTTAATGGAGTAATTGGTGGGCATTAAATCTGCGAGCTTGAGTTCATCGCCTGATTTTTTTGCCATGTTTTTGTCAGGAAAAAGACGTCGATATTATGGTCGTTTATAAAATTAACTATTTCTTTGAACTTTTCAGGTGATCCTACTGATTGTGTGTTGAATAATGCAATACGTAGTGGTATCCCTGGGACAGTTGACACAACGGTTTTCAAATATATAAAATTTGCAGTAAAATCTACCTCAATAGAAACGCACTTGTTATTAACATCCATGCATAAAAGACAACATATATTAGTATATGATATCAACTATATTAAGGTGTCGAATATATATATATATATATATATATATATATATATATATATATATATATATATATATATATATTACTTATGGAATTTTTAGCAAAGTCTTTAATAAGAAAACGTGTGAAATAGACATAATTTGCTGGTTACGGTTCGTTGTTGCCTGTTTGGAAATCCAAAAGATAAACGGCTTTGTTTATTTCAAAGTCACTGAGGAATGTCTTTAAAGTTTCCCAACGGTACCAGTGTGTGTACAAGACCGTACATGAATACAGATATTTATTTTCTGACCAGCATGTACTTCTATCTTCAGACTTCAATGACAATTTTGCTACATTATATTCGATTTCTCTTTAACATTTCTAACAGTAGGTTCATGAAAGCTAGCGCCAGGCTCCAAAATAAATACAACTTACGGAAAGGGTGGTTCATGTCTGAACACCAGATCTAGATCTGCCTTAAAAAAAAAAAAACATGTGTCGTTTTCTATATTTTTTATTAAGAATTGCTCTAAATTATGTGAAACTTTAAAGTTATCACAGTTGAAGAAGCAGCCTAGACAGATACAAGTCAGATAATTCTTTGAATATTTGCAAATTATGTGAGTTTTGTTTCTTTAATACACTGATATCAACCGTGAGAAATGATGTAAATGCAAGCAAATTACCCTTTCTATTCACTTCCACGGTACATTAATATGCTGCCGATTGTGTGGGATATGCCTATACTCATAAGAGGAACGATATATTCATTTTATATTCCATGTACACTTTGAAACCTGCACTTTATTAAAACTAACACTTACAATGAATAAACATTTGGTTTGACATTACAACGTAAACTTCATTCTCTAAAAGCAATGTAATGTTTTGCAAGAAAACGGATTCGGTGAGTAAGAACCATTCGTAGACAATAATGGCATAAGATGACATTTATGCGAATATTTTGAACCGTAGCAAAGGCATGTTGATGCTAAGAACGTAACATATTAAAGCTGCTGCCAAATCACTTAATTGAAAAAAAGGAATGCGTTAAACAGTGTTGACCTGATGTTAAGTTGGTTTTCAATGAAAATGGTGTCCCTAAAATATCCAATCTGATCAACGACCACCACTATGAACACCATGAAAATAATTTTTAAAATATCTCACTTTCAAGATAGACTCATAGTGACCATCTTCAACATTTTGCTAAATTAGCCACTTAAAAGATATGGTAATGTTGAAATGGACGTTCTGCTGGACCGCTTTCTATCATCTGTTCTTGGTCCTAAAGGAAGATGCTCATATGATCTCACAAGATGAATGCAGTGGTGACCATCTTGAAATATAGGTGCTATCGTCTTTGTGCCAAGCGAATGAATTAATCATATTAGTCTGCATTATTCTGTATTAATCTTATTATTCTGTGTTAAGCCTATTAATCTCGATTTGTCACTGAAATAAGTATTGTGATACGTTTACTTATGGCTACTAATCCCGCATAGGCGGTCATTCGGACAAAGTGGCTTATACTAAAACAGTTTTTGCAATATGTAGTTTGTTGTGAATATTCATTATGCACAACTGACCACTAACATGACAGCACTATTAGGAACAGGTTTGAAAAGATTTGCTCCTTCACCTTCAGGTGAACTCAAAGGTCACTTAGTACATTTGTGTATATCATCAAGCTTATCAAGACAAGTATCTGTATAGGTACATACAAACTTTGACCAGACATTTTATTTACTAGAATTTTTATAAACAAGTTGATGGCACCCTGAACTTTATTTCAGAGTCAGAAATCTGTCTGGACTCTGTGGTTTTTTTTCAAACAACTGTAATGTATTGGTTGTGACTTTGATAAAAATTAAACATATATATTGATGTTATAAAAGCTAGCTGATAGAGAGATGCATTACCAATAAAGCTAAGTCACTGATGATACCTTATATTTGTTTATATTACCGGAAGTTGTTTCAGTCTAAATCAAAGTGATCTACCTTAGCTTCTGGAAAGAACCATATAAGCCTGTACGAGTTATCTACCATAGACCAGCTAAATAACACAATATGGCTCAGATCCGGACTGTACCAAAACAACATGCATATGAATGTATATCGTGCGAGTTAGATATGTATTAGGTTATATGTATATATATGCATACATGTATGTAGCAGGTAAATATGTATGTATGAGGAACAGCAATTACAACATTACATGTAGTTTAAGTAGTAGTAGTTGTGGTTATCAGGGGTTTTGGCCGGTGCTTGAGACCTCTTTGGTTGATGATGATGATGATGATGATGATGATATATATATATATATATATATATATATATATATATATATATATATATATATATATATATATATATAAATATATATATATATATATATATATATATATATATATATATATATATATATATATATATATATATATATATATATATATATATATATATATATAATGCCGCTTACGTATAGTATGATGTCTCACCCAGTCACATTACCCTGACACCACACTAATCCTAACTCTAAACGCTTAATGCCGAGCGCAAGCGTAGCAGCCGAAGTACCATTTTTATATCTTTGGCATGACTCGGCTTGGGTTCTAATCCGCTACCTGCCGCATCAAAGGCGAACACAGTAACCACTAGGCTACCTGAGCGGTCAGTAATGCATTATTCCTTCTATTACTCTCTCTCTCTCTTTCTCTCTCTCTCTCTCTCTCTCTCTCTCTCTCTCTCTCTCTCTCTCTCTCTCTCTCTCATACATCACAAACATCTTCTGGCAGTATCTATTCGCTTTTTAAGTTTGTACAATTTCTAAAGATAACTTCTTTTCCATCTTTCTTGTAAAAGAACATCTTATATTTAACCGCTCAGGTAGCCTAGTGGTTAGAGCGTCCGCCGCGGAAGCGGGAGGTCGCCGGTTCGATCCCAGGCCGAGTCCTACCAAAGACTTACAAAAATGGTACTAACAGCTGCCTCGCTTGACGCTCAGCATTAAATGGTTAGTGTTAGGACTGGTCGGCCTGGTGTCAGGATAATGTGACTGGGTGGGACATCATGCTACATGTCTGCGGTATGATGCCCCAGTGCTAGATATCACTATAAACTACCTCATTGAGACATCATAGCGATATAACTGAAAAATTGTTAAAGCTACGTTAAAAAATCTTGATCAAACAAATTAATATTGGCAGACCTGAACACTTTCCTTTAGACTATCTTTGTATAGCCTCTTGTCCGATGCCCACTAGCAACCCTTATTTACCTTTACCTGTTTGGTCCAATTGTTTTGTCTGAATGTCTGAACAAGGACTCGACATTCCTGAATGGTTGATAATATATAATAATATCACTGGTCAACAGTGAAATCATTACTGACTTGAAAAGGCCCTAATCTGTAGTATTTTGGTGTGCCGAACACGAATATAACCGTGAAATTTTTTTATTGGCTCTAGTTTTGAAGATATTCATATACCTCATTTTCTATGTTTCACTGTGTAAATTTCTCCAGTAGGACTGCAGCAACATCCGGAATAATGATGTAACATTGCATAATACCATCATGCTCACATCATCCACAGTTGATTGCATCATTTTCTGATGCAATGCAATACTAATGCCATGCGGCTGCTGAAGTAAGTTGACGTCAGCTGTGTACTATACATGTGTAGGCCTATTATACTAATGCCAGGCGGCTGCTGAAGCTGACGTAAGCAGTGTACTATATAAAGCCCAATCAGATAGGTTCAGCATTTAAAATATTTTAGACGTTGTGCGAGACAGTTCAAGCTACTGTTACATAAAACTTATTATTTTATCCATTTACGTACAATAAAGAACAGTAATGCCTCGAAAGTGTGTTAATACCGCGGACAATTTTTGCTATATTTGTGGGGAAGTGACATTTGCCAACCAGAAGAAAAGTATCAATTCTCAAGTGAAGAAGGCATATCATCTTTACTTCGGATGCAAGGTTGGTGACCAAGACAAGCCTTGGGCTCCGCATATATGCTGTGCAACATGTACAACACAGCTTTCACAGTGGTTGAATTGCAAAAGGTCATCAATGCCGTTTGCAGTCCCAATGGTGTGGAGAGAGCCAAGCAACCACCTAAATGACTGTTACTTCTGCTTGGTTCCTCCACTTTCCGGCGGAATAACGAAGCGAAAGAAGTCGAGAATAGTCTACCCAAACATTCCGTCTGCATTGAGACCAGTTCCACATGGCGAGGGACTTCCTATTCCAGAACCTCCAGCAGAATATTCTCTTGATTCATCTGACGAAGACAAAGGTGAGTCGACCTGTTCTTCTCCTGGTCCATCAGCATGCAGTGATCCAGATTTTCACTGTGGTGCATCATCAACCCCACACAGAATAACACAGGAAGAACTAAATGACCTGATTCGTGATTTGGACTTATCAAAGAACAAGGCAGAATTGCTAGGATCAAGACTCCAACAATGGAATCTTCTAGAAGAAGATGTCACAATTACTGCATAACGAAAGCGCCACCAGCAATTGGAGCCTTTCTTCAGAAAGGAAAGTAATCTGATATTCTGTTCCAATATTGAGGGCCTCATGAATGCTTTAAAAATCACTCATGACCCACAAGAATGGAGACTATTTGTGGACTCTTCGAAACTGAGTCTCAAGGCTGTGCTTTTGCACAATGGAAACATTCTTCCATCTATTCCAGTAGCGTATGCTGTCCACATGAAAGAGACATACGATAACTTAAGGCAGCTACTGAATTCCATTGAGTATAGCAAGTACAGCTGGCACCTCTGTGGTGATTTGAAGGTAGTTGCCCTTTTAATGGGACTGCAGCAAGGATATACAAAGTACATGTGTTTCTTATGCGAGTGGGATAGCCGAGCAAGGGAAATGCACTACATGAGGAAGGAATGGACTCACAGGCAGAATGTAGCCATTGGAGAGAAGAATATCCAACACCCAGCTCTGGTTGAGGCTCAGAAAATATTGCTACCACCCCTTCATATCAAACTAGGTTTGATGAAGAACTTCGTGAAAGCCATTGACCGGACTTTGCCAGCATTCCGATACCTGCATGAAAAATTACCTCGACTCAGCGAAGCAAAGATTAAAGAGGGAGTTTTTGTGGGTCCTCAGATTCGAGAGCTTTTCAAAGATGACCGGTTCAACAACTTGCTGGAAGGTGACGCGAAACAAGCATGGAATGCTTTTCGCCTAGTTTCTACAAACTTCCTCGGAAATGTTAGGGCAGAAAACTATAAGGAACTAGTAGAAGACATGTTGATGAAGTATAAGAAACTTAGCTGCAATATGTCTCTAAAGATTCACTTCCTTCATTCCCATTTGGATTTCTTTCCTAGCAACTGTGGTATTGTTAGTGATGAACACGGCGAACGTTTTCATCAAGATATCGCAACAATGGAACAAAGATACCAGGGAAAATGGTCCACTACAATGCTGGCTGACAAACTGCTGGACACTCCTCAGAGATGCTACCGAACAGCTGTACAAGAGACAGGCGAAGAAACCTAAGATGTAGTCAATGACTTGATTTTTTATTGGTAGGCTATTACAGTTGACCTTTTACTATTGGAATGCATTTCGTTATGTAAACATTAATTTCTTGCAGATTACAAAAAAACTAGAGCCAATTTTGCAATTTGACTGTCATATTCGTGTTCAGCACATAAAAATTGATAAGAATTGACTAATTTTATTTCAGTAACATGACTTTTGTAAAAACTTGTTGTCCAGTGTATTTAGTGCTTAATTTGCCCCAATAGTCCATATTATTTTCGTTAAAGCATTTATTTGGCATCTATTATATCCATTTAATATCTCAAAGCCGACATGATTTAATTTCATTAAAACCAATGGTTTCTTCGGATCCTGTTTCAAACTGATCTTCTCTACCAAAATGTAGTGTTTCCCAGTCGAGAATGCGAATGAACAAAACATCAATAAAACTACATCGGGAATTATTTAGTTTCCTTTTACTCTCGCGACCCTCATGATCACTGTTCAAATTATAATTATTCCATAAAATATAATTCTGTTCAATTATTTGTATCACGCCATTGCAAAGCTCGCAATTTTAAGAGAAAACCTAATAATTAAGAAAATACAAACCGTTTGAAAAATCTGTAGGTATTGCAAAGAAACGATTAAAGTGAATCGTACATATTACATCAAAATAGTAACATACCATTTTTGTTTCACAAACGTTAAAAATATTTATAATCACTAGATATTTTATTATCCTTTTGGGACGATCTCATACTAAATTTTGTGAAACAAAATTAATGTTTAGTGGGGGGGGGGGGCTGACGTAAATATATCTCTGAAACGCTATAAATGATGGTATTTGAAAAAATGGCATGTATGTCTTCTGAAAGACACAGTTGCCCTAACGTTTCTAAAAATAATAACAGATACCCTAACATGCATCACTTTCAGAATAATTAACATAAAATTCAAATGAAGAGACATTTATGGTATGTGTATGTTAACAATTTATGTAGAATACATAGTATATTAAAAGGTATTAATAGAGGCACGCGCGCGCGCGCGCGCACACTAACACACACACACACACACACACACACACACACACAGTTTAACAGTTTTATACTTTATTATTTGTTATGCACTTTTAGAAAACAAAGAAATAATATATTATGTCTTGGTATAGTATTGATGAATGTTCAATATTTCATCAGAATTCAATTTATATAATACAAAATTATGGTGCTCATAATACCTATAATCAAGTATTTTATAAATAATTAATCATACAATGTTGAGAATTGATTTTAAGATACCATTTACATTTGATATATTGAGTATACTTTTTTATGATATTAATTTATACTTTCACTTATTAAGTCATTCTGTAAATTTGAATAAAATAAAAAAATATATATGTGTACATGTATATATATATATATATATATATATATATATATATATATATGTGTGTATATATGTATATGTATATGTATATATATATCTATATATATATATATATGTGTGTGTGTGTGTGTATATGTATATATGTATGTATATGTATATGTATATGTAAAAAAGTATATGTATACAAAAAGGAAAGTGATATCCCTGGATTCTACTTAAGTATGCTTGATAATTGTAGGCAGAAGTTATTTTTAATACAAATAATAATATGTAGGTTATATATATATATATATATATATATATATATATATATATATATATATATATATATATATATATATATATATATATATATATATATATATATATCTTGGTTTCTTTCATAGGAATCCGGAATGACTGTAAATATATGTTAATGAATTACTATGTCGTCATGCGAATGCATATAACGCCGGTTGAGTAGCATCATGTTTCGGTGATGTGTGCTTAGTCGTGAGGGAATATGGTCTCTTGTTTGCAGGCAAGGAGATAGGGGCCATTTACCGCGGACCGGAGTTTAAATCTCCATAGAGTTCCAATTAAAACATTTCAGACTGTATGATATTATTATTTGTATTAAATATTGATATTAATTCTGTCTCATATTATCAAGTATACTTCTGTACAATCCAGGAATATCTCTTTTTTTTTTTGTTCAGACTGATGTATATTTATAATTCTCTTTGTGACATATATATATATATATATATATATATATATATATATATATATATATATATATATATATATATATATATATATATATATATATATGTATGTGTGTGTGTGTGTGTGTGTGTGTGTGTGTACTTTTCCTCTGAACTTGTCAGTACCTGTTCTTTTTTATGAATGGAATAATCAATTTATCATCTAATAATCACAGAACCGGACATTATTTAAGAACCGTTAATTTTCATTATTCAGGGCAAAGATCTGCCAAATAAATATATTTTTCGTAGAATATTGTTTCAGCATCTTGCAACATGCTTAGATAATCTTATAACTGTAGACCTATGAGAAAGGAAACCTCGGTGTAAACATATCCATGTCGGAATAGTTTATAGGATAACGTAATCTGGAATTAATGATTATTAAGAGTTTTCTTCCATATTTTGTATCTTTAAAACATAAAGAGGTGCAGAGACTAATTTGTGTCTGTATTGGCAGCTGAAGATGAAATGAATAAACAATGCCTTTATTGTAATAATAATTGCTGATACTTCTTCTGCACCCGATACCTACAGGGTAAGAGTCAAAATTATGTCAGTTTCTTAATTAAATTTCTTTTGATACGATATTAAAAAGATCCAGTTTATTTGGTATATAATGGGAAGTTTAAAACTCTTAAGGACAGAATCTTTTACTTAAAATATTGTGAATTTCATACCTTGTTAGAATGTAAGGCTGTATCTGCTTGTGGATGTTCATAAACTGACAAAGGTTTGGAATTCATAACAATTTCAAAATGGTAGGATGACCACATAACCTGGACGTGGCTGATACCTGGTTAAAGTCTGAATACGTTTCGTTTATGTGGGATTTTATTTAGTACCAAATAAAAGTTGGGATGTAAAATATGTTTTCAGAGGAAGAGGAATTCTTTTTAATTTAAAAACTTGCATCGAAATTAAAGATGGAAAAACATAGGACCAGAAAAATGTTTCAGTTTCATATCATTTAATGAATATCTAAATGCACTCAAGACTGTCTCTTTTCTTGCAAACTTGTGTTGTAATAGATATAGAACGCTTCAAATTGGCAGAAATTGAATTAAACGTTTTAATACTGTTTACCATCACCACGAAAATGTAATGTACTGCATCGATTTCTTACTTCTTTAACAGTATCCATTTTACATATACACTTCTAAAATGATACATTCAATAGATTTCATCCAATGCATTTCGTTTTTCAAATATTTCTAATTAAAGTCATATGAAAACCTTCAACATGACTCTTAGGCCATATTTTAGGTGAAGACCGCAAAAACTCTTCTGCTTTCCATTTTACATCGGATGACACACTAGGGTGTTTGGAAAAAAAAGCAAGTTTCTTTTCCAACCCTTGGTTCAGTCGCAATTTTCCTTCTTTGTACTTGTACAAGTCTTTGCATAGATCATCATATATGATCTTCCAGTGCAAGGACACGACGGTCGGATGGAACCTGGTCATCTGAGTACTAATTCCACGCTGGACGGTCTTCTCTGTTTCTGACAACTGATCCAAGGGTGTATCACGCATGTATATTTGCGAAATATTGGCAAGCGTTTTGGATTCTATCTTTTGCAACAGTTGCATGGCTTTTTTCTTGATGGGTTGTGGGACATGTCTATTAAAGCTATTAAACCTGAGTTTGGGCAGAAATGAAAGGTCACAATTTGGATCAAGATACAAATTCTTAGATGCAACGTCAATATCGTGTTCTTCAAGTTTCCAGTACAAGGCAATGACAGTTGCGTGAAAATCAGCAAGCCCGTCAGCTGTTACCGGCCTGAGTGTTTTTAGTGCTCTCGTATCGGTCTCAGATATTTTTACCACCGGAGTGTCGGCCTTGTATTTTCTCTGGATATCTTTTGTGATGATCTCCCGAACCTGTTTTCTCTGTTCTATTACATTTTGTCTAATTTCCTCTGGTCCGTAGGTTTCTATGTCATACAACAAATGATCTAGATTTTGAGGGGAAACAAACGTCTCTGGATTGTTTAGGTCGCACTGAAAATCTTTCAGAAAGGTCCGTATATTTCCGTACTTGAGCTTTTGTAATACCCTTGGGTAATCCAAAATATCTCTGACACTGACATCCTTCAATGCCTTTATCTAGGAAAGAAACTTATTACATGAACATCATTAGAAACCTACCTGACATATATACGACTCGATCCATGCCAAAAAACTGATGCATTATTCAAGTAGGGTTATTTAGTGTGTTGCATGTTTAGACAACATAAAATGATTAAAGAACGAAAAGAGTACATCTTTATGTTCGCTGTTTTCATGTTTTGTTATAATGAGAATGTTCTGATTAATCAGAGGCTTATTCCTGATTAATAAATGTAGGTTATAGGTGTAAACAGGTTTAGGTGGCAGGGTACAGTTTCATAAATTGGCCCCTGGCACACTTCTTAACTTAATGGTATGGTGTGACGTTTCAGCTATTATTGTTTACAACTTAAAGATATGGATATATTTGCGAACAAAGTCTTTCGGACTTATCTTGTTCTTAAAATTGATGTTAGGCATGTACACTTTCCATAGCTAATCTGCAGTATTTTGGTAGTGAAATACCAATAGTCGGCTCGGAAGAAGAGATCGCATCCCATAGCAGTGAACACATGGGTTTGGGGAGAAGTAGAATATCTCAAAAACGTCTTGAATGACAACTATTTTCAATAGTATCAGCCTGTTAATACACACTGTTTGCATAATTGTTTTCTAGCAAAATGGCTTGTGTTTGCACTGTGAGCATCACATGGTGTCAATAATGACCTTCGGACATGACAATTGCAGATATAAATTTAGGATTGGGGTGCATACACTTTTTTCTGCTATGAACTGCCATTGACAGCTCTGGCTTTGTTGAAAAAGTTTATAATTTTTTGTTAAGTATACCTGTCTACAAATATGGACCTTTCTGACCTCAATTTTGTATTTGATTTTGTATGATGTTGTTATACTCGGTCGCTGATTGCGGCATTACATTTGTACATATAAACTTGCCTCTGCCCATTAGTAAAAATGTAGTTAGACACTGGTTTCTGCGAAACATTCGCATGTAGCTCTACTCAATTCAGTTTCATCTTCATTCTGTTATGGGATTATGCAAATCTAGTAGCCGATATCATACCAGCAGGCAGGAACCACATGTCATGTGCAGAAGTTCAACAAGTTAACAAAGCTCATGGTTTTATGGATGGGGGTTGGGAGTGGTGTGGTACCGTCTGATACATGTTACAGAGACGTGCTGTGGACGCATCTAGACAAATAATGTGGACAATGTTAGTTTTAGCGGCGACGAACAATTTGTCTTGGTGACAGTCTATTGAGTGAGATAGCAATATTATTGTTGTTATCATATATTAGTACTGGTTTTCAGGCGAAAAATGGAAAACAAGCCTATACATATATTTATAATTTTTAAGTCATTCATACCAATGAGGTAGTTATTAGTAAAGCAACCATTTGTCACTGAAGCTAATCCGTCCTCATATTTGTTGCCTGAATGTGTGCTTAGGTAATACAGCAATTGTCATATTTTCAATACAGGATACATTGCAATATACATACCTCATCTTCATCTGTTATGGTGTCATATTCCGTCCCTGAACCGTATTTTGCGATCATGATATTCAGAACTGTCTTTACGGCCTCCCTGCGTCTAAGCTTACGTCTTTCTTTCACAGCAGGATCGATGTCAAGTTCGATCTCCTCTTTGACCAACTCTGCAAATTTGTCCATCTGACAGTTTTCTTCTAGATATCTAAAACATAACAGAACTAGTCCGAATTCGTAAAGGTTCGGTACCAATACTGACAATACAATGCATACAGATGATGCAGTTTGCTTAGAAAGGACAGTGTTTGAGAACTAGAATTCAAACCGTGTTCTTGAAACGATAGCATGACTTTTACTTTAATGATGCATCTGAGTCAGCTGCTCTAATTTGTTTGTCTTTGCTCCGCATAAGACATTCATTTCCTGCCTGTGTTTATGTCAATGGCTGCTAAATGTGTCTAGTTACAGAACATAATGAAGTCAGTGTACAGCCCAATGTGTTCCTCATGACCATGGTTTGAGCATTGGACAAACTGAAAATGCGTTAATTGACTTTACAGACACATAATATAATTATGTTAAATGCGTTTAAAATCAGTAATACAAATAAATGGTGACGTCCAAATGAAGACCAGATGGAAAAGCATATGACCAATTTGTGAAATGAATTTCTGTAGCTACTATTTTTATATGAATGACCATCATTCATTAGTCACCTGTAAACGATCCAGCTTCTGGTATGTTGCTTCTTAGAATATTGAAATACTTAAAGCGTCAACATTCTTCAATTAGGGAATCCAGATATGTTTGGTTTAATTTATAAAGTCTGTTTCTGTCATACCTTTTCTGATTTTCTAAAACATCTGGTATGAGGGCAATGACGTCACCACTAGTATAATCATTCATTTCTGGCGTCATAGGTCTTTTCGCCCAGTAGTCATTTTCTCTCTTGTCCCACTCTATCTAAAAGGCAAAGCAGCATACTAAATAAATGTGTGTGTTTTAACGTAGCTTTAACATTTTTTGTAAGTAATATCGCTACGTTGTCTGCAGTGTGGCAGATTATAGTGATGTTTAGCATTGAGCATCATGCGGCAGATGTGTGACATCATGTAACATCCAGTTACATTATGCTAACACCACGCGGACTAGTTCCAACACTTAACTTCTCAATGCTGCCAGAATAACGAAGCAGATGCTAGTATCATTTTTTAAATTTGTTTACAAATAAGTCTTTGGTATGACTGCCGGTATTCAAATCAGCAACCTTCCGCATTCAAGACGGACGCTCCATCCAACCATCCAATTAGGCCACCAGAGCGGTATACACACACACAAACACACACACACATACACACACACACACACACACACACACACACACATATATATATATATATATATATATATATATATATATATATATATATATATATATATGCATGTATGTATTTCATGTCACTGTCCAGTTACAGTGTTAGTTCATTTTGATAACAATATGCATCAAGATGAGAGATTATGTGATAACCAATTGACTTTGGGCCAGAAAAAGGACAATTGTTCGAACATATCTAAAATTTTGATGCGTGTTGCTTTAAGTCGAATTTGTATGTGCAGCAAATCAAAAAACTTAAAATGATGATGCTCAATCCATATTTGCTAATTATTTTACGAAACAGATTTCGTTTTAGGTCTATATTATTAAATAATTTATCACATCACTTTATAATGTTTCTTGCATGGCTTTAATATATCATGGTCTGGCCGAGTCACAATACAGTTAAGATATCATGGTCTGGCCGAGTCACAATACAGTTAAAGTATTGTATTCTATAAAGGCGTTGTAATTTGACGGGACTGACTTGTACAACCTTTTACAGAACTGAGTCTCTATTGGGTTGTTTTAATTGTACCCACTCCTTCGTGACCATTTATTTGACTTTAGTTCATATTTGTATTAGGTTTGCATTGGTACGAATAATTTGTAACTGATAAATATTCGAAGGAAAGTTGTGATGTATGAAAATAAATTACAGTATTTAAAAGACGTTGAAAAAACCTGGAAATCGTCCTTTCCTTCATACACTTTAGCAGTGGCGGAATAGGTCCTGCAAAGTTCAGCAAGCTTACGTCGGTATGGAAGTTCACGTCCCTTGTGTTCCTCAAACACAAGATGTGCTATCTGTGAGGAAGAAATGTGGATAACAATTGTACATATAAATTGACATATTTGTAAAGTTACATCCTTGAACCAAACCTGCTATTAAATCAACATTTTACGTCTAGAGCATTTAGAATTAACTGGCTTAAATATATGCACATAAAACCCCCACACTATGCATGCATACATGTATGATGGGGCTGCGGATGGCTGAAAGACCTAACACGCATGCCTCTACCAAAACTCGCATCTTATCTGTCTGCTTGAGTTTTAAGTCACGGGGTCCATCAAAGTGGATATGTCACAAAGCGTGCCCGTAACATGCTATGGGTCTGTGGTTTGTGATGGGGTTTTTCCGGGTTCTTTCTCTTCCATTCACACTAGCCATTACGTGTAGCCTATGCAGAGTTGCCAGATCAGCGGTTGTTTCGCCCAATAGGGCTCCTTTCTAAATTTGGTTGCGGGAAATTTTTCTAGATTTCGGGTTACGGTATTTTGGGCCGGTTCTGATTTGTGTCGCCGTAATTTGGGCTGCATAAAATTGTTATTAAATTATCAACATCCCATTTCAAATGGGCGCTAGTGACAATAATATCTAAAAAAAATCTTAATGAATCCATTATTCTGGACGCATCTCCATAGATGTTATCTGACATACTTAAACAAATTATTAAATTCCGGAACCGGAAGAACGAAGCGCGCTTCTAATTCAATATTTTAATTAAGATAGCATCAGAGTTGCCAGATACGCGTTTTTTTTCTTCGCCCAATTGAGCTCCTTTTTAAATTTGGTTGAGGGAAAGTTTTCTAGGTTGCGGGTTGCAGTTTTTTGGCTGGTTTCTGATTAGGGCTGCATCAGATTGCTATTAAATTATCTGCATTCAATTTCGAATTGGCGCTAGTGACGATAATATCTAAAAATCTTAATGAATCCATTATTCTGGATGTATCTCCATAGATGTATCTCACATTATTTTATATTTTTTAAATTTCGGAACATGGAGAACGAAGCGCGCTTCTAATTTCAAATTTCACTTAAGCTAGCATATCAAAAGCATATCAATGCTGGTAACTGTAGCCTGTAGGGCGGAGGCACGATTATCACTTTATCACTGTTATAATATTGTTAAATTTATGTTATTTGGTTCTTATTCACTCTTCAGGTTTTAATATATAAATTGGGCGGTTTGGGGGTTGCTTTTTATACACGGCGGGAATTGAAAAAAGTAAAGCAACACTGAGTCTATCTTTGGCTACAAAACGGCGCTAAACCAACACACACACACACACACACACACACACACACACACACACACACACACACACATACATACATACATACATACATACATACATACATACATACATACATACGAGTCAATACTGAAGCAGGGATATAGTTAGATCTTAAATATTTCTAGCTTTTAAATCATATTCTGTAAGGAAATAACACATTTCAAACCTTATTTCTTTACACCTTATTATGCTGGCGCGTTTAGTGGTATTTTCAAATAGTAGCGTTAATAATTACCTGCGTATCAAAGACGTTATTGAGCTTGATACCAAACTGATGGAAAAGAGCTGCGCTGTCACTTGAACAGGAATGAATCACCTAGAGTAAAAATAAGACCTAATAGCACTGAATTTTTTAAATCAAGAGTAATTAAGTCATTTTAGTTCTCTATCTGAATTGTTTAGACTAGCTGAGATATTGCAATGATTATGTCGTAATACAAAGTTGTAGTATAGTTTCCACTTTTCAGTCCTGAATGCGAACGAAAAAGATTCTTGAATGGAAGGCACTGTATTTGTAACAACAACCATAAACTTGTCATCACCCTGAAAATAATGTTGTTAGAAAAGAACGTGCCATGAGCTATTCAAAAATGTCATTATGGTAAAGTATATCCCGTTTTCTTCTGTAAAGGATGGATATTAATATAGCAAGTCATGTGTTGAGCAACATTGAGCAACAAAATAGCAACATTTTTTGCATAACTATGTACATATATTAGATGATTTATATCATTCAGCATCTTTACGGAATCTGTTTTGTCTTTGATCAGGAATTTAAACCGAAGTATATAATATATAAATAAATTTGATGGCAGAAACCTTAGTATAAGATCTTATATCGTATCCTGTTTAAAACGTCATCCTCAAATATTAACAAGTTACAATTCGAGACTACATTCCAAATACAACAACTGATCTCATTTTCTCGTTTGTTGTTTTATTACCTTCACAATTTCAGAAGATCTAATAATTTCATCGAGTCCGGTATCCTTGAAAAAGCTTTTGTCTTGCTCTTTTTCATTCTCCATAACGTCAAAGAGGTATACATCTTCTTCAAGTGTTCCGATTTGTATAAGCGTTAGCACCCCTGTGCTGCTAAGGTGGATGCCCTCAGCATCCAGAAATATAACTTTTTCCTGTTTTATTTTCCTAACTACTGGTGTGCACGCTCCTTTCTCTCTTGGGGAGAACACTAGAACAGTGGGTTTTGAAGCCATATTCAACATCTAAAACCCGAAATATATGTTGTAATCTGCAAAATAGAAAAAATACTAGTTATATCCTGATTTTCCAAATGAAGATACAAAATAAATTTGATTAGATACAGGGGCAGAGTCATAACTATTTATTTGGAGAAGTTTCTGCATTTTAAGTGTTTCCATGGCATATATTTAGGCATCTAAATCACAAAGAATACTTGCTAAAGAAACGTTCTGATGGCTTCACGCTCATTTTCGGGGGAGGGGGAGTCATTCGTTCTATCACTAGCTCCACTTCCGAATTCTTGCTAACTTATTATTATTATTATCATTATTATTATTATTATTATTATTATTATTATTATTATTATTATTATTATTGTTGTTGTTGTTGTTGTATGTGTGTTTGGATTTTAAAGTAGCTTTAACAAACAACGGCGTGACATACAAAATTGATCTTGCCAGAACCGCGGCGACACTAGTATCGGTCAATGTGGGAAAAGACACTCAAAGATGTTAATCATTTATTAAAAATGAGTTTTATTAAACACTGATATATAGTGCTAGCATGGTGAATTATACATGCCAGTTTAATGCATTGTTCGCAATTGAAAACGTCAATTGATGTGTGACGTTACATATGTCTGGTATGGGATACTCCCAATATTTAATTAAACCATTATAGTAATCCCACCTAGGCTCTATTTTGTTGGAAGTTAAATGTTGTGAACAATAGATGTAAAACTCCGAAACCCCAGTCAGTAAAGCCGACGGTTTGATGGCTAATATACAAACAAGGTTGAAATTCAATGAATAACAATTTAAGAACAATTGAATAATCAAAAGACTCAAATTTCCATTTTCATTCCTTCCGTTTTATCCCTTAATAAGCCTATTGCATAACTTGGTTAGTGGTGTGAGATTGATTTCTACCGGTCCTTGTATTCTACTCATCTGTAGAATCCTTCCTCTCTTTTATTTCTCTCATTGTCATCTCCTCTTCCTCGACGACCTTTCTGTAAATTCCGTCTCCTTCTCTTCATCATCGAGTTCTCTAGACTCCTTCATCTCGTCCTCCACTTTCTCTGCCACTGCTATACTTCTGTATTTTTCTACTCTCTCGGCTCAATTCTGTCTCCAATTCTTGAAGACTTGGAAACCATGCATCCGGAAGTTCTCTGTCCCTTAAAACGCTTCTTGTGAAAATAAAAAACCGTGCAATCTTATTTCTTAGCACCGTCATCTCACACTACACAGCCTATCATCGACTATTAAATTGCTTCGGTCACGCATTGATTCGCATCGAATACCCATACGTTCTTGTATCGTAAACCAAACGACATAATACAGCACGGTATCAATTGCTTTCTTATCGATACATTAATAATAAATTTCGTCACGTCAGTAAATGTTTCCAATCCCGTTATACTAAACGATATCGAAATAATCAGACGCATTTATTTACAGCTCACACAAAGTATACAGCTATTCAAATATCTATGATCTGATACATGCTTGAATCCACTGTAACTATCTTAGATACTTCAACTTTGTTTCCAATTCACAATTCAAACATGTGTGCATTCTAACACAACACGCTAATAAAGACACTGGTTTACTGCGAAATAACCTAATTTCGAATTACTAAATTAGTTATGACAACAAGCTAAAACTCTACATAATTAAGTCTCGCAAGTAATAATTATCTCATAAGACTCAAACCCAATCCTCAAATACGCATCTAAATGAAACACTACACATTTTAATTCTACATACTAAACGTTCATAGTAATGGAGCTTACGTAATACAAATAATTACAGTTGTAATGCCGTAATATTCTGCAAAATTTGTGGAAATTACTTACTGTTTCGAAGCTTTGTTTTTCCTTAGAATATACATTTAAGTTATCCCACCAGATTACGAGTGGCTTCATTCTCTGAGAAAACCATATTGTTCCACAATCCTTCCATGCGAAGACTGACTTACCCATACGATTTTGGAAGGTTTCATTCGGGTCTGACTTGTAATCAAGTCCTCTATCTAATGTTTTGATTCTATATCGTTGTAAATAGATCCAAACTATAGTGGACGATGTCCCTTTTGCTGTCTGTCAACGTGGGGACGGTAAAAGCACACCAGTTTACCCCGCAGACATCGCTTTGATCCTGGAATCAGAATTTAACATATAGTTTTGATAAAGGTAAGCCTTTGCGTAGTGACGTAAGTGGTAGCCTTTGCGGACTCAAAGTCCCGGTCTCTGGCGAGTCATGTTAACCTTGTGTAAGAGTTCAACAGCAGCAATCTTTCGAGATCAGAAAAAGACCGCGCTAATATTCCCAAGACATGTAGATTTTAGCTTATACATGTTTTTAAATCGCTGAGGCTTGACAGACATGACATGCTACCCGTCCTAATTTTCATTTGTGCTAAGTAAAACACATATCCTTGCCAACATAAGGAATTACTATCATAATTGTACTGAAAAAGCATTTAGTGCCTGATTAAATAGAACAGTCGCAAGTACCAGTGAATAAACTTTTACTTAATTAACTGATATTCTTTTTGACGCAGTACTGAGTGAAGTGTGAAATATTATTGATGTTCAAAGGGTAAAAAAGCTACTCGATTGTGCAATCATAAACTAATTAGAAATTGTTATTATTATTCCAAATGCGTTAGTGATTTGGGCTGTTGAATTATGAACTTCTAATATACATATTCAGTGTTCCAGCATTATATACTTTTAATGAGTAATCTGTCCTCTACTACAGCTCTGTCTCCTATTCAGGTCATAAATAGAGGAGACTTCCGTTCCTGCAGAACATCACGTTTATAACATATATCAATCCTATTTTCATTAGTTGACTATTAATTGTGGCATAAGGCATTTGCCGTTACAGGTCATTGACATATCACCGCTGTCGACGTGGATTTCTAGTCTCGGACTAGGCTTATGCGTTATGTGAGAAAGCTCGCTAGTAACTTAAAATGGATCGGTGATTTATCTTGGGGTTTTCTAGAGTAGTTCATCCGCCAAATATACTTGCTGCCAAAGGAAAGCCAGGCTATCATGTGCACAGGCCTGCACCTAAGAAATTCTGGGCCCCAGGCAGCTGACAAAGTTCGGGCCCCTTTCGTGTTTCAAATATGTGCGTATATTTTAAAACGCGGGCCCCTATCTAGCTCGGGCCCCTGACAAGTGCCATGGTTGTCCCCCCCTCCCCCTAGGTGCGGGCCTGATGTGCAGAAAAATGGCGTTAAATCCATTACATCAACAACAACAATAACAACATATCGATGCTTTTGCCCAGAAGCTGAGCGGCTAAGACTGAACTTTATCCCAAAACAAATGCTAGCTTATCATTTTTAACGATTTGCGTTTCTTGTTTTCAGTCTTACTCAGATAATCAAATTTATGTAACTGTGACAATTGAAATGCGGACAAATACAGAATATTGCTTTAACGTTTAGTAATTAAGTGCAGTGGGTTCTGATACTGTCTTATTTGAGGGAAAACTCACGAATAGTACTTTTCCTTACTGGATATCTTCAAAGTATAATTTTACTGCTGTCCGTTGGAGAATGATAGGATAAGAATATATATATCTTATAGAGAAATCGTCTTTCTAAAATTCTCTCTCTCTCTCTCTCTCTCTCTCTCTCTCTCTCTCTCTCTCTCTCTCTCTCACACACACACACACACACACACACACACACACACACACACAACTTGCTCCAGCAAGAGTGTAATTCATTTGAAGTGACCTGGATATCAGTGTAATAGAATACATTTGCTACATTTGAAGTGACCTGGATATCAGTGTAATAGAATACATTTGCTACATTTGAAGTGACCTGGATATCAGTGTAATAGAATACATTTGCTACATTTGAAGTGACCTGGATATCAGTGTAATAGAATACATTTGCTACATTTAATTGCACAAAATGTAGCACAGTTTTAGTTTGAAACATAAATATTCAGATATATTAAATTCAGTATAAACTGCGCCCAAGCAAAGTCTACATGCCATACACATGACTATTCGACAGAGGTTACGACGTTATTCATTACATACATTGTATATATTAGCAGTACCTAACATGTTTTTAAGGAAACTATAGTATCAACTCGGCTGTTGATTATCCTATCGAGAGCCAATAAAAGACGTAGGTAATTGCTGGTGGCATGCTGTTAGCACGGTTGACTAACACGTTGTATCAACAGAGATAAAGAAAACAGGGGAGATTGTACTTAAAGGTAGAGGCGTAGCGATGATATTTTGCGCCCGGGGACAAACTATAAAACTGGCGCCCCAGCGATCTTGTGACAGATTTATTACCCTTGTTTTCTTATTATAATGTAACGTTGCAAGCCTCATTTTGGCGCCCCTGTACCTTGGCGCCCGAGGACATATGTACCCCCGACCCACCCCCCTCGCTACGCCTCTGCTTTTGGTAATGGGTGCGTTATCTCAATAACATATATTAAATTTGTCAGCTCAGTCCTTCGGTTTCTGGCCTGCGAGTCATTTATGAAATACTCGAACTGACTAGTATTGATTCATAAATCTGCAAAAAAATCCTTATCCATATATTTGTATTGTCCACTTATACCCAATTTAGATACAAGCACACCCAAATACACACACACACACACACACACACACACACACACACACACACACACACACAGATAGAGAGAGAGAAAGAGAGAGATAAACAGACAGACAGACAGACCGACTGAGAGAGAGAGAGAGAGAAAGAAAGAAAGAAAGAAAGAAAGAAAGAAAGAAAGAAAGAAAGAAAGAAAGAAAGAAAGAAAGAAAGAAAGATAGATTCTCTGGCTGGCTAAGCAGTTGCACTCCTTTGGTGGTAGCTCGACCACCTTTGGTCACCATTTGGCATTCAGCTCTAACATATGGCTCCATAAAGCTTAGGCATGCGCAGCGGCTCCATCCTGAAAAACGGATTGCGACGCTTCGGCGGAGGAACCATAAGCTAGTCGATGGGCAGAAAAGCAATTTGCCAGCAAAGCGCTGTGGAGCGCTAAGAGCACGACGAGACACGTAGGACCTCCTGTTCATCCACTGCATTGAAGTCCATGTCCGGCCGTCTTGACGTTGTCCAGTTGCTGGACGCAGATGGTTTTGGTAGAAAGAGTGCGGCCGACAAAATATGGAACGGCGCCTCATTTAGAACAAAGTAACCACTTTCGCAAGTTAGTCTTGTCATCCACTCATCCACGTTCAGCATCCACTAATGTTCTGTGGTGACTGACAAGCGACAAAGTTGTAGGTGTGGGTACACTGGCAGCCGTATCTGTTAACCTGCACAAAGGCAATTCAGGCCCTTAGGGTCATTCACCTTTGACACGCAGCAGCATTGGAGTCCGACAACCCCCTGAGTGACAGAGCAGCCTTCGTCAGGAATGCACAGATTACCTCGATTTCAAAGCATGAGTACTCTGTGCTCACGTTGGCTGGAATGGAGTGCTAGGAAAGCACGGAGCTGGTCACTGTCACGGCAACCGTCTTATTTTGCTCCAGACTTGCGCCGAGCATGCACTGCTAATCAATCCACAATACAGTAGTCAGCCTCAATACCCGTAACCGAACGTCATAGATGCACCCTCTCTCTAAGCATTGGCATCTCGTCGACTACATCATAGTCAGGAAGAGCGACAGGCAGGATGTGTGTGTGTTACCAAGTCCTTGTGTGGCGCTGACTGCTGGGTTGACCAACGCCTGATGATCACAAAATTCTCCGCATTCACACCAAAAGACGCCCATATAGAAATAAAAAGCTCCTAAACGACTGAACATCACCAAGCTGAAATACATCAGTACCAAACAGTCTCTCGTGAATGCCCTGGAAGAACGTCTGAAATCCACTTCTCTCGACAATCAGAATATGGAGACTGACTGGGCGGCATTCAGAGAGCTGGTCTACAGCACAGTTTCGAGAATGCACATGAAAGCAAATTCAGTGATAGTGGATGACATGCGTCGAACTTCTGAACATCTGAAAGCTCACAACAAATGAATGCAGTTAGGTAAACTGATATTTGTACCCATAGGCAAGTTCAATCCTTTTTGTATACAACAATTATGTCCAATCACATTTATACTCAAAGGCCAGTAAAATCCCTGTGCTAAAGAATAGTTTTGTAATTTGATATTTGTTCCCAGAGTCGGGTCGAATCTCTTTGTTACCCTATGCAAGCTATCCATTCAATCCAGAATCAGACACAAACTTTGTTCTCTGTACAACATTTCACTGACGAACTCCAGGCCAACATACCTATCTGACCTCATCCATGTGTACACAGTAAGATACTTACGCTTCTCTTCTGACAATCGTACACTAATCATTCCCACTATGAAATCGAAATCATATGAACAACATTATATTGCATACCAGAGCCGAGTAACTGAAACGTTTGAATTGGAGAACAGTTCAGCAACATTCTATTGTTAAAGTTTGCGACATCAGCCTTGACTGTACTATAATGTTCGGCATAATATATATCAAATGTGTTTGTGACGATTCTTCATATTGTTGAAAATAAAGCTTATTTACTAAGGGTTCTCATTGTATATACAAGGTCAGAGCCAGATTTCATACAGTTCGATTACTCATTTTAAGTGTTTGATAACTGTGTCTACTTTCAAGATGTGTCTTTGCCCGATAGAAGCAATTTGGATAACAATAATTATAACGACAATTTCCGCAAGCAATTGAATGTTAGCAAACGATGAAGGGGTTGGTAACTTGACACGTGTCACCCCATTATCCCATTGTGAAATGTATGTAATATTTAGATATCTTAGTCAGAGTCAACGTAAGTCACATATCACTTCATTAGGCTTGCCCGGGATTGGCGATGACTGTAGGAGTAATACTAATGCGCACATTATTGATAATTATAATGTTAAATCTAAACCTATTACAAAGTGAATTTGACTGACAAAAGTTAAATTCTTATCAGGAAGTTTGAATGAGCACTTTCATACATTTTCATTTGAGACTTTTGCAGCATAATTTAGCCATCTAAATTTGATAAGGTTATATAAAACATACATACATACATACATACATACATACATACATACATACATACATACATACATATGTATCATTTTGTGGTTTGAGTGGCTCTGAATGCTGATGAAATTGTTAGTATAAAGCAAACTCTAAATCGATCTGGTAACAGCTATAAATCACAGAATAACACATCCATTGCTCGACAACCATGGTTTAATATTTTGCGCCAGGATATATAATGGCAACTAAATCACAGTGCACGTCTGGAATGAATCGATCTCGATATTACTTTGTAGAATATCACAAACAAAAACGCATTTATGAAAGTCTACATCATCTAGGAAAAGTAAAAAAAAAATTATTAGTGGGGTTTGTCAACCTATTTGACATTAAAGTCGCAAAAATATTTAAAATTTATTACAAGAAAATTTTCGATCAATTAAAGTTTCGCACAAATTTGTCAAACGATTTTAATAAAGTATTACAAAATGATGACATGTGCATTTGATAAATCATAAAATCTTCAAGATGAAACATTAAACAGTGAAATCGTAGAGGATGAAGTAAACTATCTATTTAATGTTTAAACTCCCGGAAAGCAGCAGGTTCTGATTTCCCCGCGTCTAAATGTATTAAAGCAGACGAATGCTATATTGCACCTCTATTGATTCGTCTGTTTATCGAATTGTTCAAAGCCTTTGATTTTCCTAAGAATTGGTACAAAGCAATAATTATATCACTGCATACAATGTGACAAAAATAGCCCTAATAATTGTAGAAGGATTAGTCTTCTGGTGGTACTAAGTATTCAAGCCTGATGATTTCGGAATGGTCTAAAGAAGAAAATATAGGCGACCAACATGTAGAATTTAGGAAGCAATGGAAAAGTATAGACTATTAATGTGTGCTTTACGGACAGGTAATATCATGTTTCAGAGTATATACTATCTCTACATTCTTTCATCCGCAAGAGCTTGTTTTTCTTCAAATAAAAAAACAGTTCCACTGTTTCACTATATTTGCTGCAACATACACAAAAGACAGATTTATACTTTTTAATTATCACCCTTGCATACATTTCTTAACGTATTCCATTTAACGTTATTTTGATTACGTTTGGTTCTTTCTCTATTTACATATACGAATTACAGACTCCTAAAACATAAATAAAGTATTAGTTCCTTGATTGATAAAAAGAGTACAGCAAATTTTTAAAAAAAATTCCATTCAGTCTCTATCGGATTTAGAGCACGTCTAGTCATTCCTAGTAATTCCACGATTAATCAGGCATGAATTGTGGTTGATTTTATCATCGTTTCAGATGTTATAAAAACACAGCCACGCTTCCATACATACATACGTAAGTACGTACTTACGTACGAACTTACATACATACATACATACATACATACATACATACATACATACATGCATACACACACGCGCGCGCGCACACACACGCACGCACATATACACGCACGATACATATATTTTGTGTTTCCAAACTCAATCCAAATGCAGTTGTCATCAGTGAAAGATCGCTTTAGCTGTGATAATTTCTTACGCTCTGATATTTCACAACGTCTGAAACAAAATTAAATAAGGCATAAAATCAAACAAAAAGCGCTTTCAAACTTGACGGATTCATCTTATAATTGCAGGAATAAGACGCAGAAACAAAACAAATTTCTAGAACACAATAAATTGTTCAAAAGACATATTTTTATTGTGTTTTAAGCTGATCAAAAGATTTAAATTAAAAGATAGCTGTTTCGAAGAATTATTCATTTCAATTTACATTCGTTATGCATGTATGACATTAAATGTGACATCATAAGGACAAAGCACACGTTCGCCAGAACTAGTTGTTGCTGAGACTGCGAAATATGATAATGTTCTGTAAACTACATTATTTACTTTGTAAAACTGGTTAACATAAACCACGCACGGGTATGCATTATAGTAGTACATGTGTGAGCCGAGTATCTAAAAGAAAAGGATCTAACAAACAGTCACAGCAATCAGAATCAGAACCAGAACAGGTGATGCAGAACTCCGAACGCAATTCAGTATCATCTCTTTTAAATGATAAAAATGACAGTTCCATAACAATAGAGAATTTATACTAGATAATAGATCTAAAACATTTTATACAAAGCAGTATTCAACAAATGAAAGATGACATCAGAAATGAATTGAAAACTGAAGTTGACAAGATACGTAAAGAACTGCACACTAGAGATGTTAACTCTACTAGACTAAAATCGGAACTAGAAAGATGCAAAGAGGAAGAAAAGAAGTTATCTAAAGACAATCTGGCATTGAGAATATCATTCAGGGAGAAGAATAACCAGTTGGAAAGTATTAAAGGTCACCAACTGTTTTTACATCAACTGCTCGAAGATAGAGTATGTGATAAGGATAAAGAAAATTTAACCACGAAATGCGAGGCACAGACTCAAATAACGCTAGCTGATATAGTGCGTATGGGCAAACCTTCAATTGAAACACAAACAGCAAATATGGTGAATGTGTTGAATGTGAGAACTGCTCGTAATCTTGATCGTACAAAACGACGGAAGCATTTATCGGACCAAACGGAATATACGAAGAAGAACAAAGGTGGTCGGTTGAAATCCACTGATTCAAGGGAAGGAGTTGCTCTGACTGTCCACCATACCCAGTATCTCAACTGAAGAATTTACAGTACTTGAAGATAATGGAGAACATGGTTATCACCATGATCAGAAATACTCAGCACGGGAAAATGCAAAAAACATCGACAGGGAAAGAAAATCACCATTCAAAACAAATTCAGCCACCTTAGCAAAAGACTTGGATAAAGGAAGCAGAAAAGTCGATGTCATCACAACTAACAGAAACTGCAGACCACAAAAAAGAGTGAGGAACTCTTATGAACGTCGAGTTCTAATGTCAAGGATACCGGTTGACAGAACGAGAGAGGAGATGAGAACTTGTATGAAAAAGCACGCCAGAAAAAAAGGAATAGAATTAATTGACTCTCAGATCTTAAAGTACTGGCGTGTTAGAGGAGGAAAGGGCACTTTTACTGCTTTAGTCACGGTAGATGACTTAGACTTTAAGAAGATTTTAGAGAAAGGTTTTTGGCCAAATTTTGTATGGGCAAGAGAATGGTATGACGATTACGGTGATAAAGACGCCAAGAGGTTCAGGTGAAACTATATAAAGGGGCAGTAAGTCGCATACATATGCATAAATTATGGTCAACTACTTTATAGTCACTGTAATACTTGTTTTGAAAATCTATTTCTTAAGTCAACAAATGTCTAGTCATAAATTTCGTCTGATGACATGGAACGTTAAAGGAGCCATGTATGGTGCACCATACTTGTACTCTTTGCTAACTGAGGTAGATATTGCAGTGCTTACTGAGCACTGGCTTCTTCCGAAGCAACTGAACTTCTGAGACAATTTGCATCCACAGTTTAAATCTTTCTCACGCTCTGACAATAGGCTAAAATTGAATTTTGAAGAAAGGATAAGACATACAGGGTTTGGTGGAATAGCAATCCTATATAGGAAGTCACTCTGCGTTAATCTTTATTGAGCGTCGGCAGCGATAGAGTCGTAGGGATAGAAGTAATATGTAATGATAAATTGAAATATTTTGTATTCGGAGCACTTTTGCCATCAACTAATTTTCCTATTACAAGTTACTATGAAACAATGGAAGAATTAAAGGACCAGTTTCAAATGTTCTGTAAAGAAGGCATTCCCATACTCGCGGGAGACTTCAATGGCCAGTTGAGTTCACTGCTTAGCTCCAAAACGAACTGTCTAACAACAAACGCTAGAGGCGCTATTCTAGAAAAAGTTTCTGACCGATAGGCACTTAATATCCGTTAATAGTCAATCTATTTGTGAAGGGACTCTACATTTTTCTCAATCGATGGTAAATCCAAATCGTTAATAGACCATATACTATTGCAAAAAAGCAAATTAGATTTAGTGGTTAAGGCCGAAATAATTGATGACCATCCTTTGAACATTTCAGATCATCATCCTGTAAAAGTAGAGTTGGTCATTCCTTTTGCATATAATATAATCATGGAAGACAAACATATAATTCCCTCCATAAATTAGACGAAAGCATCGGCAGAAAAAATAAATAAGTATAATGAAGCAACACGCAATGCATTTTTAGCGCAACTGCATAAGGCAGAACTAGTGACAAATGCCGATATTGAAAGTATTATTCGAGACACGGTAAAGATCTTGCATGACACAGCTTCTAGGTTTCTGCCCATAAAAAGGTTTTGCCCGTACGCTAACCCCTATTGGAAACTACTAAACGTAAAAAAGTTTCATACAGAAATGAGGCTGAAACGTAGGGTATGGATCTCTCATGGTAGGCCAAGAGGATGGGAATTTCAGTCATACGCGAACTATAAGAAAGCGAAGAAACTGTTTGGAAAAAAGTTACTGAGAGCAAAAGAAATGTGTGATAGAGAACAGTTCAGTGAGCTTGAAAAGGCTGCAGAGCTCGATATTTCCACTTTCTATAAGTTTATACGGAATAAAAGACATAAACGTGATTACATATAACGGAAAAATCATATACGACTCTATAAGTGATTTATGGGCAAATCATTTTTCCAATTTGTCACTACCTGACAATACCTATCTGTACGATGGGAATCATTACCAGATGGTTTTAGCCGCGGTTTAAAACAGAGTATAGAAACCCATTTGCACTTTGATGAAGTTGTTGACAAAATTCCCACTAGAGAAGAAATCAGTAGTGCAATTAGTTCTCTCAATAAAGATTAGGCATGTGGTCACGACGGTATTGTTGCCGAGTATTTACTGTTTGCGGACACTCAAAGCAGTGTACAGTTAATTGAAACTGTCTTCAAAAAAGTGTACGAGACCGAGGAGTACCCATGCCATTTTAAACAAAGTTTAGTAATACCAATATTTAAAGGAGGGGGAAAAAGCAAATTAGATATGAATAATTACCGTGATATGACTATAGTTCAAGTGCTTCAGAAAATCCTCGAGCGAATTATATAGAATAGACTACTTATATTTTCTAAGCACATTAATTTTCCAAATCCATTGCATCAAGGTTTTAGGAATAATTGTGGTAGTATCACTGCAGCGTTTTGTATCAAAGAATCTATATGCTACTATATGGATAAAGATACTCCTGTCTATGCAACATTTCTTGATAATGCTAAGGCATTCAATACAGTCTGGCACAATGGGTTATTTTACAAGATGTACAAACTTGGCATAAAAGGGAAGACGTGGCGCATCATGAAAGACTCGCTTAAGGGAGTAACCAGTTCTGTTTTATTTGCGGGCAAATTGTCCAAATATTTCAATATTAAACTGGGTTTAGGGCAGGTTCGTATCTTGTCCGCTTGGTTCTTTCTCGTTATGATAGACGATTGATCACTGATTTAGATCACACTTTGCGAGGCCTAAAACTTGTCGATCTCCACCTGCCGTGTGTCTTATTAGCGGATGACACAACTGTAATGGCTAATTCGCATCATTTGATGCAGCATCTGCTCGATACAATCTCTAATTATGCGAAAAGGTGGAGATTGAAATATAACGCAGATAAAAGTTCCAGCATCCTCTTTACAAACAAAAGAAGAACATATATCCCTTCTTTTCTATTCAACAAATCGCCAATTCCAGTAGTCAAAAGTAAAAAATATGCCGGCATACCTTTAAAGTACAACTTTAAACCTAATGACGCGATAAAAGAAGCATGCGAAAAAGGTAAACACTTATTAAACTCTTTTTATTTTATTGGCATCACAGACGGGGGAATGAACCCTCTAACAAGTATGAAAATCTGGAAAAGAATCATTCTATCCGCAGTCCTATATGGATGTGAATTATGGTCGAATATGACAAGCACCAATATAGAAGAACTTGAGCTATGTCAGAGATAAGCAGCGCGACGTATGCAAGCTTTCGATAAATATTCGCCCACAGAGGCAATGCGTAGTACCTTAGGACTCTGGTCAATGGAAGCATACATAGATAAGATGAAATTGTGTTTTTTTCAACCGGCTGTGTAGGGGCGATTGGACTTTTATCTGAAAAAAGATTTTCATTTTGCGCTTATGTCAGTACTTGACCAACCCACTAACACAGACGGGGTTTATAGCAGATATTGACAAAATATTCATAACATATGGTATGGGAAGTGTTTTCTTAGACTATGCAGTAAGAGTACAAACCCAAGGTAAACTTGTTTGGAATCGGTATATTATTGATAATATTCAAAAACTTGAAGAATCAACCTGGAATACAGATATTGAGCTAAGGGGCGATTTAATTCACTTTAGAAACATTCATTTGGACTTAAAACCAAGCAGTATATGGTTTCTTGGGCGTAAATTTCCATCTATGTTATGGCCTCTCTCTGAAATAGTGAAACTATATATCATACCTGTTGGAAAAGTTATGATATGCAAACTCTGTGGAAAAGAGACTGACGACAGAGCGAAACATCTTATCTTATGTTGTGAAATGCTACTTGAAGAACGAAACGTCTTCTTTGAGAGGGTGCTAGACACTTTAGAGGTGAGAGACGGGGTTATTTTATTCAATCAAGAAGACGATATACTATTGGAGGCACTTCTTGGAAGCAGAGTAGATTGCTTGTCGTCTATCGACGATGACGTATGGGATAAACTCATGTTGGTAACGGCAAAAAGCATAACCTCATTTTACAATAAAATGCATGCCCTACTCTCAACCAACATGTCATAACATAACAGCAATATACAGTAGTTAAGCTAAATAAATAAATTAATTAGTTTTTAAAAAAACAAGCAAAAACAAAAGGCCATCCTGTTCTTGTCAAATTCCGCAATTTCGTTGTATGGCATATCACGGAGATATAATGCTCTGTCTCATATAATATAAGAATGTCACCTTTTGATATCTTTTTACATTTGAGAATGGTTTCATGTTGTTCCACTATATGTATAGATGTGTGTATGTGTGTGTATATGTGTATGTGTGTATGTGTTTGTGTGTGTATATGTATGTGTGTGTGTGTACATTTATGTGTGGGTGGGTGTATGTATATATGTATGTATGCATAATCACATATGTCATGTAAAAAGAACTACATTGATAATTACAATGGTATACGTTTCACCATTTTTTTAATACACTTTTCTGTTGTATTTCATGATTTTGTATTTTCTTGAATTTGATTAATCTGATGTAATCTCTGTTGAAAAGGAAATAAATCCAGTCAGTCAGTCAGTCAGTCGTACGTACATACATACGTACATGCATGCATACACACACGTGCGAGCGCACACACACGCACGCACATATACACGCACGATACATACTAAATACATATATTTTGTCTCCAAACTCAATCCAAATGCAGTTGTCATCAGTGTCAGATCGCTTTAGCTGTGATAATTTCTTACGCTCTGATATTTCACAACGTCTGAAACAAAATTAATTAAGACATAAAATCAAACAAAAAGCGCTTTCAAACTTGATGGATTCATCTTATAATTGCAAGAATAAGACGCAGAAACAAAACAAATTTCTAGAACACAATAAATTGTTCAAAAGACATATTTGTATTGTGTTTTAAGCTGAACAAAAGATTTAAACTAAAATATAGCTGTTTCAAAGAATTATTCATTTCAATTTACATTCGTTATGCATGTATGACATTAAATGCGACATCATAAGGACAAAGCACACGTTCGCCAGAACTAGTTGTTGCTGAGACTGCGAAATATGATAATGTTCTTTAAACTACATTATTTTCTTTGTAAAACTGGTTAACATAGTATTTTATTAGCAGTGTTACTATTTAAAGAAACGTCAATTCAAGTTAAAAATTAACTTTTTCGTAGTCATTATAAGTTTTCAAAGCAATCTGAGCCTCCGTTGCTAGCCAGTATCTGTGCCACAAGTAACAGTGGGTATTATCATCACTAGCTTTTTTTTTGCATACTATTTACAGTGCTAATTCCGGCAAATGATTATTATCCATCCGCATTATCAGAAGCAGCAGTATTATATGACGCTTTGACTGACGCATTTTTTTTAAAGAACAGACATTTGATGGCACACATAATTTACAGGAATGGGTCCTAACATAGACATTCCAGCATCTGAGAACAGAGATAAATCAAAGTAGAAATAATGATTTAGCGTGGACTGGCTGCAACAGTCTTTGCCACTTGAGAGACTTCAGTTTAGAGCAATTCACACATTGAAACAAACGTTGTAAGTTATGTTTGGCAGACCATGTGTCCTGACAGAATTGGATATTATGGCATAGTGGACCGAAACAAAACAAAGAAAAGATACAGATACACATTAATCGTGATGAGAAATATTTCTTCGTTTGATTCAAGCTTTGTTATAGCTTGGAATATATTAAATTATTCTCCGTTTCTTTAGATTTAGACACAAAACACTGCGTTCTAGTAATACATGCTTTAATCATGTTTCCTTTGTAATAATCATACATGATTTTCAAACACTCCAAGACATCATGTCTCACTCGGATGGAGAGTATGCAAAGGATCCAGCCTTCTACGTTTCAATGCTGGTCATCTGTGTCATTTCTGTCTTGATGAATATTCTTGTCCTTATAGTGATCTTGAAAGGAAAGAAACGGCGTATCTCCATAGATTCATACATATTCAATCTGACCTTGTGTGACATTCTTCAAGCTGGCGTTGTTCTGCCTCTGCACTTCAAGAATGCTACAGAACGCAAAGAAGGATTTGACGGAGGTATGTTAGTAGCTTCAGTTTAAGTTATTAGAATAACGATATCAATCTGATACTGAAAATTGATGTTGCAAAATGATACATATGTATGTATGTATGTATGTATGTATGTATGTATGTATGTATGTATGTATGTATGTATGTATGTATGTATGTATGTATGTGTGTTTTTTTCTGTGTGTATGTGGATGGATGGATGGATGGATGAATTAATGCATGCATGCTTGTATGTATGTATGTATGTATGTATGTATGTATGTATGTATGTATGTATGTATGTATGTATGTATGTATGCATGTGCATGTATATATGTTACAGAGCCACCAAACACATTAATGTGTACCATGAAGGGTCATTCATCAAGGCAAAGTTTTTCATTCTCTTACCTAGCAAGACGCGAATTAAAGTGTTATCTTCCTAACTAAAACATCAGGGTGAGTCTGCTATGCCTATTGTGTCTATTATTTGCTCAAACATAACATTGCGTTGATCGTATTGGTTTTGATAAAATACAAGCATATGCTTCATCCTGTCTCCCACTGATCTTGCAACAAATTTTACAAAGATATAAACATCTTCAGGATCGCACTGAGCTCAGTATCAAATATGCAATGTTTGCAAAAGTCCAATCTTTGCCGATAAACACTTAACACGCCTCCAGACAGCGACTAGTTAATGAGCCGTATGAACACTTCCGCAATGTAAATGTTTGGGTATTAATTCTACTTATGAACTCCACAGTCTCTCTTTCGAGATATGAATCATTGTGTCGCTAAATACACCAACTCAAATATGTTTCCACACAGAATATAGAGTGTCCATTGGTAGCGGGGAGGGGGGGGGGGGATAACTCGAACTTCATACATTACTATCTTATTCTAAGGTTCTTACTCAGAGCATAATTTTCCTTGCTAACGTATAGATTATTCTGCATAGTTAAATGATGAAAAATGACCTAATTAAATTGTATCAACCTAACACTCAACTGACCAAAATATAAACTTATTTAGTATTGTCTTCTTGTCTGACCTCTGATAACAATTTTCTTCAACAAATTCCTATGTAATGTATATGCGACTGAGTTGCATTTGACCCCAATTCTAATAAATAAATCTAAGTGGAAAAACCTATTCTTGTCCGCAGTTTAGCACCGTGAACTAGATTAATACCATCCATTCCGATATTGTCCCCTATAATGGAGTACAATTCTACCCTACCTATTACGATCACGACGCTTACTGTTACAGTATTACATAAAGTATTTTTTGATAGCACGAAATATTTGTACCGGAAGCTTGGATGTGCTAAGCTGGGTTTACTTCGAAAACCGTGAGCATAACGAGAGCCTTTTAATCTAGTAACAACCAATCTTCATGCTTTTCATCTTCCTAGAACGTTAAGCTTATACAAAAAGGCCATCATGCTATACTGAAGCAATTTCCACTGGAGATGAAAAATAATATCGATTAATAAAAGATCTGTAAAGAAAGTTTATGCTAGCTAGAAAAGAAATTGTGCTAGTTATAGGCGAATTTGTGCCGTATCGTTCTCGTAAACTCTTAAGTTTTGTGTTTAATACAGGTTTTCGATCCCTTATGTTTTCATTTTCATTATTTAAACTGATTTTATGATTTTATTATAGAGTTGCTAACTCGTATGTATTTTAACCATATTTCAAGGTAACTTTTCCTCTGAAATTCAATCGCTTTATCACAGAAAAAACCTTTCCAACTTGTTTAATTCCCTTTTTTAGGAAATTGTCAATTAATGCTTGGTCGATGATATTCCATTCTTTCCACTAAGTATCGTTTTGCACCAGAAATCGATTTTTACCTTAATTAGACCAGATTTTCTACTCCTTTTTCACATCATTATATATTAGACGTTGATAAACCTGATAATCACATAGCGTAAGTGTCATTCTCATCTTTGCTGAAAAGATTATAAAACAATATTATAAGTTTCAAATACATTTATTGTTTGCTTGAAGGGCTGATTTTATTGTTGATATTGCTGACGTTATATTGGCGTGATACAATATCTTCTTACAGTTTCTGGACAAACAACATGCAAAATAAGTATTGAATGGGTAAAAAATGGTATTATTTCGTATAACTTTTAAGTCGATATATATGTGTAATTTCAGTAGAAAAATATTTTTTCCCGTACATTTTACCGTAAAATTTGATAAACCATTTAAACAAAGATAAAAAAGGGAATGCGATATATTACTGATATATGAATTTTACGTGCAACCACGCAGTTCATAGAGTTCTGAGAGTTGCAATTTTTCAAATCAGTCGAAAAGTTATTTTTATTATTAGGGTACCCACAGCTGCAAAATCGTAAACTTGAGCGTCTATGTTAGAAAGACTCGAAGTCAATTTTAAAGAGTTGTACCGCTAAAATCATGGTCGAATAATTTCTTTTATATATTTAGAATTACCTTCCTTTTATTTAAAAACAACAATCACACCACATTCGGATGTGGAGGTACACAACGGTCAGTCGATAGAAATTGATACATCGCATTTGTTACGTATGAACTGTGACTGGTATATTTTATGGTAAGAAGTTAGAGAACAGTTAAAAATAATATATGAATTAAACATACATGTTTGTCAATATCTGCATAAAATAATGAGTACCCTATACAAGCTTCATCTACATTGAATTTGTACTGACAGACAATCTGTTAGAAAAAGGAGAAATTATATTCACAAATATTGATTTTACGAACTCTAACAATAAAATGCTTAACGTGTGTTTGCCCTTTGTTTCCTAATTAACTATTAGCTGCGTAAATCTGGACAATTAAAAATAGGTTAATAATTTAATTAGTGTCACGACACATTCCTTTACATAATGATAAAGCTACAAAAGTGCCAGTCCCATAGCTATTTCACAAAGGTATTCGACCCATGTGAATGTTTTGTTTATGTGTATTGTGGGGACTATAGATTGCACTGTGGGACTTTGAAAGTGCATTGTGGGAATTTTCGACTTTGAAAGTGTATTGTGGGGACTTCAAGATTGCATTGTGGGGACTTTGAGAGTGCATTATGGGGACTCTGAGATTGAATTGTGGGGACTTTAAGATTGCATTGTGGGGACTTTGAGAGTGCATTGTGGGGACTTGCGACTGAGAGTGTATTTTGGGGACTTTCGACTAAGGGTCGTTCTATGGAAGATCAAGACATAAAATCTTAACTGGCTTGAAAGCAAATTTATTTACACATTCATTCAAGCACATAAAACCATATGAAGACCGAAATTATATAAACTACAGTAAATAAAGTTACCGACAGTGCTAGGAAGAAGGTATTTTTAGTAACGGTAACGATAGGTATCAGTTTGTTTTCATCAATGTGCCTATCATCACAACACATACGAGCGTAACTCTTTACTAATTTGTTGCAGTAGATGTCGTAAAGTATGACAAATATTTTACTCATTCTTATACTAATTTCCATATGTGTCATACGAAAATATACGCGACAACAAAAAACAAGAACAATAATAGGTACATATGTTTATTTGTAATACAGGCCACTCGCCCTAGATACATATCCATTCATCATGCAGCACAAAAGCACATCGTATCTATTGGAAATGTTATACATGAATGTAATCATTATTGCATTTTTTTATAATTGGGTGAAATGAAAATATATATTACACAGTAACCACACAAACTAACTGAAAGGGAACCATAAGGTCAGCAGGGAACAGGTTTTGTGATTGTTGAGTCTTATGTAGCAGGAGTCGATGACTAAACAGTTTTATTTATCATCAGAATTTTTTACCTATAACATGTTTATACAAACCCACAATGTTTCTCTAGTTCTAGATATATACATACAATGTTGGGTAACTATAATTATTTCATTGGCAGGCAAGCAGTAATACAATTCATTTTAGATGTACACTGTACAAATTCGACGAAGTCTTTCTTCTTAATAAATATTTTTATATCTTCCTGTGTTACCTCTGATTCGCAAGTTACCCACTCTAAGCGTAGTAATTATATAACAGTAATCGCTATCTCTTAACACTTCTAGACATCTACGTCATGTGAATTCTACGTCAATGACCTACACAAACACAGTCTCTGAATGGGCCTAATCTCATCATCCGCCTTTTACCTCAAATATCTTCACATTTCTGACTGTAAAAATCCAAAAATATTTTTGTTTCATTTACGCCTCGAGTACACCAACATAGCCTTTTCCAAAAGTATAATAGAATAATTGTAGTATTTTTAATAATAATAATAATAATAATAATAATAATAATAATAATAATAATAATAATTAATAATAATAATAATAATAATAATAATAATAAAATAATAATAATAATCATTATTATTATAGCAACAACAACAATTTCTAACATGACCTAATCGAACTTAAAATTTAATTGTCTGCTGGAGCTAGTTAAATATGATTGGCCCAAAAGAATTCGATTTCATCAGTATATAAAATATATTTAATTAACTGCTATGTTACGCACGCTTATTCGAATGTATGTATGTATGTATTTATGTATGTATGTATGTATGTATGTATGTATGTATGTATGTATGTATGTATGTATGTATGTATGTATGAATGTATGTATGTATGTATGTATGTATGTATGTATGTATGTATGTATGTATGTATGTATGTATGTATGTATGTATGTATGTATATATGTATGTATGTATGTACGTATGTATGTATGTATGTATGGTTGGACTGATGGATGTATGGATGAATGCATGCATGTATTATCGCTGGATGAGTCCAGTGGACAGACTTTAAAAATTGATTTAATTTATATTTGCAAGAAAATGTCAAGTTCTTTATATCATTATTTGGTGTTCTTTTACAACTATAACAGTTAGGACGCAACTAAGACTTTTGCAGAACTAGTTTTTTTCTTCTTTTCTTTGGTATGTAGCATTTCGCTGATAGGACCTCACAAGATGTCAATTTCCAGCTTTTAATACGATTGTTTCGTGAACGTTCGGGCTTCGATTACCCATTATTAATTAGTTTTGCTTGCTAAGTTGGTACTATTTCAGTTTACATCTTGATTTACCATTAGTTAAATACAGTAATCCCTCGTACAGTTGTCCTTTGTTTAACAGGGGGTTCTGTATATTTATGCATTTCATCGTTGATCAATCAAGCAATGAATCATTATATCATAAGATCGAACGCTTAAAACAGCATCAGAAGCAGACTTTGCCTTTCTGCGCTTTCGGAAACAGAAAATCGAGCGTAGACCAAAATATTTTCAACAAACGAAACGAAATAATAATCTTATTATTATTATTATTAATCTTATTATTATTATTATTATTATTATAAAGTTATATTAGCTTTTTTGAAAAATAATCTTCAGTTATATTAGCGTTTTGTATGTCAGAGCCACGTCGATGCAATATCAACACATACTGTTGGTTCGCAAAAGACGATACTTTCATCGTTTTCATTAAAACCATTATTTGTACTTATTAATTTAAGGAAGCAGCGGTAGTTCAGTTGATAGAGCGTCATACTTGTGATCCAAGTTTCGTGAGTTCAATATCCGTCAAAGCCAGCACATAAGACGTCAATATCCGTCGAAGCACATAAGGGTTTCCTTGGTGTGTCCTTATGACATCCGCTTGGCTCACATTTCCTATCGATTATATAGACTATTATATGATAAAATGCCAGACAATCAAACAACCATTTAATAGTAGTAGACCATAATACAAATTACCTCCGTATAGTGCTTCCCTTCTTATAATGCAGATATAATAATAGAGACATTTAAATTATTTAAATTTTGTTACTCAATTTATTTTACTTCATTTAATTTCTTTGCAAATTGGAAACGATTTTGTAGTGATTTTACATCCATTCACATACATGTTTTGGTATGTATTAGTATAGTTTTATTGGAATATCCCTCAATGTTAGGTTATCTCATTTGATAAATGTGTAATTTCTATTGACCCCACCGACCCAAATTAAAAGCGCTATAAAAAGGGGAAACTGTATTAGTATTTGATTTACAGTATAGTAGTCCTAAACTAGAAAAGAAGAACACCATAGGATCAAACAGGACCGAGGACATTTCCTGATATATACTAGTTTACGTTTCTAATCAGCAGAGATGCTGAAAGATACAAAACACTTTAGGAGAAATTATATGAACAATTAATACCTAATAATTTTCAAAAGAAACATTTTTGTATCATCACCATTTTTATCTTAATTATTCTCATTATTGCTGTCGTTATATCTGTTGTCGGCTATAATACTCTAAATATAAACGGAATACAAATTTTGTCGCTATTCATAATTTATTACCGTGACGCATTCTACAAAGTCGAACATATATATATATATATATATATATATATATATATATATATATATATAGTCTTAACCTTACATCATTTTCCAGGAACACAAAAGAAAATTTGAAAGTGGATTAGAACAAATCTGTATATGAATTAATAAACTGATCAATATAATGTCGAGTGACTCAAAAACTTGCCAACTCAAAAAAATGTGTTTCTTTGTTACAGGTGAAGTTGAATGCAAACTGATCAGGTTCCTACCACTCATGACCGTAGTGGCGTCCATCAGCACTATGGTAGCTATTGCTATTGATCGGTGTCAGACGATTGTCAGAAACCGGCGACTGAAAGTACAACGTTCATTTTGGATAATCGCTGGAATATGGCTATTCTCAGTGTCTGTCTCCTCTCCTCAGCTGTACGAGTACAACATATATTACGGTTCTAAGGAAAATATAACTGCCATTATCAAAGAATGCGGATCACATGGAATAGTGAAGAATTTCCAAACCATCTATGCTGCTTGTGTGTTTTTGATTGCATACGCTATTCCACTGGTCCTTCTTTTATTTGGTTACACGTGTATTGTATTATACATTTGGAAGACCTCGCTTATCATCCGGAAGCAGCAACAGCTGGAACACGCCGTAAATCCGCCTGGATTGTCGAATCCTCTCTCTAAAAAGAAGATCAGGGTCCTCAAGATGCTAATTACAATTGCGGTGGTCTTTATACTCTTGTGGACGCCCTATTTCGTGATATTTGCTCTAGAGGTTGGTATAATGGTCGGCTCATGATCATTTTTATAATGACAAAATATGTTGTTGTTCAATAAAAACCAATAATATCAAATGATCATCAGTCACATAATTATGCAACATATCGAAGGAGGTTATTTTTTATTCCAAAGATATTGGTAATACACCTACCTACATGGATATTAATAATGATGATAATTCAATCATACAATTGTAATTATGTTATTGAAAATATTATTAATATTTAACGATATGCAAGTTTTGATTTATTTGACCTAAATATTGTACATGTTATATATCTAGAAAAAATCCTTTAACTATCTATTTTAATTATGATATTATGAGCAGTAATAAGGACATAAATTATTATTAAAATATTAGGATGAAGAAAAAACAGCTAAAGTTTCCATAATGATCTGATTTTTAATATGTTTTTAATTAATCACATGATTTAGTTTCATTTTTTTGCACATTTTTTTGTAATTATAATCGTCATTATTGTTATTATTGTTAATATGATTATTATTATTATTATTATTATTATTATTATTATTATTATTATTATTATTGATGCTATTATTATTATTATTATTTATTAATTATTATTATTATTATTATTATTATTATTATTATTAGTATTGATGCTAATAATAATATTATTATTATTATTATTATTATTATTATTATTATTATTATTATTATTATTGATGCTATTATTATTATTATTATTATTATTATTATTATTATTATTATTATTGATGCTATTATTATTATTATTATTATTATTATTATTATTATTATTATTATTATTATTATTACAAAGGAGATAAGAGGTGAAGACGACACGGCAAGTCAAGGTGGATGGCTTCATATTATTGGTGAGACGATGAAAACCTTCAGCACAGCCACCAACCCGATAATCTACATAGTTTTCAGACATGACTTCAGACAATCCCTGGCCAAGGTTATATGTTGTTGCGAGAAATTTAATAATGTCGTGAACCCATTAAACTGACCAAGCCTAATGTCAAATGACTCTAACGTATATTATCCATCCAAGCAGATAATGAAAAATGGCATAGTAGCTTTCTCCAAAAATAATTCATTCATGTACAATGTGCCTAAGTATAGGTTTCCTTTAAACCTATCATACTTTATGGGTTTTCATTTTTTAATATTTGGACATGGACAACAATAGTGAGATGAGCATATTCTGCCAATCTCAATACAAAAGGGACGAACGTTAATATGTATATCTATGTAGCGTGTTGGACATTTGACTGTAGGTTCTAATTTTATAGATTGCTATAAATAAACTCAGTCTTGATAATGAACCTGTTTAAAATGTTATGGCCATTTTCTGATTGGATGGTTGAGTATAGCAATATAGGTCAGTTGGGTTGTATGTCTATAAAAGTCAGTTAATTTTGAAATAATTACACAGTCATTGGGATTTATATTAAAAGAGAATTGAACAATTTTTCTTTTTTCTATTTCCTGTCATTGTTCTTGTTTTAATATGATTCTGCAGATGTATTTAATATTGTGTTTAGATTTATTTTCAGAGAAATCACGTATTTAAATTGTTAGCTTTGCAAAGTGATGTTTGAATTAAATGATCTAAGGTTGATTATTATCATTTTTTTTATAGCTTTAACACTATTGCCTACAACTCTTACATTACACCTGTTACATAGCTACATGTTCCTTGGTATTCCTTGGTAACGACCCATTTCTATATTCAAATTATACGATACTGCTCCAAATTTAGTGTCATTTTCAAACGCTCTCGATGGGTCACGCCCAAATCGTGTTTAAATGAAAGCTAATTTTCGGTAAAAGGAAGAGCAAGTGTGCTTGTCTTGATTACCTCGCAGTTGAATCATGACTTAAACTGATCAAAGTGTTATATATATCAATTCAATGACTACAATTACAGCATCATACTCGTGTAAGAACATTTTTAATCAAATAACAGAGATGTCGCTTGCAATACCCAAATGTTCTAGCAAACGTTATAAAACTCAATTTATTTTACCAATACATTTTAAGCGTCTGATATTTGTAATTTCCCATATTAGTAGATTTTATTAACCTCTGTTGTCTAAAACGGTTGATTTCATTTGTTCGATAGATTTTTTTCCCTGGGTGAAAACCGCACATCACTTGTAACTGCATGCAGAATAATATTGTTGTTGTTTTGGTTTTAGTAACTGTTGTGTAGACAATGCTGTAATAAGTGAAAGTTGTATATACCGAATCACGAACATTGTATATATTGATAACATTTAGAAATCAAACATACTGATGCATACTAATATACGATATATGGAAATAATTTTTGAAATTAGCTTTTTACATACAGCAGCAAGAAGCTACAGTACCAGATATATTTTAGGGTAGAGCCAATACATAATTAGTCACTAAACAAAGTCTCTGATTTGTTATTATTAACTTTTGGACCACCATCAAACTCTCCTAGTTTCTTCAAGCTAGTGCAAGGGGTTCCACATCAATAGGATGGTTATGTTAATGTTAAGGGACACAACTCTTATTGTTCAGTTTCTGCGTTAGCATGTGCTATTCAGTTTCCAGTTTAATGCTTGAGCAAATGTCGTTAAATACAAAACTCTTCCGAAGAGATCGTCACTTAATTGCCTAAGACTAACTAAAATCTTGAATGCAATTATTTAAGCTAATATTTCACCTCCATAGTAATTGAATAGGACCTATTCCTATTCCTGGTCCTATTTAAGTGTGGTCTACAATAAGGTATAACGAATATATGTTTTGAAGGGAGATGTGTTAGTCGTATAAAATCATTTTATTTGTTAGCAGTTTATGAAACGTTGTCTCAGCATTATAAACTACAACTGTATGATCGATACCGTTAACATCAATTAGACACTCAGAGCTTTGATCAATCATATTTCTAGAATGTGCTAAATTCCTTTTTAATTTAATCAAATTGTCAGTAATTTTCACCGAGTACTGTTCCTCTTAAATTACGTGATTTAAATTAAATGATCTTAGTCGATCATTTTATCAAAACTTATGTATAATTTCATCTATCGCTTACTCATCCTAATCCAAGTTGTTACTGTGATGCTCAACAACAATTTTACTTCTTTGATCATCTCGCATAAGTAGGTAAAATGTGATAAAGAAGCAATAGAAACAATAGAAACAATAGAAACAAAAGAAACAATAGAAACAATAGAAACAGTAGAAACAGATTACTATAGTAAAGTGGTATCATTATTGTTGTCATTAAAAGCTGAAGAATATTACTTGCATTATTTATTAGTATCGTATTGTTCATTATTGTTGTCACAATTATTATTAATTATTATTATTGGTAGTAGTAGTAGCAGTTGTTGTTGTTGTTGTTGTAAAATCACCTGGGGTGAGAGACCATTATACATCTTGTTGAATAATTTTCAATCTGTTTGTGACATAAATTTCAATTGCTTATGTTTTTCTTTTTCCTGTAACCTGGTCTATGCGAATGCTAGTGTTGTATACTCCCAGCTTTGTCCAACTGAAGGTGCATGCTCTAGACATTTACTTTAATTTATTATTCAATTATACTTTCAGCAGGAAAGACTGAATATTCCTGGGATGAAAGAAACATGTAATTCTCATTCTATCTGTAGCCACTGCTCATAATGCTAAGAAAAGAGACTGCCGAAGCCCATTTTTCTCGTGTTTTTATTGAAAGGTATTCCTCAGTGGTAAAATTAATTTATAGATAATACATTTGATTAGAGATACTTTTGTGATACCAATCTGAGACTGATATAATATTGCTCCAAAACTAAAATTACTCATCATACACTATTCAGGAAGACACTAAAGATGTAATTGAAGTGTTAAAGACAGTCACTAAAGTCAAACAAGGCTGTTTTGAGTAAGAACGTTATTGAATGATGTTGGATGTTGTTTAGGACATCATACAATTCACTGAATTTATATGGGAGATACACATGTTTAACAACATATATTTTGGTGTTCATGGCCTCCATTTATATCCATCCCAATTTATTTAAAACAACACTATGGATAATGAAGACAGCTTATTTTTTCAGACGTATGTAGATGTTATGCTTCACACGAGTAATTTGTGTTTCATTTTCATTCGACCTTGAGCCCATCGGCTACGTTCGCTTGCTCAAAGTTTATTATACATCTGTTTGATTTAATACTTCAATTTTGCATGGTTAAAAGCATGTTCATTTGAACTCATATAACTACAAGTTTTAAAAAGTTATTGATGTTTTTATTTCCAGACTCTTATCAAATGCTTATTTAGTTTTCAGTTAGGTTATGAGATATAATTACTTTTAAAAATAAATTGAAAGGATCTGCTAACAGTTATCATTGCTGATTTCTCAATTCCCCATTTTCGACATCACACCAAAGATTGGTAATATTATATATGTGGAGGTAGAGGAAAATATAAGTAAAATAAAAAACGGCTATATGTAATTATACACACCAGTCAAGTTTAAGTTTTCCTTGCTTTATTTCTTTCGGAAAGGAATATCCGCATGAGTGTAGCAGTCCATATATATCTTCCGTCAGTTTTTGTTGCCCGCCAGTACCGTACTCCTGCAGTATATTTAGTATTCAGTTCGTTCCGGTGGTTCATAAAGCAGGTGGAGGTATATGGGCACACTGTTTTCCCCTAGCAAACATCTGATTCTTGGTCTTGTTTACATAGCTGATGTTCGGTATTCCGAACTTTTCCACAGTGTCAAGAGATGTCTGTCCATGCGACAAGCAGAGGAAAGCTTATGTATGTTTGTTTGGGGATTTAACGCCATTTTTCAGCACTCGATAGGCTATACATGGCGGTCAGTATTATTGGTGGAGGAAGAACCCGGGAAAACCACAGAAAGAACCACCAACCCACGAGAAGCTACTTGCAAGCTTTCTCACATAACTACATTAGCCGAATGTTAGACTCGAACCCACGCAGACAGAGGTGAGACGGCAGTGATCCGTAACAGAAAGCGCTTTAGACCACTCGGCTACTCGGGGCCCTGAAAGCTTATGTAAGCGATAACAACTGACTTAATAAAGAAACGTAATTTAATATTGGAACAAAACGTTGTGATTTGTGTAAGGAATTGGACAAACATGTCATGAGTATAATATTCCTTTAACACTGTCTTATTTGCTGTAAAAAAATGATAATATACTTCCCATTTATATTCCCAGTACAATTGAACCGTCACAGTTCCTTGAAAATAGATTGCCCGTTTCCTGAAATGTGCAAGTCATTGCTTAAAGCTTCGAATAAACTAAATTTGAAGTAATTGGATCAAAAATGAAAACTGATCGCCTATTTCGTTGACTGTGCAAGTTATTGCTAAGCGCTTCAAATGAATTGAATTTGATCCGACTGGCTCTGTTCGTTATTAGACGTGTTCATATTTCTATTTGAAACTATATTCTAACTAATGTCTTGGGCATATTTATTATGATAATGCTTTCAGGCGCAATCATATCTGGAAAAATGCAATTTAAAAGAAAATAAAGCTTTAAATTATGCTATTCCATATGAGGCACTCGTATCGAGTGGAATACGTAATTTATCAGAAAATGTCAAAAATGTCACAATTGTTATTTGATCAGGTATGTCAAAATACATTTTATACGGATGACACCACCTAACAAATTGGCACGAGATGCACTGAAGATATACTTTTATCACTGATGCTTTCCATCCGGCTACACTTATAAATGCAATCTCCCAAATATATGTACAAGAATGTGCGACCAGATGGTTTCTAGAGACGATTGAATATAAAGTAGTGGTGATTGGATATATGTCGTATATTTGGACGTATACACACTGCGGTCACTTGGTCACTTAATGGATAATGTAACGTTTCAGCAGGAATAAATCTGGAGAGTAAAAACCCAAAATACGGAAAGGTGAAAAAGGCAACGAAAGATAATACATATCGATGTTTCATTTTAACGGTTATTTTTTTAAACCACATTTAAGTTGTCCTCATTGTAAATATGTAATTTCACTAATCAATTCTGGTAAATATGTATTTACATTAATCAATTCTTGTAAACAATAAGGTTAATAAAGATAGACTCATCTCGAATGACCCTTGTCGCATCTGAAAGAAACATATGTACAATTTATCCAGAATATTTTAGGGTCTTCACATTAATTTGACCTCCGCAACTCCTCAAGGCGGATGAAAATACAACTAACATGGTCTGTTTATAACAAGGGTCAGCTTAGCGATATTTTCTTCGACGATATATAGCAGCATCGCGTGTGGCAATACGTCTTTATCGTATACGTTTATGGCGATATATCATGATATACATGAATTAATGATATAACAAGAACGAAACTTGACTGAATATACATATATATATATATATATATATATATATATATATATATATATATATATATATATATTAGTTTCGTTATTAGTTTAGTAATAACATTTATACCATGTTTAAGCTTCTGTTCTCACAACCTAATCGATAATAATATTTAATTTCTTTTTAAAAATTTGAGTGGATATGCTATCCAATGTAAACCAAAAATGTTAATATACCTGAAATTATTTAAAGTTTGAAATTTGTGAGTATCGTTCAATTAAACAGGAAATCTTGGATATCAACAGAGTTTAATTTTCAATATGTTTCATTTGAGGAAATGCAAATATATTCTTCAGTCATTGACCATCTGGCTAATATAGACCATTCACGCCAACTATTGTACTCATTTCTAATACTGATACTTCTTTTTTAAACTAAATTCTTTTGTTAGCGCCATCAAATATTTCCTCTACATCGGTTACATTTTTAGAAACGAATTTCAACATGCATACTTCTGCTATTAAACCAGTTTAGTTTCTACTTAAACTATCAGCTTTTTCATCCGATCCATGGACAACAAAAGCATTTTCGGAAATCTTACCGTTACATCTCAGACGCACGTCACCAATATAGTAAGCCAACATAGCAGCCATCATTACTTTTTAAACAACTATCATATAGTAACTTGGGAAACCAACCTTGTTTTAGATCTCTATCTCGCAACATCAAAAGCGTGTTTGCTTTACGTTCCTTAGCATCCCATAACATGCCTTTTCTTGCCATAAATGCCACCTTCTTTACTTGTTCAATAAGAAAATATCAATATTCAAGCCGTTGAAACTTACCGCGCTTACAATAATTTTCTCCACACACACACACACAAACACACACACACACACACACACACACACAGAGATATTTATATATATATATATAATTCTTTCAGTTGTCATGACTGAAGATAGAATGTTTGTGAGGTACATAGAAGAACACAATCGGAATGTATACCTCACAAAGTTTATATTTTTGTCGAGTTCTAGTTCTAGTGTTTATAATAAAACTTGAAGACGTTCTATAAGCAGGTTGCTTACGAATTTGATGGAACAATAACCCTCAACCTTGGTTTGCTATTGTGTATTAGCTAGGTATATTAATTTTGTTTACATCAAAATTGCCCATTTCTATCTTAATATCAAATGTAATCAGTCATACTGATTTGTTCAATGTTTAATTTGAGCGGATCAGTTTACTGAACTTATTCACTAGAATTAAAATGTGCTTTTTGGATAAACATGTCTTTATAAATGACTGTGAATTCATTCGATCACATTTGTGACGGAATCATTCGAATACATAAATACGATTTGCCCATTAGCAGGCACATTCAAATCCATTGAAACATCGGCACATTTAGTACTGGAATTAATTCATAATATTCCATACATTTGGACTGGTGATATAACTTTTAGGAATCTTTGTGATTTTATGCTCAATACTGTAAGATCTTTTAATTTTCACTTTGCAATTTCGAAAAATAAATTATTTGTTAAAGTTGCAAAAACCTTTGTTTGCCTATTCATATTATAACTTTAATAATAATAATAATAATAATAATAATAATAATAATAATAATAATGAGAAGAAGAAGAAGAAGAAGAAGAAGAAGAACAACAACAACAAAAAGAAGAAGAAGAAGAAGAAAAAAAAGAGAAAAAAGAAACAGAAGAAGAGGTAGAAGAAGCTGCAGTAGCAGCATCTGTTTCTGATGATGATAAAGATAATTATGATGGTGATGGTGATGATGATAAAAAAAATAGGTGATGATGATAAAGGAGGTGAAGAGGCGCAGTCAAGAGCGTGCCGTTATACGGAAATAAAAACATCAGACTATAATTGCTCATGCGTATTTCCTCTTAATTAGTCTAAAGTTATGTATAAACCGTTCGTATTATATCCTGTGAAATTAGAAAAAATATAAAAAAACAACAATACTTTAAGATGAAAACAATGCCATTTTAGGACAAAGTACTCAGTAAATGTCTTTTGTTAAACTAATAACATATTCAATGAGAGAAGATTCAGTGTTGTAGGAAATTAATAATCATCAATATCGATGGGTGTATTGCATCAAAATCTTTGAAACGATATAAAACCTTTTCCAACTGCATGAAAATTATAACACGGATATTTAATTGCCTATGAAATGATTTTATTTTGATTGACATCAGAACATTATGACAATAAGAAACTGATAACACAGAAACCCAACCAAACTATACATACCTTCAGAGATAATGCCACGAAATATGGGGTCTATAAAAGCATAAAGACGAAAGCAAATTGTTAAGAGCATTTTGAGGACCCCGATATTCTTTTACGAAGTGGGATTGGACTATTCATTCAAATGGACAATTTTATGTATCTGTTGCTGCTTCTGAAGGTTAAGGAATTTTTCCCAATGTGTATAATGGTATATAATAATACAAGAATAACATAATAAAAGAAGAGTCGTTGGAATATCATAAGCAATGACTTAATCAAAAACAGCATGGCTGGTTTGAACGTTCGTTCCGATTCCAGTATAGCCGCATTCTTTTATAAAGACAATTTCTTTTATCTTAAGATTGTAGTATGTATGGTATTCATATAGTTGATGAGAGGATATAAGCACAGAAAGAAAAGACAAGATTCCTGCAATGATCAACAAAGATCGCAAACTTTGTAGACGCCGGTTCTTGACGATCGTCTGAAAGCGGCCAATAGCGATTGCCTCCATAGTGTTAATTGAGGCCATTGCGGTGATAAGTGGTAACAACATGCAACACGGAAACATTTGGCCATAGGCAATCATCTGCCTCATTGAACATTTTAGGTGTTTTTTTGTCTCTCGACAGACCGATTCGATTAATCCAGATTTCCATTTATGTTTCAGTTATATACTTGGACGATTTCGAAATATGTCTAAAGGGTGTCCCATAGTTAATACTTTCAACAGCAAAACATATATCATCTGTGTACATTTAGTATAGAAAAAGTGAAAATAACAAACACGATACAAATGGCAAAGAAAAAAACTAAAAAAATAATATTATTTCAAACATTATTACGTATTAGTTGCCTGTGTACTGGATTTTTACATGCTTTCATCATTAAATATCACGACGGTTGTTTCCGATACTGTCCTGCATTATCCAAATCACTTCTTCATCTCGGGCCTAGGCCAATTCAAGTTGTTAATGCATATCATATCTAATATTTCCTCTTTATAACGCTATTAGCAGGTATCATAAATTATCTGCCTTAAGGTGCTAGAGAACCTTATACGTCGGTATGTACTACGAAGACTATCAAAATATTATAAACAAAATATGGCATATCTTGATGTAACGTCGCATAAGTAATTCAAGTTTGAAAATACATAAAATAAAGTCAAATACATTAAGAAGAAATGGTTTTAAGAAATGTAATAACTTCAATTGGTTTTCTGAGTATATCTGTTTTTATTAAAAAGAGGTGCCAGTAGATGAGGGGGCTTTCTAATAATGGAGTAATACGATTCGATGGTTGGTTTATTGTAATGGCATTATCAACTCGTTCGTGACTACCGATGCGGAGGAAATGGCGTGTTAGTTTACTGTTGGAGATACAATTATGGGCTTCGAAGAAATACAATATATAGAGAAGACGTACAAAAATAGTTCGCGAGCAGGGAGGACTACTGTACTGTCAAGGGTGGGTATTAGAGAATGTCGAATAACATCAAAACATGTAAATTCAGTCACTGACAATTTGTATCATTTTGTGGAACACTATATCTATATAAGATTATATTCTTGATATGCTTCTTTTCTTATGTTGCGGTTCATTTTTATGCATTTTGTATCGTGCTTTCTCATTGATTACAAACACACATACTTCAGGGTTAATAATACTGACACAATTTAAGATCTGCGGAGGAGAACGATAAATGGCGAATGAGAAGAAAACGAATTAACAATGAAATAGTCTTAAATATTGTGCCCTTGACTAAATAACACATTAAAAAAAATATACTTCCTTAATGGAACCTTAACCTAGTCCCATAAGCGATATCACCATTGTGACGCGATAACAGTTGTATGGCAACTGTGGCGATATCGTTTATTTCGCACCGATCTATCTATCTATCTATCTATCTATCTATCTATCTATCTATCTATCTATCTATCTATCTATCTACCTACCTACCTACCTACCTACCTACCTACCTACCTACCTACCTACCTACCTACCTACCTATCTATCTATCTATCTATCTATCTATCTATCTATCTATCTATCTATCTATCATGATATGGCGATATGTTGTCGCAGTTCTACCTGATCACATTGTCATTAATTGAATATCATAATTAATGTGCATGACACTTGAATTTGAATGTAAGCTCAAATACTACTGTGATTTCATTTCCTAATAATATATTTAGCGTACCTGAAATATAAAAACATTTTTCCATTACTGTTTGAAGGTACATTCGTTAACGTTCAAAGTGCCATTAAGCTGTCAATTTTCCTCAGCTTCCAACACCATCACGTATCTATGATTCTGTTTCTAAACTGTACGCAAACAATGAAGAAAAGACACCAAAAAAAAACAACAAAACACCGGCAGCGCAGGTTAAGTACCTATGACAAATATCTCCTCATAGGTAGAATATTGGTTGAGAACTCTCCGTTTTGTTCGTTTGGTGATTTAATAATCAACATTTGAATTTATAAGGAGGAACAAAACCAATGATATTGCAAGCGTCCTAATACGTACACCTTTTTTTAACCAAGTAGAGATGTTAGACACCCGATACCTATTAGCATTCTTACTGGATGCATCATATTTTGGTAATCGTATTACAGAACGAATCCTTCTTACAAGTCTAAGCTGTACAAAACGACTGTTCCATGTCTTCAGTCATATTAGACGTTAATATCAAATTCGATCTCTTCGGAATACACCAATGAAACTGCTTTAATTTTATTTTTTAAGTTAGGTGATTTGCACTTTCAGCCACACTTTCATCTAAACGGGTTGTAGAAATAATTCTAGACTAAAATCTATTTATATGTCATATTTAAGGCACACTTAACATTCACATAACTATTGTATTCTAGACTTAACGGCAACTATAATGTACATTTGATTATTATTATACGGGACAATACAATGTTAGTTGGTTTTGGCGTTTTCGTTTAGACTCCTTATTAATTTAATTTAGAATGTAATATATCATTTTTGTAAATATTTCATATTTTATTTGATCAATTGATCATACAACAATGTCTACTTATAAAGCTTTGATCCCTGCTTTCGTATGCGAGAACACTCCGGAAAGAACTGTATCCTTCGCTCTTGAGCTCAGAATCTGTATTCTAAATGCAGCAAACACGGCATTATCCATTTATATTCCTGATGGAAATCGCTTTTTAAAAAAAAACCATGCTGTTGTTTGAATCCAAAGTAGCAGACGTTGGGGTATATAATCGAAGAGACACGCGATTCTCGAATTGAAACCAGAGGAGAAGATGAATGGAGTCATTCTAACGAATACAGAATGTGTTGTTATAACATCACAAATAACACGAAAACTTTAACTATTTCATTTATTAAGTGAATTACAAATGTACAAAATTAAAAATATTATATTGATGAAGTGAATCACAAATGAGTAATTTGTGTTTCTTAAATACCACTTTACCGGTAAGGCCCTTAACCGAAAAGCAAATGTATGTAGAGAAAGTTATTGGTGAGCAAGCACCTCAACCACTCTTCGAATATAATTATTCCTAGTAAAATTGATCGAGTCCAGTAGTTTAGAACGTGGTGCTACATAAAACAAAGTGTGGAAGATAGGCAGTCACAAGGTATAACTGTTAGAAATTATAATATTGGAAGTCAAAAGATTAAATTCAGTTTATTGCTAGAACATTTGGATAATATGTCAATAGAATGATCATAAACGATGCAAAGCATAGCTTTCTCAATACAAACGTGTTTTATGTCTCTCTTGATTGACATTGAAAAAGGTATCAAGTTCCAGGAAGCAAAGAAACAAGGTTGTGAAATTCCGAGCCATAAATCAGCAACATGATGTTTCTAAATGCTGAAATCGATTTCTTGATGCATGATTAGAATAAACCACACGGCAAACGTATTTGAAATCCAGCGGTTCCGGGTAAATTAATGAGACTGAAGAAAAACAGTTCGCTGGCATTTAAAGGGCATATCTTCATTTAAATATTTTTCGCTCTGGCATGGTGGATCTCAAACTCATTTTGAGTCTCACAAACATACAGCCAAACAATAATTCTGATTTAAATCAAGCAATTCTGGCAAATATTTTCTGAGGAAACAAACGTAAGAAACAAAGGTCTTACTGGCATAAAAGAGTTTTTAAAAAATTTAGACTAAAACCTTGGAAAGGTTAAGGTTCTGAACCGAACCTTAAAGGTATGTGCAATCAAGGGTCATATGTAATAACGGGACAAAGAGCTAAACAAAGTTTGAAGTTATAATGTAAAGCTGCTTACTAAATGTGGCTGAAATCCAACAATTTGAAATCGATTAATTGACCTTTTATGTAGAGACATAATAACTATAATAATCCGATATTTTTCTTGTAACCTTATATTCTGTTTATATAACGCAATGGGTTAAATACATACATAGATACATACATACATACATACGTACGTACGTACGTACGTACGTACATACATACATACATACATACATACATACATACATACATACATACATACATACATACATACATACATACATACATACATATACAATCACCTAGTCGCTGCCTTAGATATAAAGTAACCATTTTTGAATAGCTGTATTTCTATTCTTGTTTATTTCTCCCTTCTCTGGGTCAGTAAGATTTAAATTGTTCAGAGAGAGTAACTAAATGTTGAGACAAACGAGTGAAAAGGGATCTTTCAAATACTGTTTTAAATTCGTAGGAAGGTAATTTAAAAGAACATAATGGTATTTGAATCAAGTCATGAACTATTTTCCTTCTTCGTTACACAAAGATATTATTATTTTGATCATTCAGTATACTTTAATATTAGTATTTATTATTATTAATAGTGTTAATTTTATTATACACCATATTGTTGTTATTATTATTATTATTTTTTTATTTTTATTATTATTATTATTATTATTATTATTATTATTATTATTATTATTATTTCAGATGTTTTTTAATATAGTTTATCTGGTTAGCTAACATTTGGTCCTGAATATTAAAGGGAGAAACATATGTTTAAACCAGACTACATTAATAAACTAATGGATAATATATGCTTAATGAGGAGACTAATATTACTTAATAAGTTCTTATTGCCACAATCAATAAAAGGGTCTGGATGTATTGAACTCAGAAACATCATTTTCTGTGTATTTTGCAACAAATGATACATTCTTGGATCTCTTTTATTTTCCGGAAATAAAAGAAAAATATCCTGGCTGCTATTATTCCGCATTTCGTACATGTACACGAGGAACGTAGATATCCTGTCCTCCTTTGGAGAAGTCGTCTTCTGTGGATTTTGATTAATAATATTTGACATATTCAAAACACGGTACTGAATGAAGAATATTAATCAATAAGATATAGGTCAAACTAAAATCATAAATGTATTTGAGGAAATATGATTAATAGAGTCTTTTACAAATCAGATAGAATCCAGTTGGGCCAATGATTTTAAAACTAATTTAATGACTCGATGATTTTACAATATTGTTTCTTTTAATTGCGTCTTTTTTCAAGCACATATGAAGCCCCATTTTGTCCCTGAATTCCGTCTTTTTCAAAGTGACAATGGGAAACAATGCATGCGTGTGGTTATGTTTATAAAGCAGCTGGGTCAGCAATTTTTAGGCCAGAGAGACCACTATAAAAGGAAACGTTTTTCTCAAATTTGCTTCTTAATAGAAATTTCAACCTTGTGAAGATCTGATCTGTTAATTTGATTATAGTCATTTGACACTAATTGACTCCATAATTATCAGGCAAAGATTGATTTCTAAAAGATTGCCTATCACTCTCTTTAGCTACAGAGGAAACTTAATTAGCCTTAATTTCACTTTGCTACGACCTTCACCAATGGGTGTTTTATAATCACACCTTGTATACGGAAAGAATTATACCAAATCGACCGCTCATTGTAAGTAATATATGTGACATATCCTTTTATCCCGACCGCACAGTTGTAAAGCACAGCATCCAAATATTGCATGCATTCGCTGGAAAATAGAGGAAGGATTGTAGGCGTGTGTGAGTCGGGGAATAAATTTGCCAAATCTCAGATTAGAACGTTCACTTTAGATGTAAGATCTTGCAAGCCGATTATTATATCGTCCCAGTCAGGGTCGCAATGCTTACTAATTGGTAGTTTTGATTACACAAAATTAGAAAACATCTTCTGAGTCAGTTTGTATAATCTCACAGAGGGAAAACACAATAGCATCTCCTGGATCAAAAAACCATCCGTAGTTACAGGCAAAACGTCTTCAATTAATAATATGTTGCAATTCTCTGGGTGAGGTTTTATCAATAAATGCTGTATTTATGTTTCTAAATTAGCACATATCAATTAAAACTGATCGTGACATAAAACCGCGTTCACGCACATTATATCAGTAATATATATATATATATATATATATATATATATATATATATATATATATATATATATATATATATATATATATATATATATATATATATATATATATATATATATATATATATATTGGCGTTTTGTTTTATTACAACTTTCTTGGTGTTCCTATGTGGAAAACTCCGCGATAGTAGCAATTATTTCAAGTTTTCGAGCAATCAGGAAGGTACGAGCAAATGATATATTGATCTAGAATATTTTCAGGGTTATCTGTAATTCAATTTTAAAATATTTTTGCAACTATAAATATTTCAGATAAACAATCCCTTCTTTAAAAAAAAACATTACATTCAATGAAATGAACTTTTGTCTTTTAAACTTCATCATATGAAGAGCTTGTGTATTTTGATCTTTCGGAAAGTATTGTACAAGAAAAGCCACCATTAACAAATACAAAAATAAATTCAAACGCTTATGTGTGCTATGGAGACAATAACATTTTTTAATAGAAAGAGTCATGCTACTATGCCATTATACCATGCGAAGCAAACTAGCATTACAATGACTAGTTTTACTCGACTTAATTCGCACTAGGGCATGCTTACCTTATTTGCTAAATTGCACATCAAAATATGTTCTAAAATAACGTAATTTTATCTAGTTTAAAATGTATTTAAATTTTAATATTTAATGAAATATCGTGTTTTTGATTCATCACGTTCAATGATGGAGAACAAAATCCAGGAAGTTTGATCAGAGTCATTGTTATAAATATGACACATTGACAGATGGAAGAAATAAAGGTACCGATGATCCCTACATGCATACATGCATGCATACATACATACATTCATACATACATGCATACATACATACATACATACATACATACATACATACATACATACATACATACATACATACATACATACATACATACATACATACATACATACATACACCTACCTACCTACCTACCTACATACCTACCTACCAACCTACCTACCTACCTACCAACCTACCTACCTACGTACGTACGTACGTACATACATACATACATACATACAGACATACATACAGTTGTTTGTTTCAATTAGTTACAAGTGTCAAACTTGTTATTAAAGGTTAATGAATATAATTGTATTTTTAATATTAAAACATTCTGACAAATTTATGTTTTTCTGTTGTTTTTTTTATATAATAGCCAAAGGTTTATCAGAAATATCTGTACCATTCGCACTGATAGTAAACACGGTACCGTGGTGCACACCACAGGAAACAATTACCGCAGTACACTGGTATATCAATAATACCGAGCACCACAGTTGCGTGCACACATACGAAGTTATAAATTGTTACTTGGAACAAAAACATCAGATAGCTACTTATAGAAAACACAAGCTACTATATCTTTTAAAGACATAAAAGGAGAAACAAATTGAAAAAAGCAACGTATTTGCGTAGATGGTGTGTGTGGACTGAAATGCATGAAGAATTTTTAGGTTAAGAGGACTTGCTCGTACCTTCCTGATTGCTCGAAAACTTGAAATAATTGCTACTATCGCGGAGTTTTCCACATAGGAACACCAAGAAAGTTGTAATAAAACAAGTATATATATATATATACGTGAAATATATATAACAGTTTAAGGTGACGATACCACAAGTGATTAACAATACTAACAAATATCTTGGTTGCAATCATGTACTTTTTGGTGCAACTTTAAATCATCTCCTTAGTCTCAAAAGGTGAACAGGGTTAAAATCTATGTTATTTTTACTATCGAAACAACTTTCTTTACTGGGGCGTCTGGTGGTAAGAGAAAAGAAGGTATGGTGTATTGCTCGCCTACATCTAATGCTAAATGAGAAATGCATTTGCCAAAACAAATCATTGTTTAATCAACTACAATCAAATTGAAATCTTGTGTATATAATGTGTGATAAACTTTCAGCTTGATGCAAATACACCGGGATTGTTACGAAATTCCTACTAAAGTTGGATTGAAAAGATTATATTTAGTTTAGATTTTCGAGAGAAAAAGTTTTTTTTTTCAATTGGGCACCATACTTTGGTACAATAAACGTTGTGTATAGATTTGATCTATTGAAAGTTTTTTTTAACAAGTTTCGATATTTCACCAAATTATTTATTACGTAACCAATTTCCACATGTATCAAGAATCTAAGCGTGGTACATTTTAAATAACGCCATCGTTCTATGTTGTTAGCGCCTTGTTGAGGGTGTTCTCATTTTCTCCAGCAAAAGTCTAGCATATAGTGTTAATTTTTTTTGACATCAATACAATTGCACCTGATACTGCTTGCAATTTGTCTTAGTCATCTTATGTTCTACTGGAAGCAGTCATCCGAGATAGATAATAAACTATCACCACAACACATGTCTTACATAGACGAATTTAAGAAAGTCTAAATCATTTCCTATCAAGTTTGGTTTTGTATGTTTAACGTATTCCATACAATGTTTCCCTGCATGGGTAGATGCCAAAAAAAATGATTTCATCCCATTTAACACCCAAGTATTTAGGAGAATGAGTTTCTTAATCACATCCTTTATTAAAAGATGCGGTTGATGTTGATGTTGATCCTGAGATTTATTTTAATATGGTCTTTGAATTTATTTTGTATGATTAAAATCAACTAGCCACTGATTAACCCGCATTTTGATTTTAGGTTGGACATAACAATAACAAAAAACACAAGCAAAAACGTCTGTTCTTCACAATTAACTGATATTAGTCACAACAGCATCAATATAAATTAAAAGTAACATTAATCTCTGGATATATCTTTGAAACACACCAGCCCGAGCATGCTTTGGACTGAAGTAAAACATATTAGAGCAACTGATTGCGTATTGTTTGAAAGAAAAGTTCTATATGTTACATATGTTTCATCATAAATTCCATTATTACTAAGTTTGAATACTAAACCTTTATATTAAACTTTATGTAAGACAATACCAAAATGGCAGAATGCCGTTCTAATGTATTTGATTCTAATACCACCGCCATGTATAAACTATAGTACTTATCACATAGTTTCAAACAAGTCATGTATCTTTTAGGGCAAAACTAGATTGAATACGACTATCCCTATGGCTGCTATAAGAAAGATGAGCAGATGTTTGGAGGCACATGTTTGAAATATGTTGCTCACACAGCTCAGCAGATAAAAGGTAATTTAGAGGAACATTTGGTCATTATGAAATGGAATGACACTGGCTTATAATAACTCCAACGTGGTAGTAATTTTGCTATGCAAAACGTTTCTAAACTGTAATGTACCTGAATATTCTGTAGTAACATTTCATTCGAAAAATTATCTCCGCGCCAAAGCATGAATAAAGGGATAGTAAGGTACGTTTCAAACAGCGTAACATACACGTGACGACTTAATTTTGAAATATCTACTGTTGAATCAATATGAATCGAGTTAAGTTTCTTCAGTTGTAAATCTATTTATATCGCTCTGTTTACCGACATACAACCTTCAGCTTATCATGAAATGACCAAACTGAACACAAACGAATGACTTTGGAAGACTTAATTTTTGTTTTCCTCTCCGATAATTACAATAAATGCGATCTTGTCTAGTCTTACCGACCTGTTTATCAATTGACACCAAATCTCATTTCTTTGTGTATAGGAAGACTGTGCATATAGCAATCAACTACTATATTGTGTTATAAGCTTTATTGCCAAGCGGTCATAATTATTGTGGAACACAACATAGGCACATGGTCGCTAAAGCAATTTTCTAAACTATAATTTCATTACAGTTAGTTTAATCTCTAATACATATTCAATCGATCAATGTCGTTTAATGATTAGCATTCATGTTTATAGATCATTTCGATTAATTAGAAGGAATTCATGACATTTGTATTTCTACATTTACTTAATGATATGATGTTTTTTTGGTGAAATCAGCTAAAGTAATAATATGTTGAACATTTTTGCTTGTTCAATGGCGATATCGACCAATGTCGGGGTATCGAATCTTAGTTGTGCATAAAGAGTTCCAGGTAAAAGCTCTCTTCCTTCAACTAATAATTGTGTCCAATACGCAACATGGTTTGGTACTGATAAATTGTTCATTTAGTAAAGGGAGTGTTTCTTTTAAGATGATTTCCGGTTATATTTAAGTACATGTATTCAGATGTCTTCAATTGGAGTTATCCAGTCTAACCAAGTCTTGCTGATTATAATACTATACAATCTTGTTCAACTCTAAGTTTATGTGGCCAGTACATTGATTGTTAAAAAAAAAAATGTAAGTCCTTTTTGCTAACTAGTCTAAATATCATTAGGAAATAAGAGCAACAAGCTGATACATTGTGACAGTCACCAACTTAACACGTTTACAATCGTGCTCAATTATTCTCAACTAAATTGAGAACCTATGGTTACTTTTGGAAAACTAGAGGAATAGTAGTATTTGTTCTAAGATAAACGTGATGTGCGAATAAAATGCATATTAATTTAGTGTATCTATTTTCAGCAAATGTTGTCGTTAGTTTTCTGGTTGATAGAACCCTGGATTGATTAGATGCATTTGTACGCAAGGGCCCATTTCTTCATTTCTTACAAGTACGTTTGCATTAAACATGTAATAGAAGGTACCACTACTATGAGCGCCTGTTTTGTCGCTGTATCGCATGCATTTCAAATCTTTATTAACTCAACTTTTAAAAGAAGTTTTAATATTGGTATTCACTCAAACTCATCCTTTGTTCGTTTAGAGACGCTTTTTGAATTGATTGTATATGAATATATCGTGTATAGAACTTACGCTTTGTTTGCCCTGGCTAATAGACTCGAAATAATAAGCTGTTTTGCTGTCTAATTCATTACATTTACCTCTCCAAATAAAAATCCGAATGAATATACAGAGAACAGGAGAGCCAAAATACGAAATAGCGACGACAGAAAAGATTTATTACGTATTATTGGACGTTAAGCAAGAACTTATGTGGAGAGCAGCAGAGAGGGTGAACCCTACAACTTTCTGGGGGCGTCGATTCGATGATCTGAGGCTTCTATCAAATAGTAAAAAATGACGTCTATTCGATAAAATAAGATTTCCTTACATACGCCAACATCGTTGTCATTCACCCTCTCTGCTGCTAAAGCTTTCAGTTCTGGGTTAACCAAATATTTGATCGAGTCCGATACGATATCGTGTTACACGTTCATGTAAATTTATTGTTACAAATCCATGCGGGTTTGATTGAGCTACGCTAAAGAAGTTTCGACATGTATGTGTATCAACGCCGTTGAATACAGCAAGAATATTACAGTTGTCTCTGATCACTTTTGGAATCTGAGCGTAGCGTTGAGTGACATATATCACGTCGGTGTTTTTATGCCTGCCTCGGGAAAATATCCTAGCTGGGTTTGTTTGTTTATCCAGCATCACATCGTCGTATACGACTAAATTGTTAATGCTTCCATCAAGGTCATCCACGGATGGTGCCTCGTCAATATCGGTTATAAAATCAACGACGTTCTCACCTTTAATTTCTGATGCATTCTCGTTAAAATCTTTTAGCACTTCATAGCATCGTTGATCATCTACGCTAGGAGCAACTAAATACAACTTATCCCACTTCATCCATCTCATTATTAAATTGAGTAACAATTGCGTCTTGCCGGATCCAGATGGCCCGATTATAATCATCCGGATAGAGTTTGGTAGCGCTGCATGATGCTTAACTGGTTCTCTTGCTTTAGTCGCTGAAAAATCAATTATATCCATATCTCTATACATAAATTATGGATCTATATTGTGTGAAGTGTAAAACGCGTACTGGCACAAATGATGTGGCGACGATTACAACTAAAAATAACAAATCAGCACTTACTGGTAGATGTGCAACATGTGGTATAAAAAAAATTAGATTTATTTCCCTTGATAAAATCAAGGATTTAAAAAAAAACGAGGAGGTGATATCGCAGCCAAATTGGCAAAACTCCCTGGAACCCCATGGGCAAAGTACCCTGGAGAAAAGCACCTTCCAGGATATAGCTACTGTGGCCCCGGAACACGATTAGATATCAGACTTGATCAAAATCAACCTCGACGTGGTGAACAACCGATAAACGCCATTGATAAGGCGTGTCACCTTCATGATGTTGCATATAAAAGCAGCAATCTGCAACACAGGCATCTCGCAGATGTGAAATTAATTCACGCGTTAAATGCTATTCCTGATAAATCTTTCAAAGAAAAATTAGCTTCACGGTTGGTAAAATCAGCTATGAAAGGCAAATTGATGTTAGGTGCTGGTAATTAATAATATGGAATCTATTTATTATTCTCCGAGGGGATACTGGAGAGGTAACGCTGCAATCAATAAACTCGCTAGTGCAGCAGCGGTGAAAAAACCACTGCGGCTAATTGGTTATCCAAACAGGCTATATGGCAAATTTATCTACCGCGTCCAAAAACAAATCAATTTCTCGCATTTTGATGTTACCGGACCTAATGAAGTTCATCAAGCTGATTTATTGTTTTTACCACATGACAACGGTTACAAATACGCGCTAACCGTAGTTGACGTTGCGAGTCGATACAAACAAGCAGAACCGCTAAAAACGAAATCATCAACTGAAGTAGCTTCTGCATTTGAAAGGATTTATCAAAAGGGTCCTCTGCGTTGGCCGAATCTATTGCAGATTGATCCTGGCAAGGAATTTCAAGGCGCTGTTTTATCAGCGATGAAACATCACAATGTCACCATCAGACGAGGGCATACTGCGCTACATCGCGATCAGGCAATCGTTGAACGATTTAATCGGACTCTTGCTGAGCGGTTATTTGGATATCAATACGCGAAGGAGTTTATTCAGGATAAAAGATCCCGTGAATGGGTTAAGAGATTACCAGCTGTGATTACCGCGCTCAATAACGAGATTACTCGAACAATTAACATGAAACCTGTCAACGCGATTAAGAAAGCGTCTATACCAAAAATGGAAATCCAAGGAATTTCACAAAAAGATGTTTCTAGAAACGCTAGCGTCTCCGAACCAATTCTTAGTAGTAATGTCACTGTTAGGTATTTATACGAACCAGGAGAGCTTGAACGTGGCACAAAAAGGGCTACTGATCCTATTTGGAGTGTTACTGCACACAAGATATCTGCTATAACACGATCAACTGGTAGACCAGCAATCTATAAACTGGATTCAACTGCCCCTCAGCGGGGTTTTACACGCGAACAATTACAAGTGATTCCTGACGATACTCAATTGCCACCTCATGGTCTTAACTAGCACCCCTTCGTCTGTTGCACTCAAGACAAGTCAGCATAACGTTATCTCTGATATGACCAATGCTGCTATTCTTTCTGTCTACGGTAAATTGGCGAGGATCTTTATCCGAATACTGCCAACGCATTATACAATTGCAACTCGCGCAGTGATTATTCTGTTGTTGTTTCAGCGTAATTATTAATTCAGCATCAATATCAAATTCTCTATTATTTTTTTTATCCTGTTGTTTATAACCGGAGAGTTTTTTTATTAATGATGCTAGCATCATCCATTGTAGTGTCATCATCGTCACCAATGATTTCATCATCGAAAACGACTCTTAGAAGTTGATTTAATCTCCTCACTCTGGATACTGCAAAATAGACTAAATTCGACCATTCGATGCGATTATCTACCATCCAAACAATTGCATCCGATATAGTCAATCCCTGTGAAGAATGTATCGTCGCTGCGTATCCTAGCGTCCACGGGGATTTATTAGCACGCAATGCATCTTCAACAACGCTGATATCAACCAGCACAATATCATTTAACACGAGAATCTGCTTTTCACTCTTCCCTGGAATATCAACTTCAATATTCTGCTTTCGTGTATCCGAAGGCCTATAACACAACGGTAATGGAAGTGTTGCAAATTTTTCTTTATGCGTTTCAAATAACTTCATCTGAAGTGTGTCTCTGACTATTTTTCTACTTGCTACTATCAAATCATTTGGTCTCCACGTTTCCCAAAAAAACATTAATGGGAGTTTCTGAAATTATTTCACGCGCTATTTCACATTGGATTTTATCCGGCTGTAATCTAATCATTGCTTTGAACTCGCGTAATTGTTCATCAAGTGATCTATAATCAGTAGTAATTTCTTCATAGTAGTCTACAAAACCCTTTAGCCATTCATGTGGAGATGCACCAAAATATGGTGGTGGTTGGCCGTGATCACCGCACATGACGACTTTTGTGTTTTTGTTTAACAACCACTCGATAAATGTTTGTAATACTCTCAACGATACCGTGCATATTTCATCCCAGATTATGATTTCAGGAATGAATTTATCGCCCATTCGATCAGGGGTCCATTCATCGCCTTTCCATCGAAAGAAACTGTGATAAGTACAGGCATTTACCCCTCGCTGTATCATCTCTCTGGCGAGTCTGTGAGTCGGTGTTAACACAATCATGTTTGACCGACGATATAATTCAATTGCACGAGTTGTCCTTCCTGACCCACCACAACCGTTTAATTAAACTGTCTTGTATCTACATATTGGATCAGATACCGGTGGTGCATTAGAAAATTCTGATTGAATTTCAATACGGTTACAACAAAGATATTTATCGTCGTTGGCAACGTCTGCGGATTCACAATATTCGTGTAGTTTTTCCTTTTTAAATCGCCAACGTCACCACACTTCCTCGGGATCTGTGAATGCCGCTACAGCTGATTTGTATTCACTGTGTATATACATCGAATCAGTAGCTACTCTAACCGCGTTATTATAAAATCTATTTATCATCGAAAATAGATTAATACAAGCATAGGCTAGCATAGAACTTCTCAAATGTGTGTACTGGGAATTATATCCATCACAGGAGGTAACAACCGTACCCAATTTCTCACCATTGGATAGAAAGGCATCTTTAGGAGATACAAGTTTTCCCTGTTTCGTTAAATCCGTTACAATAAAATCGTATTCAGCGACGTCTATGATCAACCGCGAAGAATATTTTGCATTGTCGTATCTTCCACCCTGGGTAAATTTACCGATTATTCTTCGTCCAAAATCTTTTGCTTGTTCTTTTTTAATTTCAAATAACTGTTTGGACCTATTCATGATTTGTTTTTCATTTAAAATCTTCGATTTTCCATCAGGAAATTGTTTTCGCTGTTCGCTAATTATTCTATCTAGATCGGGTTGTGGTAGCCAAACTTCTTTCTGAGCTCGATAGGATATAATCGCTTCACCGACAATCAACGATTGTAACATCTCACAATCGATCATATATCTCAATAGCACTATTGGCATCCAGGCCTTTTCAGATAGGTGTCTACCAAGCCAAACATAACTACACGGATGTAACCCTGTAGCGAGTTTAAATGATATCACACGAGCGAATCCAGTTAAATCAAAATCAGGCAATGGACCATTAATCGCAACACGAGTCATTTCATGTGTGGGGTGTCCAAATCGTTTAAAGTACTCAGCGGCTTCTCCATATCCTAGAAAACTTCCAGGATAACACGCAGCTATATCAATTGAAATCATACCATCACGTGCGTATTTCGTATTCCACAGTCCTCCATGACTAAATTCGACGCAACTCAATTTAACATCTTCGAGAAAATCACTTCGTGTTGGACGCCATGAGTTTTTTTCTCTTGCGAAGTGAGCTACCACTGATGGAATAGTAAAACTATCCGTGAGTAGTTTTTCATGGAAACTCTCCGGTGAAAAATCATTAGCGATTTTTCTCATTCTGTTATCTAATTCTTCAACGCGATATAATTCACCATTTGGTCTTACAAATTGATCAAATCCTATTTCGGGATCTTCATCACTACTAAGTAACCACAGTGACACAGGATCATCTTTACACAACGCATGAATAGCATCGAATAATTTCTCTTCATAGAAAACATCCCCGACGAATTCTTTGGGGATATATCTCACGATTCGTTCTCGTGGAAATATTGTTACTGCAGGTGTCCACGTGTGTTCGTTATGATCGATAATTTGTATAGGCGCTCCATTTTTGTTATATTTCGGTTCGTATAAAACTTCTCCGGTTATCGTCATTACTGATATTGGGAATCGTAATGATGTTTCTAATTTAGCTATATCAGAAATCTTTGCACCGTGCTGTTTCACTGTCAGTTCCCATTCGGTTATTTTCCTACGTCGCCGATCAGTTAGTTTATTTCCTCGGGATGCATTTGTGAAGTGTTCCATTACCCGTGTTGCTACACAATTGAGCCTTGACGAAGTCAACGGTGAATATTTCATAGGAGCTAGTTTTGCGATATCGGGTTTATCATTTAACGGATATAACCCATAAACAATTGCTGTTACGGGATAAGATCTTTCGTAGTATGGATTGTCAATTCCAGTTAGAATTCCTGGTTTGGAATCTCTACTTACAACGACAGTTTTTTTTATCCTTGAGGATTGGTTCAAATTTATCCTTGATAATCCATTTGCCTTCGACTTCGATAATGAATTTTATTCTGAAAAAATACTTCTGTTGGGAATCCTTTGGATTTCCATCTTTGATTTTCCATGATAAAATTCTTCGAATTTCCCCTTTGGATTTTACGCCAAGATGTGAAATTATCTCAGCTGCTCTTTCATCGTTCATAGTAGCATCGATGTTAGGTACATTGACATCCTCGTGTATAAATCGAAATGTCGACCAACAGTATGCTGCACCGTCTCGGTAGAATTCATTAAAACACTCCTTGATTTTACTTAGTATAGTTTTGTCACCGATTAGACGTTTTGGTGTATCAGATACTCTATCGAGATTGAATTTAGTATTTCTCCAAGGTTTGATTTTCGATAATCTCTTGAACTCCTCCATGTTATAATTAAAACAAGTATTTAAATAGAAAAATATAGTATAATGAATCACTGCAAGTGGCTTATGATTGGATCAACAACCCCGTGTAACAAATCATGCAGAAGCGAATTCTGTGGACATCATTTACAAAGCGTGAGAAACGGTTCTAAAGGTCCTCTCCCATGCCTCCAATGTGGGGTTGGGGTAAGGGGAAAATCACAATTATGCCTCAGTTGCGGCGGAAAACGATACAGGGAACTAAAACGCTATTATGACAAACGAATCATTGACCCTAACGTCCTTGATAAAATCAGCGACAAAATCATCAAAACCCCTCAAGACTACATTGATAGACTTATAATTAAAGCAAATAATAAATTAGACAAGTAGTATTATTATACAAATGAGCCAAGATTTCAGACCTCATCCAGTGCTTGTTAATTACGAAGCATCCCGTGATGGTGTTGTCAGGCACCGCAGACTAAAAAAAACGGTTGGATGGGAAAATAATATGGGATACTTGATGTTTTTAGCTGGGAGGAAGACGTATCTCTGTCACAGAATTATTTTTGAATGTCATAACGGATTAATCGAAGACGGATTTGTGATTGATCATATGAATAATAACAAGACTGATAATTGTCTTGGGAATCTTCAAGCCGTCTCACAAAGTCGGAATTGAAAATTAGGTGGAACCGGCAAATACGCAAAACACCCTAGGGGGGTCAAATCGTTTGATTTAGAAACCACCGAGGAGAAAATATTTCAATCAATAAATGCGGCCGGTAATTACTTTGACATTTGTAGGACTTCAATTCGATTTGTTGCTGAAAATATAATTAAAACTGCTCTGTCGAAAAGAAATGGTCATAAAATCAAATTCGTATACACCTGAAACGATTTAAGGGAGATAAATCCCCATGGACAAATCCGCCGCAACTCACTAAGTTCCCTTGCATTATGACGTCAAAGGAATTTGTCGTCTGTTAACTAGGAGCGCACGTGACTGTACATAGTTTCGGTAGAATTTTATTTTTTAGCAATTTCTAAAACGTTTTATTGTCGCTTGGCTACACTGAGTGCAGGATAAACCACGCGCGGAAAATAAAAGCAAATGTGTGCATCCTTTCATATCAAGAACCATATGTACGAGTGGTTTCTATTCATTGAAGTAGGTGGGCGTGGTTAAAATTCCTGTATACAGCTCTTTGTGATCTAATCGATAATGTATTTCTAGTCACTGACACAGGCATGCGTGACTGATAGTTACATTATATTTTAAACTGCTCCGATTTTATGTTTTCTCGAAGCACCTTACACGTTGTAATTTTTAATGCTGTTTTCACTGTTTTCTGGATGGTTACAACAGTTAAATTATTATTCGTTTTCTTAAATACGACAGTAAAATTGTCTATTTTAAAAATCTCTTAATCAGATATATATATATATTAACAATCTCTATGTTATATGACGGCTCCGTGGTGTAATGGTAGCGTGTTTGTCTTGTAAACATAGATCTATCAACTACTACGTGTTCAGTCCCCACAGCAGATACATTATTTGATGGCGAAACGGAAGATGTTTTTTCTATTAATGGGGGGGGGGAAAGAGCGGACCCCCTTAGCCAAACCAACATTGTAACTCATGCTATCGCATTCACGGTAGCGTGGGTTGGTGTTTTTTCCAACTCATGCAACCATGAATTTCATTTCATGGGTTGCCATGTTGGTTTGGTTTACCACGCCCACGCCGCATAACATCCAATAAACATATACCTTCTGAGAGATCTAATTCAGTCTTTGCTGAGTTAGACCCCTCGCCGGAGATTATGTGTTTATCAAAGTAATTGGATGTAAAATAAATGGTATAAATTGATACAAAAGCTCTGCATTCACATGAGGAACCCCACAGGGTAGCACAGAATGGGCTACCGGCTAATAGAAACGGTGTTAGGGTCACAAAGGGCATCCAAATGGATAGCCAAAAAAAAAGACCCTAAAAGGGTCACAAAAGAGCATCTGGAATGGATAGCCAAAAGAAAAGACCCTAACAAAGACACAAAGGCCTGAATAAGGGACTCATGAATGAATTAACCGCTCATAATTGATATCATTTATTTTGCATTTTTTTTTAATAATTAGAGATACAGTATACTATATTTATATAAAAATATAAATAATGGATATCAAAGATGCAAATGCTATAATTGCCGAAATCTCAAATTCAAAAAAATAACGGGGTAGTATTATCTAAAGATCTCGACTGTGACAAGATTACCTCGGAATATGAAGATATTGAGTATCAGTCTAGTAAGGGTCGTTATGTTTTACCTAAAATGTACAGGCTCGTGAAAGGAATTCAAAAGTCCATCTATGCTTGTTTGTACGGTAACGATATTGATGTATTTATAACGCTATTTAGCACCGTTGAAGCAATACGTCAAAAGCTCGGCCAAGAGTATCAAAAACGAGCTGAAATTAGTTCTAAAGTTCGTGATCTTAGAAAAATATTAAACGAGGAAAAACCAGTATCTTAACCACGTGAGCGTTACTATAAAAAAAATAGGCTTTCAGTAAATTTCTAATAAATATTTTTTTTTAGCACTCACATGGGATTTTCTCCTGAAAGGATACTCAGCAGTTTGGACCTGCTCATGCAGCTATGTGCGTAATGGATGATCTGGTCGTGGTAGCAAGTAATCACCGCGACGCCTCCATTTTCACGTAGTTGTTGTTGTTGCCGCGTCGTTAACAAAAATCGTTCACTTCCGTTCTCAGTTATTACAATTCTGAAACCCCCAGCGATGTTATTTCTGAAACACTCGCGGATGGCATCGTACAGTTTAACCCTGTCGAAGATGGATACGATTGCTTGATGGTACATTATTTAATAACTAAGTTATTTAATAACTCAGCTTTTAATTGTGACATTTAAAAACTCAGTTCACAAATAATATATGGTAGGTGAATCGCTTACAACTAGATTAGCCCGAGAGCGGCTAGCAGCAATTAAAAAGTTTATACCGGTACGAGACAGAGTTCGCGAGAAACTTCAACAACGACAACAAGCGCAGACTGACTTTTCTGTGTCAAGTGAACAACTGTTCGCACCGATAACAAGTGCGACCAGCGATGTGAAAACAGCAACTGAACGAGCAATATACGGAGATATTCCCGAGGAAGGCAAGCGACGAGAAGTGCCTGTTCTTGGTGTGCTTGAAAAGATAGCAGCGGAAACTGAAAATACATCAGCGTTGTTACAAAAAAAAAACACCTGGTCCGAAAAAGACCAATGATAAAATAGTAGATGAATTACGCGTGCGATTTAACGAAGAAGGGTTAGCAGCAATTGATCAGACTGACCCTACAGAGTTTCCTGCACTTGTTGTTACGACGTATGAAAACAGAAAAAAAATGTTAAAACCAGAACAGCACAAGTATGTAAGAGGTATACAACATTGGGCTGATATATTTTACAAAATTAAAACTGAAACGGGTACAATTGACAACTGGAATACGTCATATATTGAATATCTCAATGCGGTGGGTACAATGTATAATGAATATGAAAAACAAAAATCACAAAGAAAACCACAAAGACTGCAGCGCCGGCGACAACAAACTGCAAAAAAAATATCTTTTTCACCTGCTTAACAAGAAGAATCTCAACAACAACTACCGCTTGGACCATCTGATCGAGATGATAATGATCCTTTTAGTTATTTACAAAGTACGGATTTAAAAAAACTAGAGGGAACACCTGATTATAGTAGTGGGGAGGGATTTTCTAAATCTCAGAAATTGCCAGTAATTTCAGGTAGTGGTCAAAACGTCTTGACGTTTCGTAGTTGTCCTGGTAATATTCTCAGTGATATATCACTGTTAGAGGTTCTCATCGGAGGGAAACGAGCCGGAAATAACTCACCGGAAGTAATTAATGAAGCAGCTGATATCTGTAGACGATTATTTGGCGGCGGTATCAGAGGCATTGATGTATATCGGGAATTCATTGCTGAATTAGTTGAAAATCACAACGATGAAAATCCTATGGACGCTAGCGATTGATCACTAATTGAAAAATTACTAGTTTTATAACAAGATGATTATACACTACAACCATGATAAACCCGTAAGCGTCTACGTGGTGAACTCACGATTGCCTGTTTATAGAGCATATTACGGATTTGGTTTCGGCAATACCATTGCGGGGTTATTTACAAGAATGGCTCCCAAGGTGGCGCCGTTAGCTAAACAATTATCAATGAAAGCCATTGATGCTATCCGTGATAAGGGAATCAATTTCGTTGGAAATCTTGCTGGAAAGGCATTTTCTGCTGCGAAAGATAAAATAGCATCATTGGTGCGAAAGAAACCACGAATGACTAAGTCAGTGGTAAAACCACCGGTGCTACCATCAACTACAGTGATGCCTGCAAAAATCAGCAAAGCAATAAATAGCACAGTGGAAGAAAAACTAGCGTCGTTGGCTGCTTCGGTGACTCCGTCGCCACCGGTAACAGATAGCGCTATCATGAACGCGATAGCAGGAAGTGGTTTGAAACAAAAAAGAAATTCGAAGAATTTTCAACGACGATGATTATAAAGAGTTAAAACGCTAGCGTTAAACTCTTTGAGTTTCACAATTGATAACACTAAATAATAATAACAATGTTTAAACGAACAGCTGATCCCGCGTTCGATATGGAAGCCCCAGTGCGCAAAGACGATTCCGTCCGCAATTATCAATACTATTCCTATCATGCAGTACAACCCGACCTACGATCGCGTATTGAACTACAAGTTCAAGATACCAGTAAATACTTTTTGCCGTGTGAAGCATTTATTGAAATCGAGGGAAAACTCGTAACAAATGTTTCAGCTGATACCCATATGCAGATAACGCAAATATCCGTGTTGGTTTCGTCAACAATGGTATAATGGCGTTATTTGAAAGTGCAAGATATCTCATTGATGGAAAAGAAATTGAATCAATAGACCGTGAGGTTGATGTTGCAACAACAATAATCGGACTAGCGAGATATTCTGATGATTATACAAGATCGGCTGGTCCGTCTATGATGTTTGCAAAGGATACCTCTGATAACGCTGACCACCTTCAATACATTAAAGTGTTAACACCGCAAGACACTTCAGTTGATAATCAGCAAGAAGCAGCTAATCCAGAACGTCGAGCTAGACCCGGAGCTGCGTTTGATATTCTCGGAGGTGTTAATGGTAATTTCAATCTAGGGTTTGCAACACGAAAATTAGCATTGCAAGGACAAGAGAAAAAGTTTTCATGTGCGATTCCACTCCATCACATATTTGGATTCTGCAGAAATGTCAGAAAAGTCATCTATGGGGCCAAGCACACAATCGCGTTAGTGCGAAAGGGCAATGACGATGATGCTATTTGGCGTACTGGTGCCGCTGATGGTAAAGTTGTTTTGAGTAAAATAGTATTGTGGATGCCAGTAATGACCCCATCAATTGCCAGAGAAGAGCGGCTACTCTCATTTATGGACACGGGCGGCAAATCATTGCTAAGTTGGCTAACAACAACGACTGATGCCAAACAGGATAATGTTAATGGTACATTTACATGGCACTTAGCAGCCAAACAAGGCGTTTCAGCTCCACGTCATATATTTATAGCGCTGCAGAATAGGAATCGATTAGGTTCCCAAGAACGCAGTCATATGATATTTGATCGGTTAGGGGTAAGTGAGGTTTCACTGAGAATAAACGGACAACAAGAACCATCTGAGGTTATTCAGTTTGATTACGACACTAACCAAATAGCACGTGTGTATCATCGGATGCTGTCATATATGGGTCGTGATCAAAATGTTGATACTAGTTTGCAAATATCTCAACTTGATTTTAAAAGCCTCTATCCGATTTATTACTTTTCGCTGGAACATCTTGATTTAACAAGGCAATCCGTTGTTGATATACACTTCAGAGCTCGTATAGCTCCTGGTGGTGTTGATTATAGAGCGGTTGCTGTCACTCTCAGCGACAAATCAATGTTGTTAGAAAGGGTTGGCGGACGAATGAGACTTATCGATGCACCAGTGGAAAATCTATGATTTTCAAATATGTAAATGTGAATCCATAGGATTTCCCCAATTAGATCAATTGAAAGCATAAATGTGTTTTACAATAAAATGCCATATAGTGTTGTTCGTGTCAAGCTGACTGATGGTCAGGTCAAGAAATTGCGATCAAAATCCGCTAAAGAATGTGGAACCACAATAACGTTAAAACCAGCGCAGATGTCCGGCGGTACACATAAAATATCATGAACGGATCGTCAAATAAAACATTTCAATGATACGCTGAAGAAACAGCGAGGGGTTCAAATTGATTTTTCGAAAGCCGCAATCGCCAACATGATAAAATCAGGCGGTATATTTCCATTGTTAGCTGCAATACCAGCATTGATTTCAGCGGCTGCTCCAGCGGTGGCGAAAGCGGCAGCGTTGGGAGCCGTTGGGACCGCGGCAGGGATGGCGTTGAAAAAGGCAACTGGAAGCGGGTATAAAAAAAGGGAAAGGGTCTAAGACTACCAGGAACCCCGTATTCATGGTACAGCGGCAGATCCGTTCACGGATCAGGTCTAAGAATACCAGGAACGGTTTATTAGTTGAAAACCCAATTGTTGAGGAACCTATAGTTCCCATGTCCAATTTTGATTTAATTGATGCTGCTAAAAAACTAGCGATAAAAACTTCAGAGGGGTTTTTATGAGAGATCAATTACCGAGAAAACCTAAACGCGTCGAAACCGGAATAATCAATCTTGATAACAGTAACGGATCGGGAACTCACTGGGTTGCATACGCGATTGATCCGCGTGGGATTGTTTATTTCGATTCATATGGGCTAGCCCCACCGAGCGAGTTTATGCGGTATATAAATTCAAAGAATCAATCAATTCCGATTTTTTATTCCACGCTGCCAACACAACAATTAAATGATCCACCGATATGCGGCCGTGAAGTATTGAATGTCCTCGCGGAGATTTCATCGTCACAGAAACCACCTCATCTGGTTGTAAATAAATACACAAGTGGGAAATTGCAGGGTAATTTTAGAGAATCAATAAATTGAAAACCCAAGTTGCGCTAACAATAATGATTGATATTTGGGGACGATCTTTGTCAATGTCGAAACACACCGCGAAAACATCTGCGGGTTCTATCGAGGATGTAAAAAAAATAATTAAAGATGAAATCGCTGAGACGTTGAATTTAACAAGTGTTGACCCGAACGAAATAGTTGTATTTCAAGATAGCCAGGGTAAATTGAAATCCAGTAATATATCCGTGAATGCCATTTTGATACGGCAGCGCAACGCTGCTGAAAACTCTATCGCGCTGTATTCCAACGATGGACAACTTAAACCAGGCGCACTTGTGTCTACGATCACCGAAGCGATTGCCGCCCACGGCCGTGATCTGGATGATTATATACGAGGTTATAATAGTTTTCGCAAAAATGTCGTACATAAATTCTTTGGGACCCCGCTTGTGGTTGGCATGACTCTCGCTGAAATGAAAAACTTTCTATCTTTATTCTTTTTTAACAAGAACGCGGAAAGGATGATGAATGAAAATGAAATCAAGGCAAATTATCTCGATATTTACGCTGATATTTCTAAACTAATAGAAAATTTTGAAAAGGTACAAAAACCCACTAACGACGTCGTAAGAAAGTTTTTTGGATCCCCACTTGTGGCAGACTCGACTCTCGCTGAAATTAGCGAGTTTATTATGAGGCATACACACAATTCCTACGTCGCTAATAATTTCTTTGGTGTCCCAGCTACATCTACGATGACTCTCAACGATATTATTAGGTTTATAGTGAGACAAACAACACTTAATACCATCATGGATGAATTTTTGGGGAGAACACGTGAATCTGAAGCCACATCGTTGGCAGGTATGACACTCGCGGTAATTAAAAGCGCTATTGACGAACAAAAACTCACCAACGAGTTTGTTAAAAATTTCTTTAAGGGTTCTGAAAGTAACAGCGTCGATACGACATATAGTCGTATCGTTGGGTATTATGTCGTCCAAACAGATTCTGGATTTAACGACCTTGTTAATTCATTTTTTATAGGCCGTGAAAAAAAAAATAAAAAAAAAAAGCGAAATCGTAAAAACCTATCTCGACGTCATCAACGATATTAATAAAGTAGACTTTAATTTCGATCTGATACAAAAACCAATCAATGATGCCGTTATGTTCTTTGGCCCTATCAGACCGAATAATCTCGACACGTTGATAACCCCAAACCTCAATAACATTAAGTACGCGCTTGAAGAACAAAAATTTATCTACGACGTCGTTTGTAAGTTTTTTGGATTCCCGTTTGACGCGGTTATATCTCTCGCTGAAATTAAGCGCGTGCTTGACGAACAAAAACTCACAAACGAAATGGTTACAAATTTCTTTGAGGGTTCTGAAAGCCATAATATCACGACGACATATTCTCAACTCAGCAGGTATTATGCCACCCAAAAAGATTTGAAAATTGACCTCCTTTTGACTTTATTTTTCGAAAGACGCGATAGAACGATAATGAAAGATACCGAAATCAAAAAAACCTATCTCGACGTCATCGACGATATTGCTAAACTACGAGAAGATTTTTAAAAGGTAAAAATTCAGCATCCAAACATAGGCGTTAAAAATATCGTGTATACGGTTGATCATGGGACCTTTGATTGGGTAAAAAACTCTAATGCTAAATTGAAAGTCACTAACGTGAAGTGGCCCCATGGTATCTACAGGATGACGTTAATCTCTAACAAGCAATTTGATATCATCGTGAAAGATAAAACCTACTTTGGTGGCACCGCGACAGTTATTATCGCGGGGGGAGAAGAAGAATTTGAGATTGTCGCGGTTGATAACACCATTAGAAAACATATAGCCTGGTGTTTAGAATTCGTAGATGAAGTACGACCCTGACGATGATGAATAATTGAAAACACTAGCGGGTTTCAAATAATGATGACTTCGTCATTAACAATGACTTTGCCATCGTCGCAATATCGATATGGAACCGTGAAAGAATTTTCCGCGAACTTGAAATCACTTTCTGAGCGCTATCGTGAAAAAATGAAAAGATACCGCAAAAGAATTACCGCCATCGACATCACCGTGTATTCGGTGTCCGGTGTGATGGCCAGCGCCGGGGTTATTTTGTCGACGGTGACCATGATGGCTCCGATTGCAGTTCCAATTGCTATCTCCGCGGCAACAACAATTGCGCCAGTCGCCACCGAGATAACTAAAAAGTTATCATCGTGTTCTCAGAAAAAACTCAGTGATTATACAGTTCGGTACAGGGTGGTATTTGACGCGTACTCGAAATTATCCGAGTTGATCTCGCTGTCGATAGATAATTCGGTGATATCTGATGTTGAATTTTCCGCGATGACCCAGTTGTATAACTCCGCGATGTTGAAATTGGAAATTGAAGACAGCGTTAACAATAATGTCACAACAATTCAACGAATTGCAACTGCTTCAACGAATCGCGGAGAATACCACTCCGATACGAACAAGCATGATATCAATAACATCAACAAACCCTGAATTTAGTTTGAACTTCCCTTCTCCAATTCCAGTGCGTGAGATCGCGCTGGCAAAATTACGAGTATATCATAGCTAGCCTAATATCAGATCAGTTGCATTTGGCGGTCAGCAACCGAATAACACACTGGTGTTCTCTTATAAGAATAAACCCGATGGTACTCCAGCGTGGGAAACTGTTTCGTTACCAACTGGGTCGTACCAAATTGAGCAAATCGATGCTGAAATTAAGCGTAGAATAAAATCAATTACTGAAAAAGAATCAAGCATAGCTATTATTCTTCATGAACCGACGCTCTCGTCGTCGATCGAAATAAGCACAGAGGGATACATTGTAGATATCTATAACAGCTCGTTAAGAACAGTGTTAGGATAGCCTAAAAACCACCTGAAAAATCCGCCACCGACTTAACCACGGACGTACAATCATATCATGAAATCAATCCCAGTTATCGAGATAATTTATCTGATATAAGAAAAGGAAAAATCGCCGATAGATTTATATTTACCAACAAAGACACATTGCAATGGGATTTTATCATTAAAAGAACAGCCGACTCATCTGTTACTATTTCATTTACGCTAACTGACATCCGTGGTTATTTTAATGAAATTAAACAATTATATGAAACACAACTAGAACAACTACGGAAAACAAAATCGCAAAAACACGTTGAAATAATAAATCAACTTATATCTGACATGGAATATATCTATGAACTAATTATTCAAACAATAAGTAATGAGAACAGCGACAGTAAACAACGATTCCTAACCGATTACAATATCACAGAAGATAATCTGCGTAATTTCAAGTTTCCGAAATACAACGCTGATGAACTAGCAAGAATTGTTAAAACCGATATCAAGGCGCTACAAGTACAAGATTCAATTAACCTCAAACATAATAATGATCCAGATAGCGGCGGTAGGCATATTGCCCCGCATAATGTGAATATTTCAACGGTGATTGCGCTCAATTTAACATGTGATGCAATTGAAGGAAGCTATCAAATTAATCTAGAGCAATCAAATAAAGCTCAGCAGTGATATATTCTTTATTTGTTTGCACCAACAGCTCCTCCAGGATTCCTAAATATTGAAAACCCAGTTAATCCTGTCTATATGCGATGCCATAATAATTCGTTAACGAGAATTAATTTTAGACTCACCGACCAGTCAAATAATTTGATTGATCTGCAGCATGAGGTGTTAGCGATTAGTCTGTTTGTGAGATCCTAAGGACTCGATCAAATATTCGGTTAAAATCATTTAACCCATAGCAGCAGAGAGGGTGAGTGACAACGATGTTGGCGTATGTAAGGAAATCTTATTTTATCGAATAGACGCCATTTTTTACTATTTGGTAGAAGCCTCAGATCATCGAATCGACGCCCCCAGAAAGTTGTAGGGTTCACCCTCTCTGATGCTTGGAGTAAGATACATCAAATTCAAGGTCATTTATTATATATAAATGTCAACAGTTGGGGTTTTGGTGGATAGACTTTGGTCAAGATGTCAACCAATTCCCTCATAAACATCCAAGAGTCATGCAAATACAAAATGCAAAAACGATAGAAACTAATGTGTCATGGATTCAGATTAGAAATCTTAGACCCCCTCTGGGTGCGAGGTTGTAGAATTGGCCCGACGTGTCCTCACTACGTGTCGTAAGAGGCGACTAAGTAGAGGCAACCTGTTTGCTGTGGTTTGCGTCCGTGTCTCGGAGGAAAGGGTCCTTGTATTTGAGCGGATGTTTTCCGATTCAATACACTACCATGGTCACTACTTGTTCTAGAAGGGTGGTTGGAATGGGCCAGGTATCGACAAATCGGCCTGTCACGCCAAGCCCTAGGAGTTCTAATTGTATTAGCTCACTTTCTCTTTTTATGTCGATTTTATCTCTCTTGATACACGGTTGCCCTACTTTATAAGGCTTTTTCCCCTTTCTCTTCATCTAAGTAGACTTCGTAGGCGGCTGTGGCTCAACATGTGAACAGGAAGATAATCTTAGCTATTGAGAGTACCACTTGTGTATCTCTGGTACTTGGAAAGTGTCTACTTGTTGGACTCCGTGTCGGATGGGCGAGCACCGGTGACGCAAAAAAAAAAATTGGAAAATCAAAGCAAGTCAATGTAAGAGCTCAAACATCATTTTTTAGACTCCGACGACGATCCATGTGGCGTGGAATCGTTTCCTCGCTTCATGGTCTCAACCACTTGTCACATTATCGCCATGTATAGTTAGACAGGCTATACTTGGATTAGTCGACAAACCCAAAATTGTTTAATAGAACCTTTAAATCAGGTGGTCTACTTGTGGAGTGCAAACGTAAAGAACATACCGAGAACATCCAAAACATTAGGATCTTTCATGACATTCTAGTAACTGGATGTGCACACACATAACGAAACACACCATAAGGCGTCATGCATTGGTTGCCGTGAGTCCTCGATAATGAAATCATTCATGGTATGACATATGAAGGTGTCACTGCAGTACGTATAATTGGTATCAAACAAAACAACAATCTGCAAATACACCGACACCATTATATTCACCTTCAGCAGTACCTCAAGTGGTTAAATTTCAATTTTTCCTATTCAAGTTTGCGATATATATATACCAAATCCATTGCAACGCTTTAATTGTCCCATATACGGGCATCATGAAGACCGATGCTCGATAAGACAAGTATGTGGTCTGCGAGGAGACCATATCGCATTTCGTCTATTGTGGAATGGAGCACCTTACAAATTCAGAAGATTGTGAAACCTGGAAACAGGAGACGGAAATATTGAGGGTTATGTACATAACATTGCCTATGCAGAGGCCAGGAAACTTGTACAAGCACTTCCCTCCCCGGCCCGACCTTCTCAACAGTATTGATAAAGCAACCCAAAAGAAACAAAATACACACAAACCCAAACAAACCCGAGTAAAACCCTTTCCAGCTCAAACATTCTAAAAACGCAATATCGAATCAAACACCATTGAAAAACCCTTTACCGCCAAAATCTCCAAACAGTAAAAAAAATCGCAAACCAATAGGCAGCAAAAGGGGTATGATGCCCCATAAAGCTGCATAACAGGTTTGGAGACTTTTAGGATATGGATATAGAGAATACTCCTTTATGTCTTCAGGGTAGTCCAGACCTACAACCAAAACAATCAATCCCGTTACTCCTCCTCCGTTACTCCTACTTTAAGTGTAATACTACATCGAGTGATTTCCGTTTGGTCAATGTATAAACAACGACAAATCCAACATAGTACCAAATGAATTAGAAAACAAATTATATTAGCCTCAGTGACCATTTTGAAATCCGCTTTAATATAAAAGGTGAAAATGTTTGTTGCAAGCAATATTTCTATCAAGTTAATAAATATTGTCTCAATCCTTCTTGCCAAATTAGTACCATGGCCGGAATAATCAAGTTAATCAAAATTAATTTTCTCCAAGACAAAGTCAGTGTCTTTTCTGCACTTCTTTGCAAACCTAAACACACTTATCTTTGTTCGTATGAATGTTGATTAATAAAAAGGAATATATCTTTGTTTTTGTTCGATTGTTTATTATCGAAGACTCAGCTCAGCAGATAGTGTTTGATTATGCTTGTTGTAATTAATTATCTTATGCAATATATGATCTGTGTGCAGTAGTTCTAATGTACAGAGTGTATAAGCAAAGTATTATGGGTAAAATGTGCTTCTATTTGGTGTTCTTTACTTGTGTCTGGCCAATCCCCCATGAAATTTCCATTTTAAACTATATATAGCACGAGTTCTAATTGCGAAAGCCAACGGTATTGTGTCCTATAGTCCCGACTCATTAGTTTTGACACCCAATGGTGTCTCCAGCGATGATCTTTGTAAAAATTTCGTTTTGGATGCAAAATACTTATTGATGGTGTCATAAGTGTCTGTGAGACCGTTTCCATAAATTGGAATTGTTGCATCTTTTTCAATACAATCTCTATCCAGTATAATAAAGTTTGAACCTGATTTAGATACTGTGGTAATATCTTTGTTCTTACCGAAGGTAAATCCAAGCGAATTCATTTGGAGTTAATTTTTCGATATTAACCAGGCGTATTTCTTGTTGTAATTTCCTTGACCGACATACTACTGTCAGCAGCCAAGTACACGACATCGAAGGATGCATCAGACCGGGTAGATTCTTGTTGTCTCAAATTCAATATTCCAGCATATTAAGCGTCGAATGACTTTCGCTTGGCATGCGTATCGAGATCTTCTGCATGAAACCGTCACACGTTCTGCAGAAATGATGCATTCCATAGGAGACATTGAACACAACATCTACTCGGCTACCGATTCGACATACCACTCACACTAATAACTTGTTAACAATATTGTCAACATCATCAACTATGTATATAGTTTGTACCTAGTATATCATTCACATCAGACCATTTATACTTAACAAGCTACATATTCTCACATAGAAGCAGACAATTCCCATCAAATCAATTGTCTAAGTACACTGCCCTCAGTTAGAGGAAAACCAGACAGGTCACTGCCATAAACATTTTAGAACGTGTCAATTCACTACTTCCAACAATCGGTCAATAAATCATCACTAATTTCTACCCTTATGTTATGCGTACAAAACAAATGTGATTCCCTGCTGCATTTCCATCAGTGTTCCTGTGCTGATCGTTCCCGAGAAACATGTATCCACCTTTTGGAGATGGCACGAGTATAATATTCCTAAATCTGCTAATTTAATCACATGAAACATTTCACCGCTTCCTTCCTCCTCTGTGTAAGTAAGTGAATTGCTCCCCTTAGACTAGTCAACTAGTACTTTTAATGTCTGAGCTGTTCCGCGTCGTGTTGAATCGATATTGTGTTGTTGAAATCTAATTTGCACAACAACTGACGTGATATTTGGCATCTATAGCTGTTAGTAACATTCTCTTTATTTTAATTAACACTACTGTGATTATAAAACGTTTGAGTATTTTCACGGTCTTCTGAAACATTTGTACGCAGTGTACAGAAGCTCACTGCTTTCGTCGTGGCCCCAGAAGAAACAGCCCTTGCCAAAAACCTCACCTGTAATAAATCGTATTTTAAATGGATTGTTTCCAGTTATGTATCATTTGGTGCATTTCTTATCAATGCAAGTTTGAACCTTTGCTTATCAAACTTAATTATGCTACTATATTGCCACATTATTTTTTTGCTTTTAATTGTTGTACCTATGTCATGTACATCATCAAGTCCAACGTTTCGCTATCGTGATTTACACCAACACACTTTTCAATTTCTGAATCCTGCCTGCAACTGACTGATTGTAATATTCCGTTCTCATGTTAGTAAATTTGTTTCACCATTGTTTTTGCCTGTGCGTTTCCGTTATCCATTTCGCAAAGAGCTTACTTAAACCAACCTTATGGCGAATTTAAAAAGTTATATTCAGTTTATGATTTGAAGGACTCTCTCGAAATCTTACAAATTTACATTTGTTTCAAAGTTATATACACTTTTGGGATTCTAGGTAAACCAAATATTTTTAGCTACAATTTATGAATATGACAACAAATAATCCTTTAAAAATTATATAATAAGTTTTGATCTTCGAAACGCAATTAATGCAAACATTTGTTCTTTTAAAAGCTATTGTACGATACGAAAAAGATAGCAGAAAATTATCGACACTACGAAGATAACAGCGAATTCTGGAAGTGGTTACCGCCTTGTAAGACTACATACAAACTGAGGACAAAAACATAAAAAAGTAATACAATATTGATTAACCATACTAAACTAACCAAATAGCAGACAATTGATCCACTAAATTAAGTGTTTATAATACTACACAAAGAGAAACTAAATTCCATGTATAGGAAAGAAACTTTCGTACAAGGAAAACTGCAACTCATTTTGTATGCTATTTAGAAATTAGACCTCCTATATGTTATTCATTTAAAGATGATGATAGTGAATTAGTATATGTTTAGACGGGGCCGCGAGTGTCCGAGTGGTTTAATGAACTCTCTGTTATGGATCACTGCCATCTCAGCTGTGTCTGCGTGGGTTCATTTCTCAGAATCGGCCAGTGTATGTATGTGAGAAAGCTTGTCGGGTTTTCTTCTCGCGGTTCGGTGTTTTTTTTCCGTGGATGTCCATGGTTCTTCTTCCACCATTAATACTGGCCGAAATGTATAGCCAGCCTATCGTGTGCTGAAGAATGGCGCTAAACCCTACAGAAAAAACAGCATGTATATTACATTTATCACAAAATAGCTTATATTTGGAATTATTCGATGAGGTAGGCGATATTATACAGCCTTTCTATTTATTTACATCCGAGTATTTTACAGCAGTTATTTTAAATATATAAACTAATTTCATAAGAGCACGTGGGAAGATACATCTTAATAAAACTCCAATTATATTCCTTATATATAGAAAAATAATGATCGTCCTATTATTAGTAGGAAAAGCTTACAAACATGTACATTCTAATCAGTTTTTAATGATTCCTTTCATCTTGATTGTTTTACGATCTTGCTTTATTATGACTTTACCGCAAGTCATTATCTAATATTTTGTATTCCTTTTACGTCCTTCAATCACAGACACGTTCATACATTTCTTCTTATGTATATCTATGACATTCCCATATAGTTCAAAGTCCCGTTTCTCCTAGAAGGTGACAATATTAGTTTACAATTATGCAAATATTTCATTACTGTTTTAAAGTGATTAAATTCCTATTTATATGAAACATTTATGAAAATCGAGGAAATAAAGAAAAATATAGATCAATGAAGTTAGGAGAAGATAAATCAATAAATACGGAGTTACCTCGTTAATTCAGATTATGTTGATTCCGTTGGTTGAATAGAATGAAGTCACTGATAAAGTCTTGAATACATTTGTGGCTCTTACTGTCAAAACATGGGATAATATAGATTGTTTAGGTACGCGAGTATCATATTTACCAAGTTGTTATTGATAATTTTCGAATTATTTATGTTTGCTCTATTAGCTAGAGTGTTGCATGCCTGATAAGAGTAGTTTAATGCAAATGAATCTCTTGATAAGCACATGTAATTAAGCTATGTTTGGCATTGTCGTCATGTGCCAATGTCCTCGATTCCGTTTCCCGGATGAGTTCTTCGTAATCAAGCACATTAGTTGCAATGTTGATGCGTGGAAATCCATTTAAGAAACCACACAATTAAACTTTTATGTTTCTTGATTCAAGAAAAGTAATGTATCTATGTGCATCGTATTTCCTGACCATAAAGGATATTTTTCATTCCCAAAGATGTATTAAACCTAGCCATACATACATACATACATACATACATACATACATACAGACATATGACGTTACATACGTTTTATGAAAAGGCATATATGATGATAAAATAAATATTGTTATCATTATCATCATCGTATTTACTATTCCCTTGTACCGAGAATTCTAACGAGTTTTCATTAGTACCTCACGTGATGCGAGAGTGTGTGATTGTAGGGGTGGTCTATGCTCGATCGTGACTATTTCGAAACACATAAATAGCTCAGTACAACGCCAACACAGTTGAAATGCGCTCAATTAGGAGTAAAAAGAAATGCGATGTTGAATGATGTATTTAGTAAAGTGATACGTAACTTACATTTACGAACTGGTTCATTTGGATGGATAACTCTTTGGCATGTTATTCTTCCTGTATTTTTCTCAGATTCAAATCTGGACCCATCTATTAAACTTTTATCAAAACAATATTATAATTTAGTCATTGAAGCTGATAGGGAATCTTAAGTCCAAACATATGTGGGGGTTGTCTTCTTTTTCCGTTGATTCGTTTGTAAGAAAATGTTGACTAATTATGACAAACAAAAATTTGAAAAACTTACGTACGCAGAAAGCCATATTATTTCATGCCTCTGTTTGTCCCTGAACAACACACTGTGGTTAATTGTGCTTACCTTGTAATGCTAGATGTTTAATGATGCTATATTTACTCATCAAACGCAAAATTAAAAGAGACTTCTGTTTGCTAAAACAACTTCAAGGTTATTCTGAATACAGCATTTCCATCTAACCCGTGTCCATCATGATTAATTAGATGTACCCTGTGAACATTGATGCTGATCTTCAACAGTCACCAACAGCTTGATAATTAAGAGCACACACGATAATTCTTTCGGATACTTTACAATTAACATCTTTAACTAGTATACATCTATTAATTACTCTTGTCCCACTCAATTTATTGAACGTTCATATTTACAAATATAGGAACATTTGTTAAGTCACTGATCCAAGTACAGCACATGGTCTTTTATTTAAATGGTCTGTTTTTGTTAGATGGATATGTGTACGCTACATCTGATTTTTCCATACATACAGAAAGCAAGAAACATTTTATGCATAGAATCACTTTCCTATTCCGGGTGGTGATTGTCTGCAAAAACCAGACCATTTAGAACAATTACTAGAAGTCGGACTATCATGCCATTGTCCAATTTCATTTTTGCGATCGTTATAGGCTAATTTTCAGGATTATTTGATTTAATCTATTTAATGAATTAATAATAATTCTTGTTTTTAAATCATAATAAAAGATTTTTGTGTAAAACAGTACAACCGACGACAGTCTCTCTCTCTCAGAAATGGTTTTCTGCAACCAGGTTGTCACTCGCAAGGATGCATGAAGTGCAAGGAGAAACAGGGACTTAAATAGAGCGACACATATGTCTTTGTCACTAAAATGAAGAAACGTTTGATGCAGAGCCTGTAAAGTCATTGTCTATATCTTTGACAACCCTGATAATTGACCGATCATCTAGTATTATATACTAATTTTAAATAACATTATCTAATGTAGCTGACTCTTTGAATTCAGCTGGGAAAATCCCCATGAAGACAGCAAGTAAGAGGCTGCATTCAAATACCAATTCGTCAGTATTCTCCTAAAAACTAAATCAGAAATACAATACCGAATCTCGAACTATCAGCAATGCGGGACTAGTACATCCGCATTAATAGACACCGAAGCAAACAAACCAGAATTAGGGAAGACTGGTTACGATTACGTAACCCTCCATCAAAAAGCCCTTCTAAAAGGGCTGCTGCCATTTAGCTATTACAGAGCTTTCATTTGGTACGAAAGCTCTATTTGACAAGCTCTTTTGAGAAACCTAACTTGATCAATATCGAACACCGCTAATCAAAGTTCACAATCCATATAAATCAACAGTGACCAACCTACATATGTCGCACATACATTCTAGAATTAAAATTGTTAGGGACTTACAATACTTACACTGATTACTAGAGACATTGGTAAGTTAGGAGTTTGAAAAAATCTTCAGCTTCAAAAAAATTGGCTTACACATTATTGGCATATTTCCCGTCCATTAGTGAAACTGGACCTGATTTAAAATAAGTATTCTAGGACGTTTCAAGGCTGTCGACATACATAGGCTGGCTTATCGTACCTTTTCCTCCTTTCTCGCGACCAGAAACCCTCAACATGACGAGACGTGAAAATCATTTTTCACCAGTGATTATTTGGTGCCATTGCACCTCTAGTACACTCCTTCCGATTGGTTGATAGGGTTGAGATCGTGTTTGATCTATTCCCACTCACCCAGGTCCTACATTCATGTCGATAGTCCCTCATTAATGGCGCGACATGACGACCAAATTAAATAGCACACTATGTGTGCACAAACGCCTGGGGATGTAGCACCATTCGTTACCTCATGGGAGAAATTAAATAACTTTCTTTTGAAAGATAAAACAGTGAATAATGACCCTTCGTGGCTGGTTCACTTTAATTTAAGATTCATTCATGTAAGAGGCTAATAACAATCTCTCGCATAATTCCCTGTCTGACTCTCAATTTCAAGGTACATGTGCAACACCCCTAACCCATTGTTATCCACTGACTAAGCCTTATAATCTGACATTACATCATCTTACCACACCACCAATTCCTGTCGTTAGTTGTCATCTAAGAAATCCTATTACAAAACCAGCAATATCTAGCTAATATAACTTGAGATCAAGTTGTGCGTAGATTAAAATTTAATAAATTATCGTATTTTCTCTGTTAGGAACGGACAAAATGTCATATCCTCTTAAAGTCCGCCCACTTTTCGGTTTCCTAAACGAAGAGTTATATGCAGTATCGTAAAATAGTAGTTGTTACATTATCCCAATCTCAGTAAATGTGACACCAAAGTTACTTGCACTGATAAGATTTATCGGATCAAATACATTTATTAAATCCACCTTAATTAAAAACATGGACTAAATAACAATTATAGGCAATGTTTCTTCTTAAACATGCTTTTACTGTCCAAGAACAAGATTCCGCCACGTAGGGTCCTTCCATACAAGAGTTCAAAGGGAGAAAATCTTAAACTCGCTTGTTTTACTTCCCGGTATGCGAAAAGTATGGCAGGAGTATACCAATCCCAGTCTTTAATGCGGCCTTCGCACAGCTTCATGAGCCCGTTAAATCATTTTACCAGTCCGTTACATTGCGTATGATATGGTGTAGTTGTGAGGTGTTTCATCGACATCAGTTGGTTCACCTCTGCCATCACGCGACTCATGAACTGTATCCCTTGATCGTCCTAGATATCGTCGGGCACTACGACTCGACCAAATCCCAAACAACGTTACAGCATAATCTACGATCGTTAAAATATACCGATTTTCGTGCGACGACCTGGCTTTTATCGGTCCGATCAAGTCCATCGCGACGTTTCTAAATGGTTCATAGATAAGGGATGTACTCCTCAATGGGACGGGTCGATGATCCGTTTTTGGTACCATTCTCTGACAGGAAAGACAGAACCGCTTAACATCTCGCTGAACCCCTTGACAGCAGAATTCTTTGACAAGACTCATGTGTATTGGCAATTCCCATGTGTCCTCCCATGAGATTTTCATGCGTAAGTTTCTATACTTCGCTTCGCTTCTATTTTGACACGACGACTTGCTAGACGTGTTCGTTGCCTTTCCTGGCGTGTCGATTAAAGATTCAGTTAACTTCAACGCGACATTCGACGTATCTTCTGCATCGTAATGATGCAACTGCGTCAAAGTTGCGTCTTCCTGCTGTTGATTCCTCAATACGGCCTGAAGAACGTTGCTGCCCTGTGTCGACGTAACTTTTATTGGCGTCGCTTTCGTATGTCGACTATTGGACCTGGTTCCAAAACACCGGTATCTCTGTGCAGGTTTTAAGGTTCAACAGATAGCGACATCACAGTATGACGCATTATTAATATGCCACGGCAACTCATAGTCCTCCGAAAGATCTGCATTCTTGCCTAAACAGATAGTGAACTATTTGTGACTGTATATTGGATGTTGTATTTGTTCTATCAGTCTATGTCTATGTCTATGTCCCACTCTCTGGTCCCATCTGAGGTCAACCCGGTGCACACCTGTGCCTACCACTGTTGCAACATTGTTACCAATCTTTAGTACCACAATCTTGACCACCACACCTCTTCCATTTCAGCTGACCCAATACAACCACTCCACTTTGCCTTGACGCCATACAGACCCAATATTCCCCAAGTTCAATTCTTCAAATCCCCTTGACGTTAATGTTGCCCATGGTGAGTTTTAAAACCTTGTCGTCAGAGTTGCACAGGGGAGGGGGTTATGTAATGTATTTTCTCATTGACGTTATTCAGACAAAACGAGATCTACCTGAAACTTTTTATAACAAGGTATATAGTTTTGAAAAAGCATGTTATCGTTTAAGCGATGATGGTTAATATTTGAAACTTAACCAGACACCGCTGGTTTTATGTATTTTATTGGAGCGAATAAAGAGCAATACCAGGAGATGATACATATCATTCTGCAAGCATCGGAATATTAATATGCCTAAAAATAAAACAGTTTATACAAATAAAGTTTTGTACATGTAAAAGGTGTCATTATCTTGTTGAAGGTGGAATTAATAATATCTTAGTATTATTAGTTATCAAATCAAATGATAAGATCCTGTACGATGTGCGCTTTAGGGTAAACCCGAGAGGAAGCAAAAATCACTAGGAACAAATTACGAAACTATTTTGCTCCGACTGAGCTAACCTGGACGTATATTATTTGTCTCATAGCCTACGGTTTGTTTAATAAAATGACACATTGACCAAAGTGCTTCTAAAATCACACACATTAGCAATCATATGCAAACCATTTTATTTATAATATTGACGCACAGACCACAGAACATACTTGTATTATCCGATGTTGACATTTAAGAATGCTTCAATATTTCAGTTTAACGATAATGTTCTACTGCAGATACATATACTTGTACAGATAAAATATCTAGAATTATAAAATATTCCCTCGTAAACTACTTTATTTCTACGTATGATTCTATTTCTATTCACTAGGACGTGTGCATGAATATTTTACTTGTATTAGTTAGTCTTTAAAAAGCTAAAGCAAAAACGGAAATAGTGAACAAATATCCAACAGTTAACTACTAATTCTTTCAGAGCAATTGCCTTAGAATTTAATGGTTAATAGTAACGTGTTCATACGGGCTTTCAATATATATATATATATATATATATATATATATATATATATATATATATATATATATATATATATATATATATACATATATATATAAACTTCTACCACTTAAGTGAAAGTCATCAAGCATAGCATACGCTTGTAAACATAATTCCCTGTGACTAAAGGGCTTATTCTCAAGAATGGAAAGTCATTATTTATATAAATCGACGTCGATTCAAATGCTGCTAATATTGGACGAAATTTAATCTTAATCTTTTTTGTATCAAGAGGATTTGTTTTCTCGGAAAGACGATAATTTGATTTCGAAATGCGTTCTAAAGTGTAAATTTCATGTCATCTGTGTTGATATTGAAGACGTGTCTAGGTCGTTAAAAATATGGTTCTATTGTCCAGATTATTCTTAATGATACACCAGAATATTTTATAGCTGAATCAACAAAACGTATGGTCAATATTGAATGAGTATTAAGCACCCCACAACCAGCATTTACACAGACAAAAAGAATAAGAACATTATCCAAACGTAGACTTGAGTTGAGGCAACCATCATTAAAAGTCATATAAAATACGAGTAAATGAACCCTAAATCAGTCGTCTATTTTGAATTTAGTACGCGTGATGCATAAAAGACGATATTATTAGTATGGTTCTAAGCATTTACGAGATCGAGTCTTTCAGAATATAATCGATTGACAGATGCCTAGCATTTATTGCTTTTAACGAGCTCATAACGAAAAAACGAGACCTTTTATAAAATACTGAACTAAAAAAGAAAGTCTATACATTTTGTGCTCATTCTCTCTCTCTCTCTCTCTCTCTCTCTCTCTCTCTCTCTCTCACACACACACACACACACACACACACACACACACAGACAGTCACAAACACACACATGTATGTATACTGTGGAGGTATCTCACAACAGGTTAATGTAGCAACAATCCATTCAAGTAATTCAGAAGGTAATCTTGTCGAAATTACACAATGTATCAAATAATGAATGATTAAAATATACCATACCTTACCTTATTCTAAAGAAAATGTACGAGAAAGGAACTGAATAATACTCTTCAGCTAATACATGGAAACTTTCTGTCAGCAATGATGTTGACTACGTACGCCACTGGATAATGCAACGAGCATTACCTTCTTACACCATTATTTAAACTCCATCGTCACAAGAGATCTCAACAAACGTTGGAGTGATAACACGAATTTTTTTACATCTGAATTTGTTTAACGTTTACAAATTATACAATGGCTCTAAATGACGGAGGATATACTAGAACTAAATATCTCTTGTCACTATTCAAACATGGATCGTTTAGTTCGGGATATTTTTTGAGATCCGCATGTCTAAAAGTTACTTGAAGTATCACCAACTTCAAATTCCAAGATCATATCAAACTTGAGATTACCTTCCTCTTCGCTGGAACAACCATTACATATGACATGGCGTTCCCCTCCTTATGTATGTCTCACAAAAATTAGATGTCGTGTTACCTCGGCTTCATGGTACTTAATATGTTCGATTAAACTCCTCTAAGTTATAAAACTAAGAAAAGTGGGTAAATTTCAGAATAAATATCAGAGTTGCATATCCTTTCTAATAGAGACATTACCATAGGTATGTTCATTTTAACGTGTACATATTTAGTAAAAATTTTGTTCATTACTGCTATTACTTTTATATTTGTAAAACAAATCTATCCAAATTGGTTGCGTAGTAGTGAAGTACAGAAATGATGCTTGCGAGATAACTCGTGAGAGTGTCTAGTTTTGTCTAATCCGACGGAACTACCTTTGTCTTCCAAAACATCATTTACAGGTACGATGGCCACTAATTGTCCGTCCTCATGACTTTTGATTATGCATTACATCTTTACCAACGACTGTGGATTTCAATCAAATATGACATTTGTTATGTTCAGGAGACATCGAGTTAGTTTATGACCAGTATTGAAAAATAAGACCTCACTTCTAGTTGATAGTAGTTTAGTCAACGTCTCATATCCGTATTCATACTAAAGACTATTTAAGGCTGCATAGAAATACTGAATAGTCTCTCAATTTCCTAAACGGAATTAAGTGTTGTTTAAGATAACATCTTGCATCTGGTTTCAATGTTTAAAGATACAAGATTTAAGACCAAACAACTATGAATAAATGTAAAATGAAACAAATATGATAAATCTAACATTAAAGCATACATAAAATCAAAAAAAAAAAATATTAACGTTAAATAGGTAAAATATTTTGTGGACACAAACCGAATGAAATCCCATGATGGTCTGATATATATTAAGTGCATATCATAAAGTAATCACATTATTTAATTTGAATCTCAAATCAATTTGCACGATTCTTCAAATCCAATTCTACACATTCTCCACTATAGCAGTTAAAACTATCGTAGCTGGTATCGCCATGAGGATATTGTGATTGCAAGGTTGCACGGACCTGATGGCAGACGACTTAAAATGGGGAGCACTCTATTCCAACGCATGGATTGGTCCCTCCCATCGGGCAGTTAGGTACAACTGGGATATCGCATGCGACATGGAACGCACATTACACATTTGCATAGTTTAGACACATATTCACCTATAAATTAAAGATAAGACAGGTTAATAGCGATGAAAAAGGTATATTGCTAAACGTCTTGGCTTGTTGATACAGATTAATAATGAAAAGTGTGTACTTATACATGTGTAGTCTTGTCTAGCAATTCTACGTTCATGTCTAGATAATAGAATTAGTGCTAAACATTTTCCAAACAAGGTTTTCTTCTAACATCGCGGTGGAATGGGTGATACATATTTGATGTGTGGGTTTGGGTAAGAAATTTTTTTTTTAACATTCTCTAAATTCTTTTAATATAGTATCTTTATCTTTAAAGTGGATTAGATATTGTTAAAATTGATATGAGTTCAATACAAAAACGAGACAACCTTATGGTAATCCTATTCGCATAATATACATTTTCATTGACCATAAAACTTCTGCGATATATACATCGGACATTTAATATGGGAAACTGTACTAGAGTTGATGATAACTTAAATCCGTAATCAACATTCGATATAGTTAGCCATTACCTTTAGCATGGCAAAAAATACCGTTCCCTATGTTCAGACGTTACTTTAATATATCTCGTCATCAATCCATGTAATGTATCCTAATTATTATCTTCAAAGCATCTGAAGTTTCTTTTAAAGATCTCTCTGAAGATTTTAAAGATTTTTGAAAGTTTCATTAGTTTCATTAATCAGTCGATTATGATGTATCTACAAGTGAGTTTGTAGAATTTCAAATTGTGATTAAAAGTCTATATTTGTTTTAAAAATTACTTACACGAATCCTTGGGCCAAGAACGGTTTTCACAGTTAACAAACTGATAGTTAAAGTTGATAGTTAAAGCATTTTCCTGGTGCAACATCATGCAAAAGCGAATATGGACACTCTTGATCTTGCATGATAAGTGATCCATTTTCTATTTTTGTGCACACCACAAATTTAGCACGGCTTCCACGATGAGTTTCAGAGGCGCCAAGTTTACATGTAGGGGTTCATCACAATGTTTTGTAACTTTATTTTTGCTTGGTGCCAAGGTCTATACCTGCTGAACGATAACAACGCATGATTGTGAGAAAGGTTCAATATGCATGTTGACCAAGCATGTCTAACCCATCATCTCAATACTGTATTTATTGTAACTATTTTGTCTCAGACGTTTGTCTTCAATGACTTCCAGTATTATGTGATAATACAAATTCTGAAATTAATACCACAATGGTCAGAAATCGTTGTTGATTTTTAATTAGTATCGTTGTTACTTTTTTTTCCATTAGCATAGCATGCTACATATATGTATTGCAAATGTTTGTGTTACGGATTATGCATCAATTATATGTGTGTTAAAGAATGTTCATATTGTATCAAACAGTGTTTCCGCCGATTAACATTTGCTAGTTTGACATGTTTATTTGTTTCTAATAATTTATTACATAAAGCACGCAATATCAATATAATTCATATAAATATTGTGTACGATACACACGTACATCACATTTCTTCCAAGAAAATAGGTCTTATGGAATAAGTGGCAATTATTATGAAGGGATCCCCTAGAAACACCCGCCTTGCCTTTGATCTCAGCTACTTTTCCATCTGGACACGTTTATTTCATACGAGTGTCTCCTACACACAGGTAAAACACGAAACAGTCTGTGGGACTTCCCTTTCATTCCAGAAAGAGGCTGTCCTTACAGATATTGTCTGCAAGAGCAAGGCCAATGAAAGTAATAAATAGAAACCGTGTCATAATAGTCTTAATTGGTTTACTCTCGTGTTCTTCAAAAGTGATAACTGGACAAGATGTTTCTGTCCTTGCCATATGTCTAGAGTTCTGTGGTTCAAAACATATGCCTTCTACTTGGATTTTTATATTTGATATAGTGCTCAATGTTCTGATTTTGTAATGATCCATCCACTTGGCTGATTATTTTCACCTACCAGCATACAGTGATTTCTTTGCATTTACAATACTTTACATCCTGCAGACGTCAGAGTGCTGAAGGATATTATTGAAATATCATTTCCTTTGAATATAATAATCAATGACAACGGACGAAAGCTGCTTTGAATGCATATAATAAGAATAGATTTTAATTGTACCTATCTTGTAGTTCCTAGCAATGGCATATCTTGCAAGAAGCAAAGACGAAGGAGGAAATAATAATTCCTTTCTTTGACTTTTAGTATGGCAATTATGCTTTCCAATTGCACATCTTTTGAGTCAAACAATACGTTAAGAAATTCAAGGTGTGATTCAACCCTCTGCATATGATTCGTTTGTGTAGCAAATACTAGACGAGACCTTCCCTCCTATAGTTGAGTAACTAGGACGGAGGGTTAATGAATTGTGACATCTGCAACGCTTTAAAAAATTGTATTTCATCCCATATACGTAACTTATTTCGTCTTTATACACCCTCACCAAACCGCTCACCACCACCACCCACCCACCTCCCTAACAAAGATACGTACATATGCACCAGTAGACATCATAATATTATATGTATAATTGCAACGGTGTGGATTTTCTGCCTAGAAAAATTACCGCACCCTCAGAAACATCACGTGGAGATAATTTTAATATCTAATTTGAAATCTTTACACTTACTAACTAATTAGCTGCAAACGTTACTCGTCACCTGTATTCTTTTTCGTAGTTCAGCATATGGGTGCCGGTATAATGTAAATAATATCCCTTGAGCCGAGGTTATCTCATTCCTCATGCGCAAACGTCAGACATTATGTTAAGTATTAGAAATGTTGGAAATTATATTATGCATTTTTAATAGACCTAAATAATTAGGTTCCCTTCATATTGCATATATATTATAGAACCATTATGCTCTCTACAGATATATTACAATATATTGATGACCAGAATGAATGCAATTTCAAGCCAAGTCCTTATGAAAACCGCTAGAACCATATATACCACCTCCATATATATACTTCTCTTCATGGAATTACACATAGGAAAAACTTCAGGAAGCAAATGAAGAGAAAATAGTATTGTTTGAAATAAACGAGATGACGAAACGTAAGGAAAAAAAAATTAACCGGAACATAGCCTTATAGAACCAGAGACGTTTTGAAGACAAGCGAGGCGTATTAAAATACATTTTATAATAAGAATTGGTAGTGAATATCTGTCTAAGAAGAACGAAAAATCTAAGTATAGAGTCTTTAGAATCATGCACAAATTTTGCAATGAAAATGTGTATAGGGTATAAAGAAATTGTAAAAGCACAAATGATGCAAAGCATTTCAGGAATGTCACAAATCAAAAGAGAGGTAAAATATAAATAGTCATCAGGAAATATCGATTGATGGAGTGCCTGTGCGTGCTAACACGTTCACTGGAAATGGATTTGTCAGATATTTTGACGACATTCCCAAGCCAAATGTTAGTTATAATTCTGACAAACACATTATTCATTTATAAAGCGGGATATAAGTCAAGTGCTGCAAGATGAAACAGGCATTGATGAGGCCTTACAGAATAAATTCATTGTAAGTGAAGGAAAATAAGGCATTAACAGTCTATGGGAAACAAAAACAAATTGATATTGATCTATGGCAGTGCTCTCATCATAATGTGAAACCTTTATTTACTCAGGTGATTGATCAATCTTACATTCCATCTGATTAGCTTTGTACTACCAATGTGTAAAGGTAGCAGAAGATCAACTTACTCCCTCGAATTACACACGTAATCGTCATATCTACGTGGTCTACCCAGCCTAGCAGCTGGTGAATTTTACTACGTCAGATTGTGAAGCTACATGGTTAAGGTCAAAGTGTGGTTAGACAACGAAGATATGCTTCCATTGGGAACGAAATAATATAGAACACTTTCCCTCATAGACAGCTGTGTATGGGGCGGCAAGGGATGAATCAAGACTAAATCAAGACTGTTGCAACATTTTAATGACTTATATTTTAAGGCAATACTATCAGTTAAGACACATTTAGAAGCTTCGTCAAAGCAAGAGCTTCGCCTTTACTGTCATTACTGCCGATTAACCACAGAGTAATTTATTTCCTATTTGTATCCCCATACTGACTCTTTGTTACACACACAAACACGCACACAACCTTATATAATACAAATAATTGTAACTGTGCTATTTTATTCTTCTTAGAATGATTTCAGCACCAAAACAAACATCACAAGATTATTTATTTGATTCTAAATTAAAATTACATTACGTATAAATTGATTAATTAAGTTTTCTTGTTTCCGTTATTGTTTTACATACCCATGACAGATACCATAAAATAAAAACCCTGCTTCTGAATGTGACTCATTCCGCCGATGCATACGTCGAAAGTTGGAATTATGTAAAATATATTAAATATACTTAATTAATTATCTTCTCTTGATATTATTTAATATTTCATGTATTTTATTTTCTCTCCACAGTTAAAACAGGATATCACTGATCTGATAAAATATGATTACTGAAATCTTACGAAACTTGACAGAGCTGAAGAACATAGATTCATTTTAATATATATATATATATATATATATATATATATATATATATATATATATATATATATATATATATATATATATATATATACATATATTTATGTTTTGAATTATATAAATACTTACAAAGAGAAATATACTGGCATGGGATTTCTATCAATTAAAATCATTCTTAAAGTTACGTTTTACGCTGTGGACTCAATCAATAAATTCAAGACTCGTTACAAAACTTCCAATAGATAGAAACTATTACTTTCACGTTTGATAAATTTCTAGTAAAACCTCCGTTAAGGCTTATACCCGATGCAATATTCATAATTGTATCATGCGATATCATTTAAACCCAGTTTTATATAGAAAAATACATTTGGTGTACTCTATTCTTTTCGTTCATCCTGCATTCAATACTCAATTGGTACAGTTCAAAAATTTATTAAAATTAGGTCTCATAAATTATTTACATAAATAGTAAGCATCATATACTCTTTTCATATGCTGCTAAAACAATGTATCCTCATTAATGGATTTTGTTTACTGTCAGTTCTAGTACATATAACGATGAACATTCCTCATCGAATCGACAAGTAATTCCGATGCGAAGTATATTTAAATACATGATGTTGGACCAAGAATTAGTCAATATATAAGTTAGAGAGCAATACGATCCTCAGAGAGTCGTTAAAAACCTGCACAGTGTAGATATGGAAGTATTTATTGGGGAAATATATTAAAGCATTTCTGGAATGTCATCACAGGTACGGGAAATGAAAATATAAATTGTTGTCAGGAAATATCGAGTGTTGGCGTTTGTGTTCGTGTGTATGTGTGGGTGTGATTGATAACACCTACATTGCTTTGGAAGATATTATAAATGGTTTTGTAAGATATTATAAAGGCAGACACAAGCAAACGTTTAGTTTTAATAGTGATGGATAATTGTTGCATTTATGGTGCAGGAATGAAGTTAAGCTCTTCACGACGATGCGGCCTTTATTTATCCATTATACAATATTAGCAAAGGAATTTAAATCATTCACATTCTCAACAAATGTAAAGCAATGGGCCATGATTATGGTTGTAATGAACATATTATATACCGCAGTTATTTGCTAACAACGTGTCTGACAACTTTTGTTTATCAAATACGTGATTGATCTTAGATGCCAATGGATTGCAAAAACGTGTGCGTAATACTACTATAAAAAGTTTACATAAAATAAACCAACTGCCCCAGAAGTCTCGATTGTTACTTTCATACCCGTTATATGCAACACGCCTAGGATGGTTATTCATATAGGTTTTGTCTTATGCATAAATATAATAGTTAAAATATTTCAAAATCACATAAGCATTTTTACGAAACTGGTTTAGGCTGCATACCAGCGACTTCAATCAGCACAATATAATGAAGGTATGGGTTCGCGTGTTTTATACTGCTTCGTTCATTTATAAAATGCATTATATATCGTGTAGCACGGAAGATTACTTTAAACTTAATCATGTTGGAATTATGGATAAATTCCTTTTGATAGTTTAACTATTTATATAAAGAAAACAAAGTCCTCATCAATGCATTATTTAGAATGGTTTATAATCGGCTAAAGAGTGAAACAATGACGGGTTATTGTAAATATTTGTAAATCACTTATCTGCCATACATAAATAATATCAATATGAAATGGTATCTTGGGTTGTCATATTTCTGACTTGATACTCTGCAACAACACATCATGGGTCACTCAATAAACGAACATCTTGCAAGGGAAATATTGAGAGGAGAAATGAAGGTTTCTAGACACGTTGTTTAGTATGCATAAGAATGAACATACACAACTTGTGTTTAACGTTGAGTTGCGTTATTCGTTCATTTTGAGCGGATACAAGTGAAGCTGTGTTAACTTCGAATCTATATGAGACGTTAGAAACGTTTGTTATGCCTCAGTATGTAACCGATTCTTCGTATCAATCCAAAACGCAGCGATGAACGAAATTTTAAAGACATTGTAATATAGAAATTGCTGATTCTACAAATAGGCTTTAGAATAATCGAATGCTTAATGAATAAGATTTTAGGTTCCCTTCGATATACAAATCCTTGCTATCAGCCTCATATGACAGTTGCTTAAAATAAGACAGCACGACATCAGATCTAGACTATAGGTTAACGTCCCTGATTTATCTTAAAAGTAAATTTTAATTTTGAAAACAGGGTAACCCAATTTAAGAATGGAGGCTATATACATTGGTTTTGAATATCCGACTCCATATAAGTAACATACTACAATGCACGTGTTATTACCATTACATGTGCTCGGAAACGAGGGGAAAGGTTTAATGAACTGTATGGTTACAAACAATTAATGTTTGGCATCACGTTAGAGTCAGAGAGGTATCATCAATATTGTCCAACACGTACTGCAGGACTTTGTGAAGGGGCCGTCAACCTTTATCATGATATAATTAGTTACGAATCACATTAATACGATACTGATGAAAAGTAAAACTGGATATCTGTGAAAATGAGTCAGAGAGAGAGAGAGAGAGAGACAGAGAGACAGATAGACAGACAGACAGACGGAGAGAGGTCATAAGGGGAGATTGAGAGGCAACAAAGAAATTGCTTCTTGTCCTACCATTAAAGGGATAAACCTAAGTGGCGTCACATAACTAATTTGGAATTCCAAGCATAAATAGTTTATTTGGAGATAACGACATAACTCAGACTGAAGATATTATTAATTCTATATGCAACTCTGTATGTTTATTAATACAGATGTAAGAGACATGCTAAACTTCACACTGTTCACAAAACGTGTGCTGCTTTGGATTGCATTGGCATTGTACAGAGCAACACAGATGGTCAATGTACAAATGTTTAATAGAGTCTTAGGGTATCTATTTTTTAAATATTTTTTTAATGAATTTGCAGTCTATTTCCAGCTGATGAATATTGACAAACTTAATATCTTCTCTTTTTACTTAGATTTTAGTTTTGTTTAACAATAAGAGAAGAAAATTGTATTAAAAGGGATTGATATAATGTTCCAGTACGTAATGTATTATAAGCGATTGCAATATGCTTCATCTCAAAGAAACAATTATATACCTCTAATATGCAATAATTATAAGAAAAACATTTGAAACTATATAGTGATATTATTAGAAGAGATTGAATCATAACAATTACAACATTCCACGAAATTATTTGTAGCAGTCTATACATAATCGTCCATTCTCTGAGTATTTCAATCATCTATGATATTACTGACAGATTTTACATCTAGGTTTTCTCATCCTCTTCACATGGGGTTCTGCAGTAGACGTCCAATCTTGAATAATATGATTTTAATTTTAGTTGAAAACAAATGCAAATTAACATTTTCTATCCAGGTTCAGATTACTATAACGTAAACACATATATATTTGGATAGATATATTAAATAACCTTATCAGGTCTAAAATGTCAACGTTATAAAACAATAATATTTACGACAGAACAACATTGATACACGTGAAAGCGGTTTGTTACATAATACATTTCATGGAAAGGAAAGAAATGTCTTAAAAAACAAAATCAATATATAGTTGCAAAATACAGAATAAATATCAATATTAGATAGATACAATAATTTGAGAACAGACAATAAATGAAATCTCATGATGAAAGGCAATGTGGCGAATAAATTTTAAGTGTATTTCATAAAGTAATCAGGGGCCCCGAGTGGCCGAGTGGTCTAAAGCGCTGTCCGTTACGGACCACTGCCATTTCACCTCTGTCTGCGTGTGTTCGAGTCTAAGATTCGGCAAATGTAGTTATGTGAGAAAGTTTGCCAGTAGCTTCTCGTGGGTCGGTGGTTCTTTCCGGGGTTTGTCCGGTTTCTTCCTCCACCATTAATACTGGCCGCCATGTATAGCCTATATTGTGCTGAAAAATGGCGATAAACCATAAAAAACAAACAAAACATAAAGTAATCGCATTATTGATTTCAACAACATTAATTTGCACGGTTCTTCAAATAAAATTCTACACATTTTCAACATTATGGGTTGAAAATCTGACAGCCAGTATCACTATGACAACATTGTGCTTGCAAGGTTACGCGGCCTTGATGACAGAGGACGTAGAATGGGGACCACTCTTTTCCAATCCAGGGATTCTTCCCATCAGGCAAATCGGTACAAGTAGGATATCGCATGGAACATGGAACGCACATGACACTTTTGCACTGGTTAAAGTCATATTCACACACACACACACTCACACACACAAACACACACACACACACACACACACACACACACACACACACACACATATATATATATATATATATATATATATATATATATATATATATATATATATATATATATATATATATATATATATATATATATATATATATATATATCTTTTTATACACATTCTGAAGACCCTAGTTATAATGACGTACTTTTATAAGTGCTGACAAATTTTCATATTGAAGCAAAAGATCTTTTCTATGATTATTGGGTGACAGCTTACCCAGTTATTTATGTTATGATTGATTTAGTATATATGGGGAAGAATTATCAATATTTTTAGTATCTTACTCATGTCTTCGATACGTACACGTACAAACATTGTTTCCAAGAAAATTAGATCTTATGGCATACGTGATATCATATATATGTTAGGAATGGATCTCTTTGAAACACACGCCATGGCCTTGACATCAATCCCTGACTATCTGGGCACGTTTACTTTATAGCAATGTCTCCCACGCACAGTCAAAACAGTATGAGACATCTCCTTTTCATTCAAGAAAGAGGCTCTTATTACAGATATTTTCTGCAAGAGCAAAGCCAAGGAAAGCAATAAACAGCGACCGTTTAATAATAGTCATATTTGTCTTAATCTCCTGTTGTTAAAAGCTCATAACTAGTGAAGGCATTTTTTCCTTGCTTGATGTGTTGAGTTTCTTGGTTCAAAACTTATGCCTTGTATATGGCCTTTTCTTATTTTATATAGTACCAGAAACGTGCGTATTATGTTCCTGATTAATTTCACCCATCAGCATACCAGTGATTCCTTTTACGGCAAGTGATAGGAAATATTGTTAAAATATTATTAAAATTGAAAGTTATGATTATGAAACCTGCATAGAATGCATATACTATTAATAAATTTGACTTGTAACTATCTTGGAGTTATAAAAGTAATTTGCACGAATGAAAGGTGAGGGAGGCAAACTCGATTCCTATATTCTACTACTATTTATGTGTTTCATTTGCACACCTTTGAGCAAGTAATAGACATACCTCCGTGGTTATAGCCTGCCTAGCATTTGGAGATTTGACTACGTCAGGTGGTGAATCTCTACGATTGGAGTCATCCAATGTGTGTTTCAACCCACTAGATATGCTTCCGTTGGGTAGGAAATGATAGACAAAACCTTCGTTACACAGTCAGAAGACTCTGAAAGTGATTAATCAAATCTACTGCAGCAGCTTTGTAATGACTTGCATTTTATGCAATAAATAACCGTCAATTCAATTTTAGAAGCTATTGCAAAGACAAATTCTCAACCTGTACTGATGAATAGCAGTACAATTTACAATTTACGATGAGAAATTTATTAGACGCGATATTCTATCAATTAAAGTTGTTCTTAAAGATAATGTTTACGCTGTGGGCTCGAACAGACTGGTTAAATACGTTCCGAAGGAAAGGAATGTGGCTTTCAGAAACGAATTTCACGTTCTATAGTTTTGTATTCAACTCTCGGCCCAAGATGTATACTCTACGCAAGATTCATGATTGTATTATTAGAGTTGATTTAAACACCGTGTACATAGGCGAACATATTTGGTGTCCTCAAGTCTTTGCGTTCATCGTGCATTTATTATTCTAATGGCACAATCGAATAATTAATTGAAAATAGATTCAAGAAATTATTAATATAAATATATTTAGCATCTTATCGTGTAAATTTGTGATTCTAGAACAAACAAGATTGTGTCAATAAGGTTTTTGTTTACTGTGAAATTCAAGGACCTTATAAGGTTGAAACTTCAATGGAGAAAGTCACAGTAACGAATGAACAAATTCATTAGCTGAATATTAATTAGAGCACACTGGAAATTAGTGGAAAGTAGTATGCTCTTCCATAGATTGATTGACTGTTATAAAAACTTCAAGAAAATCTAGTTTAACTTCGATTGTCAGTTTTCCCTTGTTACATATTTTTCACCACAACTGAAATAAGGTTATGTGACCTAATGTAAGTTTCCACTTGTCAACCTTTTTTCCTATCTATACATTTCTTTTTTGATATTTGATTTGTTTTACCGAATGTTATGTGGGCGGAAATGAAATGAAATGTATTAAAAAGGAACTCCAGAAAAACTTAATTTATACAAATAGAATGATGGTTCTAAGTGCTGATACTATCAGAACAAGGCAACATATTCATTTCTTCGTAGCACTCTCCTTCTGACTATCATAATTGAATGTATTGTGTCGTCTTTGTCCAGCTGTTACATCCAAGTTACCTTTAACAACATGAAATGCTTATTAATTGGCTCAAATTATTATACGTTTCCAAATTGTTACGATATGTTTATCATATCAGAATATATTTAAATTAATTGACGTTGCAATCAAAGATTTATTTATCAAGAAACGAGAAATATGTTCTTAGATGATAATTTCAAACCATACCTTCGCTGTGACAATTATGTTGACACAACTTTCTGGCTTGTAGCTATTCAAACTGTCAACCCATCCACTTATAAGAATGGTGTAAGCCTTGAGAAATGTGTAAGCTTTGATTTGTTTGAGTTTGTATGCCCTATGTCTTTGTAACATTTACCATGATACATGATAATGTCACCGAAGGTAATGTCTGGGAGTTGCTCTTCGTTAGCAATAATCTTCTTCGGATCGACTTGATATGGATCTATACGACTCACATCTTTAAATTTCTGAATGTATCCTTCACGATGTTGATGATCCAGGGAGTCTATGTTTTTCGTTTTTGAAGAACATTTGGAACGTTTGCTCTCCAGTCCACAGTATAAAATCTACCTTATCTGCTTTATCAACATAAATGACGTGACTCTACGAGCTAGGTTTGCATATAACATCAAAAAAATTATTTTGAGTGTCTTGTTCTTGCTTCCTAAACATACTATTATGTTATAATAATCGATTATTATTAATTAAATATAATGTCATCCAAAGCAATCTCTCTCTCTCTCTCTCTCTCTCTCTCTCTCTCTCTCTCTCTCTCTCTCTCTCCGTTTACCATCGTATAGCGAAATACTTGCTAAACTCTATACAATGACGCTCTTAAGGTATTTTCGTTGGTTATTGATTTCTCTGTAGTTATGAATAATCGTAAAAGTAAGGTCTAACCTACTAAAGCAGGAGAGAGAGAGAGAGAGAGAGAGAGAGAGAGAGAGAGAGAGAGACAGAGAGATAAAGAGAAGAAGAGAGAGTTTAAAAGTCAAACTGACCAGAGAGAGACAGAATCAGAGTTATAGAGAGTAAAGAAGAGAGGGATAGTTTATGCTCGGCGGTACTGTTACAAAAAGTGGAAAAATAACTTAGATAAACTGTAAATGTATTAAACTAGTTGTCTTGTTAGTTTCCATTACACACACACACATATATATATATATATATATATATATATATATATATATATATATTAATTAGTTGTAATTGGTAGTTTCCATTACATCTTAATTTCCATGAGGCTGCTAAGTTAATGGCTTAGCGGTTATGTGATTGACGCAGCTATCCAAGTGCTTGTTATGCTATACGTTTATTATTTATTTATTAAATCTAAGTATATATATATATATATATATATATATATATATATATATATATATATATATATATATATATATATATATATATATATATATATATGTGTGTGTGTGTGTATGTGTGTGTGTGTGTATAAGAGGAAATGTCATGCATTTCATCAGTGTATTTAATATATGTTATACATGTATATAAGTTTGTATAATTTTTATGTTAAAAAGCATGAAGAGTTGTATTAATCAGGTTATATAAGGCACTGTATTAATTACATAGAACCTCGGTAGCACGAGATATAATTTTCGTGAGACAGTGGAAAGTACGAGAACACCATGTGTATTGTTGTTCCGGCAATGAGGAAGATAATGATCTTGACTTTGAAGTTGGTGACACTTCAAATAACGCTTAATGCATACACATAACATTCGGAGCTCAGAAACCGACCAAGACAAACGATTCATGTTTGATTAGTGACAATATATATTTACTTCTAGTCTATCCTTCATCATATAGACCCATTGGTCAGTACTATAATGCCCTTGATTGGACTAACAGGACCACCTTTATAACTGTTAAACTGTCAACAAATTCGGATGTAAACGAACTCGTATTCTCACCCCAAAGTATGCTAAGATCTCTTTTGACGATATGGTTTTAAATTCTGGTGTAAGAAGGTATCTTACGTCACAATATCAAGTGTCGTAGTCAACATCATAGTCACAACATAACGTTTCATGTATTTAATAAAGCATATTATCCAGTCCATATCCCGTAGATTATATTTCCATGCAGGTATGTTCTCTTTTAATCATTTGTTCTTTGATATATTGTGTATATCAACACGATTTCATTCTGAATTATTCATTGGAATTCTCCACATAATTCATATATATGTGCGTGTGTGTGTGTGTGTGTGGGTGTGTGTGTGTGTGTGTGTGTGTGTGTGTGAGAGAGATAGAGAGAGAGAGAGAGAGAGAGAGAGACCAACGGCTCAAAAGCTGTATAGAGAACCAGAGAACATAATACACAATTAACATCTTTGAAATCAGATAACTTCACAAACTTAGGTGGACAGTAATAATTATTTGTCTGAACCAGATTTCAAGCACAATAATCAGCTGTGATGTCGATATAATAGGAGATTAAATCCAAAGTAATGTTATTTGTCTAAAAAATGTTGGAAATTAATTAATGTACTTGCTGTTGGAAACCGAATCTAGATCTGGCAGAATAGGGACCATGCCAACTGAGAATGATTTAGAGATTTGGCGTTCTCTACCACCATTGACAATAGATTATTGCTGCTACTACCACAACAACATCTACTAACATAAGTTAGAACTCATCAACATGGAACCGAGTTGCCACTTAAACACCATACACCCATGTATACACGTATATCTAAGCAAGTCATTAGAGATAGCAATAGCATAAAAATGAAACAATACTTTAGTAGATATAGAAGTAGGCGCGAGGTATGAAGATAGGGCAATACTGCATACAGAAAGTCAATCTAAAGACGATGTTATAGCATTAAATATGATGTGCGGAACTTAAAAGAACAAATTTGTTGTGATTCATTATTTAATCCATCTGACAGGCTATACAAAATGTAATACTTGACTCTGAATAGTGTTTATCAATACAAATAAATAACCTTTCTATATTCGACACTGCAACATACTTGCTTGTGAAATTACACAATTGTACAGTATACAGAAAGAAAAACAAGTGAATAAATAGATCAATTTGAAACATAAAACCTTTCATCGACTTGTTGGAAGGCAAAGGAGAAAGGTTGAGATGACTGTAAATGTAGCAGTACCAAATAAATTAGAAAAGTAAATTTGTTTGGTTGTATGCGAAATATGTAGAATACCTACTTTAAAGTCAAGTGAGGAAAACTGGCCATCATTATTTAATGTTTAGTTTTCAACATTTGGCCTCTATTTTACAAGGATTTGCTCATATCGAGAACATTAAGTAATGGAGAAATGTTTTGCAATTCACAGTTTTAAGGTGAAGTCGCGAAAATACACCAAGTTAAAATGTATCATATGTAAGGCCGAAACTTCTTTAGATCACACTCGCATAGATATGACTAGGGAGAAGCAAACACGCAATGCATTTGTTACCGATATTATTTAAAACAAGCATGTTTGCAGTTTTAAAATATATTTTTCTGTGATGGATATCAATCCACTTGCAATAAATACATTACATGGTGATGGGATATATATATATATATATATATATATATATATATATATATATATATATATATATATATATAATAATAATAATAATAATAATAATAATAATAATATTAATAATAATAATAATAATAATCATAATAATAAATACAAGAAATAATTTACATAAAAAAGCGGCAATACATTCATAAAATAATTCAAAGAATCTCAGGCTGAAACGATACGTGGAGAGTAACAATTGAAGCTAAACTATACAATAATTACAATATGTAATTTCATTATTATATCACTTTGCACGATTGTTCAAATAAAATTCATCACAATCTCTGCTAAATGGGTTGAAAATCTGGTAGCCAGAATCACTATGAGGACACTGTGCTTGCAATGTTACACGGCCCTGATGGCAGACGACGTACAATGGAGTCCACTCTTTTCCAATCCAGGGATTCTTCCCATCAGGCAGTTCGGTACAACTGGGATATCGCACGTGACAAGGAACACACATTACACCCTTGCACTGATTAGCCTCGTAGTCACCTGTAAACAAATTGCAAATCAGTTTTACATTAATTTATTTTAATGATTATATACATGTAGAAACGTGTATAAGCTGTTCATGTGTAGTTAAGGACTAATGACTAATGTTCCGTATTCAGACAATAGAAGCAAGACTTTACCTTTTACCATTTTGTTTGTTCTTTTCCTGTTTTTATTTTTTCAATAATATGTGCCATACAACCATTTAAATATCAAATAAACCCGTGATAATTTAAATGGTGGGGCATTAAAATGCATCGATAAAAGTTCCATATAGGAGAAAAACATGCAAAAGGTATTCGGGAATATGTTTGAGTATGCATTCGTGACCTAATTTCTGTCATGCTTTAAAAATCAATCACATTTTATCGACCCCAAACTTAATTGATTGAACACATTACGTTTTTGAAAGAGGTGGTTTAGAGTACAAGCTATATTACAAAGACCTCAGTATTTATTCCACCACCACACCCCATATAAATGAAACCCTAATCAAACTCAACATCAGCCCAGTCAGTAAATGCTAAACCCTCCTTTTATAATAATTGTATCTGATCAGTACACATTGTTTTTAAAGATTTTTCGACATTTCTAAAGCGTTGGAAACAGAAATGATCGTTTGTAGACTATGCGAAGAACATTTATCTTCTGATGAGTTTCTTGAGTTTCCGACTGATCTTTAATTATATACTGAAAATCAAATATAAACTTACAGGCATCCTTAGGCTCTGGACGGTTATCACAAGTAACACTTTGATAGTTGTCGCATTTTGCGGATATATCGTCATACAAAAGCGGATATGGACACTCGCGCTCTTGCATGACAAGAGATCCATTTTCTGCCTTTATACACTCCTGGAACTTAGCACAGCTTCCACTATGACTTACAGAGTCGCCAAGTTTACATGATGGGGTTGATTTTAACATTTGGTTACTTTCCCTCCGCTCACTGCCAATATCTGTACCTGTAGCAAAGAAGCTTTCGTCAAATAAATTATGTTTTATGTGTGTTGTAATGGTAATAATTGTTCTGATAAAAGGAACATTATAGAGTTAATATTTAAGTATGTTTGTCTCCTACATTTATGTTTTTGGAGGCATGTACATTTAATAATGTCTGATGATATAAGGTCTCAATTTGAACACGATAAAAGTAAATGATTGTTGTGGACATGTTATTATTATTATTAGTAATTGTAGTAGTAGCAGTTGTAGTAGTAGTAGTATTATCATTAGTATTATTATACATTTGAATTATTCACGAACATGATTTATTCTGTATTTATGTGGATCCATTACATGAAGATTGTATATACATAAAACTCGTCAATAGATTTAAAATGTGTTAGCATGTAAAAAGTATTTTGACAAGATCAGTAATTGTTCGACTTTAAAATTTAAGTGGAAAGACCCGCGATATGCATATCAATAAGGTATTTGCAACCTTTCGTGCAACATTTGTAAATAGTATACTACAACTACGATTAACCTACATATGACCTACATCATTTCGCGGGTCAACAATAATACGAAACACACACACACACACACACACACAAACACACACACACACACACACTAATTCAGGCCAAAACAGAAACGTAAATCGGTGCAAAAAGTCATAAGGTAGTTTACTGAGTGATCATTAATTTGTACAGTTGCTTTTCCTGAAAATGCACCTAATAATAAACAAATAATATGTTCCTATCCACAAGTTTAAATTACAGAGTTGTAGCAATGGATCCAGAGAGTATTTTATCAACTGTGTCAAAATAGTGAGGTAAAGAGATCGCATGATTCCCTTTGATTTGTGTGACACTATCAACTGTTTGGAAGTCACTTTAAGGAAAACAGAAACTCTGATAAAGTAAGACACGTACTTTTGTAGAAAATCATTGCTGTTTGGTTTAATAAATATCCAATTAATTAAGAAAATAAGGGCATTTAATAACTCGAACAATAATAAATCGAACAACACTTCTGCCGCAATATACAATTCTATATTATCATGGTTGCACATTTATAGCTATAAAGAAGAGTATAAACTAGCTGAGCTTTGCAGACCTAGCACATTAGGTAACACATATTTAATCTGAAATAATAACCCAACTAAGAACTGATAACCTACATGTGTCTTGAATGGATCCTTCTGGAACACAAGTCTTTCCCTTTACATCAGCCACGGTTCCATCTGGACATGTATACTTCACAGCAGTGTCTCCCACACACAGGTAAAACACGGAACAGTCTGAGGGATCTCTTTTCCATTCCAAGAAGAGGCTGTTCGTACATATATTGTCTGCAAGAGCAAGGCCAAGGAAAGCAATCAACAGCAATAGTTTCATGACGAGAGTATCCATTATAAAATTTTTGTTCTTCAACGCTGATATATGGAGACAAACTGTCTTTACTTGCTTGATGTATGCAATCTGTTATACAAATATATGCCTTAGTTCCTTTAGATTATATACTACCAGAATCATGGATCGCCCCATCCTGTTTTTCAATTAATTTAACCCACCCAATTCCTTTGAGATTAGTACGACTTAAAACCAGCAGACGTCAGAGTGTTCCAGACGATTTGTGAGATATCCTCTCCAAGGTAGACTCTTATCACACATATTAATTCAAAGGTCCAGACAACGAATATACTACTGTTAGAAATAGTTTTTACGTTTTAGCGGCTTAAAAAATATATATATATATAGTTTGTACGACTGAAAGGTGCCGGACGTGGAAATGTCCCTTTTTTGGAGTGTTATTCTTGTCGATCTCCATTCCATACGCACATATTTTGAGGCAGAGGGTGAATTACGCAAGTCGTAGCCATACCAGTGTTGTTCGTACCTGCCTAACATTAAAGAATTGTGATAAGTAGCCAGAATGTGAAACTGCACTGTCATTTTCATCAAAGGTGGGGTTCAACCCTCTAAGTATACTTAACTTTAAAATGTTAATAATGACGAACACGCTACTTTATATGGGTCGTTAACTAGGATGGGAACAGATGCAACAAGTAATATTATATGAGCTGTTTATTATCACAAAAAGTCTACTAGTCAGTTGAAAAGAGATTTAAATATGCATACAAATCAAATATTCATATTCATATTTTATTACGTTTCTTCGTATATTGTACTCTAAATCTGTCGATTATTGTATTATCTGCCGTTCACTCTTATCCTTTCATAAATACTCAAAATAGTTTTTATTTATGCGTATAGTTAGGTTCTAACCTTGTTCATTCCATTATTTCTATATTGTATTTTATTTTGATGTGAACATTTATCTATTATTATATTTTTATATTTTTATATTTTTATATTTCACAACTCTATAACTGATTTAAACAGATTACGTTCTGATAGGAAATCAACATTTGAAATTGTAAGGGAAATTAACCAGTTTATGTTGTAAGACCAAAATAAGAACGTTTTTCTAATGAGATTGTTTGGTATATAAATACATAAATTTGTGTTTCTTGTTTACCAAACACGAGGCATGAAAATGAAATCTCGTGTATCAGGTTTGTTTTTACCATGTTATGTATTTTGATGTTAAAGCTATAATTTGTGTGTACCTTTGTATCTCCCGCCTAGAAAGAGTTTATAAATAAGACCATATGTAAACAACTACATTAGGTTTCTGTTTCCTGGTTGCCAACGAAGACCACGCGAGTTTGAAACTCGCGGCGGACTCCCGAAGTTATTGTTAATTTTGTATTGTTATTTTCAATATTTTTAAAACTCAATAATTCCAAGCTTTAATTTATTTTAGACTTAATTTTATCTTCGTTATTGGGCGGGCAATTAACCTAATTCAATTAATAAAAAGTAGAAACAGAGTATTTAGAATTTTCAAATGAATAAATGTTCTCTCTCATGCTTCAAATTTCACTGACTCATATATATATATATATATATATATATATATATATATATATATATATATATATATATATATATATATTTACAACACCCACAAAAGCATTATAGCGAAATGATGTTCATGTAATATCGACGTATCAACGGGTAATACTAATCTAGTTTGAGAATCTGTGTTTTACTTGTGCTGTTTTTCTTTTTACCTCGACATTAATCATACAGTGGAATCTAGTCGACTCATACTTAGCTTATTTCTTACCTCAAGCGCTGAAATCTGAAATTATATATTTAGTTGTGTATGTAGACACAAAACTGTTGAAATGTATATTAAAATGTATATATTAGTAAGACGTAATGCCAGCGTGCATTAGCACGCTGTCTTGATGATACGATTGCATTATTCAATGTTGCCTTAAATAAGTCTTCTACTGATCATAACAATAACGATAACGATGGAAAATTCGATAAACTGCTAAACTAGTTATAAGAAATAGATATATACTGGATGAATGAAATATAAGGAGGAAAATAACTTAGCAAAGATTTAATATAAATTTGGTATCATTTAAAAGGTAATTACTAAATTATTGACCTGTTCAAGTCGCAAACATGTATTACTTGCTACACTAATTAACAAGCATCAATGTATAGGATATATATGAAATATAAGTAACACATTCACGCCGTGTTAAACCTATCTTGTCAACCATTTCTCACCACATAACTAATAGTTTCATTACGATAGACAATTTTCCATTGTACATACTTTCGTAGCTATGTCCCTGCTGTAACTGAGGCGTAAGTAAGTAGTGCAGTTTCCACTTTACTTGACACATTAATGCCAATATTCTTAAGTGCAATCTGATTAACTAATCTATCAATGCACAGTCTTATTAACGTTACAATATCTGGACATAAATTTATATTTTATTAATGTAGTGCGCTTTTTATTTTATTTTGATTGATTAAAGAATGATTCGGTCGTAAAACTCATTTTAGGCACAACCTTTCATCTCTCCCCTCATTCAAATGAAGAGATGGGTCAAGGTAACTGCTGTATACAATTCAAACCTGATTCTTGCTAAAGACGTCCAAACTTTACACAAACAACCCCTCGATATTTATCCTGACTTTAAATGCAAAGACACTGACAAATTGTGAAGTCAAACTGTTCCCACACCATGGAACGAGAGTTAAAATATATAAGTGAAATACATTGAACGAAATAGAAAACAATCATATAACGATAATGTCGGAAAACATTGCTCGATATATACAAAACTAACGCCGCTAAATAAATAAATTGAGTCCATTACATCATCAGTAACCATATAAAGCCGAAGTTGGGTTTTGTTTTAGAAACGTTTAGTTTTTGAATGCATACAAGGTTCATATTGTAAAAGCTCATATTTCACACTTCACGGTGAATCTACAACAAACTGTTCTCTACAAAGATTATAATTTTCACATTTTATCAAATGAAAGTCTTTATCTCCGTATGAATGCAGGCATGGTCTCAGGGTGACATGTTTCAATGATAATATTTAGCTTTGTGTACATATGAAATTCCGTTGAAAAGTGTCAAATAAAGATGATGACTTTAAGTAATTTTTTTCTTCGTAACCGCATATTGTTTGAGTATGGTCACTTACCCGTACAATATATAATAGTAGCACACGTGCAATCATGTTGCACACCCGTGATAACTATATTCGTACACAAATATTTATCTTATCAGGCAAAGCTTGTGTTGATTATCTATATTAATCTCTCACATACGACAATGTTATCATTAGAGATAAATATTTCTTTTCTCGATTTGTTTTTAAAACATTTCATTCTTAGATGCGACTAAATGCTATCTAATATTCTGGACTTGAAAGATAAAGGACATTTCACGAGTCTGACATTTACTAATAATGTACCAGATACACAGATGACATTTGCTGTTATCGACTAATATGTAATGCTATCTAATATTCTGGACTTGAAAGATAAAGGATATTTCACGAGCCTGACATTTACTAATAATGTACCAGATACACAGATGACATTTGCTGTTATCGACTAATATGTAATGCTATCTAATATTTTGGAGTTGAAAGATAAAGGATATTTCACGAGTCTGACATTTACTAATAATGTACCAGATACACAGATGACATTTGCTGTTATCGACTAATATGTAATGCTATCTAATATTCTGGACTTGAAAGATAAAGGATATTTCACGAGCCTGACATTTACTAATAATGTACCAGATACACAGATGACATTTGCTGTTATCGACTAATATGTAATGCTATCTAATATTCTGGACTTGAAAGATAAAGGATATTTCACGAGCCTGACATTTACTAATAATGTACCAGATACACAGATGACATTTGCTGTTATCGACTAATATGTAATGCTATCTAATATTTTGGAGTTGAAAGATAAAGGATATTTCACGAGTCTGACATTTACTAATAATGTACCAGATACACAGATGACATTTGCTGTTATCGACTAATATGTAATGCTATCTAATATTCTGAACTTGAAAGATAAAGGATATTTCACGAGCCTGATATTTACTAATAATGTACCAGATACACAGATGACATTTGCTGTTATCGACTAATATGTAATGCTATCTAATATTTTGGACTTGAAAGATAAAGGATATTTCACGAGTCTGACATTTACTAATAATGTACCAGATACACAGATGACATTTTCTGTTATAGAGCAATATGTAATGCTATCTAATATTCTGGACTTGAAAGATAAAGGTCATTTCACGAGCCTGACATTAACTAATAATGTACCAGATACACAGATGACATTTGCTGTTATCGAGTAAGTAACGGAGTAAATTACTGAATTTAGTTGTACACTCTCCTTTATTCGTTATACTTTGTGGCCAAAAGTATCATGTATATATATGAGATGACACATAACTGTTCAGCATTTTGCATCTCATGTTGGTAACCTTGTAATAAATTCAATTTAAAAAATACTGGTTCTGAAGACTTTCAAAAGTAAACAAACTGCAGAAGAAGAAAATTCTTCCTGAATTTAGTTCGCTCCTATTTGCACTGTGTATGATACATTTTCCTGCTAAATGCATTATTTTGGGTTGATTCAAGTTTTTTGTGCTATTCAGATGATTACTCGCAAAAGAGATTGATATGACATCGTTTTGTATTAGTTTACTCCTGTTAGTAACGGTTTTAAAATGAAACAACCATGCATATATATATATATATATATATATATATATATATATATATATATATATATATATATATATATATATATATATAGAAGTTGACTATTTCTAGAGAAATATGAGCTTGACAATTTGGACGTACCAACTAGTTGGCTACATGTTGCAGTTGATACTTTAAATATTTTATAGTAATCTGGAAATCGATGCAGCCATATCACCATTTTGAGTTGCGTATTATCAAATCAAAGTAGGAATCTTTAATTGTTTAAAAAGTAATTATAGGTCATTGGGCGACTAGAAAGCTAATCGAAATAATTATTGTAATGAAAATATGTAGTATGCAACATGATGTATTTTTGCTTGGCTGTCATGTTCTAGTCTTCTTGGTTTAAGCAGTTTGGTTTCAACGTTTTAAGTCGCGAATCCATCAAGAGTCGTGTTCTTACTTATTTTTAAAAACTACACCTTTAGTTGACAGCAATTACGATAAGTGTTCCATTAGTGAATGTGTGGCCAAGGGTAAAAAGGGTTCTGTAACTGAAGTTCTGTACAGCTTTTATCATCCTATCATATATGAGAAGAATGACCATCTGAAGAAACTTCCAATTTTATCGTGCATATTGATGGCCACAGATCTGACTCGTGATGAGATATTCGACATTCTTTGTTTTACACGTTCTGTTTTGACCATGTGTGGTCGTTTTATCTCAAATCGTTGTGCTAACAAATATACTAAATTCTATCATAATTTGACAAGTGTTGCCCATTTTATAGCCTCAAGGGCCAGATATATTAGGGCTATCTTTGTTAGTGATTGTAGTTAGCTCAGCCTTCACTAAGATGTCGATGTGGTTGCCGTTGTACGGTAGGCTGCTTTCGGTTTATTTGTAATGATTAACTTAGTGTATCACACGATCTACGACGGGCCAGTGTTTCCAGATGATTTTAACTATTTTGCGGTTGTCTGGATGGAAGGACAGGATAAACGATATCCGATCAATATTTTCGTTCCCTATATATTTTAGTATGTCATTACAGTTTGTTTACTTATCTCTTAACTCTTCTGACCTTGCTTTGAAATGTTTCATCGTCTGAGACGATTCTGCCTATCATTAGTGCCTGGCTATATGTGATGTTCTGAATGCTGTATTTTGGATGTTGTCTTTGGAGATTAGTAATGCTTACAACAGAAGCAAATACGTTTAGTTAGATACACATACATAAAGATGGAAATTAGTAATAAGTGTGAACGCAAATAATTAAACGTGCATGACTATTTCCAACGCCGATCTTCTTTACTATTCAACATTTGCACAGCAGCCACGCTGTGATTTTTATTATTTCTCTCAGGAATGGCAACTCGTCGGCCTCAAATATTGTGGGCGAAGCCAATCTGTCACTGAGGAAGAGTTCTTGGTCAATAGGATACAAAGGAAAAAAAAGTCCAGTAAAATGCCATCACTGATAAAAGAAAGGGAATTTTTGAGTTTTTTGTGTGACTGAAAGCTGGACAATTTGCTAGTAGTTATTCTTAAACGTTTGACATACCGCAAGGCCATCTTTCACAAGCAATTAAAACGTGAATAAATGTACATTCGAATGCCTTGTCTCAGAGATTTTCATATCAATTGCAAAGTAAGAACATGACAAACCTACCCCAGGAATGTGATCAATATGCAGCCACATGCTTTATCGTAAATTGCATTATAATCTACATAAAATTCCTTTATCAATGATTGTCCAATCCCAGACATGGTCACAGATACAAAAATCAGTGAGAAAATCCAAAATGACTGTTTGAAATTTGATTTTCATTTTGAGTAGGGAAGGTAGTTTACCGTGAATAAGATTAACATTAAGAACCAGGCTATGCATTTATGTCCTATAGAGGATGCAACACTGCAGATGCAATAACAGAATATACTGATGTTAAATATTCCTCATGCATTTTATTTCTCACAGGTTAATGAAACAATAAATAAAACATCAGTTCGCAATCCTCTGGAATGTCCAATAGGTAGAACAAAGAGACTTAGCTTCACTGTGCAACTTAGTCACTCCTATATCGCGATACACGTCATCAAAGTCATTAGGTATCTCAGATTTCGGTCATGTTTTTGCAATCAGGACTTAATATAAAAACAAACCTTGGGTTAATTCATGGTTAATATCTGCATGATGCTTATTCAAATTCTTCCACGCGAAATATACACCTCGCTTAAAAGCACCCATAATTATTGACATTAATATTAAGATATACTTTTCCATCTATTCTGCTCTATGTAATCAGTTGTTTCTGACACAATTTCTGCATGATGAATCGTTCTAATTTTTAGACTAGGATAGGTGTTAGTTGACATTTAATTGACCTAGAAAAACAAATGTGCTTAATTTTGATATGTATCGTTCCTGTGTACGTCCGTTTTGGTTAAAATCCTCAACAAATATAACATTATATATATATATATATATATATATATATATATATATATATATATATATATATATATATATATATATATGTGTGTGTGTGTGTGTGTGTGTGTGTGTGTGTGTCTAAACTGGGTAGATACAATCATTGTTCTATAGATTCAGTTTTCTGAAAGGAGAAACTATTCTGGGGTGGGAGGGTAGTGGAATCTGCATCGTTGCAAATAAGAGGCACCTTTACAAGTTTATTTATATGTTTACATTGTTAAGTTCAACATTGGAAAAATGCTTTTGTTTCAGAAATCGCTTCGTGTTTTAACATGATCTTTGAAACAAAAGATATATTGATGACATGTATGATGCGTGCATTGATTCACAATCAAGTCACAATATAATGGGTGGGTGCTCATCTTAGCAAGCTCCAAAAAACAGGTTACTGTGTTATAAATGGGATAGGAACGTTTTGCAAGTTATCCCCTCTAAAACACAGAAATGAGCTTAATGTGTTTTAAAGCGAATAGGAACGTTTAGTAACTTATATACAGTGAACTAAAAAGATACATTTTTATTTAGGGTATATTTGTCGAACATTCACCATCCTTGATGTGTACGTATAGTATCGGTTTATGTTTTGCAAATAAGTTCAGAATATGTTATTATATTAATTCCCCGCAGAACATTCAAACGCAGCAAACTGGGATAACCATTTGCACTCAAGACTACTATACATTGGCAATGTATTAAGATGCAGTCACTTTGTACGCACACAAATAAGGATATCTGATATTTTAACGTTAGTAGCAAACACAAATTAATGCAAAGCGCAAAACAGTTTATTTTTGTAAGACTCGCGCCCAAATAGGTACAGTTTTACTTTTTTGCGCATTTTTTATGGTATGTACCATCATCAGTACTTATAATTTCTGAACTATGACAAGTATTCCGCGTTTATCTGACACTTATATGCCGCCTTAGTGCACGTATCCAGCGATGTTTTAGAAAAATAGTCAAATTAGCCACACAAACAAGCGCACGCTTTGTTTTTTTGGTAACAATGCTGATTTGTACAACCAAAATGACGATAAATATAAGACGAATAAGACTCAGTCTGGTTTTCTTAACTGCTCATGGTAATGTAGAAAAGTTCCAAAAGCAAACAATAAGCTAACAAGCTCATTTAATTATTTTAATGAAAACAAAGAAATCAAAACCAATTTATTTCAATATAACAGTGATATGAATTAAATGGGTTTTCACGTTATACACACCCAAGTTAATTAATGAATGTTGTAACAGATGTAAACCTAACAGTAATAAGCTGAAAATGCATAATATAAGCTTAAAGCCTTTGGCCTTGAAACACAATCTTGACTAAAATTGTGGTCGCTGTGATAATATATAATATATTGGTAGAGGTCCATTCTACAGCTAGCATCGTATCTAAGCACTAATATGCATAAGAATGAAATTATTAACATATACTACGAACAAGCCTCCTTTCGTAGGGTACCATTTTAGATTAATATTACATGTCAGCTTTGAATCATGGATTGAAGTACATACCGAACAACCTTTCTAATGTTGAAAGCTTATTCATATCCACAAATATACGTACCTCCGAAATCATAACTTGCATCCAAGACTATACAAATATAATTTATGTTAACAATCTATGAAGACTGTTTATGTAAGAAAAAAAAGTGATCTGAAATATAATCTCAGCCTGAACAAGCACACGTTTTGTCTTAATATTTTTGTATTAAACATGAACACCCATTAGCTAAACGATTATTAATCCTGCAAAATATTTTTATAATCATTTATTTATATAAACAGTGAATATTTGAATCATGAATCTAAATTAGTATATATGCATACTGTAATATGTAATAAAACACTTTTAACATTAAATTAATATTTTTTCTCGCTTTCATATCTACGTTCATGCTCATCAGTCAGATCAAGTTGTCTCCAATGTATCTAACCTGTTTAGATACAGCCAAACAGTAATGGCACATATATCTACGTAAAGGAGATATTCTTTGTTATATTATCATGTATAAATAACCATGTGTGTGTGTGTGTCTGTGTGTGTGTGTGTGTTTGTGTGTGTGTGTATTATTATGACAATATGATCTTAAACTCAGTAACAGAAAAGAGTGAATGCAACAAGTTCTGTAAAATTCAAGGCATAGCCTTTTTCCAAGATTACAAAACGAACATTTATAAAAGAATTTACATTATTGTAACTAAACCCCCATATAGTCCTAAAAGTTATGACACAAGTTCAAATTTGTGAAGTTATAATGTTTGTGGTGTTTCCAATAAATGTAACTATTAAATGTGCTCGTGCGCCTAGAGTCTCAGATGTGCTAATTGTGCCAAGGGCCTAAACTGTGGTCATGTCCCAACAGCTTCTAGATGTATCACAGCAATATAATCCAGAATGTATATTACTGAATTCACTATACTTTCAAATTAAAGAATTATTCCAAGCAGAATTAAATATCACTTTCTAATTCCAGGGCATAATTAAAAAAAATAAAAACACCCAAATTCAAACTGATTACAAAAATTAGCCTAAATCCACTTCGAAATATGCGGTAAGAATGAGGAATGTTCACGTAAGCACACAGACATAAAATAAAAAAGTAAGACACAAAAATAAGGCCCGGATATACGTCATTCGCCGTCTAAAACATTCAAAAACATTCAAAAAATTTCAGGAGGTTTAGGAATTTTTAAGTTAAAAGCTAATGTCCTATACTCCGTTTTAAGGACTTCCTGTGCCCGAGTGGTATAACGGGCTAGCCCTTACTGACCGCTTTATCACACTATGTCCACGTGGGTTCGAGTCTCGGCCTCAGTGAATGTGGGTAAAGCTTCCTGTATTTTATGTTTATTCTCTAGTGTGCAGCGTTAAACAAACTAAACTAAACTAAAATTATTTACCACCAGTCACCAGTGAGAAAACCTTTGCATTGATAATTTGCCAAGAGAAACGATATAATATGTGGCTTGCTGATGAATTCAGATTCGATTGTATCCGTCGAACACTATGTTTGTTATATAATGTATAGACCTTTGCGGGTACGAATAATTAGTTTTGAGCGTTTAGTTGCAATGCTTTCGTTTACAAGAGATGGAAGCAGTGCTGGAGTTTGATATAACCAGGCACTATACACTCGGAAACTGAAGAGGCCCTATTAGGTATAAAATACATTTGACTGGCCCCTTCAGACTGTGAGTTAAGGCTGTGAGGCACTAAGATGTAGCTTTGTAGCTTATGATCAAATCCGGCACAGGATGGAAGTAAGTATTTGAGCTAGAATGTCAGATATTCAATTAGCAATAATTTGATATTATAACACATTCCTGTGCCAGGTGTCATCGCTACGTCCTATATAACATGAGTTCATCTTGTTACGGTAAAGTCAGTGTTCCGAAGTGTCGTGTGCATTTCACATTACAAATGATGTTAGTCCTCTGCATATATGTCAAATACGGACGTTATTCCACTAACTGACCATCTTGGGCCCTGGTTGACCATGTTATACTGAGTAAAGATAGTTCATCATTTTGAATTAGATGTCAATAAACTGCAATCAACGTAACTCGTCATCAGCATCAACACAGGCAGGTGACCTCATTATGCAAAGAAATCTGGATTGATTGATGCATGATTGAGAAAAGGTTGATGTTAGCTAAGTTGTTACAACAAGAAACACGCATGGTTTATTTACCTAGTAAGACTTCATGACAACAACAAGTACTTTATGATTCCAATAGATCTGATTCACGTTATGTTCCCTCTAGCTGCGCCTAGGGCTGGGTCAGGACAGAAAAGAAAGGTGAAAGATTGAACTTTGTCCACATGTGAAAACAAAACAATTGCAAAAAGCCTAATGTCAAGATTTAAATGAGTTGATGTTGCAGACGATATAAATGTTGCACACACACACGCACACACACACACACACACACACAGAGTGACAAAAGTGGTTCAAAATACTATCCAACAGAAACAAAACTCACCTCTCTTATGAAGAAAATATTAACAAATACTGGTCTCACCGCTGATATAAATTTATCAAACTACAGTGTCGTATTAAATATTCGAGATAATTGTGATGAATACCTTCAGTACACAAATGTAGAATATGGACCCATTACATTAAAAGATCTTAACTATCCTTGTGCACTTCCGCGTGAGATCACATGCTAAAAATGCCACATGCTTATTGTGTAAACCGCAAATGACCTGTATTACTTTAAGAAGCACCTATTAAGTCCAGAAATGTACTAATCATTGCCACTTTTTCAGTTTTAAAAATGTATACATCAATTTTAAAATCTTTAATGAACATTAAATTACACCTTACTTGATGCTATTGAAGAACTCTTGCAAGTGATTTTTAAACATCGTGTTAAGACGCTACTGACGCCACATCAACCATTAGTATATTCAGTCAGAATTATTGACAGTATAAAGTCTCCAAGTACTAACGATACTATCCAATTTACTAAATAAAATGAGAGAATGGTTCCCTTTCTTTTGTTTAACAAATTTTGATCATTACATTCTGCGATTTGTATTGAAATTAACCTGTATATACTACTACCACTACTATAACTACCGATAGTACTACTACTACTACTACTACTATCGATCGCTATCAACAAAAGAGAAAAACCGATATTAAAAACAGTAATAGAAAACCTGAAACAACAAACTCAACGTAACATAAAATTAATCAAGAGGTATGATGACAGTGCAAGATTAAACAAATAATTCCAATCTAAAACCAGGCATTGCCATGCATACCAAGATTTCAAGGACACAAATAAGAGCAGTTGAAATTTTATTCTCGACAAATTGCAGGCCACTAATACAAGAAATACACATTAGAACCAACGATCTACGAAATTAGCATCAGATGTGCCAGAAATCTTTTGAAATGAAAAAACACCTTAGATAGCGAAAACGTTTTTCTTTACGTGTCAATAATAAAAATAATAATAATATCAATAAATATAAAGAAAGAGGTTTATTACATAGATTAGAGAAGGATAATCTTATCTGAAGTTCAGAATGTTTATCAGCTGTTAATTATATGCTTGTGTGCAGCACGCTAGATTAACCATAGAAACAGAATTGCGTGATCACGCGGTCAGAACATTTAATTCATAATAGTGATGCTTCAATACTTAAGACACCGGCTTTTCCTTTTAGTTTTATTTACATTGAACTAGTAATATAGCGACGTTCAAATCAACTTAAAGATGACGATAAGCAATATCACTATTTTAAAATACCTTGTGTTTGAAATCTTAAAAAAACAGCATTTTTTATTATCATATCATCGTTTTGAAATAGATAATACGTTCTAGAGGCTGCCGTTTGTTTGAACACTGTGTACAAGAAACTACCATACCGTACACGTGTTTAACTGGCCGATTGTAAGGACACATGTACGTTATTTGTCACATATTTGCACCACATCAAATCAAAAGATTACAAAAAAGGGAGGAAATGAAGCTAATCAGCGCAATCTTTAAGAAATATAAAAACTAATTGGCAGAAACGTGACAGAAAAAAAAAATCAATCGTTGGGTTCTTGTTAGAAATAAAAGCTAGGTATCTGTTAATTGATTTTATTCTGAAAGACTGGTTCTAGTAAATGCTAAGAACCATACAAATAGAATACCATGTTATGCATAACGCGTACTTAATGGAACATAAATATCTCATTTAGTGTTCAATTAATCCTTTGATATGAGTTTTAATGACGATTGCCGGAACTCCAGTCTACGTTTTGATTCTGTTCTTATTATTCTTATCTGTGTAAATGTTATGTGGGTGGGGGTGTTTTATGCTTATACACTATTGACCATGCGTTTTTATTACTCAGATATAAAACATGTTCATTAAGAAAATTGTGGACAAATTAACTATTTTAACGAGCCGGAAACGTCTCCATAATCAACACAGATGACATGAATTTACGCTTTAGGGCGCATTTTGGAAATCAATGTCCATACTACTGTGAGTATAACTGCCCATGATACGAACATAGTTAAGATTTAATTTCGTTCAATATTAGCAGCTTTAGAATCCACATCAATTTATATACATAATGACTTTCCATCCTTCAGAATAAATTCAAATGTCTAAAAGGAAATTTCTCTTTACGACGGTAAGCGTTTTGCGGATTTTCCCACGAGCGGTCCATGTTAGTATACATATATTACATTATATTGATTTAAAGCCCGTATAAGCACCTTAAATGTACCTTCAGATTCAAAGGTAATTACTTTGAAAGAGAGATTAATTAGCTCTTGGTTCATTGTTCACTATTTCCGTTATTTTAAAATATAAATTGAACAAGTAGGGCAGAATTAAAGACCACGTCAAATAAGTGAGTAAAATGTATACACACGTACGACTGAACAGAAATAGAATAATACGTACAAATAAAGTTTGTTTACGATGGAAGATTGTAGTGGTGTAGATATTTTTATTGTACATGTATAGGTGTCTGGAGCAGACCATAACCGGTACGCTGCAATTTTGAAGCTTCGGTTAAACGTCAACATCGAATAACATAATACGTTCTGCGGTATGTTAGAGTCCATATTGTAACTAACATGGTTTGCATTTGATTATTAATGTCAATTATTTCAGGAGCAATTTGGCCATTGTGTCATTTCATTAAGCACACCGTAGGCGATTAGATTATACAGTCAATTTTGCAAAGTCGGAGCAAAAAACGTTTCTTTAATAGCGATAAACAAACAAAAACGCACCTCGTACAGGATCTTATCATTGTATTTCGTAAATCGTAATAATAAGATTTTTTAATGCACTTTCAGTAAGATAATTACACATTTTACATGTTCAAATCTTCATTGCATTTTTTTCTCGGCCGTTTTATTATTAGGTATATTCATTTCCCGATGCTTGCAGAATGGTAAGTAGTACCTCCTAGTATTTTTCTTTTCTCGCTCCAATGTAAGTACATAAACACAGCGCCATCTGGTTAAGTTTAAAGTCATAGCCAATCATAGGTTAAATGATAACACGCTTTGATTGATAACTCCATGCCATGTCTGTAATATATGTAAATATATATATATATATATATATATATATATATATATATATATATATATATATATATATATATATATATATATATATGGATGGTTGGATAGATAGATAGATAGATAGATAGATAGATAGATAGATAGATAGATAGATAGATAGATAGATAGATATATTATGCATGACCCGAGAAATACAGCCGTCTAGACTCTTTCTTTATCTTTTATTTTTTGTTTCCATGCCGAAATGAATTTTTGGTGATAAATATTGGTTTTACATTGGTCTAAATAATTGGTTATTTTTTTATCCTCATCTTTATGACAAATGTTTATTAATATCTTATAATTCTGTAATTTGGCAATTCATCAGCTATGTTCACCTGTGGTCACTTGGTCATAACATATTTATTATTATGAACTTCAAAATCAGGTCGTATTTTTCTTTGCTGCAAGTGCGGTCAGTACAAATTGGCTTTTGCATAGGTATGGGAAATTATGAATGAGTTGTTTTGTATAATACTGCAAAACCTTGGGAGACCAGTAATAAATTTAAAAAAGATCTAATATGTTCCCATATAAATACAGTAAGCATTTTATTTATATGATTATGTCATCCTGCCTATGGAATACTAATCAAAGTATACACTACAGGTAACAAAGTAATTGACTTATGCTCTATTCCAAAGTAAATACATACATAATAGTTATCAATACACAGTAACAATATTAGCGCACTGATAGCGCGGTCCAGTGACATTTAAACTTCGTCGCGAGTTCGACATCAATTTTAAAATATCGCTTTGGTCTACATAACATTGAAATTTATATTATTGTCGTGAATGAGTGCGCATTGAAATAACTCTTCTAGTGTGTATGGAACGCATGGTTTTCTCCTAAACAAATGTTTAAATTATTCGAATGATAAATAAATACTGCGTGTCTCAGGGTTGTTTGGACACTACGAATATCTGTTTAATTCTACTGCTTGTTTGCAAGTTTCGTTTGTGACACAATGAATTTGTTAATACCATTAACTGTGTCATCTCTACTTTCAAATAAACGAAACACCTTGTTTGTTATTTCAGCAAAAATTATGTTGGGTTTTTTTTTAATCGTTCAACGCCATTTTTCAGCACAATATAGGCTATACATGGCTGCCAGTATTAATGTTGGAGGAAGAACCCGGACAAACCCCGGAAAGAACCACCGACCCACGAGAAGCTACTGGCTGGCAAGCTTTCTCATATAACTACATTTGCCGATCTTAGACTCCAACACATGCAGAGGTGAAATGGCAGTGGTACGTAACGGACATTGCTTGAAACCACTCGGCCACTCGGGGCCCCATCCAAAAAATATTTTTAAAAAAGCCAAAGGATAACGCATCTACTATATGAGCATACATGGTTTGTTTACAAAGTAGTTCCTAAAAAACAATATTATTTTAGACACACGTGTCGTGCAGTATGAAGCCGTTTAGTATATAAAATACTCCATGATTCTGGGAATGGAAAGTTTGACAAAAGTCATATAGAAAACAGTAATTGCTTATTTTTATTCTTAAAAAGAGCACTCTCTTCGTAATTACATAGTAATCTCTCTCTCTCTCTCTCTCTCTCTCTCTCTCTCTCTCTCTCTCTCTCTCTCTCTCTCTTACATAGTAATCTCTCTCTCTCTCTCTCTCTCTCTCTCTCTCTCTCTCTCTCTCTCTCTCTCTCTCTCTCTCTCATATTAGCATTACATACTAAAATAAAATGTCACTTTGTGAAGAGTGCTCTTTCATGTTCTGTAGCTCCTGTTCCTTGTTTTTCATATGTCTCTCGTTTTGCACTTTTTTTCCTGTCCTAGTTTCGCTGATTTATTGTTTGGGCCTATATTGCAATACTGTTTTTCTGTTTTTTCAATGTAGTTGTTACCAGTGCATTTTTTTGTTTCGTCCTTTCTTAGGTTAAATAACTCATTAGGTCATTGACTGAGTGGGTTGTATATTTTCGTATGTGATGCAGGGGAGTTCAGCTTGACTTCCGTTTGGTCATCTCATCTTCCCTTCTGCTCCTCATCGCATAATAGATCATGCATGTCTGTCTTATCTTCCAAGTCGAACTTATTTTGTGTATGATATATCTTGTAAGATGTAATATGTGTTTTGTGCTGACAGTGGTTCAGTTTAACTTTCTGTGTTCACTGCGTTTTGTGGAAATATTCCTATCCCAGCGCCGTCACTAGGGTTGTTGGTCCTGTCCCATTTGTTTGATCTGTGTCTGCATCTTGATGTTTCATTTAATTGTTTTATATGTTGTTAGTTGGTAAATCTCTTGCAATGTGTCAAGATTTTCACATAATTTGTACCATGTCTTGAAGACGAAACTCGTGACATCATTTGTATGGCTTACACCTTGAAATGTTCTCTCTATTTACGCTTTTCTAAGTCGTCTGTCTACATTTCAAAAAAAGGCCCGATACATGAATGTCAGTTGTTGTCGCTTCTAGCTTTCTTTGTATTGTGTAAGGGTGGAGTGGGGGTCTAGCGTTCTGGACGTTTGGTGTTTAACAATCAAGTCCTTCGGTAATATTATTTATTTTGATGTAAGTACCTTTGGTTTCTTTACTAAATCAATTTGCACGTATACCATCTCATTATAATATTTTCAAAATAGTGAAACGTAATGAGATACTATCTTCGTTTTAGCTCATATTGTTACACAGCCAGGTAACTTATGCATTAGAGATGTGTCCGTCGCGATGTTAAACCATATTTGTTCCAATGACTTTAATATGCAATCGAACATAACCACCACTACTACGATTAGCAAAAACCTTCAATAACCTTTCCCTATTAATCAGTGAAGGGGATTTCAAAGAATTACTTTTAGATTTGTTCAAATTATCCTCGTGGCCATCAAGTATGGCAACCATGGCTATACAAAAAATCCACCTTGTCTTGTTTTTATTACCTTTTGACAAGTATTCTTTACTAACATAGGTATATGCTTCACTGTAAAAGAAAAAGAAGAAAACAATTAAACCAACACAAATCAATATACATAGATACATATCTGTTTTAAACATATTTTTGTCCATTTATGAAATACATTTGGCTGGGCTATAAATTCTTATGAATAGTTGCAGTTGTCTGCTCATCACCACAAATATGATAGTTAGAAGGAGAGAATGAAAGAGAAGTGCATATCATAAACTAACGGCGGGAAATAACCACGTAATCCTTTTATAAGGAATTTTTATTGCTCCAATGACTTTGCACAATTCAAACTTTCTACGTTGTGCTGCAAAAGATCACGCAGGCTTGTGAAACACTGACCTCTCAGCTAGTTAATCCACTATTCCTAGAGGTTTAGCAGGTTTTTACGGATGTTATCGGAACCTGTGCCACATGTTGTGGCCGTTCACTAATTCATTTCCAATGTATATCATTTGGTATGAAGGATTCTGATACAACAGTCTAGAAATGGGTACATGTCCTAATGTATAATGTATAATTAATTAAAAAGCCTAAGTGATCAAGGTTCGGCTGATTTAGACAGTTTTGAGAGGACGTCTTTTTTGCGAAATATTTAATGACACTCTGACATTGAAAGTAAATGTATTAGGTGTTATAGACATTCGGGTGTGAATCAAAACACCCTAACGGCCAACAGATGATTGGATGATCACACACTCAGTACATGTTCCGCATATAAAAGTTAGAGTTGCAATAGCGTCATATACCGTTCCATTAAAGGTCTGGTACATCAAGAACCTTGGGCGTAGACTGACATTCACTGAAATGACTGCCAAAATGAAAATGTACTATACCATTATCCCATATTTCCTTGTACTTGCTCTATGTGTTATCGTCTTTGCAAGCAACATTTGTCAAGACAGCCTATTTATGGAATGGAAAAGAGAATCTACCGACTGCTCCGTTTTTTACCTGTGTATTGGAAACACTGCTGTAAAGTACACATGTCCAGTTAATACAGTGGCTGATGTAAACGAAAGAGCGTGTGTTCCCAAGAAAACCGGTGACGATGAATGTAAGTTACTTTCCTGATATCTGAATCATATGTTAAATTAGAAATTCAAATAAAGAGATGAAAATTAAAAGTCATTAGTGAATGCTTCTTAATACAAACTTCAGAGCAAATACTATCGACTGATTCCATTCTTAGCAATCTTTCATGCCAGCTAATGGCTATTATTTAAGGATTAATAATAATAATTTCTATGATATCTTTGCATTGTATTAAATGAGAATTACTTCATCATAGTGATATGTTACAAAAACAAACATTGCAGAATGTATCCACTTGACAAAATGCTAAAATCTCACTAGTGCTAAGAGCAAGAAAGTCAAAGTAAATAAAACAAATCGTAGAGCATACAATGATTTTATGTTCCTTCTCTGCAGGTACGTCATCTACTATTGAACTAACGGACGGTGAATCGCACAATAGAAACCATGATACCGTTCATGCATGCAAAACTGGCGACACCAAGACTCATGACAAGGGCTGTGCCAAGTATTTTGAGTGTATTGAAAGCGAAAATGGGTCCCATGTAATGGAAGAACAAGAATGCCCATATCCCATGCTGTACGACGTCACATCCGGTAAATGCGATGGCTTTCAAAATGTGAAGTGCGGAAATCGTCCGGAGCCAAAAGATGCTTGTAAGTTACGACTAAAGAGATAATTTTATATTATATACTGTGGTGTTGCGACTTCCGTAAAAAGTATTATTCATTTATAAGTCGTACTGACAATTATCGTTACAAGCCTATGTGTGTATGTAAATTTTTATTCATTTGGCTATGAATTTATTTAATTATTTTCTCACATTCAAACGAAAGGTTGGGACACATAATCAGCTTTGCAGGCTACGACTTCAACGTTTAAATTGTTTTAGCTAAATCTTTTAAAAGTCATATATATTCTATATCATTTGCAGCGTTCACATGTAACATCTTTACCTATATATGTTTCTGACCAATAATATGTAGGCCATAATATACCGGTTTTGTGTCTTTGATGTGCTGACGCCAGTCGAATTTACAGGGAATGGGGTGGGTGCAAGCAAAATATAAGCAACAGTTTAAATTCGTTCGATTGTTCAATTAGTTAGTTTTCTTTCCGTTCAGTATTGTTCTCTCTGTTTGCTTTAAACTTCTTGCAACATTTGTACAATAGTGCAAGTTAATGTTTTCCACCAGTATTTATTCCATTGCTACCACTAAGGAATTGTAAAATATTCAGCATTAAACCACTTGCATTAAACCTTATTATGTGACACACTTCTGAAACCTTTAGGAACCCAGTTAGGTGCATTAAAGTATTTCATAAAGACATATACTTATTTGGCAAAACTTAAGCCACATGGACAGTGTTTTCTGGTTCCAATGACTAATTTTGTTTATGGGATCATGCATCCGTAGTGCCAGTAAGGCATATCATTGTACCTCTTTCTTGATTACTTCATGTAATATAATTTAATTTTATTTATTTATCTGTTATTTCCATGCATAATTTCTTATCACTTTTTTAATTCCTAGCACATTTGTTTCAGAGACTCTTGAAATTTTATATTGTCTCGTACGTATGAAACAAGGTTTGAATGTATAGTTCTATAAATTGATTGCTCTAGATACGATTGTCTGTGGTTCTAGAAATGAAACACAACAAATATTATAAAATACTGTATTATTTGTTCAACCGTATGTTTACAGGTGAGTACGAGGCAAACCAGTGTAAAGGTGCGATGTGCACACCTTGTTATGTGAGGTATCCAAGTTGTGCCAAACTGCCAGATGGGAAGAACCAGTGGATTGGTAGAGAGTGGTCCCCTTACTATGTTATATGCGAGAATGGACGCGTGACCTCGCAGGCTGAATGTCCACACAGTGATATCGGATACCAAATTTTCGAGCCCTACAATAAGGAATGTGTGGAATTTTACCTGAACAACCGCGCTAACTAGAACTAACATGTTGTTTTTTAAATACTATACACGTGATATTGATATCGTAATTGCAATTCCTTTGTATTGTATTCAATAAAGGTCATAATGCCATGCTGGCATTCAGATACAACCATTTAAGTAAATTGTTTTTTTCTTTGTTATTATTGTATTAAACGCACCAAAGAAGTGTTATTGTTAAATATATTTAGATCCTCACATATATTTATTCCTTACTAGGTCATTAAAGACCCATCCCGGGAAATGTATACAACAAAATTTGTGTCTGATTAAGTCAATCTAACAATGTAATTAAAAACAAATCGGAATGAGTGTCTCACGCTGCGATGTCACAATGAAAGCTTACTCAAAATATATTACTACCCGCTTCTTTGTTATGATGAAACTCAACGTCATTTTTTCGTGACCGAGTTTAGTCTATGGTCATCATTTTAAACGTCCACAGCGATCAATAATATTTATTTGGATACGTTTGCAGGACATTTAAGGTGCATACAATTCACCAATCAGGATTTAATAGACCGCTGTTAAGCTACATTTTAGAAGAACAATTAATATTTACGTGAAGATGACTAAATGCACCTAAATGACCATTTTGACGATCATTTTAGAAGACTTACATCTCAAAAGCAGTCGGAAACTGGTTAGTGAAAACGTCTTAACAATGCAAGAGGTCCAATCAAAAATGCATGCTAATTTTTTAATCTCTTTTTTATTTGGGCATACTCCATCGAATCTGAGCCCTGTTCTTGGACAGCAAAGACAAGTTTATGAAGTAATATTTGTATTATATATCGGTTCTACTACGTCCATGTTTGTAATTAAGGTGGTTTTAATAAATGAATTATATCATAAACATCTAGTCACTTCAAGTATATTTGATACCACGTTTACTGAGATTGGGATAATTTAACAACAGCTTGTCTCAATACTGCAGATAGCTCTTTGTTTGGAAGATCTAAAAGTGAACGGAGTTGAAGAGGACTTGACATTATGTCCATTACTAACATAGAAAATATAGACAATAATCCGTGAATACGATATGCTTAGTGAGCCACAATCCAGTTCAACGTTAGGCCTTTTTTTATATCAAGTGGTTTTAGAGCGTTCGGAGAGAAGGCAGATTGCATGTGTTACTGTGTATTCAATTCTTCGCTGGATTTGACGAACAGACTCTCACATAGTCACAAAGACAAATAAACACACACACACGCTGCACTCGATGTAATTTTCTTTAACATAATCGTTTATTATTATATACATCAGCGTAGAAAAAATGCATATTAATGCAAATCTGAAACCTACCCAGCAACATTGTTTGTCTACGTGAATAGGGTTCATATTGTAACCAGAAGCCTAACAATTTGTAGCAAAGTCTAACAAGCATCAGTTAGAGGACGTACCTTTGGTATTTTCAAAACCATCTGTTGTATATAGTAATTAATCAAACTTTGTATGCAGACTTTCTAACGTATTAGTATGAATGCAGTTTGTTAATGTATAGTGGGAAAATTATTTTATATTATAGAATGATATTAGATGGATGAGATAGAAATATATTAACCACAATACTGAATGCAGTTTGTAAAACAAAAATACATGCTTGAAAGAGCTATATCTACATGAAAACCCCTAAACGACTGATTTTTGTTGAAACCGTCTCACGTACGTGTCATGTTTGCGAAAGATATAATGCTACTTAATAGTTTAGCTCAGACCCAAAAACCGTCTAAAAATGATATTTAGACCTAAAAGGTTATTTTAAGTCAGATTTGTTAGCCATAGTTTTCATTGTTGCCCCCACCATTCATCTCCAACCTCGCTACACCTTATCCATGCAATGTACATGTATTATTTAGTCGACCCCATATCTTCCATCCTGCATATATCACTTCTGATTATACTTTCAAATGTCTCTATAAAGAATGACAATAACTGTATATACGAATACAAGATTGGGTAGATTCTAGTGTATTCACTTCTAATTTTGAAGTCGATATCCCACTAGCTTCAAATACAGTATGTTAAATATATAACAAAGTGTGAATTCCTCTTACAATACATCGTCCTATACGTTTGCATGATATTAACACCATTGCCAACTGGGTAGACTGGAATTACTTCCAAGTACGAACTGTGAATACCAGTAGAAGCGATTAACTGCATTTTGTTGTGACAAGACACAATAGACGTCAGTCAAATGGTTAAGAAAAAGAAAAACAAATTACAAACGAGTTTCACCTTAGTGAGAATTAAGACACCATTTTATAAGGTGAAGATACCCTGTTAAAATCGTTATAAGTTACACGGCATGATTTAAAATTAAATTTCACATTAATAACCAGGGCCCGGATGAATCTACAGACAAATAAAGATGAAGACTTGTCCTCAGCTCTTATCGACTATCCTTTAGCTTCCACCCGATTGCGTACTGAGGTAAACCTACACCCTAACTAGTATCAGTAGGCTCATCCAACATTCAATTAGATGAGCATAATCCATGCCTTATGTTTAATTAACTGTATAGGTTTCCAAACAAATGTATACAAAGACGAATTTACATTTTGTCATGTGAATGGATATGCAATTGGATGTTGATTTGCGACTTTATGAATTTGTACCATTTTCGGATACAGTAGAAAAAAAAACATATTTACTCAATTTCAATTTGCACTGTACGTACATTTCAGCATGTAAACACACAAAATACGATAGAGTCCTTATTCGTTGAAATTGTCCAAAGGGACTGAATGAATACATTTGCTTTCTATTAGCTGAATTGAATCCATTAGCAATGGACAACAGGATATCGCATCAATGCAGTATAGGGTACAAGGAAAACAAAGTTATATTTGCAAGCAGATGTGAATAAATGCGAAAAAATATATAACGAATAAATAAACAGGTTAAATCACAAAATATCTCTGTGGGAAGCCATTGTCATCCACATTATTAAGGGCAAAACTATGAAAATAAAATGAGATTTCTGGAGTTCAAAATCATGTTGATACATCGTTCAATCAGTGAATTAGAAAACCAACTGACTATAGGACACCTTTTTCTATAATCAAAACTTAATACATGTAAGTGGCCTAATTATTAGAAATTCTAGTAAACTGGATATTCATGAGTTCAATAAATGGTTACGAAATAGATATTGTTTTTTTATTTGTAGTTGTCATATCATTACCTATGTTGTGATACGCTTAGAGCTTATAAAGATGAGCCACTCTATAAAGTCATTATTATTATTGTTATTATTATTATTATTATTATTATTATTATTATTATTATTATTATTATCTATCAACCGATTGTCTGCATTTCTAAGACGAGCCAAAAGTATACAACTGAATATGTTGGTCGGTGTTCAGTCCTGCGCAGGACCTTAATTCTAATTACGTAGTCCTCAATTTTTTTCATACATACGTGTTTTATATTTGCCCTCCTTCTGCTGTAATATATGAAACCAATATCAGGATAATAATACAGAATAAAACAACATAACATTTACTATCATTGTCCTACGCAATAACGTCTTGTAAATAATATCATTCTTTGTTGTGTTCCTCGTTCTGAAACCTGTTTGCGGTTATACGGATACAGTTATACAAATTATGGTTATACAATGTTATCATACTCATACTCCGTATTTATACCAAGGAAAAGAAACTAGAAATTCGATGTATCTCATTTGGATATGGATGCATTACATATAACATACAGTGGATATACTTACAATATATCAAATATGTATCCTGTTCTTTTAAAGCAAGATAGTATCAGTATTAAAATAAACGCTGAGTATAGATATTAAACAATCTATCATTACATTATAACTGAAATGGACCAAACAAATCATATGTAAGACGGTCTCAAAATTAAACGCATATATATGAAATTTCCTTGTTTCACGTATGAATTGAACCCTTATCAAAGAATGTGTATTGCATAGATTAAACAAGGAAATAACTCTTTGTTTTTAATCGAATGGTCTAAAACGCCATTCCATAATCTCAAAACGTCATGATTTCCCTGAAATACCTATTGGATTGGAAACAAAGCGACGTGAGATGCGAAAGTCATTCACGGATTGGTTTAACAGATGATAAGATGTAATATTCCATAAAAGAAATGTAATATTGTCGAATACAAACACTTACGTCATGCAATATAAAAACAAATATGCCATTATGAGATGGGGTTACCATCAATGTCAATGTCTTCTCTTTTTTATGGCGTAGTGGATACCTATAATGATATTTTGTCACAGTTTCCGGAATGTTTAATTAGAAAGATCAAGCTTGCTATGATTAACGATATATATATATATATATATATATATATATATATATATATATATATATATATATATATATATATATATATATATATATATATTGTTCACTTCATCCTGTGCTCAAGTTTCTCAGGTAAAAATACTAATCGTTGACTTTGGGAGGTAATGCTATCTTAAGATTTTTTTACACTTAATTGACTCTAATCATCTGTTTTAGCAGAGCTTTTATCTCTCAATTTAGCAGTAATGTCCTCATCAGGAATTTTATAAATGCATAATTAGACAGTGACATAATTTGCTGAAAAATTCTCAGACCTTTAATATCTCGTTGATATTTTTGTGAGGATTTTGTATGGTAATTTAGATAAAATTTTATGATCAAATATGTAACAATCTTTCCGACTAATGTCAAACGGAATCGTTATGCATATCCCGATATCAGTCTGGTGCAAATCGAATAATTTCGATTACCTGAAAGCGAATCGGAGGTATTCATAATTATACTTTCCACCATAACTAGTTTTGTTTAGACAAACAGCCAGCTGGATATGCAACAGTCTATAAACATCTTGAATATAACACTATAAAATGTGATTAGTCAAACTTCGCTTGTCTGCAACTATTGTTCGCGATGCTGTTAGTAATGTTATGCCATCTATTAATTGTAACGTTGTGAAGTTATATGACATCATAAACTCCACGGTCTTGGTGGATATATATATATATATATATATATATATATATATATATATATATATATATATAATGTTAGGTCTATTTGATTTAAATTATTTATTAATAATTGTCAGATCCAAATTTGTTATTTTGGCTTTAAAATTGGGAGATATATATTCTGAAAAATTCAGGCTGACCTAGACTCTATTTGTAAACAACAGGTTGACCTAATTTCTGACCCTGCTTCAGAGAGTGTCAACAAGCCTTTAAAACTATTGGCTGAGTCCAGGGACAACTTTTTATTTTTAGTTCTGGGGGATGAGAAATGCTTGATTTTCTTCTGGGTCATTCCTTTGCGTACGTGTTTAAATGATCGTGCGTTTGTTCTGTAACCTTCTATTAACTTCTGGAAAATCACGTGATCCCTTGTTTACGTAAAAAGAGGTATTTAAAGTATTGTGTGGGAGAAAACAATTTAGTAGAATCTGGGTTTTTAAGTTAATAGTTGTGTTTGGATTATATTTGAATTTGTGTCAATTCGTTGAAGCAAAAGGATTTATTTTATTTATATGGAAAAGAACATGTGCTCAAAATTTCATTTGGATGATTACAAAAAAAAGAATTGCATAACGTGACATCGTCAGCCATTTTGGATTACATCGTCAAGATTCGAACCTGGAACTATTAGAACATTTATTTATCAGGACTCTTGCAATTCCATTAGTGGATTATTTTTGTGAATTTTATATTGGATTAATGTTGGATTTGATTCTCTAAAACCTACGTTTATTTATATTTTCTTATGTAAATATTTGTACTTAATAAATGTGTGTGTTAAATTTTACAAGCTTATTAGTTTTCATTCTTCTGTATTGCTGTCGAGCCTAAGCACGTAACATAGAAATTGGGGGATATCGTCCGGATTTGAGATAAATTGCAATTTGGCTAGAATTTTTCTCAGAAAACTTTTGTTTCAAATTTGAATTTCCCGTTTTTAAAAATTTTAAATCTTTAGTGAAACTAACAGACTTGTACTAAAATGACATCTAAAGTAGAAATATTTATTTCTAATCCTACCCAGGAGCAATTAGATCTTTTCAAAAAAGATGAGTTGATTCAACTTGCCAGAAAATACGATCTTTCTGAAGTCAAGGCTTCTTTAACGAAACAAGATATCAAAAAGATTTTGGTGCAATATTTGGTAAAAAAGGAAATTTTTGGGACAAAGTGCTTTGATTTCGGTAAGTAAGTCTGCATCAGACTCTAACATAAAATTAAAAGAATTGGAATTAAAATTCAAGATGGAATTAGAGTTGAAGAAGCTGGAATTTCAAGAAAGGGAGAAAGGAAAGCAATTACAATATGAAAAAGAGGAGAAAGAAAAGCAAATTAAATTACAAAAGAGCAGATGCGAATTGAGAGAGAGGAGAGACAAAAACAAATTGAATTACAAAAAAAGTAGATGCATATTGATAGAGAGAAAGAGGAGAGAGAGAGAGAGAGAGCCAGGAAAGGGAGAAAGAAAGACAATTACAATCTGAAAAAGAGGAGAGAGAGAGAGAGAATTAGAGTTTAAGAAACTGTAATTTCAGGAAAGGGAGAAAGAAAGACAATTACAGTTTGAAAAAGAGGAGAGAGAGAGAGAGAGAGAGAGAGAGAGAGAGAGAGAGAGAGAGAGAGAGAGAGAGAGAGAGAGAGAGAATTACAATATGATAGAGAGAAGGGAGAAAATGAATTTCAAATTAAAATGAAAGAAATAGAGCTGGCAAGTGATGGTCGCCATCATACTTCAAATCCAAATTTTGATTTAGCAAGGAATATTAGATTAGTGCCCCCTTTCAAAGAAAAAGAAGTTGATAAATATTTGTTTCTTTTTGAAAAAGTTGCAGAAAATTTAAAGTGGCCAAGAGAGAATTTGGACTCAGTTACTACAATGTGTACTTACTGGTAAGGCTAGTGAGATTTACACTTCACTGTTTTTTCAGCAATGTGGTTACTATTATGTGGTTAAAAAATGCATTTTAAGAGGTTATAAATTAGTCCCTGACGCTTATAGACAAAGATTCAGAAATTACAGAAAACAAGCTGGACAAACCCATGTTGAATTAGCTAGAGAAAAAAAACAGTTGTTTAATAGATGGTGCTTATCCAAGAAAGTCGAACAAGATGATCAAAATCTCAAGCAAATTATATTAATTGAAGAGTTCAAAAACTTTGTCCATAGTGATCTTAAAACTTATCTTGATGAGCATAAGACTGAAACCTTGGAAAATGATACTCGAGCTGCTGACGGATATTCTTTGACACAAAGTTTCTTTTGTTAACAAGACTTCTACTCAGCAATTTTCTGGCAGAAAAGTATATCCGCCTAATTTAAGCCCTTCTAAAACTCAAACTAACACAACTTTCAAAAATCATACTTCAGAGAAGTTAGACTCTAGATCCTTGTCTCTTCCGACGTGTACATATTGCAAGAAAAAAGGACACGTTATTTCTGATTGCTACAAATTGGAAAATAGGCATCAGAATCAAGACAGACCTGTTCCAAATGCTCTTATTTCCAAGAGGTCAAGGTCACAGTCATGTATTGAAAGCAATACATTTGTTGGGTCTAATAAATCCCAGTTAGATTTTATTATGGAGAATTATGAACCATTCATATCGAAGGGTTCTATATCACTCTTGGGTGATTCGGCCAATCCCACCCCTATTAAAATTTTAAGGGACACAGGAGCTTCTCAGAGTCTTTTATTATCAGGTACTTTGCGTTTTTCTGAGAAGTCTTCTTATAATAAAAGTGTTCTTTTTCAGGGAGTTGAGTGCGGCTTTGTTAATGTTCATCTCCAGTGTGTAAATTTGTGATCAGACTTAGTGTCAGGACCTGTGACAATAGGAACAGTTCCGGTTTTACCCGTTGAGGGCATCCATTTATTGCTAGAGACAAAGTTGTGGTTAATCCACTTGTGACTGACAAGCCTAATTTGGATCATAAAGTTGATCCAATTAAAAAAGAACTCCCTGATATATTTTAAGCTTGTACAGTTACCAGAGCTATGGCAAAGAAAGCTCTTGAGAATGAAGTTGAAAAAGGCAGTATTCCTTTAGCTGACAAATGTATGGATCAGGTTTATGTTGATGAGGCCAGTATTCCTTTAGTTCACATATGTATGTCATGTATGGCTTATGTTGATGAAGCCAGTATTCCCTTAGCTGACATATGTATGGGTCAGGCTTATGTTGATGAAGCCAGTATTCCCTTAGCTGACATATGCATGGGTCAGGTTTATGTTGATGAAGACAGTATTCCTTCGGCTGACATATGCGTGGGTCAGGCTTATGTAGATGAAGCCAGTATTCCTCTAGCTGACACGAGTATAGGTCAGGCTTTTGATGAGGTCACTTTTACTTCTTGTTTGAATCAATCAGAAGGTATTGATCATAGTGTTCCTCTTTTAACAACTCATTCTCTTTATTCAAATCAAGGTGATAGTATTGAGAATGATGTTCAGGAAGGCAGTATTCCTTCAGCTGACGCGTGTATAGGTCAGGCTTTTGATGAGGTCACTTTTACTCTTTGTTTGGATCAATCAGAAGGTATTGATCATAGTGATCCTCTTTTAACAACTCATTCTCATTATTCTAATCAGGGTGATAAACGACAGTCAGTTGTCGTCGAACAGGAAAAAGATCCAGAGATCTCCTGTTTGTTTCAATGGGCCGTTAATGAGACTGAAGCCACTGAAGTTCCTGTCTGTTACTGCATTAAAAATGGAATTCTTATGAGAAACTGGAGACTTCCCGAGGTACCTGCTGGTGATGAGTGGTCAGTGAACTATCAAAAAGTAGTTCCAAAATCTTACAGACAGAAAATACTTAAGCTGGCCCATGAAACTCCTTTGGCTGGTTATTTAGGGATTAATAAAACTTTTCACAAGATCTTGACTCACTTCTATTGGCCAAAAATCAAACGTGATGTTGTCAAATATTGTAGATCTTATCATACTTGTCAAATGGTAGGAAAACCCAATCAGAAGATACCTAAGGCTCATCTGCAACCTATTCCTGCCTTTGGCGAACCATTTAGTAGAATTATGGTAGATTGTGTAGGTCCCTTACCTAAGACCAAGTCAAGTAATCAATACCTGTTTACCATTATGTGTGTGTCAACAAGGTTTCCAGAGGCTATTCCGTTGAGGAATATACAATATAAAACAATGGTAAAAGCTTTGATAAAGTTTTTTACCCAGTATGGCCTTCCCAAATCTATTCAGTTTGATCAAGGTTCAAACTTCATGTCTGGAATTTTCGAGCAAGTTATGAATGAATTGCACATTCAGCAATTCAAGTTAAAAATGAAAGCATGGTTTGAAATAACTACAACGGAAGGAACTTTTGAGTCTGATAATGGAGTTGTGTTACTCTTGTTCATTCTTCTTACTTTTCTTCAAAGTTAAGAAGAAAATGAATTAGTTAAATTATAGTATTAGTGCTCCTGGGATCTAAATAAATTATAGGAGTACCAGTATATTGAAAAGAGATAGCCATGTTAAACATGTAAATAATTTAGTTGTACCTGTCCCATTTAGTGAAGGAATATTATCGGATTCTACTGACATTGGAGCGACAAATCGTTGCAATTCAGAAATTATGAAAAGTCTAGAACAGAAACTTTTACATTTGCAAGTGCAAGAAAGAAATGAACTGAAAGTTATTATTATTATTATTATTATTATTATTATTATTATTATTATTATTATTATTATATGAGCACTTATGTCCAGATATTCTTACAAGGACAAACAAAATTTTTCATGTCGTTGAAGTTGGAGATTCCAAACCTGTTAAACAGCATCCATGCAGGATGAGTCCATTCAAACAGGAATACTTTAAAAAAAAAGAAATTCAATATTTGCTGTAGAATGATTTTATCAAGCCCAGTTAAAGTGATTGGATTTCATCATGTATACTTGTTTCAAACCCAGATAAAACTTTCCGCATGTGCACTGATTATAGGAAGGTGAACAGAGTGACAAAGCAGATTCATTCCCATTACCAAGAATTGATGATTGTATTGATAAAATTGTTAATGCTAAGTATGTCACCAAATTTGACCTTCTGAAAGGATTTTGACAGATCCCACTACGGAAAGAACAAAGGAAATTTCAATAGTGTGACTTCAGATGGACTCTACCAATATAAAGAAAGTCCATTTCAACGTCTCATAAAAATGATTATCTCTGGTCTAGAAAATTGTGACGTCATCATCTACAACGACAACTGGATAGAACATTTAGCAACAGTTCGAAAATTCTTTGACAGACTCATTGATGTATGTTTGACAATTAATTTATCTAAAGGTGAGTTCTGCCGTGCTAGTGTGACTTTCTTAGGACATTTGGTGGGACATGGACAAGTTTAAAGGTTGAGGCTATTTCTAGATAATATAATTGCAGACGCTCTTTCCCGTGTGTAATAATTTATTATACTGTGTAATTTATACTAGTTCTTTTAACCTCAGATGTAAATTGGTTTGTGATAAAAAAGAAAGTTTTATCATATAAACCTTTCTTTTCATTTATGGGGGAAGGTGTTACGTCAATTTGATTTAAATTATTTATTTATAATTGTCAGATCCAAATTTGTTATTTTGGCTTTAAAATGCATTATTTGGGAGATATATATTCTGGAAAATTCAGGCTGACCTAGACTCTATTTGTAAACAACAGGTTGACCTAATTTCTGACCCTGCTTCAGAGAGTGTCAACAAGCCTTTAAAACTATTGGCTGAGTCCAGGGACAACTTTTTTTATTTTTAGTTCTGGGGGATGAGAAATGTCTGATTTTCTTCTGGGTCATTCCTTTGCGTACGTGTTTAAATGATCGTACGTTTGTTTTGTGAACTTCTGGAAAATCACATGATCTCTTGTTTACGTAAAAAGAGGTATTTAAATTATTGTGTGGGAGAAAACAATTTAGTAGAATCTGGGCTTTTAAGTTAATAGTTGTGTTTTGAGTTATATTTTAATTTGTGTCAATTCGTTGAAGCAAAAGGAATTATTTTATTTATATGGAAAAGAACATGTGCTCATAATTTCATTTGGATGATTATAAAACAAGAATTGCATCAAGTGACATCGTCAGCCATTTTGGATTACATCGTCAAGATTCAAACCTGGAACTATTAAAAGCTTTATTTATCAGGACTCTTGCAATTCCATTAGTGGATTATTTTTGTGAACTCTATATTGGATTAATGTTGGATTTGATTCTCTAAAACCGTAAGTTTATTTATATTTTCTTATGAAAATATTTGTAATTAATAAATTTGTTTGTTAAATTTTACAAGCATGTTTGTTTTCACTCTTTCTGTGTTGCTGCTTATTCGAGCCTAAGAACGTAACAATAATTACAAAGGCATTGAAAGCATTGTATCAGCAAATTGATCTGCCGGTAATATTGGTATATCAAATTGTAATTCGCCATTGTGACATTAATACCACTAAATAAATATTCTAACGACCGTGTGCAGAATATTCATATAAATGATCAATTTCCACACATAATCATTAGTGACGTATCAAAATAACGATAAAATGTATTATTAATCATGGTTTTCAAAATGATTTTAATATGCTACACATTGGGAATGCAATCCTTTTGGCTTTCTGTTCCCCCTTCCCATTCATGGATCACGTGCAAAATACACAGAAACGTAGAGTGATAGAGAACAGAAATTTGGGCTGGATTAAAACCTTGAAATAGAAATTACACCAAGTAACGTACAAGAATATGGTTCGTCATAATATGTATGCACTTTCTTGGGATTTATTTACAGCGTTTATCAATGATACAAAGCTGCAAATCATGTCGACATTATAAGGTAAATTACTGTTATGTGGTACATATATTGTGTTGTATATAATGTCTTGTAGGTTTTGTTGTTTCTTCAACATATTATGTTCTAAACATCGATGGTCATGATATAAACATGAAAATGTCGCACACACACACACACACACACACACACACACTCTCTCTTTCTCTCTCTCTCTCTCTCTCTCTCTCTCTCTCTCTCTCTCTCTCTCTCTCTCTCTCTCTCTCTCTCTCTCTCTACCTTTGGAGCAGGAAATGGGCAATAATCTATGAAATGAGGATTATTGTTGGTGTCATTTCACGATGGATATCTCTGGACGTAAGAGCTATGCTAAACGTTAAGTCAAATGGACCAAAGGATGAGAGAGACAGAAATCATATGTGTGTATTAAACTGATCTAATCGATGTGATATGTATTTGTGTGTGTGTGTGTGTGTGTGTGTGTGTGTGTGTGTATTTCATGTGCATTGCAATATCTTTTTGTGGCTTCTAAGTAGTGGCTTACAATAGTGTGCACAGCGTTTAAACGAAATTTGTGAAAGAAATAAGACGTTATATTTTAGTTACAAAATCAATAAGGGAAAATATTAATCATCAATGTAATGAAATTCTGTATTTTAATGTTGTGGCAATTTTCCAATCAATTATCGACAAAGTCTCATCTACCTAACAAATATATGATGCATTTACAACTGTTTGCCTTATCTTTCTGCGAAAATAATATATAATGTAATAACACCATGCAATATGCTTCATTTTTCTTGTTTAAGTTTTATATTAATTGGTTATAGTTTACTTACTGTGTAAATTAAACGCCTATTAGAAACAAGGTTAATTTTTGGTTCTAACTGTTAGGCACAAAAAAATTAATATTTTAGATCATATTAGTTCAAAATGTGTATTAATTCACCTAATCAATTGTTATCTTCTTTTATTTATTACGCCTCTCAGGCAATTTAAATGCTGAGCGACCGGACGTAGGACTTGTTTCCAAGGAAACGAACTTCTTGAAAGTTGTTGTACAAACGATACGCTTTCAGTGTCTTCAGTGGATACCATTCGGTAGTAACACAGCATATTATTTAGTTATACTTATTTATTACTACGGAACTAATTTAAGCGTGTGCTAATGGGAATGTTATCAATAACATACTAAACGCAATTTCTATCATAGAAGTAGCTGATGCTGATTTCCATGTGTATCTTAGACACAATCAGGGTATCATATACCCACAATGGAGATCATACCTGCAAATTATAAACTATTGGGGCCTAACAGAATTAAACATAACTAGAGAACATATAAAGAGTCATCCGAATATCCTTGGCAAGGCTCAACCGACGTACTGTTTGGATAACACGACCATTCCTACTTATACACCTCATCTTAAGAATAGACCTGTATCGCAACAGCCTTCCAAACACAGGTTACCACTAAGCAGTCGTCAGTCTTTTCTCCATTCCAACATAAATTTTCTGCTTACTGACGGCTGAAGAAAACAAAGGCTCTCTTCACATGTTAATATGTATTGGGTCTACTCACTGCATATCAGTCGTTTACTAGATGCAAGTGATCATTTCTTCTTCTGTGTGAACGTCAATCTCTTGTTGTCTTCGTGTCCCATTGATAATGCTCGGTTTATTAGAAAGTTGCTGATATCGAAATTAATCCACTCCTGTCAATTTCACTTATCCACTACTTGTCTACAATCCGGTGTCCAAAAACTTTCAACCTAAGAAATCTTTCACATTAAAGAAAACATAGTACAGATATTCCATAATAAAACGCTCCCTATGTCTTTCTTTGTTTGGGATTTATATCTTTTGCCGCCAGAAAACTTCATACAAAACAATCCGAAAGGTATGGAAAAAAGACGTTTTTTTTCTAAGTATCTTTAGTCGCAGCTGTTCTGTCAATGCAGCAAATTTGGAACTCAGAAAGAAAGTGAATGATACAAGCAACTGTAATACATTACCCGTAACTATCTGCGCAGATGCAGAACGTTTCTGCAGTAAATCTTGAAACGGTGAAAATAATTATCGGGATTCCTAATTCTTAAAATAAGGAATGCACGATTTAAGTATATTAGACACAGACTAATGTCATGATTAAAAAGAACAAAAAAGCACCTTTCTTCAAATAATGTTTATCCAGTGTCTAAATTACGAGGATTTTTCCATATTGTACATTACTAAATTGCATTGACTGTCTCATCCACTCATCACTTCCCCACCCACAGTAAAAGATAAGGTTAAAAGAAGATCCAAACAGTTCCGGTTATGGAGCAGTGAGCATGAGTTATCATGCTCACTGCTCCATATATATTATAGTACGAAGATAAAAGCAATTTCGGTATTTTTAATAGGGCCTTGCTTGACCCTGCAAAATATATAGCCACCAAAATTACTCAACAGGTTGTTTTTTTTAAAGTAGGACAAAGTCAGTAATATTATCCATATTACGAGCACAGTGAAATAAACTTCAGTTGTATAATAAGCTACGGCAACAAAGTTTGTATTTATATTCCGATTGACAACGGAATTAGTAAAGAAAGTCTTCCAAATGGATTAAAATTCATAAAGGCAAATTTACACACAGAAGAGTGGTTATTCTTCGTTACGTTTACTTTGTATTGAGTATTTTATTAAATTTATTCTTATTGTTATATAGTAATTGATTCAGATATATGTATAGTCGTTTGATGTAAGACAGTGGAAATACATTAGGAAAAAATTTATTTCTCAGATTATTCGCGCAAACGCTCAGAAACTGTATGCGCCTTCGTTCTTTAAAACTGCAAATGTGCAGGACTAACAATAACATTACCATACGTCATTCTGCAGATCATAAAGGTGTCATTTTACCGCGATAATACTATACCTCAAAATAGAGAACAAGCAATTGGGAATTGGTGGCAATGTAAATAATGACATCTTTCATACTTAATATAAGCTTGTGCACCGATGCATATATATTAGATTATGATAAAAGGTTACAATGAAATAACAACAATGACAACTATATATCTCCACATATGTTGTAAAGGAACCAAATGCTGCAATGAATGATAGTAGGCTAACAAATATATCGCTTGATGTATACAATAAAGAACCAAAACATGCCGATGAAATAATACATACCGAAAAATAGAAGTCTTTGACAAGTATGAGAATGTACCAAATATGACAATGAATAAGAGAGTAGATTCATCATTATATCTCCAAATATATATCATTAAATAATTGGAAATGACACGTACGATATCAGATTGGTAAATATATTTCTTGACATTATCACGCTATATATGTATATATATATATATATATATATATATATATATATATATATATATATATATATATATATAAACATAAGTATTTAAAAATATCATTTTAATTCGAAACATGTTTTGCCTCTCCAACATCTCATTCTGAATCAGCCACCTTTTTGTGAAATGAATGGGTTATAATTTATCACGAAACCTTTATAAATTTAAGAAACCTACCTTCATTAATGCTTTTTATGTGATGGTCGTAGCCAAAGTCGCGATCAATGATTTAATGTTAAATTAAATATTATTTCATAATGTAGTTGGACATTGCTCACGTTAATGATACCTAAAGCAATCGAATTTAAGACTGGATTAAAAAGCCAAAATCGACTTGCTATCCAACGAGAGCAATCCTGATAATATCATAGCAAACTGAAGACCATAACAAGAATTACACCAGTAAATGACCACTACTGGCATTGGTGAACAATAGAGAAAGAGAGTGCGGGTTTTACACAAAACTCTTTTCTTATGATTTATGAATAGTATTCATTCCTTACATTAAGTTATTTACATCAATAATTCAGCAAATTAGCCTCTAACCATCACATAACTGAAAATGGGCAATGGCATGATAGTCAGATTTCAAGTAATTGTTCTAAATGGTCTAGTCTTTGCGGAAAATTACTATCAGGAATAGGGAAGCGACTGCATAGACTGGTTTTGGCCTCATTTATGTATGAAACACACAACTATAACGTATAAACTATCCATCTAAGATGGAAACACCATGTAACAGAAATCCCCGTGATGCAAGTCTGTGTATAAGAGATTAAAACATATATCTAAATTTATCGATATCTGAATTTAATAAATAGAGGTAAAAGAGAATAATTAATATACGCATATTAGTTAACGGTGTTGATTGGAAAGTAGTATCATCTCAAAAGTTATTAACAGTTCTCATAGAATATCTAATTAGATATGACGAACACGTGTTAGATGTAAATTCAATATTCCTAAAACTCTTAATTGAAATGGTTCATGCAAACTGGTATCTCTATTACCTGTGCATTTGATGTGTTAAATCAGCGTCATTTAACATCTATCATTTCAAGGTAAGAATACCGAAACACAATTGCAGTGAGTTTTATTTGGAAAACAGAAGCATAAAATAATAAATTTTCTGCGTGCGTGAGCTTTTCAGATTTTCGTTTTTCTTCATTAGTCAGCATTTTCTCATAAGAGAATTAAATTAAAAAGTAGACAACCCCCACATATGTTTGTACTATTGCCTATCTAAACATAATTAATAAGAGGGAGAGATAGGGCGAGGGATGGAGAGAGAATAAGTAATAGAAAGTATGGCGCTAAAACTAATCACTACTACGTAAAGAATTAAACAAATAAAGAAATACATATGACATACCCATCGCTTACGAGAAGCCCAATTCAACTTTACAATATATATTAGTCGATTCTTTGGATATAGTTTTGATATACGTGTGCATATATTTTTTAGCATCAAAGCGAAAGTGAATCTTTTTTAATAATAGCTATATGGGTTCTATAGTTAAGACAGTGTTTGGAAAACAGTTATATATTATTTCCTAAGCATGTAAACAAAATGTACAGGACCTGTAATATATAACACCCTCATGTTGTTTATTTAACCCCAAACCGATTTTGAAAACAAAACCATCAAGGAGATTTTGTTTAAAACACAGCCATTTCATACATTAATTTATAATTTCTCACTTGATTGTCGCTAGGTTGTTCTTAACAGTGTCAGTTTGTTGTCTTTTCAAACCAGATGGGAGTTTCTTTTTCGTAACACGGTTGCCATATTTTCATAGGCGAGTCATGCATGTTTCAAGCACATGGGTGATGCACAGTTTGTGATAGTCTCGGTAATTCTGTAAACGTTACATCTTATTGACTGTGTGTATAGAGAAGTTCCTCCTTTTATTTGTCATTTTCTGGAAAAAAGTATGCATTGCTTATATTGGATGCAGATGACACAAGTTTTTTGAAATAAACTGTTCTATAGACAAGAAAGGGACAGTGAGTAGTCTGTCTGCTTGTGTGAATTGGGAGCATCAGTTTGGATTGAAACGCCTAAAAGCCAACGGTGTTAGCCACACACATGCCTCCCGCAGGTTACAAACAGGTTAGAAATTATAAACTGATCTTTGCAATGAAGAAGTTTTATAAATGCCATTTTGTTTTATACTGGACAATTTTCGTGTTTAAAATCAGCAGGCGGATACAGAAAACGGAAAGGTGTGCGAGTACGTTTGAAACATGCAAGATCCAGAAGAATTAATAGTGTTTATAATGCATGCAAAGTTTAGCTCGAGAAAATAGCCTCTGTGTTATCCCTGTTCATTCAGTTACATAAAAGAAAGATAGATAGATAGATACATAGATAGATAGATACATAGATAGATAGATACATACATACATACATACATACATACATACATACATACATACATACATACATACATACATAGATACATACATAGATATATAGATACATAGATAGATAGATACCTGTCTATGTGTATGTATGTTCTGTTATTTTTCTTCTTTTTCCCAAGATTACCACGCTAATATATTTCGAAGTTTGTTACCAACACGTGATCCGCTAATTCATAAAGGAGCGAATAGTGTCAATTTATAATATAACAAATTTGCTACGGAATCGAAGTTTAAAAGATACAATTCGCTTATAATCACATCTCCAGAATATTTGATTAGTATTATATGTATTCGTATTGCGACTTATCTAAGTTGTTAATGTAAGACAACAGCGTAATTTAAATTGAGAACTTACAACATGTTGCCGAAATTTGATAAATCAAACGTTTCGTCAATTCATGGAAAGAGGGAAACAGGTAAACGCGCGCTCCAAATTGTATAATACACAAATAAGAACCAATAAGATCAAAATGAGTCAGGAATTCGTGTAAGAATGTTGATTCTGACTGGCGATTAAGAGCAGTAATGTTAAAACTATTTAAATGATTTTAACGAAATTGTCGCTTGAATAAAAATATAAAAATTAACATTCTATTCAGTCGTATTTCCAATTTAAATAAAGAATTTGTGAAAGTTTTAATTGCTTACCTTTAAGCTGTCTGGCCCTTTAAAATAATGGAAGAAACTAGTCAAGAATTGGCCCCGTGTATCCTAATTGCACTCGGAAAAGCATTTGTTTACTTTTGAATGACAATTCAAAACATAATAACTTTGAATCCAAAGGGCATTATGACAGGAAATCATTACCGGTTCGTCCTGTGAATAACATTGGGAACGACATAGTTATTGCAGTTGAAATTAGGTTGCGCGCTACCAGAATGTCTTTGTTCTGTGATTGGATTCTTTCCAAAAAACGCCTCTTTATAAAGGGTTTGGGAATCTTTCGATGCTTTTTGGTTGTTTTTCATTACTGTTAAGTAGGTCGGGTAAGGAAAGTAAGTTACCATTTGTACAATTTTTCAGGCCTCTAGAGAGGGGACGATGGAGATGTACACAGCCCTCTGCATTTCTATCTCATGGAAACATAGTTGACACAATGTGGAGTTGCTCTGCCTTCGGACTCCCGATGAGAAGGGTCTCTGCATCGGCCGCATTCTTGGCTTCTCGAGCATCGGTCTTCATGACGCCCGTATTTTTTATATTTGAAGCATCGAAAGGGATATATGGATACCAATTATACGTACTGCAGTGACGCCTTCATTGTTTCGTCCCTTCGGTGATTTCATTGTGTCTGGCTCCAGCCACGCCACGGCAACCAACGAAAGACGCCTTTAGTGCGTTTGGTGATGTGTGCGCGAAACACGTTACTGGAATGTCATGAACGGTCTTAATGATTTGGATTTTCTCCATATGTGCTTTTAGTTCGCAATAGCAAACTACCTGATGTATGCAGTTAAACTCTTCTGGGATTGCCGACTACTCCAAGTATAGTCTTTTCGACTAAATATGGCGACAGTGCATCAAGTGGTTGATATTTATCTTTGGTCAGGATAACCATTAAGCGAGAAAAAGATTCCAAGACACCAAGCTGATCGTAAGATTCTGAAATGGTTTTCCTTCTCTTATTTTGATTATTTTCGTCTTTCGTTTGTTTTCTGATTTTGTCACCCGTGTTCACTCACCTGACAGGGAGTCCAACAAGTTAACACTTTCCAAGTACCAGGGATACACGTATGGTATACCCAACAGGTAAGAGTACCTTCTGATTGACACTTTGAGACACAGCATTCTACGAAGTATTCTGAGAGTAAGAGAAAGGAAACATAAGAGGGTAGAAAGTAGAGGCACAGGTGGTAGCAAGAGAGATACATGGAGAAAACAGAGAAAGTGGGCAAATAAATTAAGACCTCCTAGGGTTTTGCGTGATCAGTCTATTTGTCGCGACAGGGCCCATCCCGACCACTCGTGTAACAGACGTAGAGGCCAAAGTAGTATATTGCATCGGAAAGCCTCTGCTCAACGTAGTTTTCTTTCCTTCCCCAACATGGGACGCAACCTACACATTTATTCATCCTTTAAATCCTGATTTAGTAATTAATGATAAATAATGATATATAGGCACTTTTTGCAATCAAGTCAATTTTATTGTCATAGACAATTAATTTTATTTTTAATAGCTGGAGACGAATTAGATGAGCTGAGGAGTAACCCTTGTTCATTGCTGACTGGATGATAGCCACGAAACATATTCACGCGTTCAACTGAGCCTTTCAACTCGTTGCGGCCTTTTTCTATCATACCCGCTTATTATATATATTCTGAGAGTTACTGTAAGAAAAGCGATTGATAGATAAACCCAAACAAAGCTTTTTATGACATTTAAGATGTAGAGATATGTGTGCATTTAATGCATACTATAATATGGTTAGAATGGGAAAATAATGTGTGTGTACTAGATTTAAATGTTCACAAGATTGACAAGACTTATCAAATATCAATTTGATATGACTGGATCTGCACATTTGAGACATGTTTGATGTTTCTAGAAGTAAATCGAGCGCGCGTGTGTGTGTGTGTATGTCTTCGGAATGGTTGTTTTCTTCGGTGGAGCTGCGGGATCTATGAAGGCGATACAAAATTTAAAAATGGAAATGCAGGTAGCGGATGTTTTCGACCCAAAGTGAGATGCTTTAACCATGCGGTAGATATCCAAACAAATATTAGTCAGAATTGGTTATACGGTCACGATATGTCCAGTGTTCCTCCTGAAGGAGAAACTGAAGAAGTAAAGACAAGTAAAAATAATAACCGTCTACTACTAATTTTCATAATTTATGGAACAAAACACTGGTTCATCTATCCTGGATCATTCATGATAACTCTCTGCCCGATTACACATTGGTCAGTACCTGGACAGTGGTCAGCAATACCTTGTGAAAGAACACCACAACCTTTGTGTGTTGTTAAAAGTTATAAAATAAAAGCATGGATCAGAAGATTATGCTCTTCCATACAATTGTTAAGGAAAGCACTTGAAGAGTCATGTAATAAGCATACAATGGCTGATAGCTGACTAGCTAACCTGATCAACCGGCTTATAGTGTAGGGAAACGGATTAGACATGGTAAAGACACAGTAGATTTAGTTTGGCATTTAACCTTTTAGTATCTAATTACTCATAATCTTTAGTTAAATTATTGATTTATTTGCCTCATTTGATGCGATAAACCAACCAGGTCAACTGATTTTTCCATCCGCACGCAAATGTCTTCCGTGACAAGGTAGAAAACATTAGTGACAGACTTGACAACACAATTTCAATTGACACGTCGTCACCGTAGATTTGCGATACAAGATTGCAGCGGCAACCTTTAGCAGCATTTGAACCTGTCTATATGGATTCAGTTTCTACATTCGTGATGAAGAGTGCACCAACGTCACGTGAGATTGATACAATTTTAACAGCACTGTTGCATGAGTGCTTAGGTCCAATATTACCTTCAGCAATTGATGTTATTAATACATCTCTCTCTCTCTCTCTCTCTCTCTCTCTCTCTCTCTCTCTCTCTCTCTCTCTCTCTCTCTCTCTCTGTCTCTCTCTGTCTCTCTCATTTAAAGAACTATAGCCCAGCTTCTAATCTCCAGTGTATATAAAAAATCTTAGAAAAAGTTGTTTTAACCAAATTTGTGCCTCATCTCCATATTGATTCACAGTACTGTAAGTTATTTTTAAAGTTTCACTTTAAATTCTAGGGAAATTAATTGTTTGTTTCATATTACTAAAAGTGATGCTTTCTCTGTTATCAGTTACTTAGTTTAAGTTCAAGAAGTCCGATCAGTTGATTTCGTAATTTGACTGAGACACCATTATTTCCATTAAGAAAATATTAATATTACATTGGTTTTTATTGTTAATTTCACAGACTGGTGCATCTCGCAAATGACATAATTCATTTGATCGAGTCTTTGCAGCTTTCCCTCCTTCGTAATAACCGCTTTAAGTTCTTCTGCAATATTAATGCTTCACCTGGAGTAGTTCGGCTTCCTCTCAATAGTATTTTAGCTTCCTTTCGGGCAGAAGTAGAATACATTACTGTTATTCCTCGCACAAAGACCTCTTCTTTCAACTCCAAGAAAACGCTTTGCGGTATATATATATATATATATATATATATATATATATATATATATATATATATATATATATATATATATATATATATGAGCAGCTACATGTAAGAACGCATCGATGCTATACACAATATGACCCGATGGATCAACTCAAAAAGCGTCTCTAAAAAATTCGATTGAAATCAATAACAATATTAAACCTACGTTTAATAGTTGAGTTAATACAGATTTGAAATACATGTGTTACAGCGCCAAAACGGGCGCTTATAGTAGTGGTACTTTCTAATACATTTTTAATGCAAACGTACTGGTAAGAAATGAAGACATGTGCTCTTGCGTACAGATGCATGTGATTAGGCTCATATCAACCAGAAAATCAACGACAACATTTGCTAAAATTAGATAAAAATATATTAATTTGCAATTTATTCGCACATTACATTTATCGTAGAAAATTACTACTATTCCGCTATCACCCTACGAAAAGCAATATATTCTTATCAGAGATATAATACTTGAACACGATTGTGAACGTGTAATTTAGTGACTGTCACAATTTCTCAGCTTCTCGCTCTTATTTCCCAACAGTATTGAAAGTAGTTAGCAAAGAGGACTTTCCTTTAATTGTGTTAACAAGCTTTGAAAATTCAATGTATTTACCTTAAGACTGGCCACATACGCTTAGAGTTATATAAGATCGATAATATTATAATCAGTGAGACTTGGTTAGACCCCAACGGAAGACATCTGAATACATAACTTTCAGCACACATTCATCTCGACAGATACACTCCCTTTACTGAATGAACAAAGCTTTTAACTGGAACTGTTTGAGCACAACTAAGATTAAATACCTAGATATTGGTCAATCTCGCTATTGAACAAGAACCAAATGTTAAAAGTATAATTACTTTAGCTGATTTCACCAAACAAACATTATAGTAATAAGTAAATTAAAAATGACAAATGTCATAAATTCCTTCTATTTAACTTAACTGATCATGTGTCACGAGATAAACAAGTCAGTAAGACCTGGCACGATCTCAGTGATGTTACATTACGATATTTCAAATTCCTCTCTAGATGCACAAAGCTATCACAAAAATAAATTGGCAAAGAAAACGAATCATCCACAGTTGGCTATCAGAACAAGTCTTTCTTTACACTGAACCAAAATGGCAATATTACAATATGAGTTACAAGTTAAGAATATTGTGTGCCCAAACGATTGTTAAAAGTGAGCTCCATTTCTTAGAGCTGATCAGAAAACACTTTATTTCCTCAGTAACCATGCCTCACGTTTCAACCGAATCACATAGCTGATACCGCGCGGAATAAAGATTTTTGGCTAGTATGTCTATGTGGCCAATAAATATGCAAGTGATCCATATATTTTACGTACCGATGCTAGTCATCTGTTTCTTCTCCGCCTGCATCAGTGTTTTCATCGTTATAGTTATCATAGAGGAAAGCATTCATCGCATCTATATAGATTTGCATATCGTCGACATGGATGTGTGTGATATTCTTTGAGTTGATGATGTACTGCCTCTTCACATTAAGAATACTAGCCAGTAAAATTAAATGTTACGGTGGTAAGATATGTGGCATACGTCAAGACATATTATAGTGACATAAATTTGATCGTAATAATTGATATCACAAAAAAATGAATTATATGCATATGTGTATATATGATATTAGTATCGTAACATCAAGGTATGTATGTTTTATGTATGTATGTATGTATGTATGTATGTATGTATGTATGTATGTATGTATGTATGTATGTATGTATGTATGAATTTGACGATCACCGGCACTTTTAATTAATTATCTGACAATGTGTCTTATTTGAAACAATCACTCTAATTAAATGTCCAGATTTTGTTTGTTAAATAAATCTAATGTGATGAATACAAGCATAGTGCTTCATTAAATATTGAAATTCAGATACGTTATTAAAACTAAATAAGATTACAACAATTTTAGAACATATTTCGATATCTAGTTTAGCAACCATTTAAGTATGCCCTAGTATGAATTAAAGTCGACTAAAACATAATTATTGTAATGCTAGTTTGCTTCGCACGGTATAATGACATAATTCCATGACGTTTTCTGTTAAATATTGTCATTTTTGCCATAATAAACGCAAACGTTTTAAATTATTTGTGTATTTTTCAGGCGGTGTATTTTTATGGATAATGCATCCTGAAAGATGCAAAATACATCAGCTCTTCATCTAATGTAGTCTACAAGAAATGACTGTCCATTTCATTAAATGTAATGTTTTGTTAATAAAGTTTATGTTTATCAGAATTATTAATAGTTGTAAGATTATTTTGAAATTGCAATGTCAGATAACCTGAAAAAGGTTTAATAAAAATATATTATTTGCTATTACCTTCCTGTTTGCTCGAAGAATCGAATTTATTGTTACTATCGAAGTTCTCCACCTAGGGGCACACCAATAAAGTTAAGATAAATCGACATGATATATATATATATATATATATATATATATATATATATATATATATATATATATATATATATATATATATATATATATATATATATATTGGTCCGACTGGATTCTATCTGATGTGTAAAATACTATATTAATCATATTTCCTCACATACATTAATGATTTTAGTAATGACTTATATCTTATTGATTAATATTCTTCATTAAGTACCGTGTTATGAATTTTGTCAAATATTATTAAACAAACTTCACAGAATATGACTTCTCCATGGGAGGACAGGATATAACCAGTCCTCGTGCACATATACGAAATGCTGAATAATAGCAGCCAGGGTATTTTTCTTTTATTTCCGGAAAAAGGATGAAAGACCAAAGAATGTATCATTTGTTGCAAAATACAGAAAAAATGAAGTTACTGCGTGTATGTATGTATGTATGTATGTATATGTATGCATGTATGTATGTATGTATGTATGTATGTATGTATGTATGTATGTATGTATGCATGCATGCATGCATGCATGTATGTATATATGTATTTTACGATCACTGGTACTTTTAATTATAACATATAACAATGTGTTCGATTTGTAAAAATCACTCTGATTTAATTTCCAGAGTTTGTTTGTTAATAAAATATAATGTGATGAATAAAAACACGGTATTTCATAAAATAATGAAATTTAAATATTTTTTTAAAAATCTAAATAAGATTACAATAATTTTAGAACATATTTCGATGTGTATTTTAGCAACTATGTAAGCATGCCCTAGTATGAATTAAGTCCACTAAAACATAATTATTGTAATGCTAGTTTGCTTCGCACTGTATAATGACTTAATTCCATGACGTTTTCTATTACATATTACTTTTGTCTCCATAACAAACGTAAACGTTTTAACTTAATTTTGTATTTTTCATGTGGTGGCTTTTTTTGGATAATACATCCTGAGAAAAGCAAAATATTATTGCTATAACGGAGTTTTCTCAATAGGAACACCAAGAACATTGACATAAAACGTTGTTGTGTTTTTTTTTTTTACCTTTCTGTAAAAACCTCTATGTAACTTGATTTCCGACGAAGGAAACAAACTTGGTCAAATGTCAATTGCTGCAGCCTTGTCCATTATTGAAAATGGATGTGTGCTTAATGTAATATATGTGTGGTTATAGGGATTGGTTCGCTCACCCTAGGCGATTAGTCTCGTAACCTAGGGAACAGATTTCGAAACACAATAAAGTACAGATAGTTTATTCTATAATCTGAGTGAATTTTATCTCTGCCTTCTTCTATATATATATATATATATATATATATATATATATATATATATATATATATATAATATCGGGTCAGTTAATTACATACTCTAGCTGGCAATTCAAATCATCATCCTTCCGTCTTTACTTAGTAATGTATAATGTGTAGAATAATTCAGCATGCGCACAAGCGACAACATATTATATTGCTAAAACACACTGGTCATTGTCCGTTCGACAGAAATCAACCTATAATCAGCTTCAATCACTAATATATATTTCAATAAAGATTAAGCAATCCAGTCCTTTTATGTTCGAAGGAAAGAATAATTTGATTTATGTTACAATTATCTCTAAAACTATATATCACCAATTCACCGCTCAGTGAACGAAAACAACTAATTACATCGAACCTATTGACAAGTACAATTGTTGGTTTAATAATAATAGTAACATATATGATAAAAGCCGCAAGAATCATGGCCATTGAAACACACAATAATATCTCAAAACGAACTAATCAAAGGTGCGTATCGACCCTAATATTAGGAGTTCCGTGAATAATTGCGTCAATTTAAATGTTTATATGATATAACAGTTCTCATAGTTAGCCCTATCGGTGATATATTTTCAATTAAAGGAACGACTCCAGACGAAAATCACAAGGATATCTTTTCCGGTAAATTCGTGATATGATCAAGACCTTTGCGATAATATTAATGTCGTTTATAATACTCGGACAAAAGTAATCGGGAAATGCACGTACAATGTCAGGACACTCATTTTAGCATAAATGCATACAGAGTTCAGAAATTTATCTTGACAGTCCTGATATAATATCGCATATCAATTAAAGTCATAATTTAATGTAAGACTTAGTTGCAAAGCTATTCCTTCTATGCACCTGTGCACGCTTACAAAACAGCGGTCGCAATAATATTTACCTCCATAGTTGTGATTGTTATTTCCGCAAACTGCATCAAGAGCATAAATAACAACAAGGACCAAAACGCAAAAACTGTTTTCATTTATGATACGTTACGTCATTTTTCATGGTTTGTGGATAGTTAAACGAACACCGAAACGTAACCATGCGACAAATGTACATGATTACCAGGATGAAAGAGGTAACCAAATTTGCGATCAAGATAATTTGTTAAGATAAAATCAATGATTATATGAAAAAAATCTAAAAAAAATTTTAAACGATGATTCAGTCACTGTCATTGCTAGGATATACATATGATAGCACGCTTCGTGAAGTTTCAAATTTAAAAAAAAGAAAGGTAAACAAATAGTTTTCAATTGATGCGAATTCTGAAGACTAGCAAAATATTTATATTAATTTTAAGTGACTCCTTTTCAGAAATCAATAGGTAGCAGGCACATAATGCGTGAGAACTTTATTCTAATCACATGATGCATATGTCAAGAACACAGAATAGTAAACTAATGTTTCTGACAAGGAGTTATTTTGTAATCAGTAAAGTGTGATGGCATATGAAGCTCTAACTATTTAGAACTGCAGATAGCACCCTTCCACGTCACATAGATGCTTGTAATCTTTTCGATTCGCGGATTGTTTTCTAATATCCACCACTTTACTTTATATAAAATAAATAAAGTTTCCCTTGCACGAAAGGCTTTAAAAACGGATGGTCTCGAAAGAAACAACTCTGAAATGAACTCAAAACAAAAACAAAGAACAAATCAAAGAAACACAAAACTGAAAAAAAACAACAAAAGAAACATTAGACTACAACCTCCAAATCCTTAAACACTAACAAAGACCAAAGGCATAAACATAATAATAATATATATATAGCATATATTTCATCGAGTCCTAGTCTGTCTGGGTAATATTATTTATTATCACGCACCAATACATCATATCAATCTAATGTCGGGTACACAACATTGTTAAGTGTTTTGCAACAACATATCATTTTGGCCACAGAACGTCTGAAATCTTGGCTGAAGACGATGTAAATGATAGGATTGCTGATGGTGCTCAAAGTCGTCATAGTCGTGCGAACAATGTTAAGCCATCCACCGTAACTCGCCGTGTCATCTTCACCTGTTATCTCCTGATTAATAATAATAACAACAATAATAATAATTATAATAATACTAATATTATAATAATAATGTAAATAATAATAATAATAGTAATATAGAATAATAATATAGAAAACAGAACGAAGAAACAAATAAAACACAATTATGAGGTGTTAGAAATAATAAAATGCAGAGCACGAAGTAATATTTCGATTGTCATTTTTCTTCTATATTTATTTATGTTTAGTCCACTGCAGTTGATGAACAGTATTTCGCATGATATTGGAATGAAAATAAAAACACTAGCAGTTAGATTAATAAACTATTACATCTTAAAGTCATTTTAACCGAAACATGTCTGTAATCAAAATAACAAGGACAAACAAAATACGTGATTAAGATCCGTGCATTGAATTCATCATCGTTGTCATCATCATAATCATAATTATCATCATAAATAAAAATACTTGCATTTGCAAATATATTTGTGAGAAACGAAACGTTCCTTTCGTTTCTTGTAGACAAATAAGAAAGATGTTTATCTATATATGAAAATTATATATAATGATAATTTTTATCTACATATGCAAAACATATATAATTTTGATCCGTGCATTGAATTCATCATCAACATAATCATCACCATCATCATCATCATAATCATCAATGAAAACACTTGCATATGCAAATATATTTGTGAGAAACGAAACGTTCCTTCCGTTTCTTGTAGACAAATAAGAAAGATGTTTATCTGCATATGCAAATTACAGCATTTATTAACCTGGAAACTAGTTATCGAAACAATGCATTTAAATTTATATTAAGCTATACATACCTCCATCGCAAATGTTATGAAATATGGTGTCCATAAAAGAATAAATACCACAGCAATTGTAATTAACATCTTGAGTACCCGGATCTTTTTTTTCGAGAGAGGATTGCAAAATTCAATGGGGTTGACAACTCGTAGCTGGTGCTGCCTCCGAAGGTTGGACGAGGTTTTCCAGATGTATATAATAATACATGTGTAGCCGAATAATAAAATGTCCAGTGGAATAGCGTATGCAATTACAAACACACAAGCAGCATAGATGGTTTCAAAATTCTTAACGATTCCGTGTGAACCACATTCTTTGGTAAAAGCCGTGCTATTTTCCCTAGAAGTATAATATATATTGTACTCGTACAGTTGAGGGGAGGAGGCACACACTGAGAAAACCCAGATGCCCGCGATGGTCCACAAGGCACGATGGACTTGTAGTGGACAGTTTTTGACAATCACCTGATACCGGTCAACAGCAATAGCCACCATAGTGCTGATGGACGCCATTACGGTCATGAGTGGTAGGAACATGATCAGTTTGCATTCAACTTCACCTGCAACAAGGGAACATTTTAGATTTAACTAGTCATTTCATGAATATGTATGATTAATACATTGATTTATCGACCGATGGATCGATTGATTAGGATTCATTCAAACTGGAAAAGGTTTTCAATTTTTATGTGAACAGTCTGAAATAAGACAGAAGATCATGGCTAATAATCCTAAATAACCGAGTAGTCTAAAGGGCTCTCCAGTGATCTTTCTTTAATATGTTACAAATCCGCCACAACAACACGAACGAAAAAAAACATCATCTGAATATTTAGAACAGTAACGACATAAAGTACAATGATAATGATTACTACAATGATATTAATATTTTTATTTTTAATTTCAATATTAATAATATCAATTATATTAATGTTTCTTGTAAAATGTTTGAGCTATCATGTACTCAAATAATTTATTCTCAAATGGTTTATCTTTAATTTGGTCTTTTAAATTCTATTGTAAATACAATAATACACATAATAGACTGTCTTTTTATAGGTATGTCACGTACTACAGACAGTGCATTTGTTCTATTTAACTTCATATTTCCATTTCGAATCATGATTTGTGCATTAAATGTTGTTCTGTTGCACAAGAGACACCTTCTAGGCTATATATGGTTGTGTTCTGGGTTATATGCATTTCTTCACACCATTTATGTCATGACTTAAATAAGCATAGAGCTATACAATACGTTATTATCATTTGTCATGCATTGATAAATTCCAAGTTCCAAGGAACTGTCTTCTTGCAGATACGTTTTGTATGATTTGTCTCGTTTTTCTGTCATAATTCATTGCGGTTTTTTTGTTTTGTTTATGTTTTGAACTTGTTATGTAATGTTTCAGTTAACGGGGCGCCCAGCCACCCACGATTACCATGCTACCTTGTAGGTCTGCTTTGATTAGCCAAGGGCTAAGTGAGTAAACACAATTAGGAAATCCGGAGTGAAGACCCTAAGGCAGCTGGACGAAATACTACATCCCCCTCTGGCAACTCCTTGGTCTGGAGAGGGATGGGGTCCGCCAGACGACGTTTGCTTAAGACACACCTAAAACTACCATACCGGATCAGTTGACGCCCAGGACGGATGTGACACGTGTGCATCTGCATAAATTCAGAGAGAAAGACATCGACATCGCCACCTGGAACATGAAACTCTGGCGCAAATTAGAAGACTCCAAGAGTTGACACATGAGCTGGAACACTACAAATGGCAAATTCCTGGGACTGTGTCAAGTCATATAGAAATCCTTAGGATAACACCAAACTGAAGATAGGTATATATTCTACAGTAGAGGATAGTTTGATAAGTCCATAAATGGCATTCGTAAACAAAGCAATCAAGTGATCTGTGTTTGGATGCCGCGCCATATCTAGAAGAATCATTTCCATTCGTTTCAATATTATGTTAACATCACAATTATTCAAGTCAATGCTCCATCTACCGATCATTATTATGAAGTAATAGAGAAGTTTTACAACAAACACTTGGGTATTCTAAATATGGTTAGAAAAAATAGACATCCTCATCATCCAAGGATACTGGCATGCCAAAGCTGGCAAAAATACTCTAAAAGGCTGGAAAGATCATTGTCAATCTTATTGCAATGATACCACCAATGAAATAGGGAGGCGGCTATTCGTGGTACTAGCCAACACCTGGACCAACATGAAGCATCACGATGCTGGACATGGCACACACTAAATGTAACCCATCATAACCAGATTAACTATACTATGGTTCAAAATCTTCACCGATCTGGCACCAAAAGAGGCAAAAACAAGGACGTTTCCAGACGCTGATGTAATGAATGATCACCATCACGTGAGTATGAGCTTCCGAGTGAGGCTGACGAACATTAAGAACCCAAAGAACATCCGACTAAACTAAAATTCAACCTTTAACATCTGAAGGACTATATTATCTGCAAGTAATTTGAAGCCACAATTGGTTGATTCACTCCTTATGATGGATGTTCATATTAAAATAATGACCATCACTTTCAACACAGTCGTGAAGAATAAAACCCTGAGTTACAGAAGAGATTTTAAAGTTGCGTGATGCCCGAAGAGACCTTCAAAACATGCAACAATATCTGGCAGACAGGTGAATGGCCAAAACAGTAAACTATAACACTCTCATAAAAGGCAATCTCCAGCTGTGCAAAAATTACAAAACTATCAGTTAGATCAGCCATTCTAGTAAGGTGATGCTGAAAATTATCTTAAACAGACTGAAACCAACGTAAAATAATTTGAAAATTTTGAAAAATGTGAACATTTAACTTTCATTAACAGATGCTCTGTTTTTGCTTTTAACGCAGAGCAACTTTTGTTTTATCAGGACATGTTGCCCTTGTTTTGGTTTTCCTAACTGTAAACATCGGTAAGAGACAAATACTTCATATATTTGTAAAACATTTCAACACAGAAATGGAAAGTACTGTAATGCGAAGGGGAATAACAGATTAATAATTGATTTAACAAAAGAATGACATGAACGTGACTATTAAATCCAGTAATATTACGGTGCAACCATAACGATTTATCATTGACAGAAAGAAAGATAACGATTTCCTATAATACTAAATGCAAACGTTGAGCGGAAGGAGATTGGTGACAGTTAGCGAACTTTCTGGAAATGTCTAACTGAAAATCAAAGTTGAAATGTCCGTGCAATTTAAAACGTTTGACATATATATATATATATATATATATATATATATATATATATATATATATATATATATATATATATATATATATATATATATATATATATATATATATAATAAGCGGGAAAATAATATACGCGAAATCATAAAACCGGCAAAACAATTTAATGCAATATATATTTTCATGTGAGTCATTTTATGAACATTATTTTTTAAATATCTAGTTTAGCAGTACAACTAATACCCACTGTGGTATGATGGTATATTTAAAGGAGAACATAGCGAATTTCCTAATGACGCATGCATTTGAATCTGTCCTTGATATTCTGTGTACATAGCAAACAAAAGCTTAATAATTGATTACTGAGTTGTTGAAGTTAAACCAAAGATCCTAGGTCTATGAGTTTATCTTTGCAATATGGAAAGTGCTTTTAAAAAACCGAAACCCAACCGAACTCCAGCGTTAAGAAAACAACACAAGATCAATTTTGTAAGTACATACATACATACATACATACATACATACATACATACTAGACAATAATTGAAAGCAGGACACATACATTGATTCAAACACAAAGAGATGTGAAATTTTTCTATCCAGTGTATTGATTCTAAGCAGTAAATAATTGGTATTATACATGCATCTAAACATTTGTTATTTTTGGCATCATTAATTATCGCCATCATAAATTTTTTTTAGCACTCTGGTAATTCTTGAACTAAAACTACTACATTACCTCCATCAAATTGCTCTTTGTTTTCTGCAGCAATCTTAAAGTGAAGAGGCAGTACAACACCAGCGTGAAGAATGTCACACAAGGATAGATTGAAGATGTAAAGGTCTATGGAGATACGGTGTTTCCTATCCTTCAGAACCACAATAAGGACAAGAAAATTCATGAAAACAGATAGACCACAGATGACCAGCATCACAGCGTAGAAGGCTGTATCACTTGCATAATTTTGCTCTGCCAGAGACATAATGTGTTAAAACGAACTAATTCATTTGGTAACGTATTAAAACATATGGTGCATGATACAAAAGGGGACGTCGGGAGGGAAACGTTTAGTGTAAAGAAAAATGTGATGCAATTCGTTGTATGCAAATTAAAGCACTCCTTCTGATCCAGCAAATATTTCGCCTTAGAGACACATTCGGTATATAACCTTTCTTGTGTTCATACTCGTTTAATCACATTTATCACTACCAATGTTCTTTTATAAATTTTAATTGTCACATCGGTATCCCAAAACAGCTGATTATATTTGGAAACTTTATCACAGACTTTACACTACCGAATACAACCTTTGTTTCAAATTATAAGTCATGAAATGTTTGTCTTCTTATGAATGATGTCATGGCATATCAGTGAGAACTCGACGGTCTTCCTCATCATACTAGCGCGGTTTATCTTCAAATGCTTTATTCTCATAGCTTTGGTCTCACGTCTTTAAACCCTTTGCTTCTTCCGCATTTGACTCAACTGATGGAATGACAGAGGACGAGGAATGCTATAATGATATTGATTGTTCACTGTTATTGAACAGCAGTCATTTGCCAGAGCGAATGCGTTAAGAGTTCCTCAAATGACGCGCGTTTGTGATGTTAATTATGTTTGGCACATTTCGTGATCTTAAATGCTATTGACGGGAAACATCTGAGCTGAAATAAATTCGTTAGAGCATTGAGATATAAATCCATCCTCTTGAAGAACACTTAACTTTGACAAACTTTAATGGACGAATTTTAGAACAATAATGCATTTTACCATTAAAACATATAGGCAAGGTTCTGATTTCCATATTGGCTGTATTTGGAGAATAACGATATATATGTCTCAATAAATCAACTATTTATTACAATGTACGTCAAGTCAGAATCTAACCTACATATTGTTTTTTTTTAAATACCTACACACAATGGATCTGTACTGAACGCAGTTGTATGAAGCAATGCACTCTGCAATTTTTTATACGAATGACGGACTCCTATAACCTAGACGAGATGTTATTAATAGAGGATATGTTTACATCGATGAAATTCACAATGTTGTCATTTAATTGCCAGACGCTGTATTAGAATGTGTGTGTGTGTGTGTGTGTGTGTGTGTGTGTGTGTGTCTTGTGTGTGTGTGTGTGTGAATAATGGGCAGTACAACCTTCAGAACACAGAAATAATTTTAAAAAATTGAAGTTACAAACGGTCTGATGAAATGACCAACATGTGAAGTGAGCTGTCTGTTGTTGAAGCAATATAAGTGGACATCCTTCACTTTTCTCAGCCATTAGTCCTTTCCAAAAATGAAATTATCTGATTAAAGGACCGTGGAAGCCTTTTGAGACAGACCTTGTTTTGCACACGTTACTGTAAAAGTATTTAATTGTACATGATCCATTCCATTTTAGCAACTGCAAAGTCATTCTTGGAATATAGTGATGTGATTTTGTAACCCTAAGTCATTTAGTTAAACTGCATTAACGAATGCATGATCGCTGTCCTCCAAACAATGTGACAAATAATGACGTATTCAGTTGCGTACCCCCATAAGGATTATCAATATATATTCCATATTAAAAGTAGAAGAAGACGAAGGAGCTGCATACTCTATGGATATAATGTCTACATACTCCATGGATACAATGTATCTACATACTCTATGGATATAATGTCTCTACATACTCCATGAATACAATGTCTCTACATACTCCATGGATACAATGTCGCTACATACTTCATGGATACAATGTCAGTAATATCTTAAAGTCTTACTTTGTTCTCATCTTTCTCAACTTAGTGTGAGTCTGATCCCAGTTACAGTGTTGTGAATGCAATTGTTGTCGAACCAAATAGCTTAGTCTCCTTTTTGTAAGAGATGAATATTAATGAGGATCTTATTAGGAACGGTCTATGAGAATTCCATAATTGGCTTGTTCCGACGGAATAAAGCAGGAAAATCGTTAGATACAGAAGCTTATTCTATATCGATTGTAAGGTTTAAGGGTTTATTATTAGTATTATTAGAACAATTACCCTTCTCAATGAAGGGGAACTACCATGAGCTTATATGTACCAAAGATTTACAACCCGAGAATGTTCTCTGCCGAATTCTGCTCCAGATGGTTAACGTTATTTTGCATATGTACATCAGTTAATTTTTGCCAAATCTGATACTGAGAAAGACAATTATTTGGTTTGTTCTAGGAAGGCGTGCAATAGTTTCAAATGTATTTTCTAACATGAACACTGTAAAGACGCGATGAAAATGTTCTAACCTGGAGACGTTTCAAAATGTTTGCTTCCGCTTCAAGTTAAATTCTTGTAATGTATATTAGACCTGTGATGACTGACCAAACACAGTTCCTGAAGAAGGATGGTATTCAATCAGTGGCCATTAAAGAAGACACGTCAGTAGGTAATATTTGAAAGTGTTATTCAGAAGAATTATTCGAATAAATAAATATGCTCTTGGTTCCAAAATACAGCTTATGCGATCGATTATCATATATCTTTTTGTATGCTTGTGAAACATGGACGCTCACATCAACATCATTTCTACAAAGAAGGAATCAAACCTTCGAAATTATATGTTACCGCAAGATATTTGGCATCTCATGCATTGACCATGTGACCAAAACAGAAATCCGAAGAGGACCATATGAAGACCTCGACCACTTTGAAAACCGCAAATTGATGCGGTATGGTAACGTTATTTAGATTTGCAAACACAATTCTACAAGGCACAATGCGGGGTGCAGAATAACAGGAAGACAGAAAAAAGACGTGGGAAGATAATATTCAAGAGTGGTCAGGCTTGGAGGTTGGAGATTATCAAAAAGTGGAAGGGAACAGGGAACGACAGAGCGAATTAGTTTTAAAGTCAATTACGATGCCCCAATTTGGCTAAGGGATTGATGAGGTTGACGATTGAATATGCTCTAAAATCAAAATTAGGGTTCATGTTTGAGTGTGATTTTTTTTTTTTTTTTAGATTTCTTAACGTAGCTTTACAAACTTTAATCATATTCCTAGGATGTCTGCAGTGTGGTAGATTGTAGTGATGTCTAACACTGGGGAAACATACAGCAGACATAAACATCACGTCCCACTATGTCATTTCATCCTGGCACAAGACTGACCACTTCTGATACTGGCAGCAGCAATATAACTTGAAAACATCTTTGGTTAGAACTAGTCTGATTGACTTGAACTATATGACAATAGATCGCATGATTTGTTTATCAAAGAACAACAATCAAAAGAGCTCAGTATTATATAAGGAGCTGAAGAGAAATAAATTTCGTTTAAACTGAGGACATTTTTTCAATATTGCAAACAATATTAATATGAGTTCCATACCTTATAATTGCTTTAATAAACATTATTCACTTCCATTTTCCCTCAAAATAAGTTTTTGGTTTTTTACTCGAATGTATTATCTGGATACTTAGTCATCATGTATATGTACAAAAGTATGAACATGCTAATTCAACCACACTTACACAGGACAAAGTAATGCTTTGAAACGTTCGGATTTATTTATGATAGCCTATCAATTTTTGGATCGGGTTGATACATTGACTCATACCTGTATTGGGAGAAAAAGAGGTATATTATGTCACGCGCGTATTATTAAACTGAGAGAAACCTTTATAACGATTTTCTGCAGATTAATAATTTTCTTAAAATGAGACTAACAGTTATTCAGGTGCTAAGTTGACTTATATGGCAGTAACTAAATGATATAAATTGCTGCATAAATATTTCTTTAAAACTGATATATAAATTTTAAAAAAGATAAAGTCTTTAATGCTTCTCTCGCAGATATACGTTTTATAATTAAAAAGAAAATACCAACTAATCTGAAAAAAGCATACAAAATATTTGTTATCATCTCTTTCAAATATCCAAATTACGCATACTGCCATTTAGTAGCGAGATGTTCCTAACAATCCACTAAATATATCATTGGAGACGCTATTAATGGTATCCCTTAATTATTAACATTGAATGTGACATGATAAGCAATTGTGATATATAGGTATTGGTCACAAAGAAAAATATATGACAAAATTCTGGTGATAGTTGATAAGACAACAAGTGACCACTAGACGTAAAATCTAAATTTGATATTTTTGAGGTTTGCTATCTATAGAGTAATTAAATTTTTGTATCAATTAAATGGTTAATACTTCGTCTAAAAGATCAATACATGCAGGCTAACATCAATATATTATGAAAAGGTCTACATCATACAAAGGTAATGATCACAGATTTTTTTAAACTAGTTTGAAATTGAAAAGATAGTAATCTCTCATTACCATTTACAATACAAAAATATAAATTTTGTACACTGTCCATCGCAAGTAATAAATGTAGGTTATTATTAATAAATGTAGGTTATGAATTAATTACTTTCTGACCAGTATAATAATATCACGACTACATATGGAAAATAACATTACGTTATATTGTCAATTTCTAACCTGTGTTTGCAATATTTGTAAATTTGTGTTAATAGATATAAAACTTGCATTCTAAGATAGCTTTCAGAACAGATGAACCTTATTATTAGAAAAACCACTCTTTTGTGTAACTTGCGACAGCTAACAAAACCTTTTGGGAATTGATTTTTCTTGTGCTAATATTAATCAATAGTTCGAAAGTACCACATCCGGAAATAAATCTGAGAACGATAAGATATAATGTTCAGAAATGCATCTTAATGAACCGGAAATGCTGGTCAATAAGTCTTATATCTATCCAGCAGTTTGTTATTTGGATGCAAGTACATTCATTCATGAGTACAAAATAGCGGTTTTAAGGACGTTTATTTCCGTAATGTTAATTGAAATTGTTATTCTCATATATTACTTCAACAATAACAAGATAAGGCTGGTTGATGTTGATTATATAACTCTAGTCTGGTGTCACTTTATTTACCGGTGAAAACGAATAAACAAATGAAGAGAGTTAGTGAGCTTAATTATGCTTGTGACCCATTGCTTGTTTAATTTCGCCGTAAGAATTCTTCAATGTATTGAAGAGCATTTGACATAAGTCTAAATAGGTTTTGTTTGAGAAGTGATTGTTTTCCTCTCACATTATACTTGTATGCATACTTAGCACATTACGTGATCGTTAAACGGAACACAGGCTGTTGTGAAAGCACATGAGCTCAATATTTTTATTTGAACATATATATTCACCTTGTTAAGGAAAACATAATTTGAGAAACTATGACGGATGCGTTTTAGAGCAATGACAATTTGTCCTATAAATATGAAATTAGCAAGGTATTGATTTACTTATTAACAATATTTGGTGAGAAAAATAAAACATGTAAATGTGTCTTTGAATAGAGTAGCTCATAGCTTACACATCGAGTCGCTAACGGATACATTTAACATTCAACTATATAATGGCAACCATATACATCAATTTAATCTCTACTGGCACACAATCCTGCTGCAAGAAACATGAAGTATTAAGTACTATTCTCTGTGAAGTTTGCATGAACGACACGAATGAGTTAACAAGAGCTCAACATATAAATCTTGACACGAGTAAAGTACCTATATAAAAAAGGAAATAGAATACAAAATATACTTTTGCTTTCTTTTGATAACAATGTAGAAGGCACATAATTGCTACCTGATTATTTATTTGATAAAGATATATCTTGGAATGTTTCCATTTAAACTGATTTATTTTTATGTTCACAAGTCACTCCATTTAGTCAAATTATTGAACCTTAATCATTTACCTTATATATCAGATGCCCTGTTGTTTTACTTTTCAAGATCTTGATAATACCATACGTCTCATATACATTCTTTGATTTTCTTAATCATATATAAAGCACAGGAATTAAGTAATATACATTGAAAATAAAATAGATCAAACCTGACAAACCTTAATCTGATTTTCATGAATAACACGCCAAAGTTGCCAATTCTGTCATAAATGGATTGAAGTCCACAACACCTTACTGTGCTAGGAAAACGGGAGATATTGTAATAACATGTATAGAAGTGATGAAAACGTTTGAAATTAGAAAAGACAAAAGTACAACAGATACGATTGATAGATTAATTAGCGGTATGTTGGAGCAACAAAACGGTATGTGCATACATTTCAAGTTTCCTAGGTAGTCATGCTATTTAGTAAACGAAATGCTATTCAGAAAAAGACCATGGATACAACATTTAGAATATAAAGATTGCAAAAGTAAAAGATGTAAATTAGATATATCCATTACACACAAATAAGCATCATTCAGGTTTACTAAAAACAATTAACATTCTTAGATATATTTATTATTTTCTGTAGTTTATTCATACGAAAATGAGGCTAAGATAAGATACCAGCTTTGAAGAGTAATAAGCTAAAAAAAGATACCCATCAGCTATCGCCGTCTGTGATTATGAGTAATCGTTTTTCACGATAAGGAAAAATATTTTAGTCTGTGAATCAAACCGTCACTTATATTAAACGCTGCGATAGCATTTTAATGTTCACAGGACACTCCATTGTGCTTAAATTCTGTTGATAAGCATATATTTACCTTTAAGAAGCCATATTATTCTTTTTAAGATCTCGATAATATCAAAAGTCTGATATTAATTCCCATGTTGTCTTAATCAAATATAATGTACAAGAAGTTAGTCAAATAAAATTGAAACAGAAAACAGATCCAAACTGAAGAAACCTTCCTCTGATTTACACGAATAACACGCAAACGTTGACCATGTTCGGTTAACAATTCGATCGGCGTTCAGTGCACCTTAATGTGACAGGAAATGCAATAAGATAGCTATAGTTTTCCAGTCTTTCAAACGCATGGGATAATATAACACAACGTACAAGAGCAAGAAAAATGTCTGACATTAGAAAAGACTAGTGACACAACTGGTACTATCGACATGTTAATAAGCGGTCTGCTGGAGCAAACAAAATATCAGTAAATATTAGTAAATGGTAAATATGGCATTCCTCAGAATGTAAAACTCAAATACGGTTTGTCGTTGACTTGAAGTTCATTACGAAGTCGTAAATCTCCATTTAATTAAACAAATTGAATCTTTTCTCGTAGTTCACATTACATTATGGACATTATTGACATCCATATGCGTACCATTTATTTGAAAGAGTTAGGTAAATCAGCATTCGATAAAACAAACGTTTAACTAGTAAACCTATGTACTGATGTACTGATTTTAATCGTGTCTAGATCGTTAAAAGCATAAAGAGAGTGAAACTGAATTTGTTGAAGAAGAGAATTACTTAATAATGCTTTAATTAATAGAATAATGTTCAATCGAATGTATTAAATGAATGAAACGGTATGTGATGCAAATATACGAGACGATATAGCATTAGATGTTTCATAGACCAACACAATAAGAAATCTCAATAATCTGTAAGGAATATCAAGTGTAAAGTGAGAAGTATATCATTTCTCAATATCGAACAGCAAATTAAGGTGGCTCATATATTGTGTGTGTATTCATATATATACGTTACTTCCATACTCCACCCACACATGTTTTGTAATGTATAAGTAGCACAAGAGGTCATAATTAGCATGCATTGAAGTTTGTAAATGTTTACTTTAACCATAGTTGTACAGGTCAAGGTGGTGTATTTAAATGTTTGCATTTATTTGGGAAAAGCACTTCATTTTGTGGAATTGGTTTCATTTAATTCTTCATGGCAGAAACGTAATAGCCTAGGTATGGAAAAGGACGAATATTCTAGAATGTATGGGTTATGAAACTGAGATAAATGATGGTTTTGATAATTTACAAATTTCCTTTTAACGAGATGGATATCTAATCGTAATAAAGCAGACATTAAATGATACAATACACATGAAAGAACAAAGTAATACAATCAATAAGAGACATGCATTTTATATTAAGGTAGGAAGATTATAACAGATCTATACGTAATATTACATATCGTCACCATTGTCCACGTTTTATTACAAACGTGACTTATGGAGTAAGCACAATAATATACTTGATAAGAAGCGACAAAAAGTTCTTACCGACAGTCTCATGCATGGATAGTAAATGATATGTTGTTGTTAATAGACATCGATAGTAAATGATATGTTGTTATTAATAGGCATCAGAAACTATGGATTACAATTAGGTTCAATTTAATAATATATCCCAATTAAGGAATTCTTACCATTGCAGTAGGTTTATCTTTGGAACAATTACTGGAACAAATTTAATTAGGTGGTACAGAACTCACTATCATCTGACTATTGCAATTGAAGATACAATTTAGACGTTTACACAATGGAGGTGTTTGCGGTGATTTCATGTTTGCAGCTATCTCTCTCTCTCACTCTCTCTCTCTCTCTCTCTCTCTCTCTCTCTCTCTCTCTCTCTCTCTCTCTCTCTCTCTCTCTCTCTCTATATATATATATATATATATATATATATATATATATATATATATAGTGTAGATAGATATATATCTATCTCTCTCTCTCTCTCTCTCTGTGTGTGTGTGTTTTCAATACACTGCCGTCATATGCAGAGCAATTATATTTAAAACATATTTAATTTAAATAACAATTTTTATTCACAACGTGCCTGCAGAAAAATTGATGCTTTTGCCACTTTAGTAAATGATAGCAATTCAAAACACTCATAGCTACTGTAGAAGTCTAAGAGATATTTATTAACAAGAACTCATTGATGAGTACTTCCTGCCAGACCAAAGTACAGACAAGTGTCAGTTCTACAGAGTCTATAAAACCTTCCGAATCTAGACATGGCAATAAATTAGACGAACACATACTAAAATAACATATATGATGTTTTTTACTTGAACACAGAAAAAAGCAAACAAACTAATTGAATACACTTATCACTGCACTCATAAAAACAACTTACTCAAAAATAGTCTCTTACAAATATATGCAAAGTAAAAGAGTGTAAGTGAAATTTTAAATACATATTACTGCTAACAATCGTGCTTTCCTTTTTAAGATGTATTATATAATGTTATTGTATGGTCTTACAATGCATTGCATCAGTGAAATAGTATACTCGATACAAATGAGACCAAATTTACAAAGATGTACGTCATAATGATCAACTGTAAATGGATCATGAGATTTATATAAAGATACATGCCTTGATTGAGTTTCATTGGAGGATCGCGCGAATTATATAGAGATAACTGCATTCGCTGAGTTTCATTGAAGGATCATGCGATTTATATAGAGATAAATGCATTTGCTGAGTTTCATAGATATATCACACGATTTATATCGAGACAAATACCTTCACTGAGTTTCATTGATCGGCTGAGAAACCCAACTACTAGAGGCATACAGAGCAAGTCTAGACTAAACTTGCCTCAAAACATTAGGCAAATTGATTGATGCTAAACGATATTAATCTGAATTCGAATTGGATTGAAATTGTCATTAAGATTAATGATGATGATAGAAGCAAGTGAAAACAATGTAAATACATCCCCCCCACCAAAGTCACTACTATTTTATACAGAAATAATATAAGTTCTATTACTATTGACTTTCAAGCACACATTCTGATCATGAATAATTTTGATAATAATATCTGAATACTTAAATCTATATTTTGTCTTTGGGCATGTCAACACAGGGTATTAGTTTCAGATAAAATTCGGGTTACTCTATTAGGCATATCTACAACATCTATATCTGAAAGTGGTTATATCTAGCGGTATGTTCAATATATCCTATGAAAACTATTTTGCATCTGCAAAACACAAGTTTTTAATTTTTTAATGACCGAAAAGACTTGTCCCATGTGGAAAATATTGTGGCTTGTCAGGTGGCGTATCCATCTGGATTACATCATCAAATATCAAAGCGAATGCAGTAGTGCTATGTATATTAAATGAAAAAATAGATTATGATTATGAATAGGTAGTATCTGGATATGTCAATCTATATTGTATCTTAAAGCATGTCAACACAGGAAAGTGTGTGTATCTAGTGGTATGTTCCTATGAAAACGGTTTTTCATATTTTATGACCGAATTGACTTGCCCCATCATGAACCTCTTGTGGCTTGTTTTGGTGGTGTACATTAGGATTCTACCTTACAATAACAAAGCTCATTGAGAAAGCAGATCTGCTTTAAAAGGTGTATTGGTATGTAACGATTGCATTTCACATTAATGTCAGGAATTACAGTACACAGCATGACCAAATATAATTTATTTTCACTATATATTGGACAGAGACTTTGCAATTAGAGAAACTGCTGAGGCTACTGACCCGCACTCAGCAAATGAGGCACCCACCTTTATGTGCTTTGAATGAATTTTTTACAATATCAGACTATTAATTCTTGTTATATTATAAATATCTTCCAATGTGAATGGAGTATTTTCAACAAATGACTCTTTTTCACAGCAGCCACTTTCGGCTTTACAGTTTCAGCAAATATGTTAAATTTAGTTTCCATTAATTTAAAAATGGATCTACTCTTATCAGCTATGTGTACCTAAACTTTGAGCTCAAAAGTAGTGTTATATATGAAATAAAAATAACAAAATAAATTATTGGATACGAGGAAACTTGTTATCGTAAATAAAATTTAATATATAATATGATAACAGTGGTGATGCGACATTTCGTGTATTCACGCATTGTTTTTCATTCAAGGTATTGAGTTTCATTTTGTACTGAATACGATCTTTGTTACTTAGTCATATTTAACTAAACAGTGACATGAACATTTTTAGACGTTTACCTTGTTACATGTCTTGAGTCCGTTTCGTGCCCTGCTACCACCTCTAATAAAAGTGAATAACAATCGTTATTTTTCAAACTGTACGTCCGCAGAATAAAGTTTAACAAAACACCATTTCGTTGTTACATAAAAAAAATTACCGCTAAAGCGTGAAATAAATGTTAGTTTCCTGCAGTTTGAATGCGATCTTGGTTGCTTACTACTATACAAGTAAATAGTGACATGAAACGTTTGAGACGATTCCTCTGTCGAGTCCGTTTCTTGCCCTATAACCACTTCAAAAAAAAACTTAATAAAAATCGCTACCTTCTGAACTGTGCATACAATACTACTTATATCGGATGGCATTTAGATAAGGTAATATGAAATAAGCATTATTTGTTTTACGTTGGTATAATTGCGGCTATCGTTAATTGATTACCACCTTTAATGAAAATGATATGACATGATTTTAATGATTAGGAATATTAATTTCAAATAATGTAAGATGATCTAAGGGACATAACTCTCAAACTTCAATGCTATATTTTTAAGTTCGAAGGTACAGACTCATTTTAAATAACCCATAGTCCAAAATATTCATTACAAAATATTTTTCAAACATTAAAAATAATAAAATGTTTGAAATTTATATGAAAAACTTGCTATCCCAACCATTTCATGAACTTTTTCTGAAAATTAATAAAAACCATTGCACTAAAAATGCAGCTTATTGAAACTGATGACTGTTGTTGCGAATATGGATAGCTGAACATTCGAAACAATTTAACTATTTTTAACAAATGGTAATGAATCTTGAATGTGTTTTTTACCTTTCTAGGCTCAAAAGTTTACAAATCAATGGTAAAGCAAATATTATCTAATCAGTTTTGAATTTCTTAAAATGGTCCGTGAATCTCAAAACTTACTCATATTTCAAAATTGGTGCACGCGTGCAATGTGTTTTCCTTTGATCCTTTTTTAAATATAACATAAATAATATAAATTGTTTCCTCCAATGCAACAAATTATGTGAAACATTTGCCTCAAAGTTTACGTTATGTTTTTTTTTGCGAAACTTAAATATTAAAAATGTGCCGATTAGTCAGAATACAGCTTAGTTTTGCGATGTTCTGTGTTTTGACGTGAGTTTTCACCACAACTCTCCACTTACCCCGAGCTGTTGAAAGATACATTGTGTTGTAGGATGTATTGTGTTGTAAGACACATTGTTTTGTAGGATACATTGTTGTAAGATACATTGTTTTGTTGGATACATTGTACCATGGTGAAATGTACAGCAGATACAATGCAACCAAAACTTTCTTTACTTTTCAACGTTACTAGAAATACAGTAAAGGCAAATTATTTCACCGCTGAGTTTTACCATTATCATTTTTGTAAAAGATTTTGCTTTTCTATTTTGACGACGTCTTTTCGCTCCCTAACAGGGTTTTATGCAAATGACATTCAAGGTGACCCGTTAATGGACTATAATGTTTCTGGAAGACTGCAGTTCGATTTCAAGATTACACATTTTTGTACTATATATTTCAGTTTTGACCAGTACTGGGATATCATTAGCTTTATCACGAAAAGCACTTAAGTGAGACGAATTCATTCATAGAGGTGATAATTTACACATAAGTTTAATTATAGAGAGCACAGAAATTCTGCAGCCCTTGCCATTATTTGAAGCATACGCGTCTAATTTCAACGAAGAGGATGAATTAGATTAGTATACGTGAATATCAGGATTCAGTTTGGTACACGCCTAACACTGAAGCTTGGATGGACTAGATAGTCACTGGGTAGTTTGTCAGTCAGAATAGTGCACATAATCGGAAGACGTCAAGATATTCTACGTAAACGGTGAAAAGGGCCACAGTATTGTGATTGTTGTTATTGGTTTCATAAATATTATTACACAATTTCATTTATCTACACATTACTGATATTTCATATACTATTTGAGAGCTATAATGAATCAGTCTGGGTCAGCTTCCGTGGAGTGTCATTTATGAAGACCACATTGCTTCAAATGCATCATCACTAATTAACCTATTTCTTTTGCTGAGCGGTGAAACACCAAACCAACTCAACATTTGCTATTTAATACAACAATAATTAATTCTGGAGATTTGTAACCATACTATCTGATTGTTATATCCTAGTGATCTCAATGAGCGGTTATAGACCGCTTCTGGGGATTACTGTCTCGTGTTTTGTGTTATTCTTTTCTTACAGCAGAGGCAGGAATAGATAAATCATTGATCCACTCACAATGCTGCCTTAGTGACCCTTTACCAGACATGACACCAGCAATACATTCAGTTTGCAGTAGGTATATCCCATTGGTTCCTGACCAAGGAATCGTTGCAGTCACTTGGCTTTCACTATTTCACGCTTGGGAACAGTGTTTCTGTCTATCGAAATATAGCTCATATCGGGATTAAAAATATTACATTCAAGCAATTGTACTCAATTTGTCATGGATAAGACATTGTTTTTATTTAGAGAGATAGATATTATCCAATTTTTTTCGAATGGAGTTGTACTCACTATTTCGGTTTTCTAACCCGCGATTTCAATTTAAAGTGGGAGAGGCAAAATATATTCAACTCCACTCACACTCAGTGTCCTCATGCATTTCATGTATCCCTCAAGATAGTGAAATTTAAAAAATAGTGTAAATGCTACATTTCATTAAATATCAGTGCAACACATGAAAAGTGATCGAGTCTAGCATGGCAGTAAAATCTTGTGCGCTGAACGCTGTGTTCAATACCATGCTGCTATTCAACATCAGTTTATGATCTGTGACATATGACAAGAATACAATGGCCGAATTAGTAACCTATAACGAACATTACACACAAAAAAAGATTTCAAGATCGAAAGACGCGAATTTATATCTCAGATTGCCGATTTGAGTTGACCTGCAAAATGTGAAAGTTTATTTAGTGAATTGCTGAACCTAATTGTTCAGATTAAACTTGATTTAATATCTACACGGATGTTCATTCAACAAACCAAATGAACCTCACAATATCACAGCCAGGTCGCGTTATGACTAGTCTGTATGCAGATAGCAAAAGCTGGTTTCACTTTAATACAATATATCAATTCAAGTCTCAAAAGGAGCTATACATTTGTTTTCAAAATAAACATTGTGACTGAACGACCACGATACCACAGATGATGTTTCTGGATCCTCCCTTTAAAATACAGATAAGTACTATAGATACTTTACCTTTGCGTAATGACATTTATTGTAATAAAACCAACTTAATAAGAATCACATTGCAAATATAGAATTGTGATCTTTAAAATTGGTACTGATTAAACAATTAACCAACCATCTCCAACTTTTTTTGCCTACCACACCAATCGAGGAGTTCTTATTTAGAATCTAAACGTACAGATTATACTTCGTTAACAATGTACATCACCTACTTATCTTACAACACAAACCACTATTAAGTATCATAGCGTTAGTAGGCAACAATATATATATATATATATATATATATATATATATATATATATATATATATATATGACAAATGTGTTAAGGAAATCAATAGATCGTCAGTTAAGTTTCGCTCTTTTTATAACATGAATTAATGTATCATATATCGCCATAAACAATGTATTGCCACACGCGATGGAGTTAACTATCGCCGTAGAAAATATCGATATGCCGACCCCTGCAGTAAACAAACCATGATAGTTGTATTCCATTCTGCCTTGAGGAGGTCAAATTAATTTGAAAGACCCTAAACTATTCTTTCGGATACACGGACAAATTGTACATGTGTTTCTTTCCGATGCTGCAATGGTATTTTAACATGAGCTAATTAGTCTATCTATAATGGCCCTATCGTGTACAGGAACTGATTAATGTAAATACTTATTTACAAATTTTAAATAATTTAAATACATGTTTACAATAATTTATTAATGCAAATTCTTATTTACAAAAATTGATTAATTTAAATACATGTTTACAATAATTTATTAATGCAAATTCTTATTTACAAAAATTGATTAATTTAAATACATATTTACATAAATTGTTTAATTTAAATACATATTTTCAATAATTGATTAATGCAAACACATATTTATTAGGAAAATAACTAAAATGTGGTAATAAAAAAAATCCTTAAATCAAACATCAATAAGCAAATAAGCATTTTCTTTCCGTGCCTTTTTCACCTTTCTGTATTTTTTAATCGCCAGATACAATCCATGCTGAAATTTTAAATTATCATTACGTGAACAAGCGATCATAGTGTGTATATCTCAAAGTATACAACATATATCCAATCACCATTACATTATATTCAATCGTCTCTAGACATTATCCGGTCGCACATCGTTGAACATATATTTGGGCGATAGCGTTTATATTTGTAATGGGATAGAAAGTATCAGGCATACAAGTGCATCTAGTGCCAATGTTTCAAGGTAGTGTCATCCTTAAAAAATGTAATTTGACATACTTGATCAAGTACTCATTGTCACACTTTGACATTTTCGGCCAAATTCCGTGTACCACGCCATACATGTGCATCATTTGGAACAGCATAGTTTAAAGCGTTATTTTCTTTTCAATAGTATTATTCCGAAGATGATTGCGTGTAAAAGCATTATCGCAATAAATAAGCTAGAGACAAACGTATTAGTATAGGTTCAACTAGAAATATATATACATCTAATGACGAACAGATCAAATCGGTTCAAATTCTATTCGTTGGAAGCTTTAGCGATGACTTGCACAGTTAAGGAAATGAGCGATCAATTTTCATTTTTCAACCAATTAGTTCAAATTTATTTTATTCGACGCTTTTAGCATCGACTTGAAAAATTCAGGAAATGGGCACTTTTTTTCAGGGAACTGTGACGGTTCAATTGTATTGAGATAGAAAGTGGTGCATCCATATATTATTAACACTTTTTACAGTTAATAAGACAATTGGAAAAGAGTATTAATGAAATATTTGTACAATTCTTTGCTCTAACCACAGCGTTTGTTCCAATATTAAATTACGTTACATTAGTAGGTTCTTTGCTATCGCTTACATACGTTTTCCTCAGCTGATTGCATGCCCACACATCGGTTGACACTGTTGAAAAGATTTATTGTTTTATCCTGTGACCAAACTTCAGCCATGTAAAGCTGACCAAGAATCAGATGTTTGGAAAAACAGTGTACCTATATACCTCCAGTTTGTTCTGGTGTACGAAAACACACAGAGCTTAATACTAGAAAGTCATTACATGTGTACGGCACTGACCGGCAACAAAAACTGTGGCGGAAGTATGATATAGACTTCTCCTCATGCGGATATTCCTTTCCGAGAGAAATAAAGTATGCAAAAGTAAACTTAACTGCTGTGTATAATTACGTACAACCGTTTATGAATTTACATCTAGTTTCATCTGCCTCCACATATATCATATTACCAATATTTGGTGTGATGTCGAAAATGTGACATTGAGAAATCAGCGATGATAAATGTTAGCAGATACATTCAATTATTTTTAAAACTAACTAAACTTAATAAGTTATTGCAACTGAGAACTAGATACTCATTTTATTACGACTTCATTTTATGAAACAATACATCTGACGGATCATTATAGGGTGATAATAGGTTAATTTCCAATAGGTAAAATAAAGAAGGAGACTTGCACGGACAACGACACATTTTAAATATGAAATATGAGCGCTAACACATAATAGAAACATATACATTGCGAAACTTAAGGAAACTATATAAACTCTAAATTAATTATGATGTTATTTGCAATGTGGAATACAATTTATTTACGTCATTACATTAGTGTACCTTTACCTATCAAATATTATCATATTCAAATATTGTAAGGCAAATGGCTGTAGTCAACCTTGAGAAAAGGCGCCTGTTTTCTGCTGTAATTGCTCTTCACTAACGGAACATGTCGAAAGTGTATTGACCTAACAGTCAGCCATTCTTCATAACTTCAATGGCAAGGTCTCTGTAAGTTAGGAATTTCAAGGAGTAACATTTAATAGTGTCTCAAATTAGACACACCAATAACTGTTAACAAATTTGCCGTTAATAATGAGTTCAAATAAATATGCTTTTATGCATGCAAACTTAAAATTATGTATAATAATCTTTGAGTAAGCGAACATAAACCTACCAATAGGCTCAAGACGAATTGACGATGAAACACAAAATAATTGTGTGTAGCATATTATCTACATAAGTCTGAAAAAAATAAGCGGTCTTCATTATACAATGTGTTTGTTTTATAAATTGAGTTGGATATAAATGGAGGTCATAAACACCCATACATATGTTGCTCAAAAGTGTATCTCCCATTTAAACTAAATGATTTGTATGATGCCTGAACCAACATCCAACCTCATTCAATAACGTTTTTACTCAAAACAGCCTTGTTTGACTTTAGTGACTGTCTTTAACATTTCGATTACATCTTTAGTGTCTTCCTGAATAGTGTATGATGGGTAATTGTAGTTTTGGAGCAACGTTATATCAGTCTCAAATTGATAGCACAACAGAAGCTACAATCAAATGAATTATCAATACCACTGAGGGAAATGGGCCTCGGTAGTCTCTATTTTAGGCTATTGAACAGATAGAATGAGAATTACATGTTTCTTTCTTCTCAGGAATATTTAGCCATTTATAATGGAAGTACAATTTAATAACAAATTTTAAAAAGTTGTGTACAGTGTACGCCACCAGTTGTAATTTCAGCATTATCCCAAAGGAAAAAGCTGGGAGTACAAAACACTTCTATACACATAGACCAGGTTACAGGATAAAGAAACAGCAGTCGAAATTTATTTCACAAACATTTTGAACGTTATCAAACGAGAACTATATTTGTCTCACACTTGATAGTCCCATTGCGCAAAAGATATATTTTTTGCAGCCATTTTCCAGCACAATCTAAACTGCAACGTGTCAATTTCACATTTGTAATGTGCGCTGGTGTGTCTGGTACCCAGTTAGTGACACGCGTTCGTTTGACGGCATCCAGAGAGCAGAATGGCGCGAACTTGATCCATGAACTAAGCAATATACGGCGCTCTAGAGTTGACAAACGCCTTTTTTACTTGTTCGTAAAGAGATTACATGAAAGTACAGTTTATCGCGTGAATGTGCCTTAATGGTTTTTAAATAGTCTGTCTCAAGTATACCAAAAGGATTGCGCCGGACATGGAGATCCTTCCGTTGGAAGCCAAAGCATTAAAATATAATACAACTGTGGAGAGGGCAAGCGGTAAAACCATCGCGAAAGGGTTATTGCTCAACATGGTGTTTGGATTGTTCGTGATGCCTTGCTATGAATGCCAATTGTTCCTGCATCACGCAACATTGAGCTTCTTCTGACTGAGCTCTGGTTGGTGGAACAAAGCTTACAGCACGTAATCTTTTAAGGTTTATGGACATCCTTTGCATAATACAGGTATAAACACGAACTACTGAAAATTGCATATTTTAGTAAACCTTAGCCTGTGTGTTATGTGGCCTTCCAACACTTTCTCGCCGTCTGATCGGCCTATGTGGTCCCCTTACAACACTGTACCCATCCGTTATATTTTTTTGTCAGCCATAGTAGGCACGGACCTGTCCGGTGTTTCGAAGTCTACAGCAGTTATATACCTCAATGATTTGAGGAGAACATTTAACCAGTTGATTTTGTTTGTAAAGAAAATCCATCACGTAATTATAGTAAAAGGGTAAGGTGGAAATGTTCTAACGGTGCGAGTAAAACTATGCTACACTTAATAAATCCTATGCATCAATTTTGCTTAACGTAACTTATATAAGAACAGTGAGTTTACCTGTCACTGAATATCAGAAATATATTGAAATATTTGTAATGTATACTGGAGAAATTCAATTAGTCCCGAAATAATCCAGTGACGGTATTAGGGATTATTTGACAAATTATATCTGCATAAAAGTCCAAGTGTGACTCCTTAAAGTTCAAGAGTATAGTTCCTACACAGTAAACACAGTTTCCCATATTAAACTTAGAATGATATGTTCATTATTTCCTTAGGTTAGTGGGAATATATGTATATATATATATATATATATATATATATATATATATGTTTTACTCTGCCATTTAATGTATGTTCGATCTGTTCTAAATTGATAAAACTTTCATAACAATGTCAAATACAAGTTTAATGTCAGTTATTTTGTTTATGTTATTTAATAATGACATTATACACCAATATATGATATAATATTGTATAAATGAAAAACAATGTTCACAAATACGTTAAGGTCAAAATGTTTGCCGCCGACAAATAATCTGTAATAACCGTTAACTCGCTTGTCCGCTAATAAAAGTTAAGCAATAAACACCTAGAAACAAATAAGTACGTGTCAATACTAGCAATTTCCTCTGATGAAATAAAATTAATAGTAATATATCTATATATATATATCTATATCTATATCTATATCTATATCTATATCTATATCTATATATATCCTTTCTTTAGAAAACTGTACAAACGTTAATAGAAGGATGAGTTTATGTATACAATGTATTTTTATTTTACATTGATATTGAAAACATAATGTTTCTGACATTATCCTTTTATTATGCATGATGCTTGCATACCCGTTTTTGAAGGATTCTTTCACGGATTAAACATGCACTACGACCAAAGCGACATCAACACCTGCTGAAATCTATCGACTCCACCTAATAAATTTTGATTCATTTCAATCTTGCGTGCCATTTTTGTTGGTTTGCATGCAAGAGCTAACATCTGTCCGATAATGAATATTTCTCCTGTTATTCGATGCTGCAAACCTCAGAGACGTTCTACACCATAACATCACCAAACTTTGAAGACAAGCCCGAGTTTCAAATCCAGTCGAAAAGTCAGCCTCCACATTAGTTATTGACCTGGTTGTACAAGGTGTTCGTGTATGTGGCTTCATCGTGAATACGGCGTTTCTCTGGGGATTTTATTCTGTGAGATAAAATACATGTACTTTATTAACGGTTGGAAATATTATCACACCTCTAATGTCGTTGGTATATCGTTAATGTTGTAACAGTTTGAAAACAGGAGCAGTTCACATATTCATAATGAAGGAAAAGAACGAAGAAAAATTTTCACAAAGTTTGTCAACAAAACTTTTCTTAGATAAATGACTTATTCACCAATAAAAATCTTTCAAATCTTGCACTTTTAATTGTAATACAGTTATATTATTAGTAAATATTTCCTTGAAATAATGAATATTACTATTCATCGGCAAGGAATGCGTAAGACGAAATGAGTCCAATCTTCAAGTCAGCACGCGACATCATTCAAGACAAAAAAAAACGTCCATCAGCCCTCGTTCGTTACTAGGTTTTTCAGATGATATACTCTTTATTAGCAACCTAAGCATAAAGGTGGCTGCCACGCTTTGTTAAACGTGTACATGTAACACAAGGTAGGTAAAATTATATACCTATAGAAATATCGTCGGAAGGTCAAATAGTATCCGGCATCAATCTGATCAAATTCAGATCTCCCCTGGATCCTGGGTGAAGATCTGACAGTTACCGCTTCGGAACCATGTTCTGGTGACTTTTGAGATAGCCAATGGAATTGCATCTTTCAGAAATTCGAAATTTTATGAAATCGATAGGCTCACGCTGATGCTCCTTAGTTACACTGCTCGTTCTCCCAAGCGCGACGATATAAGAATTCATCTGATTGACATCAAATAAGCGAGTATGGAAATATCATAGATCATCAGAACTTGACCTCTACGTGGTTACTGGCAGATCTTAACGGAAAAGAGTGGATATTCGATTTTAATTAGATTGTATTTGTCATTATCTTCTGTTGTTATGAATATGTTTGGGTACATATAGAAAAAATATAATCTCAGAAGATTATTTAAACTTTGCATGTTAATGTATATTTCTTTCCCCTCGTTCCTTTTTCCATTTAAATTATTGAATTTTAAAGAGGAAGATAGTTGTTACTTGCACACTAATCATGATTTATTTACAAAGAACATAGGTCATAAACAGTTTTGTGTAGCGAGATTAGTACCAATATTATTAAAAGTATGAAAGATATTATAAATAAATTACCATCCCAATCGATGCACGGTTTTTTCTAACAGATTGTACATTATTGTGTCTGTTCAGTTTACGTCAAATGTTTTTATTTCATTTGGTGCTCATATTGTATTGCTGGATTATTCCCAAGCAAAGAAGAATTTCAAGTCAGTTGCACCATTAATAGGCAAAATTGTCTTGGAAAAAGCTGGATTGTTTTCTTGTCAACCAATTAGCACTAAAATCTTTCTTGTTATTAACTCCGCTAGAGCAGAAAGGATTATTGATATACGCGATAAAATGCAAAACCACGTCAGTATTGAAGCGAACTAATATAATATGAAAGCAACTAAAACTGATATGTGCAAGAATATAGAAGAAAAATAATGGATTCCATATTAGACACGAATGACTAATTGTATAACCAGCTTTTGCTGTCGTGAAATGAATATGATAAATGTTTATTTTATATTCTTTCTTGCTTAATATTTGGATGTATATGTTGACTCTTAAGACTTGCCAGCATCGCCGCCACAGTACACATTTTTAAACTGGATTTATGCAGTTTAGCAGGACTAGTAGGTCACAACAACCCTAATTTATTTTAAGTGGATGCTTATGTGACTAAGTAAGCGATAAAATGTTTTTGAAGTGTTTAAATCTAACAATGAGAGAAAGAGATAACTTTAAAGGGTAAACTTTGACTCGGTAACATATTTAAATGAACAGTCAATCCTATTTGTTGAAACAAACACAAAATTACTAGCGTCATGTATTGCACTAAAATATCTGATCATGGCTGCCTTACCTCTGAGAGGAAACAGTAATGTGAGAAAAATCAATTTCATTTCATCATCTAATCTCTTATTACCATTTAAACCTCTGTGATAACTCCGATATCCACTTTCCTTATGGATCTACCTGCTATTCGCTCCTGAGATTATACGTTGAGGCGTTATGTCACCCAATTTGACTTGGTGACACTGGCTTATAATTTCTATCTTAGTTTTCTTTAATCGCTTTTTTCAAACCTTTTTAACCTGATTATTTTTCTAAATTCAAACAAAAAACAATCAAATGAAAAATGCGAATAGAACAATGATAGTATTCTACTACATCAAGATTACCCTTACAGGATTATAGCGTTTAAAAGGGTAAAAATGTTTTATAGACCCTTACTGGACTTTAGCATGGCAAAATTTACGACAGAAAGCTTATGGTTGCAAACGATATTTTAACATGTGAATACGTATGATCACAGCTTAATTTCTAAGTGTCATCGAGAGTTTAACACGGGAATATAATTGTATCTACTGTCAGTACTTATGTATCTACTATCCAATGATTAATAATGTGCTATGCAATACTCTGTGTCTAATTATTCATCTACTAATAGTCTGCTGACTAATACATATTCATATTATCCAACGCGCCGTGTGTAGTGACCAGTACAACACACTGTACTATCAACATTCCGTAAGATGTGACAAATACGCATATACTATCCATCACCGCACATTATACAATTAACACGTCGTGTGTAGTGCAAAATACCCTTCAATTTCTATCCAACATATGTCGTTTCTAATATCTAGTCATCTCCTATCAAACACTCAGCGAACACGCCGGGAACCCCGAATGGTCGAGTGGTCTAAAGCAATCTCCGTTACGGATCACTGCCATCTCACCTTTGTCTGCGTGGGTTAGTCCCAGATTCGGCCAATGTGGGTATGTGAGAAAGCTTGCAAGTAGCTTCTTGTGGGTCGGTGGTTCTTTCCGGGTGTTTTCACCGTTTTTTTTTTCCTCCACCATTAATACTGGCCGCCATGTGAAGAGTATCGTGTGCTTAAAAATGGCGTTAAACACTACAACAAAAAGACGAACACGCCGTTTGCCGTGACCTAAAGCGTATAGAAGCTATTTAAGTATGTCAGAGATTTATTAGTTAAAGCATTAGCCATACCTAAGAAAATATTTGGAGGCTGGATTACAGTTTCATATAGTGTACTTATGATATAAATAGCTATATCTAACCGCTCCGGTGGCCTAGTGATTAGAGCGTCCGCCACGAAAGCAGGAGGTCGTGGGTTCGCTCCCCGACTTAGTCACACCAAAGACTTACATAAATGGTACTAACAGCTGCCTCGCTTGGCGCTCAGCATTAGGAGGTTAGTATCAGAATAATGTGACTGGGTAGGAAGTCATGTTTCAAGTCTGCGGCAAGCTGCCCCAGTGCTGGACATCACTATAAACTGCCTCACTGCATACATCGTAGCGATATGACTGAAAAATGATTAAAGCTACGTTAAAGATCCTAAACGAACACACAAAAAAACAATAAATAGCTATAATCAAGAAAACAAAATCACACTATAACTACAATGGTGTAGGTTAAACGTCGGATTAAAATTACTGAACTTATACACATTTTAGATGAGGCAAAAAAAATCTGGAATATTTTATTAAATAACCGGGACTAAAAGTAGCAATAAAATTTCGAAACTGTTAAATACTTTGCGTGAAACTAAAGAGAATATAAAAGTAAATACCTAAAACAATGGCCGCAATTAAAATCCTAAGACTGTCGCGGTGTTTAGCTAGACTGAAAACTTTTCCGAAAAAATTTATAAATCTTTTGGATTACAGTAAATGTAGGACTAATATTCATTCTCAAATTTGTACCTGACTTTCGAAGAAGAAAGAAAGAAAATTACGAAAAAATGTACAAATTTTCATCTGAATTAAATGTATTACTTAAATCTGTAACTGAATTTAACGCTGATTAAACAACATTATAAGGAAGTTTCCACTCAAAGTGTAATACGTTGTTAAACGAATTTTCTTCAAATTTTAAATGATTAACAAATTAAATAATTTGAGCAACGATTAAAATGTATGCTAATATTCTTTTTCACTTATTGTAGACAGTATCAATAAAAATATTTATTTAAAAATTCACGAGGTTTTTACTAACCATCGCCTAGAATTACTACCCAATGAGCAGGATAATATCGTTCTTAGAAAATATTCGTGAGAGAATGAGAATGACCATGATAAAAAAGAAATGCACTGTCTCTTAGAAAACTAATCTAATCTATGTAATTTGACATTAGTGAGCTGAGTTTATGCAGTAAATATCTCCTCATAAAGTCGATTATATTTTCGGTAATCCATATGAATTCAAAATATTGAGAAAATAAAATGATACCCAATCATTTTCTGGGCGATGACTGTCGTCTATGTTTTGAACAATTTTGAACGTATTTATGTTTTGATATGGACGTTCATGTTTTAGCACGCACCGGTGAATTTCGAAATGCTGTGTTCGAACTTGGAATCAGAAGATAATTAATTCTCGTGTATTCATTCGTTTCAATTGTTATGACAATCCTTCAGTTCGCAAATGACTTTTTCCTTGAATATATCTGTCAGGGTGAATTGATGAACAAACGTCCCTGAACCTTTCATGAAAAGAGCTTCGATGCATTTCATCTCAGAAGAAAACAATAGTGGCTAGGGATAGCTACTCAAATCTTTATAACACTTTTAAACCTTATATGCTGAGATGAGAATCCATGCATCTAACAGATATGTTCAAATTGTACTTCCTGAGTCATCGTCAAATATGTGTTGTTTACTTTCTGACTAGAATGCTGGATTTGACAACTATAGCAGTATGTTGTGGTCGTTTAGCCGCGTGCTCAGTAAAAAATAGGCTAAGCGTTGTTCTTGTTCTAGACATTTCGACAGCATTATTGTTTTGTTTCGTCTTTAATTTCGTCATCACTTATGGTATGGCTGGAAAAAGCTACATCGCCACTATTTAAAGGTTTCATCATTTAAAAGAATCAGATTAAATTTCACAACTGTTGATTGCCAGCGTATAGTTGAATCCTGCTTACAAAATGATGTTAACGTCAGACTGTGCTCTCCAGAGATACTGCAAATAGAGGTTTCCCCGATGTTATAGGGCGGAAACGTCATTAACTTGGTATAGAGTGATATAAAATTGATGTACAAAATGACTGGAGTACTATGGTCATCAATTGTCTTTTAGCTTTAAATAAAATCATATAAGATCCCTAGTATATTTCTACACAAAGTTAGGTTCAATGGGTCCGGTACACAACCTTTGGCCAACTAGGGTAATTTATGTTATGGACACTTTAGGCCATTTTTTACTGACGAGCAAACGTTCAGAGGTTAAAATGGAATACACGCTTTTTGATTCTGGATACAGTCCGCAGGCTCCCGAGAGGTTGTAACCGTTTGACTTTTACTCTTCGAAAAGGATGCTTTATTTACGTCCTTCTTAGAACTCGATCGAGCGTGATTTCGATATCGAAAACGTCGTGTATTTTTTAGTCACTCGTTGAAACTCAGAAGAAAAAAAATATCCTTTTAGCACATCTTCGCTTAATGCTGTTTTCGGCACTTGATAGGCTGGTTATACATAGTGGCCAGTATTTAGAAAAACCTAAGATCCACGGGATCCTGCTTGGGAGCCTTCACATATACAACGATTTGCCGAACGAAAAATTGAGATGTCAGTTATCTGTATTACAAATGTAAGTGAATTACAAAAACATTGTCAATCAACATAGCATATACTTATACAATTTACCTTACCCCAACCTGCATCAACTGTGATGCGGCAAATTCCGTGGAAGAAAGTCATTTACAACATTCAATATATGAACTTTTACATTTGACAGTGTTAATGCTTGGAAGTCACTTTATGGGTGGATTGAATGAATAATACTATTTAGTAGCTACCAAACGACTTTACTTCTTAGAGGACCTTTACTCTTTCGGTATTCTGATAGAGGTAAAAAGTTAAGAGTCTGAATGACTCGTGCTTTGTTATCTTCGCAAGCATGAACTTCTGCTAACATGGAACGTGTTGGGCTACATAGAACGTCGCCAATGGATTGAATTCTGGTTTCTTCTTGGAAACGTTTGATCGTTTCATGAAGGTGTATAATTCAAATATAATTGTACTTGGTTACATATTCTTTCTCTATATAGAGCGAGATCTCGGTCTCCCTAGGAGACTACAATCAATCAGTTCATGCGGTGAAGATTACACAAAAATTACATAAATCATCACACTTATGATGACATAATTGCTCAGAGTTATTTAAAAATACACTTTCAACCAGATTTTTTGAGAAACTACAGACTCCTTTTGTCAAAATAAATGTCGAGATACCTAGTAGAAGAACACATTCCAGGCAAGAATTTCAAAAGAGCAAGACAAACTGAAACATTAACAGCATACAAACACATTAAACGAAGATATGAAGATAAAATAGAGTACAAAGAAATCAACTTTGTGATGTGGTTTCAAATTGCATTGTGATTCTGATTTCATGAGGGAAAAAATCCAACGAAAACATGATTGTATATTTGTATTTCATGTTCTTATAGTAGAGATAATATGCTCAATCCAGCAAAGAAATTCAAAAGAGTAAGACTAGTTGAAAAAGAAATAGAAGAGCCAAATCTAGTGAAAACAGTCAAGTACGAATGATGGCGAAAAATGAAACTGCGTTTGGGATGTAATTTGAATTTTCATTGTTAATTCGTATTTCACAAGAATTTACCAAAGCAAACTTAAATGTAACTTTGTACTGGAATATTCATCTCATCTAGTATGCATAAGATGATAAAACAACCTTTTATTTCAAACATAAAATGGTGTGTTGAATAATATAGGTGATGTGTTGGAATATAAATGTGTGATGTTTTCTAGTAAACTATTAGATGTTGGTCATTCTACGCATTTCGCTGATTAGTCAGCGTGGGCTGAGTGTCGTTCAATAAAGTCGGTATATATGTAATTTCGCTATGGATAACTCAAACAATTTCTAAACAAAACGTTTACAAACCATACATCCTATTGTATAATTTAACATTGGACATAATAATCTTTATACATTATTGATTTTTCACTTTTAATTTATTTTTATATAATTAAGTTAAAAATGTTCCAATTTCAGACTTTGAGTACTTACGTTCGTGTCAGCGAATTATTTATTTGCTTGATGTTTTTTTAAAACAAATTTTGGGACATTTTGTATCTTCAGCTAATATCTGTGATAATTTGGGAATTGTAGTGCAACTTTTAGTCTCTGCTATTTTAATTTAGTATTCGGGACCGTGTTTAATTTTCGCTTAAGCGTCTATGGGTTTCCGAATTCTAGTGCTACTTTTGATCTTGGTCATTTCATTAGTATTATGAGTTGGTTCAATTGATAATAACTATGGGTACAATATATGCAACTATACTAAGACCTCCAACATCACCTGAGGTGTAAATAATCCTAGATACACAAATCTCGTTTATATGAGATAGTCACTAGATGTCAGTGTAATACAAACGATGGTTTAGAGGATATAATATAAAGTGGGTTGTTGGATAATTTATTACTAAATATTGGTAACTAGATCCTCTGTATTAAATAGATAGGATGCGATATTGATTACCAATTATATATCAGGCGTGTTAGATAGCATGTGTGAGGTATTAGATAGTAGAAACGACTATTGGAAATTATAATTTTAATTACCACGACTCAATCAGTGCATGTATATGTCAGAAACATGTTTGCATTGTTATATTGAAGTGATTGTGATATAATTTATAAGTCGCGTTTCTAGAAGTGCGAAATATAAAATAATAGAGACTTATACATCCGAATACATGAAATATACACAAACCCCTTTGAACATATATCTAAAAAAATTTCATTATAATCTTCTAATAACTGTATATCAGTATGATGCTTATCAACATGAATTAGCACAAGTGTAAAGAATATTTGATCCTCGAATACCTCTTTCAACTCCAAATGTCCAACAAATGTACTAACTGATCCACTTCCGCTTAAATTTATGCATTATGTGCATCTGATTGCTGTATTATTTTCTCGCAAAGCTTTTCCGAATCAATATTTATGTTTACTGTTACAGTTTCATTCAGAAACGTTAGTTATATTGATCTATTTAAATATTAGAAGCATTATCCCAGTTTTAACATAGCTCCTAAAATCTATAGAACAATTTATCATTTAGATGAGAAATCCCTGTATCTTATTTAAATGCAGACCTAAATGTTAATTATCGATGAGCTTAATGGAAGGTACAAATATCATGTTACCTTAATGCATGCATTGTTCACGAGGAGTTTATTCTTTCCTTTCTGTTTTGCTTTCCTCATATCGATTTCATCACAAACATTTCTCATCTCAGTTTTTCTGTATATTCTCCAGCCATATCAAGCAATGGAACCAATACATATGGATATTTTTGATCAAAAGTATTTGCTGATGTTAAATTTTTGTCCATGTCATCTGCATCCATCGAGGGCATTCTGGACATGATTACTGTACAACCATACGTGAGATGTATGTATTTAACAACTTGATTATGGAAAAACAAGGACTGTATTAAAATCCAACCAATTAGGTGAAGGATCCTTTTAAATCAGGTTTAATTAGTTCATACATGTTTGCAATAGATCTTGGAATTTATATGGGTCCCTACTGACGCATATAGGGAACTCTGTTCCAATCATACGTAAAACAGAAATCATGCGTAATCTTTTGTATTCAGGTTGCATCCGAAAAAGTTGTGAACAAGTGATAAATTGTATCTACAATGATGGACCCAGGCCACATTCCTTAATATAATCTATAATTTCTTGTTTATTATGTTATCAGATTTACCACCAGCCTCTCAATTCCCTCTCCCCGTCCTTCCGTTCTCTAGCGTAGTATACGTTAGAGTTTAGTCAATATTTTAAAAGTTCCTTTTAATAAATGCTAATAAAGCTATTACTTGGAATAATAATAATAATAATAATAATAATAATAATAATAATAATAATAATAATAAAAATACAAACCGTTGAGTTACACATCGTTCGATCATATATATATTTGGAAACTTTTATTTGCAATGAAAATGACAATGAAGATTTTTGTTGTTGTTTTAGGGCTAATGCCATTTTTCAGCACACGATAGGCTATACATGGCGGCCAGTATTATTGGTGGAGGAAGAACCCGGGAAAAACCCCGAAAAGAAACACCGACCCACGAGAAGCTACTGCAAGCTTTCTCACATAGCTACATGAGCCGAATTTTAGACTCGAACCTACGCAGACAGAGGTGAGATGGCAGTGATCCGTAACGGACAGCGCTTTAGACCACTCGGCCACTCGGGGCCCCCTGACCATGAAGATAAAAACGTTTTGTTTGGGGATAGGTGAGAATTAACTCTTGTCGTAGTGATAATGTCCTTTTTACAGAAAGCCTCTTTCTCATATAATAATAATAATAATAATAATAATAATAATAATAATAATAATAATAATAATAATAATAGCCAAGATGACTATAATGGCAACAGTTGTTACGATGTCGCGCTGTTAACAAACCGTAATCAGCAGCAATGGTATGTACCATTCGCATGGAGTAGGGTGCAATGGATTGTATTATTTTTCCTAAAGGTTGTGTTGCGTTAATACATTTCCATGTTTCACTTTTGTTTGGGTTTTTTTTCGAGCTAGTGGTAGTAGTAGTAGTAGTAGTAGCATTAGTAGTATATACTAAGATCAGATTAGGTTACTGTAACAATTTTGTGCAATATGAACGAAGAAGGAGAAGGAGGAGGAGGAGAAGAAGAAGAAGAAAGGTGACTATAATTTCTCCTCTCTTGACAATAATAATGACCATCTGTACCGGCTAAAATCTTTTGACGCTAAGGAACATAGAAGCATGTTCATATGTCACAGAACTCACGCATAATGCAATTGAAGAAAAACTGGTTCGAAGTCTAACTACTAGAAGTCGATTAATTTTGCTCAATTGTAAACATCAGACTTATCTAGGTTGTGTTAGTATAATGCATTAACCCAAATTCAGTGTTAATTATTGAAGTCGTTCATATTTTAATGACTGAAAAGAGGATTGATTACAGATTGACGTACGCTTAGGCACATTGGGACACGTGAAAACTAAATATCCTCAATACCAATATGACAAAAATGTATTTAAAACATTTGCCCTTTGTGGAATAAGACAATCTTCAACTTCTTCCAGAACTTGGCATTCGTCAGGGAGTACAGAGAGACATTGACGGAATAGTTGGAATACTGCATCAGGTAGAATGGTGCCCACATAAAATTCAGTATAGCCAAATTGTGCGTGTCGTTCTCTATGTCGAATTTATATCTGTAATACGGGAACACAACGAAATACACAGATACAGGGACAGTGGCAATGAGAAAATAAACTGTGCATACTAATAGCATCTTAGTTAGTTTCACGCCAACATGTTGCGTACGACGAAAGACAATATAATGCATCATCATTGCACGCTTCTTCTTAATACGAGTCAAGACACGGAACAAGAAAACATTCAGTGTATCTTATAGTCACATCAGCGACAAATCGATGCTACTCGAAGGTGTTGGTGGACGAATGAGAGTAATTGATGCACCAGTGGAAAATATATAATGTAACAATTAGATCTATATCGTATTAAATAAAATGTCATATGGTCATGTTAGTGTTACGTTAACTCCTGGTCAAATTAAAAATTGCAATCGGAATCAGCTAAAAAAATGTGGAACTACAATATCTCTGAAGCACAATCATATGTCTAGTGGTCAGAATAAACTATCATTGACAACTCGTCAGATAAAACACTTCAATGATGCCATCAAAAATATAAACGGTGTTCATATCATTCTCTCTGCGGCCGCAATTAAGAACATGATAAAATCAGGTGGTATATTCCCACTTCTCGCTGCGATTCCAGCGTTGATTGCAGCTGGTAAAGCCGCCGCGTTAGGAGCTGCTGAAGCTCTTGGTGCAAAAGCAGTACACAGTATTGCTCAATCATGTGAACCAAAAACAGGGCGGTGATACAAAAGAAAGAGAAAGGGTCTAAGACTACCATGAACTCCGTATTCATGTTACAACGGAAAGGGCCTGAGACTAGGAACAGTTTACTAACAATAGTCCCCATGTCAAATTTTGATTTACTCGATGCTGCTAACCAACTAGCGATAAAAAAAACTTTAGAGGTGTCTTTATGAGAGATCAATTACCACAACAACTAAACAACGCTGAAACATGTATCATTAATCTCGATAACAGCACCGGACCTGGAACCCACTGGGTTGCATACGCGATTGATCCGCGTGTGATTGTTTATTTCGATTCATATGGGTTAACGCCGCCTAAAGAATTTATGCGTTCTATAAACCGTTTAAAAACTCTTATCTGGTATTCCACGCTACCAACACAGAAAAAAAATGACCCACCAATATGCGGCATAGAAGTATTAAATGTACTCAACGCTATTTCATCATCGGGAAACCAACCACAATAAAATCGTACACAAATATACGAGTAATCGCTTTTTAGAAAGAAATTATATAAAATTACATGATTAATATTTGGGGAAGTATCAAGCCTGCAACCGGTGATGTAAAAAAATAATCAAACATGAAATATCCGAGATGTTAAACCTCGTAAGTTTTGATCCCAATGAAATAGTTGTATTTCAAGATCGTAAGGGTAAATTGAAAACTAGTAATGTTTCCCTTGATGATATTTTGACAAAAGGACGCGACGCATAAGAAGATGCTATCGCGTTGTTTTCCAAGGAGGGTAAACTCAAACCAGGTGTACTTGTTTCGACGCCCAGAGATAAATTAGCAGCGCTCGGTGATAATTATTCATCAACGATAGAATTATTAAAAAAACCTACGTGATGAATATAACGTTCACGTAAATGCGTTTACGGCGCTACAAAAAGCTATTAACTCTTTTCAGGTCCCCTTAAATGATTTCTTTGGAGATTTACCGGTTACCACACCACAACTCACGGACATAAAAACAGCCATTGATAATATGATAAAATTGCGATCAGATTATGATACTCATGTATATCAATTTACTACGTTACGTAAAAACTTTAACAGAACCGATGACACCATTGATAAATTTTTTGGTAAAAAAAAAATCGAAACACGATAATGTTAAAATAGGTATTAGCACAAAACTCGATGAAATTACAGCGATTAATCAGCGATTATGAGTTATTCGCGAGGATATTAAAACGACCAATGGTGTCATCAGGGATGATCTACCAAGGATGATTGAAAAACTTGAAGAAAAATTTAAAATCCCTCAAGAACAAAAAAATTTCATAAATAACGTGTACGCGATCCAATATGGATCATTTACGTGGACGCCATAAAATAACATATTAAATATCACCCCGACCGTCAAAGGTATTTATCGATTAACACTAGTGACACCGTCTCAATTTAATAGTTCATCAACGAGTTCATCTGGGGTCAACAATATGATAACAACGATCATCGACAAGGGAACAATTGAACAATTCACAATAGCATCCACTGATAATAATTTGGCTAGGGTTTCAGTAACATGGTTTGTGGAATTCTTAGCGGATTTAAGTAAATAACTGAATTGAATTATGTTGTAATAAATAAAATGTCATTATTGGCAACGTCACAACAATATCGCTATGATCCGGTCAGAGAAGTTCAAACTAAACTCAAAATACTCACTGAGGAGCACCAAACAAACAAAAAATATCGACGAAGAATCACCGCAGTTTACGTTACCGTGTACTCGATATCAAGTGTAATCACCGGATCCGGTATAATACTGTCCTCGGTGACAATGGTTAGACAGATAGCTGTTCAAATTTGTATATCAGCGACAACAGCAATCGCGCAAGTTATTTCAATAATAACAACGACAAATGTCATCATGCAGCCACCGTACACTACAAATTAAATTCCATGTTGTATCAACCGCATACTCCCAATTATCATCGATGATATCATCGTCACTCGAAGACTTATTAATATCCGATAGTGAGTTTTCAGCGATTGTACGTGATTATGATTCCTCGATGTCTAAATTAGAAAAACAACATCGCAAGAACTACTTCAACGAATAGCGAAAAACACAAACCCGGTGAATACCAGCATGATCTCAATAACCTCGACGAATCCTTAATTCAGTGTGAATTTTCCTACTGCGATTCCGGTGAAGGAGATAGCACTAGCAAAATTACGAGTATACCACAGTTGGCCTAACATTAGATCAAAATCATTCGGTGGTCAACAACCGAATAATTCCCTGGTGTTTGCGAATAAGAATAAACCCGATGGTACTTCAGACTGAAACGTTGTTTCGTTACCATCTGGGTCCTACCAAATTGAACAAATCAATAACGAATTAAAGCTCAGAATAAAATCCATTACTGGAAAAGAATCGAAAATCGCTATAACGGTTCATGAACCAACACCATCATCTGCGATTGAGATAAACTCGCCCGCGTATGTCGTAGACATCTATCAGAGTTTGATAAGAACAATACTGGGTTGGCCTAAAAAAAACACCTCCACCTGAACCGAAAAAATCTGATTTTACCACAGATAAGATTAAAGATGATAGAGATATAATTTTAACTCTTCTAGGAGGAGATATAACAAAAGTAAAGAAAATATATTTCGAATTCTATAGGAAGGGTTTCTCTGGATTATATTTTGATTTTGAACACGATGATAAAAAAAATTCAAAAATGATTATATTAGATGAACATATTAATGTGTTTTTAAAAAAAATAAATGAATATTTCGAATCTGATAGAGAGACTATGGCAAAGTTTTCAAAAATATCTTTTGTATGTAACGGGTTCACGTGATGAAATAATAAAAAAATAACAGATATGAACTATTCTATAAAAGATATTAAAAAATTAAATGATTTTTTTTATAAAATCTTTTAATGAATCTATTGACGAGCGAACAGCAGAAAAACAAAAATTTCTATCCGCATATAATTTAACAAAAGAAGAGTTATTAAATTTTAAATTACCAGGATATAACGTCCCAGAGATGGAAAAATCTCTCAATGACACCATCGATGATGGTTTCAAAAGGATTCACGACGCATGGAAGAAAATAGCACAACCACAAACACCAACAATCCCCAAGCATAATAAAGACACAGATGGTGGTGGGCGACATATCGCTCCTCAAAACGTCAATATAACCTCGGTGATTGCAGTGAATTTAGTATGTAATGTCATCGAAGGAAGTTACCAAATAAATCTCGAAAGATTTTATCAAGTTCAACATTATTTTATATTCATTTGCACCAACAGCTGCTCGTCCAGGGCTTCTAATCATTGAGGATCCAACTAATCCAGTCTATATGCGATGACATAATGATTCGTTAACGAGAATTAATTTCAAACTCACTGACCAATCCAATAATCGAATTGATTTATGAGGTGAGGTTTTACAAATTAGTCTCTTTGTGAAATCCTAAATTGATAGCAATTTCAAGGATTTTCAATTCGTCTCCAAAACGCAATCAGTGCCAGGGGTCTGAAGCGTAAAATTCTAAAGGATTTCTCCTTTATTTGTCTGCTTGAATTGGTTTCGGTTTGCTTGAAATAGTTTCGGTTTGCTTGAAATAGTTTCGGTCTGTCCACCTTTCTAATTCTGTAAAATGGAAAACCACATGCAGCCATTTAATTGAAAAATTAAGTCTCCGTGGAAGGCTTATATCGGCTTGAAAACTTGGTCTGTCCACCCTCTCTTCTGCTCCCCACTTTGAGAGGGGCCCAGTGCGCTAGTAATGTTTAAAATTATGTCTATTGAGGGAAAGTAAATTTAAAGAGATGGAAGTGAAATAGAAGTTCAATATCATAAAAAAAACTTGTGGAAATAATAATAAAGTTCAGTTATCAATGACACGCACACACCGAAAATAATATTTTGACAGGGGTGCCCAAAATCTACCAACTTTTCAAGTTGGTAATAATGTAAGAGTGAGGATTAGAGATTCATGGAAACCACCGTCTTATTCATGTAATATATGATGTGCCACGTTCACGCTTTTAGAAATCAAAGGGCATATTATCTGAGATAATTAATTTAATTATCTGATTTAATTAGTACTAACGATAAATCCGTTAAAACTAAAACTCGTCCAACCTCTGAGCTAGAAGAAACTGGAAATCGACTACAAACAACAGGTAATAACCCTGAAGTTGGTGGAATTGCATAAATTACTAAAACAGACAATCTCTATGGCAACGTCCAGAAAGTTGACTCAGATCCACCTGCATCATCCGGTAATGATATATCTGTGAACCTGGATATTTAAATGATTTAGTAACCTACACTATTTACAACTTACTTCATATATAGAGCTGCCTATTTAATTTATACCGGTGTTTCCCAAACGTTTTAGATAATTCTTAGTGCCCTCTATCTTACCTCATAAAAACCATTATTCAGCATTAGCACACGCCATGGTAACCCCACCGATCCCTAGTGGGCGGTACCGCTCTCTTTGGGAACTAATGGCTTATACTGTACGATTTTTGTTGGAATCGTTCAAAGAGTAATATTACCGTTCTAGGCATTTACCTTTTAACTGTAAAGCAGTTTTCAAGTTTGGTATTAAATCGTTATATTAAGCATTCGGATGGAGAGTAAATATGTAATTCCATACCTTTTAAAGTATCAATGCTATAACCATATTAATTATGTTATCCTCTTTATCAAATACATGCACTGTTTATGTAATGAAAGAGAGACGTAATGATATTGTAAGTAACTTCTATAGGGAAAAATGATAAAGCATGCATATGTGAGTGTTGTCAAATACCTGTACTCCGTCTCACTCTCCGGAATAAACCTGTTATGCAGGCAGCCATCATGGTGTAACATTACATACATTTTGATAATAACTGAAAACTAGTTTGATCAACATATAATTCAGATATATATATATATATATATATATATATATATATATATATATATATATATATATACATATATATATATATATATATATATATATATATATATATATATATAAATGAAGAATGACGGAATTAAAGATTGTATGAAGAAAGACAGAAATATAATAATAATAATAATAATGATAATAATATTAATAATAATAATAATGAGGACTTTGTATAGCGCCTGATCTTTAGAAGCTCTAAGCGTTTTGCAACATCTATAAAGATATCACTAAAGATAAACAACAACAACAACAACAACAAAAAACAATGAAATTGGAAAACATAAAAAATGCTGAAAATATTTAAGGTTTTAAACATTATTAGGTCTTTAAGTTTGTTATTGCAGTCGAAAAAGGTTCGTTTTAAGAGCACTCTTGAAGGGATCACTGTGTCTTTGTGTCTAGCTAATAGCGAAGAAAGGGGAAATATGGGGAAAAAGATGATACGAAAGAACGAGCGACTATTACGGGAAGACAGGAAGAAAGAAGGGAATAAAGATGATATGTGATGAATTGTCCGTTTTTCAATTGTTTACATTTTTCTGACACCACCTGAACAAAAGGCGACTATTGACGAGCCAACTGAACCTCATATAAATTAGTAGTCTCTGATCGCAATTGCAATATATTTGTAACATCCGGATTAATATATCACAGCTTCCACCTTTCGGCTCGAACACCCTGCATGGACCTATGCCATTGGAGTTCTCCAAATAACTGCATTATACTCGTTATTTCTGTATTTAAAACTTCTCTCCAGGATCCTTTAGGCTCCGATCTATTAGATATATTCGTTATACTCACTCCCTAAACACATGTCAATCACCCGTAATCTCAAACGGCTCTAGAACCATAATCAGATCTACTAATGAAATCATTTTTTCACAACTCTTACTAACTGTCCTTGATCCTATAGGCTCAAGACCAACGTTCCCTCTAAACATTACTGAAACGAGCAAAATTTAACGTTGGATTGAGCCAAAATTGACAATTCAGCTGCGTGGGGATGCCTGAGCAGCTGCGATCGCTCATCTTAGAGGGAACGTTGCAAAAACTCCTTGCTATATTCACTGGATCACTACCTTGATCTCCGTAATGCCTTCTGTCATGCACATACGTCATTATATTATCATTTTGGTCATCCATATATGTTGTCCTTCACGTCACCATTATGCAGCCCACCACAAATCTATCAGAAGATGAATGTTTATCATTCGATATATGTTGGATCACTTATAACTCCCTTTTATTTAGAAAAGAGTACATCACAAATATTCAGGCTTTTGGCGTCGAGGAAAACTCATGCGGTAAATGAAAGAACTTAAAAAATACAGTTAAAGAATTTTCTTATAATTCATAAGCTGACCAAAGTACACATGGTCGTATGTTTCGTTCATTATATCTCCAAATAAGTAGCGGAACGCCATCACTTCTTCACTGAGTAACGGAACTAAAGGCTAGTTTCTCATTAACAAATCCCTACACTGTTAATTTATAATCTTACTGTAATCAATGTTAAATTATGACGTGAAAAAGGGTTACTCAATACCAAATGTTATTAAATATTAAACATACCTTATAAACCTTTACGAAAGAGTAATAACAATAGTTCTTTGAAGAAATTGACATAATATTTACATATTGCAGACTATATTTAACAGGTTACATATTTGCTAAGTACACGTACAGCCACAAATATTAATTTGAGATCCATGACATTCAACACTTCTATGCTCAGTCTGCATTACCTTCAATTCGTGATTTTGAATGATTATCAGTGATTATCAGATAATGCCAGCCGTAGGGAATACCCACTGACATGGTATATTCATCTAGAGAAAAGGACTACGTTTAATGCCAATGTTTAGAAATTCTCAGCGTTGCCAAGAACCAACTGAATTGCTGCTATTATCAATGTATGTTCTCCATTAGAAATTAAAACATATCGTTGAACACCGGTTTTATTCAACATGTCTCCTATATATAAATAAATACAAACAATGACATTTGTTACTAGATCAAAAGAAAAATACAAAATCTAGTTTTAGAAACATTCATGGCGAGAAATGGTTTAGATAAAACGTTTGTAATTTTCTTGCAGCGTAAGCAGATCTATGCATTCATTAAAGTGTATTATCCATTGTCGATTAACAGCGATTACTCGAAGTTCAAAATCATCAATTTGTAATGTCCATTTAATATATTATATCGGACGTCATTGAGCAATTTAGAAGCATTTAAGTGAAACTGGTTCACTTTGCAGTGAATTTATGATTTCAAGCTATATATCAATATTCAGTTATTTGAGACAGGAATTTTAACTATGAAAAATCCGAATAAAGTCTATAAACACACACTTTTGCATTCTATCCACTTTATAAATTTAATATAAAATTGCATTCATAGTGGTAAGAACCTTTACCTGAACGAGAACGTATTTCACCTTTACGTGACTAGATCAATTACAAAATTTGCTTAAGTAAACGTTTTACCGAAATCGCAAAATTAGTGTCTGAATAGTTCAAGTAAATGGCTGACACAAATACGAACTGTCATTCACGGTTCTAACAACAAAATAGCGAAACACATTTCATCATCACACTTCATCGAATGGTAAGAAAAATATTTACATAGTTGTGGTAGGTATTGATTTTGAACTTTTTTGCAGATCTGTCGTTACGGGAATTTCAGATATACACGGAAGCTCCACAATTCACACGCAGCAGGCCTAGATTATTCAATATGACATAAAACGATATTTCGTTGGGTAGCGACTTGTTACTATAAGTCCTTTGAATAGGTACGATAAAGTCAATATGGTGGGTAAATCAAACAACTTCCTGTGCAACGATATATCATAACTAAATAAGAGATATTCGGCATTTCGCGTATCATAAAAAAGCGGAGGCTGTGAATCAATACAACATATGCTACACTTAGTAAATCCTATGCAGCATTTTCGCCTAACGTAACGTATATAAGAACTGTGAGTTTACCTTCCACTGAATATCAGAAATATTTTGAAACATTTGCAATGTATACTGGAAAAATTAAATTAGTCTCGAAATAATCAAGTGACGGTATTGGGGACTATTTGAAAATAAAATACTGAATGAAAGTGCAAGTGTGACTCCTTAACGTTCATGTGAATAGATCCTACACAGTAAATACAGTTACCCACATCAAACTTAGAATGTTCCATTCATTATATCCTTTAGTTTTTGTGGGAATATATATATATATATATATATATATATATATATATATATATATATATATATATATATATATATATATATATATGTTTGTGTGTGTGTGTGTGTGTGTGTGTGTGTGTGGGTTTTACTCTGCCATTTAAATTATGTTCGATCGTTCTAAATTAATAAAACACTCATAACATTGTCAATTACAAATTTAATGTCAGTTATTTGTTTATGTTATTTAATAATTTTAATAATGATATTATACACCTGTAGATGACATAATAGTGTAGAAATGCAAAACAATGTTCACAAATGCGTTAAAATCTAAAGCTTTGCCGCCGACAAATAAACTGTGATAACCGTTAACTCGCTTATCCACTAATAAAAGTTAAGCAACAAACACCAAGAAACAATGTGACAAATAAGTACGTATCAATACTAGCAATTTCCTCTGATGAAATCGAAACAAAATTTACATATATATATATATATATATATATATATATATATATATATATATATATATATATATATATATATATCCTTCTCTTTACAACTATTTACAAACATGGATAAAAGGACGCGGATGCGTTCATCTATACAACATGTCTTTTCACTTTATATTGATAACGATGACATATTGCTTCTGACATTGTCCTTTATTATGCATGATGCATGCATACCCTTTTTTGAAATATGTTTTCAAAGGTAAAACGTGCACTAAAATCGAAGTGAACATAAACACGTGCGGGAATAAATCGACTGCCCCAAATAAATTTTGATTCATTTCAATCTTACGTGCCATTCTTGCTGGTTTGCATGCCAGAGCTAGCATCTGTCCGATAATGACTATTTTTCTTATTATTCGATGCTGCAAAACTCAGAGAGATTCTACTCCATAACATCACCAATCTTTGACGAAGAAGCCCGAGTCTCGAATCCAGTCGAAAAGTCATCCTCCACATTTGTTTCTGACCTGGTTGCACAAGGTGTTGGTGTATGTGGCTTCATTGTGAATACAGAGTTTCTCCGGGGGTTTATTCTGTGAGAGAAAATACATATACTTCATTAACAGTTGGTTGGAAATATAAACACATCTCTAACGTCGATGGTATATCGTTCATATTTTAACAGTTCAAATATGCGTCATGAAGGAAAGGAACGAAGAAAGACGAGTATGTTTTCGCAAAGTTTGTCAAAAATAATTTTCTTAGATAAATGACTTATTCACCAATAAAAATCTTTCAAATATTGTACTCTTACTTGTAATACAGTTTTATTATCAGTAAATATTTCCTTGAACTTATGAATATTACTATTCAGTGACAAAGAATGCGCAAGACAAAATGAGTCCAATCGACATGTCGTCAAGCGACGTCATTCAATACACACACACGTCCATCAGCCCTTGTTCGTTACTAGTTTTTTCAGATGCTATATTCGTTATTAGCAACCGAAGCTTAAAGGTGGCTGATACGCTTTAGAAAACTTGTACATGTAAAACAAGGTGGGTAAAAAGATGTCCCTAAAAGAACAATAACATCGGAAGGGCAAATAGTATCCGGCATCAATCTGATCAAAATCAGATCTCCCATGGCCTGGGTGAAGATCTCACAGTTACCGCTTCTGACCCATGTTCTAGTAAATTTTGAGATAGCCAATGGAATTGCTGCTTTCAGAAATTCGAAATTAAATTAAACTGAAAGGCTCATGCTGATGCTCTTTTTCCCAAGCATGACGAGATGAGATTTCATCTGATTGAATGATAAAAACTGTCTTCAAAAAAGCTGTTTTGTCTTCTTCTCAATCAATTAGCACTAAAATCTTTCTCAGCATTAACTCCACTCGAGCAGAAAGGATTAGTGATATCCGCGATACAATGCAAAACCACGTAAGTATTGAAGAGAAATCAGAGGCGTAGAGAGGATATTTGGCGCCCAGGGCAAAACACCCAAATTTGCGCCCCCGGTTGCCCCTGTTGCGCAGTTATGTACCTTGTTTCCAAAACGAAACATAGTCATTATCAGTCATAATATAATTATTAAACTATTACAATTTATTTGCTAGAAAAAAGTATAGCCTAGGCTAATTTCCCTATAAAACAATATTAGCCTATTTAGAAAAAATAATATCCAAAACATTAATTATGTTAATTATGTCATCTGGAGATTGCACATAGTACATTATATTACATGTAGCGTTTTACAAAACATTTATTTTCCTGGCCTTCACTCTATTGTTGATACTGTTACACGCACAAGGGTATTCACTTGACCGAGCGGTGTCAAACCCTGGCGCGAGTCACGCTGGAAGTCATATGTTTTCCCTAAATTTCCAAAGACTTCCATACAACTTGAGTTGTAAAATGGAAAGAGAGGCGTGTCTGCTATATTTAATAACCTTTGCTCTAATCAATTGGCGACCCAGATGAGACAACTTGCCCAAAAGTCCATTAACTGCACATTTGCATGGTTTTTCTTCATTATCATCCGATTTCCGTACCGATAGCTTGTCATGCCATAGAAATTACACTAGTATTCCCTTACTAACTGGAAAATATTTAACTGCGCGACCCTAGGCCAGTCAATCCTCATAATTTCCGGCGTATCACGCTCATATACATACGCCCATTTTCCACTATGGACACATAAACAGTACCTACCAAGTTCCAACTTATTGATTCCATTCTATAATTTACTGTTTTCCAGCCATAAATGCTACCTTTTCAATCACAATACTTGTATAGACCGCTGAATTTCAATATGGACTATGTGCCAGGGACAGTCTTTCGGCTTGTACCTAAATTCACTACTAACGACCCCAGCATGGTTCAAATTCACTAACAATCGGCTCTGTGACGTTTGATTCTACCAATGGGCTAATTATTTCAGGCTAGTAATATTGCCATGGCACCTAAGACTTAAACACTCACACAAATAAATCTAAGAATTGTTTAAAAACAGGATGCTGTCCAATACACATACTCCAAATTTATTACAATACTTTGGGCCGATTTGGGCGCCAATTCGGCGCCCACTAGCCACCGGCGCCCGGGGCGAATGCCCTACCTGCCCCCTCCTCCCCCCTCGCTACGCCACTGACAGAAATGATATAATGCGAAAGCAGCTAAAACAGATATGTGCAAGAACATAAACAAAATGAACTCAATAGCGGACACGAATGACTAATTGTATAACCAGCTTTTACTGTCATGAAATGAATGCAAGATAAATGTTTATTTTATATTCTTTCTTTCGCGCTTAATATTTGGATGTACGTTTGAAGGTATGTGTTATAAGTAATCTATCAGGAGCATATGTTGACTGTTATGACTTGCAAGCATCGCCGCCACAGTACACATTTTAAAACCGGATTTAAGCACATATCCACTCTCCTTATGCATCAACCTGCTATTCGCTCAAGATTACACGTTTAGGCCTTATGTCATCATATTTGGCTTGGTCAAACTGGCTTTTTTATTTCTATCTTGGTTTTCTTTAATCGTTATTTTCAACCCTTTTCAACTTGATTATTTTTCTAAATTCTGAATGAAAAACAAACAAACAAATGAAATGTCAGATTTATTATAATGCATAGAGCAATGATAGTAGTCTACTACATCGAGATTCCCCCCTTACAGGATTATAGCGTTTAAAAGGGTCAAATGTTTTATAGCCCTTACTAGATTTAGCATGGCGAAATTTACGGCAAAAAGCTTATGGTTGCAAACGGTATTTTTTACATGTGAATATTTATGATCACAAATTAAGTTCTAAGTGCCATCGAGAGTTTAACACGGGAATTGAATTTTCTCACCCAAGCGACAGAGAAATCTAGCTGTTTTGCTAACCTTACTTTTCTTATCTCAGTCTAGTCATCTCAGACCAATCGTCTGTCATGGTGTCCACGCGCTGAGAACTACTTTTAACCACAAAAAAAACTTCTTGTCTTCTGCTGTGCCGTAGTTGTTCTCATATAAAACAACAACAACAGCAACAACAACAAAATAATATATAACCAAAACATAGTTACTTAAGGTCAATCTGTCTTAAAAACACACCAAAAAGAACATTTTGATTGAGACAAATACACACACGCATACTATTTCGAGGTTTTGATATTATGTTAGTTCGTTCAAACTAGCATGGTCAAGTTTATCCTATATGCAGGACTCGCTCAGTACATTTTCAGATCATTAAATGTAGCAAGAGCAACTGAATTAGTTGTAAACACTTCGCGTGAAACATTGTATATACTGTTAGTTACATTTAATGAAGCTGACCTGAAAATTTACTGTGCTACAGATAGGATAAAAGTCTCAATGGTGCTTGAAATGAACTGTCAGAAAACACTGATCCATGCACATAAGACTATATACCTATACACTTCATAGCATCCCAAATCTCTAAACAACAACGGAAAACTTAGTAACAGCCAGAAATGTGTTATGTTAAACATGCTCTATTATAATTTTGTTAAGCATCTCCGTTTCGCTCCAGCTGAAAATTCCTGCAATATTTATTGACAAATAATACTTACCAGCCAGAAGGATTCATTTATCCCTCAACACACTAATCCATAAGCAAATTTCACTGCATCACTTGCCATATTTCCAAGACAGAAATATAAATTTTCAAAGAATCCGTGAGCTTGAAAGTTTAACACATTGTTATTCTCTACGGTCCGCATATTTGAAGGGTGACAAGGTTTTTTTTATACCGGAGTGTGGGGTACTCAAACTTGGAAATTATGAAAGGAAGTTTCTTTCTAATAAATTTTAACTATTTATTGTTAATTTCATATAACATCCATATATTAAATGTGATAATACCTCGCTACTATACGGCGTTTTATATTGTTATTTTTCTTTGCTCACGCATATGAACTGTGTACTTCGGACGCAACGGTCACACCACAGCCCTCGTCAGCTTATTTGTATTCATGCGTCATATGTAAACATTGCGAGGTGCACACTTTTAAAGAGTTATTTTTACATTAAAGGATAATATTGGGTGAGAAAAATAATCTACGTTGGGGTTTGGACCGAGACAATGAAATCGGACAAGCCTCGTGGGGAGACAAATAATATAACCCCTAGGCTGGGATTTTATTGTCTCGGTCCAAACCCCAACATAGATTCTATATGTATCTACTGTCAATACTTATGTATATACTATCCAATAATTAGTCATTTGCTATTTCATACGCAATGTATAATTACTCATCTAATAGTAATCTACTAACAAATACATATTCATATGTTATCCAACGTGCCGTGTGTAGTGATCAGTACAATACACTGTATTATCAACATTCCGTAAGAGGTGACCATTACGCATATACTATCCATCACCGCACATTATACAATTAACACGTCGTGTGTAGTGCAAAATACCCTTCATCTACTATCCAACTTATGTCGTTTCTAATATCTATAGTCTGAGTCTATATCCCCGTTTGTTGGTACCCCACTGCCGATTTCAGTAACGAAAAGCGTAAACAAGATTTAAAAAAAATCAATAAATCTTACTCAGCTCATTCGTGCATTTATAATTTCTAACCCGATTGCGACCAGGGTGTCCATAACACCTTTATCGTCTGCGCGTCTGATGCTGGATGAGTCTGGATGACTCGTTCTTTTTTCAACATCGGAAGCATGAACTGATGCTAACACTTCTTGGAGAGTATTTTGCGACATAGAACGTCGCCACGACTTGATTTCTTGTTTCTTATTGGAAACGTTTGATCGTTTCATGAAGGTGTATAATTCAAAAATAATTGTATTTGGTTACATTTCTTTATATATATATATATATATATATATATATATATATATATATATATATATATATATATATATAGAGAGAGAGAGAGAGAGAGAGAGAGAGAGAGAGAGAGAGAGAGAGAGAGAGATCCTTTGACCTATAAGAATACAATCACTCAGTTTTATTCGGTTAAGATAACACACAATTTACATACATTATATCACTTATGATGACATATTTGCTCAGAGTTTTTTGAAAATACACTTTCAACCAGATTTTTTGAGAAACTCCAGACAACTATTGTCAAAATAAAAGTCGAGATACCTGTTATGTAGAAGAATACATTCCAAGCAAGAATTTCAAAAGAACAAGACAAACTGAAAAATAAACAGCAGACGAACAAAATAGAGGAAAAAGAAATGGACTTTTGGATGTGATTTCAAATTGCATCGTGATTCTAATTTCAAAACAAACAAACACAAAAAAAACATGAGTGTATCTTTGTATTTGATATTCTTATAGTATAGATAATGTGCTCATTCCAGCAAAAAAATTCAAAAAAGCAAGACAATTTGAAATAGCGATAGAAGAGCCAGTGTCAATGAAAAAATTAATTAACGAATGATAGCGAAAAATGAAACTGATTTTGGGATGTGATTTGAATTTTCAGTGTGAATTCCTATTTCACAAGAATATACCGAAGAAAACTTAAGTTTATCTTTGTACTGGATTTGTTCATTTTAGTATGCATACGATGAAGAAACAACCTTTGAATTGCAGACATGAAATGGTGTGTTGAATAATAAGTGTGGTGTGTTGGAATGTAAATGTGTGATGTTTCGTTAGTAAACTACTAGGTGTAGGTCATTCTACTAATTTCGCTGATTAAGTGTGAGATGAATGTCGCTTGAAAGGGCGGTCCTTTTGCAAGTTCACTGTGGATAACTAAAACAGTTTCTAAACAAAACGTTTACAAACTATACGTCCTATTTTGTGATTTTACATTCGACATTAGAATCTGTATACATTATTGATTTTTCACCTTGAATTTATTTCTATTTAATTATGTTAAAGAATGTTCCAATTTAAGACTTTGAGTACTTATGTTAGTGTCACCGAATTATTTATTTAATTTTTTTTTAATTTTGGGACATTTTGTATCTTTGGCTAATATCTGTGATAATTTGGGAATGTCAGTGTAACTTTTAGTCTCTGCTGTTTTAATCTAATATTCGGGATCGTTTTTAATCTGCATTTAAGCGTCTATGAGTTTCCGAATTACTTTGCTACTTCCGGTCTCGGTCATTTAATTAGTACGTATTATGAGTTGGTTCAATTGATCATAAGTATGGGTACAGTATATGCAAATATACTAAGACCTCCAACATCATCTGAGATGTAGATAATCCTAGATACACAAATCTCGCTTATATGACTATCAGTTTAATACAAACGATGGTTTAGAGGATATAATATAATGTGGATTGTTGGATCATTGATTACTAAATATTGGTCACTACATCCTCTGTATTAAATAGATGGGATATTGGTTACCAATCATATATCAGGCGTGTTAGATAGCATGGGTGATGTACTAGATAGTAGAAACGAGTATTGAAAAGTGCTGGACGTTTCCCATTTTCTCGTAGACACTCAGAAATGTTTACTTTGTATAGCTTTCAATTGTTTTCAAACGACAGACCAAATTTGTCAGACGAATCATGTTACTTACATCATATAAGCCTGAATACTATCAGTATCTTAAAGTACACATTTCATAATGAACTGGAAAAAGCCAGTCCAACCAGGAAGTACTCCTTTTACTCAAGAAATAAACAGCAACAAATATACACATATGTAAAAAGAAATAATAACAAAACAACATGGCCCTAATTACCCTCTAATTAAATATGCCTCGAGAGAGTAGACATATTATAAAAAAATTATAAAGTCACTGTCGTGCAAATAACAAAACCGAGTGGTATAAAGCGCTCTCCAGTACGGATCACTGCCATCTCACTTCTGACTACGTGGGTTCAAGTCTCAGATTCGGACAATATGGGTATGTGAGAAAGCTTGCCAGTGGCTTCTCGTGGGTCGATGGTTCTTTCTGTGGTTTTCCCGGGTTCTTACTCCACCAATAATACTGGCCGCCATGTATGGCCTATCTTGTGTTGAAAGAAGGCGTTAAACCCATCAACAACAACAAATGTGGCGGATTATAAATGTCTTATAACGGTAAGCAGTGTATTTGAACGATAGGAAGGATTTTATAATTACCATGATTAGATTAGTGAATGTATATGTCAGAAAAATGTTTGCATTGTTATATTGATGTGATTGTGATATAATTTATAAGTCGTGTTTCTAGAGGTGCGAAATATATCAGAGGCATATGCATTCGAATACATGAAATATATACACACACACACACCCTTTGAATATATATATATATATATATATATATATATATATATATATATATATATATAATGTTTAATTATAACCTTCTAAGTTCTTACTACTGTACATCTTCTTGAAAATCAGTGTGATGTTTATTATCATGAATTAGCACAAGTGTAAATAATATTTGATCTTGGAATACCACTTTCAACTCCGACTGAACCTAGTAGTCCAATAAATTTACTAACTGATCCACTTTCGCTTACAAGTATGCATTTTGGGCACCTGAATGCTGCATTATTTTCTCACAAAGCTTTTCATAATAATTATTTATGTTTACTCTCACAGTTTCATTCATAAACGTTCGTTATATTGATCTATTTGAGTTTCTTCTTTCTCTTCTGTTTTGCTTTCCTCATATCGATTTCATGACATATTTTTCATCTTAGTTTGTACATTCTCCAGCCATAGCAAGCAATGGAACCAATACGTATGGATAGTTTTGATCGAAAGTATTTGTTGGTATGATTTTTTTTTCTCCATGTCATCTACATCCTTCGAGTGCATTCTGTGCATGTTTTATGTACAACAATACGTGAGATGTATGAACGTATTTAATCTCAACAACTTGTTTATGGAAAAACAAGGACTGTACTAAAATCAAACCAATTAGGTGAAGGATCCTATTAAATCAGGTTGAATTAGTACACACATGTTTGCAAATAGATTTAGGAATTTATATGGGTCCCTACTGTTCCAAAAAAATAAATCATGCGTAATCTTTTGTATACAGATTACATATGAAAAAGTTGTTAACAAGTGATAAATTGTATCTACAATGATGGACCCAGACCACATACCTTAATAGCATCTATAAATTCTTGTTTACTATGTAATCAGATTTATCACCAGCCTCCCAATTCCCTCCCCCACCCTCCTTCCGTTTTCTAGTGCAGTACACGTTAGAGTTTATTTAATACTATGAACGTCTCTTTGAACAAAGGCTTATAAAGCTATTACTGGTAATAATAATAATAATAATAATAATAATAATAATAATAATAATAAAGCCAAGATGACTATAATGACAAGAATGGTTACGATGTCGCCCATACGTTTATAGCCGTGCTGTAAACAAACCGTAATGTTCAGCAAGTTACGTACCATATACATGTTTCATTTGTGTTTATGTTGTTTTCTAGCTATTATTAGTATTATTAATATTATTAATAGTAGTAGTAGCAGTAGTAGCAGCAGTAGTAGTAGTTGTTGTAGTAGTATATACTAAGATCAGATTATGGTACTGTAACAATTTTGTGTAATATAAACTAAAAATATGCGAGTAGAATCAGATCTTATGTACCCCTTTTTTAACCGAGACCGCCATTACGAGGACGAAGACGAAGAAGAAGACGAAAACGAAGAAGAATATGCAAAAGAAGAAGAAGAAGAAGAAGAAGAAGAAGAAGAAGAAGAAGAAGAAGGCTATATTTTTTCTACTCTCATGACAATATTAATCACCATCTGTAATGGACAAAAAATATTGACCCAAAGAACATAGCAGCCATGTTCATATGTCACAGAACTCACGCATAATGCAATCGAAGAAAAACTGGTTCAAAGTCTAACTACTAGAAGTCGATTAATTTTGCTCAATTGTAAACATCAAATTTATCTAGGTTGTGTATGTATAATGCATTAGCCCGAATTCAGTTTCAATTATTGAAGTCCTTCATATTTTAATGACTGAAAAGAGGATTGATTACAGATTGACGTACTCTTAGGCACATTGGGACACGTGAAAACTAAATATCCTCAATACCAATATGACAAAAATTTATTTAAAACACTTGCCCTTTGTGAGATCCACATACGACAATCTTCAGCTTCTTCCAGAACTTAGCATTCGTCAGGGAATACAGATAGAAATTGACGGAGTAGTTGGAATACTGCATCAAGTAGGTTGGTGTCTTCATAAAATCCAATATAGCCCTATTGTGTGTGTCGTTCTCTGTGTCGAATTTATATCTGTAATACGGGTACACAATAAAATACACAGATACAGGGACAGTGGCAATGAGAAAATAAACTGTGCATACTAATAGCATCTTAGTTAGTTTCACGCCAACATGTTGAGTACGACGAAAGACAATATCATGCATCATCCTTGCACGCTCCCTCTTAATACGGGTCAAGGCAAGGAACAAGAAAACATTACTCACAGACATTATCAGCAATGGTGCTGCCGATAAAACTACAAAATCTACATATACGAACACATATGTGTTAAAAGAGTCATATTCCGGCGTAAGTGAGTCACATTGTCCATTTGTATAAGTATTGATACCATATGTCCAAAGGAAATGGAGATTGATGCCAAACAGAACAACCAATAAAATAATAAGGGGCACAAACACATGCCGAATGGATACAACACGTATGAACCGTAGTGGAAAATAAGTCTTGATAATACGTTCGATGCAAACGAATACCAAAATCCAAGAGGAATACTGCATTGAGACATAAAGAATAAATATATCAATTTTGCAACCAATGTCAGACAGTGACCTTATATCAAACTCGAATGTGTTTAGGATCCAGTACCTTAATAATCCGGTAACCAATACCACACTGTCTGTAATTGCTAGAACGAACAGAAATAATAGGGTGGGCCTTTTTGAAATGCCAATTTTTATGAAAACTAGAACCGTAAGTAAATTACCCACCAGTCCAAAAACCAGAATGGCGATTGAAAATGTCTTCCACAGCCATTTGTCAACCTCTTTCAATTTTTCATCTAAGGAATTGGTCGTGGAGTAATTTTTCACTTGCTCTGTAGAGAGAAAAGGACAGAGCGTGGAGTTCTCAAAGCGTTTATATAATATGGTGTGATTCATGATAATACGATTTTTATGGAGGATGTCCTCTTGGTGACGTTTCCTTCTGATGCTGAGTCTATTAAAAGGCCCTGCTATTTCTGTTTATAAACTGATTTGTTCAGCTTAAGCTGCCTCTCATATCGAACTGTTAAATTGGCATCATTAGATTCCAAATCCTTCCAAACGGAGACAAAGATTGATGTCAGAGTTCGCGGTCACTCCCAATGGTTACGTGCAGCTAATCAGGTTATATGAAGAAATTGAAATACTGATAATCAGGAGCTGAACACGTCTGCCATATATTATGCATTATGTCAACTTCGTGTTATTTGTGTACACCATAAATCGATCAGTTAACGCGAATCACAAAGACATTCAGACAGAGTAGGTTAACCCTACATTACATCCATGAAGCCCAGTCATCAGAACTGAAATATTCTCTTGAATAAAATGAACTGATCTATAGGCGATGAGAAATGAAGTTTGTATTGGTGGACAATGTTTCAATGGCTCTTGTATTGATTATTAAGATTACATTTAATACAATATTAAATCAAGCACAAACCCAACAAAAAACACACACAAATTGATGACGTGAAATCTATTGAGACGAATTAGATTTTTATATACAAAAACAATCATATGACTACTTCTTATGACATCATAGTCAGATAGTTCCATACATACATACATACATACATACATACATACATACATACATACATACATTATTGTACATTATTCCCACTATGAAAATGAAGTCACGTTCCTTTGCATACCAGGGCTCACCAACGTGGAACGAATTTCCCGTTGAAACTTGACTCAAAGACACTATGATCTCTTTCAAGAGTGCTCTTAGAAGTTACATTTTACAACTGCAAGAACAAATTAAAAGACCTAATAATGTTTCTAACCTTCAATATTTTCAGTATTTTGTATGTTTTCTAATTTCATGGTGGTTTTGTTTTTTGTTTTTTGCAGTCATATCGTTATAGATTTTATAAGCGCTTAGATCTTCTAAAGATTAGGCACTATACAAAGTACTCATTAGTAGTAGTAGTAGTAGTAGTAGTAGTTGTATTAAACGTATTATATATACCGATTCAAACCATTCTACAGATTAATAAATACCGATCCACCCCCTTTTACAGATTTATATATACCAACCATATACCAATCCACCCTAATCTGCATATTTATGTATACTCATCCACCCCTTTTACAGATGAATGTATACCAATACACTCCTTTTACAGATGAATGTATACCAATACACTCCTTTTACAGATGAATGTATACCAATACACCCCTTTTACAGATTTATGAATAGTAATCCACTTCATCCTACAGATTTATGTATACCGATCCACCCTTTTTAACAGATGTATTTATATCGATCCACCCCCTTTTACAGGTTGATATATATACCCCACCCCCATTCTACAGGTCAATGTATACCGATTCACCCCTTCACAAATTTATGTATACCAACTATATACCAATCCATCCCTATTTACAGATTTACGTTTACTGTTCCACCCCTTTTAAAGATTTATGTATACCCATGTTTAACCTTTACATATTTATTAATACACATCTACAAAATTTAAATATTTATTTATACCGATCTACGTTTCATAGATTCTTCACCATTTTATAGATTTATGTACACGATGATGCATTTTATATCGTTACCTCATTGCTGTCCTGTGCTGATGCTCCTTCTTCGCTGATTCAATCGCTCCACTAATACACAATTATACATTATTCTACAGAAAAGACAGAACAAATCAGGAAGTATCCAGTATTATCATTCAGGAAATGAATGATTAATATTTTGTTAGCTATATTAACAAGTTCTTTTGGAATATAAATAAAGAATATTAAACTAATTGAGTTTATATTTCCTCAATAACTTTTGCGATTGCTTTTCGTATTTTAGATATCCTTTTGGTTTTTTATTTTGACTTTGTAATTGTGTTGATAGGTCCGTATTCTCTGTCGACAATGTTCGACAATGTTTTGATTATTTAGTTATATTTTTTCTACCTAATGTCTTTTCAATTGTAATGCATGTTAACCATTATCTGGGTTATTGAATGAGCTTAGCAGTGTTTCACAGAAAATGTTATATGTTTCTACGAGGAAGCGTGGTGGTTCATCTAATCATATCATTATAACCGTGTATCCTTACAGTTTTGTAATACATAACGTTCATCATCACAGCACTTTGCAAGCAATGCATATGCCCTTCTTTAATTAGGAGAAAATGCTAGCGTATATTTTTCGTGAAGTAATTGATATTTTGGATCGGAGTAATCCCATTCTAACACAAAACTTTTCACTTAGAACAAACATTGTCTATTATTCATTTAATTGTTTTTAAATTTCGGATATATATATATATATATATATATATATATATATATATATATATATATATATATATATATATATATATATATATATATTTGACAAGGTGCTAGACATCACTATAAACTGCCACACTGCAGACATCGTAGCTATATAACTGAATTTTTTTTAAAGCTACGTACATCTCGATAATTACTTTTTTATCCTTATTAATATGATTTAATTTAGAAAATGCGGGTTTTCTTTTTTATTCTTTCTGCTTAAAAAATACAATAACTTTTGTTTCTCTGGATAATATGTTAACTGAGTTAGTACTTTTATATCTACTTCCAAACTGTAACCGGAATCGTTGTCATCTAGAATGTCAAACAGATGTTCCTCTAACCATCTAAACAGGTTCATCAGTGATCCAGCCTTTTATTATTATTATTATTACTATTATTATTATTATTATTATTATTATTATTATTATTATTATTATTAGATGGTTTTATGATGTAAACTCGTAATTCTAGGTACGCGGTAAACTAATTTTATTTAAACTTGTATTCAGAATACATTAACACTTGTATTTTAACATCCGCATATGGTTTAACATCTAATATATGTTTAATATTATGCTAAATGAACTAATTTCCCAATTTCTCTTTTACGTATTATTTATTTTCCTTCGTTCAAGAATCTTCAAATAAAGCAACCATTGCCAAATGAAATATATTTCTTTTCTTTGTTCACTGTGATTGTTATCTACAGTACTGATCGGAGCTTGCCTAACTAACTTACTAATAAAGATGTTGCTGTTATAACCTGATATGTTGTGAACGAAGTGTTTGTGTGTATGTGCCTGTGTGTGTGTGTGTGTGTGTGTGTGTGTGTGTGTGTGTGTGTGTGTAATTTGGATTTTTAACATAGTTTCAAATTTTTTTAGTCATATTGCTACGTTGTCTGCAGTGTGGCAGTTTATAGTGATGTCTAGCATGGGGGCATGATGACGAAAACATGTAGCATGATGTCCCACCCAGTCATATTACCCGGATATCAGGCAGACCAGTCCCAACACAAATTTCTAAATTCTAAGCGCCTAGTGAGGCAGTTGCTAATACGATTTTTATGTATTTTGCATGACTCGGCCGGGGTTCGCACCCACGACCTACCGCATCCGATACAGATGATCTAACCACCAGGCCACCCGAGCTGTGTGAATGAAAATTCAAATATCTTTCTGGTATTTGCAATGAAATTATTTTGTTACTTATAAACTAAACGTGATCGTGAAGTTAGTAAGTGTTAATAACGTCAAAAGACACTTTGCAAGATTTCTGCGTTCTCAAAAACAACAAAAAATACCAACAAAATCAAGAACAATATGTTTTGACAGAAACATGTAATACGTATACAAATTTCATTCGTGTTTGATTTTACGAACCTCCTTAGCAAAAGAAATAGAATAAATAAAACTCGTTATGTCCGTTGATGTATGGGTCTGAAAAATCAACCATACTGTATCAAAAGATCGCTTCCAGCCCCTTACAAATTAATGAAGTTAAGAATCAGCTGTAATTTATATTCTTTGTGCTATGTTTCTCATCATGTTTCGGGACAGTCGTTGCGTAAATCTAAAAATTGGGATGATGGTAGCTAATATAGAAGAGGGACATGAAGGAAATCGACCACCAACAACAAATAGCTTGTGGTATTAGAATCGAAGATAATCACATGAGTCAAACACGCATAAGCAATGAAAGTAATGAAAAAGTTTTGAATAAATTCAAAATGCAATATATTTAGCATCACTCTTCATTTGATGAAATACTTCAGCGCACAAGATGTTCTCGATGAATTTGACTATACAAGGAGAAATAAACCTAATTGATGTTGGTCTAATTGAAGTATTTCCCGATGTAATGGATTACATTGTACATTATGAATGTTTACTCTATTTTAATGCAAAGCCATGAAAAGGTATCTTCGTTTATGAGAGGGAAACAATTGTGTTGGACATAATTATGAGTATCCAAGGGAACCTCACAAGGCAACATAATATTTATATGTACTATTAGATTCATAGTATGGTTACGGTCCATTACGAACCGTATCCCACATCCTATCTTCGAAAGTATTTGCTTGGCACATTCACCGTCCAGCTGAGGATTTTGTAATCGGCATGATTGCTACATTTTCCCTGCGATGAACATTTTATCTGGTCATGAGATCTCGATTACACAAGCGTTACGAACATGTGATACCCTAAAGGCCGTATGGGAGATAATATAATTAAAAAATAATTAAAGTTCATAAGCATACATCCAAATGTTTACAACGAATAATAACAATTTTTAATTAACATAACAAACTGTATGATAATGATCGCATTACTCCATAGAAGTTATGGTTTTGAGAGGAAATGATTGCAATAAATCACAATCGCTTTTCAAACGTGAAATAAACGCGAGTATTGCATGAAAACAGATGTCTAAATTAGTTTTCTCTAAGGGATATTTAGCAATTACCGATGTACTCGTTAAATTCCCACACAAGCATTCATATCTAGATATTCAGGGCCGGATCGGTGGGGGAAAGGAAACAGGAAACCCGGAGCCAGCCCCCGCAAAAAGAAACTGCACACACACACACACACACACACACACACACACACACACATGTACAAGCACTAGTTATTTAAAATTTGGCCATCATTTAAATTTTGCGCACGTTTTGTGGGTATTATGTGCAGTTTGAGTAAACAGAGCCATAGACTTTTGCCTTTGTGCTCTTTCGAGGAATATCAGGGTCCTTTGAAACTCTGGAACCCCACTCACCCAACAGTTGACATGATCCTGTCCTGATATATAATCTAGTTTAAACAAAATCCGTCCCCTCTCCCAAATCTGAAGTCCAATTTTTGTATTGATTGACCCCCCTATAAACCATTTTCGAGATCAAATTATCCCTTTTTATTTATTATCAACTTTATGTTTGGTGACATAATGAGAATATTTTAGATACTACCTATATAGGACGTGGTTTCTGAGCAAAATTGTATAGTCCTTGCAGAGACGTTTTCCCTTGTAAAAGAGTTTTTTTGAGGGACAATCCATAAAAAATAGGTCTGGGCAATTTTATGGTAATGTACATAAATTTCAAGTTTGGAAGAAAGTAATAGTTGTATTGAGCTTGGCTGGATAAATGTGGCGACTACATAGGTAGTGCTAAATATGCTCGGGGAGGAATTTAACGATTACCTATACTGAAAGTTCCTTTTGTATAACTTTCGAGTCCATTCACCAAACATTTGATTGGCGTTAAGAAGTTTTATGTTGGCCGAAATTGTTTTATTTAAAAAGAAAGGTTTGGTTAAGGGTTGATTATATAGGGAGATTTGAGGTCCATATCTTCTCGCGTATTGTAGAAGGTTGTACTTTTTGATACTCGAATTCAGATTAAAGCATGAACTAGTATATAGTCCTAAATGAAATATACATTTGCACGTGCATCACCGCGCAGAGTGCATGCGCATACTTGCGATGATCTTTCGTAAAACGAGCGAAAAAAAAAGACTTACTTGAAAGGTGGGCTTTGATGCACGGATTAAGGAAGATTTGTCGAACATTAAAGTTGGAGATTAAAATTTCCTGGAACTTTTATAATCTTTCGTTTCACAAAAATATATGATATAATCGTGAAATGGTTGAGAGACAATGGTTGTTTGGTAAGGGCGTGCGCATAAATGTTTTCAGGGGGATGGGACAAACCTGTAGTGGTTCGAAATTAAGTGTTACGGATACAGGTCAAACATGTTTATAGGTGTTTAGCCACCACAACCCATACCACTATATGCGAGTGCCCATGTATATTAGCCAAGACTTTAAGAAGCTCAAAATATGATGGTGTTTGTGTCCCAACAGTTCGGGCAAGCTGTAAGAAGAGAGGAGAAAATGTATTGCAACGTAATTAGTAATCGTGTCTATTTAATTAAAACATACTCATTTTTGAAGAGAGTCATTATGGTCGGTCGGATATAATGGAACTCACTAAGTGTTATTTCAAATTCTTCTCGAATATTTTATCAGGATGGGTATATATATGTAACCTAGTGTTCAAAGATTAGTGAACTGAATGAATATGTGTGTGTGTGTGTGTGTGTGTGGTCACGCGTTTGATGTAAGAGGTCGTGCGAGATGAAAGTTTGTTATTTAGAAAATTTAATTCCCAGAGTGAGAATTCCACCAAGGGTCTGCATGTGTGGTATTTGACATGATATAACAGTCATATTACAGACCTTTCCCTTGTGCATACGTAGGGATAATGCCACCCTCATCCAACTTATCCTTATTCTTAAACTCGTTGGATAGCAATATGTATAACAGACTGAGTGATTTCTGGCCTTATCTATAGCAATACAGTTACCTTCAAAGATTGAGAGAGGTCAGAGCCATTTAAGAGTTTGAGGACCCTAGGCACAGTTTATACTGAAACGAATTTAATGCCAAAACAACCACATAATATGTACTACAACAAACGACTAAGTACAAAACGAATTGTATTATTATCTGAATAATGAGATCTGTTAAATGTTGAGGCCCTGGATATATGGCCTCTCTCTCTCTCTCTCTCTCTCTCTCTCTCTCTCTCTCTCAAACGTCAATAAATAAATGAAATTTTACAATGAATTATCATCATAAAGAACACTTTTTTCTCTGGTTATCAATAACACAAGTTAAGCTTTTCTCCTGAATGGTACATAAACCAGCTGTCGTCACTGACGTTTGGAAAATTTCTATTTTTCTGCATGAACAGTATCAGAACTCTACTAATATTAATGTGCAAATATTGACAGCACTTGAGTTCAAGGTCATGTTTGTACATTCTAAATCTATTACGTCATAGATAAAAGAAATATGTAAGTAAACGGTTCGATAACAAATACTGATTCATGATGTATAATTGGTTTGTTGAATAATGTATACGTATGTTCCGATATAACTTAAGAGGAATTATTTATTTAAATTACTCATTGGAACTGTAAATTGCTTGTTGACTTCTGGACTAACACATTACACAGGGTTTATTGCAAACTCATTCAAAAATATTGGTGCATGAGGACATTCAAGACTGTGGGAATTCATTTGGAACATTCTTTACATTTGGACTTGTGATAGAACATTTAGGAATATTTGGAATTTACTTCGCCATGCAGCATATTTGGAATATTCATTATGTCGTTCTAGAGAAAATAAATTGTTTGGCTGAATTTAATGACATTGTGTTAAGATTTCAATCCACTTACTTCATATTGTTTAGCTTTTATATACAGGGACCACGTGCTCGGGGCGACTATTACCATGCCTGCTCTGATTTGCGTGGATACAGTTATATTTATTTAAATAAATCATATATAGATAATAACCAGCTTTACTAAGTCTGATGTAGATATAATAAGTATACCCATATAGAGGACAACTTAATGACTGTTTTTTGTTTATTGTTAGATCAACAAGGCACCCTCTCTATCTATCTTAAGTGCCATGCACACACACCAATCCCCATCCCCACCCCGCCCCGCCGCAACTTTAGTCCGGCCCTGGTGGAAAGGCATATGAACACATGAAATGGTTCATCAAGTCTTGTCCAAGGATACACTGCGACATTATATCTGGCATGGCATGGGCCTGATCCACACCCGAACCCGTCTGGCTCCTGAAGTGCAAACAATCCATAGATCAGGATTGAAATGCTGTTCATTTTATGTACTAATTGATGTAAACATTTATGTAAACATCATAATCAAAACCAACTTGGACCATGCCATCAAAGACCAAAAATTCATAAAGGAAATCATAAAGCAACCGTCACGGCAAATGCATGGACAATGTTTAAAAGGTTATATTATTTACACGTAGCACATCATCATATCGTTAACTGGAGCCACTTATCGGCAGCGATGAATTATGGCCGAAGCATTCCACAATACCTTGTCTAAAGTGCGAATGTACAGGTGAACTTTGTTTTAGCGTATTCTATCTGGGTCATTGTTTCTTAGACAAACGTTATGACAGAATACGTTGAGTTTCCTGTTATATTTTCCTTCCAGCTTTATATATTCGTCTTGTCAGAAGTACAAACTATTCGCAGACAACCACCTAGAGATCATTATGTGAAAACACCATGCTGATATGATCCTTCAAGGGATGAAACGATCCATTAATATTTCGATGCGTCGAAACTTTCCAAGCCAGATTGTATATTTGTGCAGCAGCATTTCAATCTGATTATCGGTGTCGGATGAGTACTAATGATAATTTTGGACATCGGCTGTCCAAACGGTATCATCTAATTTTAGAACCTAAAAGACCCTAGCATGAACGTATGCAAACATTTTCATTGCAACCAACTAATAAAAGTATTTACAAATTGCAATAACAAAAAATCGGCTAATGGATGATAGAAGACAAAGGACAATCACGTCAGCTGTTCTTTTCTATGACTAATATAGATACGACTCTTCCACCTCAAATATTAAATGGTCGACTCTGAAGCAGATACCTTGATAAAACTATTTGTACAGTTCAAATGCTATTCTGTAAACATTGTTCTAGCCTGCATTATGGCACAATGTCCAATAACTGGCTTTAACCATGTAAAGCCTTAATGTAAATTTGTACAGAAAAGAATATAAAACACTATTATCAATAATTAGCCCGTTACATGCAACCCAAATTATGTGCCTATAAAACAGTGTGCAAGACAATTTCAATATACCGAAGTAATCAAAAATCTTATTAGAGGTGCATTTCTCAGTATTATTCGTAAAGTTTAAAAAGATCTAACACATTTTCTGAAAGCGTATGAACTCTTCGAAGCATTGCAGTCACTAAGCAGCAATATTTACTTCTCTTGCAATACATTTCTGTCCAGAACATACAAATAATGCATTATCAACGCTTGAGAAACTTAAATGAATGTAAACAATTTGCGTTTCCATTCATGTCACAGAACAAAGCGGTCAGCTTAGCACAGCTCAGATTCTTTACCAAATTTAGTAGTGTTGACCTCTACTTAATCGTTCAATATATTATTAGCACATCAATAGACACAATCGATTAACAAACGTCTTTTCTCTTTCGACATTTGAATGCGTATATTATCTTATCACACCGGTCCTTTCACAATAAATTGTTCATACCGTCTCTTTTCATGTAACGCAAACATTGTTATGCTTTCTTATATCATTGCTAGATTACATCTGTGGCAGTCTTGGTTAGTTGGTGATTCAACAGGATGGGAGGGTATGCATTGAGGATCCCCCATTCAAACGATTTGTTCTAATAGTTCGTATATTGAATGTGTTTTGTTATGTGTACAAGTATTTTGTCCCTAAAATTACAAGTTTAATAAAAGATCACAAATATGCAGCAAAGAAGTAAAGGTGTTGACAGATTAGTGTATTAAAAGTAATTATTGTATCACAGGTAAGACTAGCCTAATTGTGATGAATCTGTCATAACTGTTTATGTCCAAAGGGCATATACAATGACTAAATTGTCAATTTGATCTGACTTGGCTCAGACGTTTCAGAGTAATCTGTTTTACATAATTGTGTGAGAGATGGATTATATGTACAGATGGATCACGTGAAACCAATATGACTCCTTCTATTTTTTTTTCAGATAATACACACAATTGTATAATTGACGAGCTATCGCCAATAAGACTACCAATTTATATAAAATTACCAGGCATAATTGTTGCAATTATCACAAGATATGTTAGCCTCCACTGTAAAATCACAGCAGTATCAAACTTTAAATGGTGATAACACGTATACTAGATCTGATTAACTGTTTCGAAAAACAATGTAGAGCATTGCTATTGACGAAAACTGCGATCATAAAATTAATTACAAAGTGCACAATGATAAACTCCTTTGTAAGGATAGCACATATTGAAAATATGGCAATATGATGTTGTTAGAACTAGTGGTATATAATAAATGCAAACCGATGTCCTTAAGCGCTGATCGAGTTCATTGTATACCTTACCTTTGGATTAAAACGTCAACAGTTGTCTTCCTCATCTTACATTCAAGCCATCCACCAAACGTAATAATGGTATAAAGATGGTATAAAAGCACAAAACTAATGCTATTTGCGGAACCTGATTTATTTTAGTCTGAGAACAGGACTTTAACCAAAATAACACAAAATGGTTAGATGCATTTCATGTACCAAATGTAAACCACACATCGTTTAGTCATGGTTTATTGTATAAGACACGATATATTTTGGGCTATTGATTCTTTCTTCTTTGATTCAATCTGTCAAAACCAAGATAACAAGCCCTTATCCTTGTCTTAATGCAACATTTGACCCACAAGTATAGCCTCCTTTGTACCCCAAATGACAGATACAACATTTAATAATGTTATGTGGCTGGAAACACGTTACTCCTCTCCATCCATAACTTGATAACATTAGGGTCCAAACAATAAAGATCGCAGATCAAGCCAGGGCCCAAGTTACCGAGTGACATCTGAAAACGTCAGAAGAGATCACGTTCCAACTGAACATCACCAACGTGACAACGAAAGAGTTGGTGAATAATCTAATACTCGTCCTATTTTCACGTTGAGACTATTTGTAATGCTTTTTAATGAAGTGCTTTGTATTTGTGCTACTTACGTGACAATATTTATAACAGTGTTCAATATACGGGGGAATTGGTTGATTTTGAGCAGCATACAGAATGATTGGCTGATTTATAATTAAATTATTTGACCTGATAGAGTATCTAAATAGCTTTTCTTCTGTTAAGAATTCCATGCCGTCTAACGTTTGATATCGTTTCTAGTCAACTCCTGTTATTTGATTTGGTACAATATATGTAGTTACCCTGATACAATAAAGCATATATATGTTTAAATGCAAGAATACAATGAAACCATAAGCAATGGGTTCTATAGTTATGCGGGCATGAGCTGAGAGAGAGAGAGAGAGAGAGAGAGAGAGAGAGAGAGATTTAAAATAATACCTTAGCCATTAATTCTCTCCACAGAGCCAATACATTAGAATATGGTAACTGCAAACGGTAAATGTTTCTCAAAAAAACTAGCAACATTTAAATCCAAGTTAATTTAATTTATTTAGTTCATGAGGCAGATTATATATATATATATATATATATATATATATATATATATATATATATATATATATATATATATATATATATATATATATATATATATATATATTTATTATAAATAGGATTTTTCAATTTTACGGATGCTTAACATGTTTGAATATTTACGAGAATCAGGAGTTTCAACATAATCAAATCTGCAATTGTTCAACTACAATGAATATGAGGGGAGGGGAAATAGTATTGTCTTAGAGGAACCCAACATCTGCATGATTTAGAATGTATAGAAAAAGTAAAATGTTAAATACATTGAAACTGAACGCCTTAATTGGACTGAGTAATGTATATATCCTTCCTGGCGAACTTTGAAAAAAATGTTAATGACTTTACTTTGGTTCAAAATAAGTAAGTACACGTGGAAATATTCAAATTTCACACAGGTGATGATACGCATAATGTCACTAGACGAATAACAAATTATAATTCTAGCAAGTTGGACATCATGGAAATAAAACAGAGAAGAGATTATCAACATTACGTATTAAATACATGTCTCCATTGAATTGGTCCCAAGAGCCATAGACATATTTCTAAAGAACACTGACGTGAGCATGATGTTTTAGTTTGACAACCTTTGCAATAATTTCACTATAGAGTAGCAAATAACGGATACGAACACCAAACTGTGATGGATACTGAAATATCAGAAAGTATGTCAAGTAAAATGAAGATCTTGATGCAAGTACTTTTTTAAGTATTGAATCAAAGCAACGTGTCTGGTCTATACTTTGTGAAAAGGTTTCTACAGCATCTAACAGCTAATTATACAGAAGTGTCTGATACGGTAAAAACGTATGTAACGAACTGGGAATGAAAAAATAAGTTCCGCTTCCATTCTTAGAGGAAATGCTGCTTTTACGTGAAGTTTATTAGCGAAATCAGGCACAAAACCAAATTAGTAATCTTGGGTTAGTATGGCACAAATATAGAAACACATTGTTGATTTTATGAATTTCACCATTTGCAACAAGAAATTAGTGGAATGTTACCATTGAGTCTCTCCTTTTTATGTGATCAAGTCTTCATTGCAGAATCAAGATCTCATACAACGGTCTTGGTGTTAAACCCGAGAAATACTAATGACAATTTACACCTCTAGCAGTTAAAATACACGAAACTTTGAAATGCATAGACATATTATATGCAGGGTTGGCTTACAACAACAAAGTACAATGAGAACGGAAGTCCATATATATATATATATATTACGTGTATCTCACATATCATTTCTATTTTTACGGAAGACATCTAAATGAGATTTCTATTTACCAAAGGTATAATGGCAAGAAAGTTTAATTCATACATGAAGTTTGGAACAGTAACATAATCTTTTATGGAGATTCTCTCAAGTACTCGTATTCTTATTCTCCCTTACAACGTTATGCTTCCTATGAATTTATACATGGCTATCATGATACGCTAGATGTACTAAAAGACAAATAATATATTGGTATATAATGTTTACAAGACATTATTTTTTTATTTTTTTCTGACTATATTATGAATATATTTTACTAGAAGTGTAATAATTTGTATGTAACTTCTACAGATCAAAAATGCTAAGATCTTCCTGTATGGATTATATTATATGTTCAATCAATGACGCAAACTTCTCTTCTCTACCCAACGGTTTATACATGAAATTAATACTGACACTGAGTATGATGCAGAGTATGTATTCCAGTTATTTATTTGATTGGCAGACGCTCTAGTGCTTTACTAAAGTTCATAATATCCCTCAAACAATCCAGACCCAGCTTTTTGTCCAGGAAACGAAAGAAGAATTCAGGGGCCTGCAAGTACAAAAACATTAGCGTGCTACATTTGAAAAAGATAATGTGAAACATTAGCAGAAAATGACAACACGTAGATGTAATACAGGCACTGTAAATAAATCAATGCCTTGTATATGAAAAGTTTCTGCAATTGTGTTATGTAGAAAGGCTTTATTACAGTACATGTTATTATGCAACAGTAACTACACATTTGACGAGTCTACAATCGCACTGATACATTGATATATTACATGGTACATTCTCATAGTTTCTATAATTTTGCTTCGCTTTATTAATTGTCATTCATTGTTGAGCGTTTTGAAACTGGTACATATATTGATACGCTAAAATCAATAAATTGACATATATGTGTAAATTAAAATGTTATGGTGAGTTTTATAATGTCGAAATTATTCGAGTAACATGATACGAATTAAATATGACATTCAATATTTTTACTTTCCTAATTTGCACATTTTTGTCCAAACTCAGCGCATTCCGTGATTCCAGCTATATGTTCTATACATTAAACAAAAATTAAATTTACAAATAAGGCCATTATGATCTTCTGTACCACCACAGCAGCATTTTTAAGTGCGTAAATACTTACCTTAGTTGACAATGTCTTAAGGAACAACAGTTCTTCACCCGTCATGCTCTTTAATTTAATCAGCCTGGTTCTGTTTAATATAGTTCCAATACACTTGTATAAGTGAATGTATAATTTTCTGAACATGTTGAATTTTGTGGGTTTTTTTTTTAACTGGTAGAATCATAACTACGTGCTTTACAATTTAAAAGAGCATAGAGACAGGGTATGTCTAAGTGCATTCAATCAAATTTTGTCATTTATCATATCAATACACATTTCTGAAATCATCTACGTTAAAACAAATATATTATAGAAGAATAGTTTTAGCTACTCTTATTGTCAACGTTTATAATCCTTAAAATTGAAATAATACAAAAAGGTTTTTGTTGTAAGCATACGATGTTAATGGCTATATCATTTAAATTTGAAACTCGAGAGACAACAAACTGATATCCAATAAATTTAAACACTGTGTAATTGGTGCATATATCGTTGCTTTTCAGATTTCTAGCACTTCTGATATATTGAAACTGTATTTGACCATAAGTTGACTAAATTGCAGCCACGTGATCTTTTATATTTTTTAGATGTTTCTTGAAAATACTGTGGTAATAAAAACACAAAAAAATGATACGTGTTGAACCTGTACTTACGGATCTAGTTTGCTTTTTCTCAACCATTGATCAACGTCTTCAATAGTCCATTGCTCAACAGGAAGAGGAAGAGGTATTTCTGTAGAAGGTGACACAGGAGGCGAAGTCCCTGGAATTCCTGATGATCCCAAAGATCCGCCAACTTTTTTGGGCTTTAGAAAATGGGATGATTTATCATGATAATAATTCAAACCCAGAAACATTACTACAGTAAAACTGTAAATCTAATTAATGAACACAATCTTCTGATAAATGAACTTTAAATCATAAATAAATACATGCATTATTTTTGACAATTATTAAATTAGTCATGGTTACGTTACAACTAAAGGCTTCAGGGTATATGAATCAATTATGTCAGTTTAACTCATTGACATACTTGTGCTATAGATATGTACAAATTGTTAAAATACATCAGTATATGTTTTATGTGAGTGAGTCTGAAAGAATATAACGCTTAATTGTTGTATGTGATAAAGTCAGCAAGGTACAGAAACTATGAAATAGTAGGCCAGGTTATGAAATGCATTGTTTCAGTTCTGTATAAAATGGATATAGAGGCTGATAAATGATTACATATTAGCATCTGACAGCCCCTTTATGGTTCCAATTCAAAGTGAAAACTCTAAATAATGTCAAAATGAAGAGTTTCGTACAAACTTTAGGACGAGAGCCGCTTCCAAATAAATTGAAATATGAATTATTACAACAAAAGATATATGTACAAGGATGAAATATATAACTTGAATAATAAAAAGGAAAACATACAAAAATCCTAAAATGTATGACCAAAGTTTGTTATCCAAGACACATTCTCTCAAAAACTATAGTACGTAAGCATCTTTTTACAGAACCCGTGCAATTTAAAACAGAACCCATTTACATACAAAATCCACCAATAAATCGTCCCTACCAATTACATCCATGTATAAAACTTACACAGTATAGATCAAACTCATGTATTTGCAAAAACAGATATACATACCATCTGCGCAAATTTGAAAACTTATTACTCTTTGACAAAATTAGTTGGTCAGTATTCATTTTATTTTCCACTTCACTGCCACCATCCCAACTTCCTAACAACGTTAATACACACTTTAAAACAGAACTTACATTGCCTGGTGAGTTCTCTATATCGTTATAAAGTTTCTCAAATGTGTCTTCGAAATTGTGTGCTCCTGAGAAATCATAGTAGAGTTTTGAACCAATGAGGATTCCTAACCAGCCATCTGGACTGTATCCACTCTGCATTTTTAATGGAATAATCTTCTTCTGCTGCTGAAAAGCATAATCTGCCTCTGTAACAATGGAGGTGAGAAAAGAGGTTGTACAGAGGTTGCCTCTAGTGCTTAAGGACTAGGGTTTCAAGGAAATATTCATTATTATTAAATTAACAGCAAATCACTTACATGAGATTTATATTTCTGTTAATTTCAACAAGGTTACAAATACACTAAGATCATCTTCAATGTAAAAGCTTCTAAACATTTATTATTTTTGTTCAGTAATACTTGTCTGATTATAACACTTTTGGAGTATAGCCACTGTATCGCAAATCTAGCTATTCAAAGCTAAAGCGTTGCGATATAAGTTTTCTTTGAACATACTGGTAGTCAGACTGAGCGATCTCCTCTAATAATTAGAGATTGGAACCAACCACTTGTATGGTTCAGTGCTCCTGGAGTGGAATGCATGGTCTCTTAATAGCTGGTGACTGCAAAGGAGGGTAGATCCATTTTATTAACGGGTAAGTGTTATTGATGAATTGTATGTACTCCAATATCTGGCTTCTTCTTCAAATACATTACCTGACAAAATAGCTAATAGGCGGAAATAATTAACTCCAATTACCCCAGAAAAAAGGCTATCTCCATTTACCTAAGCTTCTAAGTCTTTTATATAACCCGGCTAGAGCATTCATTTTATATGTCTAGATACGGCTGAAGGATAACAATGCCTCTGAAAATAGAACGAAGTTACCGAACGGCTTGGAAAGGCAGCATTATGCATAGCATCTACTAATTCCAGTCAAACCTAGCCTTTCGGGATGAAAGGTATCAAAGGTAATAGCTATGAAAAGTCTATTCTGACCTCTATCACACAACTTTAATAATATTGATTAGCGAACTGTTGCTCTAGAACGTAATGCTCGTAGCCACCTCAATAACCTAACAAGCAGATATGCGTAATAATATTATTTGGTCTTGGGTTATTACTCTGTATCAAAAACAAATAACTCGTCTGATCCAAATTGATAGAACCTGAGCAACGATATAGACACATGTCATCGTTTAAAGATAAAAGTCTCTCTCTCTCTCTCTCTCTCTCTCTCTCTCTCTCTCTCTCTCTCTCTCTCTCTCTCTCTGCACTGATGTGGTCCAATATACTTACTATCGCAAAGCCCCGAGGTAAACTTAGATGTATCTGAGGTAAAGAGTCCAATTTGGAAAAATGTCCCACCAGAAGAGAATAATTGCCTGAGAGCAGCAGACTGTTCTTGGCAGTGAAGGTTATTTAATCGTTAGTGTGATTCGAACAAATCTGACGAAAATGTAGACAGTTTGGATTGACCTGTAAAGCATGTAATTTTTTGATGCAGACTAGAGTAGCTAGGATGAGCAAAAAGCAGGCTGAATGTGAGAGGATGTGATTTTTTCAATACGCTCTCTTCCTCAAGTAATATAACGAGTAGTTAATATTGGAATGTTGCCCTTGTATCATTATGGCTGCCAGTTTCTTTACTATGAAATGGCATACGAGATAGTTAAGTAATGGTTGTGGTGATGAAGAACAGTGTTTTCTTGCACGCACCATTGTAAGAAATATCTCCCATTTCAAAATAAGAGGCAGTTTTGTCCCAACAATTTTCTTAATCGTGCTTCTGATAAATGTTTATTTCAGACGATTTGTGAGATATAGTTCAACATGTACTGATTAAGATTACACTCCAGCTACTGACCAGATGAGTGAGGAAACGTCATGATTTTCCTTGGAATTTACGCTGCCATATTTAACAAATCGTTTATCATCGAGGTTTCCAAGATTTCTACTCGGATTGGATCTTTTGGAACCACTATAGCCAATGGGGTCTAGGACAATGTGATAGAAACACTGAACGTGCTTTGGGGGCCAGACGAGATGATTTTCAGGATCCAGCTCTCACGAGGGCAGTCTTTCCCATTCTTTAGCAAAATGGCTTATTCTGGAACATAGCTGAGGTCTTTGATGTTGGGTCTGATGCAAATTTATCTCACTGGTGGTATGATTGCGTACTGTTTCTACAAGGGCATTATGTTATAGATTGGGGAACAATGAGTGCTTGTCTACTTACAAGTATTCCGTTCGATAACAGTAAATTGACTAATGTTGTCATAGACTGGCCAGCGTTGTATATTACTGCTCTGTTCAATATACACATCATGCGTGAAACCGTTTCCCACATGCGTCGACTAGTTGCTTGCAATTTACCATCAATATCAGATCCAAAATGGGGCAAAGATCATTGAGATTGTGTGCATAATTGATCTTCTGTTTAAAAGTATGGTGGCGCAGATGCTTCTTGCGAAATCTTCAGTGTTGTTTATGAAGCTTCACAGATATGTTTTCTAAACCATACTAGCAGTCCATTCCAGCTGGGATACAACGAGCTACATTACCTCTCGTGTTATCGTTAAGTGAGTAATACACAGTCCCTATATTTGTTACACATCAGGGACTTAAACATTGCCATACTTTGAACCATAGGTGTATGTTCTGATTTTTGATGACATATTAATGACACTGAACGGTAGAGATGTCAGGTCTCAATATAGTGGCATATGTGCATTGTAGCACCATAATGGATGGGCTGATAATTATGAGACCTGGGTATCTGACATCATCATGGAACAATGGTTATGTAGCAAACATATCAACATCACAGGCAAAAATACCTTCGACGTTGCCATCATGCCATCACATTCGCATTGCAGAGTATGATCATTATGAAGCCATCTTTGTCTCCCAATCGGTTTCCGGATTCTGATGCTTGAGCGTTTTAAGAAATAATGGATCCAATGAACCTGTTCCTCCCCCCCTCCACACACACATACACACACATACGCCCTGCATCGAGAAAGTGTGTATCTCTCTTTCGCATTTAATCCGAAGAGTATACTGGCTGTCGTACCTTTGTGACATACGTGACATCGAAACTAACGAAATTATCTTTACCGATTAAATAAGCAAGCGAGTGTAGTTCTAAGGCTGTGTGAGGCTGTATGTGTTACCATAGCCGTAGCTGAAATGGTTTGCTGTCAAGCGCTATAACATACATGTTCGTCCACAAGACGTTTGGTAACTGAGAGCTGTGTCGGTGTCTATCTTGAGAACTTCACTTCTTTAATTGTGTTTTCTTAATTGCCTTCCCCTTCGTCCTTTATTATCTAGCCAACTATAATCAATTGATTCTTCATACATCGATGCATTCTTCGCATTTATTGCAGTGGCACCAACACAACCGAACCATTTAGTATGATTTTTTGGCACGTAGGTTCGTGCATTTTCACTGAATTCTCATATATCATAGAGAATTACAATTATAGGAAACAAAACGATAGATATACAGACGAGATAAATCAAGTATCGCCTTATTAAAACAAAGAACTCGATCCTACGGAACACTACTTACCTATTATATTATTACACTGGCTACAGAATATTAACGGCATAGAGAACACACATCATAACTTATTATGGTGTGGGCAAACAACATTAAGTTTTCTTATTAAGGACGTTAATGCTACTTAACTAGTACATTCCAGTCTAGGAAATTACCTTCAAACACATAGATCACAAATGATAGAGTATGTAGTTGAGGTACATAGTGAATTGTTTATATTTGACTCAACGTTGTTTTCTATACAATCAAAATTATGAAATCTAAATAATCATCTTCTGGACCATGTTTGATGGAAGGTTTCAACTTTGAACCTCAATCCCAACTAGATCCTAGTATGGTTCACCTAATCTGCAGGTCGGACTAAACTTATCTCTTTCTGTAAAGCACATTAGGACAAGAAAAGCCTTCTCAACTGCTTGTGGCATAGCCTACAGCACGTAGATGAACATAAAGTGCAAGTCCAACCACACATTGTTCTTACGCTTCACAAGACGATCTCTGATCTAAAAAACACAACTATGCATACACAACCAATTGTATTAGTGTTTGGATCATTTTATCCATTTTAAGGAAGTTTTCAGTCCTGTACCTCAATCCTTAGCATTGCTCACCTAATCTGCAGTTCGGACTAAGCTTGTATCTTTCCGAAAAGCACATTAAGAATACAAACGCCTTCTCAACTGCTTGTGCCATGGCCTCCAGCATGTAGATGTGCATAAAGTCCAAATCCAACCATACACTGTATTTACGTTCCACAAGACGATCTCTAATCTACAAAAAACAACAGATATACATTAACAAATAATTGTATTAGTGCTTGGCAAGAAAAACAAATACGCAACTGCAATGGTTCACGACGAAACACAAAACTGTGTTCACCAAATTCATTTCTTACAGTGGCTAGGAATTAGAATGAAAAATGTTTTACATATGTCTTTCGAAACATTCTGCACAAAGTTTCTTAACAACAAACAAACTGCTAAAGTGCATTGATTGTATATTTTAAACCATAGTTTACTCCCTGAAACCGCAAGAGCAGTAGCTAATACAAGCACCCCTCTCACAGACTTTTATCAGAAAAGTAACATAACTGTAATGTTTTGTCACGATGTTTATCTTGTCACCACGATATTTGGCTTATTTAGAAAAGAAACTAGAATAACTACAATGGCACGAATGGCAAATAACCGTGATATTCGTTGCATGCTGTGAAAAAGCCCACATACCTTATCCCATTCTCACTAATAACTTATCGTCATTATCTTAGAAGTCATAATGCAAAAATGTGTGTACTGCATCCTCCTGGTATAACTACATATATAATTAATTAATTAGATAAAACTATTAAAAATTCTCATTGCAATTGCAAGGGTTAAATAAAACCAACTCACATATGGATACAACAGTAACATCTATTGTACATATGATATAATGAAAAATACCAACACGAATGATGTGTAACCTGTTTCGCTTTATTGTTTCATCAGAAAGAATCCAAACTGAAATCAATATTATTGATTACGTCATTAACAATGCTCTGTTTCTATGTGATCTATGGTATAAACAACATAACATAAACAAGATCACGTCATAGCTATTTTTTTTAAATTAATGTAATTGTTTTATTCTTTAGCAAATAATTGAAATGGAACAATGTATATACAGTACATATAAATGACATTTCAAGACATAAAAATAAATCAGGAGAGGATCGCAATTGGGTAACGATTTAAGATAAAATCAATCTAACGAGATGAGTAATGTTCAGCTTTTGCGAGCCTTGGCTTGCAAAAACAGGATATTATATAACGAAATTCACAAATTTAATATTAAATCACTACCCATTTGATATTCAAGTATCACATATTTATATTTTAATAGAAATTATTTTTTTTAAAAGGAAGAATAAATAATGTTATTCGTTCTGACAGACGCATTATCTTTAATTTGTTGTGCGTAAACAAATAATCCAAAGTAGAAATAGTAAAAGTATATTATACATTTTTAATAACTATAAATCAAAGAATATGCGTCCATCCAAACAAACAGGACATTTACAACGGACATAGCATTTATCAACACAAAATAATAATAATAATAATAATAATAATAATAATAATAATAATAATAATAATGAGGACTTTGTATAGGGCCTAATCTTTAGAAGCTCCAAGCGCTTTACAACATAAAAAATGATATGACTACAAAAAAACAAACACAAAACCAAAATAAGCATCATGAAAATATGAAACATTCAAACATTGATGAAATTATTTAAGGTAAGGAAACATGATTAGGTCTTTAAGTTTGTTCTTGTAGTCGAAAAACGTGAGTTTTAAGAGCACTTTTGAAAAGGATCGATATATCTTTGTGTCTAATTTCAATGTGTAATTCATCCCACGCTCCTGGGCCCTGGTATTCATAAGAAAGTTGTCCATATGACATCATTTTCATTGTGGGAATAATGAGCATACGATTGTCAGAAGAGGAGCGTACGTATCTTGCTTTGTGTACACATGGATGCGGCCGAAAAGGTATGTTGGACTGGAGTGAAACGTAGCACAGAGAACATCTTTTTTTGTGTTTGATTCTGGATCGAATGAATAGCTAGTATATGGTACAGAGAAGCGGGAAGGTTTGCTCTGATCGTGGTAGTCTAAGAATGATCCGATCAGCTATGTTTTGAACTTTTTGAAGGTTCTGGAGCAGATATTGAGACGAACTTAATCATATTTGTGAATGGAATTGATGCGTTTTAGCTCAAGATATGCAGCCTTGCATAAGTTCATTTCATGCTGGTGCAATGTGAGAGTACTGTCTAGAGTAACACGTAGGACTCGGACTGACTGTGAATTTAATGTTGGTATTGCTGATATGTATTGTTTGAGGTAAAGGATCTGAATGAGAAATTCTTTGTGTTGTGATCAGAATGGCTTCAGTTTTATCCTCATTCATCTGCATCTGGGTACATATCATCCATGATTTTTAACATCAGAAATGCATCACTCTACTTCTTGGATGGATGGTAGTTAGGCGGCTAGATTTGTATAGTTGGGTGTCATCCGCGTACAATATATGAGACACTGGATGATGATCTATAACACTTAAGAGCGACTGAGTGTATATCATGAAGAGAACAGGTCCAAAACATAACCCTGTGGAACTCCACAACATATATAGACTGGTCTGTCCTGTTGACAACGTAGGACTTGAAACACAGTAAGGTTGCTTTTGTGAATTATAAATATGCTGGAGACGGTAAAGTAATATGTCTTGGTCTATTGTGTCAAACGCTGCAGACAAATCATGGAGGGTGATGACTGTAATATTACCGCTATCCAAAGCAAAAGACTGTCATTAACTACTCTCAGAAGAGTAGTTTCAGTACTGTAGCAAGGGCGATATGCAGACTGTACATTTTTAACAACATTACAGTAAATATGTGTATTTCTGCATCCAGTAATTTTTTCACAATAATATTGTAGCTATATAATGATTAGTTATTGAATTTCAACATAATCAGTGTCAATGTTTTGTATTGGACAACTCAAACCGGTACTGTTCACCTTATCAATTAATGTGACATTACACGCATATGACATTTAGTTTGTTTTATTTCAGATGAGATACAAGTTGGGTTAGAACAACGTTTCCGAAGATTTTTATATGAACGGGAGATTAAAAACGTGGTTGTAGTTCTTTAAATCGTGATGGTTGAGTGTTGGTTTCTTCAGCAGAGGCTTTACAATGACAGTTTTTAAAAATGAGGGGAATTCTTTGGATGAGAGAGAGGTATTAATAACATCAGTTAGTAAAGGCAATACTGGATCTAAGCACACAAGCATCAGTGATGTTGTACGTGGATCAAGTTCAAATGACTTTGGTGCTCTCTTCATCCCGATTGTCCGCACTAAATATCATATGCGTGTAATGTCACATTAATTGATAAGGTGAACAGTACCGGTCTGAGTTGGCCAACACAAAACAGTGACACTGATTATGTTGAAATTCAATGACTAATCATTATTTAGCTACAATATTATTGTGAAAAAAATTACTGTATGCAGAAATACACATATTTACTGTAATGTTTTTGTGAACGGATATTTGCAGCATTTGATTTCGAACAGGATATGTAAACAAATTTATATTTGAGTAGGAGTTGTAACACAGTTTTAACTCGTAAATATCTTGTGGTTGAATAAAGTTCTGTCAGTTGGGGAGACCGGTTTGTCTACATTATTATGTGAACCAAGGTCAGTTTAATTACTTCAGTGAGTTCACATTGAAACTAAGCTTGTATATATGGTGGTTTCCATTTTATGAACATAGCGCCCATTAATCTCCATCCCATCCTCGTTGTCATAAGCAATACCGGTACTTTTATTTGTTTGTGTTGTTCTTTTGTCTTGGTTTTTTTTACCATTATTCATGTTATGATATGTTATACATGACTTAGCAAACACCTGTTGGGTCAAATTGGCAATACTGAAACTGACGCGACCATTTTTCTCAATTTATTTAGCGAGTCGATTCAAAAATGGCGGCTAATATTATTCAAGGAAAACAAAATTCCAGAGGTGGGGTTATAAACGTTTACAAAATAATTTCATGGGTTTGTTTGGACCAAGCAGAATCACATAAAGTGAAATTCACATGTATAATATGAAACATACTAAACTGCACACAATATAGGCAAAGTGTACTGACTGTGTGATAAAACTGGATCGTTAATCACTATTGATTACTGTCTCAAAATGTATGATGTCAGTAAATTGCGACATATATTGGACGAAGATTCGATGCGAACCCCCACGGGATATGCAATACCAATTGCATAGTCAACATTCATTAAATGCTTAACCCCACTGGATACGCAATACCAATTACAGAGTCAACATTCATTAAATGCATAACCCCACTAGATACACAATACCAATTACAGAGTCAACATTCATTAAATGCTTAACCCCACTAGATACACAATACCAATTACATAGTCAACATTCATTAAATGCATAACCCCACTGGATACACAATACCAATTACATAGTCAACATTCATTAACTGCATAACCCCACTGGATACGCAATACCAATTACATAGTCAACATTCAGTAAATGAATAACCCCACTGTATATGCAATACCAATTACATAGTCAATGCACTTGAAGTAAGTGATTTTATACCTAAAATAAACTTACGGCAATAATCTCTTTCTGGTTTTCCCAGTTGTAGCTAATCATGATATGTGGTACGCTCAATGGACGTTCTGATGAAGTTTTTGTCTTCAGTATACCCTCAGGTCTCTCAGGAATAGGTGGAAAGTCGTGATGTGTACCTACTGCATATGTATTAGTTAATAGAACCAATAATAACTCATTTACTGATTGATTGAATATATTAATATAATCAATCTTACCCATATCCATCTCATAACCCTATCAACCGCATTTGTTTTGTAAAATAGTTCGTGTGTCATACAATTAGTTCCTACTGCATAGCTTAATAAAGACAATTTGTAAAAGAGAATACTTTATCGCATCTTGAACTGAACAATGTATATAAATTTATAATAATCACAGTAAAGGTCGAAAAATATAAGTTCAAATTACAGTAATATATCATAGTGAATGCTTGAAAATGAAAGTACTACAGAAATGAAAACTAATAATACATTTTTAAAACTATCTGACTGTGAAAAAGCACCTATATTACACGTCCATTTACTTTATGGTTGCTAAATATGACGAGTTTAATTTTAATAAACCTTATTAAGTTTTTATGTTAAACAGTCAGTAAAATGGTTATAATTTAATAATGAAAGCCATATTTTGTGTTGGACTATTATCGCTTGTATCAATTTCATCGTTGATGTTCCAATCACGGAGCTAGAGTAAGCTAATTCAAAATAAGAACAATGTTCCTAAAGACGCAGTAAGTGCATCGTCCAATTCCCTTTTGTTCACTGAATACTTGCATATTCGCAGATCAATATCACTACTACTGATCATCTAAACCAATAATGTCAATTGTGCTTGTCGTTTTTAGGGATATGCCTGAGCAGCAGGGACCTTTTCATTATAATACCTAAATTGACGTTATAATTTACCTGGTTTCTGCTGAATATGTATATATAGCACTATCATTTATCCATGATTTATATCTTAACACAATTATAACACAACGTATGTTGTTTATTATTTAAGTAAATATTTTAATAGATACATTATTTATCCAATATTTTGTTCTGTTGGACCGACTAACATGACCGTAACAGCATATTGTGAAGTTACCTACTTTTTTACCAGTAATGTTAATATGCATTTGTGTCCATTTCACGTAGCTCTTTGTTTCAGAAGCATAAACAGTAACTGTTTACTTACAATCAAATAAGTACGCTGAGAAAAATGACAAACTTGTGAATTAGTTCTTCGAAAGGTCCAACCTTTTACCTCCATCTGCACTGATTTTGCTCCTTATTGTCAATGAACCCAGTACGGAATACAAAAGAGGTCCCATTATTCTAAAATCAGAATCACCTGACTGGAGTTTTCTAACACGATTTGTACAGTTTGCGAATGTTTTGTCTTGAAGTTGCGTGCAAATTTCATTCACTTCAGCAGATAAGCGGACACACGGACTTGTCTAATGGACGACAATCGACATATTTTGTAAAATGGCTTTAAAATGTACTATCTGTTAATTTGGTATCAACTGTTCTTTATATAGTACAAGTGATCAGATTTCATGAACATCTAAATGCCATAAACTATTATAAAATGTGCGATCTGTTATATTTGGTGAAGTCTGTTGAAGGCTTTCCTAAAATTAAAAATTGAATAAAGGCGAATCGAATCTTGTATTAAGGTAAGTAGCTTTTAAATAGAATTTGATTGGCATAATTTAAAAAATACTGAAATGCAATGTTGCAAGAGTATTTTGCCAAATTTGGCTAAATTATGTTCTGAACGAAATGTGGGATAGTTTTCATTTTCTTTTTTGCAAATATATTTGATAAAATTGATATTCTCTAACACTTGCAATGTGAATTGGTAAAGTCGGTCAGTAATTGTCTGCAAGGTGAAGATAGTTATTGTTAAGGCATGGGACACAACAAGTATATCAGAAGCTTTTGAAGTAAATTAAATATCCACCTGGTATGCACATATTATCTGTTATAATAAATCTGTCATCAGAGAACTTGTTATTTCCATAGTACATAACACACGTATTAGAGCCCGTCCTTGCCATTCAAGGTTCCGATATGTTAAGTATATATATATATATATATATATATATATATATATATATATATATATATATATATATATATGTAGCTTTGCACATCCATCATATAGGTCAATACTTCGGGAATGTGAATTTCATTCGATGCGACGGCAAGTCACCTCATTAAATCACAGTCAAGTTGTTCAAATGTGAACACTGTTCCACATGAAAGAGACAAGGGCGGCATACAACTATAATGGACAAATAAATAAGCAACTTTCCGCTGCTGGTCCTTGTTTGTACAACTACATCGTGTAATCAACTACACCTAGAATGGCTTCTCGATCCCCAAGGTGTAGATAGGGTTAAAATATCGTAGTCATGGATAGCGATGATAATTAGAGGCGTTCAATACTGGCATTGAATCTAATAATTCATTGTTGATTGATTAAATGAAATACAAGTAGTCACTTATGATGACCTCTTCGCGTGCAAGAAATAAGAACAACAAAATAAACATAATATGACATACCGGAGGTTGTGTTAACGTCTAGCTTCAGCTGGAAAATTGCCCCACGAGCGATTTCGCGGATTGTTTTATTTCGATGTGTTCCAAGCTCGGTTAGCTTTCTGCAAAGGACTTTTTCTTTCTGTTAGAAGATATCAACAACATGAGCAGTTTTAACTAGAGCCATTAGAACCTACATCACGTTCCTACTTCCATCAATTTACTCGATAGAGCCAGAAACAGTACAACTTATATGGAAAGCCAATATTAGTCATTCAGAAGCCATAACTCGCTTAAAAGTGACCCGTTTTGCTAAATTTAACTGCGTCAGGAAGACATGCAATCAAAGACATTAACTGTCAATACGAACGTTTGGAACTGAAAAAAATACACACATTCAAGCTCATATCAATGTGGAGCTGCATAACAGTTCTTTTAAAGTTAATATGTATATGTTGCTGTAGAAATCAAAGTCAAGTGATGGATCGTACAGACTATATCACAAATAAATTTAATTGTGGAGCATTATTAATATTACAAATTGAAGAAATTTTAAATGTAAAGTTATGTAATTAATTTTGCTGAAGGACAAATAATCCGTGTTAAAACCCAAAGTTAGGAGGATAAGAATTAAAGGTCTATAACTCTTGTAAATTAGATTGTGGAATGCTAGAAATCACAATAATTCAAGGACGCGTCAGCACAGAGAAGCAATCCAGTCTGGCCGATATTTGTGGTGCACATAAGCTGTGGAAACTTAAACTCATACAAATTATAATTACAATCATAGAATTTCAGAAATGAAACTTGACCAAGGCCAATTCAGTTTAGTGCAATTTTCCCAGTTTCATTTTAAAAAAAAGATCTTGGAAACGTTTTGCCGTAAAACAAAAAAGGACGGTTCCGATATTCAGAGGGCATACCGTCAGTGAATAATGCTATGTGATTCCGGGAATCATGTTCACCAGATGTTTCATTAATATAAATATGCGAGATTAGTCTGGTTGAACTGAAATAATTTTAATACAGTTATGCTGCTAAATCCAAAGTAAAGATAATAAAGGTTAAATGGCCTACATTGCTATATATGATGAGATGCAAGGCGGAAAATCAATTTTTAAGATGATTTATCAATATAGATCTTCATACAAATTTTACTTAAAACCTTGAAATGAATACATTTATTACGTTAGTCAATATATTATATATACAGCAAAGGAAGATCTTGAAAATTGAAGCCCGCATAACGATGATTTTTGTAGGCGTTCCCAACACAGTCGATCAGGGCCCTACTTACTTTAATCATATCGGCATACATTACATTTTTAGATGATTATCTAGCCATTTTCGTTTCCTTTACCGTCTAAGTATCAACAAGATGCACTGATATTATATATATGCACAGACTAGAATCAATTAGAGCTGTAAATAAATAGGCACATCAGATTGTAAAACACTTCAACTAATAAAAAGTGTTTTGCTTTTCTAATGCGCATTAATAATGTGCATTCATCTATTTTAATTTGTCTTAATCTCTCCCAAGTTTTGGACCTTTTAAATTTAGTCAGTTCATAGATTTGTTAATCGGGGAAGTAGTTTCATTGTTATCGAACAAGGGTCGATGGTTTGTTTGGATTTAGGATTCATTATTTTTTACAGCAAATACATCAAAACTTATTGATACCACCATGAGAAATTAAGAACTCGTGGAACATGGAAATACATACCTTGATTTTATCAATATTGCTATGATCGAATGCCAGCTCTCTGACTACCTTACACACAGATAACAGCTCCTTCTCATGTCCATCCTCCAGAACTTTACAAAATATGCCAAGTGGCTTGGTCTCCATTATAAGTTTTTTGTTCTTGTCCGCTTTGGCAAGTCCAGATAGGCCGTCAATCAGCTCACTTACACAGAAACCTTCTTTGCGACGATCCGGTGCCTCGCGTGCTTCGTTTATCATATCCCTCAGAAACTTAAATACATTCTCTCCTCCTTGGATCTTGTCACACTCTTTATCATCGATCATTTCAGCTAAGGCCAAAAGAGCAACCATCTGGATTCCTAAAAATACATTCCTGTATGTTAATTACTAACGTTTTGTTTAATTTAATCTCGTATGTCCATTTTTAAATCATGATACCCGAATTTATTTAGGAGTGGTTAGGAAAAGATTGAGTGGCTAGTTTAATAACTGTGACATCATTCTTCATTTTCTCAGCATTCTTATTTGCATAAAAGGTAATTATTTTACACATTCTGGTTGTCAACTAATGGTCTCCTTTGCACACATGGTCTAGTCTCAAGTGTACGTAGTTACATTATTCATAGAAACAAAACGTATAAAAGGCTCCCTTATAATACAATGTATGTGACGGAACCTGTTGTCTTTAACAGTATGTAACATAACATACTGTGATGAAAGATAAATTGATGTTCTTTAACGTCTAAATTATTTGCATGTCTGTGTTATGTACAAATACCTTTTTACATCCAATCAAAAAAGAGCATATAAGGGTACAGAACACATACTAAACATGTATACTAAAATGGTCATTAACGTAAGTTAGCATGTTAACTGATCTGACCCGGTTTCATGTTTGATTATGTATGACTAACAATCTGCATCGTACCAATTTACTTTCTCAATGATCTGCAATTTCCAATCTTTATGCTAATAAACACAACCATTTTGAAATAAGTCAACCATGATCTCCCTCGCTAAATCATGACATTTACCAACTTGGGATTTTTTAATCAAGTTGGAATTCAAATACTCACGTGGTAGCTTTGACTTTAGAAATGGTAAAAGATGGTCAACAGCTTTAACATCACGGTATAAACTTCTGTCCGTATCTGGATTGCGGGCACAATTATGCAAAATCGCCACAGCAGATTTGAAAATAAACTGATCAGAATCTTCCTGCAACTTTAAGAAAACTCTATTTCAGTGTGTCAGAGATATTATCATATTATATTATATTAATGTTAATAACATCTACACCTAGAAAGACAAAACGTAACTATTGTGGGACGACTGTTTGTGTAGATTGTTTATAATGAACTACGTCAAAAAACGTACTGTATGGTCCATTGTTCCGTTAATTACACATTCGATATTACACTAATTGTCTTCCATTTGGAAGTTAAATTTTAATTTACATACCATACACCCAGACTATAATTATTTAGGTGTGTTCTGATCTATCCATTGACATTCTTTAAATTCTTAAATGCAACTATATCATCCATATATAATTGCACTTTATTTACATAAGGTTTAATGGATAATTATATTTTAATAATATTTGACTCAAATGTTTAATGAAATGGGCTGGCAAAAGTAAGAAGTAACACTGCTTAAACATTGTAGTCCACAGAGCTCACTGCCCCTGTGAAAACATCCTTATTTTGTAATCATGAATTCCATATATGAGTTTTGTTTTAACCGCTCTAGTGGCCTAATGGTTAGACCGTCCGACTCAGAAGCGGGAGGTCGTGCATTCGAAACCCTTCAAAGTCATACAGAAGACTTACAAAATGGTACTAACAGCTGCCTCCCTAGGCTCTCAGCATTACAAGGTTAGTGTCTGCGTGGGTTCGAGTCTAAGATTCGGCTAATGTAGTTATGTGAGAAAGCTTGTCAGTAGCTTCTCGTGGGTCGGTGGTTCTTTCCGGGGGTTTTCCCGGGTTCTTCCTCAACCAATAATACTGGCCGCCATGTATAGCCAATCGTGTGCTGAAAAATGGCGTTCAACCCTACAACAACAACAACGAGGTTAGTGTTATGACTGGTTGGCCTGGTGCCAGGATAATGTGACTGGGCGGGACATCATGATACATGTCTACGGCTTGATGTGCCATTGCTAGACATGACACTAAACTGCCACACTGCTGACTTCGTAGCGATATAAATGAAAACATTTTACAGCTACGTTATAAATCCTAATCCCACTCATACAACTTTTCTTTCTTCATAAATTTCCTTTTAACAATGATGTGCATTTCTTTAAATAACGTTCTAGCAAATAACATATGAGCAAACCAAGAGTGTTCTATTACTAAGCTTCTATCAATTCAAAGATCCTATTCCGAAGCAATTATTTATCTTACACGCTCAAACTCCCAGTCTTGTAAACCAGAGGCGTAGCGATGATATTTTGCGCCCGGGGACGAACTATAAAAATGGCGCCCCAGCGATCTTGTGACTGATTTATTACCCTTGTTTACTTATTATAATGTAACGTTGTAAGCCTCATTTTGGCGCCCCTGTACCTTGGCGCCCGGGGACATATGTACCCCACTCCCCCCCCCCTAGCTACGCCTCTGTTGTAAACCCCCATGTGCTTATCGGATTTGCTTTCGAAATCAGGGGGGGGGGGGAAGGGACTCATCCATAAACAGTCCATTAAAGACATTGTCTAGGTAAGTAAAAGTTATTTCTATTTATTTCTTGCTCTTCCAACGCTATCAAATAAAGACTTCATTTTGTCGAATAAATTATCTCAATGATATGGGCCATCGTTCTTTTGCCAAACGGTATGATCTCTAATATCACAATAGTTTGTACAATATAAGCTGAAGTGTGGGCAATTGTGGCACACTATGGGAATGAAGATCTTCTAGCGATATAATGTTTCTGAAGAAAACAAAATCCGCATTTAGAGCGCTACAAACTAGTAACAATTCTCTAAGTCAAAGTTGTCTCCCTTTATAGTAGCTGATGGGGCATTTGATTACTCAGTACTCAAGTATGATCCAAGGATATACAGAGAATTGTTCCTAACCTTTTAGGAATCATTTAATTACATGAGAAATTTCATTGAAAAAGAAATTTTTGTACTAGTTATTCCTAGAAAAACTGTTTATGTAGGTTACACGAGCCTGTTTTATATTGGTGACCCTTATTTACACTTGCTAGGACACAGATAGCCATGTAACATTCAATTTGGAATATATTTTAAAAATATAATCGCCATTTGTTATTTAATTTGTCTAACTGAAGATTTCCCTCAGTTCACTTTTTCCATATGATACTCGTTCAATGGAAATTTCCGATAAAATAGGATCTTGTGAGGAGATTCAATGTCTGTCGAATGGACAGACAAATAATAGTATCATACCACCCACCCACCCCGCTAATTTAATAAAATATTCTTACCTCCAAAACCTCATTCTTAATTTTTGACAGATCCTCAATCAAATAACTGAAAAGTCCCGTTTCTGCAATTGCCTTGCTAAAGGATGGGCAACTGTCTGAGAAATTCCACACAATTTCTCTAATTGTCTTGTACACATAGACAGTTTCATCTCTGTTTTGATCCTGGACCAACTTGCCAACGACACACTCATAAAACTCAAATATTAGTTTTGGAAACCTGAAATATTTAAAGAAAGAATTTTGTTTTCTGATGGATTATGAAAGATGCAGATATATGTATTTTGAGTTTTCACATCTGTTACTTCAGATCAATAGAGAAATGAAACGATTATTTTTATATGTCTTGTCTAACAGGAGTGGTGTTTTGTTTTTAACCCAAGCATTGAATATAGATTTTAATCTTTATTTAAATGTCAAATATGGAGATATGTGTCAAAATGTTAATGTTTGATATTTTTCTATAACTGTATAAGTAGATTATAACTATATGTCCATTGTAACATTTATCCAAACAAACTTCTAATATGTATTGCAAGCATTTAAGATACTAACTGTCCAAACATTTCGGGATACTACAATAAAGGTCCTTGACAACGTTTGGTTTGTTGTTAAGTGTGACGTCATTCTACACTTAACTGACCAGCAACTATTGTACAAGTATTTTTATTGTGTCGTCATTTCACAGCAAAATGATTTTGCGTACAATACAATCGAAAACTGAGATATAACAGAAACAGAGAAAAAAGAAAGGGTTATTTCCTTAACATTTTCTAAAGTAAAAAGACACAGGAAAATCACTTTACCAAGCATACTCTGTCAAAACTTGAAGCATTATAAAGAGACTTTTGAGTCTGGACAGTAATTGCTTCTGATTCTTCTAGTACAAAATTCCTTCTAAACAATACAAGAAGGTTTTAGCATATCGTTTTGGCAACCATAGGAGGAAATTGAGAGATAGAATGAAAGAAAATAACAATAATATAAGAAGCAGAAGTAGAATGTTGAAGAATATAGCCTCCCCTTTTAAAGGATAAATCAATCTGAATAGTATGCGAATGTCTTCATTATTATCTTTGCTTTATAAATAACATACGACAGAGACATACAACAAATATTCTGAGACTTTTCGTCTGCTCTGGATTGCTATGTCGTTTAGTGTTCTACGGTACAGCAGCATAAAGAATATGAATATTATCGAACTACAACAACTCAATTATTCTTATATAATGCAATGTAAATTAATAATAAAATTAAATAATGGATTTTCAAGTATCGAAGATGTTTTACTACATTGAAAACAGAAACCGCCATATTTGTCTTTCAAAGGCAAAACGATGTTCTAGGCTTGTGTATTTCTGTAAGGATACATTTTGGCAAGTGATATAACAGTTTCATAATCGTAATAAAGGGGATTAAATATAGATCATTGTGAGGCATAAGCCTGAGGAAGAAAAAATGAGTATTTATTACACCTATCCTTATGATAAAACCATGCAGAAATTGCAAAACTAAATGTTGGACAATAACTATTATGTATCATGACCTTGACACAATTTCTAATTTAATATCCCAATATAATTCACTCTTGTGAGTGTAATGCTTTCTCTCTAGTAATTTTTTGAAATGTTAAATATGTAAGTTACATACCCTTTATCAACAAGGTGCTTTCCCATAACCAGTATCTGTTCTTCATTAGCAAACTTGTAAAAGTTTTCCAGTACATGCTGCATTAGGGAATTGCGCACTTCTTTGAAGTAAGCTTCATTATGAGCATCAGTCCATTTTTCCCGCTGACTTAGAATGGTGATGCTGTGCTGAAATGACTTCAGAACTGTCTCCAGCTCTAGAGAGCTTCTAACAAGGGCTTGTACAGTCTCCGCGCGAATGGTTGACATTTTCTTTATAGGTCCACTTTTTGTTCTAGATTTAGACATTTTATTTCCTGCGTACCCGAGTTTCTTGCACCTGATACGTATCCCTCAGACCCAGACTCCTGTTTATTAATGACGTTATGTTGATTCCGAATCCTTCTTGATATAGTTTCTGCAGCCAACTCTTTATTGATATATGGTTTGACTGCAAGGGTACCCTAAACTGGCTTTACTTTGTTAATTGCAGCAGAATTGCTAGTCCCAGAACACATCAGTCACTTCATCTGAAAATATATGAATTTACCCTGAAATTAGCCACATGTTCATTTTAAGAGAACTAATTAATAAATATTAGTGTACAAATGTTCATATTATCATACAATGATATGACCTTTACTCGACATATTTCAAAAATAATTCTAAGCATCCTTTTGCGAAATTGTTTTCCTTCATTTCCAGGAAATTTTACAAAATATATGTAACGCATACATAATTACAAAGGAACAATCTTTATCAATTTTCCAGTTTGTCGTCCTCTCTTAATTCTAATTTGAATCAGAAAGTTCCCAAAATTATCATGTGGGAACAGTGATGCCCTTCATTAGATGTCACTGCAAATAAGTCAAGCATGTTTAAAACACCTTATTCGACACCAAAACGGTGTATTGTAACAATTGTCCCCTTCATGAGATGTCAACCTGTTTTAAGTCCTACCTCTTACTAAAGATGCGATGTCTGTATGAAAGGTAGATTGCAGTATCATCTTTCACATTTCTGATAATCATATTTTAAATTACGCATGAAAAGATGTTGACAAATGACAAAGAAATCAGCACCTTCTATTGAAAACACTACTATATCGTTATTATTATTATTATTATTATTATTATTATTATTATTGTGATTATTATTATTATTATTATTGTGATTATTATTATTATTATTGTGATTATTATTATTATTATTATTATTATTATTATTATTATTATTATTATTATAAGTATCATTGTTATTATTATTATTATTATTATTATTATTATTATTATTATCTTTAAGCACTGTACAACAAAATCATAATTACGGGTATTTTGTGTTCTCTCTCTCATCAATGTTCCACACAATATTACTATATCGTGCTCATTGTAATCTTAAAACAAATTTAATGATCATAGACTTAAAAATACACGGTGATCTTAGCCTAACTTATGCTTTAAATCAATGTCTGAATTAGTCAGTTGCTCAACTCGCCAAGATCAAACAATAGCCATTTAATGTGAGCAGCCTGTGATAAATAGAAATTGAATGAAACGGTATATTGCTATTCCTTGTGAGTCAAACTCTCACCGCCTTCACAGACTCGTTTTGTATATTGCATGACCCATGACCGTAACGAAATGGGATGCAACTCGAATATATTCAAAAGATTAACAGTTGGTCTTCAGAAATTGCTTTTTATGTGTGTGATTAGGAATTTTAACTTTAAACTTTTTTTCAGTCATGTCGCTACGATGTATGCAGTGAGGCAGTTTATAGTGATGTCTAGCACTGAGGCATCATGCCGCAGACATGTTGCATGATGTCCCAACCAGTCACGTTATCCTGACACCAGGGCGACCAGTCCTAACTCTGCCCTTTTAATGCTGAGCACCAAGCATGACAGCTGTTAGTACCATTTTTGTAAGCCTTTGGTAACTTGACAGGGGATCGAACCCACGACCTCCCACTTCCGCGGCGGACGCTCTAACCACTCGGCCACCGAAGAGGTCTAGAGATGGCTTTGAATCACAGGTAGATAGATGATGATATCAAATATAGGTTTGTCCTTTTTGCACTAAAAGGTAACTTTCATTTCTTCTGAGATAACACATCTACTTTTGCCACCATCCAGCATCGAGTTCATTCGATCATCCTGAAAAAATGCAAAGCGTCTGGTTTTCGAAGCTTTCATGTTGACACATGTGAGTTTGACATTCTTTGTAAGTGGAGCACGCTAAGTACATCCGAGATATCAAACACTTCAACATCGGTTCAAATAATATGCCTATATCTAAACATTGCCTTGTTCATCAAATAACAGAAGTGCTGCATTTGCATACTTAGAGCGGTCAAAACTGAAAGCAAGAAGAAAACATAGTTTAGTTTTAAAAAACCACATAACCTCTCAGGTTGACATTAAATACAGGGCATTTATATAGGAAATGTGCCAGGGAGAAATTATATAGTGGCCGTTATCCCCATTGTGTATAAAATTAAATTGCAACATAAAATAATTTTAAACAAAATTCCCTTGAAGCGACTGACGTTCTACTGGCCAAAGGATGATCCAGAAATTCAAGATAAAATTATTTCTTCTTTCAACTGCAATTGTTGAAACTCAAGGGGTAAGAAGACGTCATCAAGTGTATTTTGGCACAAATCCCATTAACCTTGGTCATTGTTCGATAAAAGTAGCGATAACAAGGTTTACAAGATAACCACAAAGGCAGTCACATTGCATGGAAGATCGGCATCATTTTCATTTGTCACCATCTAGACACGATAGGAAACCTTCTGGTGAATATCCCATATGAATATTGTGTTTTATTTAAACGAACATTGATAACAAGATTATTTTCAAGATGCTTACAATGTCGACATTGATGGATCTCATACGCCTATTTCATTTAGGACCATCCAAATGACTTCTAGAAGGAGTAGCAATAGAGACATTTTAAAGCCTCCAAAGCGTCATCTTGAATGTCACATCAGCACTGTTTTTTTTAGGATTAGATACTATACGATCTTCTGGCAGTACTATGTGTATATCTAAGTTCAGTTTAGGTGGAGTGGCGATAACAAAATTTGAAAGAAAGCTTCGAAGTTGGTCTAGTAGACTGTTAGATAGGCATTTGCATTTATGACCAGCTCGACATAAGAAGAGTTTGGGGAAAAACAATTTCGATATGACCATCCATTTAGAGAGAGTATAAATAACACGATTGTCAAGACTACATCTGTGGAAAGAAAATATGAGGCCAGTATGACACCATTTTCATCTAGGGGCAACTGAACATTTTGCACCCAAATTTTGAGATGACGTTACATTCAGGAGGAGTAGATATAACAATAGTTGTAGGTAAGCTGCAGTGATGGTTTTGATGGGTGTCATTTCCATTTAGGTCCAACTGGACACATGCAATCCTTTTGTTGAAATACCTGTTTTGATATGACTGTTCTTTTAGAAGTAGTAGCGATTATATTGGATGTTCGAGGGGTACCATTTTCAATGGGATCAACTAAATCACAGACATTTGTGGTAAAAGCCCCATTTCGATATGACTTCGGTTCAGAATATGTAATGATAACAAACGTTGCATGAATAATATCGTGGTAGTAATACTAGATGTTAGATCGACACCTGTGTTGTATATCAACTATATATAAGAAAGAGTATTTTATTGAAAACACCATGTTGATGTGACCACTAAGATTTTCTAATCGGACAGATAGTTGGGCATATTGGATGTCCGGGCAGCGTGAATGTCCTTTTTTGTTCATATACCAACATAGGAAGCGGATTCCTTCATCTTTGGTTTGTCATGACAAATGATTCAGAGAGCTCTCATTGCTCTATTTTTGAAACAGACAATTTGATGACGAGCTGTTGTAGATGATTGTTTCGGCTGACTTTTTGCAAAAGGATTGCCTCAAACTTAAATAATTAACTGATCACAATTGGTGTTTCATGTTTTACCTATGCAATCGTTACTGTAAACATAAAACGTTCTTGTGAAACGTTCACACATACCCAACACCGAATTAATAATATTGAATTAAAGACAACACTACTAAAAAGCTGACAGACAATGAGGAATTTTCAAAAGGGAAACATTATTTTACGGGAAAGGCGGGTAATTATGGTTACATCACTTCGTCAGCTGCAAGTACACATTCGATCTCTATGATATCCTTCAAGTAAACATAATATCGACCTCAGTTGAATTTCGGCCTTCCATTTCTTTTTTAATGTTATAATAAATACTGAGAAAGTTCGAGAAAGAAAAACGGAAGCAATGGAACATAAGTACAATCAGTCACGTGACGGGTTAAAGACAGTTACATGGCGGTTATGATGTCATTTGCATTTGATCAAGTATATTTCCAAATAAAGCCAATATTGAGCGGTAAAAGTCAATTGCTAAATGATGCTTCAAGATCTACACATTTACAAAGAGCGTGTAAAGATTCAAGTGAAATGCATTGCAAAAGAAGTAGTGCATCTCAAACGGCTTAGACGTTTTAGTGGTTGGAATCTGACTGGAATAAAGAGGCCGATTATTTTTTTTTTTTTTTTTTTATGGTTTAACGCCATTTTTCAGCACAATATAGGCTGAAAAAAATATGGCGGCCAGTATTAATGGTGGAGGAAGAAACCGGACAAACCCCGGAAAGAACCACCGACCCACGAGAAGCTACTGGCAAGCTTTCTCACATAACTACATTTGCCGAATCTTAGACTCGAACACACGCAGACAGAGGTGAGATGGCAGTGGTCCGTAACGGACAGCGCTTTAGACCACTCGGCCACTAGGCCGATTATTTAAAAATGTTTCAGAATATACAATTAAATGAGTCCTGTCATTTTTTTTGTTGATGAACTTAGATTAAAATAAAAATTATATTTGTATATTCCGTCCCCCCCCCCTTTCCAAATCTAAACTGTCATGTTAATTATCCTCCACAAAAAGTAGTTAACGCCCTTAAAAGGCAATTTAAATTTATGGTCCAAAGGAAGCTATACTTACTCGTCTGTTGGTGTTTGTTCTTATGATATTAATGTTGTTGTTGTTATTATTAATAATCATTATTTTCATCATTAATAGTAGTTGTAGTAGTAGTGTTACTGTTTGATACGTAATCCACCCAAACGCTGCATGAAGAAAATCTGTAATGCGAGCTTTCACGGTATGAATATTTTGAAAATATTGCTTTCCATACACGTCTCAGTAATACTCAAATGGGAAATCGAACTTCTGGTATGTTATCTTATAAGCACATTTAAAACCTTAGGAATAGCAATGATTTTATTAATTAATTATTGTGAATATAGATGACATAGGACAGTTCCCAATATTTGCTCAACTTATATATCCATGTTTTATGCATTCTTTAAATTCGCTTGATACCTTATGGTTTAATTTGTCAAAAGCAGCCTTTCAGTATACTAAATAAGATAACAGACCTTTCTGCACAAAATACTATAGCCAGTCTATTGCGTTTAGAGTACCCCTCAATTTGCCCCGAAGAAAATTATGCAGTACAATTGATTTAAAGTTTGGGATTTCCTAATTTTGAATAGTTAAATACATGAAGGTCATTCAATTATTCAATGACAAAGAAAACAAAAGGCATTAGAATTGATTTCCGAAAATGCATTTTTCTGTGAGCTCAGATATAATGCATTACTATCTAACATTACTCAAAGTGTCATTTTAAATAAACACAAATGACCATGCATTGATATTGGTCGCAAAGACAATTCACGTTTGGAATGATATTCTCCTTCGATCATATATGCTATAAATTCGTGTCAAAACGCTATACAGTCAGTTATCACAGTATCTCTTGTATTCATTTACATAAAACAAAGACCTCTTTATGCATCGATGCGAGGTGTAAAATCAGCGGAGACCTGCTTGCGCGTTAAATAGAAAAGAATTGAACCCATGTTTAGTCAGACAATAGGCATAGGAGGAAGCGACAACATATTACATTTAAAGTTGTATTGGTTGTATTTGTATTCGATATATCAAGATAACATAATGTGAAGATAAATCAAGCATTGCCAGAGAGAGAGAGAGAGAGAGAGAGAGAGAGAGTTGTTAAGTAAATACGAATAGTCTTTTTCTTATTCTCAACAATGAAGATGTAAAATGGGCTGGATGGTACAAGTGCACAACTGGATGTCAGTCCACTCTAGAAATGCATTTCAAAATAAATAAAAGATATATATAAACAAATTAGATATTAACGTGTGAACAGACATACACATCAACCCGATGTGATCAATAATATTACGGACCAGCAAATCTTAGGATATCATTCTCACGAGCATTATCTAAACAATTTTGCTTGGAAATAAGGATTTTGTTTCGCTTTCGAAAAATCTAATACCCGTTGTTCGAGGTTTGTTGGCATCCGTTAGTCTAAGGAGTCCTCACATGCGATTTTTCTAAAACATACTCGGGATCATTTGCCGACATACTCCTCCCCCAACGTCACATGAAATAACTGGTCCATGTACGTCGGAGGGATGGCGGATGGATGCCCAAAGACCTTTTTTTTAATCCGGAATTTGCCTCTGGCAAAAGGTCGATCGGGCGCCCACGCCTCCCTTTCAAGGATGTCTGCAAGCGCGACACCAAAGCCCTTGTCATTTATGTCAACACCTGGGAAGAGCTTGCTCTAGACAGGCCGAGCTGGCGACATATTACTCTGGTTACTAGTTTGAAAGCCGGAGAGAGCAAGCATGAAGCAGCTCCAACACGAACCAGACTCAACTTTCAAGAGCAGCAACTTCCGAAAGCATTGCTACTACTGTGTTGGGCTACATAGTCGCTATAGACGCTGCACAAGCACCAACCGGGACATCTCTCATGGGCACACATCTCTAAAGACTAACGAATGCCAACTAAAACAGTACACCCATGCTCTCTCTCTCTCTCTCTCTCTCTCTCTCTCTCTCTCTCTCTCTCTCTCTCTCTCTCTCTCTCTCTCTCTCTCTCGCTCTCTTCTCTCTCTCTCTCTCTCTCTCTCTCTCTCTCTCTCTCTCTATATATATATATATATATATATATATATGTGTGTGTGTGTGTGTGTGTGTGTGTGTTTCTGTGTGTGTGTGTGTGTGTGTGTGTGTGTGTGAAGAAAAACACTCTGGTTTACCTTATTGATAGAGATCGTGTATACCATAATGGACAATTCCAATAGTTAGATTAGTAGTGTTTGTGTAGATCTTTCTGCATTCATTCCCTTGTTCCATGTAACAGAAACTGTACCATGTCATCTGTGATTCAAGTTTCAAGACTGATGAGCAAAGCTGATGCACGTATCTAAACCCAAGGACCATCTAATACAGAATTTACTTACTGTGCTTTCATACATGACTCATTTACAGCCATCATGCATCAATCGTGTAAAAGGATGTAGCCCCTATCTCCAAGTTTTGATTCCAAGATATTTTGTCAATGTTTTATGTACACAAGGGACAGCGTTCTTAACGTCCTTCAAAGATGAATTGATTGCAACAAAGGTGTCATCTGTGTAATTGTTAGATATTTACTTCCTTTTTGAAGTCGAGTAGTCAACAGCTATTGTCTTCCTGCAATCATTTGAACACAGTGCAGTAGCATGGTTGATAATTATAACAATACGTCAGGGATCCAATACCTCGTGAAATCCTACATTGACATATTAATAATGCCGTATTGATATACTTCGTCCTATAACGCTGCATTTAAGGTATCACGGTACCAATTGTTTTTCCATTGACCTCAATGTTAATTTTTCGCGACATAAATATATTTTCTATCCTACTTCTGCATGCACGTCACACGCTGTCACAGAGAACAATCTTAGGTTGTCAATGTGGTTAGGACAAAACCAGATACTCCATGCCATTTAAGAGAGACAACTCTGCTGGAACTAGACAGAGGTAAGAGAAATCTATTCTCAACAGACCAAGTTTCACCCATGTGTGCCCCTTTTTAAAGAAATCATAAAAAATACAACATATGAACTAGATATTAATTAACATAATCTCAAATGTTGCCAAGAGGCTTACCTTTTTTAAAGACTAACATAATGTACAACTCTTACATAATGCACCAATCACAATTAGTTTTGTTGTTTATTTCTGAATGCAACATCCGCCTGACTGGGGTTGTACAATTGGTACCGTTATACCTATAGCCAATAGTTTGTATGCATTGTACATTTAAAATTCAAATATCATTTGTAATATCTCTGAGAAATTTACATAAAGTTTAAATGATAGAAAATAAATATTAGGTAAAAATAATTCTGAGCCATTTATATACTGTGAGCAAATCTCTTTTAACAGTTTGGAGATAAAATAATTTTTCAGATTATCAACTTCAAGTAGCCTTATTTATTAGCTGAAAATTTTGATAAAATTTTTTTTTGAAAAATCTTCCGCACACGTCCACACTTTGACACCATATAAGACAAGTGAAGCATTTACATACTATGTTTAAATACCTGGCCCAATCACAGCCAACTGCAGTCAATGTTGTAGCCCCTAGTCCCTAACTCTTGTAAAAGTTGGCACTGTTAATTACTGCATCAATAAACACAATTCATTATGTATGTCATAAATGATAACAACTGGAACAAAGATGTTGCATTTCGCAGGACTTTGATTTTCACTTCCTTCCTCATAGTTCTTATTTACCGGTAGAGAAGATACGAATAATTTTAGCCAGCTTGGTTGTCAGGCATAGCTTAATTTTCTTATCAGTTGTGATCAGTTTTGATCAATAAATTTATGTCTTGAAAAAATGTTATTCAATATTGTCTCAAGTGCTCTTCACTTTTCTGAACTGCTTTTTCTAGGCCGTCGGGCACGTATGTTGTGAGAGTGTTCCCTTTTACATTTTAAAGGCATAATCTCATGCATCAGACACGCTATAAAAACGCCTCTGAATGATATTGACGCCCCAGAAAGACTTATTCGTTGTGCTTGTAGCCTGCGGGAGAAATCCATGGATGTGCCTCTGACTCAGTTTCCACAACTTAATGAGTTTGTGCATGAACGAACATTAGTATCTTATATTCCCAATAATATTTAGTCACATTGTGACAACAAACTCGCAAACAAACTCAATCTATACTACCTAACAGTGACTACACTTTTATATGTCGCAAAGACATATTATTTAAACAAATTTGTTAGGGATTTACGACATGTACACTATGTACTAGAATATTGGTATAGTTAGGATTTGTTAAAGAAAATTCTACGACTTATTATTTGATACAATTGCAGAGGTGGCTAACACGATATTGGTTATAGGCTGTCCATTAGTATAACTGGACTGAATTTGAAATAATTACGGCTAGGGCGTTCCGGGGCGTAAACGACATCCATATACGACAACGGCTGGCTTTCCGGGATCTTTTCCTCCTATTCAACGACCGGACTCCAAAAAAAATGACGATATGAGAAAACTATTTTTTTTTCTCTCGTCACCATTTGGTGCCATTGCACCTCTAGTACAGTACTTCTGATTGGTTGATAGGGTTGAGTGTGTGTTGGGTCTATTCCCACTCACCCAGGGTCTTACATTCATGTCATTAGCCACTTTTAGTGGTATGACATGACGACCGAAATTAACAAGCGCACCTTGTGCGTTAAATGCCCCTGGGGATGTGGCACCATTCCTTCTCCACGGGAAAACCAACCATCATATTAAAATGATGGTTTAAACCAGTGAACATATGACCTTTATGGCCGGTTTCACTCTAATTGAAATTCATTATTTATTTAATAACTAGGTCAAACGTCAATATAGAAATAGTATGTACCTCTCCTTCAAAAAGTACAATTCACCTAAACTAAACGACCTTAAATTTGTTTGGCAGACGCAGAACTTAACATGAGAGACAGGTGGCCATGACACAATGTTATTATAAAGTATATCACTTTACACAGTATGCAGATACATGAGATCACTAACCAACCAGTTCTCACACAAAGGTCAAGGTACCCAGCCTCTTTGTTACACATATAAAAAGCTTCCCTCATATGTGTAATGACTAAAATTGATGCAATAAGCCAATCTAATACCAAACATATTAGATCACAACTTCTAATTTGTTATGTTGTTTTGGGGGTGAAAATTAGGAAATAAAATACCAAAAAATGCCAAAGATAAACATTAAGTGAGTCCATTGGAGTTAAAAACAGGAGGAGATTGTGTATCTAAATTGGAGATGTAGCTTATGATCAAGGAATAAATGGGGACCAACGCAGCAATGAGAAAAATGAGAAGTGAAAACTTGATGACCTTACCTTGGACAATATATGGAGGCAGTGACCTATAGGTCCAAGGACAGTTCAAAGGCACCTGTGCAGTAATATCCATTATAGGCACCACAATTTGAGGTGAATTAGTGTTCATTCCTATCTATTATAATAGGGTAAATAATGTAAATAATATAGACGCACATAATTTATTTTCTTCTACATAAGAAATTAACAATAATGGCAGAAAAATACATAAACAAAAACAAAACATACTTCATCAGTTTTTAACTTGCAAACTTTACTGTGAAAAATTATTGAATTACTTTTAGATACATTTGCATCAAAACTGAGGGCTAATATAATACTTCACAAATTTTCTGAGCTTGTTTATCTTGCAATGTTATGACTGGTGTAAGGAAGATAACTGAATGATATACTAAGATGTGGTATTTCATTTCCTCCAATATATTATCAATGTAATATAGATGAGTTCATGAACACGTCTATTAACTTCAATGCAATTACTTTATCCAAATATACATTACTGATAAAGTGAGAACCTAAAATTCAGTATTTTATATGTAGTGGATACATCAAGAGTGATGTAACTAACACTACACTAAATATGACAAGGCGGGAAAATGTACAAAAATGGACAAATAGAGCAGGATAATTGAAATCGAAATCGGAAGGAATACCATATCTTAAAAAAATTGTCTAAAAGTATTCATAACTGAATATTCTACACGATACAAGTGATTTATTTACAAGTGGATCTAGAGTGCCTTCCATCCATGATTTGTTTAATCTTTTACTAGTAAAATAGTCAATATTTGGTCAAAATAAACTATTTTATCGTTACATAACATATTTTGTTGCATGTATGATTATCTGAGAGCTGACTACACAGGCATAAAGTCATCATTCTACATATGTTAAAACTATAGTTACAAAAGTCCCCATTCAAAGTCAACTACTGCTAATTTCTGAAGATTTCATACATTTTATTCTTAAAAAGATTGTCAATATTTTACCGAAAATGTTCAACATCCATTTGTTTTCCTACATCAGTCTAGTACAGTTCAAACATGCCGCCCACATAAATGCGTTTCTATGTATACAATGTAAGGATGTTCTTCCCTATAGATATCACGGTACCAAATGTTTTTTTTTTTCCATGGACCTCAATGATAATGTTTTGTGAAATAAATATAATTTCTATACTACTTTAGCATGCATGTTGCACTGTCACATTGAACAATCTTAGATTGTCAATACGAGACCCCTTAGACAAGACAAATACCACATTTAATCAAACAAACTAATAGTGGTTATTTCAATTGAACATAAAGGAAATCAACAGGATTTATTAGCAGTGTCTATTTTGGATTTATTACATCATCATAACGAGTGGTGACAAGAGCACAATGTCCATGACGGATTGCATCACCTTCCCCTCTACTGTGTTCCCACGATTCTATTTCCTCCTGCCTTCACTTTCCGACTGTCTCGTCCTTCTTGAACTTCATATATTTTACTCTCTACTCGTCACTTAAACCTTTTGGACCTCACTCGAGACTTCTTTTCTTTCTTTTTTTTTTGTTGCACTAGTCCTCCGGACTTTCGAGTCCTCTCTCTCTCTTGGAAGCTATTTCCCTCGGAAGCTGTTTCCTTAAAGACAAAAGTTATCCCTAAATCACTATATGTACCACTTTCTAGATGTATACAAAATCTCTTAATTTACGTTACTCAGAATATATTCCATTCAGACACTGTGTAAAGTCTACCTACGGTAGTACATTGCCCTAAATTTCAACGTGACCTCTCTATCGAAAATTTACCGTATGCTACTACGTGTTCGATTACTATTACATAAAATTCAGAGCCGTACTGACTTCCAGATTATTTAAACATTTACAAAAGCAAATATAAAAGGTAGTTTTCGTTAACTTACGATAACTTATAATCTTCATCGTTCTAAGAGACAAAGGAAATTATTTCATATTTATTCATATAACCCAATAAATCTTAAACATATGAATATTTGGATCGCATGCAATAAGTTCTGCTAATGAACTAATAACTGCAAAATTAAAAGATCAATTGCATAGTAACTCTAGCATCAACACATTGTTATGTAATTAAATATGATAAATAGCATAGTAACTCTAGCATCAACACATTGTTATGTAATTAAAAAAGATAAATTGCATAGTAACTCTAGCATCAACACATTGTTATGTAATTAAATATGATAAATAGCATAACAACTGTAGCATCAACACATTTCCATGAAAATGATTAAACGGTCCATACTATGGAACCTAGTCATATCAACAAGTTGCATACAACAAACAATAAAAAATAGAATATTACTTGAAATTAAAATTGAGTACCTTAATGCTGATAACTTTATAACTTGTGTATCCGGCACCAAACATTGTTTTTTCTCGCAAGACAGACACGTGGTCCCTCACTTATTAAACATGGAAAGCATTATTTGTTTCTTAGGCTTCCCCGGGAGCCAAACTTCTCTCTCTCTCTCTCTCTCTCTCTCTCTCTCTCTCTCTCTCTCTCTCTCTCTCTCTCTCTCTCTCTCTCTCTCTCTCTCTCTCAGGAAGTTTCTGACAAAAGAATTTCTACCAAGGTTGTCACTTTCAAATGCCCATTTGTTCCAAGACGAAAGGCCAAGTTTCACTCGGTTATGCATAAGCAGTGGTTTCAAAAACAATTGCCTAAGAGAAACATTTGTTTCGTCAGTCAGAATATCTGAACTACGTTATATAACTTTTCAATTCAAAGAATGACTATTTCACACGGATCGGACGTTCAGTGTCTGTTTCCCTAACCCGTTTTAGAAAATCCCGTCAATTTCATTGAATCGGAACACTGACCGCTTTGAAGTTTCAGCACTGACATTGCATAAATTAGCACACTTTCAGTTTGATTTCATTGTAGTTGCACTTGAGGAATTTAAATCTTGTTAGCTAGGGTCATGGTCGAGTGTAAACCATAGTGAATTAAGTAAACACATAATAGTATCATGCTAAAATTCCAGCTACTCTCAATATTTCATCATCTCCATCTTAGCCATCACAACTGTGTATTGTGTTCCTCCTATAATGTGTAGCTTGAAGTACGTATTGATACGAAAATAGGTCCTTAAATGATTTTATGAAATGGGATGCAATATCTTTATTGTCTGCTTATGTACGTCTTTACGACAGTTTGTTTAAATTTACATTTGCCGTTAAAAGAACGTGTGCATTTCTACTGACAAATAAGAAGATTTAAAATATCATTGTTAAATTCATAACTTTGTTTCAATTACTCGATTGCTTTTAAATTTATTTCTTCGTACACAAATTAGAACAAGGGATGGTTGGAACAATCGTTTTTGTTTTCTTCATATTTATAACCTGTTACAACTGTGGTGTTAGAAAGGATTAAGTCTGACAGTAAGCATCGTCAATATGCAAAACGAACAAATTACGCATTCGATAATAATAATAATAATAATAATAATAATAATAATAATAATAATAATAATAATAAAACCACATATTATTAATGAGGAATATGTATAACAATTTACAACACCTAAAATAATATGACTACAAAATACAAAACACCGTGAAATTAGAAAACAAAAAGTGCTGAAAATATTTAAGGTAGGAAACATTAAGTTTGTTCTTGCAGGCGAAACGGTGAGTTTTAAGAGCACTCTTAAAGGGGATCACTGTCTTTGTGTCTAATTTCAATGGACAATTCATTCCACGTTGCTGGGCCCTGGTATGCAAAAGGATGACTTCGTTTTCATAGTGTGAACGATAAGTATACGATTATCAGAAGAGGGGCGTATGTATATTGCTGGTGTATACACATGGATGAGGCCAAATATGTATGTTGGACTGGAGTCCGTCAGTAAAACGTACCACATTGAATAATAATAATAATAATAATAATAATAATAATAATAATAATAATAATAATATTATTATTATTATTATTATTATTATTATTATTATTATTATTATTATTAGAGGGGCCCCGAGTGGTCTAAAGCGCTTTCCGTTACGAATCACTTCCGTCTCACTTCTGTCTGCGTGGGTTCGAATCTAAGATTCGGCTAATGTAGTTATGTAATAAAGCTTGCCAGTAGATTCTCGTGGGTCGGTGGTTCTTTCCAGGTTCTACCTCCACCAATAATACCGACCGCCATGTATAGCCTATCCTGTGCTGAAAAATGGCGTTAAACCATAAAACAACAACAAAAAAAGCATTATTATTAATTCAGCTCAAAGTCCATCTGAAATCCTTCAACTAAGAGATAGGGTATGGAGTGTAAAACTTTCTCTGTATGTTCCAAACTGTTAAAAATGGTTTGCGACGTAGCTTAATTACGATCTTGAGAGTATAGATGATTACACAAAGATCAGTTTGGGGCATTAACTAAAAGAGATAAAAATGGAATACTTTGAATCAAATAAATTATTCAACAACCAATACATCTAAATAGTGCTCAAGGAGTTGTGAAAAGATTTGATACTGAAGAAAGGTCAATTTACCACATGTGAATACCCTGTGGAGGGAGACAAGAGACACTCAAGCATATGAAAAATATTCAAGCACTGTTGCGACGTAGATGAAAACATCATCAATGCATAGCAGATTCAAAATAATATTGGACTAAATTGGTAGTGATAAAAAATATGTTTCTACAGAATAAAATGGTGATGAAAATGGGTAGTATTACAGGAATCAAACACAATTCTAAAGGCAAATAAAACAACATGTGATAGTATGGCAAAACTTTCTAGAGATTACAGAGGCCAAATTACTTACACCTGTATAAGTAAATGTATGGGTGGAGTAATGAGCTTGGGTCTATTTTTTTTTTACCTTACTCTCATAATACTGTCATGTTAGTGGTCACATCTACATTATTCGCTTTAAGGACAAATTAAATATTGCAAGAAGTTTTTTAGTGAAAACCCTTGTCCATAAAACAAGACTTAATCCTTTCTAACACCACAAGATGGTTACAGATTTTCAAACTTGCAATCATGCCATTTGTATGGTTGAATATGATAGGCTATCTATTTGGAAGTGTAAATGTAGCTATACTTTCATGATGACCATAATGCCATTTATATTTGAATCTGTTGAATGTTCATTTTTAGGATGAAACTTAACACAATATCGATTTAACCATTTATTTATGAAAAGCTATGAAGAGATTTTCAAACTTGCAATCATGCCATTTGTATGGTTGAATATGATAGGCACTATTCTGTATGTTCTATTACATATCGTACGAAGGTTATCTGTCAGTACAGCTATTTTTTAATGGCGGCCATGTTATGGTCAGAGAGGCATCAGTTTAAAAGGAACAGCCATTTTGGAGAAGTGATGAAACCAAGTATATAATCTCAGACCACAATAATCACACTCTTATAGTTAACCATAATCAGGAAGGTTATCCAAGGAAATTATGCCTTGTTTGCATGGTGTGTAAGTGACTAACGTGATTAGGTTACTGATTGGAATAAGTATAATATGGCTGACCTGAAACTATATGAAACCGGATAAAACGCTGTATATATTTGCTGTCCAAGTTTATATCATCACTATATGCAAAATGGCAAATTGTAAATAATCACTGACTCATTTCTATACTATTGAGTGAGACATTGGAGATGGACTATTCTGTAACCTAGGCAACTCTGTTGTAACTCTCGGTGCATTCTTTGTGTATTTGTACTAAAAGACTACTTGTGAAGTTTTGTTGATCATACATTAAAATGATGCTGATCTGATGGCCAGTATGTGAGCCACATGAAGTGAAGGTCAAGAGGATTAAATGTATGAATTGAAGTGTTTGCAAGAGGCATGATGATTGTCTTCCCATGTCTAAGTCATTTAAAGAACATGAAACAATAGAAGTTATAATATTCCGTTACTAACACTATTACACGGTTGGTAGACTGCCTACAAAGTGTTCAGGTTCATATTTTTTATAACGTGAACATATCACTTTATATGACTGATTGATCCAAATAAGCCCATGAAGTTATTGTGGAGTATTTTCTTTATTAATTGCCAGGGAAAACGTTTTTAACCCTGCTTTCTGGAATATTTTGTTTTCATGGAACATTTTTGGCTGCAATTTGTGAAAGGAAATTGGTAAAAATGGTCTCCTCTGTTTCAATATTGCCAAATTGTTATGTCATGTGTAACATCATTACATGAAAAATGCAAAAATAAAACAAAGAACAATAATAACAAATTACCAGAATTGCTTAGGTGATAACAAGGATGGGTGGGGTCAAAGGTGGTATATTTATAGTATGTAATCCCCTCAATAAACAGCTTGGTTTAATTGTAAACTTACTGAAGCAAATAAACCCACCTTTGTTTACTGAAGAATGTAGACAAACAGGTCTCCCCAACTGAAAGAACCTTATCCAACCACAGCATATTTACATCATATAAATATGTGATGCAAATCTGACTCAAAAAAAGAGATTTATTTACTTCTGTACAATGTAATGTTCAAAAATAACATCTTCCAAATATGCAATCGCAAATACATTACAGTAAATATGTGTATTTCTGAATCCAGGAATATTTCCACAAAAATATCACAACAAAGTAATGTTTAGTTGTGATGCACAATATCAATGTAAACACTGTTGCCGTGTTGTGTAGGCCAACTCAAACCGGTACGGTGTACCATCTCAAGCAATGTGATATCACACACATTATACAGTTTGTCTTGATAAATGTTTTGTCTTTTGTACAATGTTCTGTTTATTCGCATGGATGATTATTCTTTGATTTAAAGTCATCACAAATGTATAATATACTTTACTATTTCAACGTTGTTTCCAACTTTTGTTTTTACGCACAACGACATTCAAAGGTACAGAGTCTGTCAGAATATAAGAAATTATTTGTTCTTTTCTCTATCTATATAATTTCTACTGAAATAAAACAATGTGATAAATACAATTTCAAATGGGTAATGATTTAATATTAATATTGCTGTAATTTGACTAATCCCTATTTAAATAATTTTTCAAATGTTCAGAAATCTCATTTCCCTGATGATTATCATTCCTTTGTAAAAACCTTATGGTGATTTTATAAGCCTTTTGATATTTAGCTTCTCTTTCTATTTGATAGAGTGCATGTAAAAGTTCAGCTTGTTCCAAATTAACTGGGTCAGCTTACAACTGCGCTTTCTACATGGGATCAGAAACTCAGAGGGCTTTTTTGAGCTGATGCTGCATCCCTATCTGTGGTCGCATATTTTATAAGTTCACCCTGAAGAGCAACCTAACAATTTTTTTTCTCATTTAATACTCTGACAGTGGCTGAGTGGGCCAAAGAGTGAAACGTTTGCTGTACACTCTGAATGACCACATGGGCAATGCACATCCAAGCCTTAGCTCCAGTCCAGCAAAGGTTAGTTTAGATTCAAGCACTGATGTTAAATAGTGTGTCCTAGTTTCATATGAAATATCAATCAGCTTGCAAAATAATATGACCAGGGATTTTGTGACTCACAATGATAGTCAAATTGTATCTGCCGTCAACTGCAATGCTTTTTGTACTGGGTCGATTTTCAGCAATTCCAAATATAACATTTCAACCATCTTAAACTTTGAACTAGTACAAACAGGTCATCTGTACCGCGACGCATGCCAATACTATATGCACAATATTGTTCTGCCTTCCCAAATTTCATACAACTCTAGCCAACAGAGTATAGTATATGAAAATTAGAGCCACCATTCTCATGGATATCTCAAATTTAACTCACATGTTTAATACTCTCAAGGGAGTTTAAGCCATTATACAGAATCTGTGTGAATCTTATGAGTTACTGTAGGTATGTTTCTGGGCTTACAAAACATCTGGTGACGAATTCAGTCAAAACTCAATTGTGCATGGATGCGTAATCCAAAAATTGGATCTGCTTAAAATAAAACTGACAGCATGACGAATCAATATGCCCAGACTTGAAATAGTGGCCATGTGATAATAAGAAGACTTAAGTCATCGATTGATGCAACACATGGTAAATTGTTCATGTCATTCTAGTGTAAACTTATTAATTTAGTTCATACAACATATGCAATTAACTCCATTGCCTTCCAAAATTATAATTAAGAGCAACTTCATTGCAAATAAACTTCCTCTCTCTCTCTCTCTCTCTCTCTCTCTCTCTCTCTCTCTCTCTCTCTCTCTCTCTCTCTCTCTCTCTCTCTCTTTTACATTCATGCCAACCCCAAAAAGATCATACTAATATGTTAAAACACATACATCAGATTTTGTTGTCAGATGTTGGTTCTGTCCAATATTTATGCGGAATGGATAACAATATCAGTATATATAAGATGGGAGGCGTTAACTTTTATGCCATAACTATCTTTCATGTGTGGGAAAGAATTTAATCATGTTCAGCATGCCATTCATCTCTCTACATGATGCTTGACATGAACATTCTAGCTGATATTATCAACAGTTGAATAGTAGTCAGAGACTGTCTTTATATCATTTCGGATAACCTACTTACAGGTAAAGTAATACATACATACATCTTCTTGGTAGTCTCTCGAGTCGAGGAAGACAAGCTGTGCAATCTCATTCAACGGTGGACGCGCATGTGGCTCCGGAGTCCGAATGCCGATACGCACATGCTGTTGCAGGTGGATCATGGGACACCGGTGGTTGATGGTATCAGGGATACATACGTGCGACACATCTCACGAGTTGCAGCAAGACGCTGGTGGTGGTCAACCTAAAGGTGGAACACGCTTTTCTGGTCAGGTCTCGCCAATGCCTTCTGTCTTAGACAGCGATTTAGAGCTGGCGTTGTTGAAGGTCTGTCCATTTGATGTTCGTCGTGAGGTTGTCTTTGTCCCTCTTGTGAGGGCGGCCTTGGTTTCGGTTTCCCTGGGCTAGCTCGCCAAAGAACAACTCTTTTGGATTCTGCTTCGATCCATGCGGATGACATGGCCAGTCCAGCGAAGCTGGGCCCGGATTAGTTTGGCTTCGATGCTTGTTGTGTTGGCTCTTACAAGGACTTCCAGGTTGGTGATTCGTTCCTGCCACTTGATCCGCATGAAGGATCTCATGGAGCGCTGGTGGAATTGTTCCAACTGACTGATATGCCTTCTGTAGAGTGTCCACGTTTCACAGCCATATAGGAGAGACATGAGGACAACTGCATTGTACTTCTTCATCTTTGTTGACATGCATATGTCCTTGTGCTGCAAGACCTTGGTTCGGAGTCGTCCTAGTGTTTGACTGGTTTTTTGGGTCCTCGCAGTCGTCACTTTGTCCAGAGAGCCATCACTAGATATTGTGCTACCAAGGTACTTGAAACAGTCATCTGCAAAGAGTGCTTCAGTGATGAGTCTTTCTAGTGTCTTGGTTTTTGCAGCTAGGCGACGGATATCAAACACTGATCCATCCAGGCAATACCTAATGTAGATGCCAATGTCAATGTCCCGGATGGCATGGAACAGTACCTGTGTGAAGAAGAGGTTGAAGAGTACCTAAGCGAGTACACATCCCTGTTTGACACCATTAGATATGGGGAATTTCTCGGAGGGTTCACCGTCTGAGACAATCTCTCCAGTCATGTCAACGTGGAGGAGCCGGATGAGGTTGGTAAACTTCTGAGGACAACCAAGTTTCTTGAGTATTACCCACAGTGCGTCTCTGTTGACCGTATCGAAAGCCTTTGTCAGCTCTACAAAGACAGCATACAGATTCATGTTCTGCTCAACGCACTTTTCTTAGACTTGTCTCAATGCAAATATCATGTCAACGGTGCTGCGGTCTGGGCAAAAACCACACTGAGACTCGGGGAGGTTATCTTCTGACACTTCCGCAAGAAGCCTATTGAGCAAGATGCGAGCAAGTATTTTGCCAGCAATGGAAAGCAGGGAGATGCCTCTGTAGTTACTGCAGTCCAAACGTGTGCCTTTATATTTATAGAGGGTCACAATTGATGCATAACGGAGGTCGTCTGCCATCTCTTCTTCCGTCCAGATGCTGATTAGCACATCGAAGAATGCCTCCAGAGACTGCTCACTGAGAGCCTTGTACACCTCCGCTGGGATACCATCCTTTCCAGGTGCCCTGCCACACTTTGTTTGTTTAATGGCCCTCCTCAATTCCTCCATCTTTGGCGAAATATCCAGTTGGTTGTGCGTTGGCTGTTGGGGTATTTGGTCAAGAACATATTGGCTGACCGATGAGGGCAGGTTTAGGAGCTGATTAATGTGTTCTTTCAATCTTTCCTGAATGCCATTCTTGTCCTTTATTAATTTATTGCCATCTGCAGCGAGCAAGTGCGTAGAGCTGGACTTTGCTTGGCTGAAGATTTACTTGATGGAGTTGTAAAACTCTTTGGAGTTGTTAGTGTTGGCATAGCTTTGCACTTCATCAGCTTTCTTTTCCCACCAGTGGTCATGAATCTTGTGGATTTTTCTCTGAGCCTCAGCTTGATATGATTTGAAGCGGTCTTATTTGGGGATGAAGTTTGTGTCATTTTGCCAGTCCATAAATGCTTTGTTTTTTTCTGGCAAGCGGATCTTGAATGGCAGCGTTGTTCTAGGCAAAACAGTCTTGATGGCTTCGCTTCTTTGCACCCAAGGTTGCCATAGCTGCTTCTCTTATTATGTCCCTGAGCTCGTTCCATTTTCAGAGGCGTTTCCACATAACGGTTCGTTTGTTGACAGCTTGTCATCTAGTCTCTTCTCGAAATTGAACTGGGTGGAAGGCTGTTGCAGTTTGACAATGTTGAAGGCTGTGCGCACAAGCTTAGTACGTCTTAGGTGGGGAGGGGCAATGTGCAGCTGTAGGGCAGTTCTGACAAGTCTGTGGTCTGTCCAGCATTCTGCTCCTTGCATGGCCTTGGTGATTTCGACATACTTGGCATCACGGTGGCGTACTATTACATAGTCGATTAAGTGCCATTGGCGAGATCTGGGGTGCATCCAGGTGTTCTTGTGTTTGTTCGCCATTCTGAACATTGAGTTTGTGATTAGGAGGTTAAATTATGTGCATTTGCTGAGTAGGAGCAGGCCGTTGTTGTTCATTCTGCCGACACCGTGCTTGCCAAGCACACCTTTCCATCGACTATAATCGCAGCCAACACGGGTATTGATGACCCCCAGTAGTATGATCTTGTCGTCAGCTGTAACTGAGCTAAGTACAGAGCTGAGGTCCGTATAGAACTGCTCGATGGCTTCTGCTTGACTCGATAGGGTAGGGTCGTATGCACTGATGATTGTTGCATGGCGTTTGTGGCTGAATGGTATTCGCAATTTCATTAGCCACTCATTGATACTAACAACAGGCATTTCCGGAAGCTGCTTCAAAAGACTTGATTTGATAGCCAGGCCGACTCCATGGATCCTGTCCTCATTTAGGGCTTTTCCTTTCCAGTGTAGCCGCTGGCTAATAATAATAATAATAATAATAATAATAATAATAATAATAATAATAATAAATAATAATAATGAGGACTTTGTATAGCGCCTAATCCGTCGAGGCTCTAAGCGACTGACACCATCAATAATGATACGACTACACTACAGAACAACAAATGACAAAAACAATGAAATTGGAAAACATAAAAACACAATGAAAACATATAAGATACAAAACATGATTAGGTCGCTAAGTTTGTCCATGCAGTCGAAACAGGTGAATCTTAAGAGCACTCTTAAAAGGGACCACTGTGTCTTTGTGTCTAATTTCAATGGGCAATTCGTTCCACATCGCCGGGCCCGTGTGCAAACGAACGTTGTCCATATGACTTTGTTTTCACCTTGGGAACAATGAGTATACGATTATCAGAAGAAAAGCGTAAGGATCTAGCTGGTGTATACACATGGGTGAGGCTGGATAGGTATGTTGGACTGGAGTCTGTCATTGAAACATAGCACAGAGAACAAATTTTGTGTTTGATTCTGTATCAAATTGATAGCCAGTGTAGGGCACAGAGCAGTGGTGAGGTGTGCTCTATTCGAGGTACTCTAAAGATGATCCGTGCAGCTGTGTTTTGAACTTTTTGAAGTTTCTGGAGTAAATATTGTGACGAACCAGACAGAATGGAGTTACAATAGTCCACTTTTTACAGTACTAATGAACACACAAGTGTTTTAGTGCCATCAACTGAAAGATATTTACGAATGGAACTGATGCGTCTCAATTCAAGATATGCAGCCTTGCATATGTTCATGACATGTTGGTGCAATGTGAGAGTACTGTCTAGAGTAACGCCTAGGTTACGCACTGACTGTGAGAATTTAATGTTGGTGTTGCTGATATTTATTCTCTGAGGTAAAGGATGTGAATGAGAAAGTCTTTGTGTTGTGATCATAATAGCCTCAGTTTTATCATCATTAATCTGCAGCTTGTTACATGTCATCCATGATTTCACATCAGAAATGCACTTCTCTACTCCATGGATGGTAGCATCAACTTCAGTTGGGTGGCTAGACTTGTATATTTCGGTGTCATAAGCATACAATTGGTGCAACACTGGGAGATGATCTATGACACTTGAGAGCGGCTGAGTATACAGAATGAAGAGAACAGGTCCAAGAACAGATCCCTATGGAACACCACAACATACTTTAACTGGGCTGGAGTGTATTCCATTTGCAGATATAATTTTTGTCCTGTTAACTAAATAGGACTTGAACCACTATAAGGCTATATTCTGAATGCCAAATACATGCTGGAGACGGGGAAGTGATATATCATGGTCTATTGTGTCAAATGTTGCAGATAAAACATCCTGGAGAGTGAGGACTGTAATCTTTCCACTATCCCAAGCAGAGAGAATGTCACTAAATACTTTCAGAAGTAGTTTCAGTATTGTGGTAAGGGCGATATGCAGACTGTACTTTGCTAAAAAGACTGTTTGAATTCAAATGAGATGCAAGTTGAGTTAGAACAACCTTTTCTAAGATTTTTTATATGAAATGGAGATTAGAAACTGGGCGATAGTTCTTTAAATCGTTATGGTCCAGTGTTTTGTTTCTTTAGCAGTGTCTTTACGATGGCAGTTTTGAAAAATGATGGGACTTCCCCTGATGAGAGAGATATATTAATAACATCAGTTAGTGAAGGCAATATTGAGTCTAAGCACTCAAGCAGCAGTGATGTCGGAATTGGATCCAGTTCACAAGACTTTAGTACACTTTTCATCACGATTGTCCGTACTAAATCTATAGAAACAGGTTGAAATGCTCCTAACGGTTGTCGCTGAAATTCTGCATCATAACTGTATGGTGACAAATCAGTTGAAATTGTGCTGTCAAGCGAATCTCTAATGGTTTGTACTTTGTCATCGAAGACATTTGCAAATTGGTCTGGTAGGTCTAGTGGAGAGAAGGTTGTTGGAAGTGGTGTACATTTGTTCCTTGACATTAGTTTCTTAGTTATCTCGAAGAGCTCTTTGCAGCTGATACTCGCTGTGATCTTAGTACTGTAGTGGGATGATTTGGCTAAATGGAATATGTTCGTGACGTTCTTCTTTGCGGCTTGGTAGATTTGTTTATGAATAGTGAGTCTGGTGGAAAGCCAAAGCCTCTCTACTTTTCAGCGATGTCTTTAAACAGCGCAAAGCTAGTCCCTAACACTGCTATACCATGGACAACACTTTTTTATTGATACTCTGCATTTGGTGGCTAGGGCATGTTTTTCAAGCAATGAACGCAGGCAGTAATTAAGTTATTCTGCTGTTGGATGTAAGAAAGTTGTTAGGTTTTATTGGATGGCATGCATGAATTTGGTTCTATTTATCATACGGGGGTTTCTCTTAGTAGCAAATAGAGGTGGAGGGTTAAGGACTGATACATCGAGATGGCATACAATGCAGAGGTGATCCGATGCAAGTTCGTGTGATACAAGGGTGGATTGCAGAATATTTTCATCATGTCTATACAGAAACCAGTCTAAAATGTGACCAAGTTTATGGGTAGGTTGTTTAACTGACTGTTTAAGATTGAAAACATGAATGGTATCTAGGAGTTTTGACATGTATGATTTACCAGGACAGTCAGAGTGGAAGTTGAAATCTCCAAGAATAGTTAGGTTGCCACCTATCGAATTTCCATACTCTAGAAGATCTGGAAACTACTCCAAAAAGAGAGATTCAGTCAGCTTGGTTTTTTTCTAGTAGGAGAAGGACGGTAGAGACAGAAAAAATGGTCTGACCTTTGTTCCATTGTGAACGTTGTTTGGACTAGTTCAAACGATGTCTGGCAGAATTTGAAGGTTGTGTTGTACTTAAGGCATTTGATCATGGAATTATTTGTTATTACAGCAATTCCACCTCCGCGAGAGTTGCGGGGGAGTGACTTGATGGCTAGCTCAGTAAGAGAACCCTCCTCTGCGAAACTGGTTTCACTCAAGGCTGCAATGTCAATATTGTAGCGTAAAAGCTCCTTAGAAACTAGAACTATTCTCCTGTGGGGTGTTGCTACGTTCTCTTTGTCCTTGAGAGTACGGATGTCCCATGCTTTAATAATAAGTTTTTTTCTTCGATTATTTCGACCGCAGATATGGATGATCTTTCCAGCCGCAGTATGATGACCTGATCTTGATAAGGCAAGCTATTTTTATGTCACCTTTTATAGGCTTCTCCCTATTCAGGGTGAGCAGCGCCGTCCTAAAAAGGTCTGCTCAGTCACCTGGGTGCTGCCGAACTGTTCTGCTGCCCTGGATACAGAGCAAAACAACCACTTGTCCAAGGGCCGCCTACGTGCAGGTCTCTGACTACAACTCCCAGTGGTCATCTCCACCTGTTGGGTCGTCAGTCGCAAATCGCAGTAGGACTTTTGTAGGTGTAGGTAAGGAACGATGAGTGTGATGATGAGGATGAATGATAGGTGCACAACATAATCTGTGCGTGAAGGAGATTAAAGTAAAACAGCATTTACACAGAGACACCCTCACTCTCTCGGCCTTTGTAGTTAGAACGCAGTGGTACGAAGATTCGTCACGGCTGGAGACTACTTCAGCTGCATTGGATGGCTATGACGTCTTCCGTGCGTTGTCATACCCTACGATCTCCACAAAGCGTTTTCAGATTCACCTTCGTGGCCGTTGGATCACTCAGTTGATCTCTTCCGCCCAGTCTGCCAAAACTGGCCTTTCATGCAAGGATAGCTGGCTTTACATGCAAGGATACATACATACATACATACATACATGCATGCATGCATGCATACATACATACATACATACATACATACATACATACATACATACATACATACATACATACATACATACATACACAACTGTAATATATGGCAGCATATGTACATTTTCAATATCATAAGCCTCTGAAATTAGTATGGACCACTTGTAAATTAGATTTATACTGGCAACTTTTGTCACGTTTCTGAAGGCAATATTCTGGGTAGGCCTAAAATTGATATTTTTTAAAACTACAAATATTGAAAATATCCAAATTTAGAAAGGCATTCTAATTTCCAAGATGTCCAGGTTCTTTGTACTGAAAATAATGAAACATCTGATGCTTATGAAAACAAAATACAAAACTGCATCATGTATGCAATTTTTCCTACATGTATGTTAAATACATTAATCAATGTTTACTGGAAATCTACAGAGCTTGAATCACAAGCTTTGAGATACTTACAAAGAAACTGGAATAACATGAATGTCTTCTATCAAGCTAGAAACATATTTTTTAAAACTACAATAACTATAAAGTTCTAAAAATGATTTATTATTTTGTTTTGAGAGGTACATGTACATATTGTGCACTTCCAGGAGGACATATCTGGAGATCATTGCTGTAAAAACCAATTAGTACAAACTAGAGCATGCTCATTACAGCTAAATTTAGTTGACAAATATTCTGTACTTACCAAATAAACTACAGACCTTCTCTTTTTTAATTTAAATAGCATCCTCCGAGTTAGGGTGTGAATGGCAATCCATCCAAAGCAGTCTACTGCAGTGTTTTATATATAGCAACAGCATTCTAAATTCAACACATTTATATTGAGTCCAAGTGATATCCATCATCGTATAAAGCAGTATTATAACAAATCCAGTTGATTGTGTAGTTACATTCATGCTTATAAACCTTGAAAATAGCAAATGAAAACATATTACAAAATGGCATTACTCAGATTTGCAGAAGATATTGTAGGGGGCTGAAGAATGTCTTATGATTGTGCCATTGTAAATAACATTAATGTACAATTAATCACATTGATTCCATAATATTTGTGCTTTTCAAATAAAAATATTACCTTCTCACCTTCTTAAAAAATGTATAAGCCTATTTGCTCCCCTCTAGAAAAGGCAAATCCCCACAAGGCCACGTTTGTGCTGCTTAATGAGAGGAGGGAGCTTATAAGAGAAGGACAACTGTACTTTGTACATTCCCACCATAACCACTTAATTTGGCAAAAATGAATACCTCAATTTTTTTTCAAAAATGCTATGACTTTAAAGCTGACTGCAAATCCAAACTAGAACTGATCTAATATTTGAGGGCTAACAAAAAAAACATGTTCCTCTAGTCTGCCTGAAAAATACTGCAAATGAAAAAGGTCCAAGTCCAAACAAGAAGATGTTTCAAAATTCCTCTATTAGCTTGAAAATCCAATCAACTATATTCCCTAACTAAAAGCAGAAAAACTTTCATTGGCATTCCCCGAGTGTTTTGATAACTCATGGTAATATGATATTTGGCAAAAAAAGTCCATTTCAAAAATTTCTAAAATGTCTTAATAGAAATGAAACAGCTGTAATGATCTGAAAATTTATTCAGAATATCACATCCTTACAAGGCCACTCTTGTGCTGCACAATGTAAGGAGGGACCTTACAGGAGAGGGACAACACTATATTGTATATTCCCACCTAATCACTTAATTTGGAACAAAAATGAATACTTTTTTATTAAAAAAAATAAAATAATATTAAAGCTGATTGCAAATCCAAACTAAAAATGATCTGATATTTGTGTGCAAGCGAAACCACAGGTTTCTCTACTATGCCTGAAAAATACTGTATATGAAAAGGTGAAAGTCCAATTATGAAAATGTTTGCAAATTCATATAATGGCCTGAAAATCCAATCAACTATATCTGTGTAACTAGATGCAGAAAACATTTCATTGGTCTACCGCAAATGGCTTTTGATAATTCTTGGTAACACAATATTTGGCAAACAAGTCCATTACCAAGAAATTAAAATATGTCTTAATAGAAACTGACATGGGTTTAATGTCCTGAAACTTTATTCAGGATATACGAATAACAATGTTTTTATCAAATTGGATATGTCTACGATAAGAGGATTTTGCTTAGTCAAGTTAAAAAAGAAAGGCCATGGCCAAAAGTTTAAAATCGATGGAACATCCATTGAGTTTTTCTACATTTTAATACAAATATTAACATATTTTCCAATTGTCTAAATAAAACAATTTTTCACCCAAAAGAGTCCAAGTAAAGTTTTTGTTCTTCACAAATATGAACAAAACAGTTAAAATTACTAAATTGGCCCAGAAATCTAATTGGACCATCCAAGTATTAATACCGATTACCCTGAAAAATTGAATTACTCTTCATATTTGCATGACCGTACTTAAAAAAACTTTTTTGAAAAGTGTCAAAGTCTAAAGCTTTTAAAAAATCTGTTAAATTTTTTAAAAAAATTATAATGGCCTGATATTCTTACACTACCACTAAGTATGCCAAATTTTTTTTCACTACCCAGAAAAATCATGTCCAAAAATAAAGGCTTGTCTCAAACGTTTAAACTGTTAAGTGACAGCTAGATGAATGGATCATATGAAACTGATATGTCTATTTCCCCTAAGCATGGAAATGGGGCAAAGCATCAACACAATTTTTATGTTTTCATGTTTTCTCAAACAAACAAAAATACTGATCATGAACTATCACAGACAACTAAAACTGTACATCAGATACCAAGTATAATCACTGCATAGGGTACAACATGTGTAAAGGTCTATTATAAAAAATATTTATCCAAGAATACAATTTATATAAACTGTTGCCTATGGAACAAATTATATGAATGCTGATCAAATTTATATGATAAAAGTCAGTACAACATTTGCTACCGAAATAAACTGACTAAATTAAACTGACTACAAAGCAGCCAATGATAATGTTCTTTGAAATGAAAGCACATATTTAAATTATATAAAAAAGATGCAATTAAAAGAGGATAATATTAAATAGAAAGCAGTACTAAATTCAAAGCTATAACTAGCCACCATAAAAGAATCCAAGTTATGAAAATACCTGTTTCAAATAAAGCATAATGTATACAAGCGCTGATGAAAAAGAAATACTGTAAAAGCCTGTACATTTCCTACTTCAGCAAAATGACAGAATATAATTAAGTAAAAATATACAATGATAGAGTAGCATATAATTAATATATACCAAGAAGTATATTAAATTCAAAATAATACTTAATTTCATATATCACAGTTACATTATTTCCATCATCAAAGAATAAAATTTAAGAAAAATCACAAACACATCAAACTTGTCTAATGTATACGAATGACAATCAACTGTATATTATAAAAGTTTGTAGAACATTTGATACTGACATAAAATGACTGAATAAAATGAACTGAATGCATAAATGATGAAATTCCGTGTAATGAGATGACTTGTTTTAAATGTAGTAAAGTCATTTGCTAGCAAAAGGGTATAGACTAAATACAAAACAGTACTAAAATTCACTGATCACTTCATTAAAATCTAACTCTGACAAGAATATTAATCAACAGTAGAACTCTGAATAATACATATGCAAATATTAAACGTATTGTATGTCTTTTAAATAAATCCCTCTTTCATTTATTTGATTTCAAAATCAACAAGTGCATTTTAAGTCTTAAACATAAGGCACCCAGAAAATCAAAGTATAAGAAAAACACAGAAAGAAAGTGCTGTTTAATTTCAATGATTATATATTACCATAAAATATCAATGCTTAAATAATGAGGGTCTTTTTCCTCCAACATGGGGGACAAATCATTGTATAAAGAGAATTTAATTCCTCTGAGTCTTTTCTTTTGCTTTGTCTCATCACACATAATACCTGTAACTGTTGTTTCTGTAACCTGGTGTGAACAGTGTGAAATTGTAACATTCTTATTATCATTATCATAATTATTTTTTAATGCCAGAAGAGAAAAAAGGGCAGTTTTTGTCATACTGAATACAAACTTGCAAATTCTTAGAATTATTGTTTTGTTTAGAGTGAGAGGGAGCCCATTGTGCAAGTAATCCATAAAATAAAAGAATCAAATAATGAAATCATGGAAGATGAAATAGTCACATTCAGAAATAGACATAATTCTGTATCAATATATGAACAATGGTGATTTTCCTTGTTTTACAGTCAGGAGACTGGTTTACTTACCACACAATATGCACACTCTGAGTCACTTGTTTGAGTCACTACAACCTAAGAACTACATCTGATTAAGCAGCCTTGTTTTCGAACAAGTTCCATTTTTTTTACCTTAAACAGTCACAAATGTACTTGTTTATTTGGGAAATTTATGTTTAGTAATATCAATAAATGTGCAGCAATCGATATAAAATACAGGAGATAATTGTTGTGAATGACATCTTGGAGTTACAATGACCAGGTTAGTAAAATCAAACTGCATTTTGCCAGTTAAAAAGAGTTCACTTAGATGGGCCTATGCTCCACAACCTATAAAGTCTAATAAAATTACCAAATAATCATTATTTCTTAAAGCTGAATCTGCCAAACCTGCAGTTCTATATGTATTGGTGTCAGTTATCAACAAAAAAGTGGTGATATTAGGAAATTACACGCAAGCTTATCAATCGCATTCCCATTTTTTCTTTGGACGTTTTTGTTCCTTCTAACAAATCAAATCCTACAACTGCCCTCGCATACTGAACTTTAACTGAGGCAAATTCATAAATCATATTAATGTAGGCATGTTTCTAATTTTCATTCTTTATTGTCATCACTACCCCCACGCACCCACCACCAATCCCCCTCACACACACTAAAATGACACATTCTATATCAATGGTCTTAAGGCATAAAGTGACCAATTTTATTAAATGATTTTTTGGCGGAGGGGTTAAGATGTTTGGCAGACAGTATGTCATGCCCTTTTAAAATGGATGGTAAAACCAAAATATAAGATCTCTGTTTGAAGATGGTCATATAGCACACTTAGATATATTTCATTAACTTCTGAAACAAATTTGGAATGTTGAATTAATGCTTAATATCTTAGTGTGAGGATGAAAGCTCAGGTTAGCTTTCTATATTTTTGTGTATGAGATTTAAATTCAACATATTTCCAAATATATGTAATAATAAACTATTTAGCAATTATTAGATATTTTACTTACAAAATTTATTACTAAGAAAAAACTTTTTCTACAAAGTAATATTTTTAATTAGTAAAACTATTACTAGAATTTTGTTTTTATTAAATTAATCACAATGCGAAAGATTTAATGGCTATCAACAAATTTTCTTCTGGCATCAGTTGCAATTACTAGTACTTATTTTTCATTACTAACGAAAACAATCATTACTAGTAATTATTTTTCATTTATTAGTAATATTTTTCATTACAAGTAATTATTTTTCATTACTAGTAATTATTCATAATTACTCATTTATCTGATAAACTTTCTTACTTAGATTTTACTCATTTTGAGCACACAAAAAATACAATTTAAAATTGATAGCAATCCCTTTTTGCTGAGTGTAACTGCTGCAAAAAGATGATTGTTTGGACATGTCTTACTGTATTTTGACTTCATGGTATTCCATATGAAAAAATCCACTGGAGAAATAAGTAAGTAACCAGAGAAGATGGAAACTACATGATAAAACCTTACTTAGACGACAGTTACTATAGATAACATAGCAATATGCGGTTAACAAAATATCAAGTTGGTAATTAATAAGAAATCTATTGTTACATCATTGGTAAAGCATGCTTAAACACAGCTGAAGCACAATAAAAAAATGTCTAACAATATCTATCTATCTAACCAAACTAAAGTACAGAAAGCAACATTGCTATCAATATTTATATCATATTCTTCTTTTCTCTTTTTATCACAAAAGACATTTACATTTACTGATATTTTCAAAAGGTATAATGGCAAGAAAGTTCAATTTTTACAATAGTTTTATGATTTAAAAAAATGTTAATTTGCTACATCATGTGAAATGGAGACTCTCTCAAATTCTTGTTAATATTCACCCTTATGACTTATTTGTGATTTTTTTTTTAACCATATGCTCTACAAGAGCTGCTGGAGGACAGAAGATAGCAAGCAATCTTGTGTTACACAAATTAATTGAAATCCATCAATATGTACAATGCAACAGAACTTGTATGTAAATATTGTAGTCATTTTCTAAAAATTCACGCACATTTTCTAAATGTGCTTGATAGATACATGCTAATTCTAGGCTGACAATCATTTCTCTGTAATAAAAAAATATTGTTTACTTTGTTCACTTAAATTCCATAACTTTTACCAGAAGCTAGTTGTCCATTATTTCAATCAAGCTTAAGGAGAAAAGATCACAGAATAAGGTTCACATGATGAAATAAAGGTCCTTATCTGAGTCAGCATTAATATTTCAATAATATCTAGTTCATTAACATTTGATTCTGTGTGAGTAAATATTTCTAGAACTTGACAGATTTTTCAACCCCCAACTTGCTGACACATAGCCAAAATATGTCTTAGGCACTATATTCATAAAATCAATATGCATGCCAAGTTCGTTTTTGGGACATTTATAAAAGCATTTTATTTTCAAATTTGAAACCAATTGAAATGTATGGCTGTTATACATCACAAAATGTTAAGACACAAGATGCAATGATTCACCAGTGAAGAAAAAAAACTTTGTATAATCAAAAGTACTTGCATCACAAACAGTATTGATTTTTTAAAAAAAAACTACTCAAAAATGACACCCGCAAAAATAAATGAATGTACAGTATATATTGCAGTGATCAATTACACTGCCAGGTTCTCTAATTTACAACGCCTGGTGTTTTACTTAGATTCATGATATTTTATTACATTGCCATGTATATTACTGATGCTCATGACATTATATGACATTGCCATGTATATTACTGAGGTTCATGATATTCTATTACATTGCCATTTATATTACTGATGCTCATGACATTTTATTACATTGCCATGTATATTACTGAGGTTCATGATATTCTATTACATTGCCATTGATATTACTGATGCTCATGATGTTCTATTACACTGTTTTGTATATCACCGATGCTCATGTAATTCTATTACATTGCCATGTATATTTTTGAGGTTCACGTTACATTGTCATGTATATTACTGAGGTTCATGATATTCTATTACATTGTCATGTATATTACTGAGGTTCATGTTATTCTACAACATATTAATCTTCTCTAGTGCATTACTCAGATTCATGATATCCTCCAAACTGTCCAGCCCTAGCTTGCTCTCCAAGCAACGGAAGAAGAACTCAGGCGCCTGTAAGTAAAACGGACATGTACTATTATCAGAAGGACTGGAAATGAACACATTATAGCAGTTATAGTGTCCATTTCCACATATGTAAATAGTGATGTCTGAATGATACCGATTTTCACATATAAACAGCACCTTTGTAAATAGCGATGACTGAATCATACTGAATTTTACCAACATACAACACATTTTTAAATTGATATGACTAAATGAAACCGAGTTTTACCTATAAACAACACATTTGTAAAAAGTGACGACTTAATAATACCAATTTTTACCTATATACAACACGTTTGTAAATAGCAATGAGTACATTATATAGGTTCTATCCTATAAACAACACATTTGTAAACAGCGATCATGACTGAATGCTACCAATTTTGTATATATACAACACATTCTGGAATAGTAACTGTTTATATTAAATAAAAATAATCGAAGACAAGAAAGACATTTTCATCCCCAACCCTCCCAACTGCAAGTCACCTTATCTGACACTTTTTTCAGGAAAACCAGCTGTACACCAGTCAACCTCTGTAGTTTCTTCAGCTTGATTCTGCAAAAATGAAAGAGTTTAAATCAACTTTCATATATGTGTACATGTAAATTTTCTATACATGTTTTATGTGAGCTTGTTTTTGTATCCATGTATTTTTTCAATACAGATGAACAACTAAACTGGAATAAAATCTAAAACGAGCTGAATAAGATCATATGAAAAATAAAAATTAATTACGGTAACGAGAGCAAACTCTTGGGACAGGAAAATATAATTTGTTGTGTCCCAAGGCTTGGATGTTATGCAAAATAATTAACATATCTGATGTTCAAATATTAATACACACAAAAAGATCAAGACAAAATTGGCAAAATCGACATAAGTCATTTAGCAGATAACAGCTCTTGTTCAATTACCATAGCAATAAACTAACATGATTATTTAGGGTTTTTTATATTGCATGTACATAGTTTCTGCTTTCACAAACTCGAAAAAAAAATATTGGTAAAAAAAACTTCATAATTAAAATGCCTTTACCAGGAGACCTGAGCTATAGTGTACAGTAATTAAGTTTGAAACAGTTTATCAGGAGAACTGGGGCCCCGAGTGGCCGAGTGGTCTAAAGCGCTTTCCGTTACGGATCACTGCCATTTCACCTTGGTCTGCGTGGGTTTGAATCTAAAATTCGGGTCATGTGGTTATGTGAGAAAGCTTGCCAGTAGCTTCTCGATGGTCGACGTTTCTTTCCTGGGATTTTCCCTGGTTCTTCCTCCACCAATAATACTGGCCGCCATGTATAGCATTTCGTGTGCAGAAAAATGACGTTAAACCCTAAAACTACAACCAGTAGACCTGCGATATAGTGTACAGTAATAGACTGTGAAACAGTTTTCCAGGAGACCTGCGCTATAGTGTACAGTAAATTAAAGTGAAACAGTTTACCAGACCAACTACACTGCAGTGTACACTACTTACCCACTACAATAGTTTACAGGGAGATTTGTACAATAGTGTACATAATTTACTTTGAAACAGTTTACCAGAAAACCTGCGCTATACTGTACAGTAATTTACTGTGAAACAGTTTATCAGAAGAACTGAACTGCAATGTACAGAACTTAACACAGTGCATGCGTTTACAGGGAGATTTGTACTATAGTGTACAGTACAAGGAGAGCAAGAGTTTACAGTGAGACCTGTAACTATGGCATACTGTACTTACATGGTGCAAGAGTTTACACTAACACCTGTTCAAAAATGTACAATAAATACACTGTTCTAAAGTTTACAATCAGACCTTTTCTATAGTGAATAGTACTTACACATTACAAGAGTTTACAGGAAAAATTGTAATATAGTGTGCAGTACTTACACAAAGCAAGAGTTTACAAGATGTGTACTTTAGTGTACAGTAAATACACAGTTCAAGAGTTAACAGGGAGATCTGTACTATAGTGTACAGTACATACACAGTGCTAGAGTTTACAGGAAGACCTGTAACTATAGTAGACAGTATTTTCACGGTGCAAGAGTTTATAGGAAGGCGTGTACTATAATGTACAGAACATACACAGTGCTAGAGTTTACAAGATGTGTACTATAGTGCGCAGTGCAAGAATTAATAGGGAGACCAGAACTATACTGTGCACCAAGTATACAATGCATATCATAGTTTACATCACTTGCATCCTTCTTTATTCCTAACAATATTAGATGCAGATTTTATTTTATTTTCCAAATCTCAATTTTTCAAATCACATTTTAGGTAAAAGTCAATTGCTGTTTTTATTTACTTTCTGTCACAAACTCAAGATTTGCTCTTTTACAGTTAAATAAGCGATATAGCAAAGTGATGTAAAACATACTGTCATGTTCAGAATGTCCTTTCGATGGGAGAATGTTATTCTTAATTAAGCATTTGTTTAGACAGCAGCCAGACGGATAATTAGGTACTATGTAAACATTTTGTTCAAGGTAAAGCTGTCACAACTGAAAAATCGCAGAAACTCTGAAACTATCAAACTACCAGATCAAGCTGACCCCGATTTTAGCACCTCTGAGAAAGGCGGCAGAGAGATTTTACTGATTGGTTACGTTAATTAAGGGGCGTGTTCCCCACATAAAATTTCCTATGTTTTAATAAAAACGCATCAAAAAATGTTAATCAGTCTAAGCTTTTCTGCAAGAGAAACCAGAGTAGACTCCAGGGCATTTACAAGGGATTCCCATGTAAAAACAGTTGTTGAAGGAATCTGATGAATTAATTTGGATGTATGTTGAGAACAAAGGTAGTGTGACAATTCCATGTAATTTGTTGAGGCATATATAATGCTTTGCTGAATTATTTACTTGTATTTGCATGAATTTGTTTTTTCTCTACATTCGAATAATAATTTGCTTTATGAAGTATAATAGTCTTGAATGTATGCATAGGAAGTCGTACATTAATCTTTAGATAAGTCTGACGAATTGTTTTAATTTGTTGTCATGTTTGCATAAAAATTAGGTTCTACACTACTTAATATGATTACATGAATCCTTGTGACTTCACTAGACATAGATTTCACGTATGATTTAGAGTAAGGGTGAAATGACGTAGTAACTGATGTAATGCATCTCATTTGTTCGCTCTGTAACTTGAGGCTGGCTCAGAACTGCTTGGCCTCATGTGGTGTGTGTTAATGTATGATATTAATGCGTGACAAATTAACCATTTGACTAACTAGGGTCATTATACGATATGATGAGTCAATTGAAAGTCATAGCTGCTGTTTAGCACTAACAGGAAGATCTGAAAGCGAGCAAAGTCTAATGCAAAATCCTGTTTCATAAATAACAGGAAATTAAGGTTGTCTCTATTGATATTTATTTAAAAGGAAGAAAATAGCCCCTAAAATGTGTAATCCTCAGACGTACAATCATGTGACCTAATCCTGCAACGTATCAATTCTGAAAGTATCCTGAGATGGATTGCGACAAGTAGCATCCTAAGATTCAGGGGTCTAAACAGCTAAAAGGAAGTAGAGCGAACCGAAGCAACAGGTTATTCAATCGTACAAGACGTTGACTTCGATTGTTCACTCGATCATATGATGAATTAGAACTATCGTAAACAGATCAGCTATTTTATTTAAATCCATTTGTGCTTTCCTTTGTAATTAGAGAACATTTTGTTTTCTAAAAGCAAGGACATTCTTCATGAAATGACTTCGCATAGTTAGTTTATGTAATTGATTAACTTGTTTGTTTGAGGGGCTCGAGTTCGTTTCTTCTCTATATATTTGCTCAGATCTCTATCTACTTCACCTATAAGTTTCACCACTTATATTTATATTTACTCGAACGGGAAATAGCATCGAGAGCGGTCAACTTCTAGATAACAAAAATCAAATTAAGCGGGACGCTAATTTCAGTAAAAGCTGTCCCCTACACTGTCATACATAATCATTAAGAAGAACCACAATATACATTATCCATAGTTGATCCATTTTACCTTTGTATTTTCTAATAGAAAATAATAACTTTCTACATATTCTTTTTCCCAGTTTGATGTTGAGAAACTGGTTGTTTTGGTGACTACATTTTGATTATAACTGTTCAATATGTCTTTTGTTTTCTGACAGAAATCCAGGCCAGCTAAGTGTTTAAACTTTGTAAATTGCTACGTTAAACAGGAAATTTTGTCTGAAGGCAATGATGATACCCATTGTTTCGACCAAATTAATATTTTTATTAGCTTTTACAAAATAAAGGTATAACTATTACTGTAGCTGAGTAAACTTACACTTATTATTGCAATTTTTTTCAAAGTACTATTTCTGGCACTTTTTTTATCAAATTTTATACAGTATTGTAGTTTAGTGCAGTGGTGTCTATAATATTCAGCCAAGAGATGTACTTCAACCGCACAACTTAGGATCATCAATGTACATGTTGTTATGCCAGGTAAACAAGGTCAGTTTAAATGCAAGCCATAGCACAAACACTATTTTCATTGTTAAAATAATGTACCACATATAAGGAGTTTATACATTTTCAAAGAGAAACATTTGTATGCAATAATGCACAAACTGACAATAGCCAACTGGTGCAAAACTAGGACTTACTGTCAATTGCTGTTGTTGTTGTTATTGTTGTTTTTGTAGGGTTTTAATGACATGTTTCAGCACACAATAGGCCATACATGGGGGCCAATATCAATAGTGGAGGAATAACCCTGGAAAAACCCCAGACAGAACCATAAACCCCCGAGAAGATACTAGCAAGTTTTCTCACATACCCACATTGGCCGTATCTGTTACTCGAACCCACGCAGACAGAGGTGAGATGGCACTTTAGACCACTTGGCCACTCAAGGCCCCTGGTTGCATTGCTCAAAGGCACATGTGTCATTGTCTGATGATATTATACAAATATTAAAACAGTAGATATGATAAAAAAAGGAAAATAAATTATAATAATAGATCACATACCGATCTCCTAATTCATAATTACTGGTCCTAAACTACTTTGAAATAATGTATTAGTTTTAGAAAATGTTATTGATACAATATGTTGAGTGATCAGTAGATGAAAAGTCAAAGGTGATGCAAACTTCTGCATGAAAATAATTGCTCTATTTTCAACATCCCAATTTGTATGGGTCATAAAATAAATACTTTCTGAAAATAATTAAGGGTGTCTCAAGACATGCTGTTCGACAACTATCAACATGCCTCAAACTAATTAGCATAAAAACGTTTTTATTACGGAAGAAAGCTGTGTTTAACCATATTCCTTAGCTTAATAAAGTCTTCTTTATGGAAGAATGCTGTGTTTAACTAAACTCCTTAAATTAAAAAAGGTTTCATTATGGAAAAATGCTGTGTTTAACTAAACTCCTTAAATTAAAAAAGGTTTAATTATGGAAAAATGCTGTGTTTAAAAAAACTCCTTAAATTATGAAAGAATGTTTTGTTTAACTGAACTCCTTAAATTAAAAAAGGGTTCATTAGGAAAGAATGCTTTGTTTAACTAAACTTCTTTAATCAAAAAAGGTTTCATTATGGAAGAATGCTTTGCTTAAGTAAAATAATATTCTTTTTTAAAAAATCATTATGGATGTGTTATCCACTTTTGGAAAAGAATCAATAGAAACAAACATTTAATTTACATTCAAAACAAGTAAGGACTTATTATTTTTTATTTGAGAGACAATTAACACCGAAAGTTTCTTCCACTGCACTAAACATTTTTCATTCAGTTTACCAAGAGTAAACATTTTCCTTTTCTTCTGAACATGAAGTTGATTTTTAATAAAAACTTTTCTCTGAAAAGGAATCAACTTAAGATATGTGAAAAAATGTTCCATAACCTGTGTAGATACAGCCTGGTTCTGAGGCTTTAGAATTCTTGGGGGTACTGTGTTTGTCAAAAAAGGGGGCTCATGCTCTACTGGACAATAAGAATTTCCATGAATTCAAGATAGGTCCACATCTTCCTTTCAACTGCAAAGACTGTCCAGTTTTATGGCAATCATCCCATAAGTAAAAAGAATAATAGCGGACAATGGACTGTAAACAGACCATAACATAAACTCCTTTGGTCTATGACCAGTTGACTGAGGTAAAAAAAAATGAAAAAAAAACAAGTGTAGAAAAAAACTGACGGATCAAGTTTGCTTTTCCTGAGCCACTGATTCACTTCATTTTTATTCCACTGTGCAACAGCAGCATAGATATCTTCAATCGAAGGTGTACCCCCTGGTTTAGATTTAATGGGCGGCTTTAAAAAAAGAGAAAATTATTTAATGTAAATAATATGAAAAAATTTCATGAAGCAAATCTGCTTTGCTAACTGTTTGCTGAATAAGAAACTTTAGATCTTAAAACAATTGTTAATTGTCTAATGTCTTGAGTGTGACAATTGTTGCTTTGGTCTTTGTTACTTCACAATATAAAACTTTCATTGCATATACAGAATTTACATTGAATATAGTCATTTTAAATTTGAACAAGCACTAAAACTTGGACATGTATATCAACTCATAAAAGAAAATTCTTTCTCCTTTGAATACGTTTCCTAAAACATTAATATTGGGAATATAAGCTTTACTAACTTCTTAATCCAGCCCTCCCAAAAAAAAGAATAAATTCATTTACTCTATTCAGGTTGACAATTTACTTTAGTGTGCCATTGATTTTCCTTGATAAAGAAAGCCTGGAGTAGAACCCTGATGCACTCCAAATAATCTCCAACACCAGATCTCTATCAGCATACTGTTCTCATACTGCACAATCTGATGAAACTTCCATCAGAAATGGGAAGGACAAAAGGGAAGAACGTTGGCAAAATAAGATTTGATGCCCCTTTCAGATGACTTAGATTGCCCACCCACTTAGTTGAAAATCAATCCAACACTCTGGAAAATCAGTCAAGCACACTCTAATTATAATAGTTTGGCGCCTACCAAGCAGCTGTCTGCAGGCATTTGGAGCCGAAAATAAATGGCGAGAGGGAGGAAACTTTGTTTCCTGCACTGTCTATATGACTACCTCTTAGACTAATTAGTAAGTTGTGTCTGTATGTTGGGTCGAGATAAAGGCTGGTTTCGGGGTTGTGGAGCAAAACTATCCTGTTCTCCTTGGTTTCCACCCATCATGTCTTTGAACGTGAGTTGGAGATGACTTTTATTGAGATAGTGGTTACACAGCAAAGTGAAGAGGCAATTCATAGGTTACCAACCACTGCATGCTGTTAACCTAGTGTGCCAAAGAGGGTTGTCCACAAGGTCAGAGCATGTTGTGGCTTGAGTGATTTGTTGTTGCTGTACAGTTGTGCGTTTAATGTCATTTTTAAGCACTTGATAACATGGCTAGTATATCTTGTGGACGAAGTACTCAGACAAATCCTGAAAAGAACCACCAACCCACAGGAATCTACTTGCAAGCTTTCTCATATTCCCATGTTGCCTGAGCCTGAGACGCAAATCCAGACAGAGCAGAGAAGTCATTGACCTGTAAAGGCGAATGCCTTAAACCACTAGACCACCTGGGCCATACACCATAACCATGCATTTCACCAAAGCTCAACGTTGTTGGAAGCAGTCAATGCATTCACTATTGAATGCAAGGCTTCTCTGTTACTGAACTCAGCACTAATATCCATGGTCTCCCAGATATACTCACTGCCATATTTCTCCAAAAGCCTGAAGTTTACCAGAGATGCCAAATGAAACAGCAATACATCACTAATATATTGCAAATGACCTTTGAAGTGGTATTAAAAAAACACCTTCATCCATCAAATTAGGATAGCCTGGGTTTCCGATCTTGGCAGAGAACTGCTCAGCAATTCCATAAATTTTCCCAGCTTTGGGATAAGATGAAAGTTTGGGTTGACTTAGCTGGTGTCAGCATCTAATGACTGGTGTAGAAGATGATTATGATCCTATTCATGTACAAGGGCAATACCATATTGTATTATCAATATCTCTGAATAAACAATATCTTCTAGTTTTAATTACGATATCCATTGTCACAACAACCAAATGGCTTCGCAGTTATTTACATACTAATTAAATATGATGTAGCTTTGGCCGGGTCATTCCAGCAGAAAAATGTACGAGTGCAAGATTTGACAGATAAAATTAGTGATGCTACCAATAGGGAAATGAGGCTTCCAATAGAGTATCGTGAATATAATACCATCTTTATAACAGAAAATGCAAGATTCTTATATCATGTAAGTTTCTCAACAAGTGACACCTTTTGTTCTTGCAAACAGAAGTGTCAGAGCAGTTGAAGGTAACAAATAGAGTGAGTAGCAAGGATCAAACTGAAAACTCCCTAAACACAGGAAGGGTACTCACACTTACTGATAAATATCAATCTTATTTGTTGGGAATGGAGAAGTCTTTGTACTTGCTAAGAAAATAAACAGCATGCAAATTGGTCATTTTTGAGATTTAACATAAATAGAATACACATGGATATAAATATGGTAAATATTTCAATATAAATTAAATATCTTCGAAACTAGGAGTATGGCATACAATTTTATTGAGTCCATTTATTGTGTCTGAATTAGATTTTTTACTTAGTTTAAACAAATTTTGAGACACATGACTTCAATGTTTGCATTGTGGCATTTTAAAGTGATATTTAGCACTGGGGCATCATGCCACAGACATGTAGCATGATATCCCACCCAGTCACATTATCCGGACACCAGGCTAACCAGTTCTAACACTAACCTCTAAATGCTGAGCAACTTATAATGCAACTGATATGCTCTAACTGATAGGCAACCAGAAAGGTGAGTCAATTCACTATTTTTGTTACTTCTTTCTCTCTTAAACAATTTCGGCTAAACAGGGTCAGTAATATAAAAAAAGCATGAATGGCTGAAATCATATTCCCATTCTGTCATATCATGGCATTTTTTATTTTGATAATGAGGTGCAAGAAATATGCAACTGATTACCTCTGCATTTGTCATGATAATTCATTTTTCAAATGTGTCTATTGAAATGTACACATATGTAGTCAAACATAAACAAAATATATTATTAGTGCAATTAAAAAGCCATGCTGTTTTAGTGCAATTACATCTGATGCATATGAATTTAATGCTGATGAATATGTCAATATTTTTAATACTTTTCAATATCTGGTCTTATATTTTTTCTTACACAACTTTTCATACAGTTTTTTTCGTACTCTGAGAAAGAATACTTCTTTTCTGAGACACACATATTCATAAAAGAAAAAGCAATTTAAATGACATATATAGATTGTGTCCAAAACTAAGATAAAATACAGACTTAAAATGAATCAATCTATAGGCCAGCAAACAAGGTATATTGCCTTTCAATTAATACATAAAATATCCCCAAATAACAAAATCCTAAATGGATCAATCAAATTAGCACAAACTGTGATTGCTTTTGGGAGGTGGTGTGATTGATGTATGGTTAGTTCACAGTATAGGCTTCAAACTATTGCCACCTTGTGGCAAAAAAGGGGGAAAATTTGCGAAAATTAAATCCCTTATATATTATACACATGGCTGCACATGCACATTCTCTTTCTCATTATGATTGGTTGTAAATTTGTATAAATCCTGCAATTTCAGATACAAGAACGGATGATGCATATAAAAATTAGCACACAACTTTGTCCTTTGACCTTTTATCCATCTAATTTCTAAATCCGTGGTGATAGTCCAGGTCAGTATGCCAACTTCTGCATCATGCCCAATGATATTTTATCCATGGAAACTGGACAAACAACTTGATCCAAAAGTTTCAAACAACGCAGGATTCCAAAAGTCCATGTACCTTGCCTAGTGGTAAGTGGGTAAGGATTACTTATTTTGTAAATTGTTACCTATATTTGACTTAATTTATATTTCATTTAATTTAAGTGTTGGTTTGTTAGTTTTAACTATTGTTTATTCCATTACATCCTATTGTAATGCAATTTTATTTGCTGGAATGTTCCAGAAATTCAGTTCAGTTTGACCTGAACGTTTTATTATAAAAACTAATAATAGAAACTTTGTATTTTATTCTCACCTACATCCTGACCTTGATTCAGAATCAGTAAGACTTGAAGTAAACAACATTTTTATAGTTTTTTTTTTTTTAAATTCTTAATTAGAGAAAAGATTAATAAAGTGACATCAAGGCCATACTCGGAGTATGTGTCAAATAACATGTATCAATTAAGCTAGTCCGGAAGATTGACCAGCGTCCGGACATGTGTTTTCCACTGAAGCCAGATTTAATATTGACGTTTTGAGAAAGAATAGCCATTCTGTGCTTTAACACTCGAGAAACCCAAGTGTTTAATGTTGTGACCAGTTTTCGGGGGCTAATCATTTTGTTTTCTTCAAATTATTTGGATTACAATAAAATATGTTTGCCTCGAAAATTAATTCTTGGACAAGAGCAGTTATCAAAATTTACAAAGATCACCAAACACTGGATTATTTTTAGATTTGATTCACAAAAGTTTTTTTTCTCATTTGCACCTTGTTTTTCTAGGGAAATAAATTATGTATTAAACTGTACAAAGTGTGTTGTCTTCACTCTTTATTTGTTGCATTTCATAAGAGCCAACATGTAACAATATAAAAACATTAGTCATAATACAGTCTTGTCACAAACGTCCATTAGCTCTAAATCTAAATGTCTTCTGACCATTTGAACAAAGGGCACCTGTGACCTTACATGTGGCATTCATCCCTTTTAAGAAGTTGGCACAAACCTTACTAGAAACACTTACAATGTTTGGGAGCATTTCAATGGCATTCAACAGGTCCTTTACTTTTACTTCAAAATTGAAATCTTCTGTGAATTCGTAGTACAGTTTTGAACCAATAAGAATTCCCAGCCAGCCGTCTGGATCGTATGCGGCCTCCATCTTCAATGGGATAATCTCCTTTTTCTTATGAAATGCATATTCTGCTTCTGTAACGATACAATTGAGTACAGGTGTTGTCAGAACATAAACTGATGAACTCATAGGGCAGTAGCTTAACAAATGTCAGAAACAAGTGAAAATATAAAAACATTTTTATGTCAGCATGCAATTATGCTGAATCAAGAGAAACGTTATATTCTAAAACTGTACCGATTAATCGTCCGTACTCATAATCGGGCCGATTATTAGAACAATCGGTATAATCGATATCGGCAGAAATAATTGGTGCCAATGTAAACAAATTTAAAAAATAAAAAATTTCTAAACTAAAATAAATTCAGTCATAACATTGATCTTGACATGACTTGAATTTTAAATCAGAATTAAATACAGTCCTACCCGTTTATATCGATATCACTTACATCGACAAGCCGCCTATGTCGACAAAAAACAAAGTCCCAGTTCCATGGTCTACTATTACTACCAAATTGTCATGCTTATGTCGACGTCGAGACAAAAGATCAACGCACATGTCAGATTGAACAAATCCTTTGTTTTCTAATCATTTATGTCGACCAACCCATACTTTGTTCAACAATTAGTTGATCTTGCCGCCAGGTTTTAATCTTGCGGTCGGCTTTTTAGAAAAACAACTACTCTAGGCATTTGTTTGGGCCTATAAAGCTGGCCTCTCGTGGCAGCTTAAAAGAAGTGAAACCTAGGTGTTCAAGAGTACCAGCAGTAAACATTGCAGTCCCCTACCAAAAACAAATTGGGCATACCTGATATGGCTATATTTTCAAACGAGTAGAAATAGTGGTTGCCATCGAGTTTAATTTTCAAAACTTCTTTACAGCATTTACAGGTAGCCCTTATTTGTCCATTAGAGTGAGACTGAATTGTCTGGTCAAGATAAGGTCTTATTCAAAGGACTAAGTCAGGTATTATACATAGTTTTTCACCTTAAATGTCAGTTCTAGCAACTTCTAACACTCAGTTGAATTTCATTACAATATTCGTCAATTAGCCGCTTAACCCTTCTTGTTAAAATTTTCAAACAGCATTTTGTCTTAACTCTCAACATGTCTTGATTTTGAGGTCACTAGCACTACTTAGATTGCTACACTTGGAAATGAAAACAATAATGAAAGCGAAAGTTATTTATTTAATGTACTCTTCTTATACACAAGTACATCAATGGGTCATTCTACCTCTGAAATCAGTCATTGTAAATATCAGCACATTTTCTCACCACTCTGCAGCTAGTCAAGTCTTTGATCTTGCCGCCTATATTGTGAGTCATGTTCTTCAGTTGTACTCTTATAATGACAACATGTACATCTATAAGTCTTTCAGCCACTGAATTTTCTGATTGTAAACAGCTAAAATGGTCCATTGATCAATACCTTTTTCCACTCAACAGGTGGTCGAAGCAGGACTGGTAAGCCCTTGAATTTGCCGTCCAGCAAATTGATGTGTACTGAGGACTCCTGTATACGTTATTGTCTGAATCCCAGATATAACAAGGCGTCCAATTACGCGTGATTATGCTTTTCCGAGACCTTCGAAAGTGATCGGTGATTAAAACAAGTTTATATTGCTGTGAAAGTTTCGTTTTTAACTTTATTTACATTCACGATGGCTACCAATAGCAGTGTAAAACACAAATTAATTTACAGTCTCTGGAAACTAAATATCTGGCTGTTAAGGAAGTTGAGGGCTGAACATCTCGCAAAGAGGTCTGTGAAATTTTTTCGTTTAATTTGAAAACGATGAGGAAGCCACAAAATGGTTCAATGAAGCATTTGCGAAACAGTGTGGAGAACTTCGCTGCAACAAGTGGTTGGTTCAGTCGCTTTAATGTTGTCATATCATCCGATACAAAAGTATTTGTGGAGATTACATGTACTGTTGACAGCTTTTCATTTCCCTGTGAATAGCACAGTCCTATTGGTAACTTCAATAAGATGGGAAGAGACTGACCAAAATCAAGGCCAATTTAAGTACATGTACATGAATGATGTAAATAACCACTATCCGTCCACGTGCTAATGCCAACATTGAATATCATACAAAGGTAACCAGAATGTAAATTGTCAATATACAAGTGGATTCAGTCTTCATGTACTCACAATTTTTATTTTTTTTTCAAAGTGTAAATGCTACTCACTGAAACCGGGTCACCCTTTGCAGACAAATATTAACTTTTTTCTTATAAATCAATGATAGTACTTTATAACAGTTTAATAAATGTCGGGTCACCGAAAGTTACGTTTTTTAACATGTCTATGTCTTAGGACACGGAAAACATTATTTTTTTCACGTCCCAAGATTTGCATCCGTTACAGTAGTCAACAAAAAGACCTAAAAACGGTAAAGTTTAGATATTGTTCCGCGGATAAACCGAACCCCCCCCCCCCCCTTAATTCCAGGCCTTTAATTTTTCCTAAATTATTTAGCTTATATGCGAGTGTAATGAACATTACCTTCATTACGAATTTATAATGTAATTACTATGCATCATTTCCTAGATGAGATATGTGCTTTTTGTATGGTAATATGTATAGCTTACTTATTTAGGACACGTCTTTCAGCGTTTAGCAAGTGACTTTTGTTACCTGCATTGTGTATTGGAACACGCTGATTCATGATGTTTTGACACGATGTGACAGACAGATTTGGTATGTATTGTAACCTTGTATGAATAGTTTGTGCATATTTTACATGTTAGTCATAGCAGTACAATTGAAATTACCTCGTATAAATGTATAATTCCACCAGGACATGGTCAAATTATTTTATGACTCCAATGTTTGGCCGTGTACTCGCCGTCAAAATACGTACTAATCCGCCATTTGCACTCTTTTGGTCAGCGAGCACTATCGAATCTGATTGGCTATTGGTCACATGACCTTTTCCTATAAATAGCACCACGTACATGTAATAGGGGGCTTCACTGTTATCTTGTCCAGCGTTCAGAGCAGACGGAAGCAAAGCATCGGGTGACTTGTACCCATTCAACTATATTATAATGTCTCAAGCTATGTTGGATAAACATAGTCAGGTTGCAATGGTTAGTTCAAATGAAAATTGATATGCTTGCTTGACATTACGGGTAATTCCAGATGTTATTTATTATTCATGAGGTGACGTCTGCTACCGTATTGGTTAATATGATTTCACCTTCGGTGAATTTTCACCGCAATTAATCTATGTAAAGTGAAGGTGACAGATAATAACGATAAATATAATCCTTGGAAACATACAAATTGTTCCCTCGGAAACTGATATATAAATTATTAACGCTACTAAACCGTCACTCTCCACCTTCATTAGAAGGTGACTCACGTTGCACCTTCATCTTACAAAACTCTCCACCTTCATTAGAAGGTGAGTCACGTTGCACCTTCACCTTACAAAACTCTTCACCTTCAACACCTGAAGGTTAATACTTCACCTTATTCACCGTCCCACTTAGGCAACTCCATCTTGTACGTCCATAAAGTTAATTCTATGTAATATAAACCATTATAAATATATTCTTAAAGAGGTGGAGAAGGTGCAATTATATTTGAAGCTCCATTGCACCTTCCCCCACGGGAGTCGATCACCTTTGTCTCCCGTGATTCTCTGGTTTACATAAGTCTCGTATTAAATATTAAATGTTTATGTATATGTAACAGCATTGACATTCAATAATTGCATGTTCACCTGCTGTTGTACTTGAGGTAATTTACAAATAAATACTTTTGATGTTGATTCTATACGGTCTTGTATTATTCTTTCTAATCAAAAGCTAGACAGGAGAACCCAAAAATATTGTAGCCGGAAAAGGCGTTACACGAGTATATACTGTGATAATGAAATAATTGGTCTCAAAATCGGTATCGGCAATTTTAATAATCGGCTATACGCGGTATTGGCATAATCGGGAAAAATTTACATCAGTACAGCTTTATTATATTCTTTCATTTAGGGATTTCAATTTCAAGGAAAAATGTAATGTTTTATAGCAAAATGGTTCCATAGATTTCACATTATCACATTGTTTTAAATTGTTATTTTAAAAAATTCATTTTCTCACGTTTAATAATTTTTAAAGAGCAAATCAAATCTAGATCAAATTTTAGATGAGGACTATTTCATTATATCTTGTCTGCCCCAATCTTTGGACTAAAAGTGGTCTTTATTAATTGTTCTTCTCACATCTGCATTTCTTTGCAAGCTGTCGACATGACACAATTCTTATAATGAGTAATTGCCATTACCACAACCCTTTCAGCCACCATTCTTTGAAAGTTAAAATCTATTTGGACATCATATAAAGCTTGCATTGAATTATTCAATGTAAGTTTGTTTGTTTGATTTATTTTTATCGGCGCACCAGCACACTTAGGCTATTTAGCTCCATGAAATAGGTTTTACTTACACAAGTTTAAAAATACTAAAAGATTTAATGTCGACCAGCAACATTAAAAACCATAATAGTTAAATATAAAATGGATGATAAGATGTTGATAACAGGAAAATATGAAGCCCTCCCAATCAACGTGAGATGTAAATGGTGTATGTTGATGAAAAGATGTTTAAGATAAGAGGCCGTATTTACATTAGATAAAAAATATTCTAGGTGATTGCATACAAGTTATAGTTTGAAATAAAGATTTACTTCCTTCAGGAAATATTAAATACAAGTGATTTGTATCAAAAAGTTCCTTCATGTCATGTACATCACAGTATTTAAACATATGGAACGCTTTTTTGAATTTGCGTGTCTTTCTTGCGCAGGGGCCATGTTAATCAATGTAAAGCTAACTTTCTAAACTCTATCTTAAGGTATGGAGATTTTGCTGTTTGAAGGTTACATTAGTAGTCACGATATATCATTTTTACTCTGACTCACATTTTTCATTCAGAATTATGAAGAAAAGAATCCTTCATTATGCTTCAGAATAGATTTGCAAATTTCCAGCAAAGAGATCAAAATTTTCATAAGACACTCAGCCAAGCCTCCTATTGGAGGCAAAATTCTACATAAGGCACTCAGCCAAGCCTCCTGTCATATGAAAAATTCTGACCCAACACAAATGCACATAAAGGATTCTATAAACCTATAATACAAAGAGTACCAAAGTGTAAGCCAACCCATCACATGATAGTCTTATGTAGGCATTATTTGTGCATCACTAACTCTGGAGATTATTCATGACCAGTGAGGAATAATAACCAGGACCAGTGGTCAAGGTATGTTGTGTTGAACAAAATATAATGTGCAAAAAAACATTGATTTCTTGCTGAACCTTCTGTACTATGACTAATACCATTGACTTTTAACCCCAAAATCTGTAGTTTATTTGTATAATTCTAAGTGTAAACCACCCACAAAGTTTGGTCAAAATTCATTTTTACCTGAGCCAAAATGACCATTTATAATAGGTTCCAGATTCAACAGGTTTCCACGACAACCAAAAATATTGACAAAGGTAAGTGGTATAGAATGAACGTTACTGGGCAAAACCAATCTTTCTTCTTTTTGTCAGTGACCTTGACCATTTGAAACCCAAATCATTTGGCTTTTTACTTATCCAACAGTTAAGTCATAGACAAGCATTGGTTAAGTTACACTGTAAAGAATATAAAGGTCTGTACAGACATCATTGATCTTGATCTTTGATCTGTTGGCCAAAAATTAAAAGGTTCTTCTATCCAAACGAAACTGTCCACAAACTTTAATATAGGGTTATGGTTACTCAATACCAAACTGCACCATATTTCTTGCCTTATGAACTTCTGACACAAAATTGATAAGCTTCCTTCTTTCATCACAATAACTTACTAAAGGGAATGTACAATTAGGAAGTGGTATGTGCTATAGAACTCAAGTTATCATGCAAATAAGGAATCTTAAAAGGCAGATGGGCCAAAATATAGGATCAAAAAATCTATATTTTGGAGAATGAACCCAGCATGGGATACATTTCAGTCCTTCTTCCAACTCAACTGTAATTGCTTATCAGCGTTGAGAAGAGGGAAGGAGTGATATTGACCGGAATGAGACTTGCAGGGAGCATAATAGTATCTAATTCATTGACATCAGGATTACAGCTAATCTGGCAAAGTAGGTAAATAACAATGGAGACTGTTTCAGAATAATGTTAAACAATCCAAGGCCAATGCTGTAAAAATAAATACCATGGATACCCAATTGCAACACATGAAATTCATCTAGGGTCATGCAGATGTCAGGTACCTGAATCAAATACCATAGAAACATTATATCCAGTTATGTGATAGAAATCTGATGTACAATGAATGGAAAATATTATGAACCAAGAATTTAAATCCCCAATGAAAAATGCGCCACTTATGATAAGCGAGCTTGTCTTCTTATTGTTTCATTCTTAGAGATAAACACAGCTACTTGTATTGAAAAATCAAGTTCAATACTGAAATTTTGTTAATTAAATAGTAGCTTCTACATGTCTTTGTTTTAATTTTTAAACCTTTTGAAGCAAGAATTTTAAATCAGTTTATATTGTTGCAATGCACACGTTTGGCAAGGTACTGTATCCGATAGATGTAATTTTATACTCACTGCCTTAAATCGATTTGTTAGGTAAGTAGGGATAGAGAGAAATTATACAAAAATGCATAAAGTATTCAAACATTAGTAATGCTAAAAATGAAAGAAACAAATAATATAAAATAACAGTATATAAAAATTAAATTTAATACTTATTCAAGTCGATTCTTCATTCGAGTGAAGTAGGGGTTCTACTGCACCATTAGCTATCTGATAAGCAATTACTTGCACCGGGTTCGTAGCTTCTAGGTTAGGAAGTCCAGGAGCCGAGTGTGAATCTAAGTTGAATTTTATAACTCTTAAGCCACTGTGTTAACGCCATGATAGTCAGAAAGTACAAATGGTGCAACTTGATGGACAGTGGTTAAGAGATCATTCATATGTACTTTAATAACCGATTGGTCTGAATTAGTTGGCTACGTTAGCTTCCTCAGATGATGAACACTCAAATGAAAACATGGTGAAACTGATTAATCTTTATGGGTGTTTTATTTCTAATCACAGAGATAAAAGTATTTTTTTAGTGTTGTTGGCTGCGTCAGCATCAACTGATGTGATTCACTTGGTCAAAGTACTGTGTAAGTATTGAACCTGCCAGGTTTTTTATTTGTACTCATACAGGTGGTAGTATTGTTTTAAACATTAATGTGACCACTGTTTTGCATCGTCATAGTTTTATTCTTTTACATTTTTTATTTTGGGTATTTGTAGAGGTTAAACCATGAAATTAAATATCTAATAATATGCACACTTTGACAGGCAAACCATGAATTTAAGTACTCACCAAAAAAATTTAAAATACAAAACCACGATAATTCAGCCCAACAAAAATAAATTATACCAGAGTATTTCATCGATTTAATGGAACTCTCAAACCTACATCTCCACTGATATTAGATCTTGTTATAGCTCACCTGCTCTGCAGTTCTGACTAAGCTTATATTTTTCTGAAAAGCATACAAGGACAACAAATGCTTGCTCCACAGCTTGCGCCATGGCATCTAGCATGTAGGTGTGCATGTGATCCAAGTCCAACCACACATTGTACCCACGATCCGCAAGACGATCTCTGATCTGCAATTGACATATATGCATACAAAACTAATTAATTATACAAAACTAATTAAATGTACATGTACATCTAACAATGTACAGAAAAAATATATACCAATTATTGCTGCAATGACTTTTGACACTGAAAATACCATACTCTGATATGAATATTTCAACACAAATATTTATGGTACTTCTTAATATGACTGCAAAGATAAAATTTGGATAGCAAACATTTAAAAATGTCATAATTGCAATTTTGTATATTTGACTTCTGACACCCTCCCTTGGGACATCCAGAGATAAACAAAGATGGTCACCATAAGAGTAAACATAACTACAATCTTTTGTGACATACCAACCACTAGTTTCAAGCAAGCAGATATAGTCAAACCATTTTTCAATTACAGATATGATACAAGTTATGCATCCTTAAATGCAATGAAAACGCTTTGTCTTAATTTTTCACATTCTTTTCTGTAAAGATGCTTTACTTGCTAAAATAGGTCATGTAAAAGGACCGACAAACTCATACATGACACTTTTCGCACAAAATTATAATGTACAAGATAGCATGATTTCTACAGGGACAAATTTGCAATGACTTGAGAGAATTTCTTTGAAATCATAGAGAAGATTGCATTATGCAAACAGTAGAGTAATATCCTTTAATTATTCTGGAGAAGATGAAAAAGAAAATTAGAACAGTTTCAAAGGCTTACCATTGCTAAATCCGCCTGGCTTTCACTGCATGTTCTTACCACCTCCACACTCTTTTCTCTACTCAACAAGAGAACGTAACTAAAATGCTTATGAGATTGCATTACAGAGAATCAGGAGGATATGAACACACAAACGTAAAGAGGATATTCCCAATGTTGTTTAAACAACAAACGTATAAAGAGACTGATTACTTGTCTCAATAGGATGTTGAAGGAATTCAGGTATGCCAAATTTTTTTCATCAAGTTCAAAATTTTGAATCCCAAAGTCTACTATTCTTGAGTGATATTAGATCTTTAAATCAGCCATTGTGGTGGCAATATTAGATTTACGATCGGCACCGTTTTCTTTTAGGACATATCAGATATCATTAGAAGACTCTGATGATACATCATATAAATATGACCATAAAATCTTGAGGAATATGTACTGATAAGATTTTCATGATGGATGTCATTACAGTCATATTTGACAAAAGACTGGCACCATCTGTATACAGAACCAACTGGACATCACGATAAGTCCTTAGACAATAAATTCTTAAGTAGCAATATCAAGATTTTCAAAATGACCACTATGCTAGCCATACAATCATGTAAGACAGGAACGATTTTTGTTCAGGACCAAAAACACAACATAAAATAGATCTTCTGGTGAAAACATCATGTTGAAATGACCTTCCTTTAAAATGGAGTTGCAATAACATTATTTTCAAGATGGCTGAAATGGCATCCATATTTGACATCAGATCAGTACCAGTTTCAGCGTCAACTAGATAACATAATCAACCTTCTGTTGAAAATGCCATTATGATATAACGTTCTGTACCAAATTTTCTATATGGCAACAATAGGGCCATACTGAACATCAGATCATGATTATTTTTTATTCAGGACTCTCTTGTCATTGCAAGATGTTACCTCGTAAAAATCCAATGCTGATCAGCATTTCATCAAGAAGGGGTAGCAATAACACGATTTTCAGAATGGCTGCAAGTTTGGGCATCAGATCTGAACCAAATCCATTTATTACCATCTAGATATCATATGGAATCTGTCATTGAAATCACAAGTTGTTATTACCATCCATTCCAAATGTAAAACAAAAACAAGATGGCCGTTGTAGAAGTCGTAATCTTTCAAGACTAGACCTTTGTACAAATGTGTTTAAAGCTGCCATTGTAGAAGTATCATTTGGATGTAATCCTTCAAGACTAGACCTTTGGAAAAATGTGTTTAAAGTTACCATTGTAGAAGTCTTACTGGATGTAATATATCAAGACTAGCCCTTTGTACAAATGTGATTAAAGTTGCAGGGCATGTAATTTAGGACAAGTATAATAATAATAATGAGGACTTTGTATAGCGCCTAAACCTTAGAAGCTCTAACAGCTTTACAACATCTGTAATGATATGACTACACTACAGAAAAACAAAAAACAAGAACCATGAAATTGGAAACGAAAATAGGTCTCCAAGTTTGTTCCTGCAGTCGAAAAAGGTAGCTTCACTGACTCCCTGATGTATGTAATCTAGCACCAGGTGAATACCCCGACCACAATCGGATGCATTTGTGTACAGAAAAGACTGGCATTCGGCATTTGACTTAAAACAAAAAATGTTCCTGATTTAACTACTAATTTAGGTGGTGGTAGAAATCAATCCCAGGCAACAGAAAAGGGATTCATGTGCAGTTTCCAGTCTGCCTGCAGCAGAAAATGTAGCAGGTGCAAGCATTTTTTATAGGGGAAACAAGTTCACAGCAGAGTGGAGGTACTAAGAACAAAAGTCTTGAACTAACAAGGCCTTAACCAAGAGAGCAATTAGAGATAGAATCATTTTAATCTGGTTCAGCTTTGAAACATTTAGTAAAGGGTCCCAAAGAGTGGTCGCAATGAACATGCTCCTTTACATCGTTTTTTGAGGCTGGGAATGATGCAAGGGCTAATGTAAATGAGGCCCAATATAACATCTCTGCCTCTAGAGAAGACGAATGAAAAAACATTGGTGTCTCCAAAGCAGCACCCCTGTGGAGATGAAGCAGCTCTATCAAGAGAACAACGACCATGGAGAGGGCATGCCCTAGTATCTATGATACAGCCTCCAGCAATCAATGAAGCATTCCCAGAAACAATGATTCCACCTTCACAAAACCAAAGGTGGCTGCTGAAAACAGGCCAGAATGAGGGGCAATCAAGAAGAGTATGGGCTGTAAACTCCAATGCCAGCAAGATTTCAATTCGGAGGTAAGTACAGGCACCATCCAAAATCCTACTTGTGATAACCTAGTAGGGGTGTACTAAGGTGTAAAGCTGGAGAGTGTACTCTACAACTGGATACAAAGATTGTTGAAGAGTAATGCGGGGAAACAGACAAACCCCACATTTCCTTGTGAACTCCTGTCATTGAAAACAAAACTTCTATGTAATTTCCCAAACCATTGTGGAACGTGGCAGCAACAGAAAGTCTGGATGTGATGCTGTGCTAACATCATCTTCAGACTGGAGAGAATCTTTTTGCCTTCTGTGTGGAGAGGGCAGTGTAGGAATTTGGCTCTACGTTACATGAAGTACCTTAATGGGAGTCATGGAACTCAACAGAATCTACTACTGCACATTATTTATCCGATCAAGACAATCGAATAGAGAAGTGTTGGCAATCCTTCCTGTTTATTGGTCGAAATAAGTGAAGGCAAAACAGTTTCAAGGTCTTTAATGTCTGCCAAACTACCATAAAGCCAAAGGAGAGGCATCAACGATGTCACTGACAGTGTCAGACTAAATAACGAACTCCAACAACCACCATTCAATGTCCAGTCACCAGAAGATGACTGATCACCAGGAGCCAGTCACCAGACCATCAGCAGTCTGATAACAATGATCTAATGGACAAGCTGACATCACACATGTATAATAATCTAACTGCTCATTCTTTTCAGAAAGCCAGAGTTTAATCATCTGCTTCACTTGGACTCTAACCTTGATAGGCTTCTGCTCTTCCCTAGACAGCAGGCACAATTCGCCCCATGTTTTTCATTTCTGGGAAGGACCTAGCCAAATGCCAAAACTGTATGTGAACTACTGTACAATCCCACTAAATGCAGATGGTAAAATGGTTTTAATGATAAGATAATCAATGAAAGCATCTCCTTGCCAAATTGCAAAAACTCAAAAACTGAATGAGTAAGTGCTTAATTATAGCAGTGAATGTAGAATTCTTTACATGATCTGAATGGCCTTTGTAAATATTGATGAATGACAGGCTTCTTTAAAATAACTGCAAATCGACTGTGCATGATTTATGCATGCTTGCTCAATTAAAATGGAGTGAGGATTTATTACGTTTATTCACCCAACTGCATCAAATAAAAACAACTACATTTATTAAAAGTAATAAACAGGTCACCTGGACCTATTTCTGCCTGTAAGGGAAAAAAACATTCAAAATAAACACACAAATTCAGTAATTTTCATAACTGTACATCAAATAGTGTCAGAGCCAAATGCAAAAACCTAATGTTCAGATCCATGCCAACAATACCATGTTTTGCATAAGATTCACTGCTAAGACAAAACCCATGAATCTTTATTGCCATTTACATGTTCTACACTCAAAACCTATATATATATATATATATATATATATATATATATATATATATATATATATATATATAAAGGTTCAACTTAACATTTACTTACTTTTATGATTTTTGGTTGATTGTCCCAGTTGTAACTAATCATGATATGTGGACCATGCCATGGAAGTTCACCTCGCGAAATACGTTTTTTAACATGTTTGTTCCGCATTTTCACATCGCGCACATGGTCATCAGTTCCAGTTGCCTCTATGTCCTCATCAGGAATAGGTGGAATACCACTTGGTGTACCTACTGTGGATCAATTAATTTTATTACACCATCTAATTGCTTAATTACGACATAATTACTTTTACCCTTACCCATATCCATGTCATATTGATTGCATTTGTTATTCAATTCATTGCACTTTTATTTTGTTGAATGAGAAAACAAAAAATTCACCGCAATGTCTGACTAACTAATCAAATAATTAGGTAATGATATAAAACATATTTCTAAAAACATCACGATAAAATGAATCCTAATGTAGTTTAAAGTACGCCACAACACAATACTTTTAGCATGTAATCAGGGGAATATTTTTATATTATCATTACAAAAAATAAATATGTTACTGTGAAGTATGAAAATAATACTCAGCGTGAATAAAAAATGATTTTGCTATAGTGAATGTAGAAACTTGCACGACACTCACCCTTTTATTATGGGTTTGCAGACAAATTCTTCTGGTTGTTTTAAGAAAAAGCCACAGTATGTTGTCTATTTAGTTTTAGAAATGTATAAAAGGTATTACTCAGCAGTCACTCTGTTATGCATACTGGACGCTTCACATATTATTGATGTTGTCACACTGTTATGCATACTCACTGTCTTATCAACTTTATGCCAACTTAATAGATAATTATTACATATCAAATCATCTTTAAAGTAAAAGATATGTTTTGAGAAGTTACAAGTGAGTCTCTAAGTTACTTTTAAGATATAGACTAAGAAAATAAATAGCATGACTACAATGTTTCACCTCTTGACAAGTCACCCACTTTTCTTACAAACTGACTGTATACATACAAACCTACATTCCAACTGTGCACATTAAAAAGTTTGCTTTGAAGGACCTGTTCCTTATCAATTTAATAATTCAAGCATTCACAGTATTCACTGTTTCCTTGTTTAATATGGGAATGATAGTACACATAAAACTCTAACTACCTATCTCGAGATGATTTGAAATATTATTGATGGTTTTATGGTTTAAAAAGTGTCTGACCCATTCGTAATAAGCTATCAAAATATTCGCTGTTATGACATACTTCATTTTGCACATAAATAATCTATAACAGTGTGATTACATTAACAATATGTGAATCAACTCAGTATGCATAACAGTGTGACAACATCAATAATCTGTGATGCATACTGATACAGTATGCATAACATGGTGACTATATTAATAATCAATGAAGCATCAAGTATGCATACAGAGATGACATCAATAATCAGTGAAGCAACCATTATGCATAACACAGTGACGACATCAATAATCAGTGAAGCATACGTATGCATAACACAGTGACTATATCAATAATCTGTGAATCATTGAGCAGACATAACAGTGACAACAATAATGAATCTGCACAATAGAGTGACTACATCATTATCTCTGAAACAACGAATATACATAACAGAATGACTACATCAATAATCTGAATAACATACAGAAATAAAAAATCACAAAAGATCTTACCTGCAATTGGGCTTCCATCATGTTCCTGGAGCTGGAAAATTGCACCCCTAGCACTCACACATATATCTTTATTTTTATGTGTCTGAAGCTCAATTACCTTTGAGTACAACCTTTTTTCTTCCTGTTAAAATATATGAACAACAGAGGCAGTATTAATTACAGGTATTGGCAAGTACCTTACAAAGATCCCTACTCACAAAGGCCTTAATCATACGTTTGTTCAGTGGTGCCTAAAACAAATGGACTTATATTGGAAACCAAACTTGGGTTCTCGACATCTAGGGACTCATCTAAATGGCGACTTAGAATGATGTACAGTGAATCATTCAAGGCCTAAATAATAGTATGGTAATGATCAATCTGGCTTAAATCCAATATTTCTGTGGAACGAAATATTGCAGTATAAGAAGACCAATAACTCATCTACATACAAAGGTTGAACACTGGAAATTAAATTAAATCAAGGTTTCATCAAGTTAAAGCTACATGCCAAACATCTGGTCAAAAGTCAACAGTCTGGTTACGGAATGCAAATCAAAATGAACACAGTCTGGATTAAATCCCACAATGCCTCAGTCAAGTTGAGCTGTGAAAAATAAATTTAGGAATACTGCCAAAATGAGTGTATACAATATATAAATGAGGTCATGAATTGCCAGAAATCAAACTTATTTAAGGGCTACTAGAATTCTGTAGAAACTTCTGCAGCATAAACCAATGACAGGGCTAGAGAGAACTCTGCCAACGTTTTTACCAGGACCTTATCATTACATCTGCAGCAATTACAGTTTTAGATAATCGTCTAGTTGAAACCTCACCTGTATCATATAAATCTCCATTTATCCTTCTCCGTTCCTGTCTTATCATCAACATTTAGCTTCTTTTTGATAATGCTAAGTAAAGGATTACAAGAATGTGAATTCATTTATTTTCATGATAATACGTTTTTATGGCTTAAAGAAAATTTACATTTAGTAAGTTCTACAAAATCATGGATTGGTAGAAGTGGTTCTACCCTTCACATGGAAAGATCATAGTTTGTTAGACTTCTAGATCCAGAAATACTAAAGAACTAGTACCTTTTTGACAAATGGAATTCACACTACCATAGAACTTATACATACCTTGATTTTTCCAATATTGTTTTGATCGAATGCAAGCTCCCTGACTACCTTACACACAGATAACAGCTCCTTCTCATACCCATCCTCCAGAATTTTACAAAATATGCCCAGTGGTTTGGTATCCATTATAAGTGTTTTGTTCTTCTCAGCTTTGGCAAGTCCTAACAAGCCATCAATTAGCTCGCTCACACAGAAACCTTCTTTACGACGATCATCTGCCTGACGTGCTCCTTCAATCATATCCCTCAGAAGCTTAAAAACATTTTCACTCCCTTGGACCTTGTCGCACTCGTTGTCATTAATCATGTCAGCCAAGGCCAAAAGAGTTACCATCTGGATCTCTGCAAAATGCATTGTTTTATATACTTGAATAACTAACTTCTGTTTCAATTGGCATTTCGAACTGTAACACTTCACAACTGTAATTATTTCCTATGCATGGTGTGGTCTGAAATTTAAGTTCTCTAGTTATTCATTACCGAATAAAGTAAATAGAAGTCCCTGTTTTTATGGAATGTTTAAGAGGGAACTGGCTGACCTTTTACATATCTGCTTATCGTGATGAAACATATAACAATCAGTGTATGTATAAAAGATGAGGGTGAATCATCAGAAATGTTTGTAAAGTACATGAAAACCTTATTTACCTCCAGTACAGTTGCACAAAATTCAGCAGTTCATAACCCTAGGAAACATAATGGCTTCTTGCTATCTCCAAACTCTATCTCCTGCCATGTGACATACTCAAATCAACATTTCATATCCAAAAAACGCATTTGTGTTCTTTCCTGCTTTTATTCTGAACAATCTGAATATTCCTTTTATTTTTTTCTACACTTTTTATTAAAAATTTTTGAAAGGCTTATTTCCTTATTTTACCTTTTCGACTTTAACATGTATTGCTAGTTGGGTGCCATTTCTGAAATATTTGATAATCAATAGTTTGATCATGGAGAGGCTTTGCAGGAAAAAATATGTGCAGTTTAAATTATTTGCGGTACTACTGTAAAGTTAGTCTGGTTCGCTGACCAATTCTGCTAGAATTAATGGGAAACCAGATCCAAATAAACAGTGAGCCAATTAATTGGATTTTACTGCAACAACCATGTTTCGAAAAGTTTCCCTTACAAATATGTAAGTCTGTATTTTAAGGGGCATTTTTGTAAAACTTATGTCACAATCATAAGAGTTGCCAGGTATGATTCAGCGAGACAAATCTTGCTTTGGAAAACCACCAATGTTACTTTACAATATTCACTACAAGTTCACAAGATAAACAATGATGCTCCTGAAATCACTTGTTACAGTATTTAAAGATGGCTAAGTAAACATGTTTGACTTTCATTGTCCAGAAAAACAAATAACTTAATAAGAAAAAAGGCAAAGAATGCATACATATTGACAATAACATAACTCTACAGACCACAAATTTATCATCAGGTAATACAATGGTGGTAACAAAACTGGTAACGATTCACAAGGCTTTATTTTGAAATACGGCAAGTAAGATCCTAATTGTCTTAACCTTTTATGTGAACATCTGAATCTCTGCAATTTATGCAATAAGCTCAGAAACTTTGGACATTTGGAATACGAATACTCACTCGGTTGCTTTGACTCTAAAAATGGCAGAAGATTGTCAACAGCATTAACATCACGGTAGATTTTTCTTTCTGTGTCTGGATTGTGGGCACAGTTATGCAATATCGCCACAGCTGATGTGAATGCAAACGGATCTAACTCTGCCTGCAAAGTGAAAGAATATAAAACTAATCTAAACATTATTTTGAAATACGCTGTTATGACATGACAGCTACCAGGAGAGAGTTACTTGTCCATGATGACATAATTGCATACAATATGAATTAGATTTTGTTTAATTCTAGTGATTCAAACAATTTAATGTTACATACCAATTTAAGGATTATATCAAGCAGTTTTTAGTTATGGATGCCAATTACCACCTTATAACAAGGGACAACTGTACGTGTTTATCCCTCCATTTTCACATAAAGGTACAACAATCTAACTATAAATAAATGTACATTTGCTTGTATAATGGATTTGTCATTTCATGTTAAATGTGCTGAGTTATAAGTCATGAATCTCTGTAATGGTATATCATTACATTTATGTGAATAGGGTAAACATTATCTCTTCCAATACATATTGTACCCCATTTAATACAAGTCAAAAAGGTTCATAAGGGGGAGACTACCTAACATTTTATTGCACTCATATCTGACATTTTCTTAATATTCTGCGTTCATCAAAACCAGAAGAATCACAAGTACAACTTCAAAAGAATCTTTGTAGCTCAGATAAAAATGAGATTTTTCACTAACATGAAATCTGTCAATTGAAAACCCTTTCTTGAAATTGTGCTCTGTTGACTATTATATCAGATTTTGCAACAGTTTCACAATATTTTTTATTCCTAATATGTATTCTTAAGGCTGTACATGCTATAGTCTGATTTTTCCAAAAATACTTTTTGTCAAAATAATTATTCTGTTATTTTAAATTTTTTTAACGGAAATTCAAGCAGATGGAAGGACAGACAATCATCATCATATCCACTCGCTAAATTGAAAAAACTGTCTTACCTCCAAAACTTCCAACCCATCATCCTTAATTGCTAACAGATCTCCGATCAAATATTTGAAAATTCCCGTAACTGCAACTGCTTGGCTAAAGGCTGGGCAGCTGTCAGAAAAATTCCAGAATATTTCTCTGATTTTCATAAGAACAATTAGAGTCGCATCTTCTTCAGCCTCCTGTGCCAAGCTATTGTTAAAAGCTTGTATGTCTGCAACCTCAAAGGCATACTCATAAAACTCAAAAAGCAGTTCTGGAAACCTGAAAGATTTAAGGAAATACTGCACATTTTGTGACTGAGAATGAAATGTAATTTTGAATATGCACCTATAATACTACCTACAGTTGTCATATCAAGTACTGGAGAGCAAAATGTAAACATTAAATTAAGATTTGTGTCGAGCATAATAGATTGGGGTGCTTTTTAACAAGGCATTTAACATAACTTAAATCTGCCATTCCAAGTATTCAGAAGAACTTCACAATGAAAATGGTTTTTTATGACATTCAAGATGATTAAAAAATGTATTCTTCCTGTAAAAATGACACCAACTTATTTAGTTTACTCTAAAGCTTAATGAATAGTCAAACGCTCCAAATTAGCAAGTTACGACAAAGGAGGACAAGTGCTAGACATTTCTATAAAGTGCCTTACTGCAAACATCGTAGCGATATGACTGAAACATTGTTAAAGCTACTTTAAAAATCGCAATCAAACAAACAAGGGAGGACCTTGATTAGGGACCCATTAGCTGTTATGCAAGATGTATGACTCTAGAACATGCTGACCAAACACTAATGTAGAAGTCTATTGATTGTATGATCACTCAAGAAACAAAAGTCTGTAAAAAGGAACCTATGCTCTATTGTCTGAAAAACTGTCCATGTATCCAAAATAAGACCACTTCTTCTATTTCACTGCATAGGACTGAAACCATCTCTGATATTAAGTAATAAAATTCTCAAATTGGTCACTTTTCCAATGTAGATTGCTAATAATTTCAGTTAGTGCCAACTAGACATCCTTTGGTGAAAACCACAAGTTAATACCACCTTCTATTCACAAAGAGTTGAACTATGGTAGCATCAATATACAATGTAAGGCCATATTGGATGGCATATTCACACTTTTTCCATTTAGGACCAAACAGACATCATCAGTCTAAATGGTTTAAAGCTAGGAGTAACAATAACATGTTTTAAAAAAAACATCATGTAGGGCATACTGTATTAAAGATGGTAACAATTTATTTTAGGACCATCTAGACACCATAGGAATCCTCTTATGAGATCCCAATGTTGATATATCTGAATAATCAGAATTTACAAAAATGAGATTTTCAAGATGGCTGCTTTGGTGGCCATGCTGTATGTCAGATTGACATTTAGAACCAATCAGATATCATAACAATTCCGAGTTCCAAACACGTAGATATATACATCCATCTATTCCAGTTCAGCAATAAGAGGATTTCAAGCTGACCACTGTACTGGCTGTCACAAACGCATCATTATCATGCAGGGCCAACTATAGACTGTAGATGAATGTGTGTGTAAAGTGTTATGGCAATCCTCCATTCAATTTAGTAGGAGTACCAATAACCAGATCAACAACTTGTGCTGACTGATGGTCATTCCAGTAGTTCATCAGCTCTTTGACAATTTGAGCTAAAACTGAGAGCACATATTATCACAAAATGTGATCAAAGGCAGAGAAAGGGTTATTATTGCCTGTTTTTATCTTCAATAATCTTCTAAATGATGTAGTGTTTTACAGCAGAGCCATATGGAAAGTTGTTACACATGGCAGAGATGTAAATAGACCAATTTCTTGCCAAGAGACAATAAACAGTAACTGGCCCAGGATTATCCTATAGCTGAATTTAAAGACACTGTATTTTGGTCATGAGTCCAGTGAGCCAAAGAAGCTTGCCCAGGTTGATCCTACAGTTGGATTTAAAGACACTATTTTGGGTCATGAGTCCAGGGAGCCAAAGAAGCTGGCCCAGGTTGAACCTACAGCTGGATTTGAAGACGCTATTTTTGGTCACGAGTCCAGTGACGCAAAATAGCTGGCACAGATTGATCCTACAGTTGGATTCGAAGACGCTATTTTTAGTCCAGCAAACTATCCAGCTAGCCACAGTAGCTTCTGCATTTGGATGCACAGTATTCTTAGAAAAGTTTTTCAATTACAATTATTGTTTATTTGATTTTTTTTCTATCAATCCGTCAATAATTATACTGTCTCTATGTATAGCATTAGTCATTTCAATTTGATAAATTCCAAATGACCTTTGTTCATTTTATAAAGGATCATCGATTCCCTGCTGAACACTTTGGAAAATCTATGACAGGTATAAGGTAGGCAGGTTAAATATGTGATACATTTTGTAAAGATTATACATTGAAATGAAAATAATTATAAATGATGCAATATAAATTTACAATGAGAATGAATATGAGGATTTAAGGTAATACGACACCTAAGTTTAACAGAAGACATTATTTTATTTTTAGAAGAGATATGCAGTTAAGTCTTTTCTTGCCCATTCCATATTGGTTTACTTGTTTAAGGTTATAATGATAAGTATAGGCATGTATAACTCCAACTGCAGGATGAATAAGGAATAATAGATCTTTGTGACACAAAACGCTGACAAATGTAATGAGGTGGTCATTTATATTGTTTATAATGTACTGCATATTTATATATTACACCTATCATTATGATAAAACCATGCAGAGATTGCAAACTAAATGTTGAACAATAACCATTATGTATCATGACCTTGACACAATTTCTATCATGACACAAATACGGGATACCACAAATTGTTCGTAAATTTAATATCCAAATATAATTCACTCTTGTGAGTGTAATGCTGTCTCTCCAGTAATCATTCAAAATGTTAAATATGTAAGTTAAATACCCTTTATCAACAAGGTGCTTTCCCATAACCAGTCTCTGTTCTTCATGAGCAAACTTGTAAAAGTTTTCCAGTACATGCTGCATTAGGGAATTGTGCACTTCTTTGAAGTAAGCATCATTATGAGCATCAGTCCATTTTTCCCGCTGACTTAGTATGGTGATGCTGTGCTGAAATGACTTCAAAACTGTCTCCAGCTCTAGAGGGCTTCTAACAAGGGCTTGTACAGTCTCCGCGCGAATGGTTGACATTTTCTTTATAGGTCCACTTTTTGTCCTAGATTTAGACATTTTATTTCCTGCATACCCGAGTTTCTTGCACCGTATCCGTATCCCTCAGACCCAGAATCCTGTTTATTAATGACGTTATGTTGATTCCGAATACTTCTTGATATAGTTTCTGCAGCCAATTCTTTACGGATATATGGTTTGACTGCAAGGTTACCCTAAACAGGCTTTAGTTTGTTAATTGCAGTAGAACTGCTAGTCCCAGAACACATCAGTCACTTCATCTGAACATATATGAATTTACCCTGAAATTAGTCATATGTTCATTTTAAGATATCTAATGAATACAAATTAGTGTACAAATGTTCATATAATCATACATAATGATATGACCTTGACTCGATATATTTCAAAACTACTTATAAACAGCCTTTATACAAAATTGTTTTCCTTCATATCCACGAAATTTTACAAAATATATGTAATGCATACATAATTGCAAAGGAACAATCTTTATCAACTTTCCAGTTTGTCGTCCTCTATTAATTCTAATTGAATCAGAAAGTCCCCAAAATTATAATGTGGGAACAGTGATGCCCCTCACTAGATATCACTGAAAATAGGTTAACCCTGTTTCAGACCCACCTTATCCGACACCGAAACGGTGTATTATAACAATTGTCCCCTTCTTTAGATGTCAACCTGTTTTAAGTCCAACCTGTTACTAAAGATGCCATGTCTGTATGAAACGTAGATTGCAGTATCATCTTTCACATTTCCGATTATCATATTTTAAATTACGCATGTAAAGATTAAGAGAATGACAAATAAATCAGCACCTTCTATTGAAAACACTACTATATCGTTATTATTATTATTATTATTATTATTATTATTATTACATTATTATTAAGATCGTGTGATAAGCACTGCACAACAAAATCATAATTACGGGTATATTTTGTTCTCTCTCACATCAATGTTCTACACAATATTACTATATCGTGCTCATTTTAATCTTCATACAACTTTAATGATCACAGACAAAAAACTATACAGCGATCTATGTTTTAGATCAATGTCTGAATTAGTCAGTTGCTCAACTCGCCAAGATCAAACGATAGTAACATTATGTGAGAAACCTGTAATAAAAAGAAAGTGAATGAAACTGTATATTGCTATTCTTTGTGACCCATAAGCCAAAACATGACGTTAGTACCATTTGTGTAAGTCTTTGGTATGACTCGGCCGGAGATCGAACCCACGACCTACCACTTCAGCGAATGACGCTTTATCCACTAGGCCACCGGAGCGGTCTAGAGATGACTTTAAATCACATGTAGATGCCACCATCCAGCATCGAATTGATTCAAGCCTTCAAAGCTTTCATGTTGACACAGATGAGTTTGACCTTCTTTGTGAGTGGAGCACGGTAAGTACAACAAAGATATCAAACACTTTAACATCGATTCAAATAATATGCCTTTGTATAAACAATGCCTTGTTCATCAAATATCAGAAGTGCTGCATTTGCATACTTAGAACGGTAAAAACCGAACAAAATAAAAAAAAACATTGTTCAGTTATTTTAAAAAACATAACCGCTCAGGTTGACATAAAATACCGGTCATTTATTAAGGAAATGTGCCAGGGAGAAATTATATAATGGTCGCTATCCCCCTTGTGTATAAAATTAAATTGCAACCAAAAATAATTTTCAACAAAATTCCCTTGAAGCGACTGACGTTCTGGCCAAAGTATGTCCCAGAAATTCCAGATAAATTAGTTATTTTAACTGCTAGTGTTGAAACTCGATGGTTAAGAAGACGTCATCAAGTGTACTTTGGCACAAATCCCATTAAACGTGGTCATTGTTCCATAACAAGGTTTACAAGATTATCACATCGCTTGGAAAATTGGCATCATTTTCATTTGTTACCATCTTGACACGATAAGAAACCTACTGGTGAATATTCCATATGAATATTATGTTTGATTTACATAAACAGTGATACAAAGATTTCCAAGATGCCTACAATGTCGACATTAATGGATCTCATACGCCATTTGCATTTAGGACGTGCAAAATACCATCAGATATATGTTGGCGAACACCACGTGTTCTACATCGAACCATCTAGAAAGAGTGGCAAGCAATATAAACATTTTAAAAGCCTCAAAAGCGCTATCTTGAATGTCATATTGGCACTGTTTTATTTATTTACGACCAGCTAGATAATATACGAAGTCTTCTGGCAGTAATATATGTGTATCTACATTCAGTTTAGGTGGCGTGGCGTTAACAAAATTTTAAAGAGAGCTCCTAAGGTGCCCTAGTAGACTGTTAGAGAGGTATTTGCATTTATGACCGGCTAGACATAACAATAGTTTGGAGAAAAACAATTTCGATATGACCATAAATCTAGAGAGAGTAGAAATAATACGATTGTCAAGACTGCATCAATGGAAACAAAATTTGAGGTCAGTGTGACACCATTTTCAGCTAAGGGCAACTGACCATTTTGCACCCCAATGTCGAGATGACGTTCCGTTCCGGAAGAGTAGATATTACAATACTTTTAGGATAGCTGCGGTGATTCTTATGATGGGTGTCATTTCTATTTAGGTCCAACTGGACACATACAACCTTTTTGTTGAAATACCTGTTTTGATATGACTGTTCCTTTAGAAGTAGTTGCGATTATAATGGATCTTCGAGTGGCTCCATTTTTAATGGGATCAACTAAATCACAGACGTTAGTGGTAAAAGCCCCATTTCGATATGAATTTCAGTCCAGAATATGTAATGATAACAAACCTTGCTTGATTAATATCGTGGTGGTAATAATAGACGTTAGATAGACATTTGTGTTTTATATCAACTATACATAAGAAAGAGTATTTTATTGAAAACACCAGGTTGATGGTACCACTAAGATTTTCTAAACAGACAGATAGTTGGCCACATTGGATGTCCGGGCAGCGTGAATGTCATTTTGTGTCCAAATACCAACATAGGAAGCGGATTCCGTCATCTTCGTTTTGTCATGACGAATGATTCAGAGAGTTCTCATTTCTCTATTATTGAAGTGGACAATTTGATGACGAGCATGTTGTAGTTGCTTGTTTCGGCTGGCTTTAGCAAAAGAAAAGCCTCGATCTTAAATAATTAATTGGTTTTTTGTTTTTTACATAGGCAATCATTACTGTAAACATAAAATGTTCTTGTGAAACGTTCACACCTACCCAACACCAAATTATTACTATTGAATTAAAGACAACACCACTAAAAAGCTGACAGACAATGAGGAATCTTCAAAATGGAAACTGGTTTGTTTATTGGAAAGGCGGGAAATTTTATTAACATCACTACGTCAGCTGCAAGTACACATTAGGTCTCTATGATATCCTTCAAGTAAAAATATAATCCACGTCATTGGAATTTGGCCTTTCCATTTCTTATTAAATGTTATAATAATACCGAGAAAGCTAGAGAAAGAAAAAAGGAAGCAATGGAACATAAGTAAAATCAATCACATGACAGGTTAAAGACCGTTACATGGCGGCCATGATGTCATTTGCATTTGATTAAGTATATTTCCAAATAAAGCCAATATTCAGCGGTAAAAGTCAATTTCTAAATAATGCTTCAAAATCTACACATTTGCATACAGCGTGTAAAGAAGTATTGCATCTCAACCGGCTAAGACGTTTAAGTGGTTGGAATCTGACTGGAATAATGAGGCCGATTATTTGAAAATGTTTCAGAATATACAATTAAATGAGTCCTGTTATTTATTGTTGATGAACTTAGATTAAAACAAAAATTATATTTGTATATTCCGTTCCCCACCCACCCACCCCCACCTCTACCCCGAATCTAAACTGACATGTTAATTATCCTCCATAAAAGTATTTAACGCCCTTAAAAGGCAATTGAAATGTATGGTCAAAACGAAGCTATACTTACTCGTCTGTTGATGTTTGTTCTTATGATATTAATGTTGTTGTTATTATTATTATTTTTTTCATCATTAATAGGACTTGTAGTAGTAGTGTTACTGTTTGCCAACCAAACGCTGCATGAATAAAATCTCTAATGCTAGCTTTCTTGGTATGGATATTTTGAAAATATTGCTTTCCATACACGTGTTAGTAATAATCCAATGGGAAATCGAATTTCTGGTACGTTATGTTATATGCAGATTTAAAACCTTAGGAATAGCAATGATTTAATTAATTAATTATTGTGAATATAGATGACATGGGACAGTTCCCAATATTTGCTTACCTTATATCTTCATGCTATAGGCATTCTTTCAATTCTCTTGATACCTTATGGTTTAAGAAATCTCTAAGTAAACCAGATAAGATAACAGACCTTTCTTCCCAAAATACTATAGCCAGTCTATTGCGTTTAGAGTAGCCCTTAATTTACCCCGACGAAAATTATGCTGTACTATTGATTTAATGTTTGGGATTTCCTAATTTTGAACAATTAAATACATGAAGGTCATTCAATTATTCAATGACAAAGAAAACAAAAGGCATTAGAATTGATTTCCGAAAATGCATTTTGTCTGTGAGCTCAGATATAATGCATTACTATCTAACATTACTCAAAGTGTCATTTTAAATAAACACAAATGACCATGCATTGAAATTGGTCGCAAAGACAATTCACGTTGGGATTGATATTCTCCTTTGATCATATTGGCTACAAATTGGTGTCAAAAAGCTATACGGTAAGTTATCACACTATCACTTGTATTCATTTACATAAAACAAAGACCTCTTTTATGCATCGATGCGAGGTGTAAAATCAGCGGAGACCTACATGCGCGTTAAATACAAAAGAATTGAAGTCATGTTTAGTCAGATAATAGGCATAGGAGGAAGCGACATCAAATTACATTTAAAGTTGTTTTGGGTGTATTTGTATTCGATATATCAAGATAACATAATGTGAAGACAATTCAAGCATTGCCAGAGAGAGAGAGAGAGAGAGAGAGAGAGAGAGAGAGAGAGAGAGAGAGAGAGAGAGAGAGAGAGATGTTGTTAAGTGAAGGTGTAAAATGGGCTGGAGGATAAAAGTGCACAACTTTATGTCAGTCCACTCTAGACATGCATTTCAAAATAAATAAAAGAAACATCAAAACAAATCATATATTAACGTGTGAACAGACATACACATCATATAAACATTTTCCACACGAAAACAAACGATGTGATACACATAAGACGGAAGTACCCGATGTGATCAATAACATTACGGACCAGCAAATGTTAGGATATCATTCTCACGAGCATTATCTAAACAATTTTGCTTGGAAATGAGGATTTTGTTTGCTTTTCAAAAATCTAATACCAGTTGTTCGAGGTCTTTTGGCATCCGTTAGTCTAAGGAGTCCTCACATGCGATTTCTCTAACAAATACTCGGGATCACTTGCAGTCACACTCCTCCCCCAACGTCACATGAAATAACTGGGCCATGTACGCCGGAGGGATTGATTGATGAAAAGGGATCTCGGAGGACGAAGATTCAGCTCCATCACAGACCAAACTCAACTTTCAAGAGAAATCTAGTCTCAACAGACCCAGTTTCACCCATGTGTGCCACTTTTTAAAGAAATCATAAAAAATACAACATATGAACTAGATATTAATTAGAATAATCTCAAATGTTGCCAAGAGACTTACCTTTTTTAAAGACTAACAGAATGTACAACTCTTACATAATGCACCAATCACAATTAGTTTTGTTGTTTATGTCTGAATGCAATATCCGCCGGACTGGGGTTTACAATTGGTACCGTTATACATAGAGCCAACCTTAATTTGTTCAATAATATGTGATATAACTCGGGACTGTACAAGTGTACTTAGTCTCGCTGGTCAAAAACAAAATTAAGAGGTACTAAGTGTGCCTTACATTGATGTGTATGTAATGGCTTTTGAACTATTTTAGCTGTTGTTTTCATATTTGTGCTTTACTATTAAACTACATTTTGGGAATAAAATGAACTGTTTTAACTATGAGTTGTGTTCTATGCATATCAGCACTTATATAACTTCACATTGGTGATAGGGGATAAATCACATTATATCATATTAGGTAATAACTAGGTCAAACGTCAATATTGCAAATAGTATGTACCTCTCCTTCTTCAAAAAGTACAATTCACCTAAAATAAAGGACTTAATACTCGTTTGGTAGATGCAGAAGTTAACATGAGAGACAGGTGGACATGACCCAATCTTGTTATAAAGTATAGCACTTTGCACAGTACGCAGATACATGAGGTCATTAACCCCCCAGTCCTCACACAAACGTCAACCTACCCATTCTCTTTGTTACACAAATATAAAGCATGTCCACTATGTGTAGTGAATGAAATTGATGCAATAAGCTAATCTGATACAAAATATAGTAGATCACAACTTCTAATTGATTATGTTGTTTTTTAGGTGAAAATTGGGAAATAAAATACCAAACATTGCCAAAGAAAAACATTAGGTATAGTGAGTCCAGTGGAGTAAAAACAGGAGGAGAGTGTGTATCTAAATGGGAGGTGTAGCTTATAAAAAGTCATAACTGAGGGCTAATATAATACTTCACAAATGTTCTGAGTTTTTATTTCTTGAAATGTTATGACTGGTGCAAGGTATGGTATTTTTATTTCTTCCAATATATTATCCATGTAATATAGATGAGTTCATGAACATGTGTATAAACTTCAATGCAATTACTTTATCCAAATATACATTACTGATAAAGTGAGAACCTAAATATTCAAACTTGTACATTCAGTGGAGACATCCAGAGTGATGTACCTAACATAACTACATACACTACACAACATATTCAAGGCAGTAAAGTGTACAATAATGGACATCTAGAGCAAGATAATTAAAATCGAAATGGGAAGGAATACCATATCTTTAATTACCTATAATTATTCATACCAGAATATTCTAAATGATACAAGTGATATATCTACAAGTGGACCGGGAGTGTCCTTTATCCATGGTTTTTTTCATCTTTTGCGAGTAAAATAGTCAATATTTAGCAAAAATTAACTATATTATCGTTACAAAATATATTTTGTTGCATGTATGATAATATGAGAGCTGACTACACAGGCGTAAAGTCATCAGTCTACATATGTTAAAACTATAGTTACAAAAGTCCCCATTCAAAGCCAACTAGTGCTACTTTCTGAAGATTTCATACATTATATTCTTAAAAAGATTGTCAATATTTTACCGAAAATGTTTAACATCCATTTGTTTTCCTACATCAATCTAGTACAGTTCATAAATGCCGCCCACATCAATGCGTTTCTTTGTACACAATGTAAGGCTGTTATTTACCATAGACTTCAATGCTAATGTTTTGTGAAATAAATATAATTTCTATCCTACTTCTGTATGCATGTCACACTGTCACAGAGAACAATCTTAGACTGTCATTACGAAACCCCTTAGACAAGACAAATAACACATTTAAGCAAACAAATTAATAGTGGTTATTTCAATTCAACATAAAACGAAATCAAATGGATTTATTAGCTGTGTCTAATTTGGATTTATTACATCATCATAACGAGTGGTGACAAGAGCCCAATGTCCATGACTGATTGCATCACCTTCTCCTCCCCCTCAACTGTGTTCCAACGATTCTATTTCCTAGTGCCTTCACTTTCCGACTGCCTCGTCCTTCTTGGACATCCTAGATTTTACTCTTTACTCGTCACTTTAAATTGTTCGCCCTCACTCGTCACTTCTTCTTGTTTTGTTTTTTTGGGGGGGGTATTTTCGCAATTATCCTTCGGACTCCACCTCTCCCTCGGAAACTGTTTCCTTAAGACAAAGTTATCCCTAAATCGCTAGATATACCACTTTCTAGGTGTATAAAAAATCTCTTAATTTACGTTACTCAGAATGTACTCCATTCAGACAATGTGTAAAGTCCACATACGGTAGTACATTGCCCTAAATTTCAACGTGACCTCTCTATCGAAAATTTACCGTATGCTACTACGTGTTCGATTACTTATTACAAAAAAATTCAAAGTCTTACTGACTTCCAGATTATTTAAACATTTACAAAAACAAATATAAAAGATAGTTTTCGTTAACTTACGATAATCTGTATCGTTCTAACATACAAAGGAAATTATTTCATATTTATTCATATAATCCAATAAATCTTAAACAAATGAATATTTGGATAGCATGCAATCAGTTCTGCTAATGAACTAATAACTGCAAAATTAAAAGATAAATTGCATAGTAACTCTAGCATCAACACACTGTTATGTAATTAAATAAGATACATTGCATAACAAATGTAGCATCAACATATTTCCATGAAATTGAATAAACGGTAACCTAGTCATATCAACATGTCGCATACAACAAACAATAAAAAATAGAATATTACGTGAAATTAAAATTGAGTACCTTAATTCTGATAACTTTAGAACTTGTGTATCCGGCACTAAACATTGTTTTTTTCTCGCAAGACAGACACATGGTCCCTCCCTTGTTTATCATTCAAAGCATTATTCGTTTCGTAAGCTTCCCCGGGAGCCAAACTTCTCTTTTTCTCTCGCAGGAAGTTTCTGACAAAAGAATTTCTACCAAGGTTGTAACTTTCAAATGCACATTTGTTCCAAGACGAACGCCCAAGTTTCACTAAATACAAACAGTGGTTTCTAAAACAATTGCCTAAGAGAAACGTTTGTTTCGTCAGTCAGAATTTGTGAACTACGTTATATAACTTTTCACTACGAAGAATGACTATTTCACACAGATCGGACGTTCAGTGTCTGTTTTCCAAACCCGTTTAAGAAAATCCCGTCAATTTCATTGAATCGGAACACTGACCCCTTTGAAGTTTTAACACTGACATGGCATAAATTGGCTCATTTTCAGTTTGATTTCATTGTACTTGCCCTTGAGGAATTTAAATCTTGTTAGCTAGGGTCATGGTCGAGTGTAAACCATAGAGAATTAAGTAAACAAAGAATAGTATCACTCTAAAATTCCAGCTACTCCCAATATTTCATCATCTCCATCTTAGCCATGACAAGTGTCTTGTATTCCCTCCTACAATGTGTAGGTTGAAGTACGTATTGATACGAAAATGAGTCCTTAATTGCTTTTATGAAATAAGATGCAATATCATTATTGTCTGCTTATGTACGTCTTTACGACAGTTCGTTAAAATGTATATTTACCATTAGAAGAACGTGTGCATTTCTTAATCCAACTTCTGCCAAATAAGATAATTTAAAATATCATTATTCTGAACTTTTTTTAATTACTCGATTGCTTTTAAATTTATTTCTTCGTACACAAATTAGAACAAGGGATGGTTGGAACAATCGTTTTTGATAATATTTTATAACCTGTTACAACTGTGGTGTTAGAAAGGATTAAGACTGACAGTAAGCATCGTCAATCGCGATAGCACGGTATGCAAAACGAACAAATTACGCGTTCGATAATAATAATAATAATAATAATAATAATAATAATAATAATAATGAACAACATATTATTAATGAGGACTATGTATAGCGCTTTACAAACACCTAAAATAATAACTATAAAAAAACAAAACACCGTGAAATTAGAAAACAAAAACTGCTGAAAATATTTAAGGTAGGAAACATTAAGTTTGTTCTTGCAGTCAAAAAGGTGAGTTTTAAGAGCACTCTTAAAGGGGATCACGAGTTTTAAGAGCACTCTTAAAGGGGATCACTGTCTTTGTGTCTAATTTCAATGGGCAATTAATTCCACGTTGCTGGGCCCTGGTATGCAAAAGGATGACTTCGTTTTCATAGTGGCAATGATGAGTATTCGATTGTCAGAAGAGGAGCGTAAGTATATTGATGGTGTATTCATATGGGTGAGGCCAGATATGTATGTTGGATTGGAGTCCACCAGTGAAACGAATCACAAAGAACAAATAATAATAATAATAATAATAATAATAATAATAATAATATTATTATTATTATTATTATTATTATTATTATTATTATTATTATTATTATTATTATTATAGGGGCCCCGAGTGGGCGAGTGGTCTAAAGCGCTTTCCGTTACGGATCACTGCCATCTCACCTCTGTCTGCGTAGGTTTGAATCAATGATTCGGCTAATGTAGTTATGTGAGAAAGTCTGCGAGTAGATTCTCTTGGGTCGATGGTTCTTTCCGGGGGTTTTCCCGGGTTCTTCCTCCACCAACAATACTGGCCGCCATGTAGTTGATTACACAAAGATCAGTATGAGGCATTAACTAAAAGAGATAAAAATGGAATACTTTGAATCAAATAAATTATTCAACAACCAATATATCTGCATAGTACTCAAGGAATTGTGAAAAGATTTGATACTGAAGAAATCTCAATTTACCCCATGTGACTACCCGGTGGAGGGAGACAAGAGACACTCAAGCATATGAAACATATTCAAGCACTGGTCTATTTTTGTAATTTACTCTGGAATACTCTGATAGTATTGTCATGTTAGTAGTCACACCTACATTATTCGCTAAAAGGTAAAATTAAATATTGCGAGAAGTGTTTTAGTGAAAGCCCTTGTACATATGGCTATCTATCTGGAAGATGTAAATGCAACAAGACTTTCAGGATGGCCGTAATGCCGTCCATATTGGTAACTATAATCAATGGAATGTTCATTTTTGGGATGAAACTTAACTCAATATTGATTTAACCATTTATTCATGAGAAGCTATGAAGAGATTTTCAAACTTGCAATCATGCCAGCTGTATGGTTGAATATGATAGCCACTATTATTCTCTATGCTCTATTCCATATCGTACGAAGGTTATCTATGTCAAACGGATGTCAGTACAGCTATTTCTTAATGGTGGCCATGTTATGGTCAGACAGGCATCAGTTTAAAGGGAACAGCCATTTTGTAGTAGTCATGAAACCATGTATATAATCTCAGACCACAATTATCACATAAAAAGTTGTATGTGTTCGCTGTCAAAGTTTATCTCATAAATATATGGAAAATGGCAAATAGTAAATACTCACTGATTCAGTTCTATGATATTGAGTGAGACAGTGAAGATGGACTATTCTGTAAGCTAGGCAACTCTGTTGTAACTCTTGGTGCTTTCTTTGCACTTGTCTGCTGAGCCACATGAAGTGAATATCAAGAAGATTACATGTGTGAATTGAAGTGTTAGCAAGAGGCATGATGATTGTCCCCCATATCTAAGTCATTTAAAGATGATGAAACAATATAAAAGTTATAATATTCCGTTATTAACACTATTACACAGTTGGTAGACTGCTTACAAAGTGTCCCGGTTCACATTTTTTATAACATGTGAACATATCACTTTATGTGACTCTAATTGGTCCAAATAAGTCCATGAAGTTATTGGGCAGTATTTTCTTTATTAATTGGCAGGGAAAACGTTTTTAACCCTGCCTTCTGGAATATTTTGTTTTCATGGAACATTTTTGGCTGCAACTTGTGAAAGGGAATTGGGAAAAATGGTCTCCTCTGTTTCAATATTGTCAATTTTTACTCCAGAGGGGTTTGTTATTTCATGTATAACATCATTACATGAAAAATTCAACAAAAAAAACATAGAACAATAATAACAAGTTACCAGGATTGCTTAGATGATAACAGCAGTGGGGGTCATCTAAACACTGTTGCTGTGTTGTGTAGGCCAACTCAAACCGGTATGGTGTACCATATCAAACAATGTGACATCACACACATTAGACAATTTGTCTTGATAAATGTTTTGTCTTTTGTAGAATGTTCTGTTTATTTGCATGGATGCTTATTCTTTAATTTATAGTTATCACAAATGTATAATATACTTTTACTATTTCAACTTTGTTTGAAACTATTTTTTATGCACAACGACATTCAAAGGTACAGAGTCTGTCAGAATATAAGAAATTATTTGTTCTTTTCTCTATCTATATAATTTCTACTGAAATAAAACAATGTGATAAATACAATTTCAAATGGGTAATGATTTAATATTAATATTGCTGTAATCTGACTGATCCCTATTCAAATTATTTTTCAAATGTTCAGAAATCTCATTTCCCTGATGATTATCATTCCTTTGTACAACATATGGTGATTTTTATAAGCCTTTTGATATTTAGCTTCTCTATCTATTTGATAGAGTGCATGTCAAAGTTCAGCTTGTTCCAAATTAACTGGGTCAGCTTACCACTGCACTTTCTACATGGGATCAGAAACTCAGAGGGCTTTTTTGAGCTGATGCTGCAACTCCAATCTGTGGTCGCATATTTTATAAGTGCATCTTGAAGAGCAACATAACAATTTGTATTCCTTTTTAATACTCTGACAGTGGGCCAAAGAGTAAAAAGTTTGCTGTACCCTCTAAATGACCACATGGGCACTGGACATCCATGCCTTTGCTCCAGTCCAGCAAAGGTTAGTTTAGAATCAAGCACTGATGTTCAATATGGTGTCCTAGTTTCATATGAAATGTCAATCAGCTTGCAAAATATTCTGACAATAGGATTTTGTGAATCACAATGATAGTCAAATTGTATCTGCCATCAACTGCAATGCTTTTAGAACTGGGTCGATTTGCAGTGATTGCATAATACAGTATTCATATTTTCCAAATATAACATTTCAACCATCTTAAACTTTGAACTAGTACAAACAGGTCATCTGTATCACGACACATGTCAATACTATTTGCACAAGACTGTTTTGCCTTCCCAAACTTCCTACAACTCTAGCCAACAGAGTATAGTAAATGTAAATTAGAACCACCATTCTCATGGATATCTCAAATGTAACTCACATGTTTATTACTCTCAAGGGAGTTTAAGCCATTATAAAAAATCTGAGTCTTATAAGTTATTGAAGGTAAGTTTCTAGGCTTACACAACATCTGGTGACATATTCAGTCAAAACTCAATTGCGCATGGATGTGTAGTCCAAGAATTGGATCTGCTTAAAATAAAACTGACAGCATGACGAATCAATATGCCCAGACTTGAAATAGTAGCCATGTGCTAATAAGAAGACTTAAGTCATCGATTGATGCAACATTTGTAAAATTTTTAATTTAGTTCATACAACATATGCAATTAACTCCATAACCTTCAAAAATTATTAAGAGCAACTTCATTGCAAATAAACTCTCTCTCTCAAATTCTCTCTCTCTCTCTCTCTCTCTCTCTCTCTCTCTCTCTGATACATTTGTGCCTCTCTCTCTCTCTGTGATACATTTGTGCCAACCCCAAAAAGATCATACTAATATGTGAAAACACATACATCAGATTTTGTTGTCAGATGTAGATTCTGTCCAATATTTATGTAGAATGGATAACAATATCAGTATGGGATATAATATATATGAGGTGGGATATGTTAACTTTTATGCCATAAATATCTTTCATGTGTGGAAAAGAATTTAACCAGCATGACATTCATCTCTCTACATGATGCTTCACATGAACGGTCTAGCTGATATTATCAACAGTTGAATAGTAGTCAGAGACAGTCACTGTTTTTATATCATTTCAGATAACCTACTTACAGGTAAATACATACATACATACATACAAAAATACATACATACATACATACATACATACATACATACATACATACATACATACATGCATACATACATACACAACAGTAATATATGGCAGCGTATGTACATTTTCAATATCATAAGCCACTGAAATTAGTATAGACCACTTGTAAATTAGATTTATACTGGCAACTTTTGTCACGTCTCCGAAGACAATATTCTGGGTAAGCCTAAAATTGATATTTTTAAAAAATAAAAATATTGAAAATATCCAAATTTAGATAGGCATTCTAATTTCCAAGATGTCCAGGTTCCTTGCACTGAGAATAATGAAACATCTGATTTTTATGAAAATAAAATACAAAATTGCATCATGTATGCAATTTTTCCTATATGTATGTTAAATACATTAATCAATGTTTACTGGAAATCTACAGTTTGAATGACAAGGATTGAGATACACACAAAGAAACAGGAATAACATGAATGTCATCTATCAAGCTAGAAACTTATTTTTTAAAACAACAATAACAATGAAGTTCTAAAAATGATTTATTATTTTGTTTTCAGAGGTACATGTACATATTGTGTGCACTTGCAAGAGTACATATCTGGATATCATTGCTGTAAAAACCAATTAGTACAAGCTAGTGCATGCTCATTACAGCTAAATTTAGTTGACAAATATTCTGTACTTACCAAATAAACTACAGTCCTTCCCTTGTTTAATTTAAATAGCATCCTCCGAGTTAGGGTGTGAATGGCAATCCATCCAAAGCAGTCTACTGCACTGCAGTGTTTTATATATAGCAACAGCTTTCTAAATTCAATACATTTATATCGAGTCCAACATGTAATGAAACAAAAACAGCAAGGATCCTTCAATCACTGCATATAAATCTATCATAAAGATTTAAATAAACATCATCAGTATACATTCAACAATAGCTGCAGTGAGAAACTACAATGGACGGACAATGATATTTAATGGCAATATCATCAAGCGATACCTATCATCGTATAATGTAGTATTAAATCAAATCCAGTTGATTGTGTAATCATTTTAAAGTTACATTCATGCTTATAAACCTTGAAAATAGTAACTGAAAAAATATTACAGAATGACATTACTCAGATTTGAAGAAGACATTATAGGGGGCTGAAAAATTTCTTATGATTGTGCCATTGTAAATAACATCAATGTACAATTAATCATATTGATTTCATAATATTTGTGCTTTTCAAATGAAAATATTACCTTCTTAAAAAATGTATAAGCCTATTTGCTCCCCACTAGAAAAGTCACATCCTCACAAGGCCATGTTTGTGCTGCTTAATGAGAGGAGGGACCTTACAAGAGAAGGCAACTATACTTTGTACATTCACATCATAATCACTTAATTTGGCAAAAATGAATTCTTTAATTTTTTAAAATGCCATGACATTAAAACTGAATGCAAATCCCAACTAGAAATGATCTAATATTTGGGGGCTAACAAAAACACATGTTCCTCTAGTCTGCCTGAAAAATACTGCAAATGAAAAAGTCAAAAAAGAAGATGTTTTAAAATTCCTCTATTAGCTTGAAAATCCAATCAACTATATTTGCCTAACTAGAAGCAGAAAACATTTCATTGGCATTCCGTGAGTGTTTTGATAACTCATGGTAATATGATATTTGGCAAAAAAGTCCATTTCAAAAACTTTCTAAAATGTCTTAATAGAAATGAAACAGCTCTAATGACCTGAAAATTTATTCAGAATATATGAATAACAACGTTTTTATCAAATTGCATATGTCTACCATATGAGGATATTGTCAAGTCAAGATAAGAAAGAAAAGCCATGGCCAAAAGTTTAAAATTAATGGAACAATCATTGAATTATTTTACATGTTAATTCAAATAAGGATATCAAATGTCATTACTCAGACTAAAGCAGTTTCTCGTCCAAATCAGTCCAAGTAAAATTTTTGTTTTTCACAAATTTATACAAAAGAAGGGAAAGCTGCTAAAATGACCCTGAAATTTAATCAGATCATCCATGTACTAATACCAATTAGCCTGCAAAATTTAATCAGATCATCCATGTACTAATACCAATTAGCCTGCAAAATTTAATCAGATCATCCATGTACTAATACCAATTAGCCTGCAAAATTTAATCAGATCATCCATGTACTAATACCAATTAGCCTGCAAAATTTAATCAGATCATCCATGTACTAATACCAATTAGCCTGCAAAATTTAATTACTCTGCCTATTTGCATGACTGTGCTGAAAATACTTTTGTTAGAAGTGTGAAAGTCCCAAATGTTTTCAAAATCTGTCAAATTGTAAAGAAAACTTATAACGGCCTGAAAATCTAACAATACCACTAAGCATGCCAAATTTCATTTCTTTCCTGTTTTTAAATAACCTTTGTGCCGATTTCTCAAAAACAAAATTATGTCCAAAAGTTGCAATATATTTGAAGAACACAAATTGAAAAATTAAGCCAATAACACTATATTCTAAATCAAATCTTAGGATACAATCAATGAATTTAATATAGTCAGGCTTGTCTCAATAGTTTAAAGTGTAAACTGTTTACAAGAAGTGACAGCAAGATGAATGTATTATATGTAACTGACATGACTACATCCCCTAAGCATTGAAATGGGGCACTTAATCAACGTCACAATTTTCATGTTTTCTCAAACAAATAAAAACACTGATCACAAACGAACTAAAAATGTACATTAGATTATAACAAGTACAATCACTGCATATTTGGTCCATCATGAAATGGAACAAAAACAGCAAGGATCCTTCAATACTGCATACAAATCTATCAGAAAGATTTAATTAATTAAACATCATCAGAATACATTCAATAACAGCTGCAGTGGGAAACTACAATGGACGGACAATGATATTTCATGGCAATATCATCAAAAAATATTACAGAATGACATTAACCGGATTTCCAGAGGGCATTATAGGGGGCTGAAGAATGTTTTAAGATTCTGCCATTGTAAATAACATTAATGTAAGATTAATCACATCAATTCCATAAGATCTGTGCTTTTCAAACGAAAATATTACATTATTAAAAATGTTTTAGCCTGTTTGCTCCCATCCAGAAAGATCACATCCTTACAAGGCCATGTTTGTGCTGCACAATGCACGGAGTGACCTTACAAGAGAGGGAAAACACTACCTTGTATATTCCCACCTAATTTGACCCCTAAAAAAGAATCCATTTTTTATTAAAAAAACTAAGATAACATTAAAGCTGACTGCAAATCCAAACTAAAATGATCTGATATTTGTGGGCAAGTGAAAACACAGGTTCCTCTACTCTGCCTGAAAAAAATTGTATATGAAAAATGTCAAAGTCCAAATATGAAAATGTTTGAAAATTCATATAATGGCTTGAAAATCCAATCAACTATATCTGTGTAACTAGATGCAGAAACATTTCATTGGTCTACCGCAAATGGTTTTTGATAATTCTTGGTAACACAATATTTGGCAATCAAGTCCATTACCAAGAAATTCAAATATGTCTTAATAGAAAATGACATGGGTTTAATGTCCTGAAACTTTATTCAGGATATACGAATAGCAATGTTTTTATCAAATTGGATATGTCTACAATAAGAGGATTTTGCTTAGTCAAGTTAAAAAAAGGCCATGGCAAAAAGTTTAAAATCAATGGAACATCCATTGAGTTTTTCTACATTTTAATACAAATATAAACATATTTGCCAATTGTCTAAATAAAGCAATTGTTTACCCAAAAGAGTCCAAGTAAAGTTTTTGTTTTTCACAAATCTGAACAAACAGTTAAAATTGCTAAAATGGCCCAGAAATCTAATTGAACCATCTAAGTATTAATACCCATTACCCTGCAAAATTGAATTACTCTTCATATTTGTATGACCGTACTTAAAAAAAACTTTTTTGAAAAGTGTCAAAGTCTAAAGCTTTTAAAAAATCTGTCAAATAGGTAAAAAAATTATAATGGCCTGAAATTCTAACACTACCATTAACTATGCCAAATTTGTTTTCACTACCCAGAAAAATTATGTCCAAAAATAAAGTTGCAATATTTTTGAAGAAAAAAAAAATGGCAATAAGACTATATTCTAAATCAAATCTTAGGAGATAATCAACGAATTTAATATAGTCAGGCTTGTCTCAATAGTTTAAAGGGTAAACTGTTTACAAGAAGTGACAGCAAGATGAATGGATCATATGAAACTGATATGTCTATTTCCCCTAAGCATGGAAATGGGGCAGAGCATCAACACAATTTTTAGGTTTTCATGTTTTCTCAAACAAACAAAAATACTGATCATGAACTATCACAGACAACTAAAACTGTACATCAGATACCAAGTATAATCATTGCATAGGGTACAACATGTGAAAAGGTCTATTATAAAAAATATTTATCCAAGAATACAATTTATATAAACTGTTACCTATGGCACAAATTATATGAGTGCTGATCAAGTGTATACGATAAAAGTCAGTACAACATTTGCTACTGACATAAACTGACTAAATTAAACTGACTATAAACCAAACAATGATAATGTTCTTTGAAATGAAAGCACATATTTAAATTATACTAAAAACAATATGCAATTAAAAGAGGATAATATTAAATACAAAGCAGTACTAAATTCATAGCTAGAACTTGCCACCATTAAATAATCCAAGCTATGAAAATCACTGTTGCAAATATAGCATAATGTATACAAGTGCTGATAAAAAAAATACTGTAAAAGCCTGTACATTTCCTACTTCAGCCAAATGACAATATAATTAAGTAAAAATATACAAATGATAGAGTAGCATATAATTAATACATACCAAAATAATACTAAATTTCATATATCACAGTTACATTATTTCCATCATCAAAGAATACAATTTCGGAAAAATCACAGACATATTAAAATTCTACAATGTATATGAATGACAATCATCTGTATATTATACAAGTCTGCAGAACATTTGCTACTGATATAAAATGACTAAATAAAATAAACTGAAATGCATAAATGATGAAGGTCTGTGTAATGAATTGATGTGTTTTAAATGCAGTTAAGTCATTTGTTAGCAAAAGGGTTTAGATTAAATACAAAACAGTACAGTGGGACCCCGCTATAACCCGCCCCGCTATAACCCGAATTCGGATATAACCCGGTCGTGGCATGGCTCCCGAAATTTCGGGTAATTTATTACAGGTATTTTTCTCAAAGACCAAAAAAAAAAAAATTTTAAGTATGAAAAAACAAAAAATACGTCAATAGTTTAATTATTATTCTCATATTCATGTAAACAATGCGAAAAAGAACGTGTAGAAAATGTATTATCAAATTTCTTCTAGTTTTGTGCCAAAATAAACGTCTGAAATACGAACCAATTGCTGGGCCTACTGAGAACTTTGATCTTTGTTTATTGTTGAAAAATTACAGCTCGTAAGTGTCAATATTATAATTACTGATTCCTGAGTAATGAAGCCATCGTGTCTACTTTGTGTTTGTCTTCAATGCATTCTGAATACAATTGCTGCTCTAATAATCTCCGATATATGTTCTCTTAATTTCATACACAACTAAGCAATAGCCAATGTGGGGGTTGATAAAAGATTCTCACCAGAATGTATAAATCTATCAATTTAAGTACATTGTTTATCATCAAAGTGAACTGCCGAGCTAAACAGTGACATAATTCAGTGGTTAAAATACAGACAGTTCGCCTGCTGTATTAGAGTACATCAAAAGAACATGACGCAATAGCTGGACGGCAAGTTCAAAGGACTTTGACTAGCAGCTTGGGTGGGAAATTTTTCTGAAATTTACAATGACTGAATTCAGAGACAGAAAGATCCTGAGATGTACATGTAGTTATTATAAGAATACACTTTAGCTTCCATTATTTAATCTACGGACATGTACTATTTCATCATTCATTACGTACACCCATTACGTAATTTTTGTTTTTTTTTCTTTTCATTGAATTCAGTCACATAATGATCTGTGACAAAATTATTGAATATTTTACATCCTTGTGTGGATATTTTCGATGGAAATATTTGTATTATGGATTCAGTGTATGTTACAAGACTCGCTGGCGAGTACACGGTATTGATACTCTTTTCATGTAATAGATTATACATGTATATATAAATTAGACACGTGTATGTACCAATGCATGGTTCTCTGAATAAAGTAATATATTAAATCTGCAATTTCTGTTACCACAGCAAATGTTTTTCTCATTTAATATATATTGATCAAAAATGGTAATTGTGCCATGCATTTTCGCACCCGTCTTTATGTAAAACAGCCACCCCCAATTAAATCCAAAAATGTGTTGGTATTGTACATGGTTGCTTATAACACGGTTCGGTTCATAGCCCGGTCGGATTCTATGGCTCCCAACTACCGTGTTATAGCGGGGTCCCACTGTACTATAATTCACTGATCACTTCATTAAAATCAAACTCTGACAAGAATATTAATCAACATGAGAACTCTATGCAAATATTAATATTATGGTATTTCTCTTATATAAATCCCTCTTTCATTTATTGTATTTCAAAATCAACAGGTCCATTTCAAGTCTTAAACAGAAGGCACCCAGAAAATTGGATCAAAGTATAAGAAAAACACAGAAAGAAAGTGCTGTTTAATTTCAGTGATTATACATTACCATAAAATATCAATGCTTAAATAATGAGTATTTTTTTCCTCCAAATCTGGGTGACAAATCATTGTTTTAACAGAATTTAATTCCTCTGATTCTTTTCTTTTGCTTTGTCTCATCACATATTACATCTTTAACTGTTGTTACTGTAAGCTGGTGTGAACAGTGTGAAATAGTAGCATTCTTATTATTATTATCATTATTATTATTTTATGCCAGAAGAGGGGTTAAGATGTTTGGCAGACAGTATGTCATGCCCTTTTAAAATGGATGGTAAAACCAAAATATAAGATCTCTTTTTGAGGATGGTCATATAGAACACTTAGATATATTTCATTGACTTCTGAAACAAATTTGGAATGTTGAATTAATATCTTAGTGTGAGGATGGAAGCTTCAGGTTAGCTTTCTATATTTATGTGTATGAGATTTAAATGTTAAAACATTACCAAATATATGTAATAATAAGCTATTTAGCAATTATTAGATATTTTACTTACAAAATTTATTACTAAGAAAAAACATTTCTACAAAGTAATATTTTTAATTAGTAATGTAGAATTTTGTATTTATTAAAGTAATCACAAAGTAAAAGATTTAATGGCTATCAACAAATTTTCCTCTAGCATTATTTGCAATTATGAGTAATTATTTTTCATTACTAGTAATTATTTTTCATCTGATAAACTTTCTTAGATTTTACTCATTTTGAGCACACAAAATATACAATTTAAAATTGATAGCAATCCTTTTTTGTTGAATGTAACTGCTGCAAAAAGATGATTGTTTGGACATGTCTTACTGTATTTTGACTTCATGGTATTCCATATGAAAAAATCCACTGGAGAAATAAGTAACAAGTGAAGAGGGAAATTACATGATAAAACCTTACTTAGACGACAGTTACTATAGATAACATAGCAATATGCGGTTAACAAAATATCAAGTTGGTAATTAATAAGAAATCTATTGTTACATCATGCTTAAACACAGCTGAAGCACAATAAAAAAATGTCTAACAATATCTATCTATCTAACCAAACTAAAGTACAGAAAGCAACATTGCTGTCAATATTTATATCATATTCTTCTTTTCTCTTTTTATCACAAAAGACATTTACATTTACTGATATTTTCAAAAGGTATAATGGCAAGAAAGTTCAATTTATACAAAAGTTTTATGATTAAAAAAAATGTTAATTTGCTACATCATGTGAAATGGAGATTCTCTCAAATTCTTGTTAATATTCACCCTTATGACTTATTTGTGATTTTTTTTTAACAATATTTTCTACAAGAGCTGCTGGAGGACAAAAGATAGCAAACAATCTTGTGTTACACAAATTAATTGAAATCCATCAATATATACAATGCAACAGAACTTGTATGTAAGTATTATAGTTATTTTCTAGAAATCATGCACATTTTCTAACTGTGCTTGATAGATACGTGCTGATTCTAGGCTGACAAGCATTTCTCTTTAATGAAAAATATTGTTTACTTTGTTCACTTAAGTTCCATAATTTTTACCAGAAGCTAGTTGTCCATTATTTCAATCAAACTTACACAAAAAAGATCACAGAATAAGGTTCACATGATGAAATATAGGTCCTTATATGAGTCAGAAATAATATTTATATAATAGCTGGTTCATTAACATTTTATTCTGTATAAGTAAATATTTCTAGAACTTGAGAGATTTTTCAACTCTGGACTTGCTGACACATAGCCAAAATATGTCTTAGGCTCCATATTCATAAAATCAGTATGCATGCCAAGTTTGTTTTGGGAACATTTTTGAAAGCATTTTATTTTTAAATTTTAAACAATTTGGAATTTATGACTGTTATACACCACAAAATGTTAAGACCTTCTGTAAACACAAAATACAATGATCCACCAGTGAAGAAGTATAACCCTTTTTATAATCAAAAGTATTTGCATTACAAAAAGTATTGATTTTTTTAAATAAAGCTACACAAAAATGACACATTCAAAAATAAATGAATGTACAGTATATATTGCAGTGATCAATTACACTGCCAGGTGTTCTAAATTTACACCACCAGGTGTTTTACTTAGATTCATGATATTTTATTACATTGCCATGTATATTTACTGATGTTCATGACATTCTATTACATTGCCATGTATATTACTAAAGTTCATGATATTCTATTACATTGCCATGTATATTACTGATGCTCATGACATTCTATTACATTCCCATTTATATTACTGATGTTCAGGACATTCTATTACATTGCCATGTATATTACTGATACTCATGACATTCTATTACATTGCCATGTATATTATTACTGATGCTCATGACATTTTATTACATTGCCACGTATATTACTGATGCTCATGATATTCTATTACATTGCCATGTATCTTACTTAAGTTCATGATATCCTATTACACTGCCATGTATATTACTAAGGTTTATGATATTCTATTACATTTCCATGTATATTACTGAGGCTCATGACATTCTATTACATTGCCATGTATATTATTGATGTTCATGACATTCTATTACATTGCCATGTAAATTACTGAGGTTCATGATATTCTATTACATTGCCATGTATATTACTAAAGTTGATGATATTCTATTACATTTCCATATTACTGAGGCTCATGACATTCTATTACATTGCCATGTATATTACTGATGCTCATGATATTCTATTACATTGCCATGTAAATTACTCAGGTTCATGATATTCTATTACATTGCCATGTATATTACTATGGTTTATGATATTCTATTACATTGCCATGTATATTACTGAAGTTCATAGCATTCTAATACATTGCCATGTATATTACTGAGGCTTATGATATTCTATTACATTACCATGTATATTACTGAGGTTCATGATATTCTACAGCACATTAATCTTCTCCAGTGCATTACTCAAATTCATGATATCCTCCAAACTGTCCAGGCCTAGCTTGCTCTCCAAGCAACGGAAGAAGAACTCAGGTGCCTGTAAGCAAAACGGACATGTACTATTATTAGAAGGAATGGAAATGAACACATTACAGCAGTTATATTGTTTATTTCCACATTTGTAAATAGTGATGTCTGAATGATACCGATTTTTACATATAAACAACACCTTTGTAAACAGCGATGACTGAATCATACTGATTTTTACCGACATAAAACACATTTGTAAATTGCTATGACTGAATGAAACCGATTTTTACCTATAAACAACACATTTGTAAAAAGTGACGACTTAATAATACCAATTTTTACCTATATACAACACATTTGTAAATAGCGATCATGACTGAATGATACCAATTTTTATCTATCAACATGACATTCTGGAGTAGTAACTGTTTATATTAAATAAAAATAATCGAAGACAAAAAAGACATTTTCAGCCCCACTCCTTCCAACTGCAACTCGAATGGCATACAAAATTCACCTTGTCTGACACTTTCTTCAGGAAAACCAGCTGTTCACCAGTCAAACTCTGTAGTTTCTTCAGCTTAGTTCTGTAAAATGAAATAGTCTATATAAACTTTCATATATGTGTACATGTAAATTTTCTATACATGTTTATGTGAGCTTGTTTTTGTATCCATGTATTTTTTCAATACAGATGAACAACTCAACTGGAATAAAATCTAAAACTAACTGAATAAGATCATATAAAAAATAAAAATAAATTACAGCAACAAGAGTAAACTCTTGGGACAGAAAAATATAATTTGTTGTGTCCCAAGGCATTGATGTTATGTAAAATAATTAACATATTTGATCTTCAAATATTAATACACACAAAAAGATCAAGACAAAATTGGCAAAATCGACATAAGTCATTTAGCAGATAACAGCTCGTGTTCAATTATCACTGAGATAAACTACCATGATTATTTAAGTGTTTTTTTATATTGCATATACATAGTTTCTGATTTCTGAAACACACAAAAATAATATTGGTTAAAAAAAAATCATAATTAAAATGCCTTTACTAGGAGGCCAGGGTCCCCGAGTGTCCGAAAGTGCTTTCCGTTAAGGATCACTGCCGTCTCACCTCTGTCTGCATGGGTTCAAGTCTAAGATTCGGCTAATGTAGTTTGGTGAGAAAGCTTGCCAGTAGGTTCTCGTGGGTCGGAGGTTCTTTGCAGGTTTATTTCCGAGTTCTTCCTCCACCATAATATTGGCCGCCATGTATAGTCTATTGTGTACTGAAAAATGGCATTAAACCCTAAAACAACAACAACAACAACAACCAGGAGACCTGCAATTTACTGTACAGTAATTTACTGTGAAACAGTTTCCTAGGGCAACTTTCCACATATTCTTTTTCAGTTTTGATCTTGAGAAACCGGTTGTTTTGGTGGCTCCATTTTAATTATAACTGTTCAATATGTCATTTGTTTTCTGACAGAAATCCAAACTAGCTAAGTGTTTAAACTTTGTAAATGGCTACGTTAAACCAGGAATTTTGTCTGAAGGCAATGATGGTACCCTTTGCTTCGACCAAATTAATATTTTCATTACCTTTTACAAAATAATGGTAGAACGACTACTGTAGCTAAGTAAACTTACACTTATTATTGAAATTATTTTCAAAGTACTATTTCTGACACTTCTTTATAAACTTTTAGACACTACTGAAGTTTAGTGCATTGGTGTCTATAATATTCAGCCAAGAGATGTACTTCAACCGCACAACTTAAGATCTTCAATGTACATGTTGTGATGCCATGGTGTAAACAAGGTCACTTTAAATGCAAGCTATTGCACAAACACTATTTTCATTGTTAAAATAATGTACCACATTTAAGGAGTTTATACATTTTCAAGGAGAAACATTTGTATGCAATAATGCACAAACTGACAATAGCAAACTGGTGCAAAACCAGGAGTTACTGTCAATATGGTTACATTGCTGTTGTTGTTGTTGTAGGGTTTACTGCCATTTTTCAGCACACGATAGGCCTTACATGGCTGCCAGTATTAATGGTGGAGGAAGAACCCGGGAAAACCCCCAGAAAGAACAATCAACCCTTAAGAAGCTACTAGTAAGCTTTCTCATATACCCACATTGGCAGAAACTGAGACTCGAACCCACTCAGACAAAGGTGAGATGGCAGTGATCTGTAACGCTAATACACATGTGTCATGGTCTGATGATATTATACTGATCTTAAAACAGTAGATATGATAAACAATGGAAAATAAATTATATTAATAGATGACATACCCATCTCCTAATTCTTAATTGTCTTAATTACTGTCCCTAAACAACTGTGAAAACATGTATTAATTTTTTTAAAATGTTATTTATATAAATATGTTGAGTGATAACTAGACAAAAAAAATCAAAGGTAATGCAAACTTGTGCATGAAAAAATTGCTCTATTTTCAACATCCCAATTTGTATGGGTCATAAAATAATTACTTCCTGAAAATAATTAGGATGCTGTATTTAACCAAATCCTTTGCTTAACAAAATTTTAATTATGGAAGAATGCTGTGTTTAACTAAACTCCTTAGCTTAAAAAAGTTTTCATTATGGAAGAATTCTGTTTGAACCAAATTCATTAGCTTAAAAAAGTTTGTATTATGGAAGAATGCTGTGTTTAACTAAACTCCTTTGCTTAAAAAAGTTTGTATTTATGGAAGAATGCTGTGTTTAACTAAACTCCTTACTATAATTAAAAAAGGTTTCATTATGGATTTGTTATACACTTCTGGAAAAGAATAATTGAAACAGCAATAATTATTTCAATTACAATCAAAGTAATCAAGTAATGACTGATTAATTTAGTTTTGAGAGACAATTAACAACAAAAGTTTCTTTCACTGCACTAAACACTTTTCATTCAGTTTGCTAAGATTAAACATTTTCCTTTTCTTCTGAAATGAAATTGATTTAAAAAAAGCTTTTCCCTGAAAAAGGAGTCAGCTTAAAATGTGTGAAAAAATGTTCCATAATCTGTGTAAATACAGCCTGGTTCTGAGGTTTTAGAATTTTTATTACACTTTTCTTGGGAGTACAGTGTAACCCCACTATAACTCGATAATCGGGGTCCATAAAATTGGATCGCGTTAAAAACAGGGTCGCATTATCACGGGGCTTTACAGTATTTTTTTTTTTTTTTCCCAGCAAACACTGCATTGGCATATATATGTGTACTCGTGTCTAATGTAAAAAATCAGAGTATTATCGGACGAATATTAAATGGAATGCAGTAATAAGACTTATTCAAAAAAGTATACGGATAATACATTAAAGGTTTGCGTTAGATAGTTTTATTCCTTTTTTTTTTGTTCCCACGAAAATGCACGTTGATCGATAACACCCCAACTGACGTTATATAATGAATAGGGGGATATTAACATCATTTACTATCCTGCCGTCGTGACATGCAGTTGATCCATAATTCATGCAAGTCCATTGGAAGATTGCACAGATTTAAAATATTCAATAATTTTGTTCAAGATGGTTGTGTCTGAATTTAATGTCCAATATATAGCTTGAACAGAGTATTAACACTGTTTACTTACCATCTGATATAGTACCGTAATGGCATTCAGCTAATCCATAATACCTGTACCTAATTCCATTCCAACAATTGCAAATGTATTTAAACTATTCAATATTTTTGTCACAAATCATTATATCTGAATTCAATGAGAAAAATTAACAGAAAATTAGGTTACGAAAGACGAAGCATGTGTACGTTCATTACATTTCAGGGTCTATGAACGGTGTCTAGACAAATTGTAAACTTGATTTTCCATAACGGTAAAATATTCTTTTATATATACAAAATATAGGAAAGTAATGAGGAGTTCATTAATCTGAGAACTAAACATGGCATGCAGTGAGTCTGTAATGGTCATACGCCACTAATATAAAGGTTTTTTTCCCAACTGTACATGTACAATTTCCACCTAACAAAGCCGACACTATTTACTAGTCAAATAATTCCCTCTAAAACACCGCTAAGCCCAGAAAACATATTGGCGGCTTTCGTTTTTTTATGTTTATTAAATTGTCAGAATCTTGTATCAACCACCACATTGTCTGCTGCTTTGTTGTTTATGCAGTTAAAGAACACGTGTCTTTACTCTTGGATTAATAATAAGTTATATTTCCGATGTTTATTTAGGCATAACAATTCAAGGACCTGGTGAAATTAATACATTTCAGAAGCCGCGTTTTACACACTATTTCTTGTACTTTATCATATTATATATTGTATTATATCAGAATTCATACACGATCTCTTCCCCAATATCATAATAAACATTTTTTGCGCAAAGTGCATTGAACGACTTCTGTTTGTGAACTTGCTTTTCCTTAACAGTAAAATAATTATTAGAAAAAAGAAGAGGGAAACTAATAACCATTTCATAAGCAAACCCCATACACATGTAAAACCCGAGTACTAAGAGTTGTAGGCATGCAATGGTCACAAGTCACTTTTATAAATGTTTTTAAAGCTGAACGCATGTCAATTTCATACCCTCTCAATTTCCAGCTAGTGAAGCAAACATTATTTACTGGTCAACTGATTGCGTCTAAAAACACTGCCAAGCCCAGAAATCATGTTCGTGGCTTTTGTTTTTTGATGTTTATTAAACTGTGAGAAGCTTTTATCAACCTGCGCATTGTTGCTTGGTTGTGTGTGCAGTTAAAGAAGAAATACAAGTCGGCTACTGTTAGAGCAACGATTGTATACAGAATTAATTGAAGACAACTACAAAGACCACATCATGTTTAATTTGGAATAACACCTGAAGAATAAAATCATGTACGAATAAATATATGAAATTTCGGGAGCCACATTATAGCGAGGTTCCACTGTACTATGTTTGTCAAGAATGGGGGCTCATGCTCTACTGGGCAATAAGAACTTCTATGAATTCAAGATAGGACCACATCTTCCTTCAACTGCAAAGACTGTCATCCCTGAGTTAAAAAGAATAATAACGAACAATGTACTGTTAACAGACCATAACATAAACTCCATTGGTCTTTAACCAGTTGACTGAGGTAAAAAAAGATAAAAATAACAAGACTTAGTGTAGACAATACTGACGGGTCAAGTTTGCTTTTCCTCAGCCACTGATTCACATCTTCTTTGTTCCATTGTGCAACAGGCGATTTGAGTTTTGTTCCACTATCAGGGTTATCAACAGGCACAATGATTTCTCTAACCTTAATAGGAGAGTTATCCTTTGGGTCATATAAAGGCTAAAAAAAAAGAGAAGATTAATTTATGTAAACAATATGAAAAATATTTCATGATGCAAATCTGCTTTGCTAACTGTTTGCAGAGAAAGAAACTTTAGATCTTAAAACAATTGTTAAATGTCTAATGTCTTGAGTGTGACAAAAGTTGCTTTGGTCTTTGTTACTTTCAACAAAAATATTTCATTGCATATACAGAATTTACAATGAATATGGTCATATTAAAGTTCATCAAGCATTAAAACTTGGACAATTTCTACTCATGAAAGAAAATTTTTAAGAAAATTAGTATTTGCTATCTATATTAATTAGAAAAAGAGCCAATAATATTTTGCCATTATCTCCATTTGTCTCTGCCAGGTGGCAATAGTTTTAAGAAAAGCAGGACATCATGAACAGGATGCTTGCATTGCAGGGATGATGGGTGGGTTTTAAAACAATGCGATCAGGTAAGTATTTTGGAAGAATAGTATTTAACAACGAAAGTGGCTTTCCATTCAAATAGGTTAAGTGATTAATGTTACAAGAATAGTTAATAGGAGGAACATTCTACCTAAATGGATCCCTCAAACTGGGACTGATAGCAAATGTGTTTGGACAGATGGAGAGATGGACTGATTTGTTGTCTCTATTTTGGATTCCGTTATAACATCAATTGATTTAGTCTATTCAGGTCGACAATTGGCCTTAGTGTGTCAATGATTTTCCTTGATAAAGAAAACCTGGAATAGAACCCTGGAAATAGAATACTCCAAATAATATCCAACACCAAATTCTCGATCAGCATCCTGTTCTCTTACTGTAAAACCTGATGGAACTTCCATCAGGGATGGGAAGGACAAAATAGAAGAACGTTGGCAAAATAAGATTTGATGCCCCTTTGAGATGACTTAGATTGCCCACCCACTTAGTGGAAAATCAATCAAACACACTCTAAATAGATGAGTCTGGCACCTACCACTCAGCTGTCTGCAGGCAGTTGGGGACACAAGTCAGTGGTGAGAGGGTGGACTCTTGAGGATAGAGAAACTTTGTTTCCTACACTGTCCATATGACTGCCTCCAATACTGATTAGCCTGTTGTGTCTGTATGTTGTTTCAAGATTAAGGCTGGTTTCGGAGTTGTGGAACAACATTATCCTGTTTTCCTTTGTCTCCACTCATCATGATGTCTTTGAGGGTGAGTTGAAGATGACTTTTACTGTAATGGTGGCTACACAGCAAGGTGGAGAGGCAATTCATAGGTTACCCACCACCGCATGTTGTTTATGTAGTGACCAAATGGCAAAGGTTTGCCAAAGAGGGTAGTCCACAACGTCAGAGCATGGTGTGGCTTGAGTGATTTGTTGTTGGTGTAGTGTTGTGCATTTAATGTCATTTTTAAGCACTTGATAACATGGCAGCTAGTATATCTTGTGAAGAATGTCCTCAGACAAATCCTAGAAAGAACCACCAATACACAGGAATCTACCTGCAAGCTTTCTCATATACCCATGTTGGCTGAGCCTGAGACTCAAACCCAGACAGAGGAGAGATGTCACTGATCTGTAAAGGCAAATGTCTTAAACCACTAGGCCACCTGGGCCATACACCATAAACCTGCATTCCACCAAAGCTCAAGGTTGTTGGAAGCAGTCAATGCATTCCCCATTGAATGGAAAGCTACCCTGTTACTGAACTGAGCACTCCTAGCAATTGTCTCCCAGGCAAACTCACTGCCAGATTTCTCCACAAGCCTGAAGATTATGAAAGATGCCAAATGAAACAGCAATACATCACTAATATATTGTAAATGACCTTTGAAGTGGTATAAAAGCCACCTTCATTCATCAAATTATGATAGCCTGGATTTCCGATCTTGGCAGAGAACTGCTCAGCAATTTCCATTATTTTTCCCAACTTCGGGATAAAATGAAAGTTTGGGTTGACTTACTTGGTTTCAGCATCTAATGACTGGTGTGGAAGAGGTTGGTGGTGGATATTCTTTCTTTGGTTCAGCAGTACCCAATATATCTCCTCTACTGCAGTCTTAAAGTTACACTCAGTCCTCTCCAGAGTGATCCGACTATGAAATATTATCAGGCTTAATAATGTACCATGTTTGCAGGCCAATAAGTTGATAAGGAGTATAAGATGATGCCAAATCATACCAAGAATTCATCTTTTTCACTAGCAACTTTCAGTTATGTGAATATTAATGGTATCACTGTATCTTATTCCAGATTACCAACAATTGGGAAATAACATCACTTATGCTAAAGATGATTTTTCCAGTTTTGTTTTGAAGTGTGAGAGAGGTTTTATGATAATTGTAATTTGTATTATTTGCTTACCTGATGATTGTGATCCTACTCATGTACAAGGGCAATACCATATTCCATTATCAATATCTCTGAATAAACAATTTCTTCTAGTTTTAATTACGATATCCATTGTCACAAGAACTAAATGGCTTTGCAGTTTATTTACATACAAACTAAATGTGATGCAGCTTTGGCTAGGTCATTCCAGCTGAAAATTGTAAGGGGGCAAGATTTGGCAGACGAGATAAAATCAGTGATGCTACCAATAGGGAAATAAGGCTTCCAATAGAGTATTGTGAATATAATACAATGCATAACAGAAAATGCAAGATGCTTATATCATGTAAGTTTCTCAACCAGTAGCACTTTTTTTTCTTGCAGAGAGAAGTGTCAGAGCAGTTGAAGGTAACAACTAGTGTGAGCAAAGATCAAACCAAAAGCTCCCTAAATACAGGAAGGGTATAAAAACTTACTGATAAATATCAATCTTATTTGTTGGGAATGGAGAAGTCATTGAACTTGCTAAGAAAATAAACAGCATGCAAATTGATCATTCTTGAGATTTAACATAGAAAGAATATATATGTATATAAATATGGTGAATATTTAAATATAAACTAAATATCTTTGAAACTGAAGGAGTATGGTATGCAATTTTATTGACTCCATTTACTGTGTCTGATTTAGATTTTTAACGTAGCTTAAACAAATTTGGAGTCATATTGCTTCAATGTTTGCAGTGTAGCAGTTTAAAGTGATATCTACCACTGGGGCATCTTGCCATAGACATGTAGCATGATGTCCCACCCAGTCACATTATCCGGACACCAGGCCAACCAGTCCTAACACTAACCTCTGAATGCTGAGCAGCTAGTAATGCAGCTGATAGTACCATTTTTAGAAGTCTTTGGAATGACTCAGCTGAGGTTCAAACCCACAATCTCCCGCATCCGGGGTGAAAGCTCTAACGACTAGGCCATTGGAGAGGTGAGTCCATTTACTATTTCTTTTTACTGCTTTCTCTCTTAGACAACTTCAGCTAAACAGAGTCAGTAATATAAAAAATAGCATGAATGGCTGAAATCTTATTCCCATTCTGTCATATCATGGCATTTTTTATTTTGATAATGAGGTGCAAGAAGAAATATGCAACTGATTACCTCTGCACTTGTCATGATAATTCATTTTTCAAATGTGTCTATTGAAATGTACACATATGTAGTCAAACTTAATTATTAGTGCAATTAAAAAAGCCATGCTGTTTCAGTGCAATTACATCTGATGCATATGTATTTAATGCTGATGATTATGTCAATATTTTGAATACTTTTCAATATCTGGTCTTATATTTTTTCTTACGCAACTTTTCACACATTTTTTTTCATACATTTAAATGACATATATAGATTGTTTCCAACAATTAGATAAAGTACAGACTTCCTGTTCAAAATATATTGACCTATATAGGTCAGCAAATATGGTATAGAACCTTTCAAATAATACATAAATTATCCCCAAATAACAAAATCCTAAATAGATGAATCAAATCAGCACAAACTTTGATTGCTTTTGGGAGGCGGTGTGAATAAAGTATAGTCAGTTCACAGCACAGGATTCAAACTAGTGCCACCTTATGGCAGAAAAGGGGGACAATGGGCAAGAATTACAGCCCTTATATAGTATGCACATGGCTGCACATTCTCTTTCTCATTATGATTAGTTAGAAATTTGTATAAATTCTGCAATTTCAGTTAAAAGAACAGATCTTGCAGATCTTGTGCTTAGCATATTGACAACTTATCACAGCACACAACTTTGTCCTTTGACCTTTTATCCTTCTAATTTCTAAACCTCTGGTGATAGTCCAGGTCAGTATGCCGACTTCTGGATCATGCCTATTGATAATTTGTCAATAGAAACTGGACAAAGAATTTGATCCAAAAGTTTCAGACAATGCAGGATTCCAAAAGTCCATGTACCTTGCCTAGTGGTAAGTGGGTAAGGATTACTTATTTTGTATATTGTTACCTATATTTGACTTAATTTATATTTCATTTAATTTAAGTGTTGGTTTGTTAGTTTTAACTTTCTTTCATTCCATTACATCCTATTGTAATGCAATTGTATTTGCTGGAATTTTCCAGAAATTCAGTTTAGTTTGACCTGATTGTTTTTTTGTAAACACAAATAATAGAAACTTTGTATCTTATTCTGACCTACTTCCTGGCCTTGATTCAGAATCAGTACGACTTGAAGTAAACAATTTTGTTATAATTATTTTAAAATTCTTAATTATAGTAAATATTCATAAAGTGACATCAAGGTCATACTCGGAGTATGTGTCAAATAACATGTATCAATTAGGTTATTCCAGAAGATTGACCAGCATCCAGGCATTTTGTTTCCACTGAAGCCAGATTTAATATTGACATTTTGAGAAAGAATAGCCATTCTGTGCTTTAACACTCGAGAAACCCAAGTGTTTTATGTTGTGACCAGTTCTGGGGGGCTAATTATTTTGTTTTCTTCCAATTATTTGGATTCCAAGTGAATATGTTTCCCCTGAAAATTAATTCTTGGACAAGGACAGTTATCAAAATTTACAAAGATCTCAAACACTGGAATATTATTTCCTGTGATTCAACAAAGAACTGTTGACGCATCAGTACAACACTTACCATAGAATACATCATTGCCTTTCATTTTGGTTTTCATCGAGATTCAAACTCACTTTCATCAGAACTTTTAATTACTAGGACTTCTTTTATTTTAATTCTTGGATTATTTTTGGATTTGATTTACAAAAGTTCTTTTTCTCATTTGCACCTTGTTTTTCTAGGGAAATAAATTATGTATAAAACTGTACAAAGTGTGTTGTCTTCACTCTTTATTTGTTGCATTTCATAAGAGCCAAAATGTAACAATATTAAAACATTAGTCATAATACAGACTTGTCACAAACGTCCATTAGCTATAAATTTAAATGTCTTCAGACCATTTGAACAAAGGGCACCTGTGGCCTTACATGTGGCCTTCATCCCTTCTAAGAACTCGGCACCAACCTTACTAGAAAAACTTACATTGTTTGGGAGCATTTTAATGGCATTCAACAGTTCGTTAACTTTAACTTCAAAACTGAAATCTTCTGTGAATTCATAGTACAGTTTTGCGCCAATAAGAATTCCCAGCCAACCGTCTGGATTGTATGCGGCCTGCATCTTCAATGGAATATACTCCTTGTGCTTATGAAATGCATACTCTGCTTCTGCAATGATACAATTGAGTACAGGTGTTGTCAGAACATAAACTGATGAGCTCATAGGGCAGTAGCTTAACAAATATCAGAAACAAGTGAAAATATTAAACATTTTTATGTCAGCATGCAATTATGTTGAATCAAGAGAAACGTTATATTCTTTCATTGAGGGATTTCAATTTCAAGGAAATATGTAATCTCTTATAGCAAATTGGCTCCATAGCTTTCAGCATTATTACATTGTTTTAAATTGTTATTTTAAAAAATTCATTTTCAAACCTTTTATTACTTTTAACGAGTAAATCAAATCTAAATCAAATTTTAGATTAGGACTATTTCATTATTTCTTGTCTGCCCCAATCTTAGGACTGAAAGTGGTCTTTATTATTTGCCCTGCTCACATCTGCATTTCTGTGCAAGCTGTCGACACGACACAATTCTGATAATGAGTAATTACCATTACCACAACCCTTTCAGCCACCATTCTTTGAAAGTTAAAATATGTTTGGACATCATATAAAGCTTGCAGTGAATTATTCAATGTAAACCAAACTTTCTAAACTCTATCTAAAGGTATGGAGATTTTTCTTTTAGAAGGTTACATCAATAGTCACGATAAATCATTTTTACTCTGACCACCATTTTTCATTCAGAAATATGAAGAAAAGAATCCATTATGCTTCAGAATAGATTCGAAAAATTCCACCACTGAAAAAAAAAATTCAAATGACACTCAGCCAAGCCTCCTATTGGAGGCAAAATTCTTCATAAGGCACTCAGCCAAGCCTCCTGTCGTATGAAAAATTCTGACCCGTGACACAAATGCACATAAAAGATTCTATCAACTATAATTAAAAGAGTACCAAATTGTAAGCCTACCCATTACAGGATAGTCTTGTGTAAGCATTAGTTGTACATCACTGACTCTGGAGATTATTCATGACCATTGAGGCCTAATAAAAAAATCAAGGTATGTTGTGTTGAACAAAACATAATGTGTAAAAAAAAAACATTGATTTCTTGTTGAACTTACTGTACCGTGAATAAGATCTTTGACTTTTAAACCCCAAAATATGTAGTATATTTGTATAATTCTAAGTGTAAACCACCCACAAAGTTTGGTCAAGGATCTTACACCGAAATTCATTTTTATCTGAGCCACAATGACCATTTATAATTGGCTCCAAATTCAACAGGTTTCCAAGATAACCACAAATATTGACAAAAGTGGTATAGAATGAAAGTTACTGGGCAAAAACCATCTTTCTTCTTTTGGTCAGTGACCTTGACCATTTGAAACCCAAATATTTGGTTTTTTACTTGTCTAACAGTCAAAGTCATAGACAAACATTGGTTAAGTTACACTGTAGAGAACATAAATGTCTGTACAGACATCATTGATCTTGATCTCTGATCTGTTGACCCAAAAATTAAAAGGTTCTTCTAACGAAATGAAGCTGTCCACAAACTTTAATCTAGGGTGATGGTTACTCAATGCCAATGTGCACCATATTTCTTGCCTTATGAACTTCTGACACAAAACTGATAAGCTTCCTTCTTTCATCACATGAACTTATTTAATTGAATGTAAACTTTGGAAGTGGTATGCGCTATAAAACTCAAGGTATCATGCAAATAAGGAATCTTAAAAGGTAGATGGGCCAATGGATAGGATCGACAAAATCTATATTTTGGACAATGAATCCATAGATTAATAGATTAAAGATTAAATAGATTAAAGTTTGTGGACTGTGATACATTTCAGTCCTTCCTCCAACTCAACTGTAATTGCTTATTAGCGTTGGGAAGAGGGAAGGAGTGATATTGACCAGAATGAGACTTGCAGGCTTAAGAAAACCTGAATTTTAAATAACAACGGAGACTGTTTCAGAATAATGTTTAAAAATCCAAGGCCAATGCTGTAAAAAAAAAAATACCATGGATACCCGATTGCAACACAGGAAATTCATCTAGGGTCATGCAGATGTCACGTACTTTAATCAAATACCATATCAGAAAAGGTATATCCAGTTATGTCATAGAAAACTGATGTACAATGAATGGAATGCATTATGAACCAAGAATTTAAATCCCCAATTTAAAATGAGCCACTTAGGATAAGTGCCCTTGTCTTCTTAGTGTTTCATTCCTAGAGATTAACAAAGCTACTTGTATTTGATAAATCAAGGTCAATACTGAAATTTTGTTAATTAAATATTAGCTTCTACATGTGTTTAATTTTTTAAATCATTTTATATAGTTTCAATGAACACGTTTGATAAGGTACTGTATCCGATAGCTGTAATTTTATACTCGCTGCCTTAAATTGATTTGTTAGGTAAGTAGGGATAGAGAGAAATTATACAAAAAAAGCATAAAGTATTCAAACATTAGTAATACTAAAATGAAAAATATAATATAAAATAACAGTATATAAAATTATATTTAATACTTATTCAAGTCTATTCTTCATTCGAGTGAAGTAGGGGTTCTACTGTGCCATCAGCTACCTTGTAAGCAAGCGCTTGCACCAGGTTTGTAGCTTCTGAGTGAGGAAGTCCAGGAGCTGAGTGGGAATCTAAGTTGAACTTTACCACTCTTAAGCCACTGTGTTAACACCATGATAGTCAGAAAGAACTGATGGTGTAACTTGATGGACAGTGGTTTAAGAGATCATTTATTTGTACTTTAATAACTGATTAGTCTGGTTTTGTCAGCTGTGTTGGCTTCCTCAGATGATGAACACTCAAATGAAAACATGGCAAAACTGATTAATCTTGATGGGTGTTATATTTGTGCTCGTACAGATTGAAGTATTTTTTTAGTGTTGTTGGCTGCATCAGCATCGACTGATGTGATTCACTTGGTCAAAAGTACTATGTAAGTATTGAACCTGCCAGGTCTTCGATTTGCACTCATAAATTGTTTTAAACATTAATGTGACCACTGTTTGCATCGTAATAGTTGTATTCGTTTGTATGTTTATTTTGGGTATTTGTAGAGGTTAAACCATGAAATTAAATAAATAATAATATGCAAACTATGACAAGCGAAACCATGAATTTAAGTACCCACAAAAATGTCTTTTCTTAAATACAAAACCACGAAAATTGAGCCCAACAAAAATAAATGATACCACAATATTTCATCGATTTAATGGAATTTCTCAAACCCACATCTCCACTGATATTAGATCCCTTTATAGCTCACCTGCTCTGCAGTTCTGACTAAGCTTATATTTTTCTGAGAAGCATATAAGGACAACGAAAGCTTGCTCCACAGCTTGCGCCATGGCATCCAGCATGTAGGTGTGCATGTGTTCCAGGTCCAACCACACATTGTAGCCACAATCCACAAGACGATCTCTGATCTGAAATTGACATATATGCATACAAAACTAATTAAATGTACATGTACAATTAACACTTTGCAGAAAAAATCTATACCAATTATTGCTGCAGTGGCTTTTGACACTGTAAATACCATGCTCTGATATGAATATTTCAACACAAATATTCATGGTACTTCCTGATATGACTGCAACAAAAAAAATTGGATAGTAAACATTTGGAAATGTCATAATTGCAACTTTGTATAGACACAAATGGTCACCATAAGAGAAAACATAATTACAATGCTTTATGACATTCCAACCAGTAGTTTCAAGCAAGCAGATATAGTCAAACCGTTTTTCTATTACAGATATAACAAAAGTTATGCATCCTTAAATGCAATGAAATCCCTTTGTCTTAATATTTTACATTCCCATTGATAAAGATGATTTATTTGCTAAAATAAGTTATCTAAAATGACAGACAAACTCATACATGACACTTTTACACAAAATTGTAATATACAAGGCAGAATAATTTCTAGAGGGACAACTCTGCAATGACTTGAGGGAATTCCTTTGAAATCATATGGAAGATTGCATTATCCAATACTGCAAACAGTAAAAAACTTGTATTATTCTGAGGAAGATGAGAAAAGAAAACTATAACAGCTTCAATTGCATACCATACATAGCTAAATCCCCCTGCTTTTCACTGCATGTTCTTACCCCCTTCCCAACTCTTCCTTGTACTCAACGATAATCTTGTCAGTTACTTGTCATAAGGTTATGGAGCCCTGATTGGCCGAGTGGTCTTAAGCGCTCTCCGTTATGGATCACTGCCATCTCCTCTCTGTCTGCCTGGATTTAAGTCTCAGATTCGGCCTGTATGTGGGAAAGCTTGCCAGTAGCTTCTTGTGGTTCAGTGGTTCTTTCCAGGGGTTTTCCTGGGTTCTTCCTCTATCATTAATACTGGCCGCCATGTATAGCATATCGTGTACTGAAAAATGGCATTAAACCATACAACAACAACTTGTCTGAAGGAAAATGCCATAAAAAAATATGTCAGGACTTCCAGCAAATATAAAGGTTTGTTTACAAAGTATTTGAAAATGTAATTTACAGTCAATTTTGTATCTGTGACCTCATGGGCCAGAGTCAAGAAAGCCCCAACCCCTCTAACAGCTAGTTACCATAAGGAGAACATAACTAAAATGCTTATGAGATTACATTTCAGAGAATCAGGAGGATATGAACACACAAACATAAAGATGATATCCCCAATGTCGTTTAAACAATAATCCTCAGAAGAGACTGATGCTCTGTTCTAACAGGATGTTGTAAGAATTCAGGTATGTCAAATTTGTTTCATCAAGTTCAAAATGATGAATCCCAAAGTCTACTATTCTTGAGCGATATTAGATCTTTAAATCAGCCATTGTGGTGGCAATATTAGATTTAAGATCGGCACCGTTTTCTTTTGGGACAAATCAGATATCGTTAGAAGACTCTGATAATACCCAATACCAATATGACCATAAAATCTTAAGGAATATATGTACTGATAAGATTTTCCTGATAGCTTTAATTACAGTCATATTTGATAAAAGACTGGCACCATCTGTATACAGAACCAACTAGACATCACAATAAGTCTTCTGACAATAAATTCTTAAGTAGCAATATCAAGATTTTCAAAATGACCACTATGCTAGCCATACAATAATATAAGACAGGAACTATATTTGTTCAGGACGAAACAGACAATATAAAAAAGATCTTCTGGTGAAAACATCATGTTGAAATGACCTTGCTTTTAAATGGAGTTGCAAGAACATGATTTTCAAGATGGCTGAAATGGCATCCATATCTGACATCAGATCAGTGCTAGTTTTATTCAAGATCAACTAGATATCATAATCAACCTTCTGTTGAAAATGCCATTTTGAACATCAGATCACCATTATTTTTATTTAGGACTCTCTTGTCATCGCAAGATGTTACCTCATAAAAATCCAATGCTGATGAGCATTTCATCAAGAAGGGGTAGCAATAACAAGATTTGCAACTTTGGGCATCAGATCAGAACCATATCCAGTTATTACCATCTAGATATCATATGGAATCTGTCACTGAAATCACAAGTTGTTATTACCATCCATTCCAAATATAAAACAAAACAAGATGGCCATTGTAGGAGTCGTAATCTTTCAAGACTAGTCCTTTGGACAAATGTGTTTAATCTTTAAAGAATTGATCTTTGGACAAATGTGTTTAAAGTATAATAATAATAATATTAATGAGGACTTTGTATAGCGCCTAAACTTTAGAAGCTCTAAGCGCTTTACAACATCTGTAATGATATGACTACACTACAGAAAAACAAAAAACAAAAACCATGAAAACCTATGAAATTGGAAAAGATAATAGGTCTCTAAGTTTGTTCCTGTAGTGGAAAAAGGCGAGTTTTCAAAGCACTCTTAAAAGGAACCACTCTTTGTCTAATTTCAATGGGCAATTCATTTCACATCGTCGAGCCCTGGAATGCAAAAGTACATTGTCCATATGACTTCGTTTTGATAGTGGGAACAATGAGCATACGATTGTCAAAAGAGGAGCGTATTACTAAGTATCTTGCTGGTGTATGCACATGGTTGAGGCCGGATAGGTATGTTGGACTGGAATCTGTCAGTGAAACATAGCACAGAGAACAAATTTTTTGTTTGATTTCATTTTGAAATTGATAGCCAGTGTAGGGTACAGAGATAAGGTGATATGTGCTCTGATCGAGGTACTCTAGATGATCCGAGCAGCTGTGTTTTGAACTTTTTGAAGTTTCTGGAATAGATATTGTGATGAACCAGACAGAATTTAGCTACGTGTCTCAAGTATCAATAAGAAACTTTACAAAACCTGTAGCCCAACACTCAAGGACATGGTAAGCTGGACACAAGCAAGCTCACATTTACAAAGTGCTATGAGTAAATGAAAAAAACGAGAAATTGAGATAAAGAGAGGATAATGTCCAGTTCATCATGCTTGGCATCCTGCAAATATTAATACTCTGTAATCTTGTACACAGTATAAATATAAGAGAACCATTTATCTGTACCACATTCTTCTATAATTATATAACTGCCTGGAGTTTCTTTCATATATCAACCCTTTATTTCAAACAAAATACTTTCAAAGCCTGTCATGTCCATCTAGTACTCAATATTAAATTTTCATTTCTCATATTGTCATGTAGTTAGATGGAGTGGGATAATACAAATTTTATTTATGTAATACATGTAACTGCTACCATTGCATTACTTTCCTTTTCCAGAATCACAGTTACTGATCTAAGCTAAATAATTCCCTTGACCCCAAGATTCCCTTGTGCCATAACAATTGGACCAATGAAAAAAATCACTTCACTATAGTGTGCCAAATATCAGGGCTCCATGTTGCAAGAACGTTACTTGAAATTTTGACCAAAAGTTCAAATGGGATGGTAAATGTTGCATAACAGTTGCTGACTGGCAATAACCCCATCTCCCCAAACAAAGGCTGAAGCTCACTGATATCAATTACAGAGACGCAAGTTGCTTGTATAAAGGGTAGCTTCACTGATTCCCTGATGTATGTAATCTGGCACCAGGTGACCAAAATCAGATGCATTTGTGTACAGAAAAGAATGGCATTCAGCCATTTTAGGTGGTGGTAGAAATCAGTCCCAGGCAGCAGAAAAAGGATCCTTGTGCAGTTTCCAGTCTGCCTGCAGCAGAAAATGTAGCAGGTGCAAGCATTTTTCATAGGGGAAACAAGTTCACAGCAGAGTTCAGAGTTACTAAGAACAAAAGACTTGAACTAACAAGGTCTTAACCAAGAGAGCAATTAGAGATAGGATCTTTTTAATCTGGTTCAGCTTTGAAACATTTAGTAAAGGGTACCAAAGGGTGATCACAATGAACATGCTCCTTTACATCGTTTTATGTGGCTGGGAATGGTGCAAGGGATGATGCAAATGAGGCCCAATAAAACGTCTCTGCCTCAAGAGAAAACCAACGAAAAAACATTGGTGTCTCCAAAGCAGCATCCCTGTGGAGATGAAGCAGCTCTATGAAAAGCACAACGACCATGGAGAGGGCATCCCTCAGTATCTTTGATACAGCCTCCAGCAAGCAATGAAGCACTCCCAGAAACAATGATTCCTCCTTCACAAAATCAAAGGGGATGCTGAAAACAGACCAGAATGTGGGGCAATCAAGAAGAGTATGGGCTTTAAGCTCCAATGCCAACAAGATCTCAATTGGGAGGTAAGCACAGGCACCATCCAAAATCCCACCTGTGATGCTCCAGTATTCAAAGGGGTGTCTTAAGGTGTAAAGCTGGAGAGTGTACTTTACAACTGGATACAAAGATTGTTGAAGAGTAGTGGGGGAAACAGACAAACCCCATTTTTGCTTGGTGAACTCCTTTCATTGAAACAAAAACTTCTATGTACGTTCCCAAGCCATAGTGGAATCTGGCATCAACGGAAGGTCTGGATGTGATGCTGTACTAACATCATCTTCAGACCAGAGAGAATCTTTTTGCCTTCTGTGTGGCAAGAGCAGTGTGGGAATTTGGCTCTACTTTTCCTGAAGTACCTTAATGGGGGTGATGGAACTCGACAGAATCTACTACTGGACATTCTATGTGAACAAAACCATTACTCATCCATTCAAGACAATCAAGGAGAGAAGTGTTGGCAACCTTCCTGTTTCTTGGTCCCAATTAGTGAAGGCAAAACAGTTTCAAGGTCAGTAATGTCTGCCAAACTACCATGAAGCCAAAGGAGAGGCATCCACGATGTCATTGACAATGTCAAGACTAAAAAAAGAATTCCAACAACCACCATTCAATGTCCAGTGACCAGTAGGTGACTGATCACCAGTAGCCAGTCACCAGACTATTAGCAGTCTGATAACAATGATCTAATGGACAAGCTGACATCACATATGTATAATAATCTAAATGCTCATTCTTTTTAGAAAACCAGGGTTTAATCATCTGCTTCACTTGGACTCTGATAGGCTTCTGCTCTTCCCTAGTCAGCAGGCACAATTCGTCCCTCGTTTTTCCTTCCTGGGAAGGACCTAGCCAAATGCCAAAACTGCATGTGCACTACTGTACAACCCCATTAAATGCAGATGGTAAAATGGTTTTAATGATAAGATTATCAATGAAAGCATCTCCTTGCCAAATTGCAAAAACTCAAAAACTGAATGAGTAAGTGCTTAATTATAACAGTGAATGTAGAATTCTTTACATGATCTGAATGGTCTTTGTAAATATTGATGATTGACAGGTTTCTTTACCATAACTGCAAATTGACTGATCATGATTTCTGCAGGCTTGCTCAATTAAAAAGGAGTGAGGATTTATTAAATCATATACAAACAACTACATGTATTAAAAGTAATAAACAGTTCACCATGACCTACTTCTGCCTGTAATGAAAAGTCTCATTCAAAATAAACACACAAATTCAGTAATTTTCATAACTGTACATCAATTAGTGTCAGAGCCAAATGCAAACACCTAATGTTCAGATCCATGCCAACAATACTATGTTTTGCATAAGATTCACTGCTAAGTCAAAACCCCTGAATTTGTAATACCGATTACATCTTCTACATTCAAAACTATATATATGAGGTTCAACTACTTACTTTTATGATTTTTGGCTGATTGTCCCAGTTGTAACTAATCATGATATGTGGACCACGCCATGGAAGTTCACCTCGTGAAAGACGTTTTTGAACATGTTTGTCCGGCTTTTTCACATCACGCACATGGTCATCAGTTCCAGTTGCCTCTATGTCCTCATCAGGAATAGGTGGAAGACCACTTGGTGTACCTACTGTGGATTAATTAATTTTATTACACCATCTAATTGTTTTATTATGACATAATTAATCGTACCCTTACCCATATCCATGTCATATTGATTGCATTTGTTATTCAATTCATTGCACTTTTATTTTGTTGAATAAGAAAACAAAGAAAATCTCCACAATGTCTGACTAACTAATCAAATAATTAGGCAATGATATAAAACATAGTTCTAAAAAACTTGTCTGACCCATTTGTAATAAGCTATCAAAATATATGCTGTTATGACATACTTCATTTTACACATAAATAATCTATAACAGTGTGATTACATTAATAATCTGTGAAACAACTGAGTATGCATTACATTTTGACATCAATAATCTGTGAAGCATCCAACATGCATAAAAGTGTGACAACATCAATAATATGTGATACATTAAGTAGGCATACAAGTGACGACATCAATAATCAGTGAAGCACTGAGTATGCATAAAAGTGACTACATCAATAATCAGTAAAGCATTGAATATGCATATCAGTGATGACATCAATAATCAGTGAAGCATTAAGTATGCATATCAGTGATGACATCAATAATCAGTGAAGCAAATATGCATATCAGTGATGACATCAATAATCAGTGAAGCATGGAGTATGCATATCAGTGATGACATCAATAATCAGTGAAGCATCAAGTATGCATACAAGTGATGACATCAATAATCAGTGAAGCATCAAGTATGCATACAAGTGATGACATCAATAATCAGTGAAGAACTGAGTGTGCATATCAGTGATGACATCAATAATCAGTGAAGCATCGAGTATGCATATCAGTGATGACATCAATAATCAGTGAAGCATCAAGTATGCATACAAGTGATGACATCAATAATCAGTGAAGCATCAAGTATGCATACAAGTGATGACATCAATAATCAGTGAAGAAATGAGTGTGCATATCAGTGATGACATCAATAATCAGTGAAGCATCAAGTATGCATATCAGTGATGACATCAATAATCAGTGAAGCGTCAAGTATGCATACAAGTGATGACATCAATAATCAGTGAAGAACTGAGTGTGCATATCAGTGATGACATCAATAATCAGTGAAGCATCAAGTATGCATACAAGTGATGACATCAATAATTAGTGAAGCATCTGTATGCATAACACAGTGACGACATCAATAATCAGTGAAGCATCCTTATGCATAACATAGTGACTATATCAATAATCAGTGAAACATACAGTATGCATAATACAGTGACAACATCAATAATCAGTGAAGCATCCGTATTCATAACAGTGACAACATCAATAATCTGTGAATCATTGAGTATGCATAACAGTGACAAACAATAATGAATGTGCACATTAGAGTGACTACATCAATAATCTCTGAAACAATAAATATGCATAACAGGGTGACTACATCAATAATCTGAATAACATACAGAAATAAAAATCACAAAATATCTTAACCTGCAATTGGGCTTCCATCATGTTCCTGGAGCTGGAAAATTGCACCCCTAGCACTCACACATATATCTTTATTTTTATGTGTCTGAAGCTCAATTACCTTTGAGTACAACCTTTTTTCTTCCTGTTAAAATATATGAACAACAGAGGCAGTATTAATTACAGGTATTGGCAAGTACCTTACAAAGATCCCTACTCACAACGGCCCATAATCATGAGTTTGCTCTGCGGTGCCTAAAAAAAATGGACTGATATCAGATACCAAGGTTGGGTTATCGACATGTAGGGACTCATCTAAATGGCGACTTAGAATGATGTACAGTGAATCATTCAGGGCGTAAATAATATTAAGGTAATGATCAATCTGGCTTAAATCCAATATTTCTGTGTAAAGAAATCTCGCAATGTCAGGAGACCAATAACTCATCTACATACAAAGGTTGAACACTGGAAATTAAATTAAATCAAGGTTTCATCAAGTTAAAGCTACATGCCAAACATCTGATCAAAAGTCAACAATCTGGTTACAGAATGCTGCAGAAATGTAGCAGTAAACTGGCTGTCTAACCCAACAGAATAGGTTTTGGTTGACAAGCAACAAGGGGCAGGGATGATCCCAAGAAAGGACTGATTTTTGGGTGGTGATGAGTTGCAGTCATAGAGGTATTTTTCATTTAATATGGATTAAATCTCATATGTACCTGCTGTCTAGTTTCATAGACATCTCTACACAACTGTGTTCCATAAATTCTTCTTCCAATGCACTAATGAAAAGTTTCTGCAGGACATCTGTGCTAGGTAGGGAAATATTAAACCTGATTTGACACACTGCTTTGAACACCTATGATGGTATAACATGGACACACTTTTTTGTCTAATTGGGTGTTTTGTGAGCAGTGAATGGCCATGCTATATAAAAACTCCTCATTACCAACCAAAGATAGGTCCTATTAAGGATTCAGCCCTGCCCTTTATCACCTGAGATCAAATGAAAAACAATCAGTAGCTATACCTCAAAAATATAATGCGAGGATTTTTGAAGGTTATTCAAGGTCTTATCAACGTAATTCAAGACTTCATCAAATTGAACACAGTCTGGATTAAATCCAAAATGCCTCAGTCAAGTTGAGCTGTGAAAAATAAATTTTAGGAATACTGGCAAAATGAGTGTATACAATATATAAATGAGGTCATGAATTTCCAGAAATCAAACTTATTTAAGGGCTACTAGAATTCTTTATAAACTTGTGCAGCATAAACCAATGGCCTAAAGAGGACTCTGCCAACTTTTTTACCAGGACCTTATCATTACATCTGCAACAATTACAGTTTTAGATAATCGTCTAGTTGAAACCTCACCAATATCATATAACTATCTATTTATCCTTCTCCGTTACTGTCTTATCATCAACCTTTAGCTTCTTTTTGATAATGCCAAGTAAAGGATTACAAGAATGTGAATTCATTTATTTTCATGATAATAAGTTATGGTTTTAAGAAAATGTTCATTTTAGTAAGTTCTACATAATCATGGATTGGTAGAAGTGACTCTACCCTTCCCATGAAAAGATCATAGTTTGTTCGACTTCTAAATCCAGAAATACAAAAAAACTAGTACCTTTCTGACAAATGGAATTCACACTACCATAGAAATACATACCTTGATTTTTCCAACATTGTTTTTATCGAATGCCAGCTCCCTGACTACCTTACACACAGACAACAGCTCCTTCTCATACCCATCCTCCAGAATTTTACAAAATATGCCCAGTGGTTTGGTATCCATTATAAGTGTTTTGTTTTTCTCAGCTTTGGCAAGTCCCAACAAGCCATCAATTAGCTCGCTCACACAGAAACCTTCTTTACGACGATCATCTGCCTGACGTGCTCCTTCAATCATATCTCTCAAAAGCTTAAAAACATTCTCACTCCCTTGGATCTTGTCACACTCGTTGTCATTAATCATGTCAGCCAATGCCAAAAGAGTTACCATCTGGATCTCTGAAAAAACGCATTGGTTTATATACTTATCTCAATAACCATCTCAGGTCTACCACTAAGAAGAGATGTACTTATGACTCGACTAAATGACACCCTAAAAATTTCCAAATACTCTTTGTTCCGCAATACAGGACCTTCTTTAAAGACAATAGTGTGAATCAACAATTAAACAAGCGAGACCAAATCTTACTTGTCCAACAGAGGTACTGCCTTGCTCCTAAGGAATATAGACCAGTACACAAGACTTATAAAAGAGGTTAGGCATGAGTCAGAAAACTGCTTGAAACAGATTTGATGCCATCTTTGTAAAGAAGTAGGACATAAGCTTGTGCACATACCAATAGGTATTAGACTATGGTGTACAGGCCTATGCAACACACATCCAGCAACAAATACATTAGAATATGTGTATACTTTTCAATGTAATAATTATAATTCTGTGAACAGGTTTCAGGCACTATCTGATTTGTGTACAAAGTGCAGCATATCAAGTTGTCAACAACTATGCGATACTGTTCAAGTTACTTCTCCCTCTGAGGCTCCCCAAGTGTCTAATATGTCAATGTCTTCTTGTATGCATGTAAATCAGTCTCATATTGAATATTCTCCTGTATCCACTACATGTGGTCATTGTACGACAGATGGATCTTGTATGTTATCTTCTTCATGTATTTATGTAAATAATCAAGGCAATGTAAAGAAATGTCATGTCTTTGGGCATCTCAAAAGAGGTCTGCATGTAATCAACCTAAATATTCAACACATCTTCCCTAAACTGAATGAGATAAAGTTAATATTACAGCAAACTAGATCAGTCAGTATTCTAGGTCTATGTGAAACCTTTTTTTCTGATGATACTGATGATTTGGCTCTCCAAATACAGGGCTTCAACTTTGAAAGAAAAGATAGAGACTCCATGTGTGGTGTGGGTATTCTTCTATATGTAGACAGTTCCATTAGTTATAACCAGATTTGTTGATCTAGAGACTATTGGGGTAGAGAGTATCTGGATCGAAATAATCCTTGCCCAATCAAAGAGAATACTCTTATGTTCATTTTACAGGCCACCTAGTTCCACAACTGATTGGATTGATAGATTTGAGGCTCAAATTCAAAAAGCATTACTAAAGCAAGATTTAGAAACTATCATATTAGGTGATTTTAACATTGACAACATGAAAACTCCACTATTAACATGGATAAGTACCTTTGAAACTTACAACTTTACTCAATTAATTAACACCCAAACTAGAGTAACAGATAAAAGTGCTACTATCATTGATCATGCCTATACTAATAAACCTGAAATAATAAGAAATAAACATGCCAGTATATGCACTGAGTGACCACTACCCAGTCTGTATAACTAGACATGTTCCAAAATCATCTAAAATGGGCAACACATTGAAATAAAATACAGGGACTTTAAACAGTTTGATGAGGAAATGTTCTTCAATGATTTAGTTTGCAAACCCTTTCAATCAGTCTGCAATATAACTGATGTCAACACTGCTTTAGATAAATGGTATCAGATGTTCAATGCAGCCTTAGACAAGCATGCCCCAATTAAAACAAAAAGGGTTAAAAACCAAATTACACCCAAGTGGATTACCCCTGAGATCAATGAGGCTAGGTACCAAAGAGATAATTTCCACAAGAAAAAAAACATGAAAAACTATAGAAAGTGGAGGAATAAAACTAAGCACCTGATAGATAAGGCAAAAGAGAACTACTATAAACAGGCTATAAATAAAATAAGAGTACCAAAACATTGTGAAAGCATCTAAAAAAAGCTGAACCCACCCAACAACAGTTGTCTTAACCCTAGACTTAAGCAAAATGATGATATAGCAACATCTGTACAAGATATTGTGGAAATGTTCAACAATTTCTTCACAAGCATCTCCAGTAACAGTATTCAGAATCAGACTAACATCCCAATTGAACTTGATGCTCTACTGTTATTTATAAGAGCTAAAATTCCTGAAGATAATTATTTTTCAATAGCTAATGTTAGTGAAGCTGATGTTTTTTTTGATATGCTAATTAAGTTGAATATTAATAAATCTTCTGCATTGGATGGTACTGGTCCACGAATTCTTAAAATTGCTGCACCCGTAATAACATAGTCACTAACGCATATCATAAATTTAATTATAATGAGTGGTAATTTTCCAGAAACACTGAAATGTGCAAAGAGTACACCTATCTTTAAGAAAGGAGAAAAGGAGGATTTTGGAAATTACAGACCAATATCAATTCTACCTGTTTTGTCAAAACTGTTTGAAAAGCATGTAACCATTCAGGTCTATAAATATTTTGAAACAAACTATTTCATAAAGCACAATCAGGATTTAGAAAGTACCACTCATGCCAACAGAACTTACCAAATTAATTGATCTTTGGCTGAAGGAAATGGATAATGGACATATGACTGGGATTGTTTTCCTTGACTTCAAGAAAGCTTTTTATCTTGTTGATCATGAAATTCTGCTGCAAAAGTTTAACTCTTACAGGTTTGACAATCCTTCTTTAAACTGGTTTAGATCATACCTGAACCAAAGGTCTCGACAAGTAGGCATTGGTAATATTAGCTCTCAAACTCACACAATTCATTCAGGAGTCCCTCAAGGCTCAGTTTTGGGCCCTCTCCTCTACCTGATCTATATCAATGATCTACCATTAAATAATGAATCCACAAATACAGATTTGTTTGCTGATGATGCAACCATGTATACATCTAGTTCTGATACTGAAGTTACCCAAACCAGATTAAACTCAGACCACCTTATTAGAGTCCAAAACTGGGCGCAACAAAATAGGATGGTAATTAATGAAGGTAAAACAAAATGTATGATTCTGGGGAAGACACAAAAGCTACACAAGTCAGAGAACCCAAAACTATCTCTTGCAATAAATAATCATCTATTAGAAAATGTAAAACATGAAAGGCTTGTAGGTGTGACCACAGATAATAATTTATTATGGAATGACCATACTGATAGGCTTTGTAAAACACTGTCATCCAAAATTGCCCTTCTAAGCAGAATCAAGAAATATTTACCTATGGAAACTCGCAATCTATACTACAAGTCATATATTCTTCAACAATGGATTACTGTTCTAATGTATGGGGAAACTGTGCTAAATCTGAGCTAAACAGGATTTATAAACTCCAGAAATGAGCAGCACGTGTAATTTTAGATACATCTGTTGATCATCCTTCAAAGCATTATTTACAGAACTCAAATGGTTCACAATATATGACAGGATAGATTTTTACAAGGCAATTCTTTCATATAAATGTCTACATGGAACTGCCCAGAGTATCTTCAGGATTTATTCAGGCTTTTTTCAACACAATACCAGTTGAGATCAATATCACATGGAAACCTTCCAGTACCAAAACCAAGAACAGAGCAATTCAAAAAGAGTTTTCAATACTCTGGTACAGTTCTGTGGAATAAGCTTCCACTACATGTAAAATCTGCTGAAAATATTAGAGTATTTAAGAAGAGATATCATGACTATCCATGTGTTTCTAACACATAATGGAATTTAGTATTTTAATACTAAACAAATTAAAATAAGCACTAATTATTGCTGTCTTCATACAATGTGCATTTGTTATACTCTCATTAAGAAGGCCTCAAGGGAAAATAGTCTTTGACTAAAGAGTCACCCTCTATAAATAAAGCATTCATACTATTATTCTTATTATTATTATTATTATTATTATTATTGTTATTATTATACTTGAATGAATAACTTCTGTTTCAATTGGTATTTTGAATTGTAACACTTCACAACTGTAATTATTTCCTATGCATGGTGTGGTCTGAAATTTAAGTTCTCTAGTTATTCATTACCGAATAAAATAAATAGAAGTCCCTGTTTTTATGGAATGTTTAAGAGGGAACTGGCTGACCTTTTACATATCTGCTTATCATGATGAAACATATAACAATCAGTGTATGTATAAAAGATGAGGGTGAATCATCAGAAATGTTTGTAAAGTACATAAAAACCTTATTTACCTCCAGTACAGTTGCACAAAATTCAGCAGTTCATAACCCTAGGAAACATAATGGCTTCTTGCTATCTCCAAACTCTATCTCCTGCCATGTGACATACTCAAATAAACATTTCACATCCAAAAAACGTATTTGTGTTCTTTCCTGCTTTTATTCTGAACAATCTGAATATTCCTTTTATTTTTTTCTTCACTTATTATTAAAATCTTTTAAAAGGCTTATTTTGCCTTTTAAACTTTAACATGTATTGCTGGTTAGGTGCCATTTCTGAAATATTTGATAATCAAATCAATAGTTTGATCATGCAGAGGCTTTGCAGGAAAAAATTTATGCAGTTTAAATCATTTGCGGTACTACTGTAAAGTTAGTCTGGTTCACTGACCAATTCTGCTAGAATTGATGGGAAACCAGATCCAAATAAACAGTGAGCCAATTAATTGGATTTTACTGCAACAACCATGTTTCGAAAACATTTCCTTACAAAAATGTAAGTCTATATTTAAAGGGCTATTTTTGTAAAACTTATGTCAAAATCATAAGAGTTGTCAGGTCTGATTCAGCGAGTTAAATCTTGCTTTGGAAAACCATCAATGTTACTTTACAATATTCACAGGGGGCCCCGAGTGGCCAAGTGATATAAAGAGCTTGCCATTACGGATCACTGCCGTCTCACCTCTGTCGGTGTGGGTCCGAGTATGATTCAGCTAATGTAGTTATGTGAGAAAGCTTGCCAGTAGCTTCTCGTGGGTCAGTGATTCTTTCCGAAGGTTTTCCCGGGCTCTTCCTCCACCAATAATACTGGCCGCCATGTATAACCTATCGTGTGCTGAAAAATGGCGTTAAACTCTAAAACAACAACAATATTCACCACAAGTTCACAAGAAAAACAATGATGCTCCTAAAATCACATGTTACAGTATTAAAAAATGGCTAAGTAAACATGTTTGACTTTCATTGTCCAGAAAAACAAATAACTTGATAAGAAAAAAGGCAAAGATCGCATACATATTGACCATAACAAAACTCTACAGACCACAAACATATGATCAGGTAATACAATGGTGGCAACAAAACTGGTAACGATTCACAAGGCCTTATTTTGAAATATGGCAAGTAAGATCCTAATTGCCTTAACCTTCTGTGTGCACATCTGAATCTCTGCAATTTATGCAATAAGCCAAGACAGTTTGGACATTTGGAATACAAATACTCACTAGGTTGCTTTGACTCTAAAAATGGCAGAAGACTGTCAACAGCGTTAACATCACGGTAGATTTTTCTTTCTGTGTCTGGATTGTGGGCACAGTTATGCAATATCGCCACAGCTGAGGTAAATGCAAACGGATCTAACTCTGCCTGCAAAGTGAAAAAATTGCAAGTCAAAGTATATAAAACTAATCTAAAAATTATTTGGAAATACACTGCTATGACATGACAGCTACTAACAGAGAGTTAATTGTCCATGATGATATAATTGCATACAATATGAATTAGATTTTTTTAAAATTCTAGTGATTCAAACAATTTAATGTTACATACAAATTTAAGGATTATATCAAGCAGTTTTTAGTTATGGATGCCAATTACCAAATTATAACAAGGGAGAGCTGTACGTGTTTATCCCTACATTTTCACATAGAGGTAAAACAATCTAACTATAAATAAATGTACATTTGCTTGTATAATGGATTTGTCATTTCATGCTAAATGTGCTGAGTTATAAGTCATAAATCTCTATAATGGTATATCATTACATTTATGTGAATAGGGTAAACATTATCTCTTCCAATACATATTGTACCCCAATTAATACAAGTCAAAAAGGTTCATAAGGGGGAGACTACCTAACATTTTATTGCACTCATATCTGACATTTTCTTAATATTCTGCGTTCATCAAAACCAGAAGAATCAAGAGTACAACTTCAAAAGAATCTTTGTAGCTTAGTTCAAATTGAGATTATTTGCTAACATGAAATCTGTCAATTGAAAACCCTTTCTTGAAACTGTGCTCTGTTGACTACTATGCCAGATTTCTCAACAGTTTCACAATGTTTTATTCCTAATATGTATTCTTAAGTCTGTCAATGCTATAGTCTGCTTTTTCCAAAAATACTTTTTGCCAAAATAATTATTCTGTTATTTTAAATTCTTTCTAAAGAAAATTCAACCAGATGGAAGGACAGACAATCATCATCATATCCACTCGCTAAATTGACTGCAGACAAAACTGTCTTACCTCCAAAACTTCCAAGCCATCATCCTTAATTGCTAACAGATCTCCGATCAAATATTTGAAAATTCCCGTCACTGCAACTGCTTGGCTAAAGGCTGGGCAGCTGTCAGAAAAATTCCAGAATATTTCTCTGATTGTCATGAGAACAATTAGAGTCTCATCTTCTTCAGCCTCCTGTGCCAAGCTATTGTTAAAAGCTTGTATGTCTGCAGCCTCAAAAACATACACATAAAACTCAAAAAGCAGTTCTGGAAACCTGAAAGATTTAAGGAAATACTGCATATTTTATGACTGAGAATGAAATAAAAACTTGAATATGCACCTATAACACTACCTACAGTTGTCATATCTAGCACTGGTAAGCAAAATGTAAACATTAAAATAAGAATTTTGTCAAGCATAATAGATTTGGGTGGGTTTTAACAAGGCATTTAACATAAACTTAAATCTGCCATTCCAAGTATTCAGGAGAATTTCACAATGTAAATGGTTTTGTAGGACATTCAAGATGATTAAAAAATGTATTTTTCCTGTAAAAATTACACCAACTTATTTCCCAAAGTTTACTCTGAAAATTAATGAATAGTCAAACACTCCAAATTAGCAAGTTACGACAAAGGAGGACAAGTGCTAGACATTTCTATAAAGTGCCTCACTGCAAACATTGTAGCAATATGACTGAAATTTTTTTAAAGCTATGTTAAAAATCCTAATCAAACAAACAAGGGAGGACCTTGATTATGAATTCATTAGCTGTTATGCAAGATGTATGACTCTAGAACATGCTGACCAGACACTAATGTATTAATCTATTCACTGTATGGTCACTCAAGAAACAAAAGTCTGTCAAAAAGAACCTATGCTCTATTGTCTGAAAAACTGTCCAGGTTTCCAAAATAAGACCATTTCTTCATTTTCACTGCTTAGGGCTGAAACCATCTCTGATAGTCTAAAGTAATAATATTCTCAAACTGGCCACTCTTCCATACTGTTAGGGCCAACTAGACATCCTTTGCTGAAAACCACAAGTTAATACAACCTTCTATTCACAAAGAGTTGAACTACGATAGCAACAATATACCATGTAAGGCCATATTGGATGGCATATTCACACCTTTTCCATTTAGTACCAAACAGACATCATCAGTCTAATGGTGAAAACCTAGGAGTAACAATTACGTTTCAAAAAACCACCATGAAAGTCATACTGTATAAAAGATGGCATCAATTTCATTTAGAATAAACTAGACACCATAGTAATCTTAATTCTTGTGAAATCCCAATGTTGATATGTCTGTTTAATCAGAATTTACAATAATAAGATTTTCATGATGGCTGCCTTTGTGTACATACTGTATGTCAGATTTACATTTAGAACCAACCAGATATCATAACAATTCCGAGTTCCAAACCCATAGATTGATACAACCATCTATTCAGGTTTAGCAATAAGAGGATTTCAAGCTGGCCACTGTACTGGCTGTCAAAACAGCATCATTATCATTTAGGACCAACTATAGACTGTAGATGAATGTGTGTGTAAAGTTTCTTGGCAATCCTCCATTCAATTTAGTAGGAGTACCAATAACCAGATCAAAAACTTGTGGTGACAGATGGACATTCCAGTAGTTCTTCAGCTCTATGACAACTAGAGCTAAAACTGAGAGCACATATTAACATGAAATGTGATCAAAGACAGAGAAAGGGTTATTACTGCCTGTTTTTAATCTTCTATAATCTTCTAAATGAATGAAGACACAAACAATATGCCAAGATCACACTTCTGAATTAATGTGCTTTATTTAGTTTTCGATGCAGTGCTTTACAGCACAGCGACATGGAAGGTTACACATGGCAGAGATGAAAATAGACTAGTTTCTTGCCAAGGGACAATAAACAGTAGCTGGCCCAGGATGATCATACAGTTGGAGTTGAAGACACTATTTTAGGGTCATGAGTGCAGTGAGCTAATGTTGCTGGCCCAGGTTGATCATAAAGTTGGATTTGAAGACACTATTTTGGAGTCCAGCAAGCCAACCAGTGAGCCACAGTAGCTGGCCCAGATTGATCCTACAGTTGGATTTGAAGACACTATTATTCTAGTGTCCAGCAAGTTAACCAGTGAGCCACAGTAGCTCCTGCATTTGGATGCACGGTATTCTTAGAAATTATTATCAATGACAATCATTTTTTTAAAGTTATTTTCTTTCAATCTGACAACAGCCATACTGTCTGTATGTATAGCAGTAGTCATTTCAATTTCATAAATTCCATAGGATCTTTGTTCATTTTATAAAGGATCATTAATTCCCTGCTGAACAGTTGGAAAAATCAATGACTGTGGTACAAGGTAGACAGGTTAAATGTGTGATATATTTTGTAAAGATTAAGCATTGAAATGAAAATAATTATAAATGATGCAATATAAATTTACAATGACAATGAATATGAGGATTTAAGGTAATACGACACCTAAGTTTAACAGAAGACATTATTTTATTTTTAGAGGAGATATTAGGGCATAACCGATTAGCATTTTCCTACCGATTTCCGATTCCGGATTTTGGGCATGAAATTTTTCAGAATCCGGATACGATTCAATTAATCGGAAATGCTAAATCTGTATTTTTTTTTTTCTAAAAAATTTCATCTTCTGTTTCCGGGTTTCTGGTATCTGGTTTTACCGTGTCTAGCATCTTACTTAGTACTTTACCATATCCGGCTTCATTTCCGGTTTTCACCCGTCCATTCAAATAGATTGTCTCACAGCGTGGTTGTGTTGACCATATTGAACTTTTCTGACTTCTTATTTAACTTTATTAACGCACTATCGAATGACACGCAGTGTTAGACACGGTGCTATAGAAATTCAACTTTATTATTTTTATTATCCGAATCGGTCGTTCCTGCCTTGTCTGACTCCGATTAATCGGAAGTTCATACTATCCGGTGGAATCTGATTTCCGGATCAAAAGTCGGTTATGCCCTAGGAGATATGCAGTTAAGTCTTTTTTTGTCCATTCCATATTGGTTTTAAATTACTTATTTAAGGTTATAATGATAAGTACAGTAAAACCTGTCTTGAAAGACCACTGCTATGTGAGACCACCTGTCTTGAAATACCACATTATCAATGCACACATTTATTGATTATATAGGTTTGTGACCTCTTATGGGAGACCACATGTCTTGAGAGACCATAATTTGTTGGCAAAAGAGGTGGTTTTTCAAGACAGGTTCCACCGTATAGGCATGTGTAACTCCTGCTGCAGGATGAATAAGTAATAATAGATCTTTTGTGATGCAAAACACTGAGAAATGTAATGAGGCGGTCGTTTATTTTGTGTATAAACATAATGCAACGGAAAAAAAATTACAATTGGACAATAACAATATAGATTCCATGAATATAAAACAATTTCCAGTGGCATGGCGCTGAATTGGTATAAAAATCTGACTTTCTTAAATTCAATATCACCACATAGGATGTGGAAGATCACTGGTTCAAAACCTGGCAGTCATATTAAAGACTTAGAAAAAATGGTACTAACAGCTGCCTCGCTTAGACACACAGCATTAGGAGGTTAGTTTAGGACTTAAGTCGACCTGGTGTCAGGATAATGTGACTGGGTGAGACATCATGCTACATGTCTGCAGCAATATGCCCCAGGGCTAGACATCACTATAAAATGTCACACTGCAAACATCATAGCAATATGTCTGAAAAATTGCTACAGCTAGGTCAAAAATCCAAATCACACACATTTTAATTCTAATCATGTCAGTGTACAGCTATTCTCTCCATGTAATAGTCTAACTTTAAGCAAAAATGAATGTTTAACGTATACATATTTACCCTTCATCAACAAGGTGATTTCCCATCACGCGTCGTTTTTCTTCATCATTGAACTTTTGAAAGTTATCCAGCAGGTTTTGTTTCAAGGTATTTTGTACTTCTTTCAAATAAGTTTCATTATGATCTTCCGTCCATTTCTTCCGCTGGTTAAGAATGGAGATAGTGTGATCAAAGGATTTGAGAACTGGTTTCAACCCTGGGTATTTTTTGACAAGGTTTTGCGCATCTTCAGCTTGCATACTTGAAACAGTCCTTAATAAAGGTTTCTTTTTTCTCTCTGGTTCCGGCATCTTTTTACGGTTTTGTTGTGATGTATCTGACTTGCTATCATCTGATGCGTATCCCTCAGATCCAGAATCCTGTTTGTCCTGTTGTATGCGATTGCCTTCAACATTAATCACTGGGGCATCTGTTATGATTGGTTCAACATTGGTACTAGGTCCACAACCCATCACAAAGACATATCATCTGTAAAAATGTGAATTTGCCCTGAAATTAGTCTATTTTAATTTGAACAAAACTAGTGTTGTTCCGATTATCGATTATAATCGATCATCAGTTGGTTGAGCAAACCGATGAGATAATCGATTGTGAAACTCCATAATCGATTGTGTGTAAAGGAAGACAACTTTTTAGGTGCATGCAAAGCACAAAGGTTAGTAAAACTAACAGCCACTAAAGTTGAACTGAAATTTATTAATCCCTTCACAACTACAAATTAAAAGTCTTAAGATTCATTATTAGGAACATAATAGTCATTATTAAATGTTCAGGTTGTTAAATTGTCGAGTTAATAAAATTTTTAAACACATTTTGTTGCTTTGTTTAAGTTAAATTGCAACATCTTTTGTATTTATAAATAATTACAAACAAGAAAATCATGTCCTTCTATACTTAAAATTATAGACACATAACATGAACGAAAGACTTTCGGGGGATTGTAGCAGTATTTCAGTTACATATGACTGATCAGCCATAAAAAGTTGCATTCATTGAACAAAGTTGTAGAACAAAAGTAACACAATGTATTTTTGTAATATTATTGTCAGGTAAAAGTATACATGTCATTAAGATAGATTACTCCTGTATATTTATAAACATATTGAATTCTTGATCAAAGATATAACTGTAACAAAAATTAAAATTTGCTCTTATTAACCGATTATAATCGATGATCAGTTGGTTAAGGGGAACCGATTATCGATTATGAATTTCTGACCGATTCCCATCACTAAACAAAACCTAACTGTCCTGATATCGATTGTATTTAAAATAAATGAATCCTTTCTTTACACTGGCTTTTTGATGATTGCATGCAAAACAAATTCACATTTTCAGTTCTTCAGTATCTTAAAACAGCCATGATGAAATTTTAATGTACCGTATATACTGACTTATAAGATCTGACCAACTGCACATATCTGCCATCACATAATGCACCAGAAGATCTGACAGATCTGGGTCTGCACAGTATTTAAGGAGTAATTAGTAAAAGAAACAACCCAGACCCTGATCTGCAGGCATAATTTGTTTCTGCAGACCAGGATCTCTGTTGCAGGCACTTGGATGCAACTTACAGGCTATACTATACTCAAATACTATGAATATAAATGCTTTTCCTTATGTCACCACAAAAAAATCTAAACAAATTAATTTTTTAAGAAATCAAAGATACATGTATACAGTCTTGAGTCTTAAGGTAATTTGTAGTCAGCTTGCACTACTAGCTACATAACATTCCAGAGGTGTGTATATATTGATAAGTAAAGTAAATATGGCAAAACATTTCTTATATCCTGCATGCATATAGATCTTGATTTTTACTTATTGCTCAAGTGATCAATTGGCAGTTTGCCAGGCAATTTACTTCCTACTGCTGTTAACCAGTAGGAACAATTAAGTGCATTCAGATTAATGCCTTAAAATATATATATATATATATATATATATATATATATATATATATATATATATATATATATATATATATATATATATATATCTTCTGTCAATAATCCTGTCTTTGAATATTTTGAAACACCCAAGCTGTGAATAAGGAGGGTACATCTCAAAATCACATGACAGACTGGATGAATGAGACTTGTTGCATTCTAACAAGTGGTTACATTAGCTCACTGAATCATCTGCAATATGTTTCAAACCCTAAGAATCCATAAAAATCACATTCATTTTCTGTCCTTTAATATTTTTAAACAGAATTAATTTCTTATTAAAATTTGTGAACTATGGAATAAATCAAACAAAAGCATGATAAAAATGCATTATATTCTCAAGCCCAACTTATATTTCTTCATTAATTACTTCTAAATTCAGAAATTCACCCACCCCAGTTTTAAATTGATAAGAGAGATGCATCCCCAAAATCTTAACTTCTAAAAATTGTACAGCAATGAGTCTGAATTGTTGTTGGCACTTTATTGGTCATTCTATGTCTTTAAAAGAAAATTAATATGTGTATTGACTTTTTTGTTTTGTTCTAAATCCATTAATTGATCTTATAATAAAGTCTTTGATCCATACCAAACAATACTTTGCCATTACTCAGTAAAAGACAGGGTTAAAATATACTGTAGTCCGTAGCGCATATGCCACCTATTTTACTGTACTTTTACTGTAAAACATGTCAACACTGCAGCTGAAAGATAATCCTTCCTTGTTAATGGTGATTCCATGGAATTTTCATGCAAGCAATGTCACAACGAAGCAAACATTAATGAATGTAGTATTTTTCAAAAAGCATCTACAAGATAAAAATCAGTAGAATTTGTACATTCATTACATTCGTACATACATTACAGAGTTATTATATGATAAAATACTGAAAATAGATAGTCTAATATCACCATCAATCCATTTAAGTTTTGTGTGATTGGGCTTAGCACAAATGCATATATTTCCAGACATTAAATTCATTTTGCTTCTGATTTTTACAAGCTGTTTATTTTGTTCGTTCTTCAATTGTTTCTGACTGCTTTTCTGATTTTGCTATTGTTTCTGCAGGCCAGTTATTTTTATTTAACTCAGAAAAGGGCTTGGGTAAAGGGTAAATTTTGTCCAGCAGCAATGATGGTACCCTCTCTCTCTCTCTCCCATGCATAACAATACACACACTTTATCAACTTTCACAATTTTTAAAATTTATCTTGTACTATATTTTTAGCCATAACAGGTGTAAATTATAACATGTAATTGCTTTTTACTCAACAATATAAGCATCATTAATGTAGCTGAATAAACTGTTATTACTAAAAGTCACTTGCATCAAAGCAAACTGAGACTGAATTTTTAAGGTATTATAATTATTTTCAATGCATTATTTCTAAAAGGTCTTTATCATATTTTAGAGATGTTGAAGTTTAGTGCTATGGTGCCTTTGAAACCAAGGAATATACTTCATTCTGAGCACATTAAAGAGCACGTTCTTCAAAGACACATGCAGTGACAAATAAGCTCATTAAAAGCATGCACAGAACCAAAATCTATTGCTATTTTTGTCATAAGGGTACTAATTTCATGGGGGGGTATTTAGACATTATTTAGATGCTATTTATGGTATAATGACTAGTATATATGATGTACTAAGTGCTTCAAATACTGGATTAAACTGGATAAATTAGATGCACAAATCAATTTTGCGAATTCTTGTTAAACTGTTTTTATTTATACTTTTAATCCAAGGGGACAAAAAGTGCTAAGGTCAGCAACAAAAACAGGAATAGTCAGCCAACTGGAAATGCACATTTTGTTTGCCAAAAAAAAATTAGAAAAATTAAAATATTTATTGACTTTTAAAACAAATTATATTAATTTATAACACTTCCTTTCATTTAACAATTCATAATGATACAATTTTAACAACCACAAAATCATTTTTTTATATAAAAAGGTATAATGACTTATCAGTACAAATAAACTGTCCAATTTTATTCTGTAACTTATTTAACATTAAAAAATTGCTGTAAGTTTGAGTCAAAACATTTACAGATCATAAAAATTGCTTTTGAAAATGGGAGTAGCAATGGCTGTGGTTAGCTTACCAGAAAAACTAATGAAAGGGTATGAGACTGAATCCTGCTATAGAACCAGCCTACTGTGGTGTGTCCCCGATCAAACACTTTACTCTGATTGCCTTGGGACTGAGATGCCTATATGTGTTGCTGTATCGTAAACCACCAAAACCCTAAACTTTTGAAAATAATTAAGGATGTTCCAAGGCTTAACATGATTATAGTAACTCATAAAGCAAGAACTTGTTCATCAGGTACTTAGGGTGCCATTTTGCCATGGAGCTAAAAAGTATCAAGTAAATTTCACCTTTAATTTTAACCCTGAAAAGGTTGTTTTTTGTCAATTGACAATGGCACATTCCATACCAGACCTAAGGCAAAATGGCGATTCTACCCGTCCCATCACAAACCTCTGAGGAATACAGTTGAGTCTTGAGATGGGTGATATATACTGTAAAATGTTATGCATCATTTACTAATCTCCTTGTAATAAAGGGAATTTAATTAAAGTCTGATATCTGAATGTATGTAATGTGCTTTTTAATTCACTGTCTACTGATAATAAAGCCGTCTTTGTCATATAAACACACTTCAGCATTCATGAATTCTATTCAAGTATCTGCATACAGCGATTAATTATAATGTACTTTTTTGTCAAGGATAAAGCCTGAAACCTACAAAAGCTATGTCCCTTTTATACTGGAAATCAAAAGAAGACATTCAATACTTGACTGCAATGGTTACACATATAGAATATTGGTTTAGTTTATTGACTGTAAACATTCACAAAATTTAAAAATGCACAAACATACATGCATTTGCCTCTCAGTGACACAGGATTGACCCATTCTACATATATATTTCCAAGTCACTGCATACCAGGAAAGTTTTTTTAGGATTGTTCTATTAATTCTTTTCTTAAAGTCTGTAGGATTTTAACACTGCATGCGCCATCACTAAGAAAAAGCACAAAATGATGAGAATGGTTTGTAGCACTCATTAGACATCAATCTGATTTACTGATAATGCTGATAACCTTCCCATAAACTACATTATTAACCTTTACAAATATTTTTTGAGAGAAAGAAATATCATTTGAAGAAATACTGCTACTAGTTTGTATTAGCTATTACATACATTCTAATTAATATTTATCACCAATCCTACAAATGCATCCTCCTCTGCATGCCCATCATTTTTACATATGTGTAACAGTAGGATATAACACCAACATGATGAAGAGAAGTTCAACTAAAATTGTCATACATATTTAACAAACATATCTTCTAAATCAAATCCTGTCATATTCAGAGGTAAAAGATGATCATGATGCATACCATGAAAGATGTTAACTGTTCAGTAAGTCTACATACATGCAAGTGGTAGATAGGGGAAATGTTGAGTTTTGATCATTTCAGTTATTGTAAACAATTTACACAACTGTAAATTATGCTAACATTGTAGGCTTATTGGTAGAATTTGTTTGAAAACTGATATTATATTATTTATTGTTCTACTGCATGTATCAGAATTATTACTGTATCATACTATCAACAATTAAAATTCATTTAGCCTTTTGATTTATTGCCAAGTGACTGATTTAGTTATTACTTATCATATATTGAGATTTTTACTTCTAATTATTAAAATGTGCACTTCAAGCATTAGGCCTATACCATATTAAATTATCATTCAATCTTACAGACCCCTTTTTATATTGAAAAAAAAATCTTTTTATAAACATAATAATAAACAAAAATGAATTTACGTAAATTCCCATAAACTACATTATTACGCTTTTCAAAGGTTTTGCAATTTCAAAACGTTGAAGTACTTTTGTCCAAGCACAATACGATATTCCTGAATATTCCTTCGCGCCGCCCATGTACAATGTCCCCAAACATTACAGATTCATTCTGGGAAAAAAAATTAATATGCTACAATGTCACAAGAGCTCGTATTGCTGTTATAATTTACCTATTAGTCATTTTAGAACTGTATATGTATGACTGATACGTAAATTGTAAGCAACGAGCCTGTGCATGCACGCTCTCGAAACATCTAATTTTTGTACCATGAAGAATTTACTTAATATGTTGTAATCTGATTTTTCCTGCAACCCCGTTTTAAAGATCTGAACACTTATGTTTCGGTGTGTATCCGAATATAAAAAACGGGGTGGCCAAACTCTGCGGAAACTTGGTTTCATACCTGGATCAACTTCTGCGACCATGTCTGGTGACAATAGACTGTAACCCGGGCAGTAGCTCTAGTTCCCAAAATTATAGTTAATAGCAGCAAAAAGTGGCGAAATCCTCATTGTCCTTCAACAGGGAATTAACTGCTGTTAAAATATTAAACTGCGTGGTTATTTGATTTTCACTTCCTTTTTGGGAGATCTATTCATACAGTTGGCAAACCCCCAAGTAGGTAGGTAGATAGTCGAGCAATACTGCCGCTTCTTATGAAACGGTGTACTCTGCATTATTTGCCTTCAGAAATTAAATCAACATTATTTCCGAAAATGTCTATTCACATGGTAATGTGTACCAATTTTGGACAGATTATTCGACTCGCAGTAGATAAAATAAAACATACCGGCACGGCAACAGGTTAGTGCATTAGGGACGGGTCCAAATTATTCCGAATGCTGTAAACTCGCTTGTCTGTCAGTATTAAAAAAAAAAAAAAATTATTGATAAGGGTATTTCATTTTGTCAGACATTTCACCGTACTTTATTGATAAAACGTCAGACTCATGTGGTCACAATTGTGCAGTATTTGTAACAACAACATATTTACAAGATCGAAACAGCTTACATTATCTAGATGACACAAGGTGGTTAAAAACCCATAACCATTCGGCACAGTCACACAATGTGACAACGATTGTACTTATCCACTAATTAACAACCTAAAAGTGTGTATCCAGCTTTAAATTAGGGGCACGAACCGAAAATAGACCAACAAATTGTTCTTAACCTTTTCTTTTTTTTTTTTTCTTTCAATTTTGACAGGCGCCGGTAGTATAAAAAAAAGTGGAGAACGATTTGTTGGTCTAGAACCGATAACAGATCAACTCTTTCACAATTAACAAAAGCACAGATATTATATTGTAAAATTAGTGCAAGATGACAACAATGGACTCCTAGCAGCAGAGAGGGTGAATCCTACAACGTTTTTAGACAAAATTTGATTGAAATCCTAAAACGAGCCGTCTTATAATCTTATTTTAACCAAAAAAAAGGCGAACCCTACAACGTTTTCAGACAAAAAATTGATTGAAATCTACATACGAAATCATTTTAACTAAAAAAATGAAAACGATTTTTTAATTAATTTTGGTCGCAACTTGTTGTCATCTACCCTCTCTGCTGCTAAAGTTTTCAGTTCTGGGTTAACAAAAATAATAAAATGATTTTAACCGAATATTTGATCCAGTCTTTAGGACGAAAATCATTTATGATTTCACAAACAGACTAATCGCTAACACCTCTTCTTGTAAATCAATCAGATTATTTGACTGGTCGGTGAGTTTGAAATTAATTCTGGTTAATGAATTATTATGGCATCGCATATAGACAGGATTAATTGGGTTTTCAATAATTAGGAATCCTGGAGGAGCTGTTGGTGCAAATGAATAAAGAATATATCCTTGCTGAGCTTGATTTGATCGTTCGAGATTAATTTGATAGCTTCCTTCGATAACATCACACACTAAATTAAGTGCAATCACCGTTGAAATATTCACGTTGAACGGAGCGATATGCCTACCACCATCATCTGGATCATTATTATGTTTGAGGAGGACAGTTGAGTCTGATTTTTGTAGTGCTTTGATATCGGTTTTAACAATTTTTGCTAATTCATCAGCGTTGTATTTCGGAAACTTGAAATTACGCAGATTGTCTTCTGTGATATTGTAATCGGTTAGGAATCGTTGTTTATTGTCGCTGTTGTCATTAATTATTGTTTGAATAATTAGTTCATAGATATATTTCATGTCCGATATAAGCTGATTTATTATTTCAACGTGTTTTTGCGATCTTGTTTTCCGTAGTTGTTCTAGTTGTGTGTCATATAATTGTTTAATCTCATTAAAATAACCACGGACGTCAGTTAGCGTAAATGAAATAGTAACAGATGAGTCGGTTGTTCTTTTAATGATAAAATCCCATTGCAATGTGTCTTTGTTGGTGAATATAAATCTATCGGCGATTCTTCCTTTTCTTATATCAGATAAATTATCTTGATAACTGGGATTGATTTCATGATATGATTGTACATCCGTGGTTAAGTCGGTGGTGGATTTTTCAGGTGGTTTTTCAGGCCATCCTAGTACGGTTCTAATAGAACTTTGATAGATATCTACGACGTATCCTTCTGTGCTTATCTCAATTGCGGATGATAGCGTCGGCTCATGAACTGTTATAGCGATTTTTGATTCTTTTCCAGTAATCGATTTTATTCTACGCGCGAATTCATTATTGATTTGTTCGATTTGGTATGACCCTGTTGGTATCGAAACGACGTTCCAGTCTGGAGTTCCGTCGGGTTTATTCTTATTTGCAAACACTAAAGAGTTATTCGGTTGTTGACCACCAAATGGTTTTGATCTGATATTAGGCCAACTGTGATATACTCGTAGTTTTGCAAGCGCGATTTCACTCACAGGAACCGGAGAGGGGAAATTCACACTAAACTCGGGTTCCGTTGATGTAATTGATATCATACTCGTTTGTACTGGTTTCGTGTTCTCCACTATTTGTTGAAGTAATTCCTGCTGTGTCGTCATTATACTCATGATTTATTTCTAATTTTGGTATCGAGGAATCATAAATACTGACCATCACTGAGAATTCACAATCTGGTAATGTTGATATTATTGAGATCATTTTGTTTTTTGGGTTCGTGTTTTCTGATTCCATCGGTGTTGTCATTGTTATTATACTCATGTTGTCGCTCTAATTTCGATATCGCGGAATCAAAAATACTGACCATCGCTGAGAATTCACTATCTGATATAATCGTATTATCGAGTGACGACGATATCATCAATGATAATTGCGAGTATGCGGTTGATGCAATATGAAATTGAAGTAAGTAATTCTGCAGTTTACTCTGGCTGCATGATGATATCTTTTTTGCTATCCCGGTTAATATACCCCCGATTGTAGCCACCGCAGAAATGCAAATTGGAACTACGACCGGGGCAATCATTGTAACCGATGCAAGTATTATTCCGGCACCAGTGAGAACGCTTGACACCGAGTAGATAGTAACATCAATTGCGGTGATTCTTCGTCGGTATTTTTTTATTTTTATTTGATACTCCTCAGTGAGGGTTTTGAGTCTATTCTGAAATTCTCTGACCTGATCATAGCGACATTGCGTCGATGACAAAGTCATTGTTGTTATTTTAAATCCGCTAGTGTTTTCAATTATTTGTCATCGTTAGCGGGAATTGCTAGTACTTCAGTCGGAAAAATGAGCTACGAGTTCTAAACACCAGGCTATTTTTGATCTAATGGTGGAGCTATCAACCGCGACGACATTAAAGTTTTTTTTGCGACCATCCATAATTAACGTCGCGGTGCCACCAGAGTAGGTTTTACCGTCCGCGATCATATTAAATTGATCGATAGAGATCCACGTTAGCCTGTAGATACCATCGGCCCATGTTGGCTTGTAGTCAGGGCCCACTATGCCGGGGAGACCCAAGATACCGATGGATAATGTAGTATAACCGTCTCTTATCCAATCCATGGTTCCATGATTAACCGTATACACGATATTTTTAACGCCCGTGTAGTGATGTGGAATCTTTACCTTTTCAGATATTCTTTTCAGGTTAAAAAGATCGTCGAAAATATCGAGATAATTTACCGTGATTCTGGTAGGATCTATTGTTTTTCCACTCTCCTCCCTGTTAGAGAAGAATAATGAAACCAGAAGGTCTTCAACTTTAAGCTCTGCTTGGGTTTTAATATGGTTGTCGATGTTAGAAAATTTCGTCGTGATATCTTGGAGGCTACTGCCCTCAAAGAACTTATTAACAATATCGCTGGTGTGCTTTTGTTTGTCAATAGCGCTTTTAATTTCCGCGAGAGTCATGCCTGTCAACGATGTGGTTTCAGACACAGGTGTTCTCCCTAAAAATTTATCCACGATGGTATTAAGTGTTGTTTGTCTCACCATAAACATATTAATATCTTTGAGAGTCATTGTAGATGTAGCCGGGACACCAAAGAAATTATTAGCGATGTAGGCATTGTGAGTGTGCTTGCCGATAAACTCACTGATTTCAGCGAGAGTCATGCCAGCCACAAGCGGGGTTCCAAAGAACCTACCAACAATGTCGTTTGTGAGTTTTTGATCTTCGCTTACTTTAAAAATCTCGAGATAATTTGCCTTGATTTCTGAAGCAGTCATCATCCTTCCAGCTTCCTTGTTAGCGAAGAATGAATTCAACAAGTCTTTAATTTCAGCGAGAGTCATGCCAACCACAAGCGGGGTTCCAAAAAATTTATGTACGACATTTTTGCGAAAAGCATTATAACCTCGTATAAAATCATTCAGCTCACGTTCGTTGGTAGCAATCGCGTCGGTGATCGTAGACACAAGTGCGCCTGGTTTAAGTCGTCCGTCGTTGGAATACAGCGCAATAGAGTTTTCAGCGGCGTCGCGCTGCCGTATCAAAATGTCATTCAATGACACATCACTGGATTTCAATTTACCCTGTTTGTCTTGAAATACAACTATTTCATTAGGATCAACATTTGTTAAGTTCAACGTCTCAGCGATTTCATCTTCAATTATTTTTTTTATATCCTTGACAGAATCAGGTGGTGCAGTGTCATCGGGTTTGGGTTTCAAAGATCTCCCCCAAATATCAATCATGTTATTGTAAAACTCTTTCTCTCTCTAAAATCGTTTCGATTTCCAGCGATTGCTAGTGTATTCATTCACGACAACATGTGGTGGTTTTCCCCTTGGGTTACTCAAGGAGTTAGAAATAGCGTCAAGGACATTTAATACTTCGCTGCCACATATTGGTGGGTCATTCATTTGTTGTGTTGGTAGCGTAGAATACCAAGTCTTCATTGGAAGGGTTTTTATATACCGCATAAACTCTTTTGGCGGGGCTAATCCATATGAATCAAAATAGACAATCCCACGTGGATCAATAGCGTATGCAACCCAGTGAGTTCCAGGTCCGGTGCTGTTATCTAAATTAATGATTCCGGTTTCAACGCTGTTTGGTTGATGTGGTAATTGATCTTTCATAAAGACACCTCTGAAGTTTTTAATCGCGAGTTTTTTAGCCGCATCCATTAAATCAAAATTGGACATGGGAACCATAGGTTCCTCAATTAATAAATCGTTCCTGGTAGTCTTAGACCCTTTCCGCTGTACCACGAATACGGGGTTCCTGGTAGTCTTAGACCCAATCCGTGAACGGATCGTCCCTTTTTTTTATATCCTTTCCCAGTTGCTTTCTTTAGTGCCATTCCTGCTGCAGTACCAACGGCTCCTAACGCTGCCGCTTTAGCCACCGCTGGGGCAGCCGCTGCAATCAATGCTGGAATCGCAGCTAACAACGGAAATATACCGCCTGTTTTAATCATATTTTTGATAGCAGCCGCAGAAAGAGTAATCTGAACACCTTTTTTGGCTGCAAGTGCATCATTGAAATGTTTCACCTGACGAGTTGTCAGCGATAATTTATTTGCACCACCAGTCATTTGATTAGGTTTCAACGTGATTGTGGTTCCACATTTTTTAGCTGATTCCGATTGCAATTTTTTTAATTGACCGGGAGTTAACGTAACACTAATAACACTATATGACATTATACATAATAGATTGATTCTAAATCGTTTACAATTTCAATTACATGTTTTCTACTGGTGCATCTACCACTCTCATTCTTCCACCAACACCTTCGAGTAGCATTGATTTATCACTGAGAATGACAGCAACCGCTCTATAATTAGCAATAGCACCAACACCAACAGGACGAGTCACATTAGCTCTAAAGTGTATATCAACGACGGACTGTCTTGTCAAATCGAGATGTTCCAGTGAGAAGTAATAGATCGGATACAGATTTTTAAAATCATATTGTGATATTTGCAAACCAGTATCGACATTTTGATCACGTGCCATAAATGACAACAGACGATGATAAACTCGTGCAATATGATTTTCTGTGTAATTAAGTTGTATATCCTCGGATGGTTCCTGCTGGCCGTTTATTCTCAGTGAGACGTCTTTCACACCTAATTGATCAAATATCATATGGCTTCGTTCTTGATTGCCAACTCGTGCGTTATCTTGTAACGCAATAAATATATGACGTGGCGCAGCAACACCTTGTTTTGATGCTAGGTTCCAAGTGAATAAACCGTTGATATTTGATTGTTTAACATCTGTACTCACGGTTAGCCAACTCAACAACGATTTTCCTCCTTGGTCCATAAATGATAGTAATCGTTCTTCTGCAGTGATTGCTGGAGTCAACACTGGCATCCACAATGATATTTTTGTTAAATTGACTTTACCGGCATCAGCATTGGGATTTGCAGCATCTGCTGGAATCCTCCAGATTGCATCATTATCATCACTCTTTCGTACAAGCGATACTGTATGCTTCGCCCCGTAGATAACTTTTCTGACGTTTCTACAGAATCCAAATATGTGATGCAGTGGAATCGCGCATGAAAATGATTTACGCGCTCCTTGCAACATTGAGTTTCGTGTTGCAGCTCCTAGATTGAAATTAACGTCGTTGTTTATAATCATATTCTCGATACCAGAATCACTATTATCACGTTTTTTTGGTTGTCTTACAACAAATGGATTTCCACCAGCGGTATTCTTAGCATCTTTTGCAAACATCATAGAGGGTCCTGCTGATCTTGTATAATCATCAGAATATCTCGCTAACCCGATTATTGTTGTAGCCATATCAACATCACGATCTATGGACTCAATTTCTTTTCCATCAATGAGATATCTAGCACTCTCAAATAACGCCATAATACCATTATTGACAAAACCGACTTGAGTACCATCTGGATACGGTGCTGGTACAGCAGGAGTATCATCAGCTGTTACAAGTTCTCCTTCTACTTCAATAAACGCTTCACAGGGCAAAAAGTATTTACTGGTATCATGGACTTGAAGTTCAATTCTTGCTCGACTATTTGAGTCTATGGCATGATAGGCGTAATATTGATAATCGCGTACAGAATCATCCTTGCCAACTGGGGCGTCTATATCAAACGCCGGATCATGTGATTTTTTGAACATTTTATTCTATTTATCAGAGTCTAAATCGTAAAAATCCGTAGGATTTTCATCGACGTAGTTTTTTAAAGCCGCTTCCTGCTATCATATTTGCAATATTGCTTTGGTCCCCTTGATTTACCATCGACGCTAGTTTTTCATCTACTGCGTTATTTATAATTCTACTAACACTTGCAGGCATTTCCGCTGTAGACGGTAACGGTTTCTTTTTTCGTGATTTCACTAATGATGTTATTTTATTCTTCGCAGTTGAAAACGCTTTTCCAGCAAGATCTCCAACAGCACCAATACCCTTATCACGAATAACTTCAATTGCTTTCATTCCTAGTTGTTTAGCTAACGGCATCACTTTTGGAGCCATTCTCGCAAATAACCCTGCAATGGTATTGCCTAAACCATCTCCGTAGTATGCTCTATAAACTGGAAACCGTGAATTAACTACGTAGACGGGGGTTGGTTTATCATGATTGTAGTGTATGATCATTATTTGAAATCAGAAACCATTTTTCAATTGTGAAATCCTTCGGATTTCCACGCTAGCGTTTTTATTCAGTCTCGGTGATTAATCACTGTGATACCCACTTTCCACTAACTCGCCAATGAAATCTCGATATGTGCTGATATCCATGATACCACCCTGAAATAATCGTCTACAGATATCAGATGCTTCATTAATTATTTCCGGTGAGTTATTTCCAGCTCGGAACCCTCCTACAAGAACTTCTAATCGTGATATATCATTGATAACACTACCAGGACATACCCCACTTTGGGGTCCACTGGAACCTTGCAATCCACTTCCGCTATAACCAGTTGCTTCATCCTGTTTTTCTAAATCGGCTTCTTGTAATAAATAATCAAGAAAATCATCAGCAGGTGGTAGTTGTTGTTTTTTAGGTGAAAAAGATATTTTCTTTGCAGGTTGCTGTCGCTTTTGCGGTTTTTGTTTTTCATATTGTTTATACACTATATCCACCGCATTGATATATTCAATGTATGATGCACTATCTGTCTTAATTTGACTTTTTTTAGTTTTGATTTTGTAGAATATATCAGCCCAATGAGTGAAATTCTTAACATATTTATGATGTTCTGGTTTCAACATTTTTTTTCTGTTTTCATAAGTCATAACAACAAGCGCAGGAATTTCTGGTGGATCAGTCTTATCAATTGCTGCTAACCCTTCCTCGTTAAATCTCACGCGTAAATCATCTACTGTTCTTTTTGATTCCATTTTTTGTACAGTCTGTTTTGTTTGTTCAGTTTTCGCTGCTATTTTTTCAAGTTCACCGATAACAGATTTCCCCGTCTCGGGATCATTCCCCCGTATAGCACGCTCTACCCCGTACGTTGCTGTGGTTACTGGTTTAAACAATTCTTCGGATCCCGCAGCAAAATCAGTTTGTAAACTCTGTCGTTGTTGCAGTTTATTTCTTACAGAGTCACGAATTGGTACAAATCTCCTGATTGCATCCAGTCGTTCACGAGCCAATCGGGTTGTTAATGCTTCATTGACCATTATTTGAAATCAGAAACAATTTTTCAATTGCAAAACACTTTTTCAATCCGACCTAACACCATCGGATGATTTTTGACATCCCTTGAGGGTCGGCTAAAAAAAAATGATTAATGGTCGGGCAATCAAATAATGATAAATAGTCGGTCAATCAAATAATGATAAATGGTCGGTCAATCAAAATTGTTCATTTTCTTGAATTAACGCCCGTAGGTTTCTAACTTTAGAATTAACCTCCTTTTTCAATTCGTATTCGTACCCCAATTCTTTTCGTATTCGTTCTACGATGGTATACAACGGAGCGAACACACTTACGTCACTGGAAAATGCGAGAGAGTCCTTAATAGAATTCTGAATTCTTTTGATGAGCGCATACTTCTTTGGTAGCATATATTTATTGTTGTTAACTCCGTATTCTATATCCTGAAAATCAGACATGATTTGATCAGGATTTAACCCATCTGATAGTTCAATATCCCAACCTTTCAATTTTGAAATCTCGGATATGATGCTATTCATGTTTTCAGAATTCATTATTCTATAATAATGATATATTTCTAAATGAAAAATATGACGCATTAGACGTAACTAAATTTAACTTTCTGTCCTGTCTTTTTTGAAATCGCCGATCGATAAATCCCCTCTGCAACTTTTCGTACTGAGGATCCACAAATATTGAAATACTTGCCGGCTTCATATATTGATTGAAATATTTTTTCTTCGTTAGTTATTGTATTCAAAGATTTTACGGGTTTCGCTTTTTTTGAACAAGTGCCAGTCCTTCCTCGTTTGGAATTCTCACTCTGTGTGATAGCTTGCAGATTTGATAAAGAATTGTTCTTTCGATTAGAATCCTTGTGATCGATAACAAGACCATCCTCGATCAATCCATTAAAACATTCAAATATGAAACGATGATTGTGATATTTCTTCTTTCCAGCGCTAAACATCAAATACCCTTGATTAGTCACAAAACCGACCGTTTTCTTCAAAATGCAGTGTCTGACAGTACCATCACTGGATGCTTCATAATTTAAAATCAAGGGATGCTGTCTGAATTCTTGGTTCATTCGTATACATAATACTATTGTTTGTCTAATTCATTGTTTGGTTTAATGATGAATCTTTCGATGTAGTCTTGAGGGGTTCTTATGATTTTGTCAGTGACAGTGTCAGTGTCAGGGACTTTTTCAGGGTCAAAATTTCTGATTGATTGTCCATTTTTTATTCTTTTATCATAATAACGCTTCAATTCCCTGTATCGCTTACCACCGCAATTCAAACACAACCGTGATTTCCCCCTAACCCCAACCCCACATCGTATGCACGGTAACGGACCAAGGCTTCCACGACGAAAGCTTTGCATATGATACCCACAGAACTCATTTCTGCATGATTTGTTACACGGGATTACTGATCCAATCATAAGCCACTTGCAGTGATTCATTATATAAAAATCTTTCATTTAAATGCTTGTTTTAATTATAGCATGAAGGAATTAGGGAGAACGCCTTCGAAAAATGCTGATAAGGAGTTTAAGAGATTATTAAAAATCAATCCTAGATTTAATCTCGATAAACCCAAAAAACGTAACAAACGTCCAATAGACGGAAACATGAAAGAGTTTAAGAGATTATTAAAAATCAATCCTAGATTTAATCTCGATAAACCCAAAAAACGTAACAAACGTCCAATAGACGGAAACATGAAAGAGTTTAAGAGATTATTAAAAATCAATCCTAGATTTAATCTCGATAGACCAAAAAAAACCAAAAAACGTCCAATAGACGGAAACATGAAAGAGTTTAAGAGATTATTAAAAATCAATCCTAGATTTAATCTCGATAGACCCAAAAAACGTAACAAAATCAATCCTAGATTTAATCTCGATAAACCCAAAAAACGTCCAATAGACGGAAACATGAAAGAGTTTAAGAGATTATTGAAAATCAATCCTAGATTTAATCTCGATAAACCAAAAAAAACGTCCAAGAGAGATTACCCCTGGAAAGATGCTCAATTCAATCTCGATATAGTTTCTAATACACCAAAGAATACAATTCTTGATAAAGCCATGATTAGTAAAATCAGAGACTGTTTTAATGAATTTAAGCGTGATGGAGCATCTTATTGTTGGTCAACATTTCGAATTGATGGTGTTGTTGATGCTACCATGAATGATGAAAAAGCAGCAGTGATAATTTCACGTGTTGGGGAAAAACGGCATTTTTTCCGAATCAAATTCATTATCGAAGTCGAAGGCAAATGGATTATTAAGGATAAATTTGAACCAATCCTCAAGAATAAAAAAGCTGTCATTGTGAGTAGAGATTCCAAACCAGGGATTCTAACCGGCATTGATAAACCATACTACGAAAGATCTTATCCCGTAACAGCAATGGTTTATGGGATATATCCGTTAAATGATAAACCCGATATCGCAAAACTAGCTCCTATGAAATATTCGTCAGGGCTTAATTGTGTAGCAGAACGAATAATAGAACACTTCACAAATGCATCCCGAGGAAATAAACTAACTGATCTGCGACGTAGGAAAATAACCGAGTGGGAACTGACAGTGAAACAGCATGGTGCAAAGATTTCTGATATAGCTAAATTAGAAACATCATTACGATTCCCAATAACAGTTATGACGATAACGGGAGAGGTTTTATACGAACCGAAATATAACAAAAATGGAGCACCAATACAGATTATTGATCATAACAAACACGCGTGGACACCTGCGGTAACAATATTTCCACGAGAACGAACCGTGAAATATATCCCTAAGGAGTTCGTCGGGGATGTTTTCTATGAAGAGAAATTATTCGATGCTATTCATGCGTTGTGTAAGGATGATCCTGTGTCAGTGTGGTTACTTAGAAGTGATGAAGAATTCGATCAATTTGTAAAACCAAATGGTGAATTATATCGCGTTGAAGAATTAGATAACAGAATGAGAAAAATCGCTAGTGATTTTTCACCGGAGAATTCCCATGAAAAACTACTCACGGATAGTTTTACTATTCCATCAGTGGTAGCTCACTTCGCAAGAGAAAAAAACTCATGGCGTCCAACACGAAATGATTTTCTCGAGGATGTTAAATTGAGTTGCGTCGCATTTGGTCATGGAGGACTGTGGAATACGAAATACTCACGTGATGGTATGATTTCAATTGATATAGCCGCGTGTTATCCCGGAAGTTTTCTCGGATATGGGGAATGCGCTGAGTACTTCAAACGATTTGGACACCCCACGCATGAAATGACTCGTGTTGCGATTAATGGACCATTGCCTGATTTTGATTTAACCGGATTCGCTCGTCTGATATCATTTGAATTATCTACAGGGTTACATCCGTGTAGTTATGTTTGGCTCGGTAGACACCTATCTGAAAAGGCCTGGATGCCAATAGTGCTATTGAGATATATGATTGATTGTGGTATGCTAATATCGTTGATTGTTTCCGAGGCTATTATATGCTATCGAGCTCAGAAAGAAGTTTGGCTACCACAACCCGATCTAGATAGAATAATCAACGAACTACGAAAACAGTTTCCAGATTTCAGTGAAGAAGAAATCATAAATTGGTCTAAGAAGTTATTTGAAATTAAAAAAGAACAAGCAAAAGATCTCGGAAGAAGAATAATCGGTAAATTTACCCAGGGTGGACGATACGATAACGCAAAATATTCTTCGCGGTTGATCATAGATGTCGCTGAATACGATTTTATTGTAGCGGATTTAATGAAACAGGGAAAACTTGTATCCCGTAAGGATGCTTTTCTATCCAATGGTGAGAAATTAGGTACGGTTGTTACCTACTGTGATGGATATAATTCCCAGTACACACATTTGAGAAGTTCAATGCTAGCCTATGCTTGCATTAATCTATTTTCGATGATAAATAGATTTCCTAATACCGCGGTTAGAGTAGCCACTGATTCGATGTATATACACAATAAGTACAAATCAGCTGTAGCGGCATTCACAGATCCGGAGGAAGCGTGGGGGCGTTGGCGATTTAAAAAGGAGATGCTACATGAGTATTGTGAATCCGCAGACGTTGCCATGGATGATAAATATCTTTGTTGTAACCGTATTGAAATTCAATCAGAATTTTCTAATGCACCACCGGTATCTGATCCAATATGTAGATACAAGACAGTTTATTTAAACGGTTGTGGTGGGTCAGGAAAGACAACTCGTGCAATTGAATTATTTCGTGGTGGTGGAAATACTTGTATTTCTACTAACATGATTGTGCTAACACCGACTCACAGACTCGCCAGAGAGATGATACAGCGAGGGGTAAATGCTTGCACTTATCACAGCTTCTTTCGATGGAAGGGTGACAAATGGACTCCTGATCGAATGGGTGATAAATTCATTCCTGAAATCATAATCTGGGATGAAATATGCACAGTGTCATTAGATGTATTAAAAACATTTCTTGAGTGGTTGTTAACCAAAAACACAAAAGTCGTCATGTGCGGGGATCAAGGCCAACCACCACCATTTGTCGGTGCATCTCCACATGAATGGCTAAAGGGTTTTGTAGACTACTATGAAGAAATCACCACTGATTATAGATCACTTGATGAACGATTACGCGAGTTCAAAGCGCTAATTAGATTACAACCGGATAGAATCCAATGCGAAATAACGCGTGAAGTGATTTCAGAAACCCCAATGAATGATTTCTGGGAAGCGTGGAGACCAAACGATTTGATCATTGCAAGTAGAAAAATAGTCAGGGATACACTTCAGATGAAGTTATTTGAATTGCATAAAGAAAAATTCGCAACGCTTCCAGTACCCCTTTGTTATAGGCCATCGGATACACGAAAACAGAATATCGAAGTTGATATTCCAGGACAGAATGAAAAACAAATTCTGGTATTAAATGATATTGTGCTGGTTGATATCAACGTCGTTGAAGATGCATTGCGTGCTAATAAATCCCCGTGGACGCTAGGATACGCAGCGACGATACATTCTTCACAGGGATTGACTATATCGGATACAATTGTTTGGATGGTAGATAATCGCATCGAATGGTCAAATTTAGTCTATCTCGCAGTATCCAGAGTACGAAAAATAAATCAACTTCGGAGAGTTGTCCTCGATGATGAAATCATTGGTGATGATAATGACACAACAATGGATGATATTGATGTTAGCATCATTAATAAAAAACTCTCCGGTTACAAGCAACAGGACAAAAAAAAACAACGAGAATTTGATATTGATGCTGAACTAATAATCACTTTGAAGAAACAACAGAATAATCACTGCGCGAGTTGCAATTGTATAATGCGTTGGCAGTATTCGGATAAGGATCCTCGCCAATTCACCGTAGACAGAAAAAATAACAATCTCGGTCATGTTCAGAAATAATGTGATGTTGACTTGTCTTGAGTGTAATAGACGCAACGGTGCTAGTTAAGACCATGCGGTGGCAATTGAGTATCCTCGGGAATCACTTGTAGTTGTTGTCGAGTAAATCCTCGCTGAGGAGCAGTTGAATCCAGTTTATAGATTGCTGGTCTACCAGTTGATCGTGTTATACTAGATATCTTATGCGTAGTGACGCTCCAAATAGGATCAGTAGCCCTTTTTCTACCCCCTTCAAGCTCTCCTGGTTCGTATAAGTACCTCACAATGACATTACTACCAAGAATTGGTTGGGAAACGCTAGCGTTTCTAGGGAAATCTTTTTGTGGTTGTACGGGTATTGACTTCTTTTTAATCGCGTTGATAGGTTTCATGTTGATTGTTCTAGTAATCTCGTTATTCAGTGCAGTAATCACAGATGGTAATCTTTTAACCCATTCACTGGATCGCTTTTCTTGAATGAATTCTTTTGCGTATTGATATCCAAATAACCGCTCAGCAATCGTCCGATTAAATCGTTCTACAATGGCCTGATCGCGATGTAGCGCAGTATGCCCTCGTCGTATGGTGACATTATGATGTTTCATTGTAGATAACACTGCACCCTGAAATTCCTTGCCAGGATCAACTTGTAACAGATTTGGCCAGTGCAGAGGACCTCGTCGATAAATCCTTTCAAATGCAGAAGCGACTTCAGTGGCCGATTTTGTTTTCAGCGGTTCTGCTTCTTTGTATCGACTCGCAACATCAACTACGGTTAACGCATATTTGTAACCACGATCATGTGGCAGAAATAATATATCAGCCTGATGAACTTCATTAGGAGCGGTCACATCAAAATGCGAGAATTGAATTTGCTTAGGCGGTGGTAGATAAATTTGCCATAGTGCCTGTTTGGATAACCAATTAGCCGCAGTGGTTTTTTTCACTTTTGCAGCTCTAGCGAGTTTATTGATTGCAGCGTTACCCCTCCAGTATCCCCTCGGAGAATAATAAATTGATTCCATATTATTAATTACCGGCACCTAACATCAATTTACTTTTCATAGCCGATTTTATTAAAAATGAAGCCAATTTTTCTTTGAAGGATTTATCAGGAATAGCATTTAACGCATGAATTAATTTCACATCTGCTAGATGCCTGTGTTGCAGATTGCTGCTTTTATAAGCAACATCATGAAGGTGACAGGCCTTATCAATGGCGTTTATTGGTTCTTCACCGGGGTTGGGTTGATTTTGATTATTGAGTCTGATATCAAGTCTGGTTCCCGGTCCACAGTAGCTATATCCTGGGAGGTGCTTTTCTCCGGGGTACTTTGCCCATGGGGTTCCAGGGAGTTTTGCTAATTTGGCTGCGATATCACCTCCTCGTTTTTTTTTAAATCAGATTTCATAGACACAAATCTAAATTTCTTTGTACCACATTGCGCGCATTTACCAGAAAGCGCTGATCGGTTATTTTTAGTTGTAATCGTCGTCACATCATCTGTGCCAGTACGCGTTTTACACTTCACACAATATAGATCCATAATTTATGTATAGAAATATGGATATAATTGATTTTTCAGCGACGAAAACAAGAGAACCAATTAAGCATCATGCAGCGCTACCAAACTCTATCCGGATGATTATAATCGGGCCATCTGGATCCGGTAAAACGCAATTGTTGCTCAATTTAATAATGAGATGGATGAAGTGGGATAAGTTGTATTTAATTGCCCCTAGCGTAGATGATCAACGATGTTATGAAGTGCTAAAAGATTTTAACGACAGCGCGGTAGAAAAATCCGGAGAGGGTATTATTGAGTTTATAACCGATATCGATGAAGCACCGAGCATTGATGATATTGATGGAGATATTAACAATTTAGTCGTATACGACGATATAATGTTAGATAAACAAAAAAATCCTGCTAGGATCTTTTCCAGAGGCAGGCATAAAAACACTGACGTGATATATGTCACTCAACGCTACACTCAGGTTCCAAAAGTCATCAGAGATAACTGTAATTTATTGTCTGTATTCAACGGAGTTGATACTCATACGCTACGAAATATTTGGCAGACATGGTGTTCTGATATGGACTTCAATCAATTTCGAGATTTCTTTAGTTATGCTCAGTCGACTCCGCACGGATTCGCAACAATAAATCTACATGATCCTCGGACACGATATCGTATCGGACTGGATCAAATATTCGGTTAAAATCATTTTATTATTTTTGTTAACCCAGAACTGAAAACTTTAGCAGCAGAGAGGGTAGATGACAACAAGTTGCGACCAAAATTAATTAAAAAATCGTTTTCATTTTTTTAGTTAAAATGATTTCGTATGTAGATTTCAATCAATTTTTTGTCTGAAAACGTTGTAGGGTTCGCCATTTTTTTGGTTAAAATAAGATTATAAGACGGCTCGTTTTAGGATTTCAATCAAATTTTGTCTAAAAACGTTGTAGGATTCACCCTCTCTGCTGCTCTCCTGATCCTTTTGATAGCGGTAAGCCTACGTCTTGACGTCTCGGTCCCTCCTCCACCACGACATCGATAAAGCACGAGGGCGTGTCGCGATTTGCACTCGTCCAGCAAAACAATAAAACCAGAAGGACGTGAAAAATTGACATGACGGCCCTGACCCGTCGGGTATCGGTATGAGCAGAGGCGTAGCTAGTGGGGGGCAGGGGGGTACATATGTCCCCGGGCGCCAAGGTACAGGGGCGCCAAAATGAGGCTTAGAACGTTACAGTATAATAAGTAAACAAGGGTAATAAATCGGTCACAAGAAAAATGTGATTAAACGGGGAGGGGGCTGGGGCGCCCAGCGCCGGATTAAGGACCGTGGAGGCCCATAGGCAGTCAAACTTTTGGGGCCCCAGACCCACGGTCACGGTCTCATGGGGGCCCCTGATGGGGCCCATAAAAGTCGCGGGGCCCATAGGCAGTTGCCTACTCTGCCTAATGGGTAATCCGGGACTGGGGGCGCCAATTCTATAGTTCGTCCCCGGGCGCAAAATATCATAGCTACGCCTCTGGTTATGAGTGTTGGTCCTTTCCAATTTGAGATAATTAAGGAGCATGCCTTGCGTAGGCCTACAGTAGGTGTGTCGTTGTAGTTGCAGTTACATAACGTTACATGTAGACGCAGTGGAAAGTTATCATTCACGACATCCGAGAAAGAGTTTCTCAAACTCATCATATAAGGACACGCAACATAAATATAACGTATTCAGTATATATAAGTATTCCCACATCGAATGCACATACTGAGCTGTACTTGACGAACAGTAGGTAGGGAATGTATCAAAATCAGATTCATTAAGCATTATAATGAACAACAGGCTATTTTCAGAAACAGCAATTCTCGATCTTATAATATCTCTTTCCAATTTTGTTTATCTGGGATGTCTGATTTCGGCAAAAAATCAGTTATATACTACTAAAGGAGCTATATTGTTTCGAACGCACCATATATATATATATATATATATATATATATATATATATATATATATATATATATATATATATATATATATATATATACATACATACATACATACATATATATATATATATATATATATATATATATATATATATATATATATATATATATATATATATATATATATATATATATATATATATGAAATTAAAGATACCTTCACATGCATCAGGTAAAAATAAAGTAACTAATGCAACGTTATACACGTGTCGAATGCACATTCTTACACCTTAACAATAAACTGTACAAACACATTTATTTATACTAATTGCTCCAACGTATATATATATATATATATATATATATATATATGGATTTTCTTCTTCTGAGAAATGAAAATTGAGAGACATATTGAAATAATCGGGAGTTAACTGCGAAAGTCAAGAGAGATATTACGAGATAGAGAGGAAATACCTCCAAAATTGGAATTTATTTTCTTTCTTTCTTCTCCCGGCTTGAAAGTTAACATATATGAACTGTTCGGGTTTGTGGAATTTCAGTCAGGGCTAGTAAGTTTATTTAAGTCATCAGCCCGGGGCCTGTGCTTAAAACATTTCTTTCAGCACTGACCAGTACAGTACGTAATCTATTTTAACGAAGCATGTATATACTTACAGATTTGTCAATATGCTAACTGTATCATGCATGTAAAATACACTGTAATTGAATCATAGAAAGGAAGCTTCTTAATGTTGAAATTAATTACGTATGATTTCCTCCTCGCAGATTTATTTGTGGGGTGTTTTTTTCTTGTGTGTGTGTGTGTGTGTGTGTGTGTGTGTGTGTGTGAAAAATTACTTCCGATGAAAATCGTTATGAATGGCCTTTCTCGCTTGCCATGTTTCTGTTTGTATAAGAGGACTGGCTAGTATGACGTCACGAGACCACGTGATCTGGCGTCTCATTAAAATTCGGAAATACTCGGCAATTTATGGAATCATCGTGTCTTCTTCGCAATATAATCAATATCCGCACACGATATTATTTTTTTAAACATTATATTCGAATTAAAATTTGTAAAGAATTACATTTATAAAATAAAAATTTTCATTTCTAGTCTCCTTTAAAGAGAATATCCTCTGGCTGAGCACTGTACTTATAAGCTTTGCGAATATAATCCCAAAATGGAAGTAGCTGCTGAAATAGTTTATGCCCAGTTATGCATGATGTCTCAATGTCACATTTGTTCAGCCTTTCACTAAGACTAAAAGCAGGGAAGATAATTCCTCTAACATTCCAATTCAGTGTTTTAAGATTCATATGAATTTTATATATTTGCATATTAATACTTATGCAAAGTGAATGCAGGACAGAGATGACAAAACACATGAACTTTTTACAGTACAACAGGACACATTTAAGAACAAATGACTATGTCGTTTAGTCATGGATTATTACAAGCCTGAAACTTCATTTACCTCCGTTTAGAGATTGTTAAAATGATCACATTAAGATTCATTCTTTTACCACTGCCTAACATCGAAACCTCTATAGTCATATTACATCAACGGATTAATATTGTGTCTTTTATACAGTCAGCTTGGCTGCTAGACAAGTATGTCTACTGTGGATAAAGCGTATGGAAAACGGCTCTATATCGTATTATTTCAAGCATCCATCGAGTCACTTATAAAGAGATATGACGCCATATCCGCCCACATTAAGGCCGTAAAATATTAATGATCAAATTTGAAATGTATATATTGAGCCTAACTTGTCGAATAAAGTGGAATGGTGGAGACGGATAAAAGATCAGATGACTTTACGTCAAAATGGATCTTAAGGTTGAAACAATAGTAACAAGAGAAAGACTGACAATCGAAGTTCAACTAGAATTTCTTAGTATGAATACTCCATAAAACAAAATGAAATACAAATTGAATACATCAACCTTCGTATAAGCGTAATGCTATATACGAATTGCAATTACGTTATAGTTAACTTTCAGCTACTAACACACAGAGTGCGCTTTTCGGCCTTATGTGTTCATTCGATGATGTGATCTTCTTAATCTTTTTAATAGTATCATTACAAAACCCTGATTGTAATAGGGTTCTATCAGCAAACATTCACAGTAAATGTTGCCTACCATTCATTTGAATGACTTCTGAAAACGTATTTTAATAAAGTCTTCAATTATGCCCCTTTAGTATATAATGAGCTAAAATAGTCGAATACACTGAATTTGTCGGTTTATTGGAAACAGGGGTTGCAATTATTCCATGTGATCCACTCATGAATATTGCGTCGAGAACAAATTCTGGTGCAGAAATGTCACTAGAAAATAATCAAACTGTACATTCGATTGATAGTCATATCTCTTTCTTTTCGAAATATATTTTACACGTCAGCATGCAGCGAGCACGTCTATAGCGTGGAAAGAACTAATTTATTTGATACAACATTTTCTGAAAAATATAATTATCATTCTAGTTATATATCAATATGTATACATCTACCAATTTTCTCCAGTTCTACGGATTTTATAAGACTTCTGCATAGAATCTTATTCAGTCTCCTCATCGATTTATTGTAATTGATCTAGGTTAGAAAATAAATGTTCTATAATATAGACAATATAAAGGGAATATAATTACGTAGGTCAATTAAATATACTTAAAATAATTTCCAATATTTCTAACAAATGATATCATTTACGACGACTGGGCACAGAAAATCAGATAACTCAAAGGGCATACTTTACATTATATTAGCACCAGTATGCTGAGCTATGAAAAACAATACATGTGACAAATACTCTTTGCAGCTTATTAAATAGTAAGCGCGGATATTTCAAATTAGACTATAAAATCATCTCCAAGTGCTGTTTCCGATGGTGCGAAATTATTCCAGCTACCAAAACATCACACAATTGCAATTATATAAAGTGTGTGTGTCTGTGTGTATGTGTTTGTCGTTGTATGCACGGTGGTGTGAGGGGATTGGTGTGGGTGATTAAACACGAAATAAGTTACTTAGTGTTAAAGATGACGATTTTGACTTTGGACAAGATTCTAAACGTTTCCTGACTGATATTCATGCGATGAAACGCGTGTCAATAAAGCGTTGCAATATGACATTAATCATTCCCTTCCAACCTAGTAACTGACCTGTATAAGGCAAAGTCTCGTCTATTATTGCTTCTCATCGGAAGCATATCTAGACGGTTGATCCACACCTACGGTTCGTAAACCGTGTAGGTTTACGATGTGGCATGGTACAAAGTTCCCCAAACGCTAAACATGTGTGGACTACGTAGGTATGGCTACCACTTGTGTACTTCACCCTTTGACTCCGACTGTGTGAAGTTGGAAAGAAATATAGCCATACCTAGACCTAAAGAAACAAATCATTTGTTCCTCCCTAACCTTTCCTACGTGCAAGTATGGCTTATGTCAGAACTGCAAGATGGATAAAATTCAAAAATATTAGTATTATGTCAATTCTATAAAAATGTCAAACGTTGTAATTGATAAAACATTGAAAGTAAGTGATATGTCAACACTATTCTTCAGCACTCGGACGTATGCAAGTTGTAAATTATTGTAAATACAAAGGAATCACTTGTATGCTGGTGGGTGAAATTAATCAGCCAACGGGAGAGATGATTACAAAATCAACACGCACCTGGCAATATGCTATATATAAAAGCCAGATACAAGGTATAGATTTATACCACAACTCTCTAGACATCAGGAAAAGAAAGGAAAATCTTGTCCAGTTATCAGTTCGGAAGAACAGTAGAATAAACCAAATGCAACTATTATAACAGCTGTTTCTAACCTATCGTATAGATTTGAGATTAAAATATGTTTTCACTGCCATTCGCAAATAATGAAGTGAAGAATGCAACATTATACACGTTCGTCGTATGTACATCATCAAGCCTGAAACATAAACTGTGCAAACACATACATTTCCCCTATTAGTCTCAAACTGCACAGATATCCAACATAACATTCCACGGGCGATGACTGACCTTGAATTTGCTGTTAATCCGGGAAAATGTTTGCCAAGTAGGTCTGAGTTTCTTCCATAGAAAGGAGGTCTCTTTGTTAAATATTAACCTAAGTCACATTCATAAAACACTAAAGAAAATAGCCACATTTACAGCAACCAAATGTTCAAACAAATATACCATTTTATGTTTTCATAAGTCTTGTATTTCAGGCCGAATTTAACAAAGAGTCACACTGTGACGAGAGCGCAAATCGACACTTGGTGCTGAAGGTGTATGCGATATCTTTTAACATTTGCAGATTGGTAGCATAGGTAGACAAGTGAAATATCAACAGCTACGTTAGACTTCCCAAAGAAATTGATCCAATCATTGTTAGAAATCCACTATTATCAACCTTGATAATCACGTGATTAAGAAACTCGTGAAATATCATCCTTATCATCCACAGTAAAATTCAACACGTTACTCAGCTGTGTTTACTGATTATGAAGTTTGAATTATCTCAGTTTGCGTCCTGTAACAATCTATACCATAACATATCGTGGACATATATACAAATAATTATATACATTTTCTCTATCTGGAAATTAGATAGAATCTGTAACTATTAATGTTATCCATAACGTTACCATATCTGATAAGAGACATTTCGCAGAACATTACCAAGGCATTCCTTACCAACGTTTAACAAAGAAGTAAAGGAAATATCGTCTGGGTTAGCTCGGTGGTAATAATCTATCTGAATAGAATCGCAAAATAGAAGTCTGTGCTGAAATAGACTATGTTCCGGTATGCATTCAACATTAACGCCTCATAGAGCCAGCTTTTGTATTAAGTCTAAAGGCAGAGAACATAATTTCTAAAACATTCCAACTCAGAGTGTTAAGATTCATATGAACTTGATATACATACATCATAATATTTAGGCAAAGTGAACGCAGGACATAGATGACAGACAACATTAACTTATGACAGTACAACATGACGGATTAAATAACAAATCAAATCAGTATCTTGCCTAGTCATGTGATATCACCAGTCTAAGATCGATCACTCTAAAGACTGTTTCGCATACCACCACCTAACATCAACACCTCTTTGGTCGTATTACATCGTTTTCAAGGCTATGGCATTGTGAAATAAATACATTCAGCTTGGCTGATAGACAATTATGTCTACTGTGGATACAGTTTATGGATATTGGATCTAGACGTTTTAAATTTGAATCTTGGATAACATAAAGGAAACCAAATTGAATCCATCAAAATACCGATAAGCGTAACATTATCTACGAATTACCATTATATCATAATTCAGCCAATAACAATCAGAATGCGCTCTTCGAATTTACATGTTCATTCAATCATGTGATTTTCATCATATCAATGTTTATCCTTACATATTCCTGAATGGGATAGTGACGCGTGTAGGTCTTTTTTTGAGCCACGATCCGAAATTATCAGTACGATTCTTTTGAGTGACTTCTGAAAACTCATTGTATTAAATTCTTCGATTTTGATACTTTATTGTATAATACAGTATAAACAGAAAGAGTCAAACACATGCAGTTAGTATGCCTATTGGAAACAGGTTTTTAATTATCCCGTATGATCCAGTCATGAATATTGTGTCGCGTGCAAAACCTGTGGTCGAAGGTGTCACTTATAACATAATCGAACGTTATATTCTGTTGAAAGTGATATCTCCTTACTTTTTAAATGCATTTAACAACTCTGTCATGAAGTGTTTCAGACTATCGCGTGGAAACTATCTAGCTTTAGCAACGAATTTATATGATCGAAATTACCTGCCCAATGTACATCTTTCAATTTTCTTCAGTTCTACCGATTTTCCTAAGACATCTGCTTAAAATCGAATTCAGTTTGTCATCGATATATTGTAATTGTTCTGGCTAAAATATAAAGGACATGAAATATTGAAATTTAGAATTTAAAACATTTATTACACTGAATAGATTGTATGACGTTAGCGCCTGAGGACTGAGATAACATGGCACAATGGGAATCATTTACATTATCCCGACACTATTATGCCTAAAGTTTGAAACTAATTAATTATTATGTGTTGTGATTTCAAATTAGATTCAAAAGTATCTATTCTAGATGATTCTGATGGTATTAAAATTATTTCGTTGTAATCATATATATTATATCATGTTGTCTGCTCTGTGTGTGTGTGTGTGTGTGGGTGGGTGGGTGGGTGGGTGGGTGTGTGTGTGTGTGTGAACTAACGGAGACAAACAAAATTACATAGTGGTGCATATGAAGAATATTGTTTATCAAAATGTTCAATACGTATCAAGACAATTGTTCATGCAATAAAATGCAAGTCATACAAACTTTGAAATCGACATGAATCATTCCCTTCCGTCCTAGTTACTGACATGTATGAAAGTCTCGTCTATTCTTTGCTACCCAACGGAAGTGTCTCTAAAGGTATGATCCACACACTCAATGTCTATGAACGTGTTATTTCACCATGTGTCGTAGTAAAACATTCCCCAAATGCTAGGCAGGCTAGATACTACGTAGGTTAGGCTATCACTTCCGTAATTCACTCTCTGACTCCGAAGGTGTGCAATCGGAAAGAATAATTGCCATATGAAGACTCACAAATACAGAATTATTTCTACCTCTCTCGACTTTCTTTCGTGCAAAATCTGACTTCTTTATAAACAACAACATAGGTAAAATTCAACATTACTATTATTATATGCATTCTATGAAACTTTCATCCTGTATAACTGATTACAGCATTTAAAGGAAATGATATTTCAACAATATTCTCCATCACTCTGATTTCTGCAGATCATAAAATATTGTAAATACAAAGGAATCACTGGTATGATGTGGATACAATTAATCAGCCAAAGGGATGGGATGATCGAAAGATCATCACACTTCTGGCACTATATAAAATATAAGGCATCTGTTTTGTAGCAAAGAACTTCTGACATCAGGTAAGGGAAAACTTTTTGTCCAGTTATCACTTTTGAAGAACACGAGAGTAAACCAAAGGCTATTATGACACGTTTGCTGTTTATTGCTTTCCTTGGCCTTGCTCTTGCAGACAATATCTGTAAGAACAGCCTCTTCTTGGAATGGAAAAGAGATCCCACAGACTGTTCCGTGTTTTACCTGTGTGTGGGAGACACTGCTGTGAAGTATACATGTCCAGATGGAAAAGTAGCTGATGTCCAGAGCAAGGCGTGTGTTTCCAAGGAATCCTTTCTTAATATATGTAAGTTATCACTTATTCCATTAAACTGATTTTCTTAGAACACAAGTTATATACGTGTGTATCGAACAAATATTCATACGAATTATGTTGATAATTCGTGACACAGTTAATAAATTGGTAGAAACATAAATAAACGGGGCAAAATAGCAGATATCAATCTGCGGAATACCCATTTGCTACAGTATCAAAATTATTCATCACACATAATTTACTCCAAATTATTATGATCTTTAGAACAAATATTTGTTGTTCATATCGTAGCATACTATACTAATACATGTAATAATAACCATAATATTAATAAATCAGCATCGATATCTATTCATCGCTCATATTTCCACTATAATTTAAATTTGTAATCTGTGTCAGTAAACAATATTAGAAGAAAATGAATACGTATACAAAAGTAAACGCCCCCAATGAAGACAAACGTTTGTTACAAAATATTTCAATATTTACAATATTATGACGATCGTTGATAAAGTTTCGTTGCATACATACATCAATAACCTTTATCACAAACATGCCTTGCTATTTGTTTTCAAAGGTACAGAACTTGATTCCGACCGGAAAGCAAGTGATCAAACGTTGGAATTAACATCTACATGTAAACTTGGCGATTCTGCAAGTCACCCTGAAAGCTGTGCTAAATTTCTAGAGTGCACAAAAGTATCAAATGGATCACTTATTATGCAAGAGCGAGAGTGTCCATATCCGCTTTTGTATGACGTTGCATCAGGAAAATGTGTTAATTATCAACATGTTACGTGTGAAAACCGTCCTGAGCCCAAAGATCCCTGTAAGTATTTTTTTTTAAATAAACACTTTTCATGACAATTTAAGAACTTTTAAATGTATGTGCTGAGAAAATTGAATCCACTGATGAAAGAAACCATGACAACATTTAGAAATCTTCAAAATGTGCAAAAAAATCTTTCAAAAACGTTCAAATCCTTTGGAGATGACAATTAGATATAGTTACAATAAAGGAAGTGTATGCCTTTAATCGGTGACGGGATAAATTGCAATAGTTTTGACATTTCTCATGCTCCAAGGGAAGGGTATTTTTTGTGCCATGCATATGCTGAAGGTAATGGCTAAATATAATGTATGTACGCCATTGATTATCATGTCCACCACTACCGTCTATACTCTTCCCAAATTAAATGTCTGATATCGTTCACAGAATTTACATCGGAAACGTTTCGTGTTTAACGAAATTGTATATTATGCGAATTGGATTACCCAATGATTTTCAAGTTACTGTTTTATTCCTATATCAATTTTAACAATATCTAAACCATTTCAAAGGTAAAATTCTAGATTAAAATAATTTTAAAAACATTTAACCTTCTTCTCTCTTCCCGCCCCCCCCCCCCCCACCCACCCACACAAATCCAACATTTATCAGCCGAACAACCACATCGTTCGATCAACATTTTCAAGACTATACACGTTTCATCTTTTCTCATTTCGTCTAAAGAACATCTAGTATTATATATATATATATATATATATATATATATATATATATATATATATATATATATATATATATATATTGTAACGTGCCAAGGGGTCAAGGTCAAATAAAATGGAATAGATGGATAACTCGCGTCTTTTTCAGCTACTAGATCTCTCCAGTGAATTGTAGTGTCAATAAATGGTTTGTTCACCACAATGGTCCTATTTAGATAATAAACACACAAAATTAAACAAATATAAATAGTCAAAACAGTTTATTATATGACTTCCAGGGTAGTATGTGTTTGCCCACAAACTTAAGGGCTCAAAATACTGAAATATAATATTTACTAATTTTCAGAACATTTGTTTTGATAAAGCTTATTAAAACACTAGTTTCAGTTGTATATTGCATGTAAAAATAATCAGCAGCAATATTCCCTTTGTACCAAATTAATTTTGTACACACACAACAACAACAAAAATAAGTTAGTATGTCTCAAAATGTGTTTGTATGACGTACCAAAGTGGTAAGGATATTTGTGCATCCAATCAACGTTCGGAACCAGACCCGGGTTTGTGTTTTTAGTACAATGGTAAATATGTTAGAGGCACAGTCTGGAACCGGATGTTAAGTGTGTCGCATTCTCGACTGAGACACAGTTTGTCGTTTTGAGCGACACAGTATTGTGCAACCGGATGTCAATAGTGTGCGTTTGAATTGAATGCGACAATGTGTGTCGTTTTGTGACAACAAAGTGTGTCGTTGTGTCGGGTATATTATTTCGCCATCGAAACGACACAACCACTACAAATTGGATGGGAATTTTATATCTCAGAATGATACATGTAATTGAGTAGGAACTTCGATAGTGCCAATCCGAATAATAAATTTCCAATGGATAGCAGACGGTTGTGTTGCACAGGGGCTCGTATCGTTGCTTACAATCGACCGGTCCTACATATACTATATAATAACTACAAGGGAGGACACTTCTCTCCTTTCTCGCACGACCCATTTAAGAATAAACGCTGTTATTTCAAGCCACATTTCGTTATTATATAGTATATGTAGGACCGGTCGATTGTAAGCAACGATACGAGCCCCTGTGCTGTGTTGATGACACAAGTGTGTCGTCAGCCTAATCACTTTATGGGGACTTTCATTTAATATAACAAGTTAATAAACGTGAAACAATATCAGAGAAACATTATAGTAGTCATTATGAGTACTAAATTTAATATGTCGATAGTAAGTAGTCTACCTTGCTATTAATGCTTGAAATTATCAGATGGGATGACTAGAAACTTTTGTTCTGTTTGTTTGATCTTGAGACCTTTACTGGAGTCCAGCAGAACCACAACTGCCAAAACGGCGGATCTCGCCCCTATTTATAGGTTTAGGGAACACACTCAGGAAATTCACGACAATGTTTTCACGAAAATGACTATATATGGAAGAATTCGGAAAGATTAACTTGAGCGCCTCCTAGTGGAAAGCCGAGCGCCCCATATACACAGTAGTAAACATGGCGCCCGATTTCAAACGACAAAAATAACAATTATTTCACAATAAATAATACAAAGATTCACATTGATGATGAACAGTTTCATCATGCTGGTGACACTTATGAACTTACACGAGTATTACCTTAATTCTGGAGAGAACAAAAAATGGATACAATTACCTATTTCTCTCTCAAAATAGACGGTAAGTAATAACAATTTACAATCATATCATGTACACTTTTGGCTTCAAAAATCTTTACCCAGATGATTAATATTTAAACAAATAATTTTTATATGATTTACATATTGTATAAGATTACCTTTGTTTTGTACAATGGTTATATATCAAAAACTGTTACCACAGTTACTATTATTTGCATTGGAAACAGGCAAAACTTCAGAACATGAAGGGAATGTAAACAATAAAAGATTATAAATTCCCTCAAACATTAATTAAATTTACAATTGCACTTTATAAAATTATAAGTTGACAGTCAGGATTGTTTCAATATTACGTTGTGGTTGTTCGGCTGATAAATGTTGGATTTGGGTGGGTGGGTGGGGAGTGGGAAGATAGAAGAAGGTTAAATGTTTTTAAAATTATATATATATATATATATATATATATATATATATATATATATATATATATATATATATATATATATATATATATAAGTTTATATTTCTACAACATGTACATTTAATTCATAGGTGAATATGAGTCTAACCAGTGCAGAAGCGTCATGTGCGTTCCATGTCACGTTCGATATCCCAGTTGTGCCGATCTGCCTGATGGCAAGAATCCCTGGATCGGAAAAGAGTGGTCCCCATTTTACGTCGTCTGCCATCAAGGCCGTGTAACCTTGCAAGCTCAATGTCCTCATCATGATACCAGCTACCAGATTTTCAACCCGTATAGTAGAGAATGTGTAGACTTTTATTTGAACAATCGTGCAAATTGATATTAGATTTAAATTCAATAATGTTATCATGGTTTAAACTTAATATTTACTCACCACATCTCCTTTCAGAATGAGATTCCATTCATTTTCTGTTCTCAAAGTATTGTACCTATCTAAAGTTAATATTTATTGATTATATTTTTAATATGAATTAATTTTATATTTATATTATTTATTTCATTTCCATAACATGTATTATGCATTAAAGTGCTGTCACATCTATTATTGTTGTTCTGTCCAATATATTGTTGGTTTTAAAATTATAAAATAAAATCACATGCAAGATATAATTTGAACAACACTTCATATATATATATATATATATATATATATATATATATATATATATATATATATATATATATATATATATATATATATATATATATATATATATATAGTTTAAATTGCTATCCAATAGAGTTTAAGTCATAATTTCGTTAAATACATTCGATGTCTCCCGAACATAACAAATGTAAATCATACTTAATTGAAATCCATAATCCTTGGTAAAGATGTTGTGCAGAATCCAATGCAACCAAGAACAAAATGTTAACTAAATGCTTAAATGTCTAAATGAACAATCCATTGGTTCTTCTCTAAGTTAGGAAGGATATGTAGCTTAGAGATTTATTCTATAATTTGCATGTATATTTCAGTTTTAGAACTTTGTGGAGTTACATTGAACATGATATCTACCAGATACACTCTTAGTACAAGTTAGTAAGAATACACATAACAACATTTTACTTTCAGTAGGTTTATCTGAATTGTTATGTGAAAATCATAAAGACAACATTAATGGAAACATTTCAATAACTAGCTGAAGACAAAAATATATAACCACAAAAGCCAAACTCGTATAGGTGTATACAAGTTTGATTTGTATTTGTCAACCACGTGATTCAGCACTTCTCTTTAGGTTATATTGCCCACAAACATCGACAATAGTATATTTCTTATCGAATTTACCTTACTTATGACACCGGCACATACGCGCACAAAGCTATTGTTTATTATATGGGATTCATTATATAGGATTTATTATATCGGATTCATTATATAGGATTTATTATATGGGATTCATGATATAGGATTTATTATATGGGATTCATTATATAGGATTTTTTATATAGGATTTTTTATATGGGATTCATTATATATTATTAATTATATGGGATTCATTATATAGGATTTATTTTATGGGATTCATTATATAGGATTTATTATATGGGATTCATTGTATAGGATTTATTATATGGGATTATCCGGGAAGAATCAGGAGTTGTGACCACCGCCACTTTAAAAAGCACAAACAAATAAGCGCACAATTTGAACTGTATATATTGAACCTAACTTGTCGAATAAAGTGGAATGGTGGAGAAGGATTAAAGGTCATATGACTTAACATCACAATGGGTCTTCAGGTTGAAACAATAGTAACAAGAGAAAGACTGACACTCGATGTTTAACTAGAATTTTTTAGTATGAATATTCCATAACAAAATAAAATACAAATTTAATACATCAACCTTCGGACAAGCGTAACGCTATCTACGAATAGACATTACATTATAATTAACATTCAGATATTAACACAGAGTACACTATTCAGACTTACGTGTTCATTCGAAGATATGATTTTTCTTCATTTTAATACTATCATTACAAATCTCTCAATGTTATAGTGTTCTACCAGCAAATATTCACAGTAAATGTTCCCTACCATTCATTTGAATGATTTCTGAAAACTTATTTTAAACATGTCTTCAATTGTGCTTCTTTAGTACAGAATGAACGATAATGGTCGAATACACTGAATATGTCTGAATTAATGTGCGTACCCTTTTACCGAATTATTCATCGATCGGAAAGCACAAAAGCATCAATACATCGGTTTCTCTGCAACGACTGTATAACAGGACCAGTCGAAATAGTTCATTGTCTAGCTCTTATTATATTAGTTATCTTACAAGCTCGTGACATATCATATCTTTGTCATCACCAGTAAAAACAAACACGTTATCGAGCTGTGTCTACTGATTATGCAGTTTGAATTATCTCAGTTTGTGTCTTGTAACAATCTATGCCATAAAATATTGTGGAAATATATACACAGAATAATATACATTTTTGCTATCTGGAAAATTGAATTATATGTCTGCAATTATGTAACTATTAATCATTTCTATAAAGTTAACACATCTGCTGAGTGAAATTTCGCAGAAAATTGCAAAATCCTTCCTTATCAATTGTTTAACAAGCAATTAAAGGAAGTATCCTCTGGGTGAGCACGGTGGTTATCATATAGTCATGTAAAATCACCAGTCTGAGACCGTTTCCTCTTAAAATTGATCTCCAAACCACTGCCTAACATCAATACCTCTTAGTTTATATTACATCGATTTTCACGCTATGGCATTGTGAGATATATACAGTCAGCTGGGCTGATAGACCATTATGTATTTGGATACCGTTTATTGAAATTGGATCTATATGTTTTAACTTTGAATCTTGAATAACAGAAATTGTTGGTTTTAAAACTATAAAATAAAATTGCATGCACGATATTTTTATGAACAACACTTCCTTAAATTTAGGAACTTGAGAATATATTATCTTGATATTTACCAGATACACTCTTAGTACAAGTTACTAAGAATACACATTAAAACGTTTTACTTTCAGTGGGGTTTTTCTGAATTGTTATGTGAAACTCACAAATACAAAATGATAGGAAGCATTTCAATAAGTAGCTGAAGACAAAAATATATAACCACAAAACCCAAACTCGTACAGGTGTATAAAAGTTTGATTTGTATTTATCAACCACGTGATTCAACACTTCTCGTTATGTTGCTCACAAACATCGACATCTGTATATTTCTTATCGAATTTACTTTATTTATGAAACCAGGACATACGTGCACGAAGTTATTGTTTATTCTATGGGATTTATTGTTTGGGATTATCCGGGAATAATCAAGGGTTGGGACCACTGCCACATTAAAAGGCACACAAAAATAAGACCACAATAAAAACGAAGTTTCCAGTGTAAGTTATATTTAGAGATAGATGATTTAATATTAGCCTTGTAAATACTTAAAATCCAGGACCTTCCAGGAGCATTATTCTACTTTTCGCGATTTGAGAATACCATCTCACAACTTGCCTAATTAGTTCCGTCCCAGTGAAATGATACTAAGCAATATAGCGTTATTTCTCGATCTGTATTTGCATTATATAACACATGCTGTCACGACCATATTAAAGTATGACCAAAGAGGTATAACACAATAGACGTTAATTCAACACTGTACATTGGACTTAGGTTTGACTCCAGCGATAGATAAAATATAATCAGTACTCAGTAGCAAAACGTTTCTTTTAGCTTGAGCATGCAGAAATTTGAAATATAGATTGTTTCTATATCTGCAAATATATTAAATAACAAGTGTTACATAACAAACATTTTGATCATTTTGAGTCTATCGTGAGGAAAATGGAAGTCGTATAGTGTTGCCTTTATTTCAATGTGTCGGAAAATATAGGTTTTATTTCTCTTTTGTGAGTTTCTTATTTGTTTTCGTTTCTTCTTTTCTTTTAATGAAATCATACCTTCTGGTTCTATACATTTCAACGGTCGATTGCAGTGAAAGAAATCATTTTAATCGCAGAGTATCTCACTACCTTTCTACTTACAGTAGTAAACGTCGAGGTTATATTATGTTCAGCGATTTCATTTTTTTTTTCGCAATAAGTAATAACTTCTCCAAAGTATTACACTTGGATTGACTGAAGATCTTAGTACACTGCGATGAGAGTAATTTTATGATCAATATTCTCTCCATTCGTCTCTCTACGATATAAGGGTGCAGCGTTTTCTTTGCTGTTAATTTTATGATCGTAATATCCTTCCCTATACTATTGCATGCTATGATAAAATAATACAATAACCTCCCTCACTGCAATCATAAAACCTTTATACGCAATTAATTGAACAATTATAAACAGCCACAAGCATATGCAAGAACTGTAACATATACCCAAACTATGCAGCCTGGCCTCATATGGAGAACGTCAATACGTGGCTTTCAAAGTCGAGGCAATAATGTTGAGCATACTATTATATACTTTAGTTTGCATTGTTTATTAGTGTTTTATTCATCATCTAGTATATGGGTTATATAAAGTTGTATAACATGCATATCAACACCTAAATTATTGGGAATACCACTTAAGCCTATTCAGAACTTTATTCATTAGGTTATAACTTTATTCATTAGGTTATAACTTTATTCATTAGGTTATAACTTTATTCATTAGGTTATATCTTTACTATTCTATGATAATTTGGCATTTAATTCTCAAGATCACAAGTTCCTTTCACAGGTCCATTCTGTATTGAAGAGAAATAAATATTCTCATGAATTTTAAAAGCATGTTCATTCTCGCTCTATTCTATTATCTTGTTTTCAGACCATATAGTCGTAATAATAGAAATATGTACAGAGATATATAATACGACTATTACCAAACACTTTGTCTATAATACAAATTAGTATATTAGACTCAAATTAGTACATGACATATGTCATTAAATTATCCATGATCTGTAGAGGTAACCGGTTTCCAAACCTAGAATTACTGAAATGCTTCACATTGCGTCATGTTGCATTCTGGACTATTTGAGAGTATTCGTTGTCATTTACACCAGCTGGTAACCTATTACCTACAATATATTGTTGTTGCAGTTACATAACGTTACATGTAGACACAGTGGAAAGTTATCAGTCACGACATCCGAGAAAGAGTTTCTCAAAAACGACATATAAGGACATGCAACATAAATATGTTGTATTAAGTCTGTAAAAAGTATTCCCACATATAATGCACATACCGAGCTGTATTTGAGAAACAGCAAGACACTATATAGCAAGACATTAAATACCTTATTGACATGTCCTACTTTAGCCAACCTTCATACTGCGGCAGGTGGCAGAGATTTGTTTATGCAAGGGAATCTGTCAAAATCAGATTCATTAGATATTCGAATTCACTACAGACTTTCTTCATAACCAGTAATTCTCGATCTTATAATATCTTACCAATTCGCATTCGTTGGAATTTCCGATTTATGAAAATAATTAGTTACATACTAACGGAAATTTTAATATTTCTAACGAATCATATGGATATGAATTTAAAAATAGCATCAAATGCATCCGCTAAAAATAAAGTAGATAACGCAAAGTTATACACATATGTTGTATGTCCATCATTTCGCCTTAAACTGTGCACATACATTAATTTCTCTAAATATTTTCAACGTGCAATTAAAAGAAATATCATCCGGCTAAGCACTCTGCTTAAAATCTTTCCGAATGTAATCCCAAAACGGTAGTATCTGCATAAATACGTTATGCTCAGTTATGCATATAGTCTCAATGTCACATTTATTCAGCCCTTTACTAAGACTAAAGGCAGGGACGATAATTCCTCTAATATTCCAGTTCGGTGTTTTAAGATTCATATGAACTTGATATATCTATTCATCTTAATACTTCTGAAAAGCGAATCCAGGACAGGGATGATAAAACACATGAACTTATTACAGTCTAACAGGACACATTTAAGACCAAATCACTGTATCATGTATTCAATGAGTATTGCCAGTTTGAAAGTTCATTTACTTCCGTTTAGAGATTGTTAAAACGATTACCTTAAGATTCGTTCCTATACCACCGCCTAACATCGACACCTCTTTAGTCATATTACATCAATGGTTTGGTATTGTGTCTTTTATGCAGTCAGCATCGATCGAGTCGCTTATTAAGAGATTTGACGCCATATCCGCCCACATTAAACCCGCAAAATATTAATTATCAGATTAGAAATGTATATCTTGACTCTAATATGTCTATTAAAGTTGAATAGTGCAATCGGATAAAGGGTCAGATGACTTGACATCAAAATGAGTGTTCATGGTGAAAGAATAGTAACAAGATAAAGGCTGACAGATCAAGTTCAACTAGAATTTCTTGTACATGAATCTTCCATAATAAAATGAAATACAAATTGAATATATCAACCTTCGAATAAGAGTAACACTATCTACGAATTGCCATTACTTTATAATTAGCTTTCAGCTACTAACACACAAAATCCGCTATTCGGCCTTATGTGTTCATTCGATGATGTGATTTTCTTCATTTGAATGTTATCATTTCAAAACCCTGAATATGATAGTGTTCTAACGGCAATTATTCACAGTAAATATTGTCTAACATTCATTTGAACGACTTCTGGAAACTTATTTTAATAATGTATTCAACTGTGCCCCTTTAGTATATAATGAACGAAATGGTCGAATACACTGATTGGTCGGTTTATTAAAAACATGTTGCAATTATCACGTGAGATCTACTCGTGAATATTACATCGAGTACAAAATCATGGGCAGAAATGTCACTAGAAGATAAGCAAACGATACATTCGATTGATAGTCATATCGCTTTCTTTTCGAAATCTATTTAACACGTCAGCATGCAGTGAGCTAGTCTATAGCGTGGAAATTAGCTTCAAGAACGAATTTATTTGATTAAACATTTTACTGAAAAATTTAATATCTTTTAAGTTAAATATACATATTTATGCATCTATGAATTTTCTCCAGTTCTATCGATTTTTTAAGACCTCTGCTTAGAATCGTATTCAGTCTCGTCATCGATTTATTGTAATTAATCTTGGTTAGAAAATAAATGTTCTATAATATAGACAATATGAGGGTAATATAATTACTTAGAGTCAATTAAATATACCAAAATTATTTCCAACATATATAACACTTAATATAATTTACGATATCTACGCACGCAAAATCAGATAATTACGCACAAAGGGCATACTTTACTCCCACCCATATGATGAACTATGAAAAACAATACATGTGACAATTAAGGTTTGCAGCTTATCAGCAGTAAGCGCTGATATTTCACATTAGACTATAAAATCACCTCCACGTGTTGTTTCTGGTAGTGCGAAAATATTCCAGCTACAAAACATCACACAATTGCAATTATATAAATTATATTATGTTGTCTAATGGTTCGCGTGTGTGTGTGTGTCTGTATGTGTGTGTGTGTGTGTGTGTGTGTGCCAGATAACTCCGTACAAAGGGCATACTTTACATTATATTAGCACCAGTATGTTGAGCTATGAAAAACAATACATGTGACAAATACTCTTTGCAGCTTATTAAATAGTAAGCGCGCATATTTCAAATTAGACTATTAAATCATCTCTAAGTGCTGTTTCTGATGGTGCGAATTTATTCCAGCTACAAAACATCACACAATTGCAATTACATAAAGTGTGTGTGTCTGTGTGTGTGTGTGTGTGTGTGTGTGTGTGTCGTTGCATGCACGGTGGTGTGAGGGGACTGGTGTGGGTGATTAAACACGAAATAAGTTACTTAGTGTTAAAGATGACGACTTTGACTTTGGACAAGATTCTAAACGTTTCCTGACTGATATTCATGCGATGAAATGCGTGTCAATAAAGCGTTGCAATATGACATTAATCATTCCCTTCCAACCTGGTTACTGACCTGTATAAGGCAAAGTCTCGTCTATTATTGCTTCTCATCGAAAGCATATCTAGACGGTTGATCCACACCTACGGTTCTTAAACCGTGTAGTTTTACGATGTGGCATGGTACAAAGTTCCCCAAACGCTAACCATGCGTGGAATACGTAGGTATGGCTACCACTTGTGTACTTCACTCTCTGACTCCGACGTTGTGAAGTTGGAAAAAAATAGCCATACCTAGACCCAAAAAAACAAATAATGTGTTCTTCCCTAACCTTTCCTATGTGCAAAGTATGACTTCTGTTAGAACTGAAAAGATGGCTTAAATTTCAAACGTTGTAATTGATTACAACATTGAAAGGAAGTGATATGTCAACACTATTCTTCAGCACTCGGACGTCTGCAGGTTGTAAATTATTGCAAAGGAATCACTTGCATGCCGGTGGTTGAAATTAATCAGCCAACGGAAGAGATTATTACGTCTGCAGGTTGTAAATTATTGTAAATGCAAAGGAATCACTTGTATGCTCGTGGGTGAAATTAATCAGCCAACGAAAGAGATGATTACAAAATCAGCACGCACCTGTCAATATGCTATATAAAATAGAAAAAAGCAAGATACAAGATAGAGGTTTGTACCACAACTCTCTAGACATCAAGCAAAGAAAGGAAACTCTTGTCCAGTTATCGGTTCGGAAGAATAGTAGAATAAACCAAATACAACTATTATAACACAGCTGTTTCTAACCTATCCTATAGATTTTTGAAATTAAAATATAGCTTCACTGCCATTCGAAAAAACATGAAGTGAATAATACAATGTTATACACGTTTGTCGTATGTACATCATCAGGCCTGAAACATAAACTGTGCAAACACATACATTTCCTCTATTAGTTTCAAACTGCACAGATGTTCAACCTAACATTCTACGGGCGATGACTGACCTTGGATTTGTTGGTAATCCGTGAAAATGTTTGCCAAGTAGGTCTGAATTCCTCCATTGATCAGAGGTCTCTTTGTAAAATATTTAACCTAATTCACTGTCATTAAACACTAACGGAGATAGTCACATTTACAGCAACCAAATGTTTAAACAAATATATCATTTTATATTCTCATAAGTCTTGTATTTCAAGCCGAATATAACAACGCGTCACACTGTAAGGAGAGCACAAATCGACACCTGGTGCTGAAGGTGTATGAGATATCTTTTAACATTTGCAGATTGTTAGAATAGGTAGACAGAAGTGAAATATCATCAGCTACGTTAGATTTCCAAAAGAAATGGATCCAATCTTTGTTAAAATCCACTAGTATCTATCTTGAGAGTCACATCATTAAGAAACTTGAGAAATAACATATCCTTGTCAGCCCCAGTAAAATTAAACACGTTACCGAGTTGTGTGTACTGATTATGAAGTTTGAATTATCTCAGTTTGCGTCCTGTAACAATCTATGCCATAAAACATTGTGGAAATATATACACAGAACTATATACATTTTTCCATCTGGAAATATGAATTATATATCTGCAATCCTGTAACTATCAATGTTATCCATAAAGTTACCGTATCTGATGAGAGAAATTTCGCAGAAGATTGCAAAGGACTTCCTTACCACTTTTTAAAGAAAGAATTAAAGCAAATATCTTCTGGGTGAGCACGGTGGTTACAATTTTTCTGAATAGAATCGCAAAACAGACGTCGTGCTAAAGTAGACTGTGTTCCGGTCTGCATTCAACATTAACGTCTCATTTACCAAGATTTTGTATTATGGCTAAAGACATGGAACATAATTTCTAAAACATTCCAACTCAGAGTGTTAAGATTCATATGAACTTGATATACATACATCATAATACTTAGGCAAAGTGAAAGCAGGAAATAGATGACAAAACATATTAACTTATGACAGTACATCACGACGGATTAGAGAACAAATCAGTATCTTGCCTAGTCATGTGATATCACCAGTCTAAGACCGATCACTCTAAGGACTGTTTGCCATACCACGGCCTCACTTCAACACCTCTTTGTTCATATTACATCGTTTTCAACGCTATGGCATTGTAGGATAGATACAGTCAGCTTGGCTGATAGACAATTATGTATACTGTGGATACAGTTTATGGATATTGGATCTAGATGTTTTAAATTTGAATCTTGGATAACATAAAGGAAACCAAATTGAATCCATCAAAAATACAGATAAGCGTAACGTTATCTACGAATTACCATTATAGCATATTTCAGCCAATAACAATCAGAATGCACTATTTGAATTTACATGTTCATTCAATCATGTGATTTTCATCATGTCAGTGTTTATCCTTACATATCCCTGAATGTGATTATGACTCGGATAGGTTGTTTAATGAGCAGCCATTCAAAATTATCAATGGCATTTTTTTGAATGACTTCTGAAAACTCACTGTATTAAATTATTCGAATGTGATACTTTATTGTATAACACAGTATAAACAGAAAGAGTCCAACACATGCAGTTAGTATGTCTATTGGAAACAGGTTTTCAATTACCGTATGATCCAGTCATGAATATTGTATCGCGTGCAAAACCTGAAGGCGAAGGTGTGAAACATGACATTCTATTGAAAGTGATATCTCCTTCCTCTTGAAATGTATTTGGCAACTCTGGCATGAAGTGTTTGAGTCTATCGCGTGGAAACTATCTAGTTTTAGAAACGAAAATATATGATCTTAATTACCTCCCCAATATACATCCTTCAATTTTCTCCATTTCTACCGATTTTCCTAAGACCTCTGCTTAGAATCATATTCATTTGGTCATCGATATATTGTAATTGTTCTGGGTACAATATAAACGACATGAAATATTGAAATTTAGAATTTAAAACATTTATTACACTGAGGACTGTGATAACATAGCACAATGGGCATTATTTACATTATCCCGACACTATTATCCCTAAAGTTTGAAACTAATTAATTATTCTGTGTTGTGATTTCAAATTAGATTTAAAAGTATCTATTCTAGTATTCTAGATGTTTCTTATAGTATTTAAATTATTTCGTTGCAATCATATATATTATATTATGTTGTCTGCTCTGTGTGTGTGTGTGTGTGTGTGTGTGTGTGTGTTTGGACTAACAAAGACAAACACATTACATATTGGTGCATATGAAGAATTTTTTTTTAGCAAAATCTTCTACACGTATCATGACAACTGTTCATGCAATAAAATGCAAGTCATACAAACTTTGAAATCGACATGAATCATTCCCTTCCGTCCTAGTTACTGACCTGTATGAAAGTCTCGTCTATTATTTGCTACCCAACGGAAGTGTCTCTAAAGGTATGATCCACACACTCAATGTCTATGAACGTGTTATTTCACCATGTGTCGTAGTAAAACATTCCCCAAATGCTAGGCAGGCTAGGGACTACGTAGGTTAGGCTATCACTTCCGTAATTCACCCTCTGGCTCCGAAGGTGTGCAATCGGAAAGAATAATTGCAATATGAAGACTCACAAATACAGAATTATTTCTGCCTCTCTCGACTTTCTTTCGTGCAAAATATGACTTCTTTATAAATAACAACATAGGTAAAATTCAACTTTACTAATAGTTTATGCGTTCTATGAAAGCTTCATCCTGTTTAACTGATTATAACATTTAACGCAAATGATATTTCAACAATATTCTCCAGCACTCTGATTTCTGCAGATTGTAACATATTGTAAATGCAAAGGAATCACTAGTATGATGTGGATACAATTAATCAGCCAAAGGGATGGGATGATCGAAAGATCATCACGCTCCTGGCACTATATAAAATAAGAGGCATCTGTTTTGTAGCACAGAACTCTTGACATCAGGTAAGGGAAAAACTTCTTGTCCAGTTATCACTTTTGAAGAACACGAGAGTAAACCAGAGGCTATTATGACACGTTTGATGTTTATTGCTTTCCTTGGCCTTGCTCTTGCAGACAATTTCTGTAAGAACAGCCTCTTCTTGGAATGGAAAAGAGATCCCACAGACTGTTCCGTGTTTTACCTGTGTGTGGGAGACACTGCTGTGAAGTATACATGTCCAGATGGAAAAGTAGCTGATGTCCAGAGCAAGGCGTGTGTTTCCAAGGAATCCTTTCTTAAAATATGTAAGTTATTACTCATTCCATAAAATCTGATTTTCTTAGAACACAATGTATATACGTGTGTATCAAACAAATTTTCATACTAATTATATTGATATTTCGTGACACAGTTAATAAATTGGTAGAAACATAAATAAACGGGGCAAAATAGCAGATATCATTCTGCGGAATACCCATTTGCTACAGTATCAAAATTATTCATCACACATAATTTACTCCAAATTATTATGATCTTTAGAACAAATATTTGTTGTTCATATGCGTAGCATACTATACTAATACATGCAGTAACAACCATAATATTAATAAATCAGCATCGATATCTATCCATCGCTCATATTTCCACTAGAATTTAAATTTGTAATCTGTGTCAGTAAACAATATTAGAAGAAAATGAATACGTATACAAAAGTAAACGCCCCCAATGAAGACAAACGTTTGTTACAAAATATTTCAGTATTTACAATATTAGGACGATTGTTGATAGAGTTGCGTTGCATACATACATCAATAACCTTTATCACAAACATGCCTTGCTATTTTTTCCACAGGTACAGAACTTGGTTCCGACCGGAAAGCAAGTGATCAAACGTTGGAATTAACATCTACATGTAAACTTGGCGATTCTGTAAGTCACCGTGAAAGCTGTGCTAAATTTCTGGAGTGCACAAAAGTATCAAATGGATCACTTATCATGCAAGAGCGAGAGTGTCCATATCCGCTTTTGTATGACGTTGCATCAGGAAAATGTGTTAATTATCAACATGTTACGTGTGAAAACCGTCCTGAGCCCAAAGATCCCTGTAAGTATTTTTTTTTTAAAAAAAAAACTTTTCATGACAAGTTAAGCACTTTCAAATGTATGTGCTGAGAAAATTGAATCCACTGATGAAAGAAACCATGACAACATTTAGAAATCTTCAAAATGTGCAAAAAAAATCTTTCAAAAACGTTCAAATCCTTTGGCGATGACAATTAGATATAATTACAATAAAGGAAGTGTATGCCTTTAATCGGTGATGGTATAAATTGCAATAGGTTTGACATTTTTCATGCTCCAAGGGAAGGGTATTTTTTGTGCCATGCTGAAGGTAATTGCTAAATATAATGTATGTACGCCATGGATTATCATGTCCACCACTACCGTCTATACTCTTCCCAAATTAAAGGTCTGATATCGTTCACAGAATTTACATCGGAAAAGTTTCGTGTTTAACGAAATTGTATATTATGCGAATTGGATTACCCAAAGGTTTTCAAGTTACTTTATTATTCCTATATCAATTTTAACAATATCTAAACCATGTCAAAGTTAAGATTCTAGATTAAAATAATTTCAAAAACATTTAACCTTCATCTCTCTTCCCGCCCCCCACCCACCCACACAAATCCAACATTTATCGGCTGAACAACCACAACGTTCGATCAACTTTTTCAAGACTATACACGTTTCATCTTTTCTCATTTCGTCTAAAGAACGTCTAGTAATATATATATATATATATATATATATATATATATATATATATATATATATATATATATATATATATATACATAAGTTTATATTTCTAACAACATTACATTTAATTCATAGGTGAATATGTGTCTAACCAGTGCAGAAGCGTCATGTGCATTCCATGTCACGTTCGATATCCCAGTTGTGCCGATCTGCCTGATGGCAAGAATCCTTGGATTGGAAAAGAGTGGTCCCCATTTTACGTCGTCTGCCATCAAGGCCGTGTAACCTTGCAAGCTCAATGTCCTCATCATGATACCAGCTACCAGATTTTCAACCCGTACAGTAGAGAATGTGTAGACTTTTATTTGAACAATCGTGCAAATTGATATTAGATTCAAATTCAATAATGTGATCATGGTTTAAACTTAATATTTACTCACCACATCTCCTTTCAGAATGAGATTCCATTCATTTTCTGTTCTCAAAGTATGGTACCTATCTAAAGTTAATATTTATTGATTATATTTTTAATATGAATTAATTTTATATTTATATTATTTATTTCATTTCCATACCATGTATTATGCATTAAAGTGCTGTCACATCTATCATTGTTGTTCTGTCTAATATATTGATGGTTTTAAAATTATAAAATATAATCACATGCAAGATATATTTTGAACAACACTTCTTTCCTTTATATATATATATATATATATATATATATATATATATATATATATATATATATATATATATATATATATATATATATATATATATATATATATAGTTTAAATTGCTATCGAATAGAGTTTAAGTCATAATTTCGTTACTGGAAATTAAATACATTCGATGTCTCCCGAACATAACAAATGGAATACTTAGTTGAAATCCATAATCCTTGGTAAAGATATAGTGCAGAATCCAATGCAACCAAGAACAAAATGTTAACTAAATGCTTAAATGTCTAAATGAACAATCCATTGGTTGTTCTCTAAGTTAGAAAGGATATGTAGCTTTGAAATTTATTCTATAATTTGCATGAATGTTTCAGTTTTAGAACTTTGTGGAGTTACATCGAACATGATATTTACCAGATGCACTCTTAGTACAAGTTAGTAAGAATACACATAACAAAATTTTACTTTCAGTGGGTTTTTTTCTGAATTGTTATGTGAAAATCATAAAAGACAACATTAATGGAAACATTTCAATAACTAGCTGAAGACAAAAATATATAACCACAAAAGCCAAACTCGTATAGGTGTATACAAGTTTGATTTGTATTTGTCAACCACGTGATTCAGCACTTCTCTTTAGGTTATATTGCTCACAAACATCGACAATAGTATATTTCTTATCGAATTTACCTTACTTATGAAACCGGCACATACGCGCACAAAGCTATTGTTTATTATATGGGATTCATTATATAGGATTTATTATATCGGATTCATTATATAGGATTTATTATATGGGATTCATGATATAGGATTTATTATATGGGATTCATTATATAGGATTTTTTATATGGGATTCATTATATAGGATTTATTAGATGGGATTATCCGGGAAGAATCAGGAGTTGTGACCACCGCCACTTTAAAAAGCACAAACAAATAAGCGCACAATTTGAACTGTATATATTGAATCTAACTTGTCGAATAAAGTGGAATGGTGGAGAAGGATAAAAGGTCAGATGACTTGACATCAAAATGGGTCTTCGGGTTGAAACAAGAGTAAGAAGAGAAAGACTGACACTCGATCTTTAACTAGAATTTCTTATTATGAATATTTAATAACAAAATAAAATTCAAATTTAATACATCAACCTTCGGACAAGCGTAACGCTATCTACGAATAGACATTACATTATAATTAACATTCAGCTATTAACACACAGAGTACACTATTCGGACTTACGTGTTCATTCGAAGATATGATTTTTCTTCATTTTAATATTATCATTACAAATCTCTCAATGTTATAGTATTCTACCAGCAAATATTCACAGTAAATGTTCCCTACCATTCATTTGAATGATTTCTGAAAACTTATTTTAATCATGTCTTCAGTTGTGCCTCTTTAGTACAGAATGACCGATAATGGTCGAATACACTGAATATGTCTGAATTAATGTGCGTACCCTTTTACCGAATTATTCATCGATCGGAAAGCACAAAAGCATCAATACATCGGTTTCTCTGCAACGACTGTATAACAGGACCAGTCGAAATAGTTCATTGTCTAGCACTTACTATATTAGTTATCTTACAAACTCGTGAAATATCATATCCTTGTCATCACCAGTAAAAACAAACACGTTATCGAGCTGTGTCTACTGATTATGCAGTTTGAATTATCTCAGTTTGTGTCTTATAACAATCTATGCCATAAAATATTGTGGAAATATATATACAGAATAATATACATTTTTGTTATCTGGAAAATTGAATTATATGTCTGCAATTATGTAACTATTAATCATTTCTATAAAGTTAACACATCTGCTGAGTGAAATTTCGCAGAAAATTGCAAAAGCCTTCCTTATCAATTGTTTAACAAACAATTAAAGGAAATATACTCTGGGTGAGCACGTTGGTTATCATATAGTTATGTAAAATCGCCAGTCTGAGACCGTTTCCTCTTAAAATTGATCTCCAAACCACTGTCTAACATTAACACCTCTTTGGTCATATTACATCGATTTTCACGCTATGGCATTGTGAGATATATACAGTCAGCTTGGCTGATAGACAATTATGTATTTGGATACCGTTTATTGAAATTGGATCTATATGTTTTAACTTTGAATCTTGAATAACAGAAATTGTTGGTTTTAAAACTATAAAATAAAATTGCATGCACGATATTTTTATGAACAACACTTCCTTAAATTTAGGAACTTGAGAAGATATTATCTTGATATTTACCAGATACACTCTTAGTACAAGTTACTAAGAATACACATTAAAACGTTTTACTTTCAGTGGGTTTTTTCTGAATTATTATGTGAAACTCACAAATACAAAATGATAGGAAGCATTTCAATAAGTAGCTGAAGCCAAAAATATATAACCACAAAAACCAAACTCGTATAGGTGTATAAAAGTTTGATTTGTATTTATCAACCACGTGATTCAACACTTCTCGTTATGTTGCTCACAAACATCGACATCTGTATATTTCTTATCGAATTTACTTCACTTATGAAACCAGGACATACGTGCACGAAGTTATTGTTTATTCTATGGGATTTATTGTTTGGGATTATCCGGGAAGAATCAAGGGTTGGGACCACTGCCACATTAAAAGGCATACAAAAATAAGACCACAATATAAACGAAGTTTCCAGTGTAAGTTATATTTAGAGATAGATGATTTAATATTAGCCTTGTAAATACTTAAAATCCAGGACCTTCCAGGAGCATTATTCTACTTTTCGCGCTTTTAGAATACCATCTCACAACTTGCCTAATTAGTTCCGTCCCATTGAAACGATACTAAGCAATATAACGCTATTTCTCGATCTGTATTTGCATTATATAACAAATGCTCTCACGATCATATTAAAGTATGACCAAAGATGTATAACACAAAAGACATTCATTCACCACTGTACATTGGACTTGTGTTACATTCCAGTGATAGATCAAATATATTCAGTACTCAGTAGCAAAACGTTTCGTTTAGCTTGAGCATGCAGAAAAATGCATTTGAATTTTGAAATATAGATTGTTTCTATATCTGCAAATATATTAAATAACAAGTGTTATATAAACATTTTGGTCATTTTGAGTCTATCGTGAGGAAAATGGAAGTCGTACAGTGTTGCCTTTGTTTCAATGTGTCGGACAATATAGGTTTTATTTCTCTTTTGTGAGTTTCTTATTTGATTTCGTTTCTTCTTTTCTTTTAATGAAATCATACCTTCTGGTTCTATACATTTCAACGGTCGATCTCAGTAAAAGAAATCATTTGAATCGCAGAGTATCTCACTACCTTTCTACTTACAGTAGTAAACGTCGAGGTTATATTATGTTCAGCGATTTCATTTTCTTTCGCAATCAGTAATAACTTCTTCAAAGTATTACACTCGGATAAACTGAAGATCTTATTACACTGCGAGGATTGTAATTTTATGATCAATATTCTCTCCATTCGTCTCTCTACGATATAAGGGTCTAGCGTTTTCTTTGCTGTTAATTTTATTATCGTAATATCCTTCCCTAGACTATTGCATGCTATGATAAAAAAATTCAATAACCTACCTCATTGCAATCATAAAACCTTTATACGCAATTATTTGAACAATTATAAACAGCCACAAGCATATGCAAGAACTGTAACATATACCCAAACTATGCAGCCTGGCCCCATATGGAGAACGTCAATACGTGGCTTTCAAAGCCGAGGCAATAATGTTGAGCATACTATTATTATATCAGAGAACAAAGCAACAGCCCTTTGAGGATGACATCCTTCAGAGACCATGGCGATGGATTGGCCACACCCTCCGCAAACCTGCTCCCAACATCACCAGGCAAGCCCTCACATGGAACCCTCAAGGAAAGAGGAAGAGAGGAAGACCCAGAAACACCTGGCGCCGTGATTTGGATGCAGACGCAAAGAAGATGGGCAAGACGTGGGGACAGCTGGAGAGACTCGCCCAGAACCGAGACGCCTGGACGGAGCTGGTTGGCGGCCTATGTCCCAAACGGGGCCACAGGCGGAGATGAGATGAGATGAGATACTATTATATACTTTAGTTTGCATTGTTTATTAGTGTTTTATTCATCATCTAGTATATGGGTTATGTAAAGTTGTATAACATGCATATCAACTCCTAACCTATTGGGAATATCACTTAAGCTTATTCAGAACTTTATTCATTAGGTTATAACTTCATTCACTAGGTTATATCTATACTCTTCTATGATAATTTGGGATTTAATTTTCAAGATCATAAGTTCCTTTCGCAGGTCCATTCTGTATTGAAGAGAAATAAATATTCTCATGAATTTTAAAAGCATGTTCCTTCTCGTTCTATTCTATTATCTTGTTTTCAGACCATATAGTCGTAATAATAGAAATATGTACAGAGATATATAATACGACTATTACCAAACACTTTGTCTATAATACAAATTAGTATATTAGACTCAAATTAGTACATGACATATGTCATTAAATTATCCATGATCTGTAGAGGTAACCGATTTCCAAACCTAGAATTACTGAAATGCTTCACATTGCGTCATGTTGCATTCTGGACTATTTGAGAGTATTCGTTGTCATTTACACCAGCTGGTAACCTATTACCTACAATATATTGTTGTTACAGTTACATAACGTTACATGTAGACACAGTGGAAAGTTATCAGTCACGACATCCGAGAAAGAGTTTCTCAAAAACGACATATAAGGACATGCAACATAAATATGTTGTATTAAGTCTGTAAAAAGTATTCCCACATATAATGCACATACCGAGCTGTATTTGAGAAACAGCAAGACACTATATAGCAAGACATTAAATACCGTATTGACATGTCCTACTTTAGCCAACCTTCATACTGCGGCAGGTGGCAGAGATTTGTTTATGCAAGGGAATCTGTCAAAATCAGATTCATTAGATATTCGAATTCACTACAGGCTTTCTTCATAACCAGTAATTCTCGATCTTATAATATCTTACCAATTCGCATTCGTTGGAATTTCCGATTTATGAAAATAATTAGTTACATACTAACGGAAATTTTAATATTTCTAACGTATCATATGGATATGAATTTAAAAATAGCATCAAATGCATCCGCTAAAAATAAAGTAGATAACGCAAAGTCATACACATATGTCGGATGTCCATCATTTCGCCTTAAACTGTGCACATACATTAATTTCTCTAAATATTTTCAACGTGCAATTAAAAGAAATATCATCCGGCTAAGCACTCTGCTTAAAATCTTTCCGAATGTAATCCCAAAAGGGTAGTATCTGCATAAATACGTTATGCTCAGTTATGCATATAGTCTCAATGTCACATTTATTCAGCCCTTTACTAAGACTAAAGGCAGGGACGATAATTCCTCTAATATTCCAGTTCGGTGTTTTAAGATTCATATGAACTTGATATATCTATTCATCTTAATGCTTCTGAAAAGTGAATGCAGGACAGAGATGACAAAACACATGAACTTATTACAGTCTAACAGGACACATTTAAGACCAAATCACTATATCATGTATTCATGGAGTATTGCTAGTTTGAAAGTTCATTTACTTCCGTTTAGAGATTGTTAAAACGATTACCTTAAGATTCGTTCCTATACCACCGCCTAACATCGACACCTCTTTAGTCATATTACATCAACGGTTTGGTATTGTGTCTTTTATGCAGTCAGCATCGATCGAATCGCTTATTAAGAGATTTGACGCCATATCCGCCCACATTAAACCCGCAAAATATTAATTATCAGCTTAAAAATGTATATCTTGACTCTAATATGTCTATTAAAGTTGAATAGTGCAATCGGATAAAGGGTCAGATGACTTGACATCAAAATGAGTGTTCACGGTGAAAGAATAGTAACAAGATAAAGGCTGACAGATCAAGTTCAACTAGAATTTCTTGCACATGAATCTTCCATAATAAAATGAAATACAAATTGAATATATCAACCTTCGAATAAGAGTAACACTCTCTACGAATTGCCATTACTTTATAATTAGCTTTCAGCTACTAACACACAAAATCCGCTATTCGGCCTTATGTGTTCATTCGATGATGTGATTTTCTTCATTTGAATGTTATCATTTCAAAACCCTGAATATGATAGTGTTCTAACGGCAATTATTCACAGTAAATATTGTCTAACATTCATTTGAACGACTTCTGGAAACTTATTTTAATAATGTATTCAACTGTGCCCCTTTAGTATATAATGAACGAAATGGTCGAATACACTGATTAGTCGGTTTATTAAAAACGGGTTGCAATTATCACGTGAGATCTACTCGTGAATATTACATCGAGTACAAAATCATGGGCAGAAATGTCACTAGAAGATAAGCAAACGATACATTCGATTGATAGTCATGTCGCTTTCTTTTCGAAATCTATTTAACACGTCAGCATGCAGTGAGCTAGTCTATAGCGTGGAAATTAGCTTCAAGAACGAATTTATTTGATTAAACATTTCACTGAAAAATTTAATATCTTTCAAGTTAAATATACATATTTATGCATCTATGAATTTTCTCCAGTTCTATCGATTTTTTAAGACCTCTGCTTAGAATCGTATTCAGTCTCGTCATCGATTTATTGTAATTAATCTTGGTTAGAAAATAAATGTTCTATAATATAGACAATATGAGGGTAATATAATTACTTAGAGTCAATTAAATATACCAAAATAATTTCCAACATATATAACACTTAATATAATTTACGATATCTACGCACGCAAAATCAGATAATTACGCACAAAGGGCATACTTTACTCCCACCAATATGATGAACTATGAAAAACAATACATGTGACAATTAAGGTTTGCAACTTATTAAACAGTAAGCGCTGATATTTCAAATTAGATTATAAAATCATCTCCACGTGTTGTTTCTGGTAGTGCGAAAGTATTCCAGCTACAAAACATCACACAATTGCAATTATATAAATTATATTATGTTGTCTAATGGTTCGCGCGTGTGTGTGTGTCTGTATGTGTGTGTGTGTGTGTGTGTGTGTGTGTGTGTGTCAGATAACTCCGTACAAAGGGCATACTTTACATTATATTAGCACCAGTATGTTGAGTTATGAAAAACAATACATGTGACAAATACTCTTTGCAGCTTATTAAATAGTAAGCGCGCATATTTCAAATTAGACTATAAAATCATCTCTAAGTGCTGTTTCCGATGGTGCGAAATTATTCCAGCTACAAAACATCACACAATTGCAATTACATAAAGTGTGTGTGTCTGTGTGTGTGTGTCGTTGCATGCACGGTGGTGTGAGGGGATTGGTGTGGGTGATTAAACACGAAATAAGTTACTTAGTGTTAAAGATGACGACTTTGACTTTGGACAAGATTCTAAACGTTTCCTGACTGATATTCATGCGATGAAACGCGTGTCAATAAAGCGTTGCAATATGACATTAATCATTCCTTTCCAACCTAGTTACTGACCTGTATAAGGCAAAGTCACGTCTATTATTACTTCTCATCGGAAGCATATCTAGACGGTTGATCCACACCTACGGTTCATAAACCGTGTAGTTTTACGATGTGGCATGGTAAAAGTTCCCCAAACGCTAAGCATGCGTGGACTACGTAGGTATGGCTACCATTTGTGTACTTCACCCTCTGAATCCGACGGTGTGAAGTTGGAAAGAAAAATAGCCATACCTAGACCCAAAGACACAAATTATTTGTTCCTCCCTAACTTTTCAGAACTTGCAAAGTATGGCTTCTGTTAGAACTGAAAAGATGGCTAAAATGTCAAACGTTGTAATTGATTACAACATTGAAAGTAAGTGCTATGTCAACACTATTCTTCAGCACTCGGACGTCTGCAGGTTGTAAATTATTGCAAAGGAATTACTTGTATGCTGGTGGGTGAAATTAATCAGCCAACAAGAGAGATAATTATAAAATCAACACGCACCTGGCAATATGCTATATAAAAAAGCCAGATGCAAGGTATAGATTTGTACCACAACTCTCTAGACATCAGGCAAAGAAAGGAAAATCTTGTCCAGTTATCAGTTCGGAAGAACAGGAGAATAAACAAATAACTATTATAACACAGCTGTTCCTAACCTATCCTATAGATTTGAAATTAAAATATAGCTTCACTGCCATTCGCAAAAAATGAAGTGAATAATACAACGTTATACATGTTCGTCGTATGTACATATTCACGCCTGAAATATAAACTGTTCAAACACATACATTTCCCCTATTAGTCCCAAACTGCACAGATGTTCAACCTAACATTCCACGGGCGATGACTGACCTTGGATTTGTTGGTAATCCGTGAAAATGTTTGCCAAGTAGGTCTGAATTTCTTCCATTGATGAGAGGTCTCTTTGTAAAATATTAATTTTATATTCTCATAAGTCTTGTATTTCAAGCCGAATAAAACAACGCCTCACACTGTAAGGACAGCACAAATCGACACCTGGTGCTGAAGGTGTATGAGATATCTTTTAACATTTGAAGATTGTTAGGATAGGTAGACAGAAGTGAAATATCATCCGCTACGTTAGATTTCCCAAAGAAATGAATCGAATCTTTGTTAAAATCCACTAGTGTGTACGTTGAGATTCACATCATTAAGAAACTTGAGAAATAATATATCCTTGTCAGCCCCAGTAAAATTAAACACGTTACCGAGCTGTGTGTACTGATTATGAAGTTTGAATTGTCTCAGTTTGCGTCCTGTAACAATCTATGCCATAAAATGTGGAAGTATATACACAGAACTATATACATTTTTCCATCTGGAAATTTGAATTATATGTCTGCTATCATGTAACTATTAATGTTATCCAAAAAGTTACCGCATCTGATGAGAGAAATTTCGCAGAAGATTGAAAAGGACTTCCTTACCACTTTTTTAACAAAGAATTGAGCAAATATCTTCTGGGTGAGCACGATGGTTACAATCTTTCTGAATATTATAGCAAAAACAGACGTCGTGCTAAAGTAGACTATGTTCCGGTCTGCATTCAACATTTACGTCTCATTTACCAAGATTTTGTATTAAGGCTAAAGACAGGGAACATAATTTCTAAAACATTCCAACTCAGAGTGTTAAGATTCATATCACCTTGATATACATACATCATAATACTTAGGCAAAGTGAAAGCAGGAAATAGATGACAAAACATATTAACTTATGACAGTACATCACGACGGATTAGAGAACAAATCAGTATCTTGCCTAGTCATGTGATATCACCAGTCTAAGACCGATCTCTCTAAGAACTGTTTGCCATACCACCGCCTCACTTCAACACCTCTTTGGTCATATTACATCATTTTCAACGCTATGGCATTGTAGGATAAATACAGTCAGCTTGGCTGATAGACAATTATGTATACTGTGGATACAGTTTATGGATATTGGATCTAGACGTTTTAAATTTGAATCTTGGATAACATAAAGGAAACCAAATTGAATCCATCAAAATACAGATAAGCGTAACATTATCTACGAATTACCATTATATCATAATTCAGCCAATAACAATCAGAATGCGCTCTTCGAATTTACATGTTCATTCAATCATGTGATTTTATTCATTTCAATGTTTATCCTTACAGATACCTGAATGTGATAGTGACGCGTGTAGGTCGTTTTTTGAGCAACGATCCGACATTATCAGTACGATTCTTTTGAGTGACTTCTGAAAACTCACTGTATTAAATTATTCGATTGTGATACTTTATTGTATAATACAGTATAAACAGAAAGAGTCCAACACATGCAGTTAGTATGCCTACCGGAAACAGGTTTTCAATTACCTCTTATGATCCAGTCATGAATATTGTGTAGCGTGCAAAACCTGAGGGCGAAGGTATGAGATATGACATTCTATTGAAAGTGATATCTCCTTCCTCTTGAAATGTATTTGGCAACTCTGGCATGAAGTGTTTGAGTCTATCGCGTGGAAACTATCTAGTTTTAGAAACGAAAATATATGATCGAAATTACCTCCCAAATATACATCTATCAATTTCTCCAGTTCTACCGATTTTCCTAAGACCTCTGCTTAGAATCGTATTCATTTGGTCATCGATATATTGTAATTGTTCTGGGTAAAATATAAAGGACATGAAATATTGAAATTTAGAATTTAAAACATTTATTACACTGAATAGATTTACGACGCTTGCGCCTGAGGACTGTGATAACATAGCACAATGGGCACTATATACATTAGCCCGACACTATTATGCCTAAAGTTTGAAACTAATTAATTATTGTGTGTTATGATTTCAAATTAGATTTAAAAGTATCTTGTCTAGATGTTTCTTACAGTATTGAAATTATTTCCTTGCAATCATATATATTATGTTGTCTGCTCTGTCTGTGTGTTTGTGTGCGTGTGTGTTTGTACTAACAAAGACAAACAAATTACATATTGGTGCATATGAAGAATTGTTTTAGCAAAATCTTCTACACGTATCATGACAACTGTTTATGCAATAAAATGCAAGTCATACAAACTTTGAAATCGACATGAATCATTCCTTTCCGTCCTAGTTACTGACCTGTATGAAAGTCTCGTCTATTATTTGCTACCCAACGGAAGTGTCTCTAAAGGTATGATCCACACACTCAATGTCTATAAACGTGTTATTTCACCATGTGTCGTAGTAAAACATTCCCCAAATGCTAGGCAGGCTATGGACTACGAAGGTTAGGCTATCACTTCCGTAATTCACCCTCTGACTCTGAAGGTGTGCAATCGGAAAGAATAATTGCCATATGAAGACTGACAAATACAGAATTATTTCTGCTTCTCTCGACTTTCTTTCGTGCAAAATATGACTTCTTTATAAACAACAACATAGGTAAAATTCAACATTACTATTATTATATGCATTCTATGAATCTTTCATCCTGTATAACTGATTATAGCATTTAAAGGAAATGATATTTCTACAATATTCTCCGGCACTCTGATTTCTGCATATTGTAACATGCTGTAAATACAAAGGAATCACTGGTATGATGTGGATACAATTAATCAGCCAAAGAGATGGGATGATCGAAAGATCATCACGCTCCTGGCACTATATAAAATAAGAGGCATCTGTTTTGTAGCAAAGAACTCTTGACATCAGGTAAGGGAAAAACTTCTTGTCCAGTTATCCTTTTTGAAGAACACGAGAGTAAATCAAAGGCTATTATGTCACGTTTACTGTTTATTGCATTCCTTGGCCTTGCTCTTGCAGACAATATATGTAAGAACAGCCTCTTCTTGGAATGGAAAAGAGATCCCACAGACTGTTCCGTGTTTTACCTGTGTGTGGGAGACACTGCTGTGAAGTATACATGTCCAGATGGAAAAGTAGCTGATGTCCAGAGCAAGACGTGTGTTTCCAAGGAATTTATTCTTAATATATGTAAGTTATCACTTATTCCATAAAATCTGATTTTCTTAGAACACAAGTTATATACGTGTGTATCGAACAAATATTCATACCAATTATATTGATATTTCGTGACACAGTTAATAAATTGGTAGAAACATAAATAAACGGGGCAAAATAGCAGATATCAATCTGCGGAATAACCATTTGCTACAGTATCAAAATTATTCATCACACATAATTTAGTCCACATTATTATGATCTTTAGAACAAATATTTGTTGTTCATATGCGTAGCATACCATACTAATACATATAATAATAACCATACTATTAATAAATCAGCATCGATATCAATCCATCGCTCATATTTCCACTAGAATTTAACTTTGTAATGTGTGTCAGTAAACAATATTAGAAGAAAATAGTACGTATACAAAAGTAAAAGCCTCCAATGAAGACAAAAGTTTGTTACAAAATATTTCAATATTTACAATATTATGACAATTATTGATAAAGTTTCGTTGCATACATGCATCAATAACCTTTATCACAAACATGCCTTGCTATTTTTTTTCAACAGGTACAGAACTTCGCTCCGATCGGAAAACAAGTGATCAAAAGTTGGAATTAACATCTACATGTAAACATGGCGATTCTGCAAGTCACCGTGAAAGCTGTGCTAAATTTCTGGAGTGCACAAAAGTATCAAACGGATCACTTATCATGCAAGAGCGAGAGTGTCCATATCCGCTTTTGTATGACGTTGCATCAGGAAAATGCATTAATTATCAACATGTTACGTGTGAAAACCGTCCTGAGCCCAAAGATCCCTGTAAGTATTTTTTTTTAAATAAAAACTTTTCATGACAATTTAAGAACTTTCAAATGTATGTGCTGAGAAAATTGAATCCACTGATGAAAGAAACCATGACAACATTTAGAAATCTTCAAAATGTGCAAAAAAAATTTTTCAAAAACGTTCAAATCCTTTGGAGATGACAATTAGATATAATTACAATAAAGGAAGTGTATGCCTTTAATCGGTGACGGGATAAATTGCAATAGTTTTGACATTTCTCATGCTCCAAGGGAAGGGTATTTTTGTGCCATGCTGAAGGTAATGGCTAAATATAATGTATGTACGCCATTGATTATCATGTCCACCACTACCGTCTATACTCTTCCCAAATTAAATGTCTGATATCGTTCACAGAAATTACATCGGAAACGTTTCGTGTTTAACGAAATTGTAAATTATGCGAATTGGATTACCCAATGGTTTTCAAGTTACTGTATTATTCCTATATCAATTTTAACAATATCTAAACCATGTCAAAGGTAAGATTCTAGATTAAAATAATTTTAAAAACATTTAACTTTCTTCTCTCTTCCCGCCCCCCACCCACCCACACAACTCCAACATTTATCAGCTGAACAACCACAACGTTCGATCAAATTTTTCAAGACTATACACGTTTCATCTTTTGTCATTTCGTCTAAAGAACATCTAGTAATATATATATATATATATATATATATATATATATATATATATATATATATATATATATATATATATATATATATATATATATAACGTTGTGGTTGTTTGGCTGATAAATGTTGGATTTGTGTGGGTGGGTGGGGGTCGGGAAGAGAGAAGAAGGTTAAATGTTTTTAAAATTATAATATATATATATATATATATATATATATATATATATATATATATATATATATATATATATATATATATATATATATATATATATATATATAAGTTTATATTTCTAACAACATATTGTACATTTAATTCATAGGTGAATATGATTCTAACCAGTGCAGAAGCGTCATGTGCGTTCCATGTCACGTTCGATATACCAGTTGTGCCAATCTGCCTGATGGCAAGAATCCTTGGATTGGAAAAGAGTGGTCCCCATTTTACGTCGTCTGCCATCAAGGCCGTGTAACCTTGCAAGCTCAATGTCCTCATCATGATACCAGCTACCAGATTTTCAACCCGTATAGTAGAGAATGTGTAGACTTTTATTTGAACAATCGTGCAAATTGATATTAGATTCAAATTCAATAATGTTATCATGGTTTAAACTTAATATTTACTCACCACATCTCCTTTCAGAATGAGATTCAATTCATTTTCTATTCTCAAAGTATTGTACCTATCTAAAGTTAATATTTATTGATTATATTTTTAATATGAATTAATTTTATATTTATATTATTTATTTCATTTCCATAACATGTATTATGCATTAAAGTGCTGTCACATCTATTATTGTTGTTCTGTCCAATATATTGTTAGTTTTAAAATTATAAAATAAAATCACATATTTTGAACAAAACTTCCTACCTATATATATAAATATATATATATATATATATATATATATATATATATATATATATATATATATATATATATATATATATATATATATATATATATATATATATATATATATATATATATATATATATATATATATATTTATATAATTTATAATGTATTTAACGAAATTATATATAATGTATTTAACGAAATTATGACAAACTCTATTCGATAGCAATTTAAACTATATATATATATAGTTTAAATTGCTATCGAATAGAGTTTGTCATAATTTCGTTAAATACATTCGATGTCTCCCGAACATAACAAATGTAAATCATACTTAATTGAAATCCATAATCCTTGGTAAAGATGTTGTGCAGAATCCAATGCAACCAAGAACAAAATGTTAACTAAATGCTTAAATGTCTAAATGAACAATCCATTGGTTCTTCTCTAAGTTAGGAAGGATATGTAGCTTAGAGATTTATTCTATAATTTGCATGTATATTTCAGTTTTAGAACTTTGTGGAGTTACATCGAACATGATATTTACCAGATACACTCTTAGTACAAGTTAGTAAGAATACACATAACAACATTTTAGTTTCAGTGGGGTTTATCTGAATTGTTATGTGAAAATCATAAAGACAACATTAATGGCAACATTTCAATAACTAGCTGAAGACAAAAATATATAACCACAAAAGCCAAACTCGTATAGGTGTATACAAGTTTGATTGTATTTATCAACCACGTGATTCAGCACTTCTCTTTAGGTTATGTTGCTCACAAACATCGACACTAGTATATTTCTTATCGAATTTACCTTACTTATGAAACCGGCACATACGCGCACAAAGCTATTGTTTATTATATGGGATTTATTATATAGGATTTATTATATGGGATTCATTATATAGGATTTATTATATGGGATTCATTATATAGGATTTATTATATGGGATTCATTATATAGGATTTATTATATGGGATTCATTATATAGGATTTATTATAATGAATTCATTATATAGGATTTATTATATGGGATTCATTATATAGGATTTATTATATGGGATTATCCGGGAAGAATCAGGAGTTGTGACCACCGCCACTTTAAAAAGCACAAACAAATAAGCGCACAATCTGAACTGTATATATTGAATCTAACTTGTCGAATAAAGTGGAATGGTGGAGAAGGATAAAAGGTCAGATGACTTGAAATCAAAATGGGTCTTCAGGTTAAAACAATAGTAACAAGAGAAAGACTGACACTCGATGTTTAACTAGAATTTCTTAGTATGAATATTCCATAACAAAATAAAATACATATTTAACACATCAACCTTCGGACAAGCGTAACGCTATCTAAGAATAGACATTACATTATCATTAACATTCAGCTATTAACACATAGAGTACACTATTCGGACTTACGTGTTCATTCGAAGATATGATTTTTCTTCATTTTAATATTATCGACAAATCTCTAAATATTATAGTGTTCTACCAGCAAATATTCACAGTAAATGTTCCCTACCATTCATTTGAATGATTTCTGAAAACTTATTTTAATCATGTCTTCAATTGTGCCTCTTTAGTACAGAATGAACGATAATGGTCGAATACACTGAATATGTCTGAATTAATGTGCGTACCCTTTTTCCGAATTATTCATCGATCGGAAAGCACAAAAGCATTAATACATCGGTTTCTCTCTAACGATTGTATAATGGGACCAGTCAAAATCGTTCACTGTCTAGCGCTTACTATATTAGTTATCTTATAAACTCGTGAAATATCATATCCTTGTAACCACCAGTAAAAACAAACACGTTATCAAGTTGTGTCTACTGATTATGCAGTTTGAATTATCTCAGTTTGTGTCTTGTAACAATCTATGCCATAAAATAATTTGGAAATATATATACAGAATAATATACATTTTTGCTATCTGGAAAATTGAATTATATGTCTGCAATTTTGTAACTATTAATCGTTTCTATAAAGTTAACACATCTGCTGAGTGAAATTTCTCAGAAAATTGCAAAAGCCTTTCTTATCAATTGTTTAACAAACAATTAAAGGAAATATCCTTTAGGTGAGCACGGTGGTTATCATATAGTCATGTAAAATCACCAGCCTGAGACCGTTTCCTCTTAAAATTGATCTCCTAACCACTGCCTAACATCAATACCTATTTGGTCATATTACATCGATTTTCACGCTACGGCATTGTGAGATATATACAGTTAGCTGGGCTGATAGACAATTATATACTAGTATTTGGATACCTTTTATTGAAATTGGATCTATACGTTTTAACTTTGAATCTTGAATAACAGAAATTGATGGTTTTAAAATTATAAAATTAAATCGCATGCACGATATTTTTTTGAACAACACTTCCTTGAATTTAGGAACTTGAGAAGATATTATCTTCATATTTACCAGATACACTCTTAGTACAAGTTACTAAGAATACACATTAACACGTTTTACTTTCAGTGGGTTTATATGAATTGTTATGTGAAACTCACAAATACAAAATGAAAGGAAGCATTTCAATAAGTAGCTGAAGACAAAAATATATAACCACAAAAGCCAAACTCGTATAGGTGTATACAAGTTTGATTTGTATTTATCAACCACGTGATTCAGCACTTCTCTTTAGGTTATGTTGCTCACAAACATCGACATCTGTATATTTCTTATCGAATTTACTTTACTTATGAAACCGGCACATAGGTGCACGAAGTTATTGTTTATTCTATGGGATTTATTGTTTGGGATTATTCGGGAAGAATCAAGGGTTGGGACCACTGCCACATTAAAAGGCACACAGAAATAAGACCACAATATAAACGAAGTTTCCAGTGTAAGTTATATTTAGAGATAAATGATTTAATATTAGCCTTGTAAATACTTAAAATGCAGGACCTTCCAGGAGCATTAGCCTACTTTTCGCGCTTTGAGAATACCATCTAACAACTTGCCTAATTAGTTCCGTCCAATTGAAACGATACTAAGCAATATAACGATATTTCTGGATCTGTTTTTGTATTAGATAACACATGCTGTCATGTTAACGATGACCAAAGAAGAATAACACAAGAGACGTTCATTCAACACTGTATGTTGGACTGAGGTTTCATTCCAGTGATAGATCAAATATATTCAGTACTCAGTAGCAAAACGTTTCTTTTAGCTTGAGCATGCAGAAAAATGCATTTGAATTTTGAAATATAGATTGTTTATAAATCTGCAAATATATTAAATAACGAGTGTTACATAACAAACATTTTGGTCATTTTGAGTCTATCGTGAGGAAAATGGAAGCCGTATAGTGTTGCCTTTATTTCAATGTGTCGGACAATATAGGTTTTATTTCTCTTTTGTGAGTTTCTTATTTGTTTTCGTTTCTTCTTTTCTTTTAATGAAATCATACCTTCTGGTTCTATACATTTCAACGGTCGATCTCAGTGAAAGAAATCATTTTAATCGCAGAGTATCTCACTACCTTTCTACTTACAGTAGCAAATGTCGAGGTTATATTATGTTCAGCGATTTCATTTTTTTTTTTTTTTGCAATAAGTAATAACTTCTTCAAAGTATTACACTCGGATTGACTGAAGATCTTAGTACCCTGCGAGGAGAGTAATTTTATGATCAATATTCTCTCCATTCGTCTCTCTACGATATAAGGGTCCCGCGTTTTCTTTGCTGTTAATTTTATTATCGTAATATCCTTCCCTAGACTATTGCATGCTATGATAAAATAATACAATAACTTACCTCACTGCAATCATAAAACCTTTACACGCAATTAATTGAACAATTATAAAAAGACACAAGCATATGCAAGAACTGTAACATATACCCAAACTATGTAGCCTGGCCTCATATGGAGAACGTCAATACGTGGCTTTCAAAGCCAAGGCAATAATGTTGAGTATACTATTATATACTTTGGTTTGCATTGTGCATTATTGTTTTATTCATCATTTAGTATATGGGTTATATAAAGTTGCACAACATGCATATCAACACCTAACTTATTGGGAATCCCACTTAAGTTATTCAGAACTTTATTCATTAGGTTATGTATTTATTCATTAGGTTATGTATTTATTCATTAGGTTATAACTTTATTCATTAGGTTATAACATTATTCATTAGGTTATATCTTTACTCATTAGGTTATAACTATATTAATCAGGGTATATCTTTATTCATTAGGTTATATCTTTATTCATTAGGTTATAACTTTATTCATTAGGTTATTTCTTTATTCATTAGGTTATAACTATATTCATTAGGTTATATCTATACTATTCTATGATAATTTGGCATTTAATTCTCAAGATCATAAATTCCTTTCACAGGTCCATTCTGTATTGAAGAGAAATTTTAAAATCATGTTCATTCTCGCTCTATTCTATTATCTTGTTTTCAGACCATATAGTCGTAATAATAGAAATATGTACAGAGATATATAATACGACTATTACCAAACACTTTGTCTATAATACAAATTAGTATAGTAGACTCAAATTAGTACATGACATATGTCATTAAATTATCCATGATCTGTAGAGGTTACCGGTTTCCAAACCTAGAATTACTGAAACGCTTCACATTGTGTCATGTTGCATTCTGGACTATTTGAGAGTATTCGTTGTCATTTACACCAGCTGGTAACCTATTACCTACAATATATTGTTGTTGCAGTTACATAACGTTACATGTAGACACAGTGGAAAGTTATCAGTCACGACATCCGAGAAAGAGTTTCTCAAAAACGACATATAAGGACATGCAACATAAATATGTTGTATTAAGTCTGTAAAAAGTATTCCCACATATAATGCACATACCGAGCTGTATTTGAGAAACAGCAAGCCACTGTCTAGCAAGACAGTAAATACCTTATTGACATGTCCTACTTTAGCCAACCTTCATACTGCGGCAGGTGGCAGAGACTAGTTTATGGAATGGAATCTGTCAAAATCAGATTCATTAGATATTCGAATTCACAACAGGCTTTCTTCAGAACCAGTAATTCTCGATCTTATAATATCTTACCAATTCGCATTCTTTGGAATTTCCGATTTATGCAAATAATCAGTTACATACTAACGGAAATTTTAATATTTCGAACGTATCATATGGATATGAATTTCAAAATAGTTTCAAATGCATCCGCTAAAAATAAAGTAGATAACGCAAAGTTATACACATATGTCGTATGTCCATCATTTCGCCTTAAACTGTGCACATACATTAATTTCTCTAAATATTTTCAACGTACAATTAAAAGAAATATCATCCGGCTAAGCACTCTGCTTAAAATCTTTGCGAATATAATCCCAAAACGGTAGTATCTGCTTAAATACGTTATGCTCAGTTATGCATATGGTCTCAATGACACATTTATTCAGCCTTTTACTAAGACTAAAGGCAGGGACGATAATTCCTCTAATATTCGAGTTCGGTGTTTTGAGATTCATATGAACTTGATATATATTCATCTTAATACTTCTGAAAAGTGAATCCAGGACAGGGATGATAAAACACATGAACTTATTACAGTCTAACAGGACACATTTAAGACCAAATCACTATGTCGTCTATTCATGGAGTATTGCCAGTTTGAAAGTTCATTTGCTCCCGTTTAGAGATTGTTAAAACGATTACCTTAAGATTCGTTCGTATACCACCGCCTAACATCGACACCTCTTTAGTTATACGGTTTGGTATTGTGTCTTTTATGCAGTCAGCATCGATCGAATCGCTTATTAAGAGATTTGACGCCATATCCGCCCACATTAAACCCGCAAAATATTAATTATCAGATTAGAAATGTATATATTGACTCTAATGTGTCTATTAAAGTTGAATAGTGCAATCGGATAAAGGGTCAGATGACTTGGCATCAAAATGAGTCTTCACGGTGAAAGAATAGTAACAAGATAAAGACTGACAGATCAAGTTCAGCTAGAATTTCTTAACATGAATCTTCCATAAAAAAATGAAATACAAATTGAATATATCAACCTTCGGATAAGAGTAACAATATATCTACGAATAGTCATTACGTTATAATTGACTTTCAGCTACTAACACACAGATTGCGCTATTCGGCCTTATGTGTTCATTCGATGATGTGATTTTCTTCATTTGAATGTTATCATTACAAAACCCTGAATGTGATAGTTATCTAACAGCAAACATTTACAGTAAATATTGTCTCACATTCATTTGAACGACTTCTGAAAACTTATTTTAATAATGTATTCAACTGTGCCCCTTTAGTATATAATGAACGACATGGTCGAATGCACATATTGGTCGGTTTATTAAAAACATGTTGCAATTATCACGTGAGATCTACTCGTGAATATTACATCGAGTACAAAATCATGGGCAGAAATATCACTAGAAGATAAGCAAACGATACATTCGATTGATAGTCATATCGCTTTCTTTTCGAAATCTATTTAACACGTCAGCATGCAGTGAGCTAGTCTATAGCGTGGAAATTAGCTTCAAGAACGAATTTATTTGATTAAACATTTTACTGAAAAATTTAATATTTTTTAAGTTAAATATACATATTTATGCATCTATGAATTTTCTCCAGTTCTATCGATTTATTTGAGACCTCTACTTAGAATCGTTTTCAATCTCGTCATCAATTTATTGTAATTAATCTTGGTTAGAAAATAAATGTTCTATAATATAGACAATATGAAGGGAATATAATTACTTAGGTCAATTAAATATACCAAAATAATTTCCAACATATATAACACTTATCATAATTTACGATATCTACGCACGCAAAATCAGATAATTACGCACAAAGGCATACTTTACTCCCACCCGATATGATGAACTATGAAAAACAACACATGTGACAAGGTTTGCAGCTTATTAAGAATAAAGTGCTGATATTTCAAATTAGACTATAAAATCATCTCCACGTCTTGCTTCTGGTTTTGCGAAAATATTCCAGCTACAAAACATCACATAATTGCAATTATATAAATTATATTATGTTGTCTAATAATTCGAGCGCGCCCGCGCGCGCGTGTGTGTGTGTGTGTGTGTGTGTGTCGTTGTATGCACGGTGGTGTGAGGGGATTGGTGTGGGTGATTAAACACGAAATAAGTTACTTAGTGTTAAAGATGACGACTTTGACTTTTGACAAGATTCTAAACGTTTCCTGACTGATATTCATGCGATGAAACGCGTGTCAATAAAGCGTTGCAATATGATATTAGTCATTCTTTTCCAACCTAGTTACTGACCTGTATAAGGCAAAGTCTCGTCTATTATTGCTTCTCATCGGAAGCATATCTAGACGGTTGATCCACACCTACGGTTCTTAAACCGTGTAGTTTTACGATGTGGCATGGTGCAAAGTTCCCCAAACGTTAAGCATGCGTGGACTACGTAGGTATGGCTACCATTTGTGTACTTCACCCACTGAATCCGACGGTGTGAAGTTGGAAAGAAAAATAGCCATACCTAGACCCAAAGAAACAAATAATTTGTTCCTCCCTAACCTTTCCGAACTTGCAAAGTATGGCTTCTGTTAGAACTGAAAAGATGGCTAAAATGTCAAACGTTGTAATTGATTGTAACATTGAAAGTAAGTGCTATGTCAACACTATTCTTCAGCACTCGGACGTCTGCAGGTTGTAAATTATTGCAAACGATTTACTTGTATGCTGGTGGGTAAAATTAATCAGCCAACGGGAGAGATGATTTTAAAATCAACACGCAACTAGCAATATGCTATATAAAAAAAGCCAGATACAAGGTATAGATTTGTACCACAACTCTCTAGACATCAGGCAAAGAAAGGAAAATCTTGTCCAGTTATCAGTTCGGAAGAACGGGAGAATAAGCAAATACAACTATTATAACACAGCTGTTTCTAACCTATCCTATAGATTTGAAATTAAAATAAAGCTTCACTGCCATTCGCAAAAAATGAAGTGAATAATACAACGTTATACACGTTCGTCGTATGTACAAATTCACGCCTGAAATATAAACTGTTCAAACACATACATTTCCCCTATTAGTCCCAAACTGCACAGATGTTCAACCTAACATTCCACGGGCGATGACTGACCTTGGATTTGTTGGTAATCCGTGAAAATGTTTGCCAAGTAGGTCTGAATTTCATCCATTGATGAGAGGTCTCTTTGTAAAATATTAATCCTAATTCACATTCATAAAACTCTAACGGAGATAGTCACATTTACAGCAACCAAATGTTTAAACAAATATACCATTTTATATTCTCATAAGTCTTGTATTTCAAGCCGAATATAACAACGCGTCACACTGTAAGGAAAGCACAAATCAACACCTGGTGCTGAAGGTGTATGAGATATCTTTTAACATTTGCAGATTGTTAGCATTGGTAGACAGAAGTGAAATATCATCCGCTACGTTAGATTTCTCAAAGAAATGAATCCAATCTTTGTTAAAATCCACTAGTATGTACCTTGAGATTCACATCATTAAGAAACTTGAGAAATAATATATCCTTGTCAGCCCCAGTAAAATTAAACACGTTACCGAGTTGTGTGTACTGATTATGAAGTTTGAATTATCTCAGTTTGCGTCCTGTAACAATCTATGCCATAAAATGTGGAAGTATATACACAGAACTATATACATTTCTCCATCTGGAAATTTGAATTATATGTCTGCTATCATGTAACTATTAATGTTATCCATAAAGTTACCGCATCTGATGAGAGAAATTTCGCAGAAGATTAAAAAGGACTTCCTTACCACTTTTTTAACAAAGAATTGAACAAATATCTTCTGGGTGAGCACGGTGGTTACATGTTCATTCAATCATGTGATTTTCATCATGTCAATGTTTATCCTTACATATTCCTGAATGTGATTATGACTCGGATAGGTTGTTTAATGGGCAACCATTCGAAATTATCAATGACATTCTTTTCAATGACTTCTGAAAACTCACTGTATTAAATTATTCAATTTTGTGATACTTTATTGTATAATACAGTGTAAACAGAAAGAGTCCAACACATGCAGTTAGTATGCCTACCGGAAACAGGTTTTCAATTACCCCTTATGATCCAGTCATGAATATTGTGTCGCGTGCAAAACCTGAGGGCGAAGGTATGAAACATGACATTCTATTGAAAGTGATATATCCTTCCTCTTGAAATGTATTTGGCAACTCTGGCATGAAGTGTTTGAGTCTATCGCGTGGAAACTATCTAGTTTTAGAAACGAAAATATATGATCGAAATTACCTCCCAAATATACATCTATCAATTTCTCCAGTTCTACCGATTTTCCTAAGACCTCTGCTTAGAATCGTATTCATTTGGTCATCGATATATTGTAATTGTTCTGGCTAAAATATAAAGGACATGAAATATTGAAATTTAGAATTTAAAACATTTATTACACTGAATAGATTTACGACGCTTGCGCCTGAGGACTGTGATAACATAGCACAATGGGCACTATATACATTAGCCCGACACTATTATGCCTAAAGTTTGAAACTAATTAATTATTGTGTGTTATGATTTCAAATTAGATTTAAAAGTATCTTGTCTAGATGTTTCTTACAGTATTGAAATTATTTCCTTGCAATCATATATATTATGTTGTCTGCTCTGTCTGTGTGTGTGTGCGTGTGTGTTTGTACTAACAAAGACAAACAAATTACATATTGGTGCATATGAAGAATTTTTTTTAGCAAAATCTTCTACACGTATCATGACAACTGTTTATGCAATAAAATGCAACTCATACAAACTTTGAAATCGACATGAATCATTCCTTTCCGTCCTAGTTACTGACCTGTATGAAAGTCTCGTCTATTATTTGCTACCCAACGGAAGTGTCTCTAAAGGTATGATCCACACACTCAATGTCTATGAACGTGTTATTTCACCATGTGTCGTAGTAAAACATTCCCCAAATGCTAGGCAGGCTAGGGACTACGAAGGTTTGGCTATCACTTCCGTAATTCACCCTCTGACTCCGAAGGTGTGCAATCGGAAAGAATAATTGCCATATGAAGACTGCCAAATACAGAATTATTTCTGCTTCTCTCGACCTTCTTTCGTGCAAAATATGACTTCTTTATAAACAACAACATAGGTAAAATTCAACATTACTATTATTATATGCATTCTATGAAACTTTCATCCTGTATAACTGATTACAGCATTTAAAGGAAATGATATTTCAACAATATTCCCAGGCACTCTGATTTCTGCATATTGTAACATACTGTAAATGCAAAGGAATCACTAGTATGATGTGGATACAATTAATCAGCCAAAGAGATGGGATGATCGAAAGATCATCACGCTCCTGGCACTATATAAAATAAGAGGCATCTGTTTTGTAGCAAAGAACTCTTGACATCAGGTAAGGGAAAAACTTCTTGTCCAGTTATCACTTTTGAAGAACACGAGAGTAAATCAAAGGCTATTATGTCACGTTTGCTGTTTATTGCATTCCTTGGCCTTGCTCTTGCAGACAATATCTGTAAGAACAGCCTCTTCTTGGAATGGAAAAGAGATCCCACAGACTGTTCCGTGTTTTACCTCTGTGTGGGAGACACTGCTGTGAAGTATACATGTCCAGATGGAAAAGTAGCTGATGTCCAGAGCAAGGGGTGTGTTTCCAAGGAATCCATTCTTAATATATGTAAGTTATCACTTATTCCATAAAATCTGATTTTCTTAGAACACAAGTTATATACGTGTGTATCGAACAAATATTCATACCAATTATATTGATATTTCGTGACACAGTTAATAAATTGGTAGAAACATAAATAAACGGGGCAAAATAGCAGATATCAATCTGCGGAATAAACATTTGCTACAGTATCAAAATTATTCATCACACATAATTTACTACAAATTATTATGATCTTTAGAACAAATATTTGTTGTTCATATCGTAGCATATTATACTAATACATATAATAATAACCATACTATTAATAAATCAGCATCGATATCCATCCATCGCTCATATTTCCACTAGAATTTAAATTCGTAATCTGTGTCAGTAAACAATATTAGAAGAAAATAATACGTATACAAAAGTAAAAGCCTCCAATGAAGACAAACGTTTGTTACAAAATATTTCAATATTTACAATATTATGACGATCGTTGATAAAGTTTCGTTGCATACATACATCAATAACCTTTATCACAAACATGCCTTGCTATTTTTTCCACAGGTACAGAGCTTGGCTCCGACCGGAAAGCAAGTGATCAAACGTTGGAATTAACATCTACATGTAAACTTGGCGATTCTGCAAGTCACCGTGAAAGCTGTGCTAAATTTCTAGAGTGCATAAAAGTAGAAAATGGATCACTTATCATGCAAGAGCGAGAGTGTCCATATCCGCTTTTGTATGACGTTGCATCAGGAAAATGCGTTAATTATCAACATGTTACGTGTGAAAACCGTCCTGAGCCCAAAGATCCCTGTAAGTATTTTTTTTAAAATAAAACTTTTCATGACAATTTAAGAACTTTCAAATGTATGTGCTGAGAAAATTGAATCCACTGATGAAAGAAACCATGACAACATTTAGAAATCTTCAAAATGTGCAAACAAATCTTTCAAAAACGAATGCTGGCTGATTCGGACCGTGGGTGATTCTGACCATAGCTGATTCGGCCCAAATTAAGGGCTGATTCGGACAAGATGACGGGCTGATTCGGACCATGTGAACTATTATAAGAAAAACCATGTAACACACACATTATTTAGTTTGGTAGTTATTACTATTTTTGCAGACATACTAAGAGCATATAAAAGGTTGATATTCGGCTTTTAAATTTACGTAATACAGTTGCTAGCAAATTTCTAACTGAAATCAGAACAAACTCCATATTAACTATAGCATTTAGATTTGTTCAACTTTTAATGGGTCTTTTTCAAAGGCAAATACAAAACATAGACAAAATTAAGACAAACAAATAAAACAGAAAAACGGTTATGTTTGCAAAGTTTTACTACTGGAATTAAACATTTAAGTTTATATTGTGTCTTAAACAAATGTAAGTGACACATTTAAATCTCAGACGAAACCTATTGATATTTCACATGGTCCGAATCAGCCAAAAATCTGGTCCGAATCAGCCCGTAATTTGGACCGAATCAGCTTGGTCCGAATCAGCCTGTTCCCCAAATCCTTGGGAGATGACAATTAGATATAATTACAATAAAGGAAGTGTATGCCTTTAATCGGTGACGGGATAAATTGCAATAGGTTTGACATTTCTCATGCTCCAAGGGAAGGGTATTTTTGTGCCATGCTGAAGGTAATGGCTAAATATAATGTAAGTACGCCATGGATTATCATGTCCACCACTACCGTCTATACTCTTCCCAAATTAAATGTCTGATATCGTACACAGATTTTACATCGGAAACGTTTCGTGTTTAACGAAATTGTATATTATGCGAATTGGAATACCCACATGATTTCTTTTTAAGCTACATAGCAATATGTAATTAATTTTAAATATTCTAGTATAAAAGAATTGTAAGGAGTTTGAACATTATTCTCTATCCGATCCACACCTCCAACATTTCTCAACATTACAACAACATACCAAGAACAATTTTAAATTTAAATGTACAAATACACACTTATCATTATTTATCTTTCAGTCAAAACAATGTTTAGAAATCTGTTAGTCTATGTCTATAAGCCTGTCACATTTTTAATTTTTAGGTGAATATGAAGCTAACCAGTGCAAAACTGCCATGTGCGTTCCATGTAACGTGCGGTATCCCAGCTGTAACAAACTTCCTGATGGGAAAAATCCATGGATTGGAAAAGAATGGTCCCCATTTTACGTCCTCTGCCATCAGGGCCGTGCAACCTTGCAAGCACAATGTCCTCATAGTGATACCGGCTACCAGATTTTCAACCCGTATAGTAAAGAATGTGTAGAATTTTATTTGAACAACCGTGCAAATTAATGATATTGGAATAATGGGATTACTTTATGGTTTACACTTAATATTTACTCACCACATGTCCTTTCAGCGTGAGATTTTATTTAGTTTCTGTCCTCACATTTTTTATATTGCCTATTGATATTTATTTTGCATATTGTAACTATTTATTAGTTGTAAGTTTTTCACATCTCTTTCATTTCCATGAAAGGTATTATGTAATAAATTGTTTTCATGTGTATCACTGTTGTTATGTCTTTAATATTAATCTAGAAATTGGTGGAAGATATCTTTAAAATTTAAATTATTTTCAACTAGATTTAAAGTAATATTTTTCAAGGCTGGAGTTTAACTTCATTCAATATCTCCTTAGCATATCAAATGTTACATTGGTAAAGGTGTAATGCAGAATTTAGAGTCAGTAGTAGGATTTGTAGTAGCCATTACACCTGTAAACTAAAAATAACAGTTTTGCAAACATGTAGGAATGTAAAGTTTCACACTAAATTTGGGTACAACACAAGAATCCTTAGTAATATTCTGCTGCAGAAACCTAAGTATACAGGATGAAAAATAGACTGTCAAAACATCTGTCAAAAAATGTCATGGCTTTTGAAAATCCTAATTATCCAGGGAAATGACAGTTATGGGATAGACTCATGTAAATAATGTTGTTGAGTGTTGGAATTCGAAGCTGAATTTACATTGGCAAATTAAAAGGTACAATAAAGGCAGCACTTTGCAAACGGGTTAGAATTTGTTTTTGTTTTTGGGATTAGTTTGTGATAAAGAGGATTGAAAATACCGGCAAATATTTTATATATTGGAGCATTATGTCATCAATGCGAGGAATATATATATATATATATATGTGTATATATATATATATATATATATATATATATATATATATATATATATATTTATATTGGCATTTCAACAAAATAAATATATATACATATGTGTAAAAATATATAATATATACACAGTCATAAAATAATACTCCCAAAGTATGTATAAAAAAATTATGTATCATGTACTATCTTTTCTGTGTTGAAGTCTACACTAGAAAATAGTAGTGAAAAGGTATGTTTGATTGTCAATATAGAAAGTCTTGAAATATGCATTAAATTCAAAGGCCTGAATAGATAACATATATATATATATATATATATATATATATATATATATATATATATATATATATATATATATATATATTCCCTCTGACCCTATTAACTGTTTGTACAATGACAACTTATTTTAGCACTACATTTTGCCATGTTAGAATTTAAAGTTCAGAGCAGAGACACATGTTCATGTTATTTTTTCACATTTATACAAAATGTGTTTTCCCTACAGACTTTTTAATATCATCAGTCTGCTTCTTGTATGCAATTGCAAAGATACTTTAAAGTTTCGAATACTGAATTATTTTCTGCATTTATTTTTATCCATAGTACATTATTATTTAAGAAAAGTCTTAGTCGCCTCATGATAAAAAAACATGAGATATCAACTTTCAACGCAACATATGAAATGAAAAGAATGGGCTTGAAAAAAATAATTATATTTGTTTGGGATATATATTGTAAAACTATCATGAATTAACCTCTACTGAATGCACAGAATATATTCTTCAAAAACAACCTTTTCTAGACAATGCAGAAAATTTTCGGCACATAAATCTGCCTTTAATAACTTATACAATATCAGTATTTCCATATTATTCATCTCAGATCTGCAGAGAAGAAACTTCAAATGATATACTCAGAAGTGAATTAAATTCAACAAGCCCTTTGCTACAATTTCAGAGAAACGTAGTAATCAAACATGACAAGCAGCAGAAGAAAAAGAAAATCACACACAAATATTAGGTGTGTTTACAGGTAAATAACAAAGCTTCCAAAATATGAGAAAAAGAAAAGGGATTTCCCAGACAAGTCAACATTCTCGTTACCAAATGAAGGAAGAAATTGCATTTGGTATGTAAAAACTTCATCACATTCAGCTGGCCATTTTAAATTCTGAGAAATAGTAACATTAATAATCACAATAAACACATTATTGTTTGAATCTAAGGAAGAACTTTAGTTTATACATCTTGTATCCTTAATGTCCTTTTGAAACAGCTTCAAGATATTCAAATTTTTGCACAGGTGCAAGTTTGGGTGTTCCAAATAACAGAGTAGTAGTGGATATCAGTACAGGCATTTTGTTAAGACTAAGTTTTGGATATTGCCTTTTAAATATGTATTGAGTGCTTATTAAAAATATAATGGATTGAACATTATCCTTCTACCACACTGTTGCCCATGTGAAGATTGTCAGACTGTTCAAGTTTGCTATTATGGTTGCTGGACTCAGAATAAATAACAAACTATTGCGATCAGCAGAATGATAATAAGAAACGATCTTATTTAGCGGGTGAAATATATTGTTTTAATATTTTCCAAATCACAGATCTGACATCTAGGATATGTGAAATTCCATTTTAAAAAAGAGTTAATGAAAGATTTATTTTGTCATTTCAAGCCTGTAATTTAATCGAGAAAAGGATTGTCAATTGTGTAAATTGTATCTTGACATCTATCCATTTGACAAAACAGTTCATATAAATAACTTGGTAAATCATTGCAAAATATTCTATAAAAATTACAGAGTTTGTGAGATTATTGTAAATATTGCATTTGTGTGAACGTATGATAAGACGTGTGACTATCCTCTCAGCCTGTAATTTCTATAATCTATGAGTGAACTTCCAACCCAAACGACATCAACATATTCCAATATCATCCTTATATATGATAAAAAAATTATATCTAAGGATTTTCTACTCGGTTTCCATTTAAGCAATCTTAAAATATTTAACAATTTATATGGATTCTTATGTATATTTCCAATATAGGCTCCAAGTGCATTCATTACTAAGTGTAAGACTCAAAGTTTATCATTTTCCAATATAGGCTCCAAGTGCATTCATTACTAAGTGTAAGACTCAAAGTTTATCATTTCAGCAAATGCAAGTGTTATTTTGGAACTTTGTTTGTGGAAGAGCAGCTTTTTCTTTTTGCCAAAAAACATGACTTCAGTTTTTGCTGGGTTGAAGCTTACCAAAGACGGATTTGACCAGTTTCATATGACAGTGAATGCAAAACACAATAAAGTAAAGCAAAGAGAATTGTAAAGAAGCATCAGCAGCAAAAGTGCAGCCAAATTAAACAGCAAAAAGAAAAAGATAAAATGACTATAAAATATATTATTACCTGTATCAACAGCCAAAATATTATAAAGAAAATTTGTTTTATATATATAATTTTGACTTTAATAATAATAATAATAATAATAATAATAATAATAATAATAAATTAACAAAGTAAATAACCATCATTATGTTCTGATTTTCTAGAAAGATTAATTATAATGAAATGAGAAGATATCAACTGCACATATTCTGGTACTATATTAACTTTCATACATAATGAAAGTCCCAGCTTTGCCTAATACAGTATGAATCTCTTGGTTAAGAACATAGTGAATAACAATACAACTCAAACACCAATAGTGAATAACAATACAAGTCAAACACCAATAGTGAATAACAATACAACTCAAACACCAATGTGTAATGAATGCAAACATATTTTCTCAACTTAAAAACTATGCTGAAATCAATAATGGTTTATAGAATTTCATTCAGCTTAATGCATGCACTGAAAAATCAGTCGAATAATTTCGTTAAATGATTATGTCCAATTCTGGAATCAAACTTATTCAATATCTCATTAATATACCATATGTCATGTAATTTTTTATAACCTTTAATTGTTCATAAATAATCCATTTATGAAAATCATATTTTTTAATGTATTATAATTTTTTGTTTATATCATTTTGTATTTTATAAATATTTATTAAATTATTGGAAATTAAACTACTACTAAGAGGATTTACCTCACAGCAAAACGAACTGCCCTATTTTAAAAATCATGAGGAATATATGCTATATAACAGACCTTAAAAAAAATGTCATATATAATTTGCATTATCCCCATGTGAAAGCTAACTTTTAGTAAATATATTTTACCAATCTGTGATCATTAACCATTATATAATTTTCAATGATTACATTTCAAAATTTCTTTAGTAAACAATTTTTATCAGTCTGTGATCATAAAATGTCATATGATTTTCAATGATTACATTTCTTTCAATTTCATTGTTTACAAATACAAAGAGAATAAACAATAGCAAACTTAGAATAATATAAAGCTGTATCATAAAAATAAGTATCCAAGGCTCTAAAAGTATATATATATACTTAACACAATAACCCCCTTTCCAATTTCAAATACCATTATGACCATTTACCAACATAATGACTTATTACACATGTGGCACAAGTCAAACCAAAGAGATGTAATAAAAGTTGAAATGCAAACAAAGAATATATATAGTAATCGATTCTCAATTGTAAACAGACAGCTGAAAATCAAATGTCCAATACAATTAAAAATTAATATAAGTGAAGACAATTTGTCTTTACCAAAGAATGAAACTGGCTCAACTGTGCCTGATGCTGGCAACTTTTGCGACTTTAAATATGAATGATATTCATATGAAAAAAGTTAGCTGTATTTACAGAATAACATAACTATATCAATAAAGTTTAATGACAAAGCATGCTAAGTACTAAATAATGAAACATACAGCATTATCAAGAAATTTAGAGGCTAAAACCACCATAAATCTAGATGATTATGAAGACAAAAACTTGTCACTAATAAAGGATGGAATTCACACTCTACAAGTAATAAGAATAAGCAGGCATGATGAGGCAGAGAATGGGAAATGTTCTTCATTAACACAGAACACATATGTCTATACAAAAATAAAATTGGCATGACTGATGCCAAAGATCCTTTCCAATGATAATCCCTCCACAAAAGAAAGCTGTCTAAGAATGATATTTGACAGATTATGTGACCTAAAATGCCAGACAGATTTAACAGCAGGTTACATCCCTAAGTTAAAGGGTAAAGTGGAACCTAATCATACATTCCATATATTTGTGTATGCAAGTTTAACATACATACATACATACATACATACATACATACATACATACATACATACATACATACATACATTGTGTGTGTGATCCTGCTATACCACACTGAATTATAACACAAATTTGGATAAAACACAACCGTTTCATGGCTCACAAAATTCATATGCATTTATTTTTATTTTTCTCATACATGAGAAATATTTTTTTCTTCTTAAAAGTACAACAAAATAATGTGCAAAAGGTTTACTACCATTTTGAGGAAGAGATCATGTATGAATTCTAATTTAAGATTATCAAGTTTTGCCTTCTGAAATTAATTATACATGTATTTTCTTGTACATGAAAAATATTTTTCTTCTTAAAGTATTAAAAGTAATGTGTAAGAAGTTTATTCACAAATCACACTGGGCTTTTTCAATATTGCAAATTGCAATTTTTCCTCTACTTATTGGTAAAAGAATATACCATAGTTTTGTTGAAACTTCAAAGAAAACTAAAGACTACCTTTAAAACACTGATTATTTGGTATAAATACTATGCAAATGATAACAAAATTAAGTCTCAATCAATATTCTACAATTATCTGATTTTATCCCCAGAATAACAAATGAGCATTTGTTTGATCTCAAGAAATTGAAAGATCCCGAAGTAGCAGAATCCTAACTGGCAGTGATTGGTGGGAATTTGCACCACTCACCATCCTCAATGCTGACAATACTGACACAGACTCATGATCACCACATTCAATACACTAATAACCCTTACAGCCAGTGAGATCCTTGGTAGACATTACCAAGTCAAGAAACCCTGGGTCACAGCTGAGGTCCTGAACCTGTGTGACAAAAGAAGGGAGCTGAAGAAGTAAATGAATGATACAGAAAGAGCAGAGCAGTACAAGGCAGTAAACCGAGAAGTCAAGAAAAGCATGAAAAAAAGCAATGGAGAACTGGATAGAAGAACAGTCCAAAGACAATGCAGCAAACTTGAAAAGAAATGACAGCAAGAAAGCATGCCAACTGGTCCAAGGTTTAAGAAGCACAAAACAACAGCAAGTTACCTCTTTACATGACCAAGCCAGAAACAGCCTCACAAAAGGAAAAGACATACTGAATAGATGGACAGAGTAATGCACAGAACTTTACACCCTCCAAGCCACAAAAGATCCAGAGGTACTGAACATTCCTCCAGTAACAAATAACAACAACCACCCTATCCTCCATGAAGAAGTAAAAACTGCAGTGAGATTCCTGAAAATAAGCAAGTTAGCAGGAGTGGAAAGCATCTCAGCAGAACTGGTCCAAGCAGAGGGAGAAACAATGATTAGCACCCTCATAAACATCTGCAACAAGATCTGGCAATCAATGATCATCACTCTCCCCAAGAAAAGGCAACTTGAAACTGTGTAAAAACCACTATACAATCAGTCTTAAAAGCCATCCAAGTAAAATCATGTTGAGGATGCTGCTCAACAGACTAAAGCCACAGGCTGAAAAGATAAATGCCGAGGCACAGGTTGGTTTCAGAGCAGGGCTCAGCACAACAGAGCTGATCTTCAACCTCAGAATATTGTGTGAGAAATACCTCTAACACCAGCAAGATCTGTACCATGTATTTGTGGATTTCAAGAAGGCATTTTACAGGCATGGCATGCAGCCTTGTTGGGGTCATGGGACTGAACAACATCAATGCCAACCTCATCACAGTAATGGAGCACCTCTATGACATGGTCAACAGTGCAGTATACTTCAATGGTAGCATATGGGATTGGTTCAGAACGACAGCTGGAGTCAGAAAAGGCTGTTTGCTCTCTCTCTCTCTCACACTTTTCAACATCTTTCTGGAGAGAATCATGGCTGACACGCTTGAAAAGCATGAAGGGACAGTCAGCATTACAGGCAGAACAGTCACCAACTTACATTTTGCCGATCATATTGATGGACTAGCAGGAAATCAGCAAGAACTAACTAGCTTAGTAAAGAGTCTCAACAAAACCTCTGCAGCCTACTGCATAGAAATCAGTGCTGAGAAGACCAAAATGATGACCAACAACACCAAGGGCATCAGCACTAACATCATGGTCTGAGGTAAGAAGCTAGAAACAGTCCACAGCTTCAAGTATTTGGGGGCAATGGTAAATGGTAACAGATGAAGGATGTAAGCCTGAAGTACAGTCCAGGATAACACAGACAACAACAGCACTGACAAAACTGAAGCCCATCTGGAATGACAAAAACATTGCACTCAGTTCAAAGGTCAGACTGATGCACTCACTGGTGATCTCCATATTTCTCTATGCCTGTGAATCATGGACCATAACAGCTGACTTAGAGAAAAGGATACAGGCCACAGAGATGAGATGTTTCTGAAAGATCCTCTGTGTCACATACAAAGACCATGTCACCAATAAATAAATACAGCAAAGAATCAGAAAAGCCATTGGGCCTGATAAAGAAAAAATGTAAACTGCAGTGGTATGTGTATGTCTCACAATCATCAAGACTTACCAAGACAATCCTGCAAGACATGGTACAAGGAAGAAGAAAGAGAGACATGCAGAGAAAGAGGGGAGAAGAAAACATTGAAGAGTGAACAGGCTTGACATTGAGCGACTCACTGAGAAAGATGGAAAATCAAAAAGAATGGAGGAAGCTGGATGTTAGGTCTTGTGCAGTGCCCCAATGGTCTAACAGACTATGGGACTGATGATGATGATGATGATGATGATGATGATGATGATGATGATAGTTATGATGATTTGTTTGGTCTTCCAAAGTTGTTCTTCAGTGGTGACTTTCATAAATCATGCATCATTCATCAAAGCAAGTTGACTACAATCTTTAATAATAAAAAAACATTTCGTCTAAGGAAATCAACAGTAACTTAAATAATTGCAATGGGATCTAATAAATTGCTGCTTTTTCCAAAGAGACCAGAATATGCTTATTTTACCATGAAAGTTTCCTTTTTGAAGGAAAAATGTTTATGCTTACAGTCACTACTAATGGTAGCATAAAACACAATTAAAATTCCAATATCTTGCAAACAGATATATTTGGCTAAACATGAAGTTAATTTTTAATTTGTTCACTTCTTTTTATTTTTATAAATACATTTCCTGGGTAGCCTCTCCAGATGATCAAAATCTAAGCAAAACTGCAATGATTACAATAATATTCAAAGGGAGCAAGATGTACATTCTAGCTACAATCATAGTTGCTTTTGACATCAAACAAGTCTTGAACAGCAATGAAGAACACTGTCCCAAATCTGATGCAAAATATTCACGTATGGCAAGATCCAGTCTATACTGCTGTGTTAAACAAGTATTCCATGAAAGTTGGTGCCTTACCTGCAAATTATGCCAAATTTACCTCTACCATATTGGCAAAACATTTATCACAGAATAATAACAGTAAAAATGAAAACATGGCCAATGACACTGCCATATATTTCAAACAGTGCCATATATATCAAACAATCTGGTGCTAAAATTGATTCATAAGATGCAAGTCCTGAACATAATGAAATATTAACAAAATCGATCCAGATTTTTAAATCTTTGATAGAATGTTCAAAAAGATGCATTTTTTAAAAGTAAAAGAGACCATTACTTTTTTCATCTGTGCTCATGTCCAAACCAGTTTGACAACCATTTTCAGACAGCATCCATTTATTTGTATATACATTTTGGTCGGAGCATTTGGAAAGTCTCATGTTGCTCCTTGTTACAAAGAATCAATATATCCTACACTTCCTGATCCTATCTGTACTTTGTACCAAACCAGTCATTGACTGCAACAAGAGATAACATCAGGTCCATGGCAATTATGTAGAATTCATTTTGATCATTCTGCAAGAAAAAGCAGGAAAAAGAGACATCAATGGCAATTAAATCAAGATATATATGTACATGTGGTAGATAATACATAATATCATAGTACAAAAATATGAGTACTGTGAATGGCACATTATATGTCTGACCCGTGTTTAATAGTATTTGATTTAGAACCAGTAGAGCATGATTGTCTGTAGAGATTACTAACCAATGGGTCTCATCGACCTTCATCTTTGTTCAAGGCATGCGGTCTTGAACTACAGTTAATTGTGCATGAACTTAACATGACTCTCACTTCTAACAACTTTAAGAACCCAGAACCCAAACGTTGCTTTATTACCCAAGGTACATGCCATCTATGTATAGTCAAGAAACATGAAAGATATTCTTCAAAATCTATATTCTTTTCGGCCACAATAACATGTACCTTTGAGAATTATATTCCCAAATCATTCAATATCATAAATACCTTACATGCAAGTAACCTACAAATTTTAGTAAAGGTATGTGGTCTATAAATAACAAAAATTTGTTTTCTTTCATTCACCATAATCTTATCTTTCTGAATCCAAAAGCAAACCCTTCTTTTTATTACTCCAAAGAGCAGCCATTCACAATTTTTAGTCCAGAACAGTGATTTAGAACTCAAGGTATTTTGCAAACACCACAATGACCACGACCTTCAATTCTTTGATATTTTAACAAGAATTAGTAATGGTAAAAAAACTGAAACATTCTGAGCAGAATTTTTCTTCTCTGTCAGTGACTTTGAGCTGTGACTTTCTAATCCCAAAATCATTAGGCTTTTTTCTTATCACAACTGCAAGCTTTATGGTGCAGAAAAAAAAAAGATGCAATGATAGCCTGACAGGCAGGTTCTGGCCATAAAGTAAACCATAATGACCAATTTAGCATTTAGCAATCTTCAGAAGCAAATGTAAACATGATTTTCATGTCAAAAATAAATTAAAACCAGAATAACCTTGACCTTGGATGCTTGGGCATATACAACAATAGGGACATTTCAAAAATATTATTGCAAAGAAAAGTCTAAGATATAAAACATAAGTGACACCTGATCAATTAAAATAAACAAAACTAAGTATTGCATGCAATATACATTCCATTGATCGTATTCTGTAACAGTGGTGTAGTACCCACTTAGAGATGTCGAAAAGCACATATTGACTCTACCATGAGATGTGCCTGAGAAATTAAATTAAAAATCAAAATTACCAAAAGTCAGTGAAGTACACAAAAGAAAAAAAGTTGAAGATTCTGTGATAAGGTAATATCTCTCCAAATGATTTGGTGCAAAAAGAGTTAGAATAATCTTGCTGGAAAGAATAGAAAGCATCAATTTAATGATTCAGAAATGTGTGCATACAATAAGACATTAGGGTCCATTAAAAGAATTAATGAAGAGACATGATATCTCTTTGTTTCAAAACATGTTGAACTCTGAAAATATGGACTACATCAATTTTTTTAATTTTTTGCTATTTTTACCTCCTCAGTATCACTGTTGTTAACTGTTCACATATGAGAGAAATTACATTTTTGGTGTACAAATATAAGTTGATATTAATCTAAATACAGAGCATTGTACAACAATAAACATTTTATTTTATCATGTAGCATACAGCTGAATTTTCAAATCTTTTTCTTAATGACCTACAAAGGCATAAATTACAATGATTTCTACAGTATTTTCAACTTAGCTAACAATTTTGCCTCCTTACCTCTTTAAATAGTATATCAGTACAATCCTGGCTATATAGTGCCAAATAATTGTTTGGCATTCCAAAAATGACATACACAACACAGATAAAGGCAATGACAAATCCTTAAAATACATTGAAAAATGTGCTTATATAAACCTCAATGTTTAAAAAATCAAGGCCTTCTCAGTTTGAACAGCATCATGGAATACATACCTGGACAATCACTTTGTATGTAGTTTCATACCTCGACAATCACTTTGTATGTGGTTTTATACCTGGACAATCACTTTGTATGTGGTTTTATACCTGGACAATCACTTTGTATGTGGTTTTATACCTGGACAATCACTTTGTATGTGGTTTTATACCTGGACAATTACTTTGTATGTGGTTTTATAGATTTAACACAATTTTTCAGCACATGATAGGTTTCCAGAAAATATCTGATTAAGGAAGCCCTGAAATGAACCATTGACCAGTGGGAAGCTAAGTAAGCTTTCTCATATGGTAAGCTTTCTCACATGGTAAGTTTTCTCACATGCCTTGCCTAGCCCAAGACATGAACCATGTGAAAACAGTAAGATATTAGTGATCAGTAAAGACGAGTGTGTTACGCTAGAAAGTAAATCAGGGTCCCACCAAGACAATCATAGTGTAATAAATGATTACACTTCTACTTTCAATAGTCTCCAGCAACCATTATAAACATTAGCATAATAAAAATAAATTATGACTAAAGTGATAGTAACCTCTTATCCAACTAGCGGTAATGATTTCTTTAACAATCTTTTCTCTTTAAATTCCAACTTTTAATCAGTTAAAAAAATTGAAACCACCTACCTAAAAAAAAAATGCCTACCTATTATTACTGTGCACAAATATAAAACAAATTAATGATAAAATGTATGGTGTTTAAAATCAATATTCACAAAATCGACTTGAAACATTATTAGCATTACCCACCAATAGAAGCCAGATTTTGCTGGCTGAAAGTCACAGGCTTTATGCAACCTAGTAGTGACATCCAGCAGTAAGTTCATGCATAATATATTACAATGATTAAACCAGAGGTGAGGCCTCACATGAAATACAGGCAGAATGCATTCTATTTACCTAATTCTGAAATTTATTCACATGTACAGCATATCACAATATACAATGTACAGTCGATATTTTGGACCTTTACAACTGAATCCTTCTTCCAAATGTGTGATTAAGAGAGGGCTTCATAATGTATGATTTATATAGGTCTAGCATGTATGAGCCAATGTTATCATAAACAAAATACTTAACAACAGATAAGACACCAATGTGGTCGTGTGATGAATCCAAAAGCAAAAGTCAGTTAAATGTTGAATGTAGGTCAGAATAACCTTTTGTTGCATATGTGTGGTACTAATAGGGATGCATGATTTCTGGAACATATAGTGCTTGAGACTAGAACCAGGGCAGCGAAGCATGACATATGCATCACAGTGACATACATTCATATATGTACACACACACACACACACACACACACACACACACACACACACACACACAAAGGGTGCTAAGAACCTATTTGGTCACAAGGTACAATAGAAAAACTTAACCATGCCTGAAAAATGTGTAGGTCACATTGGCATTCTTTAGTGGTAAAGTTATGGTAATAATAAAAGCAACATACTAGTTCCCTGTATGATAATTCCTGCACAAACAGACCATGGGAAATAAACTTAAAATACACAATTGTGTCAATGTCAGAAAACATTAAATATAAATCACTGTGACCTACTTCTTTGAAGAGGGTGTAGTACTCATCAAAATACATCTCCTCGCCAATATTCAGGTAAAACAGTATATATATCAAAAGAGTGGTAAAATACTAAATGCAAAATCCTAACCTAAGCCAGTAAATTCTGAAATGTAGGTCACAGTTTTTATCTATTTGTATGAGGTGAGTTTTAAAAAAGTGACCTACATTTCATATAGGATTTATGTCATGCCGATTGGTGCATTGAGACTTTCTCAGTAAGTGGGGAGGGGGGGGGGCTAAGTATTGTGATTCAGTTTGGTGTAAATAAGAAGTATAATAAAACACACCTGGACAATCTCCATGTAGATCTTCCCTTTATCATCTGCAGATGTAATGTGAAATACTTCCTGGTTGGTGAATTCAAAGTTTAGGTCTGCAGAGGAAAAAAGGAGTCAAGAAATTTGTTGTATCTATCTTACTTACACTGACACTGTAAACATGTTTGATTTAATTAAAAGCAAGTGTGGTACAAATGTATATTCTGAATAAAGCTGCACAGATTATAAGTGGTCTGCACCAGTTTCTGTCCTGAACCAATTACAAGTATAATTGTTACTTATTCTTGACCTGGTGAATTGTATTTTAAACTGACTAAAAAACTTAATGTACATTCATTGATGGCATAATTTGTGTCTGTAACTACCTGAAATACTCACTGAACTGAATTAAAAAAAAATAATAATCAGGCAGTAACAGCTTCTATGTACCTATTGGTGCAGACACTCTACAGTGTTTTAGATTTATCATTATTTACAGAGTGTCACAACATGACTGCCATATTCAATTATCTGAAATTATCTTTAAGAAATAGAGCTTAATCACAGAAAACAAGAATAAACATGAAAGCTTACTTTAATAACAATACCATTATAGTCCTTTTAAGTTTATTTTTTAAAAAGTAGTCAGTCATAAATGCTACAAGGGAGATAATCACTGCAAAACAAAATGCTGTTAGCCTTTAAATTCTTACAGTTACACTGTCAAATATATTAAACAACTCTTTTGGAAGACACTGTCGAACCACAGCCAAAATATGTTTCTACATGGTCAGGTTGTTATACCTGTCTAGTTTTCTGAAAAACCTACAAACTTCTAAATTGTAGATTTCAAATGTTAATAACAGAAGATCTAAGATCTTTTGGACATATAATTTTATATTAAATTGTACTCACTTGACTGCATTATCTGACTGGCTATTTTCACAGCTGAACTGCAACAAACACAAAAGAAACTGAAAACAATGTTCCAGGCAGTCATTTCCTAAAACATAATAATAATAATTATAGCTAAATGAGAATTTAAAACTGCTCACATTTGCACTGGCTGAAGATCAAAGATTCCCCTTATCAAATATACACAGGTAAGGTCATATTGGTTAGCAAAGAAATTTCAGGATGACACAACTACTGAGATGACATCTGTTTACACAGCAGAGAACCTTTTCACAACAGGTCATAGATCTCATAGGATTTTCAAAAGTCTTGAATCCTTTTCGTTATTTTTTTTCTTCATGGAGTTGTAATGGAAATAGCAAAAATGTGTAAAAGAGACAAAAAATGCAACCAAGCAATTTTACATTCAATCTCTCCCAAAGTTCATAGCATCATGATACATCTACATAAAATGTGATGGCATGATGATGATGTCATAATTGTGATGTCATAATGATGATGTCATAATGTAAAAATTATGTCATTTCAAATATTCATTCATTTTACAAAAGCAGACAATCTTAATCACCTTGAACATGCCTAATTTGTTCAACAATGTCTACTTGTACTCAAACAACCTCTGTAAATATCCAATGAAGCTATCAAGACCACTGTACTTATCCAATGAAGCTGTCAAGACCACTGTACATATCCAATGAGGCTGTCAAGACCACAGCCCATAACCAATGAAGCTGTCAAGATCATTGTAGATTATCCAATGAAAATATCAAGACCACTGTACACATATGAAGCTGCCAAAGTAAAAGTATACCTATGAAGATTCTGAAACTTTTTCTTTATGGCACATATTTTCAATATCTACTTGCCAGACGTACGTATACGCTTATGAATGAACAAATCTCATTTCTTTTGTATTTAAACTTGTTTACTTTTTTAATGTTGCGAATATTTTGTTGCTACTAACTTAATCTTGCCTATTTCAGTGTATTAAGATCTATAAAAAAGCAATAAAAGCCACTAATAAACTACCATCTATACTCACTTATTAGTTATAAAAACTACCATCTATACTCACTTATTAGTTATATAAACTACCATCTATACTCACTTATTAGTTATAAAAACTACCATCTATACTCATTTATTAGTTATAAAAACTACCATCTATACTCACTTATTAGTTATAAAAACTACCATCTATACTCACTTATTAGTTAAAAACTACCATCTATACTCACTTATTAGTTATAAAAACTACCATCTATACTCACTTATTAGTTATAAAAATTACCATCTATACTCACTTATTAGTTATAAAAATTACCATCTATACTCACTTATTAGTTAAAAACTACCATCTATACTCACTTATTAGTTATAAAAACTACCATCTATACTCACTTATTAGTTATAAAAACTACCATCTATACTCACTTATTAGTTATAAAAACTACCATCTATACTCACTTATTAGTTATAAAAATTACCATCTATACTCACTTATTAGTTAAAAACTACCATCTATACTCACTTATTAGTTATAAAAACTACCATCTATACTCACTTATTAGTTATAAAAACTACCATCTATACTCACTTATTAGTTATAAAAACTACCATCTATACTCACTTATCAGTTATAAAAACTACCAACTATACTCACTTATTAGTTATAAAAACTACCATCTATACTCACTTATTAGTTATAAAAACAACCATCTATACTCACTTATTAGTTATAAAAATTACCATCTATACTCACTTATTAGTTATAAAAATTACCATCTATACTCACTTATTAGTTAAGTCCAACTGCAAATAACAGAAACCCTGATTTGCCATCAGATATTGTGCTAAAAGATCTGGGTCTATATTGTTTATTCTACTGTTTACTCCTAATAAACTGCACAGACCCAGATCTGCCAGTGCATTATACAACAGCAGATCTGAATCTGTGTAGTTTACAGTTGTACTTGACTTATAAGCAATTACATATACTAAGACAGTATGTTCTCTATCATGAATTGAAAGAAACAATTCACTGGGGAGCCATGATACCTCAGCTGCTTAACTGTGTCTTATGGAAAGGCATTTTTCTTTCATTTTCTTGGTATGATATTGACAATACCGCATTACAAGTCAACAGCAAAACAAAGTCAGTGTCTGATTTTAATTGTTAAATTTAAAATGGTATGGAAAAAAGATTTTATGTTACCTTTTGTGCCAAAAGATATCCTTCTTTTCATCCATTATAGTTATATCCAACCAAATTCCATTCTGAAAAATAAACAGCCTCTGTAAGTCTGATACTGCTCACCTGATTGAAATCTGTCTACCAGTCACATTCAAAAATAGTCAGCCAAACAATCTGGAATGGTATGATACTTTATGTAGAAATGTCTTCAAATTAATTGCACATGTTACAAAAACAACTATTTCAAGATTTTTCTTATATATATCTTCATCTAAATCTGATGGCAAATCAGCACAAAAAGACCATTATGCCAGGATATTCTCCACCAAAATAATCATTTTCCTTCCAATGGTTTTTGAGATAAGATTATGCATATGTTTTTTCTAAAGGTGGTAATTTTGGCAACATCACTGGTATCAACCAATAAAATGCCATCAAATTAGGACATGTTATATCACATTTGTCAATATCATCTTATGTCGGGTTTTATGAGAAGTTATAAAAGGTTTTGTTAATAGCAGCTGTTGTTGTTGTAGGGTTTAACGCCATTTTTCAGCACAATATAAGCTATACATGGCAGCCAGTATTAATGGTGGAGGAAGAAGCCAGGAAAAAACACCAGAAAGAACCACCGACCTACGAGAAGCTACTGGCAAGCTTTCTCACATACCCACATTGACTGAATCTTGGACCTGAACCCATGCAGACAGAGGTAAGATGGCAGTGATCCGTAACAGATAACAGTTTAGACCACTCAGCCACTCAGGGGCCCCTTTAACAGCAGCCAAATAGTATGAGATCATCATTTGTACATAAATGAGAATCCATTTGAATTTTAATTTTTTAGGAATGGAGGCCATATCTGATGATATTTCTGCATGAGTTATCAAAATTTAAACGCCCTCCATACCAGAATGTTTTCTGTAAAATTTTTGTTTAATCCTGTTGTGTAGTTTTTGAGATTACGTCATCTGGAGATTTTTCTATTATTGTAACAGTGGCCATATTGGAAGGTGACCATCATCAGCTGTATAAATTTGAAAGCCCTCTAGCCTAGAATACTTTCTACTAAATTTAGTCAAATTCCATTAAGAAGGTTTTGTTGAGGAAAAGGTATTTAAAGGTTTCTAAATTTTCGATTTCGATGATAGAGCATATATGGTATAAATCTGACAGCTCTTTCTACAATGCCTCCTCTGAAATTGTTTACTCTCAGCAGGACATCAATGAGAGCATGTGTAACATCAAGGCAAATTGACTAGAAGTCCCATTTCCATTTATTAGCAGGATTGTGATCAATGAATGATGATTGCTCCTGCTACTTGGCTTCTATTATTTCAATATACCATCACACAGACTTCTCTGAGCAATCTGTATTTTGATCCATTCTATCTATTTCTCCGGTGTACTGTGCATAGGCAAGCACAGTATCTGTTCTTGGAAGTTTGTTTTCTGTCCCATCCTTGTTTCTTCACGTTGCTTACAAGTGACAACTCAAATCAGCTGAGGACAAAGTGGGAGATTTGCTAAATTTGGTTCAGATTTATGACTTCAATAAGAATGGCAAAACAAATTTTTTGTGACATGTATCTTTGACTGTATTATCCCTATAAGGCCCCAAAGCTTGAGTCAATCTCTCAGTAGTTTTCATCCACTTTCATCTGTTTGTATGAGAACATGTGTGCCCATGTCAGGAAACATTATTTTAACCATATCTGAAAAATGATCTCTACCATAAATTACATTTGGGCATAGAGCTGGCAAACAGCGTCTGAACAAGTATATCTTTATTATTGATGCATCTTGCCCTGCTTAAGCCATTTCACAGTCACATCATATCACAGATAGTATTGCCATAAATATACTAAACTGGAAGCAAGGTGACAAGGATGGAGAAAATAGCATTTTTCATCAATAATTTTGTGTATATGGGTGATTTCTGTTCGTGATGGGAGGGGCAGGATGAAGGAGGACAACCCTCCCAACTGCTAAGTTCATTTGCATGATGTAGTGGTTAGTTCAAGTTCATAAGGTGCATGTAAAGATGACACGTATGGGATAATTATGTTGTTCTTCCAGAAAAACTTCAGTAAGGGCCACACATAAGCCAGTCCAATTATTCTCTGACTAGGTATATCACTGCAGTACATGTATTTGATAACATTATATTCTTTGATTAATCCTTGTAATTCATGCACTCAATGTCACAAATGTAGGTATTCACTTGATACAGAGAATCTGCTGACTGAGGACCTGTATAAAAACTGTTGATGATGTAGCTTTTCGTTTGCAAAAGATATTGTGAATTCAATAACTACTCTTGATGCCAAATCTTGATTCTTGCTCACAAAAGTTCCATTTTTCTAGGTAAACTTCTCAGTTATGGCAATATGCTGATACTGCATCTGTGACAACCCATAACTTAAATTAAATACTGATTTAACAGGTCTTTCTTTCATATACTGTCTGATTCTATTTCTAACTTTAAATGCTGCCATAGCTTCATCCATTTTCTGCTTGGAAAATATTTTGACTGCAATTTCTGACAGTTATAACATATGAACCTTATTTGATGTAACTTGTCGCCTTAAAGATTTTCTTCTGTATCATCAATGAAATGTAGGTAGCTGAACAAAACTATTGTATGAAACAATTTCTGCAAAACTGCATCCAACAAGACATAATTTCTTTTTTAAGGCCAATACCATACATCTGTCAAATTTCTTAACTTCCATCGATATCAAAAACTAATAAAAACCATTTTTTTTCATTAACATGACATCAGCCCGTGCATCTTTTTGTTGATTTGTGTCAGTCTTCCATTTCAGATCTGCATTCATATTTGTAAATCTTTCTATTTCCGAAAATACATGGTCACTGTACAATAATTGAAAATATTCCTGATACATCAGATACAAATGCTGTGCCTACACATTCAGAAAACGTGTGACTGTTTTGAACAAACTGAGATTTAGTCCACTAATAAAACTCAACCTGTCTTATACACATTGGCAATTCAAATTCCTCATAATATATCTCCAGTCTTGTTGTAAATGTTTTCCCTTATTTATTCTACAAGATCAAATTGCAAACATTTTCAATTACTTGGCCCTGGACAATTCCTACTTTACCTCGAATGAGTCCACCATTTGGAATGAATGAATTCAGATGACTTTGAAAATTTACATATATGGATTAGAAAACATCCTTTTCTATTAATAACCTAGACCTTAAAACCTGCATGTGTCCAAATGGTATCCTAGTGAATTATACTAATGAAAGAATTACTTACTAATGGGGTTTCCCTGACATTGACCAATCAAAGAATATGTCATAAATACATGATATGTGTGTGACTGAAATACCAGGCTACAGTGCTGAGCAGGAGTTATTATTCCTGGACAACTTTACTGATCTACAGTGTTAAAGGTTAATAAAGGTATTTTATTTTGAACAATATTAGCCATAAAAGAGGACAGATTGTGATCCACTGAATTATCTGATGGGCCTCAATGCCAGAATGCCCCTTGTAAAATCATGTACTAAGTAGTTATTAAGCAGGTAGGGACAAGTTTTAAATACAATTGTTCTAGATAATGAACAATAGACAATACATGGCCATACCATAATCTTAGCCTCATGGCTAGATGAGCTAATGATATGAAGTAATACACAGCTAATGATATGATGTAATACACAGCTAATGATATGATGTAATACACAGTTAAAGATATGATGTAATACACAGTTAATGATATGATGTAATACACAGCTAATGATATGATATAATACACAAGATACATGGCTAGATGATCTAATGATATGATGTAATACACAAGATACATGGCTAGATGAACTAATGATATGATGTAATACACAAGATACGTGGCTAGATGAGCTAATGATATGATGTAATACACAAGATACATGGCTAGATGAGCTAATGATATGATGTAATACACAGCTAATGATATGATGTAATACACAAGATACATGGCTAGATGATCTAATGATATGATGTAATACACAAGATACATGGCTAGATGAACTAATGATATGATGTAATACACAAGATACGTGGCTAGATGAGCTAATGATATGATGTAATACACAAGATACATGGCTAGATGAGCTAATGATATGATGTAATACACAGCTAATGATATGAAGTAATACACAAGATACATGGCTAGATGAGCTAATGATATGATGTAATACACAAGATACATGGCTAGATGAGCTAATGATATGATGTAATACACAGCTAATGATATGATGTAATACACAAGATACATGGCTAGATGATCTAATGATATGATGTAATACACAAGATACATGGCTAGATGAACTAATGATATGATGTAATACACAAGATACGTGGCTAGATGAGCTAATGATATGATGTAATACACAAGATACATGGCTAGATGAGCTAATGATATGATGTAATACACAGCTAATGATATGAAGTAATACACAAGATACATGGCTAGATGAGCTAATGATATGATGTAATACACAAGATACATGGCTAGATGAGCTAATGATATGATGTAATACACAAGATACATGGCTAGATGAGCTAATGATATGATGTAATACATAGCTAATGATATGTTGTAATACACAAGATACATGGCTAGATGAGCTAATGATATGATGTAATACACAGCTAATGATATGATGTAATACACAAGATACATGGCTAGATGAGCTAATGATATGATGTAATACACAAGATACATGGCTAGATGAGCTAATGATATGATGTAATACACAGCTAATGATATGATGTAATACACAGTTAATGATATGATGTAATACACAGCTAATGATATGATGTAATACACAAGATAAGAAGCTGATCATCTAATTATTTGTGTGTGCACATCCAAGTCCACTTTGAGAAAATAGCTGTATCAATCAAAATGTGGATAGAGTTTTAAATGGAATGTGTTGCAAGAGTAAACTGGATTATTTTAAAATGATAAACACTTGTGGGAAAAACAATGAAATTACTGGCCTGATATGCATAGATTTCATTTCTTTGGGTGAGATAAACTTTTATGTATGAACTGTGATAAAATATATTTCATTTCATGAGGTAAGACATACTTTAATGTAAGAACTGTGATATTTATTTAATTTCATCAGGCAAGAAATATATTTCATTTCATCTAGTAAGTCATATACTTCTATATAAGAACTTTTGATATATATTTAATTTCATCAGGTAAGGTATTTTTCATTTTATCAGGTAAAACATACTTTTATGTAAGAACTGTGATACATATTTAATTTCATCAGGTAAGGTATATTTAATTTTATCAGGTAAGACATACTTTTATGTAAGAACTGTGATATTCAAAGGAAAAGAAAGAGAGATGGAGTTTTTAAAACAGAACTAGTCAGAAAGACAAACAAAGATCCTATACCTCAACTGTTCCTTTAAATGCCTCTGTTTTCCAAGGAAAACTGAGTTTCTTTGGCAGTATTACATGATCTGATGTAAAATCTCTTCTTATTATTGGAAATTCTGCAAAACCTGGACCTGCAATTGATAAGAGGTTATCTCAGTTCAAGAGATTAACTATGGTGTGTACATGTGTGTATGTTAAGGCATCATTTATAATGTCTCTCCCATGTCTTCCAACAGATTTGCTAAAATCATATAAAACCTTAAACTCTTGAATCTCATTTGTTTTGACTGTATACTGAGGAATACATTCTTAACATTCTGATTCTAATTCTTTATAAATAATTTGACTTTTTGCTTATTTAAATCTGCCAAATAAAATATATGTTTGCAAATAAAATATAGGAACAATGCATTAAAATAAAGCAAGACATTTTCATGCTCGTGATATATACATGTCATTTTTGCATACCATGGTTTTAAAAGACAGCACATAGGTTTCATGGATAAAACAAATAATTGTTACAACAAAATATTTTTGAGGGTCCCATGCAGATTGCTATTAATGTATATATACATGTCATTTTTGCACACCATGGTTTTAAAAGACAGCACATAGGTTTCATGGATAAAACAAATAATTGTTACAACAAAATATTTTTGAGGGTCCCATGCAGATTGCTATTAATGTATATATACATGTCATATTTTGCACACCATTGTTTTAAAAGACAGAACATAGGTTGCAGTGTAGTAACTAAAGTGTGCAATAAATACAGTGCATTCACTGCAGTGTGCAATATTTAAATGTGGTTTTTTTTAATATATTAACATTCACCTGATACAACCTTTAATCTATTATCATACATGAATTTTTTTACTGGGAATCCAAAAGTGTCATTATCTTGTGAGGTTGATTCAAACATTTATAATGTAAAGTTATATCTATATACATAATCCAAAATGGTGAACAATAATAAGAGACAAATTGTGACTACCTTTGTAACAGTTCTCAAATGTTTCATGTAAGTTGTGTCCATTAAAATAGTCAATACCATGCAAATGAGTTTATATATATATATATATATATATATATATATATATATATATATATATATATATATATATATATATATATATAACTTTTTACAAAGAGCAGAATCTATTTGTGTACATCTGCTTCTCTTTAAATTAAAGAAATTATCTTTTTTTTTATTTCATCTGAGAATATCATTTTTAGCATAGGTTGTTGTTGTTGTTATAGGGCTTAATGCCTTTTTTCAGTACATGATAGGCTATACATGTGGCCTGTATTAATTGTGGAGGAAGAACCCGGAAACCCCGGAAAGAACCACCGACCCACGAGAAGCTACCGGCAAGCTTTCTCACATGTTTGACACCTGGCAACATCACAACAGCAACAAATATGTTTTCCACTCTGCAATTCAGATGCAAGATAATGTTTATGCTAAGAAAAATTCAACAAGACCTTCGGGAAAGTCTGAACAACAGTACCATCCATTCACAATGAGTGCCAAGATGAACACAAATGATGTTCACATAACCTTCAACCCTGCCCCTCCCCAAAGAGAAATAATATGAGCATGTTTTTTTTCCTTAATGGCAGTGAGGTTGTATTTATGTGAGTGTGGACATGTGTAGTGATACTGGACAATTAAGTATTACAATTATCTTTGGTTTGTAAGTATAATAGATGCTTCAAAGAAAAAAAAAATGGTTTTAAAAAAATTAATAAAATTTGAATTTCTAGTAATTGTATGAAGCCTTCTGGGAAAAGATAACTTTTTTTCAGTTGTTAACAGCAGTTGTATGTCATGTGCAATGCATGCTTCACCTACAACCTGGGAATTCAAAACAAAATATTTTAGTAAAAAAAATCCCAACTGTCTGGGAATAATACGTACCCATCGAATCAGCTTTACAATAAAGATTTCGGAACTGGTTATGCCAGATTGACTGCCTCATCGTTCGAAGTTCAATGGTACAGCTGTAGTCATGAAGACCTTCATTAAAAATAAGAATGACATATCACAAAAGCCATACAATGACAACATTAAATTTAAAGTCTTATTAAACTCTTTGTTTCAAATAATAATAGTACAAAAACACTTTTGGGTGAGATCAAACAACCAGTTTACTATTGCATGACACAATATTAAACTATTCTTTTTACAAAAACAAAACTGTCTTATAATACCAAGAGGAGCACAAATCAATTATGTAAAACTCCATTTGGAGAAAGCCATACAAATGTAGATAACTCAAGGTCTGACAATGAACATTTTACTATACACTATCTGGGACTGTGTATACAGCAACTTCTACAATTCTTGAAGACTACTGTAATTACCAGTGAATTGATACAAGCCCCTGCCACATATCTTTATGCTCAAAATGTTGAATTTCTATGTGCATGGCTATAAAATGTATGATTTCTTGCCCAATTGCATGTATTGTTTGTTGTCACGTAAGCATATTTTGGTTCTGTAAATTAAAGGCATACAACCTAAGTTTTTCGACTTTTTTGTTCTTGCAAATGCATGATATTATGAAAAGTATAGTAGAAATAATGAGTAATTACAGGTAATTCAGTTTCAAAAAATGTACATCTGTAAGTTTAATCAATGAAATTATAACGATTTTCTGTACGGATTGCTAATTAATTATGCAGAAACGGAATTTACCGATATTCTCCGAAGTCGCAGTGTCATGTGACGCACGTCAACAAATAATGGAAGTCGAGGTAAGCCTGTGATTCTCTTTTGATGTAATTATTGCCTTATCCTTCGTCTTTCCTTCTCCTTAGTTCTTTATAGTCACCCACAATATAGATTTCTCATTATATATGATAAATTACAAGAAGTAGGCAAAAAAGTCAATATGATGGAAAATCCTGCCAATAAGGGGTTCCTAAGGGGCCATTCTTGAAAGTGTTTACTTCTCGTGTTTGTGTGATTCTGTTACGTTGTAAGATAAACCAACTAAAAATATGATAATTTGTATCATTGTAATCAGAACCGCTATTAAAAGGTCTCGCTAAAGTCGCTTCTTTGGCTCAGAATAAAGTTGATCTTTTTGGGCAGTTGCATTACCACATTACGTTCACGTATCTGATAGTCGATGTGATTTGTGCATTTGTTTGTATATTTACACATTTGCTTCATTGCATAACACAAAAATTAATATTTTCCCACATAATATTTAATGGATTTATTTTATTTGGAATTTTTTTTACTGACAATTTTTAAACAATTTCTGCAGGACTTCGACCTGGTTGTTTTAGATGAAGTCATGCTCCTTGTTGCACAGAGGTATATTCAAGATGTCCTGGCAGCAGAAGAAGATAATGATTACAACCAGGGGAAAAGGCATACTGCTAATAGGCAGTTTATTTTATGGACTTAACAGATACCTAAGTACTGGCAACAGACATGTCATTCCAAGCTGTTGTGTATGGGGTATAATGGATAAATAATTTTGGCCAGTACCATGGCTTTACAAAAGGAAGACTTGGATGATCTATCCACATATATGATGTGTGAATAATATAATTTATGTTGATTTTCTGTTGTATAAAACATTTCTTTTGTAGTATGCAATTTTTATTTTGCATGAGCAAGTTTTGTTAAACATTTTTTTAGCTACCTACCCACTAAAGAATGATTATATGTATGGCTATGTTTTGAAAGCAACTGTGAGGAGACTATTTATTAAAAACATATGATGAATTGAAGTTGACTTGCATTGTCTTGGGATGCAAAGAACAGAAAAAACAAAAGTACACTGGTGAACATGATTTTAATCGTGCATATACAGTAACACATTAAGTTAAATGATAAATAATGCATATTCATATTGAGTTGAGAAAGCAAAACTTGTTGCAGTGTTTCATGAATACAGATTGGTTTGCAAATATCAACAGAACTACAAACACTAGGATACTATTCTATCCAGACACTGCTCATTAATTACAATATCATGTAATACAAAATGGCTCTGGAAACAGAATAAGGTTTTTAAGACTAAAATACTAGTTCATCTAAAGCAACCTTGAATGCTTATATCACATATGTGGATCATCAGCCATCTTATTACAACTAAATCAAATATACTTGACACCATTTAAAAGCATCAAATTTTCAGTTTTTTAAAATGTGTTCATTTACCATAGAAATAATTATACCCTTTATATGAATACCCAGATGAATGTACACAACTGCATACACTGTAAAACTAACTATTATATATTATGAAATGTACAAAACTTGTATAAGTACAAATGTGCATGTACAGGTATAACTTTAATTCAAGAGTACATGTACAGTCAGGCATAAAAAACTGAAGGATATCATCTAAGAATAATTATGGCATATATAGAGGTTTTCCATGTTATTTAGGTTGGGTGGGGTGCTCCCAATATTATTTAAATTATTACAAAAGACCCTTTTGGCATGTTTTTGTGAGGAATTGAAGTAGTGATAGACAGATGCAATGCTCAGAGCCCCCAGTCAGTGGTGCCAACAGTTAAATTAATGAATACACAAAATGTGAAAGTCAAATAAACAACAATTTAATCTCATTAAATAACAGTCATCTCTCAAATGAAATTCAAATTAAAACCCTATCACTCGTCTTTAACTCGACCAAGTTATGACCTATTTTATCATCTGACTTAGTGTAATAGATTTTCCTCTTGTCCTGTGTTCCTACTCGTCTGTATGATCTTTCTCTGGACTGGTAGTCCAATTCCATTCAGTCCATCACACTTCTGCCTCCATTCTTCCTTTTTCTTTGTCTCCCAGAGACTTTTATATGAGAAACTAGTGTACCATTACTATAAATGATTACAGACATCCTATTCCAAAATACTAGACAGTTCTATAGAAATTATACATTGATGTTTTAGTATCCTGTGCTTGGTTTCTATGCTTTTGACTCAAGTGATTACCAATTACTCGATGCCAAACTTTAGTACATCACCTAAACAAACTACTGCAGAGAAACAAATATTGAAATTAAGCCCACCCCCATGTATGTTTCCTATTGCATTTCTTTTAAAATTAGGGTAGCTAGGTACTCATTCACACACACACACACACACACACACACATATATATATATATATATATATATATATATATATATATATATATATATATACTGAATAGTATATATAATGTACTAAGTACAATGCAAAAGTGGCTCAGATATACATATCAAATTCAGGAATGCAGGGGTCATGTTACCAGGCGAGGAGACTTTGACCTCTTGATTTTTTAGACGTAAAATGACTGGTTGTACTTTATACCTTCCTCGATGTACCCATTAAGTTCTGGCAGTGTTGTAATCCAAGGCTACATGTATTTATGCAATGTTGATACCAATTAGCCTATGCAGACAAACTCTTACACATTCACAGGGGTATTTTAATTGCTAACTGACCTTTAACCCTGTTTGCAGCAATATATCACTGCTGAGTTTATGAAATTGGGCCTACTGTACAGTGATGAAAATATACCAAATTCTGTTTCAAAATTGTAACAGTGTGTGTGATTTGGATTTTTAAGATACCTTTTTCAGTCATATTGCTACGATGTTTGCAGTGTGGCAGTTTATAGTGATATTTAGCACTGAGGCATCATGCCACAGACATGTAGCACGACATCCCACCCAGTTACATTATCCTGACAGTAGGACGACCAGTCCATACACTAACCTCTTAATGCTGAGCACCAAATGAGGCAGCTGTTAATACCATTTTTATGTCTTTGGTATGACCTTGCCAGGGATCAAGGCCTCCACAACCTATTGCATCTGAGGTGGATGCTCCTACCACTAGGCCACTGGAACGGTCAACACCAGTATGTAAATAGTAATTTGTTGTTAACAAATATAATCAGTATCATTTTTAATTGATTTCTTTTTTTATAACAAAAAAAACCATAAAAGTTAACAGCATTTTTTTCTTTATAAAATTTGTTTGAAAGTGTATGTGAACCGGTAATAGCAGACATCGCTGCACCTGTGATAAACCACTTCATTACATTGTATTCTTAAAAAATTGGGCAAATAAATTCAGGAAAATATATAATTTAATTAAAACAAAGTCTAATTATTTTGTGTTAGAAAATTTAGCCTAAATATTTGATAATGAAATAAGAAATATGGGACAATACTATTCTGCGGAATTCGAAACAATGTTGTTAAGCTCAATGCTGTTTTCTGATTTAATTCATTTTCATGAAAATACATACATACATACATACATACATACATACATACATACATACATACATACATACATGGATTGAAGTCATTTGCTCCAATGTACATTTTTTCTTCTTCTAAGTATCCTAGAAATCTTTCTGACTGCAATTTTACACAAAACATGTAGAAAATAAAATTATTAAAAGGTACTTTTATATGCAATAATACCGACTTGCAATTACACGATTTTAATCTTGTTACTCCTATAAGATTAAATGAATTACAATGAATAGTTTCTGCTGTTCTTTTTTTTTAAATACATCATATGGCCAAAATACACTGCATTTACTTCAATCTAAACATACATATAAGACAAGTATAAATGCAATGGGTATGAAAAGTTTGAAAAGGTTCTACATCTTGTGGTTCAAATGCATGTTTTTTTAAAAGCATTAAGAACATAATCAACAATGGTCTGAAGATAAACTGAATCTTGGAAATCAAACAGATGCTGGACTTTGGCTCATAGTAGACACTTCAAGAAAGTCAAAGTCTATATGGGTCCATGGTAGGGATCATTTGTTATCATACAATCACTAGTATAATCTCTCCATAATAATTTGATATCAATAGGTGTTACCTGACTAAAAGGCCTAAATCATTTTAACTTAAAATGAGATTTCTGTTTTGTAACAATCTGTTCTGTAGGTGGTGGTGGTATTGGAGCAAGTACATCAGATATTCACCTATGATCATTTCTGACCAAAACAACTGGCTGGTTCATTCCAACTCTATTATCTAACCTCATTTTCAATATCAGCTTTCTTTGGGTTTGCAGACCATCTCTCACTTTTTTGTTGAATGACCTTTGATATCTGACAAGAAAATGCAAACATTTCACTGACAATGTCATTTTATATTTTTTTTAATTCTCAAAAGTCCAAATAAAAACTGCATTCAATTACATGTAACAAATCATTTTGCTACAGATGAAAATGTAAATATAGCAAACCTGTATCTAACCCATATATCATAAAAATGTTTAGATTATTTACAGAATTTTCTAATTACATTAGACTAATTCTAACCCAAATTGGTTTATGAAATTTATTTTAAAAAATTTCTTCTGTAAAAGATTAAATTGTACCACAAACAGATGGTTTATCAACTTTCAGGTAAAGCATTAATATTTTAACGTAAATGAATTATTATGTTAACAAACAAGAATAAAGTTTATTACCTTATTTTTCCATCTGTGTTTACAATCACATCTCTGATCAAGAGTTGCCAACAGATTCCTAGCTCTGAAAGCTGGTGGTTTATATGAATATTCTTTGGAGGCATACAATACAATCAAACATCTGGAAATTCTACAGTTCTGCTGTACTTCTGAAACAAAGTAAAATGACTAAATAAATAAATTGATTCAGATGCAAAGAACTATTTCAAAATTATAAATCCCAGTTAATCTGTTTTGATGAAAATGCCAGTGTACAGTAGCTTTATACAGGCAGAGAATAATCAATTCATTCCACCCCTGCAAATTTTTTTCCTTGTCACCTGAAATGGGGGTAGGGTATGCATTTGTGGGCTAATTTTGAATACATTGAAATACATCTGCTTCCAAGAATTGTTTGCTTAGATATATGCCTAGGTGTGCTAGAAACATCATTCGGCATCTGCATAAGGGTAAAAGTTGGATTTTTTTCTTCTTCTGACCCATCATTTTCCTCCTGGCCAATTTTTACTTCCAATCCCCAATTTATCCTACTTCTGAAAATGTTTATCTGTTTGTGTATAGCTCAGACCGATATGAATTAGACTGCAAGCAAAAAAGTAAAAATTCAGGAAACAAAATCTGATTCCAACAATGGGCATGTGCACAAAAATCGGGTAAAGCTTGACCCCTCCCTCCCTGTACACATGCATACTTTATTTTTTTACACACACCCCATCTGCGTACATGCAATTGCCCTCCCCATTCTGTAGAACAGCCTATATTTAATCCACACAGAAAAGATCAAGGATTAATAATATTATGTATTTAATATAACAGATAGTCCACCAATGTTGAATGTCTGGCTGCATCAAATAAATAAGCTGTGTAACTTTAAAAAGTTTGTTGATTGTCCACTAAAACTCAAACACCAACTGAACCCAGTCAAGCAGGTTACATATTAGACAAATTACTATCGAGGTATATGTGTAAATACATAATCAGCAGACCTCCCACCCCCATACACAAGCATATGCATTTGGGTAAACCCCCCCCCTTGCCCTCTCCAAGTGTACTAAACGGACAAACCATAACTATGGCCTTAGTGTGGTTTGTATTTATAATACAATGTATTCATATTCTTACAATGATAACCAGTATATCTTCATTTTTTCAATTACGCATCAATACTATATTTAAGATATATTGTAATTACACATTTTTAACTTGTATGTTCATACACTGCAAAGAAAGCTTTTGTGGGAGCAATTTTCTGGTTTATACACAAATGCCATCCACAAATACCAATACAATACTATACATGTATATATATGGTTGCTTTTTAGTATACTTAACACGAATATTCTCCTTTTTTGTATGTATCACAATTATTTTTGTTAGTATACTTTCTCAAATGGGTTGATAAAACTTTTAGACTTTTCCATCATAACACTTTCCTTCTCCTTAAGTTTTTCAACTTCAGACAAGACTGAATCCCTTAAAATAAAATTTTGAAATGTGTAAATACTAATGTTGAACTTGGAAATCTTTAGTTTTGTATCAAAAGAAAGCATTATCATTTATCTTGGTTATTATAATAGGAATGATAATGCCTCAAGAAATAATAATAATAATAATAATAATAATAATAATAATAATTTATTTAAAGGGGTGACTCATTTAGTCAAAGACTATTCTCACTTGAGACTAACTAAAATACAAACAGCATGATGAGGAACATATCAATAACAAAAATGACATGTGCCAACAATTTACAACAAAAATATTATTCTAAATAAAACAAATCATATTTTAACAAAATGTACAATCTTTTCCAACTGCAAAATATTAAACTAGTATAGAATGATACATTTCCAGGTGCATCTACCAAAATATTTGTAAACTAGTAAATATACATAAAATTTAATAAAATGTAGTAATACTTACATAGATGCCATATCTGATTCTGATGTGGTTATATCAGAGACAGCAGGAATTTGTATCCTATGAATTGTTGGCCCAGGTGTAGAAGTTGTGGCCATGTCTTCTGTGACATTTTTCTGATGTTTTCCTTGCACTGCCATTCAATTCATTACCTAATATAGCAAGGGAAAATAAATGTTTTATTAGACACAATAATATTATATACTTTACAAATAATAATATACATAATATATACTTAACTGTATTGCATTACTTTCATTTACAGCCATCACCATTTACATTATGTATAATTTTTTTTTTATTTAAAAACAAACAAAAAAAAACCAAGTGAATGCTTGCCTCTAAATAAAGTCTTATGGTTGCGATCGAAAATGATGCTCATTAATACCCCTTTCATGGCCTCAAAAATAGCAGCAGTGGTGTATGTACATGCGGTTTTCAGCGATATTGTTGCAGGGCTGTGACATTTTATTTCAAGCTAAATGGAATAATGCCAGTTTATATAAAATATGTTATTTTAAGAGTTTTGATAAAGAGTTAACAATACAGATATAAAATAGCGGTATAAAAACTTGACTGTTCATTGCAAAATTGAGACTCACCATGACACCAGTATCCAGCAAGAATTTGACGACCTCTGGATTATTTTCTAGGCTCAAAGTGGACTTCTTTTTATTCCATCGTTCATGCTGGTCACCAATACATATGCGTGTGCTGACATAATTTGCCCAAACAGCTTTTTTCCCCTCCTCCTTTCAGAATCTAAGTGTTGGTTTCGATCTAGTTGCAGACACGCCATTATTTTTGTAAACACGTGTTTGCGCATGGCTAAAATTCTTAATCTTCGGGAGAGGTCAACACAGAGGTTACATGAATATAGGCGTGGCAAATAGCGAATTTTTGTCTGCAGACAATAATTGAAAATCGCGTATTTTATCACAAAATTTACCGATACTAGCCTGATTTCGGCCTAAGTAACAGCCTGAATCGTAATTTTTCAACTAAATAAGTAAACTCGAAATGAAAAAAGAACAAAATAATTTCATTCGTTTTAACTTAGGTTGTATGCCTTTAATGTAATGGTTACTGTCTATATCACACATGCTGCTTCACAAGATATTATTTCACACATCATCAGTGGCTAAGCCAATAGTACAACGAAATATTAAAATACACTGATAATAATAATAATAATAATAATAATAATAATAATAATAATAATATTAAAGACTGGAGTCCAATTTACCTATAATTAAAGATATTTTAGAAACAACATTAGTAAGAAGATATTTATATTATTGTTATTATTACTATTGAAATAATTGTTTGTATGCATGCAATTTGTATTAATTCAATTCTAATAAAAACCTTTAAAGATCTAAAAGTAAAACTATATGTTAACATCAAACCAATTGTTAATTTTATTTGAAAAACTAAACTGAATTTATGAATGTTCACAATCTTTGTATAAGTGAAATGTCTGGCCTATTTCGGAACATCGTAGAGATCCTGTTATCACTAGAAAACTTATTAAATTAATTTCTTCTATTATTACTTTCGGACATTTATTTTTAGAACACATTTATGTTCATAAATTATAAGCCTACAGTTATATTTGACTGAGCAGATCTGTTCAAAATTTGACAAGTTACCTCAATGTTTACAAATTCTTATGACATAATGGTGTATTCAGTTTCACAGCGCCAACTACAATTGTATTAATGGATATGAAATGTATGCTTATTTAAACTAAACAGTTCAAAGAATAGAAGTCATTTCTGTATGCACATCTTAACATGGGCTGTATTGCTCTAAACACATGAATACAATAAATCACTTTCAATATATATATATATGATTAAGCTGTATTGCTCTGTACACATTAATACAATAAATCACTTTTAATATATGCATGATTAAGCTCAGTATCCACATATTAACAACTGGTTTCAGAATATTTGGAGACTCAAATGATGAGGATGAATTTCTGGGCTTTGTACCAGATGACATCAGACAGTGACTTTTATTTGTATGTCAAAATACTTCCGTTGTCTTTTTGCAAGGTCATTCTGGACTATATCTATATCGGTACATGACCTACAATCAAATTCATGTATTTATTATAAAAATAAATTCAAACTGTCAAGCATTATGGATTTATGAAAATGGACAAAATATAACTTGTCAGTTTATTTATGATATATTCAACTCAACAGAAACTGTATTACTTTAGTTTTATCTTTGTTTTTTCCATCTATCAATCAGTCCAGTTTAGCATGTTTTTTTTTTATTTTTCTGAAAAACAACTCTGACTTAGTGATGTCAAAAATCACCTGTTACAGATGGATTTGACATGCAAAACATATTTCAAATTATTGGAGGGCCACAGAGATAAACACTTTTTGCAGCCTTTAGTAAAAGGGGGAGGGTCAACTTAAAGTGTCTTGAGTGGTCTTATTATCAAGTCTCTAAAGTACTTGTGATCAAAGAAAACAAAATTGTTTTTGAGCTTAATATTTATTAGATTAATTTTGTTATATCAGACTATATATATGGAAAAGTATTTGACAACATAGGATACAGTTCTTTCATGATCCATACAGAATGTGGGATATTCTCATAAAACATAATAGAAACTAAAGTTACCCAAGGGTAAATGAGCTTAGAAAAATTTAATTTTGTTTGTATTTAATTTTCTTTAACTTAAGTACTTTCATGTTTCTCAGATGTTTGATTGCACTGCATAAAGTTGTACAGTATATTCACTGTAATTATAAATTATGAATTTTTAGTATTTATTATTTAAATGGCTATAATGTGTACTTTCAATGTAAAGGAGGACACAAAACATTAGAACTTTTGTATTTATTACAATACAGTAAAGAGGGCCTGGGTGGCTGAGTGGTTTAAACCCATTGCCTTTACGGATCACTGCCATCTCACCTCTGTCCTTTTGGGTTCGTGTCTCGAACAATGCCTATTTGAGTACAGTGTATGTGAGAAAACTTGCCAGTAGCTCCACCTGGATTAGTGGTTTTCCCTGGGATTCCCAGGTTCCTCCTCTAGTTATACTAGCCACCATGTATAGCCTATCATGTGCTGAAAAATGACATTAAGCCTACAACAACAATGATAATAAAGTAGCAGTATATAAGAGTCATTATATTAGTACCAAGCTTTCATGCTAATGAAATTTTTATCAATTAATACTCGTCTTTTATAAACATATCCTTTTATTAATAGATCAAAACAAATATACAAATGAATGATGCCTTACCAGCTGCAGGAATATCTTCATATTATATTGTGACTAAACTTTTGGCTTTACTCATGAAAACCACAGAAATTGGTACACCACAAAAATAATGCTTTAGCAGTATGCTCAAAGTGATACATAAAAACCGCATAAAAATTACAACATTATCTGCATGTCAAGATCTAAAATTACAATTGACTTTAAGAAAAGAAATGGATCTTTGTAAAATCAAACATGTCTCTAAAGGATATAATTGGGAGAGGGTGTGACTAATATCCATGACAATTAAATCCACCAAAAAAAAAATTATTTTTGAGATTCAAGTAAACAGTGTGACCCAACAATAATTCATCAAACAAATTCTCTTGTTCGTTCCCAAACTGATAAATTGTTTTCTGACAAATCCTTCCAATATTGAATAGAGATATTACATATCACATACCAAGAGTCTATTCAACTTGAAAATCATGCAATTAAATAATTAATTATTTAAATAAATGATGGCCCGAACTGAAGATTTAAATCTGTTTTTTCACAACAAAATCTATCAAGATATTTTCAGCATTCATGATAAACTTATTAGGTTCAAGATTTTATTGGTAAAAAATACCTTAAGCAAAAACAAAATGACTTGTTTATTTTCTTACCATATTTGGAGTCTATGTCATCTGGCTTAATTTTATGAGCTGGTACATTGTATATTCTGTAAATAATCAAAGAAACAGACCATTTAATGAAAACTTCAAACAAAACAAACTGAATACAGGTGGAAGCTATTTCACAAGCTGCATTCAAATCTAATTAAAGCAGACACATTCATTCTTCTATGAAAAATTAAAATAACTATAACTGCCCTCAATTCAAGTTATTAGTTTTTGTCAGATCTTTGAATTACCAAGAAAGAATACAAGATATTAATATAAAATGCTCAGATTTAGAATGAATGCAATTGATTTTGTAATTTATATTTTAATTCTTGGGTGTAATATCAACCTCCATTTGATTTCAAATTACACAAAATATCCTCATTTATATCCATTGCAGTTCACAAAGCATTTTCTTCTTCATAAATCATACAGTCAAGGACAAAAAACTTTGCAATATTATGTTTTCTCCATCATGATTATTGGGACATTTAGAATAGCGTCTTTAAAACTTTCTTCAAAGATTGTTTAGACAGAGATTTAAATGAGAAAAGACAATAAGACAATATATATGGTGAAAGCTAGACAAAAGAGTGAATAAGTTGATTTACAAGTTATTTCATGTGGCCTGCTAAGCTATATGAATTTGATTTCATTTTGAAAGGGTATGTCTAGGTACATGAAAATGTTGGTGTAGATACACTACAACATTAGGTACATGAAAATGTTGGTGTAGATACACTACAACATATTTTTCTTTAACCACATACATACCTCTTAATTAATATTGCAAAGTACAGATATTTGTAAACATATATTTAAAGTAGTATCTGAATATATATTTCCAATCATCAAACATACTGTCAGTTGGATGTACTTTTAAATAATTAGATTGAAGTATTGATAATTAGCACTGACAGCTTAGGACTAACATACTAAATATATGGAAAAATGGGAACCAGTCTATAACTGGCTAAAAAATAAAATAGAGTGTATATGGGTATGGCTGACTATGATAGGTTGAAAATAAAAGTAAAACCGTAGTAACATGAACCTAACAGCTTATCCTACTGAAAATGAAAGTAAAACCGTAGTAATATGAACCTAACAGCTTATCCTACTGAAAATGAAAGTAAAACCGTAGTAATATGAACCTAACAGCTTATCCTACTGAAAAAGAAAACAATAAAGACAATGTTTTTATTTAAATTTCAGATCTTCTACAGATTTAATTTTAGAACACTAATTACCAAAATTAACACCTAAATACTAAGGTGTGGAATTGAAATCATGTTTCAAACACATGTAGAACAAAATGTGATGTGGCTTGTATGGTTTTCTTGATAGAAAAGCTTGCATCAAGGATGGGTTTATACTGACAAATATGGGCTTGAAGTTGAGCATTTAGGAATAATAGTTATTAAATTGTAACTATCATGGCATTTTTTAAAGGTTCAATGTACCATGAGTCCTAAAGAGTACATCACACTTTAAAATGATAAAGTAATTGAATAAAATTACATTCTACTAGTAACTACAATACATTATTCAAAATGGAACTTACTCAGTAGGATTTCCTTTCAGGCATTTCTGCAGCAGTCCATTCAAATGCAGACCAACAGATACAAAAGCTAACTCACTGTCTGCCTGGAATTAAAATATAATCAATACACTGTCTAGTATCTCATTTTCTGCATGTTAAAAATAGCAAATTAACTTCTGGTTAGAATGGTATGTGGTATACCACTTCCATAATAGTAACATGTAAATGTGAGAGTTAAATAAACATAAAAACTATTGTGATGTACTTCCAAAAGCTATGATATTGTGCATGCAAGGGATTAGAAACGTTTTGTGTAAAATTATTTAAGCAAATGCAGTATGGTTCTTCTTACACAATACACAAATCAAGTGACACAGAGGTGTATTTGGGCAGTTTTTAACCAAACTTTAAAACTACAAAAAAACATTCTGCACATCAGATATTTTCCAAATTTTAAACTAATGAACAAGAACTGATAGTAATTATATCAATCATATTCAATAATATTTATTAACAAAAAATGCCTCAAGTTTAAACTAATATTTTATCAAAAAAGACCAGCTTTCAGTATTTGAATCAATTGTAGCTTATGCCAAGTTTAAACAGAACTTAAACGTTTGTTACAAAGAAACGGCAAGGATGATCCCTTAAGAACTTTCAAATATGAGACAAACATGTGTGATTATTTAAATTAAAATAATCTCATCTTAAAATATGCTGCATAAAAAAGCATTAGGAGAAGAATAATGAAACATTCCTGGCCAGACACACACAGATCACACACAGATCAAAGCTTAGAAGTTTACACAAATTAATAGCTTTAACAATGAAGCGAATTGGTGCATTTTATCCATAGTGATAATAGGTTACAATGTTCCCAAGTTTATACTCAAAATTTTCTGATGTACTGAGAGATGGTTTCACAACCCTCTGCACTTTCATCCACTCCTTTATTTTCAACCCTTTAAATCTGTGAGTTTTCTTTTGTATATGTTATCTCCCAGGGGCAATGTGATATCAATCAGGAGTTTCCAATCCTCACATTATCAAGTCCTTGATAATGCCAAGCAAATACACACCATATGCTGTCTGTTGTGATGGCTAATTCATCTTTACAAAGAGATCAATAAATATCTACCACGCAGGTTAGGATCTGCGGGTTTTCATATGAGGGCTTGACTACCCTTGATGCAAGCACCATGCCACATTTCCATCTCTTCTTGCTTTGACATCCAGCCAAAAGATCAATGTCCATCTCTGTTGTGCATGTCAGCTTGTTTATGTGCACCATATTTTCGAAATGCTATATTATGCTTACCACTTTGACAACCTATTTTCTAAATGCTATATTAAGCTTATTACTTTTACAACCTTTTCTCCAAATGCTATATTAAACTAATATTACTTTTACAACCTATTCTCCAAATGCACAATTAAACTAATATTACTTTTACAACCTATTCTCTAAATGCACAATTAAACTAATATTACTTTTACAATCTATTCTCTAAATGCTATATTAAACTAATATTACTTTTACAACCTATTCTCCAAATGCACAATTAAACTAATATTACTTTTACAACCTATTTTCTAAATGCTATATTAAACTAATATTACTTTTACAACCTATTCTCCAAATGCACAATTAAACTAATATTACTTTTACAATCTATTCTCTAAATGCTATATTAAACTAATATTACTTTTACAACCTATTCTCCAAATGCTATATTAAACTAATATTACTTTTACAATCTATTCTCTAAATGCTATATTAAACTAATATTACTTTTACAACCTATTCTCCAAATGCTATATTAAACTAATATTACTTTTACAATCTATTCTCTAAATGCTATATTAAACTAATATTACTTTTACAATCTATTCTCCAAATGCTATATTAAACTAATATTACTTTTACAACCTATTCTCCAAATGCTATATTAAACTAATATTACTTTTACAATCTATTCTCTAAATGCTATATTAAACTAATATTACTTTTACAACCTATTCTCCAAATGCTATATTAAACTAATATTACTTTTACAATCTATTCTCTAAATGCTATATTAAACTAATATTACTTTTACAATCTATTCTCTAAATGCTATATTAAACTAATATTACTTTTACAATCTATTCTCCAAATGCTATATTAAACTAATATTACTTTTACAACCTATTCTCTAAATGCTATATTAAACTAATATTACTTTTACAATCTATTCTCTAAATGCTATATTAAACTAATATTACTTTTACAACCTATTCTCTAAATGCTATATTAAACTAATATTACTTTTACAATCTATTCTCCAAATGCTATATTAAACTAATATTACTTTTACAACCTATTCTCTAAATGCTATATTAAACTAATATTACTTTTACAACCTATTCTCCAAATGCTATATTAAACTAATATTACTTTTACAATCTATTCTCTAAATGCTATATTAAACTAATATTACTTTTACAATCTATTCTCTAAATGCTATATTAAACTAATATTACTTTTACAATCTATTCTCTAAATGCTATATTAAACTAATATTACTTTTATAACCTATTCTCTAAATGCTATATTAAACTAATATTACTTTTACAATCTATTCTCTAAATGCTATATTAAACTAATATTACTTTTACAATCTATTCTCTAAATGCTATATTAAACTAATATTACTTTTACAATCTATTCTCTAAATGCTATATTAAACTAATATTACTTTTACAACCTTTTCTCCAAATGCACAATTAAACTAATATTACTTTTACAATCTATTCTCTAAATGCTATATTAAACTAATATTACTTTTACAACCTATTCTCCAAATGCTATATTAAACTAATATTACTTTTACAATCTATTCTCTAAATGCTATATTAAACTAATATTACTTTTACAACCTATTCTCTAAATGCTATATTAAACTAATATTACTTTTACAATCTATTCTCTAAATGCTATATTAAACTAATATTACTTTTACAACCTTTTCTCCAAATGCACAATTAAACTAATATTACTTTTACAATCTATTCTCTAAATGCTATATTAAACTAATATTACTTTTACAATCTATTCTCTAAATGCTATATTAAACTAATATTACTTTTACAACCTATTCTCTAAATGCTATATTAAACTAATATTACTTTTACAACCTATTCTCCAAATGCTATATTAAACTAATATTACTTTTACAATCTATTCTCTAAATGCTATATTAAACTAATATTACTTTTACAACCTATTCTCCAAATGCTATATTAAACTAATATTACTTTTACAATCTATTCTCTAAATGCTATATTAAACTAATATTACTTTTACAACCTATTCTCTAAATGCTATATTAAACTAATATTACTTTTACAATCTATTCTCCAAATGCTATATTAAACTAATATTACTTTTACAATCTATTCTCTAAATGCTATATTAAACTAATATTACTTTTACAATCTATTCTCCAAATGCTATATTAAACTAATATTACTTTTACAACCTATTCTCCAAATGCTATATTAAACTAATATTACTTTTACAATCTATTCTCTAAATGCTATATTAAACTAATATTACTTTTACAACCTATTCTCCAAATGCTATATTAAACTAATATTACTTTTACAATCTATTCTCTAAATGCTATATTAAACTAATATTACTTTTACAATCTATTCTCTAAATGCTATATTAAACTAATATTACTTTTACAACCTTTTCTCCAAATGCACAATTAAACTAATATTACTTTTACAATCTATTCTCTAAATGCTATATTAAACTAATATTACTTTTACAACCTATTCTCCAAATGCTATATTAAACTAATATTACTTTTACAATCTATTCTCTAAATGCTATATTAAACTAATATTACTTTTACAACCTATTCTCCAAATGCTATATTAAACTAATATTACTTTTACAATCTATTCTCTAAATGCTATATTAAACTAATATTACTTTTACAACCTTTTCTCCAAATGCACAATTAAACTAATATTACTTTTACAATCTATTCTCTAAATGCTATATTAAACTAATATTACTTTTACAACCTATTCTCCAAATGCTATATTAAACTAATATTACTTTTACAATCTATTCTCTAAATGCTATATTAAACTAATATTACTTTTACAATCTATTCTCTAAATGCTATATTAAACTAATATTACTTTTACAACCTATTCTCCAAATGCTATATTAAACTAATATTACTTTTACAATCTATTCTCTAAATGCTATATTAAACTAATATTACTTTTACAACCTATTCTCCAAATGCTATATTAAACTAATATTACTTTTACAATCTATTCTCCAAATGCTATATTAAACTAATATTACTTTTACAATCTATTCTCTAAATGCTATATTAAACTAATATTACTTTTACAACCTTTTCTCCAAATGCACAATTAAACTAATATTACTTTTACAATCTATTCTCTAAATGCTATATTAAACTAATATTACTTTTACAATCTATTCTCTAAATGCTATATTAAACTAATATTACTTTTACAACCTTTTCTCCAAATGCACAATTAAACTAATATTACTTTTACAATCTATTCTCTAAATGCTATATTAAACTAATATTACTTTTACAACCTATTCTCCAAATGCTATATTAAACTAATATTACTTTTACAATCTATTCTCTAAATGCTATATTAAACTAATATTACTTTTACAACCTATTCTCCAAATGCTATATTAAACTAATATTACTTTTACAATCTATTCTCTAAATGCTATATTAAACTAATATTACTTTTACAACCTATTCTCTAAATGCTATATTAAACTAATATTACTTTTACAATCTATTCTCCAAATGCTATATTAAACTAATATTACTTTTACAATCTATTCTCTAAATGCTATATTAAACTAATATTACTTTTACAATCTATTCTCTAAATGCTATATTAAACTAATATTACTTTTACAACCTATTCTCTAAATGCTATATTAAACTAATATTACTTTTACAATCTATTCTCCAAATGCTATATTAAACTAATATTACTTTTACAATCTATTCTCTAAATGCTATATTAAACTAATATTACTTTTACAATCTATTCTCTAAATGCTATATTAAACTAATATTACTTTTACAACCTATTCTCCAAATGCTATATTAAACTAATATTACTTTTACAATCTATTCTCTAAATGCTATATTAAACTAATATTACTTTTACAATCTATTCTCTAAATGCTATATTAAACTAATATTACTTTTACAATCTATTCTCTAAATGCTATATTAAACTAATATTACTTTTACAATCTATTCTCTAAATGCTATATTAAACTAATATTACTTTTACAATCTATTCTCTAAATGCTATATTAAACTAATATTACTTTTACAACCTATTCTCTAAATGCTATATTAAACTAATATTACTTTTACAACCTATTCTCTAAATGCTATATTAAACTAATATTACTTTTACAATCTATTCTCTAAATGCTATATTAAACTAATATTACTTTTACAATCTATTCTCTAAATGCTATATTAAACTAATATTACTTTTACAATCTATTCTCCAAATGCTATATTAAACTAATATTACTTTTACAATCTATTCTCCAAATGCTATATTAAACTAATATTACTTTTACAATCTATTCTCCAAATGCTATATTAAACTAATATTACTTTTACAATCTATTCTCTAAATGCTATATTAAACTAATATTACTTTTACAATCTATTCTCTAAATGCTATATTAAACTAATATTACTTTTACAACCTATTCTCCAAATGCTATATTAAACTAATATTACTTTTACAACCTATTCTCCAAATGCTATATTAAACTAATATTACTTTTACAATCTATTCTCTAAATGCTATATTAAACTAATATTACTTTTACAATCTATTCTCCAAATGCTATATTAAACTAATATTACTTTTACAATCTATTCTCTAAATGCTATATTAAACTAATATTACTTTTACAATCTATTCTCTAAATGCTATATTAAACTAATATTACTTTTACAATCTATTCTCTAAATGCTATATTAAACTAATATTACTTTTACAATCTATTCTCTAAATGCTATATTAAACTAATATTACTTTTACAATCTATTCTCTAAATGCTATATTAAACTAATATTACTTTTACAACCTATTCTCCAAATGCTATATTAAACTAATATTACTTTTACAATCTATTCTCTAAATGCTATATTAAACTAATATTACTTTTACAACCTATTCTCCAAATGCTATATTAAACTAATATTACTTTTATAACCTATTCTCTAAATGCTATATTAAACTAATATTACTTTTACAATCTATTCTCCAAATGCTATATTAAACTAATATTACTTTTATAACCTATTCTCTAAATGCTATATTAAACTAATATTACTTTTACAACCTATTCTCTAAATGCTATTTTTAGCAGCTTTATGCCCTTTAAATACTGAGGACCTTCCCTGAACAACCTGAAAAATCATCGATCTCGCAATGGGGATATATAGAGGATTAGAACAGCAAGTGCAAAACTGAATCACAGGTCTGGGGAGAACAATGTAGATCCAGGATGCAAAATACCTGTAGCTGGGATTAAAATTGAAAAATTATTTATATCACAATATAAATTTCTGAAATACTGAAACATAAATCTCTAAATGAATTGAAGACTGTAATTTATAATGCTACATTAAATACATAATCACACAACCTTCCAGACAGCAATCAGCAGACCCTGAGGAAGTGAATACAAATCCACCATGTCATCTGCACCAATTGGGGCTGCTGACCTCTTGTAATCCTCCCACTTCAGATCAAAGGACATCAACAAGGACCTCTGATATGGGCTAGCAAAAGAGGAAAAGAAAAAACACTCAAATACAACAGGTAATATTGCTAAATCTGCATCTTATGCTTCAGAGGTATTGCATCTATATTCAATATAAATTTTATTTCCATTCCAATGATTTTTTTAAATTTATTTCAGCAAGCGTGTCATCATTTTTGTTTTTTCATTTTTTGAACCACTTCTACCTTTATTTTGGGCAAGCTTACCTGCTCTATGCTCTTTAAATACTGGGAAACACATGACCTTCCATGAAGAACCTGGAAAAACATGGATCTTGCAACGAGAATATATACAGGATTGGAACAGCAGAACACTTTTACTAAACCAAATTTTGAGCACACATAGCTCCCAGTTTTGCATTTACTGCTTCATCAATATTCTTTCACCAATGATCAATCAAACCAGTGATTAATCAAACCAGTTTGTACTGTCTCATAAGAATGATGTGATGTCTCATAATGGTATGTCTCACAAGAATGATGGGATGTCTCATAAAAATGATGGGATGTCTCACAATGGTATGTCTCACAAGAATGATGAGATGTCTCACAAGAATAATGGGATGCCTCACAAGAATGATGGAATGTCTCACAAGAATGATGGGATGTATCACAAGAATGATGGGATGTGAGCCTGACTGACATTATTTTGTAAAAAAAAATCATAAAACTAATTAAAACCATAGAATTATGTTGACAATAGGCAGAACACATACAGATATATATCAATACTCGATTTGTCCTTGGAATTAAGAAGGGGGGGTAACTCCAGCTTTCTCTAATTGTCTGCATAAGTATTTATGCCTATAAACATATTAAATATTTATATCAGTTTTTCAACTATGTAAAATATTAACAGTTTAAAGAATTTCACTGTCAAGACATGAAAACCAGAATCCTTTGAATCCGATATACAATGTGACCCCACTATAGCACACTCTATTCAGTTATAATATGGTTGTGGCATTACTCCCAAAATTCACTTGTACTTGTCTTGTACATACAAAAAAAATTCTTTCTTAAAACTACAAAAAAACAAAAAGTTTATTTTTATTGTGTGGAAGAAATTGCACGTAAATAAAAAAATAATACAAGACATTCATGGTGTGGCTATTAAAATTTTATATATATTTTTCTCATACAAGAAAAAATAGTTTGTTCTTCTTAAAAGTATGAAAAGTAACGTGTAAAAAGTTTATTTTGGGATCACATCAGGCCTTGACAAAGTCAGAAACTGCAACATTTTTTCTTTATTGGCAGAAAATATATCATCTGGCAATTTTATTTAATTGGCGACATTGTTGGCTGTTTAAACTTGTATATACAACCATTGGTTTGGAATGGAGAAATTCAGAGGCCTGATGAGAGGAAGCCACAAACTTGATATAAAATGCACTGAAATTTATCTATTGTTACAAAAACAATTTAATTGTCCTTATTGACAAAACAATCCAACAGTGCTTTGTAATATCATAATCCACTTAATATGTTGACATCAACCATAAGTACTGTATGTTGTGAGATTCCACTTTTTTGTTGTTGACATTTCTGGTAGCAGAGATCAACCAGATTAGGCATTATCTTGTAATGTATCTTTCATTTTCGGCTGTTTGCTAGTAATTAATAAATTTACATAGACTGATATTTTTATGTGGATCTTCTTTTCACCTAGAATTAAATCCTTCAGAACCCTCACATTTTCTGTAGTTATTCATGTCATCAGACTTGAATACCTGCATCTCTACCATCTGTTGACCCTTTGTTAAATTTCTGTTGCAAGCATGGAAGGCAGCATCACTCTGCTACCACAAATGTAAAAAAAAAAAGAAGCCAACAAATCTTGTTGGACTATTTAATAAGCACGGAGGAACAGTAACTACAATCAACTAAATGATAGCCAATTCCTTTCAAAATTGTACCCGGATAAAATAGTTTGCTGAAATTTAAAAGAAAACTGGTTATCTTCGAAGCACCAATTGTTATAAAAACTTTTCATTCATGCAATACAATTTTTTTTTTTATATTGCTGCCACAGCTGTTCTTAATGGTGACTTCAATAATGCATGCACCCTTCAAAGAAAGCTGACTACAGTCTTCAATAAAAACAAAAAACTTTTCTTCATGGGAAGTAGGTTTCAAACTTAAATAAAAATAATGGAATCTGATAGAGTTTTCCTTTGTCTAGTGCTTACAAATGCTATTAGGGGCCCCGAGTGGCCGAGTGGTCTAAAGCGCTGTCCGTTACGGATCACTGCCAACTCACCTCTGTCTGCATGGGTTCGAGTCTAAGATTCGGCTAATGTAGTTATGTGAGAAAGCTTGCCAGTAGCTTCTCGTGGATCGATGGTTCTTTCCGGGGGTTTTCCGGGTTCTTCCTCCACCATTAATACTGGCCGTCATGTATAGCCTATATTGTGCTTAAAAATGGCATTAAACCATAAAAAACAAAAGAATTACTTGTATCATGGATTCAATGTATGTGATGAGATTCATGGGTGAGTACACAGTGTTGATACTCTATTCATGCTATACATTAGATCTGTATATATAAACAGTATACATGTATATGTACCAATCCATGGTTGTCTAAACCAAGTAAAATATTTATATATTCCTTCTCAGATGTGTTTTCACTATGGGTGTATTTCTCATTTAATATACATAGATTTAAAATAGTAACTGTGCCAATGAAGCACATATTTTACTGCCCACATTACACACACACACACACACACACACACACACACACACACACAAACACACACACATGCAAATTTTTGGGAATACATGTATCATTTTCTTAAGAAAACTGACCTGATTCATGGGTGAATACACAGTGTTGATACCCTATTCATGCTATACATTAGATCTGTATATATAAACAGTATACATGTATATGTACCAATCCATGGTTGTCTAAACCAAGTAAAATATTTATATATTCCTTCTCAGATGTGTTTTCACTATGGGTGTATTTCTCATTTAATATACATAGATTTAAAATAGTAACTGTGCCAATGAAGCACATATTTTACTGCCCACATTACACACACACACACACACACACACACACACACACACACACAAACACACACACATGCAAATTTTTGGGAATACATGTATCATTTTCTTAAGAAAACTGACCTGATTCATGGGTGAATACACAGTGTTGATACCCTATTCATGCTATACATTAGATCTGTATATATAAACAGTATATATGTATATGTACCAATCCATGGTTGTCTAAACCAAGTAAAATATTTATATATTCCTTCTCAGATGTGTTTTCACTATGGGTGTATTTCTCATTTAATATACATAGATTTAAAATAGTAACTGTGCCAATGAAGCACATATTTTACTGCCCACATTACACACACACACACACACACACACACGCAAATTTTTGGGAATACATGTATCATTTTCTTAAGCTAACTGACCTGGTTGCTTATAACACAGTTTGGTCTATTAACATGGTAGGGCTCTATGACTTCCAACTACTGTTGTTATAGCAGGGTCACACTGTACTTATACTTTCATTTCTAACAAAATGTTTGGTATCCGAAAGAAAGTTTTATCTGACATATATTCAATATCCAGTAGAGGTGAATCAAGGCCTTAACCAATATCTAAGCCATTACTACAGAGGAAATCATTGAAAAAATGTAATGTCTATTTCTGTGTAACTGATGAGTGTTTAAAAAAAACGTTATGGCAGTTAATTGCCTTGAACGAAAATGTTTAAGTCATCTTTGCAATATATTACTTAGCAGTTTGTGATTAGTGGCAAACATATGTTTGTCGTCAGAAATATATCCTGGTTGGAAAATAAATCTGAACTCCAACCACCTCCCAATGACGAAATGGTTGGTCCTTGAGGACACTTTCATCACCTTAAAAACAATGCACTTAACTTTCAAGAGTGGCAAGTTGTGATCTAGTTAAGACAGTAGTCCACTCAATGGATTTTCAAGACAAAAACTCAGTGTACTTTTTATTTGATATCTAGGTCTGGGTGTATTGTATGTTTTTATGCACATGAGTATGTGGGTTTGAGATGATATTTGACAATGATAAGTCTACCAACAAATTATTTTGTTTAAAACTGTATTAAATGCTTCAAGGAAAACAGATATTAAAGTTTATTTTTAAATTTAAATTTATAGTCATTATCTTGACCTAGGGTCTAAAACATACAACCTGCTGGACACATGCAGCTCATGGAGTTCTTTTCTGCAACCCACATTGGCAATTCAAATTTCTAAAATAATCATGCATAATTGTTTTCTTCACAGTCAGCAATCTTTGAAAGAAATATGTCAATGATACATTGTTTAAATAATTTTCAAGATTTTAAATGGCTACCTTTTATATCTTTTTATGAGTGGCTTTTCTTGGAACAAAAAGGTTTCAGTGATGTGGCCTTCATGCTAATATACTAGACCTATACTGGACCTTATGGTGATTTGAGTCTGAGACCCCTGATCTAGAGGCTTCAATGAGATTTGTTTTTGGTCTCACCTGAATGACATCACTTCTTGGGTAACAAGCACTGACCCTCTTGAGACCATAAAACACATGATTTGAGTGCCAAAGGAAGAAAACAACGTTATCTTGATGGTTGGTTTGCATGTTCTATATTAAAACAAGCTACTGAATCATACATTGATTCATATTTGCATTGATCATCCAAGCTTACATAAGACTTCACTTTCGGGATTTAGAAGAATCAACAAACAACATTGGTGTCCCACTGGATCCCCCAAATGAACCCCTCATATGGGGATAATATTTTCGATAAACATGACAATGGATAATTAGTCAGTGGCTGATGCATTTTTTGATTGGTCATCTGACCTTTTATGATTTCCAAAACTTGCAAATAAGTTCTTACCTATTAGAATATGGCCTACCATCTGACATAAAGAACAAGGGATTGCATGAGAATATTTTGACCTTGCGGATCTCCTTCAGTGGTAGAACTTGAAGATCATACCACCTGACAGATAGACACATACAGTGGTAAAATATGTCTCTGCTGTACAGGGGGTTCTCCTTTCCTTGTCGATCCACCAGGGACAGTTGAAATGAGATACCAGCTGACCTAATAAAATAAGTGTTACAGTGGTTACATAAAAACACAAAGAACAAACACATCAATCTATTGTGAAATATTTTCTTCAATGCACAATTATCACTCTAGAATATAAGTCAATGCTATTACATATCTTCACTCTTCCAAGCTTTGTCACTAGGTAATTAATGTGGGAATATTGTGGGGTTTTTTTCTCCAAGTTATGACCCAAGGGCATGTCCTCTACTCTACATTCATGATCCAGCACCTGTGTTGCACAAGTGCATTTGACTCAAATCAAATGTATATCTGGGTATATGGTGAGAGTCTTAACAGTTTTCAGGTGGGGATCTAAACAGTATCTTAGGTCTTTGACACTGTATCATCCCTGCACTTCTGACCTATGCCACTAAGGACATAGCCTGACCCAGTGGCTGATGTTACAGTACTGTAAATGTGTATTTGTATCTTCATGTCTAAACTAGTGCATATGGCTATAAAGTGAAGATCGTAACTTACAAAGTTATGAGTTAACTCTATCACTCCAGAGACATGGCCCAAGATCTGTATTGTAAATGTGTCTCATTTAAATTTTTTATTCATGTCCTTCAAATCTATATATGGTCATAGAGAGAGAATCACAAGTATCGATAATATGACCCAATGGCATGTTTCCATGGCCCTTTGTCTATATTATGCACATGTTTTCTTTCATCTCCTTATGTCCTTCAAACCTTTATACAGTTATCAGATAGAGATCTCAAATGTTTCCAAGTCATGATCCAGGGAAAATTCCCCTGCCCCTGGGACATGCCCCACAATCCAAACTGGACAAATGTCAAGAGTTTATCTCATGTCCCTTAAAACAATATGTGGCTATAACATGGGCAGCTCAACAGCTTCTAACTTTTATCACAGCTACAACACTCCTCCTCATCTGTGGCAAGACTCAAGTGTAGAATCCAAAACCCAATTTAATTTGTAATAGCCCTGGCCTCAATCATGAGACATCTAAAAGTATCTAACAAATTTGTTAAGAGTTCATATAAAACACCTCACTGACCTCCACAGCCCTCACACACACCTCCAAGTTCAAATACAAACATGTGACTTGACAGAAGTACAGATGGGAATGGTAACATAAGCTCTGTGCTTTTTCCAGAAAACATTGGGAAGACAAAAGATATTTTCCTCTATGCATTACCAATCTCTCTCTCTCTCTCTCTCTCTCTCTCTCTCTCTCTCTCTCTCTCTCTCTCTCACACACACACACACAGATCTGCCATAGTATTATATGACAGCAGATCCGAATATGTCCATTCTGCAATTGAGCTTGATTTATGAGTGAGTAAATAAAACTGAAACCTTAAAAATGAAAGAAATATTGCTATGCTTACTTAATGGCTTTTTCTACATTTTTTGGAATGCTTGAGTATGGATTCACTTTCCCAAGAAGTTTGAATGCTCTTTTATTCCTTTCTTCTTCACATCTGTAATATTGATAGGCACTGTTGATCATCTCATAGTATAACATGTTAAATTAACTGTAACTTGTAAAGACTGCATAGCAAGAAAACATTATATTTGCCTTGACTACAGATGTCACACAAACTTTTAGTTCATATATTCTAGAATGCCTTTTACAACCTGTGTAACAAAACTGTATTGTTACTATAACTCACTGGTGCATAGTGTTAAATCTAACAAGTTATGGCTTGTTAAAATTTGTATCTTCCAGTAATAATAGAAACATCTTACAAAATACCACATCTGGTTGAGTTTCAACAGATCTGGTTCCTCAGACATAGTACATGGTTTCCTATGTATGCTGGAGAATTATTTTTCTTAGATAATTGAAGGAGTAAATGATGAGTGACCAAGTAAATACTTAAGTGTATAAACAAGAAAATGGATTTTAAATATAATTTTGGTATTAATCATTTGTAGGTATCTCCCATGTTATGAATAATTAAACAGAATTATAAAAAACAAAAAACTTTTAAATTATGATGCAACATGCCGTCTTCTTTGAATTTCACTCTCCATATTTAACCTCATATGGACACAAGGTAAGATCTATTGTGTCTGCATTGATGTGCTTTATGGCCTGGATGCAAAATTGTGTGACCTTTGTTGTCTAAAATATAAACGTTTCCTTCCTTGTAACAAAACTAAAATACTATAAGCTGAAACATTTCCAACAATTTTAAGACTGGACTTACAAGAAAACTCCACTATAACAAAACTGCAGGACTCCACAAAGAGCCATAATGTTATGAAAAATACTATGCAATAATGAGATATATCGCTGAAAAAAAGAAGTGTCCCAGAATATCTTCAAGGCTACAAAAGATCAGGTGGTGCCCAGGTTAATCATCTACGCCATATATTTTTAGGCCATGTTTATGCTCTTGCTAATGAAATATGGGTGAGATGGCCAGATTTACACTCTAGGTTGTGAATGATGGGCAGGATGGCCAAGTTTATCTTATAGGCTATGACAGATGGATTGGTGGCCAGATGTATGATCTAAGTGATGAAAGATGGTGGGATGGCCAGGTTTATCATCAAAGCTATGAAAGATGGGTGGGGTGACAATGTTTATCCTTTGTGACATTAAGTATGTTTGAGGTAGCCAGTTCTATCCTGAGCTCTTGGCTTTGAGAGATGGGTGTGCTGGCCAAGTTTATCATCCAGGCTATAAAAGATGTGTGAGATGGCCAGGATTATTAGTTTGGATGTGAAAGATGGTTGTGTGGCCAGACAAATCCTCTAAGCTATGAAAGATATGTGGGGTGGCCAGGTTTATCCTCTAGTCTATGAAAGATGAGAGGTGGCCAGGTTTATCATCCAAGCTATGAAAGATGCATGGGGTGGCCAGGTGCATCCTCTAGGTCACAAATGATGAGTGGGTTGGTCAAGTTTATCATCTAGAAAGATGGGTGGTGTTAGGATTGCTGCTATACTCTTGAGTTTCAGTGACATAGCTAACAAATCAAACTGATGCAAATTTAATACAAAATAGTATGAATATTAACATTGTATGAATTATTTACTTTTCTGCTGATAACCTTGCAATGGTACATAAATGTATAAGAAAATTACAAAACCTGAATTGCATGACTAAGTAAAGTACTTGTGTACTCAAGAACTATTCTCATTACATCCATAACACTATATCCATAACAATTCCATAACACTATATCCATAACAATTCCATAACACTATATCCATAACAATTCCATAACACTATATCCATAACAATTCCATATCACTATATCCATAACAATTCCATAACACTATATCCATAACAATTCCATAACAATTCCATAACACTATATCCATAACAATTCCATAACACTATATCCATAACAATTCCATAACACTATATCCATAACAATTCCATAACACTATATCCATAACAATTCCATAATACTATATCCATAACAATTCCATAACACTATATCCATAACAATTCCATAACACTATATCCATAACAATTCCATAACACTATATCCATAACAATTCCATATCACTATATCCATAACATTTCCATAACACTATATCCATAACAATTCCATAACACTATATCCATAACTATTCCATAACACTATATCCATAACAATTCCATAACACTATATCCATAACAATTCCATTACAAATGTGCATAAGGAATACTTTTTAATCATCCCAGCCAAGATCATGATGTGTCCAAATTCAAAACAAAAAACATTAATCTAAAAATAACCTGAGGAAAGATGAAGCACATTTCAGTATGTGTGTTTATAGATGTCAAAGTCACTAAGTGATGTCTGTTTACATTTCAAACTTAAAGAGGAGGGGGGGCTAGGTTTCATTCAAATCTGTAAACCTAACTGAATGCTAATAAACTTATGAAACACTGTAATATGCATACACAGACAAAAGTATGAAACATTATATACAGGGACAAAAGTATGAAACACTACATATAGAGAAAAGTATGAAACTGCATACAAAAAAGTTTTTTACACTACATACATAAAAAATATGTAATACTATATACACAGACAAAAGTATGAAACAATACATACATGGACAAAATATGAAACACTACATTCATAGACAAAATTATGAAACACTATACACACAGACAAACATATGAAACACAACATACATTGGGAAAATATCTCATACCACTAATATAGTGATAGTCATTGAGGATAAGTTTATTGTTTTCCAAAGAAATTTATTGATTTTCATCCTGTAGTAACTGATCATGCGACAGCTTGCTAACAAATACAAAGCTATATGTATATAATAGCATAATTTGTTTTGTGATTTTTTTTTTTACAATGCAATGCCTAGTTGCAATATTTGTTAACTTAACTCAAAAGATTTTGAATTAGTTAATTAGGTCGATAAGTTATTTAATTTGTCAATTCAGGTGATAATTTATTGCAGCCAAAGAATAGTTTTGGTGCATGAGTATGTATGTGACTTGATGCGCAATCATCAATTGGTTATTATTGGCCCTGGATTGAACAGCAGCTGTTACACAAAACAAAACTTTGAAGACTAAAACACAAAAAATGGTTAGCATTGTTGACAGCTAAATACAATAATTGTCAGCCTTTTAAGAATCAATATCTTTATTAAAAAAACAAGGTAAGAAACAAAGTGCAGTGACTGCAATTAACATAACTGAAATGACCATTCATAACTCAAATATTGTTTAATATTTTTTCACTTAAAGAAAGCGTATTTAGATGATACTGCACATTTCACAAGATCGTCAAGACAAACTATCATTTACTTGGGCAAAGAGACAATCATGAGAAATTGGTAAAGAGGTTGTAAAGATTTGGAAGTCACATAAAAAAATTGGATATTTCTGAAACCATATTAAAAGATTTGCATGCAACAGCGAGGTTTCCATGTAATAATATATAAGAATTGTTCCCATCAAAGCATAAGCAATCACCTATACAGGGATGTGAATTAAAGAGAAACCATCAATCCAATTATTCAAATTCAATACTGACACTCAACTTTGTGCCAAACGAATATAAGTTTCTTCAACAAAATGTTGACTAGAAGACAACAAAACCAAAATTAAAGAATCATGGTAATTTACATACAGTTCTAGTGATGAATATAGTTTCAATATATCTTCTCTTTTTTTATCCTTTTTTTATTCTAACATATTCTACATACAGTGTAATGTATTCCATGATCTGAATCAGCTAAGAAATGACTTACCATTAACACTCACTTATAAGTCAAGTTCAATTGCAAGCTGCACAGAATGAAATCTGCCACTACATAATACACATGCAGATCTGGGTCTATGCAGTTTGTTAGAAGTTATCAAATAAGATAGGCTTTGATCTGCTGAAATATAATGTGATGGCAGATCAGAGTCTATGTTGTTTGTATTTGTACTTGACTTATAAATGAGTATGTATGGTGTTTACTGAATATTACAACAGCTTTACCATACTAAATGCTCAGAACAAGGATCAATGTTAGCCATGTTTGTTTCCCAATCTTGAATGAATAATTATGTACAAATTTTCTGAATGATTCAGACAAATAAAATATTTAGCTATTAGTACCCACTTTTTAAGACACATTTTTTTCCAGTGGGATGCTGGCAATCTCTCTCCACTAGCTTCCTGCTGCTGCTGTTGCCTGGAAACTGTTGGTATGGCAGCAAATCTCTCACATATCTTGTTCCACAGAAAACTAAAAGAAAGTTATCTATACAGCTTGAAAACTGTGTAAAAATGTAAATTTCACTTCTGTAGTAATTCTGCAAAACTAACCCCATATAAAATAATGCATCTCCTAAGTTTGAATAGTTTGCTCATCCAAACAATTTTGACAATGTAAATGAGATTGTTTTGATGAGAATGTTCTTTATTTGAAAAGGAGATTAAGAATTTATGTTTACATACACAATAACTTAATTAAGAACGTGAGATAGTTGGTGCACACAGATTTTTATTTTCTTCTCTATTCAGTCATGATAAAGCAAATGCATTCATAAAATAGACTATATTTTTGTAAATTAATTCATGTTTTAAATATCAAAGAACATCTCAGCCTATATTGTAATTATATGTGTATATTTATGTCCATGTTCACCAATCGAAGCATTCTAAAACTGTCAAATAATTCTCAGCCTATATTGTAATTATATGTGTATATTTATGTCCATGTTCACCAATCGAAGCATTCTAAAACTGTCAAATAATTATGAGTTCTAACAAATCTTATTTGTCAAATTTGCCTTAAAATGTTGTGTGAAGACTAATTTACACAACCATCTTTGCTGTTGATGTTATTAGTAAAGAATACTTGCCAAGATTACTAGTATCAAATGTGTGTCAAGATTACTGTCTTATTAATGTTATTTGTCAAAAATACTTGTCAAGATTACTAGTATCAAATGTTTGTCAAGATTACTGTCTTATCAATGTTATTTGTCAAAAATACTTGCCAAGCTTACTTGTATCAAATGTTTGTCAAGAGTACTGTCTTATCAATGTTATTTGTCAAAAATATTTGCCAAGATTACTTGTATCAAATGTTTGGCAAGAGTACTGTCTTATCAATGTTATTTGTCAAAAATATTTGCCAAGATTACTTGTAACAAATTCTTGTCAAGATTACTGTCCTATCAATGTTATTTGTCAAAAATATTTGCCAAGATTACTTGTATCAAATTCTTGTTAAAATTACTTGCCACTGTTAAATCAGGAATACCTGTCAAGATTACTTATCAAAATTAGTTGTCAAGAACAGAAATTATTCAAACTTGCTGCACAACATACATGTGAACAATCATAAAACTATAATTTAAATGGATATAAAATTAAATGGGAAGATGCTGGGCTAGACCAACTTTAATGGCTTGCTATTGTAAATCACACTGCTTTTAATTATTAAATATACTTGCTTATAAGTTGAATCAAACTGCAAGCAATAAAGATCCTGATTTGCTGTACCATAATGCACCTGCAGATCAAGGTCTATCTTGTTTGCTCAACTTGTTGCTCCAAAGAAACTGGAAAGACCCAGAGCCTGCACAGTATGCGCCAGTGGATTTGGGTCTGTTATGTTTGCAGATGGACTTATAAGTGATTATATACAGTATATCTACATGTACAAAAAACAAAAATACCCAGCCTAAATTCTGCCCCTTGACAGTAACCCATGGTTCAGAACAAAATATCCACCAGACGCATTATGTTCTTTTGATTTCTATAACCATGATATATAATGTCGAAAAGATATTTAAAATGTCATTGTTATTAACATTGCTGTACACTTGACCTTTGATCCATTCCCAGGAAACCCAGGCATGGAATCCAAAAATAACATTCCTCTTGAAATGTTGACCATTTGGGCAAAAATATCAATTAAGTGTGGTGAATGTCAAACAGCAGCTTATTCAGAAATGAACAGACATATGTATGTTTAAACAAATGGAGGGTTTCACAATATTCATGTTACAAAAGTATCCAAAATACATGCAATGAGGGTTAGTTAATTAACCATGTATAAACGCTTTAGTTTTTGGGGACTAAATAATTTTTTCTTTTAAAAACTTTACTTACTTGTCATTTGCAAGTGCTTTCCACCTCTGACAAATCTGGCCAGCTGTCAACAAGCCCTGCGCATCCAGGTACCCAAATATTTTCAGCACAATTTCATCTGGCAAACTGAAATTATTTCAAATGTAACCTTCAGTTTCATTTTAAATGAGAAATGAATGCATTAAGGTACCTACTTACAAAATTCTTTGATCTGAAGAGACTTTATCATAAAATATTACCTCTTTGATTTGTTTTAAATACAGCTCTCAAAATGACCTGATGCATTGTAAAACAGTAGGTGAATTTATTACAGTTGTTCATCACTATAAATCCACTTGTTTAATGCAGACACTCTTATTGTGCAGATATAGTGATGAATCATATTAAATTTAATCACCTAAATCATACTGGAAGTTTAGAATGTAAAATTTATGCTAATCTCTCAACTTGATGATAACGTATTCTAGATTTTTATTGGATGTATAACTTAAAGAAATATAATGAGAGTTATTTTCTATTCTATTCAGTAACAGGCTTTGGTAAAATAAGTGTACTAATGGCAGAACATTAATGGAGTTAGATCTGTCAAAGTTTTCTATTACCTTCCTAGTTTAATTTTGGTCACATGGTCAATAGTGGTATTGCATTATATCTGAAATTATGCTATTATGAAGGGCATTCAAATTATGGAGAGCTGTATTTGTAATAAATGGGAATTATATATGGCATAATTAACTTCCAAAATAAGGTGGAGTTCCTTGGACTTAATAACAAACATGTGTAACAAGCTATAAGGAGACATTTCTTCAGATTCCTAGGCATGGTGTTTATTATATATATTTATTTGGACCAGAATATTGTGTCCATTGTCTGCACTATAAGGATTTTTAATGTTGATCTCTAAAATATATAATCAAATCAAACTCTTGTTTATTTTGGTACAAAACTTTGGAGAACTTCAAGAAATTGGCAAATTTATTGCAAACTTTTAGGAGCTACACCATATCAATGTTTTGTCAAAACTTTGTTTGTGCTAAAGCAGTATTTCACTTTACATAAGTAATATAGTAGGGTTTGTGATATTGGAGAGTGTGCTGTCACCTGAAGTACATTATAGTTTAGTCTCCCTCACCATATCCAGCAGAACAATATAATTCAGTTACAAATCAATTAATACCACCAACAAAAACTGTCACAAACAAGCTGAACTTCCTAATATAAATTAGACTAATTCCACAAAAGTGAGGATTAGAGAAATCTTACTCATTGATATTGCCTCTTCCCACTATTTTGGTGGGGGCTTTTCGCCTGCTGAGGTAGTCAACAGCCCTGCCAGATCTTGATGATGATCCAGGTGTACTAGCTTCAGGGGTGCTCTTGAAACGAGACTCAATAGAATTTGTTGATGATCTGGATGCAGCATCACTTGAACTGTAATCAGATATTTTGTTCTCGGAAAATTATCTTTCATTTTCTTATAGAATATAAAATAAAAATAGAAATGGGTTATGGAACATGAATTCCCCACCAAATTGTATATGCATTCTGGCATAAAAAGAAAGGTTAACCAGACAGATGTACTAACTTAACAGATGAACACAAACAGGTAACACTGTATGCCCCTTATATATTCATGGTGAGGCACTAAAAGGATGTTTAGTATCAATGCTCAATGCCTTTTAACACTGGAATTATAAAGTACAACATGGTGAGGCACTGAAAGGATGTTTAGTATCAATACTCAATGCCTTTTAACACTGGAATTATAAAGTACAACATGGTGAGGCACTGAAAGGATGTTTAGTATCAATACTCAATGCCTTTTAACACTGGAATTATAAAGTACAACTTATAACATATTAAACGAATGGAGTCTAATCAACCTCACCTCAGTGGCCAATTCATAATGACTGGAATTAAAGACTTATCATCTTTCTTTCTATCCTTAACTTTCATTTCAATAACACTCCAACCAGAGTCATATTTCTTACAAGCTACAAAACTATGTAATACTATTTAATCATTCTGTCAAACATTTTATTTTGGCTAATGATACACATGATAACAAGCAGCTATTTCAGTGGATTTCCGTATAAGGGTCAGGGAGACAATCACATGCATGTATATCAATTACAAACAAGAACTAGAAACAATGAGACCAATGTGGGTCTGACATCACTCATCTGTCTGATATCTGCTTAACAGCCAAATGCAAGAGAAGGCATCCAAGAAATTTGGGTCAGGAACATGCATTTTGTAGAAATTATTTCAAATGCTCTTGACTGTACATGTTACAAAAACAATGTCAAGATTGTTTTTATTTTAGTCTCTATCTGATGGTATATTAATCTAAAACTCAAATGTCTAAATCCCAGGTCACTTTCTTTCAAATTTTGTCAAATTTGTGAAGCAGGGTATTTTAAGAAAAATTTACTTAAATGCCTTCATTTCTACATTTATCAATGGAGGAAATAATTTAATGTTGGATTGGCAGTAGTTGCTAAAAGGTTTTCAAGCTAGTGTGTTGTCAAATTTGGTTAAATTATGTTATGGTAAGTGGCTTTTTTGAGAATGTTATTACAAATGTTATTTTTAGTTACAGCTGTCATTTAGAACCATCTAGACATCATAAGAAGTCTTTGGGTTCTTCCTCCACCATTTGTACTGGCTGCCATGTATAGTGTGCCATAGTATGCTGAAAAATAGCATTAAACCCAAAAGAACAACAAAAACTATCTGTGAAAACTTCAATCAATATTACCATCCATTCTGGAGAAGAAGTGATGTGATTTTAAAAGTCACTGCTACAATGGCCAAGTTAAATGTCTGATCAGACCAACAATACATTTTAAGAAATTATTTTAGTGAAAACACCATGTTAATATGATTTATTCAGTTTTTCTAGATGGCCAATGTGGTGGCCATACTGGATGTTTTATGAGCATCATTTTCGTTTCAACCAATTAGACCCTGGATAGATAGTGCATTGAAAGTTTCACAGCAATACTCCAAGTACTGTATATACTTTCTTTTATGTAGACATTTTTAACTGAAAAATGTATTCAAGCCAAGTAGGGCATGTCTTATAAGCATGACATACAAAAAAAATGGATACATGTGGTTCTAATGTTGGAAACTTTATATTTGCAGCACATAAAAATAATGTCAATTCAAGTCTTTTATATTTCCAATCACAAATGCATATATGGTATGTACTGTTTATTTGTTTTATGATGGTATTAAATACACAGTACTTGTACCAACAGTTACAGTATTTGGAACTTAATAAGTTGAAAATATTACTGGTAAATTAAATAATACTCACTGCAAAGTAAAGTGTCCGACTATGCTGTTAACCATGGTTGTTTAGTAACAGGTATATTGTTTCTATTTTTGTATAAGTCTAAGCAACCTATATTTGTATTGATATATAGGTTTTCCTGCATAAACACTAAGTTTCATGCAATGGAAGTTTGAATTTAAGTTTTATATTCCTTTTCCATCAGCCCGATTTAATTCCGAAGTGACATTTTTTAAGTTTTCTGCCTGTGCACATGGCTCAATAATCCATGTAAAGGCATAAGTCACTTTGGTTTTAAGTTTAACACTTTTGTTTCAAGTTAATGATCATTCTCATTGTAACACAAATTTAATACTAGTTCTGGACAAAGTAGAGTTCTATAATTATCATTGCAAAAAAAAACTGTTTTCACTATAATGTCATTGCTGACTCATTAAGGCTCCACAAATTTCAACAAAAAGAAACACATAAATTGCTATGTGCATACTTTAATGACATTCCTAACATACAAACAATTTAACAAATTTAACAGATATCAACCAAATTTTTATGTTTTACTATAAAACATATTTATCAGTAATTATTTCTAAAAGTATCACAGAACTACTCATGGTAAACTTGCCTAATTTTATAAGGAAGTAACACTTTGCAAAATATACAATATGTACATCTAATTCAAACTTTTGAGATCTTTAGTTGGCATCATCACATGTTCAACAAACAATTAATTATGGCTGTACCTTTTACGATTCTTGTGTGTATCTAGGTACTGTCGAAGCTGCTGCCTATGTTGTGAAGCCATATGTTTTTCTATGTATGATCAACTCATTTTGCTGAAATGAGAAACATACAGACTGAATGATAATTATCTAGATTATCTAAGTAGAAGTAATAGTCATCTGAAGGTTACATATCCCATCAATCCCTGTTGATACAAACACACCAAATGAAAATATTCCATGGTCAGGTACACTCAGTTAGCATATGTCTTACCATCATACAGTACTCTTAATCTGTATATGTCTTACCATGGTCCAGCGCACTCACTTTGTATGTCTTACTGTGGGCCTGCACATTCAATATGCGTATGTCTTACTATTGTATAACTCTCAATGTGTATACATGTTTAACTATAGACCTGCACACTCAATTTGTACACATGTATGTCTTATTATGGTCCGGCACTCTCATTTGTATACTTGCATTTTTTACTTTGGTCCAGCACACATAATTTGAATGTCTTAATTTGTATATGTCTTTCTATGGTCCATTACTTTCAATTTGATATTTTCTACAACCATCCAGCACTCTCAATTTATATACAACTAATACTACACTTTCTTTACAGATTTAAAAATATCAAAAGCATCAATTTCTAAATGCTTTCATTGAAAACAATTATTAAAATATATACAACTTTTCTTTCTGTCTGGTTAATTTGTCTGGAAAATTAATATATGTGATGTGTACTGATGTGCCCAGATAGTCCCGTGCCAAATGGGTGCTAGATAAGAATCTCTGCTTGCAAATAAATAGTACTCATTTGATACAAGTGTAAAATGCTATCGAACAGTCACATGTCCGTGTTTTGTCCACAGGTGCTCGACGCGAGCTTGATGTGAAGAAAAAAATAATAATTTAAAGAAAAAAAAACATACAGAGTGAGAAAAATACCTTAGAGTACCCCCATGACCCATTCAGACATATGACCCCCTCTATATTACTATATCTTTTTATATAGTAATATAGAGGGGGTCATATGACTGAATGGGTCATGGGGGTACTCTAAGGTATTTTTCTCACTCTGTATGTTTTTTTTTCTTTAAATTATTATTTTTTTCTTCACATCAAGCTCGCGTCGAGCACCTGTGAAATATCAGTGCCATGCAAATATAGTATAAATCCACAAACTCATCCCTTACTGTAGTCAACCAGTTCTTTTCCTGAAATTTTCCAAACACTGAACACAAAATATGCTAGTAACTACGGAAGCGCAAAATAAAAATCACCGTTGTTTTGGACTCAATTAAATTAAGAAAGAAAATAGAAATGTTCCAAAAGAAGAGTCCATTAAAAGATATGAGCGAATTAAAACAAACCGGTAAATATATGGTTCCTAACACTAATCCGGCAAAGATAATAATAATAATAATAATAATAATAATAATAATAATAATAATAATAATAATAATAATAATAATGAGGACTTAGTATAGCGCCAAATCTTCTCTATGCGCTTTAACAACGTCTATAATGATATGACTACATAAAACAAAAAATAAAACAACATAAAATTAGAAGAAAATAAAAGCTACTGAAAATATTTAATGTCGAAAACATTATTAGGGCTTTATGTTTGTTTCTGCAGTCAAAAAAGGTGAGTTTTAAGAGCACTCTTGAAAGGGATCACTGTGTCTTTGTGTCTAATTTCAATAGACAATTCATTCCACGTTGCTGGACCCTGGTATGCAAAATAACGTTGTCCATATGACTTCGTTATAATAGTGGGAATAATGAGTATACGATTGTCAGAAGATATCTTGCTGGTGTTTTCACATAGGGTAGGCAAGATAGGTATGTTGGGCTGGAATCCGTCAGTAAAACGTAGCACAGAGAACAAATTTTGTCTTTAATTCAAGATCGAATGAATAGCTAGTGTATGGTACAAAGCAGCGCGGAGGTGTGCTCTGATCGTGGCACACTAATAATGATCCGAGTAGCTGTGTTTCGAACTTTGCAACTTTCTGGAGTAGATATTGAGACGAACCAGACAGAATTAAGTTACAATAGTCCAGTCTTGAAAGTACTAATGAAGACACAAGTGTTATAGTGACATCATTTGAAAGATATTTGCGAATGGAGCTGATGCGTCTCAGCTCAAGATATGCAGCCCTGCATGTGTTCATGACATGCTGGTGCAATGTAAGAGTACTGTCCTGTGTAACACCCAGGTTTCGTACTGACTGTGTGAAGTTAATGTGAAGTTAATGTTGGTGTTGCTGATACTTATTATTTGAGGGAAAGGATGTGAATGAAAAAGTAATTGTGTTGAGGATAAAAATGGCCTCAGTTTTATTATCATTCATCTGCAGCTTGCTACATGTCATCCATTATTTCACATCAGAAATGTACCTCTCTACTCCACGAATGGTAGCATCAACTTCATTTGGGTGGCTAGATTTGTATATTTGGGTGTCATCAGCGTACAATTTGTGAGACACTGGATGATAATATATGAACTTGAGAGCGCGCTGAGTGTATAGAATGAAGAGAACGGGTCCAAGAACAGACTAATGTGGAACACCGTAACATAGATCAACTGGGCTGTAGTGTATTACATCTGCAGATACAATTTGCGTCTCGTTCACTAAGTAGGATTTTAACCACAGTAAGACTGTATTGTGTATTGTGCCAAATACATGCTGGTTTGTTTTGTTTGATTAGGATGTTTAACGTAGCTTTAAGTTTTTCAGTCATATCTCTACGATGTCTGCAGTGTGGCAGTTTATAGAGATGTCTAGCACTGGGGCATCATGCCGAATACATGTAGCATGATGCAGGCCCGCACCGGGGGGGGGGGGGGGGGGCAACTATAGCACTTGTCAGGGACCCGAGCTAGATATGCACATATACGCACATATTTGAAACACGAAAGGGCCCGAACTCTGTCAGCTGCCTGGGGCCCAGAATTTCCTACGTGCGGACCTGCATGATGTCCCACCCAGTCACATTATCCTGACACCAGGCCGACCAGTCTATACACCAACCTCTTAATGCTGAGTGCCAAACGAGGCAGCTGTTAGTACCATTTTTGTAAGTCTTTGGTACCATTCGGCCGGGGATCGAACCCACGACTTCCCGCTTCCGCGGCGGACGCTTTGACCACAAGGCTTCCGGAGCGGTTTAAATACATGCTGGAGACAATGAAGTAATCATTCATGAACAATTGTGTCAAATGCTGCAGACAAATCAAGGAGGGTGAGGATTGTCATCTTTCCGCTATCCATAGCAGAGAGAATGTTATTAACTACTTTCAGAAGAGTAGTTTCAGTACTGTGACAAGGGCGATATGCAGACTGTACGTTGCTAAAAAAAGGCTGTTTGAATTCAGATGAGATACAAGTTGGGTTAGAACATAGTTTCCTAAGATCATTTTGTTTATGAACGGGAGATTAGAAACTGGACGGTAGTTCTTTAAATCGTTATGGTCGGGTTTTGGTTTCTTCATCAGAGGTTTTACAATGACTGTTTTGAAAAATGATGGGAATTTCCCCCCCCCCCCCCCCCGACGAGAGAGAGAGAGAGAGAGAGAGAGAGAGAGAGAGAGATCAAAACAAAAGTTAGTGAAGGCAATAGGCAATATTGGATCTAAGCACTCAAGCAGCAGTTATGATGGAATTGGATCAAGTTCACATGACTTTGGTGCACTCTTCATCACAGTTGTCCGTACTAAATCCACAGTGATATGTTTAAATGCCGATAACGGTTGTCGCTGAAATTCTGTGTCGCAACTGTATGGTGACGACTATCCCATACATTCGGATGAATACAAATGTAATCAGCGAAATTAGAAATATGAAAAAAACAAGAAGAAGTGGGGAACTATGCAATGGTTTATAAAATATAATTTATGAAATATTTATGGTGAATAGTTCATGACGAAGTCAAGGAGACAGTCATCACCTCGATGAAATGTATGTCCTCTTTTTTTAAGGAAGATAAATAACATTTTAAGTATATAGTCTGAGTTCCATGTTGATTAAGATTCGTCTGTGTTAGTTTGTTCGTGTTGGTGTGGATTTGAGTGAGTGGGGGGTGATTTTGGGTGGTTTTTTTAACGTAGCTATATAAATTTCCAGTCATATCGCTACAATGCAGTATTACTGTTTATAGCGATGTCTAGCACATAGGCATCATGCTGCAGACATGTAGCATGATGTCCCACCCAGGCCGACCAGTCATAACACTAGCCTATAACACTAACCTATTAATGCTGAGCGCCAAGAGCGGCAGATATTAGTAGTATTTTTATCAAACTTTTGTATGACTCGCCCTTGGTTAGATCCCGAGACTTCCCGAAACCGCAGCGCAATCTCCAACTACTTAGGCCACGTCAGTGTTATTAAGGAATATGCAATTGTGTTTTCTTTGTTAATATTTTATTTTTTGATGAACGAACTGGAAATACCACATGGCTTGCTTTCATTAGAACCATGACACATATATTGGAGTAATTTATAAGTACGCAAAGAAATATATATTCCATGATGTGTATATTTCTTCTTGCAATTTAAAGTATAACTTCAGTGATGTAGTATGCACATGTGAATTTGGATGTGTGGTGATTTCACAAGAAAGTCATGGTTAACCAATCGAAAGTCAATATTTGTTAACCAATCGAAAGTCAATATTTGTTAACCAATCGAAAGTCAATATTTGTTAACCAATCGAAAGTAAATATGTGTTAACAAATCGAAAGTCAGTATTTGATTTTATTCCATAGTAATGTCTATAATTCCTTTAAACTCAATGATAAAATTATTAACTAACTTCCCCAGTTTTATTTTAATAATTCGAAATACTAATATTGAAAATTATAATATGTGAGAAATAAAATTGTTCTATTTTAATGTCTGAATTTCCACTAAAAACGTTTTTTAAAGTTATGGATTGGTTATTATTATTTTTCATGTCGTGAAATCACACCATGGATGCGTTTGGCATGAGAATCCAAACGTAACTATATCAAAATGACAGAGAGACTTAAGTAACTATATCAAAATCACAGAAAGACTTAAGTAACTATGACAAAATCACAGAGAGACTTAAGTAACTATATCAAAATCACAGAGAAACTTCCGCGGTCTGGTTGTTCTTCCCGGGGTTGTCCTAGTTTCTTGCTCCACCAAATATACTTGCCACCATATATAGACTATCACGTTCTAAAATTGGCGTTAAAATCATAACAGCAACAGTAATACTAAAGAGACCACTCTATCTCACTGTAGCATCTTCTGATGCCACCAGAACTTACCAACTACACTTCATTACATTAGTTGTAAAATACGAAAGAAAGAATAAACAACGAAATTCGTTAACTCTTGATATCGAAAGATACCATAATGCAAACGTTTACAAAGCACATATCAAACGAAAAACATCCTCTGTGAAATGTATATTAGTAAAATGTAAGTTTGTACTATTTTTATATTCTAGCGATTTCATCCATATCTCAAAGTCAAAGATAACAATAATGATCAATAATATAACCAGCATATTTGATTTAAATCAATAACAAATGAGGATAGATAATGTAACGATGTTCTACCAGTTAACAGTGCTATGTATGTACGAAGTCCAACATTTATTTGACGCTTATCCAAGATATTAAAATTTAATATATTAAACATCTAACCTGATTAATATCAGATATATACTGTCCAATGTTAAGATCTGTCAGCGACCGCTTATGGGTCATATTCTCGTGACCTTTGAATTAGCCAAAGGAAATGCATCTTTATGAAACATAAAATGAATCAGATTATTCGGCTCACGTCGATGTTCTTCGGCCATATTAATTCTGCAAACCTGAGCATGTAATAACCTAATCTAACTGACCGATAAAATTAACGATCATGGTAATAACACAGGTCCTCATGATGTGATCCTTATAGGTCAATGTCAGATCTTCGCGTAGGAATGTGGAGATCTCATTTTAATCAGATTGATTAAATATCTAATCACCACTTTCCTGAACAATGTTACTAACTTGCAAGCAATAAGAGGGACACAAATGGACTTTATATTTTCAAGATGTTGATACTCTTTATATACGTTTCTTCAGCTTTTTATTTTTTCGAAAACACGAGTAAAAACAAAACACGACAAATGTCTACATCACAGTACAATACAGACGCTTGCAAAACAAGTATCCTCTCAAAATTTCTCGACATTGGACAATATAAAATAATCAGTGAAAGATGATGTTAAAAGTCATGATAATTCGCCTAAAAAATTTGAATGAAAAATTTAAAAGCTTCCAAGTCACACCTGTAACATGCAGATTTATATTTAATATGCTAGTTTTATTAATGATAGGAATTCTTTCAAAATTGACTTAATTAATTTGAATTAATATGTCTTGAGAAATCATGGAGTGCTTTTGTGCATAATGCATGTTTTGGTCCGCTGTCGTCAATGTCATGTTAGAGGCTATCAGTCAATCTTTCTAAAATTAAGAAGCCATTATCTAAACAATGAAATTATACGACTTTTGACATGAATGAATACAAACCTTAATTCGCACCTAAGTAATTCTAGAAATGTTTCAAATTTTAATTGACAACGAAAACATTTATTCAACTATCAGAGGAAAGCAATAATAACACCAACGTTAGTAGTATATGGGGGCACTATAGGGTCTATGGAAAACCCAGTCAAAAACAGCTTGGGGCACTATAGGGTCAAGATTTATGGGGTCAAGGGAAAATCCAGTCAAAAACAGCTTGGGGCACTATAGGGTCAAAACAGCTTGGGGTACTATAGGGTCAAGGGAAATGGAACAGGGTGGGCCTATATAGCGTCAAGGGAAATGGAACAGGGTGGGCCTATATAGCGTCAAGGGAAATGGAACAGGGTGGGTCTATATAGGGACAAGGGAAAAAAAGGGTGGCAATGAAAGCTACTATCTTTTCGAGACCTATGAGTGGCCCTGAAAAGGACCGTTATGTGTAATGTTAACGTTGTCTTGTTAACACAGAGGACATCTCACAGATCTTCTTCTTTTCCTTAAACTTCTCCTCACTGTGGGTCCATAGAAGAGAACTCTCTTCAAGCAACCTTGCCTTTCCACAAAGACCCTTCTCTTCCAAAAAGCTGTCTCCGTCATATGAATGACACTCCATGATGATCTGACATACATGGGTATGTCAGTCCTAAACAGCATACTTGACACAAGGGTTGACGATTCAACATTAGTCCACATCTTCTGATGAGAACAGGTGAAGCGAATACCGTGTACTGCGGTTATTTATAGGGGAAGAGTGGATTGAAACGGATTGAGTGTATCCACCAATCCAAACGTGCGTTAGAAAAGTCAGGTACAGTCATCCAATCGGAAGAGAGCAGACTGTGACGTCACCTTTTCTATATAGAGGTACTAGCGCCTGTGCGCAGTCAATCGATTCAAGAGAGTTGTCAATCATGGCGGACAGTAAGAAGACAATGAATTGGAGTGAGACAGGAGTAGAGACAGCAAGTCATGGACCAACAGTGACTACTAAAGTCATGACAAATCTACATCCAGAAGAAGTGGATTTTAACTGGGATATTGTGGATTTTTTAACATCACAAGAATTTATTCCGGAACCTTCGTTGCCTTTTGTATCTTCTTATGGACACGTTGATGATTTTAAACAAAGACAAAAAGAAGAATTGGAGCGATTTTTACAACAACAGAAAGTAGAAGAACAAGCTTTTCTTATGCAACAGCAGGAAGAAGAAGAAGAAGCAAGAAGGAAACACCAGGAAGAAACAGTAGCAGCAGCAGCAACGGAGAAGAAAGAAGACCAAGGACAGAAAGAAAATAGTGAAAATCAAACGGTCACGACGGTACTTTTAGATATTTTAGCTGAGTTAAGGAGTCTGAAACAAATGTATCAGACTTCTTTATCACGACCGAAGAGAAAAAGACCTTCACGAGCGAAACAACCCAATCTCTCTGTGACTAAGTCTACCTTACCACCGATAGTGATTTCTACCAAATCATTGACAGGACCACCAGTCTTGAAGTAGGCCTTGGCCGTGGCAAAGGCTTAAGACAGCTCAAGAGGATTTCGTCCCGTTTCTGAGTTTGTATTAATTTAAACAATTAAAACACCAACGGTCCTTTTCAGGACCACTCCAATTATTTCGAAAAGAAATACTATGTCAATTGCCTAATTCAATGAAAACTCAAAAGTCCTTATTATTATATTTTTTTAAAAACCCATGATGTACGTGTGAGTGAATGAATGTGTGAGTGTAGGTAATTATACTATCAAATCAAAACCAAGAGACGCTTACGTTTTTTTTTCTCTCTGGTGTATTCTAGTACAAACGTTACAATTCAATATCATAACATAACATAACACAATACCATTTTTAAAAAGTTCATAGGTTTTCTTCTGTTTCACTCTTTCTGTTTTTTCATTTTCTTTACTGCCACACGTTTTTCTTTTTCTTCTTCCTCTTCACTTTCGTTTCGTCTTCTTTTCTTGTCTTTGTGAACGTGTCGGGGTTCTTCCTTGGGGGAGGGTACCTCTTCCTCCTCCTGTTCAGAATTTCTTTCCTCCTCCTCCTCCTCCTTCGCCTCCTCCTCCTCCTCCTGCTCCTGTTGTTTCTTAGGGCAGTTTGGAGACCAATGTCCTTTCTCTTTACAATAATAACAGGTATCTTGACTTTTGTCTCTATTGGTACCTTTTTTATTTTTGTCACGATCTGAACATTCTGTAGCCCAATGTCCTTTCTTCTTACAGATATAGCAAGTATCTTGACTTTTATCTCGATAGGAAGAAGAGTAGGCTGTCGGCTGGTCTGACGAAAACTTTCGCATGACCCCACGTAAAGCTCTAATGAGAAGTTCCACTTCTGTAGGTTCTTTCATCGTTCTGGTCAATGTGAGAGTGAAATGAATACTGAAAGGTTAGACACTAACCCTTTATATATGCACGGATCGAACATGAATATATAGGGGTTATGGTCTTTAAAAGGTAGTCATTTGACTTTTTGCAGACAAGATGAAAAGACCACATCATGTTGTGGAGAAAGGAGAAAACAGTAAGAGACAGAAACGTAATGTATCGCCTAGCACAGTAGCTGAAGTCTTGGCTCAAATTCATGCCAGTGATTTTGAAGATGACATGAGTGAGCCCGAATCTACACCTAAGCAATCGACGTCCAAGCAAAGTGCACCACCCTTAGTAAACCCTGAAAATTACTATCACATTCGAGAGACGGAAAAGCGTTCCTCTCGAAAATTTAGAACAACGGCTTACACGTATGCCGTAAAGTTTAAAGATTTCAAGGCCAATGTACCTTTGGAGAATACAGAAGGGTTCATTACCGAGGTGTGGGATTCTGTGTTAACTGCATTGAAACAGCAATGTCAAGCCAAAGAAGACGATCGCTTGAGACTTTCTATTCATCACGATAATTTAAAGTCTCCCGTTTGGATCGAGTTTACTAGCCCATCACAATTAACACCTTCCAAAGTCATTGACAAAATTCAACATGTGCAACAATCCAACGACAAGTTTCACATCACCGATGGAAAAGCCACACTGTTCATGACCCACGTGTCTCTTCCTGAGGGGACCGGACGCAAAAAAGTGTTATTGGTGGACAGCCTTCGTAACATGAAGCGAAGCCTCGTCCGAATTAACAATTCTCAAGACCAGATGTGTTTAGCCCGTGCCATCGTCGTGGGACGAACGTATGTCAACAAGAACGAGACGATAGAATGGAAAAGAGCCTGGGAAACTATTCGACAATCGGACCGAGCCAAACAACGAAGTGAAGCAGAACTCCTGTTACAGCAAGCGGGGATATCCAAAGACACCCCTTGTGGTATTCCAGAAATGCAACAATTGCAAGACGTCTTGGCTCCACGTTACACTTTGAAAGTACACCCTCAAGAAGTGCGTGGTCCTCTTTTGTTTCGAGGCCACGATTTCAAAGACGGAAAATACATTCACGTCTATCATCACGATGGTCATTTTGATACCATTACCAGTATCACTGGATTTCTGAAATTCAGTTACTACTGTGAAAAATGTGACTATGGTTATAACAATCGAGAACAACACAAGCATTGTGGATCGAAATGTGAGGGATGTTTGGCCTCTCAACCTTGTCTGGACAAAGGACAAGTAAGAGTGCATTGCCCTGTGTGTCAGCGCACTTTTGTCAGTCTTACCTGTTACCAACAACATTTGAAGATGCAAGGTTCACAGCAGAAAAATACTTGTCAACTCCTGAGATTGTGCCCTACTTGTGGACAAGTCATACGTACCAATAGTGCCAAGTTTCACGTTTGTCGAGGTAAGAAACGATGTCACATTTGTCACCAAATCGTGGATTTGGAACACGAATGCTTCATTCAAAAATACCAACCCCAACCAGAAGATACCCAGAAGAAAGGGAATTTTATCTTTTTTGATTTCGAATGCATGCAAGAAACTGGTATTCACATTCCTAATTTCTGCGTGGCTCACCGTGCGTGCGAGAAGTGCATCCAAGAACCTATCTTTAGTCATTGCTCTTACTGCAGCAAGATTCCTGGAGGACGTGAAAAAATCTTTCGAGGGTCAAACACGCTAGCCGATTTTGCCCAATGGATCCTAAACCCCATTGACGAAACGTGGAGTCCAGAAGACATCGAACGTTACGGAGAGTGTCATCGCCATGCCACGGTCATGGCTCACAATTTCTCGGGATATGATGGGCAATTTCTGCTCAGATACTATGCGGAACAAAGTACCGAACGGCCTCAAGTGACTTTGAACGGAGCCAAAATCATTTCTATGCAAGTAGGACAAGTACAGTTTAAAGATTCGATGTGTTACTTGGCCATGCCTTTGAGTCGCATGCCTAAAACGTTTGGAATGACAGAAATGGCCAAAGGTTATTTTCCACACTTTTTTAATACCGAAGCCAATCAACATGCCATTCTACCCCATTTGCCCGAGGCTGACGACTACGACCCCGACAACATGCGCGCCGAACAACGAGAAGCTTTCTTCGCTTGGTACCAGACTCACGCCTCGAACCCCTTTGACTTTCAAGAAGAAATGTTAAAGTACTGTCGATCTGACGTGGACATTTTACGACGCTGCTGTGGAAAATTTCGAGAATTGTTCATGGATTACGGAGGGATCGATCCTTTGAAAGAAGCCTGTACCATCGCCAAAGCGTGTTCTTTAGTGTACCGAAAACGCTTCATGCCCGAAAATACTCTAGCGGTCATCAGTCCTCAAACGACAAATTTTGTCAAACGTCAATACTCGGTCAAAGCCCTACGCTGGCTCCATTACTTGTGCGACAAGGAAGACAAATGGATCCAACAAGCTCGCAACGGAGGAGGCGAAAAGACCATCGGAACGTATTCAGTGGATGGCTGGGACTTAGAAAACCCTCAGATCGTGTACGAGTTTAACGGATGCTTATTTCACGGATGTCCCTTATGCTACCCTCAGCGTAACACCAAAAATCAGTTTTTACAACGAACCATGGAAGACTTGTACCAGACTACGTGTCAACGACGTTTGAAGTTAGAACAGCAAGGATACCAGGTGGTGGAAATGTGGGAACACGAGTACGATCTGCGTTTGAAAACCGATCCCGAGTTTAAACGCATCGTAGAAAGTTACAAGTGGGTGGACCCCCTGAACCCTCGGGATAGTTTGTACGGAGGACGGACGAATGCCACCTGTTTGCTGTACCAGGCGGACGAAGAGAAAGGAGAAGAAATCAAATACTTGGACGTGTGTTCGTTGTATCCTTACGTGTGCAAATATTGTCACTTTCCCGTAGGGCATCCAGAATTGATGACAGAACACATTGACCTGGACCACATTCGACAGTACGAAGGATTGATCAAGTGTAAAGTCTTACCTCCCACAGACTTGTACCATCCCGTTTTACCTCACCATTGCCAAGGAAAACTGATGTTTCCTTTGTGTCGCACATGTGCCGAAACGTGCAACCAAGACCAACCTTGTCATCACACCCAGGAAGAACGCGCCTTGACAGGAACGTGGGTGAGCGTGGAATTGTTTAAAGCACTGGACCTGGGATACCAACTGTTAGAAGTGTACGAAATTTACCACTTTCCCAAGACACAACAATACCGCAAGGGCGACGAGAGACAGAAAGGTATTTTTGCAGACTACGTGGATGCCTTTTCAAAACTAAAACAAGAAGCTAGTGGTTATCCTTCCTGGTGTCACACTCCCGAAGACCAAAAGATATTCAAAGAAAAATATCGGGAGCAGGAAGGCATCACTTTAGACCACATTGAGAAAAATGAAGGAAGGCGATCGTTTGCCAAAGTGATGCTCAATTGCTTGTGGAGTAAAATGGCACAACGACCCTCTTTACCCAAGACGGAGTATTTGTCCGAACCTTCCCGCTACTTCCAGATGATTCACGACCCAACCAAAGTCATGAAACACGTGGACGTCATTCGTGAGGACTTGATCTTAGTCAATTACGAAGAAGAACTAGACTTTGTAGAAGCCGACAAATTTGGAAATGTTATCATTGCGGCTTACGTGACAGCCCACGCTCGCTTAAAATTGTACGAAGTGTTAGAACTGTTAGGAGATCGTGTGTTGTATTTTGACACGGACAGTTGCATTTACATTCACCGGGCGAACCAGTGTAACCCTGTCATTGAAGGAGACCGTTTAGGAGCCTGGACCGATGAACATCCCGACGACAAGATTCTATGTTTTGCAAGTGGTGGTCCTAAAATTTACGGCTACGAATACCGAGACCCACAAGGAGAAATGCACACCGAATGTAAAGTGAAAGGATTGACTCTCAATTATCGCACCAGTCGAGTGGTGAACTTTGACGTGCTTCAAGAAGCCTTACAGTCGGGACAGGATGAAACGTTTAAAGTGACTACCCACGAACCGCACAAGATTGTCCGTTTACCCACACACCAAATTGTTAGCCGACCTTTGGAAAAAGTCTATCAAATCGTGTACCAAAAAAGAGTACGACTTCCCAATCACTTTACTCTACCGTACGGTCACGTCAAAATTGAGCAGCATATAAAAAGGGACATCGTCCACGATCAATAGTTCATTTGTCACTACAACGGCACAGCGACAAGAAGATAAATCCATTTAAACAGACATCATTCAAATTTGGGAATTGTAAAACAAATGTACCTTCCCCGAGTGTGAAAAGTACTGGATGGATAAGACCCATGCATTGCAACGGAAGTTGTCCGGAAGGAAACTGTAAGTGTCCTTGCGGTATGCACTGTAATTGCGTTACAGAGGGCGATGGTGAACCGTACGATTGCAGAGATGCCAGGCGCTGTGACATTAGCGATTCAGCAGGATATCGTGGGAACTTTGCTATGACTACTACCCCTATATCTACCCTGGAAAGTGATGATGTGCGTGTCAAACCTGAGGGATGCGAAAGCGGTGCGACACGTTATCGCGGACTCCTAGGAATTTCACCGTACCTGCATCGAACAGAAGTGAGGAGAGTCGAATATTCGTTCCCGACGAGTTTGCCTGAATACTGTCATTTCAAAAGTCGATTCCAAACCTTCAAAGATAAATGGCCAAAATATCTGCCTGGACCAACTCCTGAAGAATTAGCCAGAGCTGGATTTTTCTACTTGGGCGAAGGGGATAAAGTCAAGTGTTTCAGTTGTGGTGTATCCATTTACGAGTGGGAACATAAAGATTCCGCTTACCTGGAACATGCTCGATGGTCTCCGAATTGTCAATATCTACCTTTAGTAGGACCTAGTGATTGGAAGTGACACTACTGTTCCATGTCGTGTAACACGCCTAGACCAGTATATAAACCCTCTCTAAAACATAATATTCAAGGATTACCACACGAATTGAAAGAGAAGATCTACAAGGACGTTTGGCAAGGCCTTGCTAAAGAAAAATCTCAATTGGTGACTGTAGAACTTTTGTGTCGTGAAATTCACAAGAGGAAGGTGACAAAAATTAACCAACGTGTTAGATTTCTCTGGATCAAGGGTATTTTTTTGCTCCGTTTCCAATTTAGTACGTTTACATCTGAAGATACTTTGATCCTTGTTAACCGTTACCCTGAATGGCAGTGGGACGAAATTACACGTTATATTAATCACTTTCGCTTTTTGAGCAAATTTAATTCTGTGTTTAATTCTGGGTTGAATCTACACTGATGATCTTCGACCTAAAGAAGTATAAAAGAGAACAACCATGCCACAACCTTTATCAGTTGTGATCCAACAGATTCCGTGGAAGGATATCAATGAGAAGATTCACACGGTGAAAGATTACGAACACTTATTACAAGAACTATACCCTATGAATTGGGGTCGACGTGTAGTGTGTGTTTTAGTGACTTGCTTTCTGGGATTTCGTTTACCTGCCGATTCCTTGTGGACACTTTACGAACACTACCTATCAAAAAAAAAAATAAGACAGTATGGTGACTCCTTTAAATGTCCACGAGAGACTTATTCTGTTCAAAGCCTTACGTTTTCATCTGGATACGTCTCGACCTTTCCAAGAAAAAAAGATTCGTCAACTTTTACGTACGGAAGCAGTGTACGAAGATGTGTGTGTAGCTTGTGATTTACACCCTCATTGGACAGATGTACGTCACTGGAAAAGTTGGGATTTTGAGGCTTGGACAAACGAAGCATCCCATTATGCCCAAGCGTTGTGTTCCTAAAATTCATCGTCGTGTGAAAAAAGTCACTTTTAATCCTGTGTTAGTAACAGTACCAGAAGAAGAAGAAGAAAAAGAATCTATCACCCAAGACAATCCTTCTGTTCAAGACAGAACTGTCATGGACATTCCCCCACAAAGGCCCTTTCGAGAAGACACCTATGTGACTGTACCCCCTGTAGAGACTATAAGAACATTACATACTACCTCTAGGACACCTTCGTTACCCAAACCATTTTGTACAGGGAGTTGTTTATTTGCCACTTTGATCGTTTGCCTATATATTTTATCCCTGTATTTATCCATTTGGCTTTTATGTTTTCGTGTTGTTCAAATTTAAAACATGCATTGAAATAAACGTGTCTTGAAAAAAAGTATAAAAACCTCTTGTCTTGTCTGTTTTTGTGTCAATACTGTCATACCACTACACGACTATGGCTCACTCTACTCTTTCTACTACTTCTTCCTCCTCCACATTCAAAGTCATTGACGAACACTTAGATCAGGCTAGTTGGAAAGCCTTGTATCTTCGTCATCCTTTTAACATGTTAATTGCTGGACCGAGCGGTTCAGGCAAAACCGAATTTGTCAAACGTTTGATCGAACATAAACATCATTTGATCGATCGTCCACCTCAACGCATCGTGTGGTGTTACAAAGAGTGGCAATCGGCATACAGCCTCTTGCAAGAAAGTCAAGGTGATTCCATTGTGTTTGTAGCAGGCATTCCTAAAGAAGACGAGGGGATCGTGTCTGACCCTAGTCAAACTCATTGGGTTATTTTTGACGACATGTTAGGAGAAGACGAAGAAGAAATTAAACTGTGGTTTACACGTAAAGGCCATCATCGTAATGCCAGTGTCATTTACATTACACAAAATTTATTTCAACAAAGTAAAGCCCATCGTACCATTAGTATCAATGCTCATTACGTGGTCTTGTTTAAAAGTCCTCGAGATAAATCACAAGTGCAAGTCTTAGCCAAACAGTTATGAACACCTTGGCTGACTCATGCGTACGATGATGCCACTCAAACGCCACACGCCTATTTACTCGTGGATTTAAAACCCACTACCCCTGATTATTTGCGATTTCGTACCGATTTGTTTCACGACTGGTGTCAAGACGGAGGACCTGTCGTGTACACGTCCTCCTCGTCGACATAACACTATGAAGCACTAAAAAAAATCTATAAAAACCTTGGGTTACTTTGACCTTGTCTCATACATCGTCAACATGACGTCCCTTCAGTCTCATCTTCCTATCAAATTGATTCGTGCCTTGTACGGCATCAGTCGCGAAAAAAATCCACAAATACGTGCTCACGTCTTAGAAGCCAGTCTCAAAGAAGTCTTACGATGGTTTACGGTGACAGCACGTCAAATACTGCAAGGCATCATTCACATTCCACATCAAACCAAACGCTTTTTTGACAGAAACAAAGTAGCCTTGACGCAACTGGCCAATCCTCGCATTGACACTCACACCAAAAAGCAAATCATATTGAAACCTGGAGGTAGTGGTTCTCTAGGAGGTGTCATCATTCGTTCTCTTTTAAAATGGGATCCCAATACTCCCAAAGTTCACCATAAGAAGAAAACAAAAAAAGCCAAACAAGCCCCTAAGAAAAAGAATAAGGGTACCAAGACCAAAGCACAGAAAAAAAAAGTCCACAGAAAAAAGCGGTCACCCGCAAAAGAGGCACTTCGGCCAGAACGCAACCTTACCTTCGTCAACCACGACCTGTAAGAAAAGATCTACAAGGACGTTTGGCAGGGACTACGTTGCCAGTAGCCTCAGGGGCTGCCACTTCTCCGTTGCGGGTGATGCCAGCCAAACCCAATTTGACACCCGTTTTTCCCAATTTGATGAAACATTGGAAATCTGCGTCTCCCAAAACGTCTCCTCCACCGGGGACACCCTCGTCCACATTAGCGTCAGTAGCAGCTGCTCATAAAGTACCTGCCCCCAAAGTCAAAGTCCAAGAAAGATCCGGCATGTTAAAGAGTTTACTAGATTTGTCCAAACAAGAACTGTCCCGATTGAGTCCATTGCGAACTCCTTCACGACGTGTGTTACCTGCCATGAAGTTGATACGACGCAAAGATAATCAGTGGCGACGCATTCCAGTATAAAAATATGACTTGAAGACCACGGCGTCAATCAGTATTTTTTCTGTACCACTGCTGAACACTCAAGGATGCCTCCTCAAAAACGTACACACCACCACCCTCGTCGTTCTACCGTCCAAAAAGGAACAGGAAAAAGACAATTTCGTCATCCTACCAAACGCTCAAAAACCAAACAACGACGTCCTCCCGTAAAAAGACACAGTCATCCAAAGAAAAAGAGAAGTCACCAAAGAGGAGGCATATTTATTGGTCTTATTAAAGGTATGCACAAACTAGACAAAGCAGCTCAGAACCGAACTGGCATCTTTAGCATTGCTTTTGAGGATTTAGCGAAGCACGCCATTACCTTTTGGAGAAACCAATAGAAAAAAGAAGATAAAAGAGGGTGTGTATCAAGTCTTTGACGACAGTGTATTTCTGGAACGAACAAGCAAAGATGTCACCTCGCAGAAAACATTCTTATTCACCCCACAAAGGAAAGAAAAGGAAAGGACTACCTCCACGTTTAGCCAAACACGGAGACGTGTTGTCCGTCCTGTCCAAAGCCTCTCCACCCATGCGAAAACAAATCATTAAAACAGCCTCCAAAGATGTCATCGATACCGTGTGCGAATGTTGTTTGAATGTCTTGAAAGGTACGATACCTTTGTCTCCACACCAGAAAAAATGCTTTGCCAAACATCGACACGTTCTTCGTCAAATGGTCCAAAAGAAAATATCCGTCCGTCATAAGAAAAAGATGTTGGTGCAACGCGGAGGATTTTTACCCATTCTTGCTCCTATGTTGACAAGCTTAATACCAGGTTTGATACAAGGGATGACCCAAGGGATAACTCAAGGGATGGGTAGAAGATAAAAGGACCCTATGGAGCAACACAATCTCAGACATAACCTTTGAAAGCCCATGGAAGGACGAAAACTAACTTTGGTTCCTTACAAACGATGGATGGAATACCATCATTGGCAAGAACAACGATCCCCCCATTTACCACCCAATCCCAATTTGGCTGAGATGTCGCAATTACAACTCGAATTGCAATCCTTGATCCATCGCCACGATTTATCCGAAACCGAAAAATCACAAAAGTACGGTCAGCTCTTGAAACGGCTACAACTCTTTCATCAGAAAGCTGTGGAACAAACAGCTCAACCCACTTTGTCCGATTTTAAGGCTCTAATGAATAACCCGTCACCCTCACCCTCTACAGCGGTTAAAACAGACGTTACCCCACCATTACCCAAGGAAGAAGAACCCCATGATCTCTTTCAAACACCTACTACTACTACTACCACTCCCATTCCGAGTAAGATTGCCGCTTCCTTGTTAACCCCTTCCCCCACTCCCCCACGAGAAGAACTCAAAACTTGGGTTAAAAAGATGATGGCTACTCCTTCTTCGACAGATGTGAAAAAGAAAGAAAGGAAACCAGAAGTGAGAAAAGAAAAGAAGACCAAAGAAGCTATCCCATTACCTCCGCCACCACCATTACCCTCGACGTCAACTCCTGTGGCACATCGGACACGTAAAACCGTTTCCAAACAACACGTATTTCGTCCCACCCAAAGCAATATCCTCGAAGAGTGGGTACCTTATTAACAAAAACCATGGAGAAGGTATTAGCCAGCATTTACTACGATCCAGCTCACCCTGCAGGTTACGGAGGTATTCAGAAATTGTATCGTGCTGCCAAAACTCGCCTGAAAAAGCTCCGTTTACCAGCAGTACAACGATGGTTACAAGAACAAGCGACGTACACTTTACACAAACCCATTTGACGAAAATTTCACAGAAGTCGCACTCAAGTGGAAGGTATCGATCATCAATGGCAAGCCGATTTAGCTGATGTCTCTCATTTAGCCACCTACAATCGTGGCTACAAATATTTGTTTTGTGTCATCGACGTCTTTTCTAAATTTGCCTGGGTCGTACCATTGACATCCAAATCGAGCGGAGAGTTAGTACGAGCTTTGCAACTGGTGTTGAAACAAAGTGGTCGTCACCCTCTTCGATGGCAAACCGACAAAGGCACCGAATTTCTGAACCAAGCTTTCCAACGAGAATTAAAAAAACGTGACATTCATTTTTTCACCACCGAAAATCCTGAAACCAAAGCCAGTATCGTGAAACGTTTTCAACGTACCTTGAAAGAACGCATGTGGAAATATTTTACGCATCAACACACTCTCAAGTACATTGACGTCTTACCGCACTTAGTCCAAGCCTACAATCAATCTTACCATAGAAGCATTGGACGTACCCCACAAGAGGTGACACCTGACAACGAAGTAACTGTTTTTGAGCGTCTGTTTGGTACGTCCCGGACGAGGGCTGTCCCCAAGAAAGGTAGAGAAGTGTTAACCCCGGGAGATTGGGTACGCATTGGCAAAACCAAACGCACTTTCGACAAAGGTTACTTACCCAATTGGACCACCGAATTGTTTCGTGTTACTGAACGAGTGCGTGGCCGTTATCCTGCCGTCTATAAATTGGAAGACATGAACGGAGAAGTATTAAAAGGAACGTTTTACTTGCCTGAGTTACAACGTGTCACCAAAAAAGAAGACGACGTGTACGACATTGAAAGCATTCTCGAACGAAGAACCCGTAAAGTAGGAAAACGTCGTGTCAAAGAAGTCAAAGTACGTTGGAAAGGATATCCTCCTAGTTTTGATTCTTGGATTGACGCTTCGCAAGTCATCGACTATAAAAAGAAGTGACCATCATGCCCTTCAATACAGCTTCAGCGACCACAGTGACTACTCCTTCACCCACGTCATCTCTGCAAGATTTACAAAAGCAACCCTTGTGGGTGTGGTGTGGAGAACGTGTCCCTAAAACGCAAATCGTTTTTTTCTGTCAAATCTTTGTGGTATATTGTGTCATCGGTGCAACCATTGCTAATTTGAGTTTGCAACAAGGAGACAAACAATTGTGGACTATTTTACTCAGCAGTTGCATCGGGTATCTTCTTCCCAATCCTTCCCTGAAATACTCTTACAACGGAAACAACAGTAACAATATTGGGAGCCTTGCGGCCAACGTTAGTCCTTCTCCTGACAGCCACCCTTCCAATCACAATCCTCTTTTAGACACTCCTTTAACCTCGAGTGACTCCTCGGACAGAAGAACATTGGAAATATGAACAACACTATTAACCAATTTTACTTAACGTTACCCAGTGACAGTTCCATGGGGGTGTTTCCTCACAACACATTGTGTTGTTACACGTCTAAATTACCTCAAGCCATGCATTTGGATCAAGATGATCATTGGGAAGTAGCTTTAGTGGAAATAATACACCCGACACAAATCAAAAACATCGTCGAAAATCAAAACACTTTTTCAGTAGAAGTGTATGACGAGAAATTGCAAAAAGCCTTAGACGCACGAGGTCACACTAGCACACTGCACCCCAAAACTAATCGGCGAACCAATGTGATCGCCATTCCTGCAGGCTATTATTTTAGTGGTCAACATTTAGTGACTACGATTCAAAACAGGTTCAATGCTGTGTTTAGTAAAGCCCTGGAGAAAGAAAGTGTTACCTTTGAGTACCATAAAGTGGCTCGTCGACTCCTGATAACATTTTCAGAGAAGAAAATGATAGCCATTACTTTTTGTCCTGAATTGTATGATATTTTAGGTGGAGACCTAAAGATGTTGGTCAAGAAAAATGAGATACCAGGCATAACCAGTACCTCGGATTTTGCAAAATATTTTCGATCCCCTGTAGAATTGAACCAAGGCCTCAACTTGATGTTTGTGTACTCCGATGTGGTGGAGTACAACGTGGTAGGACACACCTCTGTACCGTTACTGCGTGTCATTCCTTTCAAAGTGGATTCTGTCACCGCTGACGAGGAAGGTGGAAATACCTATCACGTTCATCGTGAATTTGTACATCCTCATTATTTACCCGTCAGTAAGTCGTATTTCGACAGTGTCAACATTACTATAAAAGGAGAACTAGGACAAAATATTCCATTTACCAAAGGGAAAGTCACAGTGAAACTCCATTTTCAAAAACGATTCACGAACAACTGAAAAAGTGATGTATCCTGTGTACCAAGGAGTCACTCGACAACGAGGACATGGTTTAGGAGATATGTTTAAATCAGCCTTTCGTTCCGTGGTCCCTGTTTTAAAACCAATGGTGACACGAGGATTGCACACCTTAAAAGATGCCGCATTGACTCACGGCAAAGATTTTCTTTACAATGTTCTCATTGACAAACAAAACCCCAAAGAAGCTTTTTTGAGAGCAGGCAAAAATGCCTTGCTTCAAACGGGCAAAGAGATTTTGGGTCGACGAGAAAGTCCTATAAATGCCCTGAACGGTACCGAGTCTGACATTCCTGCTTCCCTGAGGACACAGCAAGGACAAGGTAGAAAGCGTCGACGAAGACACCCTTTCAAAAGTCTCCGTACCTCTAAAGTTAGAAAGACGAAGAAAAAAAGAACCGCTCGAGACTTAGACATTTTTGATTATTAAAAGTGAAGAAAAAAAACATAAAGAAAAAATGATGCACCAAGAATCTTGTGCCTGTTCCAAGTCGGAACTAGATCTCTTTGCCATGCCACCCACGATGATGACCATGCAAGAAGCCCAATGGGTCGAATTTCATCCCGTCTCCTCTTTGACGGATTCAGCTCCCATCGAGTTTGAAATCAAAGGACAACCCGAAGATTACATTGATCTGAACAACAGTTACTTGTATTTGAAAGTGAAAGTGAGTAGAACGGACAACGACAACCTGCTGGCAGACGATGCCCGAGTAGCTCCCGTCAACAATTTCATGCATTCTTTGTTCAGCGATGTGGATTTGTACATGAATAACAAACTGGTCAGTAGTAGCATGGATACTTACCCTTACCGAGCGTACCTCGAAAATCTCTTGACGTACGGAAAAGAAGCCAAGAACACTCATCTAGATGCTTGCGTGGTATGGAAACCTGACACCGCAGATAAGTTTAACGACACAGCCTTGTCCGTAGCAGCTGAGGGTGAGAATCCTGGCGATCCTCACAATGTGGGTTTTAACGAGCGTCAAAAGAAAATTCTGCGAGGACGTAGTTTAGAACTGTTCGATCGTTTGCATTTGGACATGTGGTTTCAAGAGAAGTATTTGCTGAACGGAGTAGATATTCGCTTGAGACTGAATCGTAGCAGTGCTGCTTTCCATTTGATGGCTGATGCCAACACATACAAAACCATTATCCAAGAAGCCAGGTTATACGTGCGTCGTGTGGAAGTGTTACCTAAAGTGGAAAATGACATCAGTCACACTTTGAGCAGAACGACAGCCAAGTATCCGATACGACGCGTGGAAGTCAAAACTTTCACCATTGCCTCTGGACTCCGATCTAAGATCGAAGATCATCTGTTCCAAGGACAGTTACCCAAACGTTTATTCATCGGTATCGTGACCAATTCAGCCCTCAACGGTGCCCACGATCAAAATCCTTTCGAGTTTAAGCACTGCGGAGTAACCAAAATCGAAGTCAGTCGCGATGGCAAAACTTTGTGTACCCGACCCTTCGAACCCAACTTTGCCCTGAAGAATTACTTGAGGTCGTACTTGTCACTGTACGAAGCCACAGGACAGTTAGGAACCAACACCAGTCACGGTATTTCCTACGACGACTATGCAAGAGGTTACACGTTGTGGGCTTTTGATTTCACTCCAGACCAAGGCAGCGACGAGGGACATTTCCACCCGATAAAATCTAGGCAACTGCGTGTGGAACTTCAGTTTGCAGCAACTCTTGACCATACGGTAAATGTCATTCTGTATGCTGAATTCGATAATACCATAGAAATCAACAGTTTGAGAGAAGTCATTCTAGACTATTAGACACTATGGAAGACCCTTGTCCTTCTTTGAATAGTGCAGAATCTATGGAATGGGAGGTTACAGAGAAAGCAAACCCTCAAGACCAAAAAGAAGAAGTAGTGATCATGCAATCCAAATGGCCAGAACAGGAACAACAGTTAGTGGTTTGTTTTGCACAACACTTGGAAGATAAAATGAGAGACATGATTAAAAAAGATTGTTATGGATGTCAAATGGATCATCCCAGTCAAATTCAACACGATAAATGTATGATGATGAGTCAAGAAGAAAAATTGGACGATTATCTGAACGAAGCTTGGTGTCTCATCTCAGAAGAAGACGTGTTACTTCAGTGGTTTAAAGACTTGTGTGCTCATTCCTCTCCTCCATTATTTGCCCGAGAAATTGATCGCATCGAAGCTCTCTTGGCACAGAGTAAAGAGACGAAGCAAACCAACAGTTACTTGACAGACCGTTTCAAACAAAAAGTCTGGATTGAATTGATGACTTATCATCACCTGTGAAAAAAGGGGGAAAAAAACAACAAGGCTACACAACAAACAAATGGATACCTGGGAACTTTATTATCTTTTGAACCGTAGTTCGTACACTGCTTCTTGGAATCCTGTGGTGTGTGCTAAAGATGAACTACCTCATCGCAAACCTCAAGAGAATCAAGCTTATGTCATCAACACAGATGACAGTCATCTTCCAGGAACTCACTGGGTAGCTGTCTACTTTCCTCAAGAGGGTTGTGTGGAGTATTTTGATTCGTATGGATTACCCCCTTTCGAAGATGATATCATTGACTTTATGAGAAGAAATGCCCAGACGACACGATTCAATAAAGTGAAATTACAAAGCACAGATTCTATGGTGTGTGGACAATATTGTGTCTATTATCTGCATCATCGCAGTCTTGGATATTCTTTAGAACATTTAGTGACTTATTTCGATCGTCATTCGTCTCGAAACGATGACAAAGTAGATCGATGGTTTTGTGACCATTATGGCTATCTGTTGTCCTTAGCTAGGAAACGTAGTGTACATCAATGGCCCAATGATTTCCATCAGTGGAAATCGCAATTTAATTCACAACGTTGTCAACCATGTCAAAAGAGATTGTATTAGTGTTATGGAAGAAAAACATGTTTGTTATTTGAAAAAAATGTTTGTTATTTGAAAATAATGTTTGTTAGTTGAAAAAATTGTGTTTGTTATTTGAAATAATGTTTGTTATTTGAATAAAAATGTTGTGTTTTGAAAACCAATGCGTCTGTCGTTTGTTTTACATTTGTATTGATATAAATGCTCTTTGACTTTTCTTTCTATCCCTCACATCAAACTATCCAAACGTTTCAAAACCCTAAACCGTGGAGGGGTGTTTTCCATCACGTCCGCGCTTGAACCATATAAAGCAGGGGTAGTCTCCAGTCTGGCCACATCATCGATTCATCCATTCAGCAAGCGGACTCCAAGGTGGACGGACCGGACCTCTACAGTCTACTGATATGATAGCCGGCAGTGAGAAAAGGCACCACATAGACCTGTACATCAAATAATAATGCAGTCATACGAGCGACCTAGGTGTCTACCCAGTAAGGTGACGGGCAACCGAGCCGTGGCAGCGGGAAACCGAGCCGGGGTAGAGTTACACCCCACTAGACCAGACTACAGCGGTGCTGATAGAGGGAAAACCCAAAACTCTGCAGAATACGGAAAGCATGCCACGTGGACTTCAAGATGGCGACCAGTGTGCACCACTACTATAACATCAACGGTGGGCACGGGTTTGTACTGGAAGCCAAAAGGAATGAAACAAGGCAATGTCCCAACCCAACTTCCACTGCACAGCCAAGGGGGAAAGGGAAAACCAGCCATGACGGAAAAGTACGAACTGGCTGACCTAATGCATCGAAGAGCCCACGGAGAAAATATGACAGCAATAACCAGCTAGGTTTTCATTTGTCTGAATGATAATAGGGACTCATTTGGCTTCGAGTACCCTCTTTGACAAACTATTTGGCCCTGAAAGAACTAATATGACATTTTTTGGCACTGCGAAACAAATTTATAACCAAACTCCCCTACCATTGACTACACTTTTATGTGTCGCTTAGACACCTTAGTATAAATACAATAGGGACTTACGCATGTACACTGTAGTACTAGTCCCTATTTTTTATAGGATGTTAAATAATAATTTTTTAACTTAGACATTCGGTAAATTGCACAGGTGGCTTACACATTATTGGTTGTTAGGATGTCCATTAGTATAACTGGACTGAATTTGATATACAGGTGCGTGTTTGGCATTTCGTCACCTTTCCTCCCTGCTGCCGTAATTTCTCGTGCTTGCACGACCATATTACGCCGACATAAGCGATATGAGAAAACTAATTTTATCTCGCTTCACTGCTCTTGCAGACCAGTAGTTAACAGAATGAGAGGGGTGGGTGTGAGTAGGTTCCATTCCTACCCACCCTATGGTGATTATTCATTCATTCAGGCAGAGAACCCCGAAGAGAACGGACCGGTCTTTTTAGCACGGAGAGTTAGCTGTGGAAGGCAGTGAGAAAAGGCGCCACTATAGGACTGAACAAAATAATGCAGCCATATGAGCAGCCTAGGTGTGAGGATGTAATAAAACACCCCACTGGAACCAAACTACAGCAGCCACGTCAAAAAGAAATATTCTACAGAGCATGGAGGGCTGAGGCTAATTGGCGGACGAGAGGCCACGTGGAATTCAAAATGGCGTCCTCACCAGAAAGAAGGACATGGGCCCAGCAACGTCACCTGAAATTGTTTCAAACAGTCACACAGAAACATTTACTCCATGAAATCTGCGGAACAAAGAGGAAAACTGACCATGGTAAGAGGATAACTCCCAGGGTCAACCTACTGCCACGTGTAACAGACGTTCCGGGGATACATGTATAACGACAACGGTTTTTTATTCATTTGCCTGAATGATAATAGGGACTCATTTGGCTCTGAGTTTCCCTTTTCGACTAACTATATGGCCCTGAAAAGACTAATTTGACCTTTTTGGCACTGCCTTCATTAAATTTATACCCAAATTTACCTACCATTGACTACACTTTTATGTGTCGCTTAGACACTTTAATTTAAATACAATAGGGACTAACATATGTACACTATCGTACTAGTCCCTATTTTTGATAGGATGTTAAGTAATATTTTACAACTTAGATATTTGGTTAATTGCACAGGTGGCTTACACATTATTGGTTGTTAGGTTGTCCATTAGTATAACTGGACTGAATTTGATAAAAAGAGCGTGCTTGGCTCTTCGCACCACTGCTTCCCGCTGCAGTAATTTCTCGTGCTTGCACGACCTTACTATGCAGACAAAGGCGATATGAGTTAAACTATTTTACTCTCGCTTTGCTTTACTGCTATTGCAGATTGGATAGGCAGACAGAATACTGATTGGGTGGGTGTGTGTAGGTTCTATTCCTACCCACCCTACGGCCTTACATTCACCCAGAGGCAGTTCAATAATTGTCCCGTGGTGACGGCCAAATTAAATAAGTGATCCTTTGATCACATAAACGCCTAGTGGGTGCGCGGCACAATTCCCACCCACAGGATAATTAAATAACTCCTTTTAGGAGATAAAACAGTGCTAAGAGCCTCACGGACGGAGCACTTAAAACCCATTATTCAATTCAATTCATTCAGTCTGGCTACCATCATCAGGCGAAGACTGCAGACCGAGTAGGACGGCTTTTCTGGAGCAGGCGATCTGATGACGTCACGGCGGATTGCGAGAGCATGTTTCCCGGGCTTCACAGCTAAGGACGAACTGAAGCGTTATCACATCACTACTACAGAGAGAAACATCAACATGTTCAGCGGTGGACGATGCAGTGGAAACATTTTGGATATTTTATAAGTCCCTTTAACAAGTGGCAGAGATTGAAGATATGCAGAAACTGAATCGCCTACTTAAACTACGTGAAGAAGAAAAATGGCGGACTTTGAAGTTGGATTGCTCCTGCATCAAGTTGCTGGAACCATATTACAACCAGCCATGGGAATTTAAGTAATATGGCGGACCTGAGGCGCGCTGACTGGTGATGTCAAAATATCGAGTATCCCGCAGGTTGCCGTAGGATGATATTATCAAGTCAGCGAAACTCTACCTCAGATAGCCAACATATTGATGGAAATACAGCTGTCTACGGAAAAGTCGTCACCATCGGATTACTCGGATAAAGCAGTACAACGAAAAGATATATGCCATTTATCTTTTCATTTGCCTGAATAATAGGGGACTCATTTGGTTACGAGTACCCCTCTTTGAACAACTTTCCGTGGCCCTAAAAAGCTAATTTGACCTTATTGGTACCGCCTCCAACAAATTTAAGACCAAAAATACCTATCATTGACTACACTATTATATGTCGCTTAGACATTTTTAATTTTCTAAATTTGTTAGGGACTTATTATATGTACGCTTATGTACTAGTTTTATTTGAATGATAGGACTATAAATAATAATTCTTCAACTTAAATATTTGAAAAATTGCACAGGTGGCTAACACATTATTGGATGTTAATTTGTCCATTAGTATAACTGGACTGAATTTGACCTTTAGTATGACCTTGTTGTTTCAGGTGTGGGCTGCGTCCTTTGCTGTGCTGTCTTGCTGTCTGCGTGCTCTGGTGTGTGCTGCTGTGTCAACGCCCTCCTGGACCTGGGCCTTTTCCGCCTTTGCCGTTTCCGACTCACCAAATTACTAGCGAAATGAGGAAACATTTCCCCTCGCTACCTTACAGCTCGATTGGATGATAGGGGTGGGTGTGTGTGGGTACTATTCCTACCCACCCCAATATAGGCTTTCATTTCCCCTGATAGTTACTTTTTAGTAATTCAGGGGAACGCCTTAATTTATAGTGCATTTAAGCACTTTTAAGGGAGGGAGTAACAACCCCTCCCACCTAAATGGCTACCGATATGGTAGCTATAAAAGTTGCCCATATGCCCCTAGAGGGCGGTGGCAACTCAAAAACACTCAGTTCAGTTCAGTCTGGCTACAGGTCCCTGTTAAAATTATAAGGTAGTCTTAACCCAGGACTATCAGGTTCCGGCAACACAATGCTGCAACTTAAATGAAACACAATAAATAACAATAAAACAATACACAACATAACATATAGCACTTCCATTCTGATACATGTCTATGGGGTTGTATATTAGCAAAAGGGTGTGGCTCCTCGTGTTTCTTTGTTTTTGGCTCCGGTTTTTCGCTCGCTGCCTCTGCGTGTGGGACGATGTTGCAATTACCTTGGAGCTTCCTGCCTTGAGCCTTGCTGCCCTTTCCTCTTCCGGACATTCTGATCGAGTTGATCAGGGGAGGTGTGGATTGATCTTGCCTACCTACCCCAAAGGCTTCCATTTACATCGATAGTTACTATTTAGTAATTCGATGTAACGCCTCATAAATAAAATTTAAATTTTCCCTTATTAAGGGATCTTTAAATGTTCAGTGATATACTGAATATAAAAGTAGCACATGTGATCCTAGTGATCGGCTGCTACTATAAAATAATCATGTCAGTCTGGCTACAGATCATTCTTCATGATGATTCATCATTCAGGCAAAGGCAGCGGACTGAGTAGGACGGCTTATCTGGAGCAGGCGACCTGGTGATGTCAAAGTTAGATTGCGAGAGCATGAGTCCCGGGCTTTCACAGTTAAGGATGTTACTGTGATATCATCCCGTCACTGTTTACGGATAGAAACATCGAATTGTACAGCGGTGGACTATGCAGAAACTCGAAATTGATATTTCGTAACTCCCGACCTGGCCTCGTGGCAGAAATAGAAATGGAGGGAAGTATGTATAGCGGCAGCGACCTTGACTTTCTGAAGTGGAGACCACGTAACTCCCGAACTTGATTTGTGGCAGGGGTTGAAACAGAAGGAAGACAAAGGCCTCTACTTCAACTTAAATACGAAACGAAGAAAAATGGCTGCTATAGATGTTATATACTGATCTTAAGGCTGTATATACGGATACAGTCGTCTCCATCGGACTACGAAGAACGCTATAATGAAAAGATTTTCATTGCCATTACCTTTGCCTGAATAATAGGGGACTCATTTGGTTACGAGTACCCCTCTTTGAACAACTTTCCGTGGCCCTAAAAAGCTAATATGACCTTATTGGTACCGCCTCCAACAAAATTCAAGACCTAAATTACCTACCATTGACTACACTATTATATGTCGCTTAGACATTTTTAATTTTCTAAATTTGTTAGGGACTTATTATATGTACGCTTATGTACTAGTTTTATTTGAATGATAGGACTTTAAATAACAATTCTTCAACTTAATATTTGAATAATTGCACAGGTGGCTAACACATTATTGGATGTTAATTTGTCCATTAGTACAACTGGACTGAATTTGACCTTTAGTATGACCTTGTTTCAGGTGTGGACTGCGTCCTTTGCTGTGCTGTCTTGCTGTTTGCGTGCTCTGGTGTGTGCTGCTGTGTCGAGGCCCTCCTGGACCTGGGCCCTTTCCGCCTTTGCCGTTTCCAACTCACCAAATTACTAGCGAAATGAGAAAGCATTTTCCCTCGCTACCAACGTTTACTTCCGATTGGTTGTTAGGGGTGGGTGTGTGTAGGTACTATTCCTACCCACCCCATGGGCTTTCATTTCTCCCGATAGTTACTTTTTAGTAATTCGGGAGAACTCCCTATTTAAAATATAGTGCATTTAAGCACTGTAAATCCTGAGGGGGGGGGGAGTAGCGACCCTCCCCAAGGGACCTTAAATGGCCACCGATATGGTGGCTATAAAAGTTGTCCATATGCCCCTAGTGGGCGGTGACAACTCTAAAACAATCATGTGTGTGTGCAGTCTGGCTACCCATCGTTGGCGCATCAAAGAAGATAAGCAGAGTTCAAAAGTTAAGAGAGCTTCAAATGCATCTGGAGAATGCTAGACGTCTCCTGGACGAGCTGGCAATGGAGGCCGAAGAAGAAGAGACCAGAATTAAAGAAGAGGAGGAGAGGAAAAAGAAAGAAGAGGAGAAGGAAATGAAAATGTCAATTTTGCCTCACCGCATGATGAGGCAAACTAGTCAAGTTAAACCTATGGTGAGGACACCTTCACCAGAACCAGTTCGTCCACTACAGGCACAGCCCCCACCGCAACAACCACAGTCTCAGCCGCAACAATCACAGCCTCATCCACGGTTGCGGAATAGAGGAAGAAATGAAGAGACTTTCACTATCCCTCAAACAGAAGATTGGGATAGTGAAGCCACTCATTCTCCCTCTGCGCTCCCAATCACAAGAGTGAATTGGGAGAATGATTGGAGTAGGAGATGTGTGTGTGGGGCTAGACCTGGGAGATGCCAGCATTAACCAGGTGCATTTTGAAGTTTAAAAAAAACAGTCCTTCTCAGGGCTACCCAAATGTCTAGAAAAGAAATACTATGTCAATTGCCAATGGGTGTGAGAGAGGAGTAGTGTGATTATAAACACTGACTCTATTTAGATAGTATATGGTGTGATTTTGGATAGTATATGATAGGGTGTGTTTTTGGCTGCTTCCCCGTGTGTGTGTGTGGTTAGTATAGGGTGTGATTTTGGATAGTATATAGTATGGTTTGTTTTGGCTACTTCCCCGTGTGTGTGTGGCTAGTATAGGGTGTGATTTTGGATAGTAAATAATAGGGTTTGTTTTGGCTGCTTCCCCGTGTGTGTGGATAGTATATAGTGTGATTTGGGATAGTAAATGATATGGTGTGTTTTGGCTGCTTCCCCGTGTGTGTGTGTGTGTGTGTGTGTGTGTGTGTGTATAGTATATAGTGTGATTTGGGATAGTAAATGATATGGTGTGTTTTGGCTGCTTCCCCGTGTGTGTGGATAGTATATAGTGTGATTTGGGATAGTAAATGATATGGTTTGTGGATAGTATATAATATGAAAAGTGAATGTAGGGGTGTTTACTTTCACGTCCGTGCTTAAGATATATATATACGCAATCGTCAGTCCTTGGAGCCATTCAATTTTGAACACATCAAGATGAATTTTGAATTGTTTATCCAACTCCGAGACAGCTGGTTTGGGATCCTTGATGCAGAATATGAAGTGGAAAGACTTGAGGAAGAATTTCAAAGTAACCATGGCTTTGTAAGCGAACTGAAATTAGCAAGAGATCTATTAGAAGGTATGATAGAGGAGGAAGACCAGAAATTAAGAAGACGTATTAAAAGAAAATATATAAGAATAGGGGATTTGAAGCAGGCACTTGATCATGTCATCAAAGTCAGGTGCTTTCTAGAAGAAACATTACATCTCATAGAGTGGGAATATGTGCAGTGGGGTCTAGACAGGCTAAAGAAAGCAGAAGCAATGATGAGAATGGTGATGGAAGAACAGGTGATCCAGATTAAAGAAAACTGGTCTAAGGAGAGAAAGGAAAAAAAGAACAAAAAGAAGAAAGAGGACTTTGATCTACTCAATCTAAGATGGATGAGAGTTCAGGAAAAGTTTCGAGCTATGGGACATCCTGACTGGATTCCCGAGGACGAAAAGAAGAAGAAAACGGGAATCATTGGTAAACTTAAAAGGTGGTGGAACAACGACAGAAAATAAAAGAAGAAGAAGTATCCAAAGGCCCTTTTCAGGGCCCCTCATAGGTCTCGAAAAGATAGTAGCTTTCTTTGCCACCCTTTTTTCCCTTGTCCCTATATAGACCCACCCTGTTCCATTTCCCTTGACGCTATATAGGCCCACCCTGTTCCATTTCCCTTGACGCTATATAGGCCCACCCTGTTCCATTTCCCTTGACCCTATAGTACCCCAAGCTGTTTTGACCCTATAGTGCCCCAAGCTGTTTTTGACTGGATTTTCCCTTGACCCCATAAATCTTGACCCTATAGTGCCCCAAGCTGTTTTTGACTGGGTTTTCCATAGACCCTATAGTGCCCCCATATACTACTAACGTTCCTCAAACTTGTAACATTTTCGAACCCCTTTTTGTACATCAGTCTTTTCGGCACACCCATCCAACAGTGCTTTCTTTCTTTCTTTCTTTCTTTCTTTCTTTCTTTCTTTCTTTCTTTCTTTCTTTCTTAGTGCGAATTTTGGTGATTTATTTTCTGCTATGTAAACCTGCCACCACCACCCCTCGAAAAAAAATCCCTTTCGGGTGCCACCGAAAATAAAGGTACCACAAGTCACAAGGTTGGAAAACACTGCTTTACACTACAAGGAATTCGGACGTTAAGTTATGGGCTTGTTATGAGCATTATTTATCTGCAAGTAATCTTTGCAAGTCTGGATGAACTAGCATGTTGCATATTTCCAAAGCATTTGCCATGTTTATAATAATCATTTCTGACTATAAATCATAACTAAAAGATTTTTTAAGATGTTAAGAACAGTCACACAATAGCGCTTTTTTATTTTTTTAAATCATTTTTTTCTGTAATGTTAGGAACGAAATTATCATAGAAACGAAATTCGCATTGGAAATATCGTTATCTGGATTTTGTACCCGGTACTGTATCTTAATTTGCTTATTATATTATGTCGCTGTCTTTTCTAACTTCTTGATGGAGAGCTACTTATGAATTGTTCATGCTGATTACCGTAGTAAACTTTTGCAATTAATTCAACTTCCTGTTAGTGCAATCAAACTCTTTGATGTATTTTGTTAATGAAAAAGTTGCTTGAAAGTGTTTTGTCCTAAAATTTTAAGTAAAACCTTTCTCATTTCAACTGGGTTCGATCGGCTCAAGTGCGGGGACATGCAGACGAAGTTTCAACGTGATGCTTTTCGACATTTTGTTATTAAATCTTTGGCTAGTTTGTGCATAAAGAAGCATATAATGTAATAGTTTGATTGATGTGAACAGCAAAGATGAATAACGTTCCCTCGGTTGCAGCTGGTGAGTAAAAACACACGTAAAGATTTCATCTCGTTCAATTTGTCCAGGAAGTGGACACCGGGGCTCGACGAGTTTGATGATTTTTAAAAATAAAAAAGCAACAATCTGAAGGAGAGAAAAAAACACTACCGAGTGTCAAATTTACGTTGGACCAATTATAATGTTTTAGTCAGACTTTACTTTTGATTTCATTTTCCTACTAAATTCAATGCCCAAACAAGCAACGGGGCATGTTTTCAAGTTACATTGACCTACATTTCAATTTACTGGAATGCTATGGAAGTCGGGAAAACTGAAATTGGTTAAAAGGATGATACGAATCTTGATTGAAATGAAGCTATCTAAACACTTTCTTTAATATTAATAATTTTATCCGTTTTGTTAAAATAGTATATTTCAACTTAACCTTTAAAGTGCTACATTGTTTTGTAGTACAGGATCCCTCAGTGCTGAATTGTTTGAGGGGAAAAAAAGGAAAACTGCACCGTTTTTAAATTGCATGTATTTAGATAAATATACACAATAGATACACAAACCTTATATGGACATACATCACAATTAATTTACTATATGTTCACTACATATATTTCTCTGTACTGACCTTTCAACTGTGTGACAATCAATACAAATCATATGTTAATCTAAAATACATACAAAGATGACATCACGGTTAAGTTCTTGTCAAGGGTTCACCAGCATTTTTTTGAGTGGCTGCACTGTTAACAGCATGTCAACAGAACACAGATTTCACTTCCGGATCATCACCAAGGCCTTATTACTCAATGTGCACTCTTGCCAAAATACGCACAGACAACCACTCTCTGAGCTCATATTCTCAAGAATAAACAATTTCCTTTAAATCTGTGCCAAAAATGCATCAATGTAACTCTATCACCACCAAAATGAGAGAGGAAAAAATGTTTTAAAAATAGACTAGAACTGCATTTGTGGGTACTGAACTGGAAATAATAATTGTGATGCGATTCCATATGAAAAATGATGGTGGATGTCTAAACTTTAAGATTAGCATCAAGACACCTGTAAGTTTAACATATTGCATGTACAAGGTAAATACGGGTATAATGACAAGTTACATTTGTATTTCATCAGTATTTGTTTTTTGTTTTTTAATGGAAATATTCAAATATATCTTAGAAATGTTATATTCTTTAGTAATTCAACCATGTACGTGTTATGTCTGTCACAATGTTATATCTAAAGTGTGAAAATCACAGTTAAAGAAAAGGTGACAGTTTTGTAAACATCCATTCCATGAATGTCAGAGGTAAGTTTCAACCCCCCAGTCAGTAATTATTGTTCATGAAATACTTTCACCTGTTATTTATTCTGTTATCATCAAAACTGAGGTTCATACAGTATTTGGTTATTAAACCTCAGTAAAGGCTTCTTTTTTTTCTTCAGTCATTGGGTCGATTTTGTGTAAAGGGTCACCTTGATTGTTCTCATTGTCTGCCAGGTGTAAATTGCTTAGAATAGCTAGAAATCTATCCCATACTCATTTTTTTCAGAAGTATGCAGTTGATATCACATTATCACTAGCCCAGTACGAATTGAGATCAGATGTATGTAAGGCTGTCAAAAAACACAGAAAACTTACCCGGGTACCTGTTGCACCGTTTAATGGGTACCTGGGTACTTGTTAGAACATGAAAGACACATACAACCCTTGAGCAACAAATTTTTTTCCCACTAAATTGCATGTTATGCGTACACGTATATGGATTATGATTTTTTGGTATATCCTCCTTCCAAATATCTCGTTTATATTAACATTCCATTAATCCCACAGACCATATTTTAGGAAAACCCGCTATACGTAACTACAGTATACGAGTACACTTGTCCGTGGACTTGTACTTTCCTATAGTAACATGTTCTATTTATAGCAAACCTTGTTCTACTTTCCCTCGAATTCTATTTATAGCATCTGTATGGCTTAGTGAGGAGAGAACAGACTATATTTATTTATGTGGCTATTATATAATATGTCCAAATTATATGTACAACAACTTTTGGAAATTTGCTTATTGTTGATATCACGTGCCTGTATGACCTAGGTTGCGAGATTTGTGTAGTCACGTGACTAGGAATGCAAATAGCCAGATCTGGGACAAATTTCAGGAATGATGTACTTTCGTCTCATCTGTCAGCAGATTAAAGGCATAACAAATGCTATGCTCATGATTTTTGAGAAAATAAATCATATTCCTATCAATTTCATGCTGGTAGTGGTATATCTTGATGAAAGATCGTTCAAGTTTTCTGGGCCGGCATGTAAGCTTCTACTCATGCCGACATAAAATGGTGTCAGCGAATTCCAACTTTTTTATAGGAAATGCGCTCTGACCCTACACCCCAACATGAATGTCCAAATATCAAAAATGGGGTGGCAAGGGTCAGAGGAAACTCGGACTACTCAGACCAGTGTGCTGATGATGATATAATGATATTTTGATAGTGTTGTCGAGAACTTTTTTGTGAACGGGTACTCTTCATTAATTTTCAATGCCCGGGTTTTTCACTACGGTTATTACCCGGGTACCCATTGACAGCCCTAGATGTATGTACCAAACCCATTGCTATAATCAGTGCGAAAAAAATTTAAATGCTCAGGTATGACAGGCTGCCATTTATTTATGCAACAGTTACTGTTTTCCTTCAAGTCTTTCCCATTAACTCTTGTACATTGAAGATGTTAGCTTGGGCTGAATGAAGTACATTCATTGGTCTCAAATCAAAGCACCGATTGACCTAATCTTCAGTTATATCTATAAAATATAAAAAGTTTAAGAAATAATCTAATTTTTTTAATCTTTAAATTTTCAATAGTATTAAAACTATAAAGACGTATGTGTGGTAAAATGCCAGTAAAATCACATATGTTTGAATGTGCTTTATTGATTATAAGAGCTTTTTAAAAGAAAACATTTATTACAGTAATGTCAGCATCCATATAAAAGATGGTAGTGCAGATATAAGACTTGTTTTAATGTTTTAATACTCTATCAGCATTACAAATTATAAGATTTCTTTACTAGTAAGCCAATTCTATTTCTCCTGAAAAAATGATGTATTTTTAAGGGTTTTTTTATAATAATTTTATGTATGATTTACGTATTTGCTTGTTTTCTACAGATACCATAGAAAAAAGAGATGAGCTGAAATGTGGTTGGTGTGGACATATTTTTCACCATATTGTAGAGTTTCTTTCCCACAAGTCTCTGCGTAAGTAAAATGTACCAATTTATGATTGCTAGAAGTTTTGTAGGTAGTAAGGTTATAGTTATGTCTTACTTTGCTGTGGTGTAACAGATGTGACATTAGCTGGATACACATTACGGTTTTTTTTTTCAAGTAGCATCTTACATCTTAGCATCCTGAGTAAGAGTTTGTTCTTTGGAGCTGATCTTTATTGCAACATCCAACACATTTGCAAATATAATTATATGGCAGCCCACTAGACAACCAGACAAAATCGGCTACCCCAGCTTAAAGTTAGTATCCCAAAGAAATCAGAAACACTATTTAAATATGTTATCGTCAAGACTATTCTGTTTCCTTTTCCTGTGTCATTAGGAGTCCCTAGGCAAAAGTTGCAGTCCTCTACCATAAGCATATTGGGCATACCTGAAGTGGCTTAATGTCCAGCCGTTGTCTTTGAGTTTAATTTTCAACATTCTTTATACCACAAACATGGAACTCGTGCTTCTCCATCAGACGGAGACTGAATTTTATCAGTGAAATGAAGAGCCTTATTTGAAACACTAAACCAGACATCCCACACTTTCTTAACTTGGCTACTGTTCCATCCGAACTATCAGTTCAAACAACTTTAACACTCATCTGAATCTCATTACAATCTTCATCAAATGTGCCATTCATTATGGAGACCACTGTAAAGGTATGTATAAAAATGAGAATAAAAACAATGTATAGTATGATTTAGTAGCCCATTGTGGTACCATACTTAAAGATATGGTAGCTCAGATGCAAACTGCAAGAAATTTGGAACCCTAATCATGTTGACAAGATGTACAAGAATCCAAACTTATTTACTCAAAGATTTTTTGAGAAAGTTGTGATTTTATCATGGTTGAGATTTATGGGGAAATAATAGCATAAGTAAAGAATTGAGAAAATAGCTTGCTCTAAATATGTTCATATATTTGCAGATTTCTAACATTGAGGTTAACATGCATTTCTTCTATATAGCTGTTTGAGATTAAGGGATTATACTTTGTATCCTTAACATATCATATTTACTGGTCTGTCACTTACAACACTGGAGATCCTGTCATGTTAAAAGTCATACCATAATATTCTTTGTTCTCAATCAAACTTTCTCTTTTTCACTATGATTTTAAAACTGTTTAAGATAAAGGGATGAAAAATGGTATACTTGTTATAATATATCATCATAAAATGGTATGTAGCATAGCACATTCGTGGACACGGTTTAATGGTCAAGGTCACAGTTGTTAAGTTAATCTATAAAGCTTGATAGTCTTATACTGTATATAACTGCTTATAAGACATGTCCTACTTGAAATGCCATTTCATAATGTGCTGGCAGATATAAGTCAGTGCAATTTGTTAGGAGTACTCAGTAGAACAAACAACATGGACCGTAATTTACAGGCACTTTATGCTAAGGCAGAACAGGATCTATGTTGTGTGTATTTAAACTTAATAGGCAAGGTATATTGTTACATTAGATTGTGAGGTTTAGTCTTTAAAGTCAAGGTCACAGGTCATGTATTGTAAGGTTTCATTTGCTTCTGCTTCTGTTATAAAGCTGCTTCAGGTACTGCAATGAAATATGGCATATTTATATTGCTCACTTCAAATGGCATCTCATGTACATTGTATTATAATCAAGGTTTTGTCTTCCAGGTAAAGATCACTGATAAACTGTGTTCATGTTATCAACCTTAGCAGTAGTGTTTCCTTTGCAATGATATTGCTTCCTTTGCTATCAGTGGAAAACCTATTTATGACTTCTTCCGTTGAATGATTGGGTCACTTTTGATCAAACAATTCAGTATTGTTGCATAGGACCTGTTCTATCAAAGCAGAATTACTTTCCTAACCTGCCAGACCAGATTTGATGGATAGAGTCCAAGCATGAATGCCTTTCACATTCATAACAAAGATGCCAATGCACCAGCAAATCCAGCTGAAGTAGGAACACAGTTAAAGAACGTGTCAAATACATAGTACCACCACCACTTTTAACCAAATAGCTGGAAATCATCAAGACATAGGTGTCTGTCCACCCAGGAAGCTAGCCATAGTACTACATTTAACTTGGATAATTAATGTATGCTATGTGGGCAGTACCAGACCAATCTGGACAACTTGTTTGAACACTGAGTAGCATTTCAGTTTCCATTTTCAGATGTTGGTCCAGGACAGGGGCTGGGCTGTGAGATCTGTGGGACTTCCTACACTCGCCAGATTGCACTCCAACAGCACTATAAACGAAAGCATGTAATCCCAGTCTCCAAAAAGAAATGTTTTTCTGCCAATTGTAATGAAAAAGAAATGCAAGGTAATTCAAGGACTGTAACCAAGTCTGTGAATATTGTCGTTGAACAAATACCTGTTGTTGTGGACTCGTGTCCAAAAGTTTCATCTCCTTCTGAATTAATGAAGTCAAATATTTCCCCGGTTAGTCACAGAGTAGACCCTTCAATTGACCAGCTTTTGACTGTGCATGACTCTCTTGGTCTAGATGCCTGCAATTACCCACCTGCCCCAGCATCTTCACACATACTTGAAGAAGGAGTGCAAAATGTCCTCCATTGCTCTAATAATGTAAAGGAAAATGTCAACGCATCCCTTCCCACCAATGTGGAGTTGACTCATGTTATCATAGATGATTTCCCAACAAACGTGAACAATTCTAGTGTGGCTGCAGGTTCAGCAACATATTCAAAAATCGCTATAAGGCACAAAGACACAGAGAATATGCCCGATTTTCACTTTGTTTTGTTGACAAAGACACATCATGGTAAATCTCTTGTATACAAGAACCAGGTTTTAAAATGTCTATACTGTGACTATAAAGGGACATGGAAAACCGCAATATGTAGTCACATGCAAGACAAACATCCAGACATACTTAACGTACAGCAGTTTTTAGAAGTCAGGCCAGAAGCAGCCAGTGAGGACCAGAAAATTATTAGGATGTCAGAGTACACATTCATGTTGAAGGAAAAATCAAAAGGGAAAAAGATCCGAGGTGTGGAGAAACAGGACCTCCCAGGAGAGTTTCCTTGTTCAAAATGTGATAAGGTTTTCAATCGTTTGAGATATCTAAGAAAACATCTTCACCTGCACAAAGCAGAAGCAAAATATTTGTGCAATGATTGCGGCAAAGCTTTCAAAACTCAGGCATATCTTCAGACTCACTTAAAGACACATCGTCAGAAAAGTGCTTACCAGTGTAAGCAGTGTAGTTTCACATCAACAATTAATGCAGCCATACATGCACACAGACAACTACATAATGAGGGTAGTGTTTTGTGTGATATATGTGGGTACGCTTACAATGATAAGTCGACACTTGCAAAACACAAAGTTGTGCACGATGTTAGTCGCCCATTCGCATGTACTTACCCTGGATGCACGTGGAGATTTAAGACAGAGGTTATGTGTCGAGCTCATTTTCGGGCTCACACAACAGAGGGAAAATTCCGCTGTGACATATGTGGTTATGTGTTCAGACATAAACATCACTTACAAAGGCATGAGGAAAAAATGCATTCTATGAAAATAATAAAATCAGGCCAATCCAATTTAGAAACTCTTAATGAGCAAAACCAGAATATTCTTGAGACTGGTAATGCTGAAATTCATGAGGTTTCCAACACGGTTAGCTTGATTATCAGGGATGAAAATGGGGATATGGTAAACTCTGAGGTGGGGACTGATCATCTTCACCTCCAAGGGGCATTACAAAATAGCCAGCTTGTCATTGCAACAGATGAAGATGGAAATACAATCAATTATGAGGTGACAGATATTGCAATGAACGTGGCCTACCAGACTCTCTTACAAGGCTCTGACGGCTTACATGTGGGAGATACACAGGCTATTCTTATACCCCAAGCAGATGGAAGCCATATTGTTTTTCACCAGGAAGAAGTAACAGGGAATATAGCAGATGACCATAGTCCAGATATATGACAAGTTACCAGATATAATTGAAATAAAATATACTGAGACAAATGCTTACATAATTCAAACTCTACATTTCATAATGTAACAAATTAATAGGATGAGTTATATTGGAACCTGTCTATTAAAAAAAAAACATCTTTTGAAGTCAGTGTGAAAGTCTGTAGGTATGACAGGTCAACACAATTTATAATTATGCAGATCTGCGTTACAAATCTGGTCTTTCAGAAAAGGTTGTTTCTTGTAGCAGTGGTCTTTCAAGAAACATTTACTATATAGCTTTTTATTTTGTCTGAAGACAAAAAAAGTAAACTTGTTATCAGCTCACTCTGAGCATTGGCGCTCGCATCAGCGCAGATAAAGCATGTACATACGTGCATCCTCACTGATTTATAGCTGTTCATTCTTTCATCTTATGTCGTAGGGAAAGGAGCAGTTTGAAGTGTGTTCATAGCATCTACCTAGGGGATAACTTTGTACTGTACACGTGCATTCTGTGATTTCCGGAGTCAGGATTCTGGGGGTGGGTGTGCACCTCTACTGTGACCCATATTTCACACATAACAAACTTTGCTTTCATTTTGTTTCTAGAGCTCTATTTATGCTTAAATTATAAAACTAGATGATTGCATTTATCCTTATTAGTTTCACACCCTCAAAGCAACAGAATGGCACTATGACCTACATTTTACATTATTTTGGCTTATGTTAAGTGCATTTTTGTAATACAAAACCATAAAGTTTTTTCACACTGTATATTTTTTCGTTATACCTGGATTCATTAAACTTCAAGAGATACACCGTGACAAGTATAAAGCCCTCATCAGAAAAATGGGTCACTGCAACCCATATTTCACTCTTGACTGATAAATTTTGGTGTTTTAAGTTTATTTCTCAAGCTCTTTTCATGCCACCATCAACCATAGATGAGTGTATACATATTTATAAGACTGACATCTGTACAACTAAAACGTTCACTATGGCCTACACCGAACTGGATCATCTAGGTTTATCAATATGTATGAATACTGTTCTATCTGGGATCTCTAAATTCAGTGCAGACACATCTTGATGAGTACCATGCCATCATCACCAAATTAAGTCACTGTGACCCATAGTTCATTCTTCACTAACTTTGGATCATTTTTTTTGTTTTTAACTGTATGCTTGAACATAGAAGTAGGTGATTGTTTACAGCTATGTTACTACCGCATACATACAAATGAAAGGTCACTGCAACCTTCATTTCACATTTGAATGGCTTTGGTTAAGTATTTAAGTTTAGCACATGGGTTTGTGCATGCTGTGTATGTACTGTCCTGTCAAGAATCATGAAACTTGCTACAGGGATGATCTTAATGAGCACTACTCCCTCATTTCATACTTTTGCCCAATAAGACAAATAGTTTTTGTTGCATTTCTAAAGCAGTGATCATGTGAGAATCATGAAATTGAGAATGATATTGTCATGCCACCCACATGTACAGGCAGAAGATTAAGTAAGGGTCTTTCTTGTCGCCACCTTCTGGTTCCCTTGAAAATATAATATCTTATTATAAGGGTGATTAATTAATTTGATTACTTCTAAATATTTAATAAAAATGTATGGTAAAGCATGCAGTTGCCAGAGGATACTGTGTGTCAAGCAACTGACTGCTGTATAGTACTTGTGTATGTTATTTCTTGTATGCAGGTTAAAATGCTTAATACTGAGTATTTAGACTATAAAGTGCATGCATTATCCATTAATCAGAAGATCTGGTGGAGGATATGAGTTAAGAAAGAAACTTAGTCTGGATTCTAGGGTTTATTGGTGCAGCACCATTGCAACACGAGTGCTCCAGGCTCTGGTTGACAAATAACAGGTTTTGGTGCAAGGGTGCACAGAGAATTCTGATTCACTGCTTCTATGACTTACCCTTTTGGATGCAATGGTTTTGCTCACAAAAAGAATACAAAGTTCTTTTACATGAATTTAATGCAAAAAGTTGTATTTAAACAAAGTTAGGTTAAAATATAATTTTAGTGAATTTAGAATGATATGTTATAGGCAAAAATATAACTTGATTTCAGAGGTCTCGGAAATGCTTAATCACACATATTTGAACACACATTTTTTTTATCAGGGACGCAAAAAAGATTGCTTATACAGGAGTTCTCCATACGCATCAATTTGCTCTATAGCAGATTCAAGGGTTTGCTAGTCCTGTTTTAACCACTTGTTGAGTGATAAAATATGTTGATCAAGTAATCATTTTAGCTGTGCTGATATTTACAATAAGAAAATTCAGTAGCTGAATGATTTTTTTTTTTTTTTTTATGGTTTAACGCCATTTTTCAGCACAATATAGGCTATACATGGCGGCCAGTATTTTTGGTGGAGGAAGAACCCGGACAAACCCCGGAAAGAACCACAGACCCACGAGAAGCTACTGGCAAGCTTTCTCACATAACATTTGCCGAATCTTAGACTCAAACACACGCAGACAGAGGTGATATGGCAGTGGTCCGTAACGGACAGCGCTTTAGACCACTCGGCCACTCGGGGCCTCCAGTGGCTGAATGACACCCAGATGTACATGTTATCATTGTAAGAGTACATCTGAAGAACATGACCCAAAATCTTGGCGGGAAATTCAAAGACTTAATAAGCTTTAGAGTGGTGATAAAATGTGCTGATATTGACAGTGACTTATTTCAGAAGCAAAATGACCGATTGATCTACTGGTGTAAAAGAGTACATCAAATGAACAACTTTAGCTCTCATTATTGTGCTCGTTTGCAAGTGTAGCCAAATAAGTAGTGCATGTGACCTCAAAATCAAGACATGCTGATAGTTAGACAAAATGCAGTTTGCTAATTTGGATATGTATTTTGGGCTTAAATGGCAAATTGACAAAGATTGTAATGAAATTCAACAGATTACTAAAAGTTGCTAGAACTGACATTTCACATGGAACATTATGTGTGATGCCTAACTTAGTGCTTGGAATAAGACCTTTCCTTGCCCTGACATAATTCACTCTCACTCTAACGGACAAACAAGGACTACATGCCAGTGCTGTAAATTAAATTCTATGGCACCCACTGTTTCTACTCATCTGGAATATCCCCCCTCCCCCATGTCAACAATTGTCAAACTTCTTCAAACCCCCTCCATACCCCCATTTTGTTCACATAATTATTGGATGACCCCATGAATCTAAAAATGAATTTTTCTGTATGATTTTGCAATAAAATAAGTCTTGACTTCAAAATTAATATTTCTGAGAAGAATAAAAAAACAGAAACATTTTTTCAAGAAAACCATGCTGTCTTATTATTGACACTGATTTATACAAACACTCAGTTATATCACATAATTAGAACAATTTAGTATTGACACATAATATCTTTTTGTTTTATTATTTTGCATTAGTTTATGTATACATCTAACGTGACTTTACAACTTATACAAATGGAACTAAAAAGCTACCTCGTTAAGCGCTCAGCATTAGGAAGGTAGCGTTAGGACTGGTCGGCTTTTTGTTAGGATAATGTGACAGGCTGGGACATCATCTGCTGCATGATGCCGCAGTGCTAGACGTCACTATAAACTGCCAGACGGGAAACATTGTAGCGATATGACTGGAACATTGTTAAAGCTACGTTAAAAATCCTATTCACACACACTCACACGCGCAGCTTGGTAAACAACCCGTTTGAGATCCTTGTGATGCCAATCCTTTTGTGGGCCACAGGACCGCATGTTGAGACCTCTGTCATACAGTGTTGCACATGCAGTAAATGGAAACAGTGCATCTATGTTGACCATAAGGGTATTGAATGGTTCATTTTGTCGACCTTATCTAGAGGTTGCCTGTATCCCATGTATGCTATTTATGTTGGTGCTATTTGTCTGTTTGAATTTGGACCAAGTGCGGTGTATTGATTTTCTTCATTTGAAAGAAATAATAGAACTCCTAATGTTTTTATGTTTGTACTTTTTTTTGTGTCGTTCTTCGCATTGCTATTTATTTCAAAATGAGTTTGTGTGGGGCTCCGTACAGTTTTTAAATTTAAATTTTACTTCTGCCTACTTGAGTTTGGTCGCCTCTGGTTATTTCTTTCTTTATTTGTTTTTCCAAAAGATTTTCCAAGAAAAAACCTTTAAGGTACCCTTCAAACGTGTTTTCTGTGCAGTACGAGAGCTGCACAAAGTCGGTATTAGTTATATAGATCAGAGATAAAAGAAGAATAGTCAAAACTATATCTGTGTTCGTATTTCTGTATCTTTGTTACCTTTCCCTTCATGGGGCTTTTCCCCAACTATTTCACAGGCATGTCCACTTCGCGTGGCACCATGTAACATACCCCATGACGTGATTATCATGTACTTTACCCGTTAAGGGTCCCTGTTTCCCTGTAACCCCATCCTTATCCTAATAAAATGTAGTTTCAAAAGTGAAAGTATTCTGTTCAAATTATTTTTCCATTAATGGAGCTCATTTTTTTTCCATAACTTTCCTATTGTTAACATTTGCCCGCAAGATAGCATGTCATATGTAATAAAGTTGGTTATTTTATACAGAGTCGCTTTTATTAAAATCCCCATCCCAAAAAAACTTTTCTTTTTTAAATTTCCCTTTCTTGTAATTTCAATTATTCATTTCTTTCTTGCTCTAGTGTTTTGCAATGTATTATAACATGAATTTTCTTTGAGGAAGTGGCCGTTTTACACAGTGGACATTTTGGCGATACTCCGATCATATTGCCGTCTCACTGCTACCTCTCCTGTCAACTATCCATTATGCATGTATTTGAAGGAGAGGCTTTTCACTTTTAAGGATCCTAATTTGTTCCAGTTTTTCCGTGCCCTCCCCAAGATTATTGCCAAGTTTTCATGTTCAATTTTACTTTTTAATTTACTGGTTGTCTTATCTTGACCAATAGTATATCTCTTCTGTCTTTTTTGCCATAGTCCGCTCTTTTCCCTATATTTAACTAGTATCTCTTTTATTTCCCGATGTTTCCTTTGTATTTTTAATTTTCTCTTTCACTGGTTATTTCTATAAACTACAACCCCCCCCCCCATTTCTGATGTTAAAACTAAACCAATATATATATATAATCCCTCGCGTGGTCTTTTTGGTTCTGTATTTATCTTTTAAAATGTAATTAGTATTTTTGTAGTTTTTTTCACACCGGGTTTGGTAATGCAATTCCCCTTCTTTCCCTTCCCCTATATAAAGTTTCTTTGTTTAAATACGGTTTTTGTGCCCGTATATATAGTCTATTATTTCGTTGTCTATTATTTATTTTTATTTTTTTTGTGTCGCTTTTAAAATCCATCGATTTTATTATAAAGTCGGCCCGCATCATTAGACTTCGCGGCGTCAGTGCCTAGATATTCAAATTTCTTTCTATGTTCTTTTTCATTTTTCTGTATATTCCTTTTTCTTCTCCTATTCCATAGTGAATATCTAGAGCTTTTACTGTTCCCTTTATCATCTCAGGTGGTAACCCTGGTTGGTTTCCTATCTTTAAATATTTCTGTTTTCTCGTGATTGATCTTATACCCTGGTGCTTTTCCAAATGTTCAAATTCCTACGTATAATGACAATAGTTTTTTCTTCTTTATGGAAACGGTGCCGCATTACCAAATAGGCAGAGTAGGCACCGGCCTAATGGCCACGCGCTTTTTAGATACCCCGCGACAACGGATCAAAATAATATTGATAGGAGATGATTTGCGAAAGGGACCCCAAGATTTCGACTGAATAAAGGCTTCCACAGGGTTTAATCCGGCACTGTCTGGAAAGGTATATCACATACAACGATCAATGAACACGCATCGTTTTGTCGGCTAGTTTTATTCAACAAAATTAATAAAATGTTGGAACATATCACAGATTTTATATAGTCATAGAAAAATATTCCGAGTGCTTTGTCGTTGCTGATCCCTGTTTTACATTTTTTTTTAAATGACCTGTAAACAGTACCTAGTAAAAAAAAAATTGGCATTCTCCGACATTTCAAAATTTAATAGATTTATTGATACAACCTTAGTCGTCAAGATTTCAGGTACACAATTGTTGCAGCTGTCTTAAGTTTGCAATCATCCGATCCATGTTCACAAATTTCAGGACATTATCTCTTGACACAACGACAGTTTACGCAAATAAAGTCTGGTAATAATGTAGATCGGCTAGTTATGCTTGTACTGTTTTAAATCGGATCAGTCCACTTTGCATTATTAAAGAAATTTACTAAACAAGGAGTGCCACTTATATTTCCCAGATGAGGACAACAATAAATTCACTTGTGGGGATCCCCCAGAGAAACTATTCGCACTTTCTGTCATCTTCGTTTCAGTACATAAAGTCATCATACGCATCATACCGGTCGTCGTCTGAATCATCAAAGTCGTCCGAGTTCGAGTCCATAAAGTCGTCATCCGAATCGTCAAATCTCTTCCTTCTTCCCATTCCTGCTTCACGGCTCGGTCTCCAAGACACACCTGTGGCATATTTACTGCCTGGGTCCCCTCTAACGGTGACGGACACGCCGCCATTTTTTGTGGTTAATTTATTGTTCGGTATATTTTGCGTTACCCGAACATCAATTTCAGAGCATCTCCCCAACTTCTCCAACTCCTGGAAAATCCAAAGTCGTCGGTTATCCGTGGTGAAATACTTTCCGTCCTTCTTGCAAATCGAAATCTTCGGAATTGTATGGATTGAGATAGTTCCTTCATAGATTTTGTCCAGTACGGATCCTATTGTCCCATGAGAATTAAAACAATTTTTTATGGTGTCCTGGCTAAAGTATATTAATGACGGTTTAAGTCGCTTTTCCATCTTTGAAATTATCGTGACAAGTTAGAAATTACAAGAATCTTCTTTCAACCCCTCTGTACGCTACAGCTGTAACTAGCAAGAAAAATGAAAGTAGATTTTCCTAGGAAACAGCACAAAAGCTAGCTTTTCATTGTATGAGACACGTGATTTACTGTAAATAAGTATGATGTCAGTTAATCATATATATATATATATATATATATATATATATATATATATATATATATATATATATATATATATGTGTGTGTGTGTGTGTGTGTGTGTGTGGATCGGAAAGTACTATCCCTAGATTCTATAGAAGAATGCTTGATAATAGTAGGCAGAATAAATATTTAATATAAATGATCATAATATAATACAGGTTAGAGAATTTCTAATTATTCCTCTTCAGAGAATGCCACCCAGGTGCACGGATAATCGGCACCCATGGCCTTGTCTGCACACACTAGTCCATATTCCATTATGACTAAGTACACATAACCAAAACTGGTGCAGCTAAGTCGGTGTTATATGCTCTTGTATGTAGCAGTTACACCTGCATAGCAACCATGTGTGTATATGTATATAGTTTCAAGCTGAGACTACGTCACGACACCTATGGCATAACTCCATGGCACTAGCGCAAAGACTGCGTTGTATATTACGTACTTTAGTACAGTAATGGCGAATACAAAATTTCAAAACTCTACATCATATAATTTGCATGTTATTGCACCTTTTAGGATAAGCTAACACGCCATTAACACGACCTCTTCACCAAGAGATTGGGGCCCGAAACAAAGTACATCTCGTCCCACTTTACATCATTGGGTATCGTAGCCACCAGACTTCGTCAATATTCACCAAAACATGTAGGTGGATATACAGTTCGTAACTAACGTATTGGCGTAATAGTAAGTAATAGTAATAGTAATAGCCATTAGGATTACTTTTTACTAAATGCGTGGGATGAAAATTTAGTTTCAGCTGGAAATGTGCATAAAATGTGGCATTTTATCGGTAATAACTTCATCGTTACCAGAATAATAAATTTTTAAAAATGTTACAGAAATATTGTATCTTATTAATATAGCAAATTACTTATTACTCATACATTTTAAAATGAATTAAGATCAAGATTTTGCAGGCAGGAAGGTGCTGGGTGGCTCGTGAAGAAGGAGCGGTCGATCACCCGTACACATATTCAGCAACCTTGTTAGCTCCCTTTGTTCAGTCGCTAGCTCAATAAACACTTAACAGAAGAGTAATGAATATATGGTGAATAATAATATTATTATTAGTATTAGTACTGGACTCACCAGTTTGATCTATGGTGTTGTTGTAGGGTTTAACGCCATGTTTTCAGCACATAATGGGCTATACATAGCGGCCACTATTAATGATGGAGGAAGAACGCGGGAAAACATCCGGTAAAAACCACCGACCCACATTGACCGAATTTGAGACGGGAACACACGCATACCTTTCAGTTATATCAACAACTAAATTGCCATCCATTCGTCTCCAAAATCATCGTACACGTCTGGAAGTTACGCACTTTCATCTGCCGTAAAAGAACGCTTTGATATCCACCAACACCGTTCACACAAGTTACGACGGTGGTTAAGTAATTTTTTATTTTTTTACTTTTCTCAAAGAATGTCAATACGTTCTCAGCCTAGAGATATTCTTTTTCTGTCTGGCTAACAAGGTCATTCAGTTCAGAAAGCTGCTGGCCCTTAAAAATTAAAACTGGTCCTGATTTCTACACGAAATTTTGGATATAACTTTACTGTAAAAAATGCAAGAATTTTAATAGAATACAAAAGTAGCAGAAATCACTGACAACCGTTAAAAGATGCAATACATTTATTAAAGAGTAAATGCACAAATTAGACTAGGGAACTACATATAATATTATTCCGACTTTGATGTGCTCTGTTTCTACAACAGTGTATCCTAAATACAATGTGATGTTATAAAATAGCAGATTGCATTATATTCTAATTACAACCGAATGAAAGAGCGACGTGTGCTATAGTCATGTGAAAATTTATTTTTATTAAATAAAATATATAAAAAAATTCTTAAGTTCGGTTTGACATAGAGTGTCGCGTGCAACTTAACTGATGACATTCACCTAACAACGATAATAAATAGTCTGTACATGCATGATATCAGTAATAAAAGTTCGTTCATACAAGAAATGATCGCTAATCGGATAATGTACGTTTACATGAGTTTGGTATATATGTATATGGTTTAACTGTTTATCAGCACAATGTAAGATATATGGTAGCAATGAAAAGTACAATTTTAAGATTTAAAAAACATTTATATTAATTTAAAAAATGTTACAGCAAACTTTTGTTAGAAAAGTGACTAAACATTTCATTTTCAAAATCACTTGAATCTGAATTTATTCCAGCATGATAATTCAGGCTTCCAGTATCTACTGGAGATTATTAGAAGCTTTGTAGAGTGAGGTGTGCAATCAATGATTGCAGCTCAGTTTTTATAATATATTTTTAGTATAGTTAAATTAGGGTGAACATATTAACACAAATTGCTTGTTATTGAATCATACTTAACTTGATCAAATGCCATTTAATGTAAGCCTATTCAGTCCATCACCCATGGTGCCGACAATCATAATACATTTGCTGATGTCTGTTTAAATATACAATACGATATAGTACATTGTTGTATTAATATATTTATGCCATTGCAATACCTATGAATGGTGCAGAAATTGTAGCCTGTGTCCATGTGCCTTATCATGTCTTATTGTGTCTCATCCCCTAAGACATTTCATTTCCACTCAGTAACTTGCAGTGTGCTTAACGGACTAAAATTATGCTTTACTTAAGGAAGACATAAGCCAAGCTTGATTTTTATTGATTTCCGACTAAAAAAAGAGTATTGGCCCCAGTTTGATGTATCACTCACTTTTCAATTTAATTTTCTCTTTATATGATTTGAAAGAATTCCGGAATTTAAACCAATATTTGTTTGAAGTTTTTATAAAGGTTTGTGTAGCCATTTTGGTCCCTACACCATGTATTTGGGCCAAGTGACTTTAAATATGAATGACAGAAACTATACAGTGTAATTTATTTTGATTGATTACATACTTAGATTACATAATGGTAATTACTGTTGGTAAAACTATACTTTTTGTGTGTTAGTTTCAGAAACATCACTTAAAATATACATTAGTGGATAGGACATAAACAGATATCTTCACACTATAGTGCCCATGTAAATTTATTCATACCATATTTGTCTGATGTTCTGAATGGGTTATCTCAGTTTCACAGTTGCATGTTTAAAGGGTCACTTAAAAAGAGAGACGATATTATTTGATTCATTCTACTTTTTTTATTAACCCAATTAGATTTTTGCCAATGCCTGGTTTTACAGAATATATGTTTCACTGATAAAACTTAAGAGCTGACTGATTTTTGCTTTAAAACCTAATTCCACACAATATTGTACATTCGTATAGCTAATGATATACGTTATCAACTTTTTGCTATAAATGAATAAAACATTACTTTAATAATACAATTTAAAGAAAATTGCAATCTTATTAATTTTACTAAAAAATCAATTCCTAATAAAAATATACTTTTTGTGTGTTAGTTTCAGAAACATCACTTAAAATATACTGTAGTGGATAGGACATAAACAAATATCTTCACACTATAGTGCCCATGTAAATCTATTCATACCATATTTGTCTGATGTTCTGAATGGGTTATCTCAGTTTTACAGTTGCATGTTTAAAGGGTCAGTTAAAAAGAGAGACAATATTATTTGATTCAATGGTTTATTTTCATAACTAGGTTCTTGTTTGGCATGCATATTACAGATAATACATGGTTGTCAAAAATTGGTTGTACCATTTATAAAGAAACTTGAAGGCAACACAACCTAGAAAGGAAATAATGAAGCAAATAAAATATATTTTCTATTTAATATGAATCTAAAAAATGAATTTTTCTGAATGTTTTCACATTAAGGTATAACTTCTGACTTAAAAATTAATATTTTTGAGAAGAATAAAATCAGAAACATTTTTTTCAAGAAAACCACGTTGTCTTATTATTGACAATGATTTATACGAAAACTCAGTTATGTCACATAATTTGGACAATTTAGACTTGACACATATCGTTTTGTTTTGTTATTTTGCATTACTTTATGTATACATTCAACACGACTTTAAGACTTACAAAAATGAAACTTACAAATACCTCGCTAAGCGCTAAGCATTAAGAAGTTAGCTTTAGGACTGGTCGGCATTTTATCAGGATAATGTGACAGGATGGGACATCATACTACATGTCTGCTGCATGATGCCCCAGTGCTAGACGTCACTATAAACTGCTACACTGGAGACATCATAGTGATATGACTGGAACATTGTTAAAGCTACGATAAAAATCCTATTCACACACACACGCAGATTGGTAAACGAACCGTTTGAGATCCTTGTGATGCCATTCATTTTCCGCGCCACAACACAGCGTGTTTGAGATCTCTGTCATATAGTGTTGCACATGGAGAAAATGGAAACAGTACATATATGTCGACCTTAGGGGTATTGATAAATGCTTTATCTATCCGTCAATGTATTATAATCTGACAGTTTGCAAACTTTTCGCGCTAGGAATCTCCATTTTTAGCACACGACAGCATATTCAGGGCGGCCAGTATTAATGGGGTAGGAAGAGCCCAGTAAAGCCCCAGAAAGAACCACCGACCCACAATTAGCTAATGGCTTTTTTTTTTGGGGGGGGGGAGGGGCCATTCAAACCGAAAGGTAAAATGATTTCATACGTGGGTATGTACCCCAATCCGATATGTAGTTTGGTGATAAATATATTTCCCCTTTTAAAATTTCCATCTATTTAGTTAGTTTTGGGGGTTGGGTATTTTATCCTTAGTCTTTCTATGGGGTTCATAATTCGAGTAGATTTTATTCACCTACTCTCGAAATACCTTCGCTAGTTCAGTTTGTCGACCTTATCTAGAGGTCACCTGTAACTCATGTATGCTTTTTATGTTGGTTTTATATATATATATATATATATATATATATATATATATATATATATATATATATATATATATATATATATGTATGTCATTGTTTCTTTGTTAGGATAGCCTTTTACCTTTCAAATAGTCCAAGTTGTCCTATGTACTTTGATCCTTCAAATAGTGTCACTTTGTAGTATTTTTAGATAAAAGAAATTTTGTTGATTATCTTGAATTTCGGCGAAGTGCGGTGTACTAATTTTCTTCGTTTGAGAGAAATAATAGAACTAATGTTTTTATGTTTGTATTTATTTTATGTCGTTATTCGCATTGCTATTTATTTCAAAATAAATTCGAGTGGGGCTACTTACATTTTTTAAATTTAAATTCTACTTCTCCCGACGTGAGTTGGGTCTCCTCTGATTTTCTATTTCTATATATTTTTCCCAAAGCTTTTCCACCAAAAAAAAAAAAAGCTTTAAGGTACCCTTCAGACGTGTTTTATGTGCAGCACGGGAGCTGCACTAAGTCGGTATTAGTTATGTAGATCAGAGATAAAGAAGAATAGTCTAAACTATATGTGTGTTCGTATTTCTGTATCTTTGGTACCTTTCCCTTCATGGGGCTTTTTCCCAACACTTTCACAGGCATATTCACTTCGCGTGGCGCCAAGACACATACCCCCATGACGTGATTATCATGTACTTTACCCACTAAGGGTCCCTGTTTCGCAGTAACCCCGTTCTTTATCCTAATAAAATGTAGTTTCAAAAGTGAAAGTATACTGTTCAAATTATTGTTCCATTTCTTTCTTTTTTCCCATAGTCCGCCCTTGTCCCTATATTTAACTAGTATCTCTTTTATTTCTCGACGTTTCCTTTCTATTTCTATTTGTTTTGTCAACTTCTTACTTCTATAAAATATCCCCCTCCTATTTCTCATGTTAAAACTAAACCAATATATATACAATCCCTCGCATGGTGTCTTTGGTTCTGTATTTATCTTTTAAAATCTATTTAGTATTTTTGTACTTTTTCTCCACACCGAGTTTAGTAATGCAATTTCCATTCTTTCTCTTGCCCTAAATAAAGTGTCTTTGTTTACAAAGTGTTTTGTGCCCATATACATAGTATTTTATTTCGTTGTCTAATTTTCTTTTAAATGTCGTTTTTAAAATCCATCGATTTTATTATAAAGTTGATGTTTAAATACATTTAAGTTTTGACCACTTGGCCCGCTTCATTAGACTTCGCGACGTCAGAGTCCAGATATTCAACTTTCTTTCTTTGTTCTTTTTTATTATTCTGTAATTTCCATTTTCTTCTCCTATTCCATAGAGAATTCCTAGAGCTTTTACTGTTCGTTTATCATCTGAGGTGACAACCCTGGTTGGTTCCCCATCCTGTTACCTATTTCGAATATTTCTGTTTCTCGTGGTTGATCATGGACCCTGATGCTTTTCCAAATGTTTAAATTTCCTCTTTTAAATGACAACAGTTTTTTCTTCTTTCTGGAAACAGTGCCGGATTACCAAATAGGCAGAGTAGGCACCGGCCTAATTGTCCCACGCCTTTTAGGGACCCCGCGACAACGGATGAAAATAATATTGATAGGAGATGATTAGCGATAGGGACCCAATATTTCGACTGTCTAAAGGCCTCCACAGGGTTTAATCTGACATTGTCTAGAAAGGTATATCGCATACAACGATCAGTGAACCCGTATCTTTTTGTCGACTAGTTGTATTCAACAAAATTAATAAAATGTTCGAATATATCACATATATATATATATATATATATATATATATATATATATATATATATATATATATATATATATATATATATATATATATATATATATATATCTGTGTGTGTGTGTGTGCAGACTGATGAATAGATGAGCTTAAAAGATTAAACATTTCGAAGGTTGTCGCCGCTTATGTCTTATTAAAATATTCCGACTGATTTGTCATTGCCGAACGCTTGTTTAACAATTTTAAAAAACATAACCTGTAAACAGTACTCAGGAAAATACTTTCCATTCTCCGATGTTTGAAAACTTAATTGATTTCTTGACACGACCTTGTCATCAAGAGTTCAGGTAAACATTTGGTGCACTTGTATTAAGTTCACAAATAATCCGATCCATGTTCACAAATTTCAGAATATTATCTCCTGCAACTTAACAGTTTACGCAAATAAAGTCTGGTAATCTGTAGATCGGCGAGTTATGATTGCACTGTTTCAAATCGGATCAGTCCACTTTGCATTATTAAAGAAATTTACTAAACAAGGAGTGCCACTTTCTTTTACCAGATGAGGACAACAATGAATTATAAAATTCATCATACAGGTCGTCGTCTGGATCATCATAGTCGTCTGAATTCAAGTCGATAGAGTCTAAATAGACGTCGAAAAAGCCGTCATCCGAATCGACAAATTTCTCACTTATTCCTCTTCCTTTTCCACGGCTCGGTCTCCAAAACACATCTGTGGCATATTTGCTGCCTGGGTCCCCTCTAATGGTGACCGACACACCGCCATTTTTGGTGGTAAATTTTTGGTGTGGTATATTGTGCGTGACCCGAACATCAATTTCAGAGCATTTCCCCAACTTCTACAACTGCTGGAAAATCCAAAGTCTTCGGTTATCCGTGGTGAACAACTTTCCGTCCTTCTGGCAAATCGTAATCTTCGGAATTGTATGGATTGAGATAGTTCCTTCATAAATTTTGTCCACTACGGATCCTATTGTCCCATGGGAACGAAAACAATGCTTTATTGTGTCCTGACAAAAGTATATTAATGACGGTTTACGTCGCATTTTCGATCTTTGAAATTCTTGTGACAAGTTAGAAATTACAAGAATTTTCTTTCAAACGCTTTGTACGCAACACCAGTATCTAGCAAGAAAAATGAAAGTAGATTTTACTTGTAAACGGCGCAAAAGTTATCTTTTATTTTGTATCAGACACGTGACTTACTGTAAATATGCATGATGTCAGTTTATACATATATATATATATATATATATATATATATATATATATATATATATATATATATATATATATAGATAGATAGATAGATAGATAGATAGATAGATAGATAGATAGATAGATAGATAAACATAGACATATTATAAGTATATACCAGAGGGAACGGAAATTGCTATCCCTGGATTCTATAGAAGAATGCTTCATAATACTAGGCAAAGTATTTTATATATAAATAATACTTGAAAAATGGTTATATAATTTTGTATTCTTCCTCTTCAGAAAATGGAACCCAAGTACACGGATAATCGGCACCCATCGCCTTGTCTGAACACCAGTCCATATTCCATCATGACTAAGCACACACCACCAAAAATGACGCAACTAAGACGGTGTTAAATGCATTTCGTGAACACACTTGCATGGTAATATCTATTTGTTCGTCAGGTTGGTGTCTCAAAAATTTCAAGCTGAAACTAGTTCACCACATCTGCGGCATAACCCCATGACAATAGCGCAAAGCCTGCATTCTGTGTTATGTACAGTCATGGCGAATGCAAATTTTCAGAAGTCTACATCATATAATATGCATGTTATTGCACCGTTTAGGAAAAGCTCTCGCACCATTACCACTACCTCTACTCCAAGAGATCCGAAACAAAGTACATGTCGTCCCACTTTACATCATTGGGTATCGTAGCCACCAGATTTCGTCAATATTCACCTAAACATGTAGGTGGATATACAGTTCGTTACTAACGTATTGGCGAGCAGAGGCTTTCACACATTAGGCATACATTTTACTAAATGCGTGGAATGAAAAAGTAGTTTCAGCTTGAAATATGTATAAATTATGGCATTAATAACTTCATCGTTACCAGAATAATATATTTTTAAAAAATGTTAAAGACATATTGTATCTAATTATTTTATTAATATAGCAAATTACTTATTACTCATGCATTTTCCAATGAATTTAGATCAAGATTTTGCAAGCAGGAAGGTGCTGGGTGACTCGTGAGGAAGGAGCGGTCCATCACCAGTACTTGGCTACACGTGTTCATCAACCTTGTTACCTCCCCATGTTCAGTCGCTAGCTCAGGAAACACATAACATTCATCAGATAATATTGACATAAATTTGTCATTCTAAAGTACCAGAAGAGTAACGAATATATGGTCAATAGTAATATTAATTATAGCATTGGACGGACCAGTTTGAAGTATGGTGTTGTGTAGGGTTTAACGCCATCTTTTCAGCACACGATGACGGCCAGTATTAATGGTAGAGGAAGAACCCGGGAAAACCCCTGGAAAAAATCACGGACCCACGAGAAGCTACTGGCAAGCTTTCTCACATACCCACATTGGCCGAAACTAAGACTCGAACCCATGCAGACATTTCAGTTTTTTCAACAGCTAGTTTGCCACCCATTCTTCTCCAAAATCATCGTACACGTCTGGAAGTTCCGCACTTTCATCTGCCGTAAGGGGTAGCTTTGATATTCAACAACACCGTTGACACAAGATACGACGGCGGCTAAGTAATGTTAATTTGATTTTTCTCAAAGAAAGTCACGACGTGTACAGATTACATATATTCATCTTCTGTCTGGCTAACAAGGTTATTCAACTCAGAAAGCTACTTGCCCATCAAAAATATGACTGTTTCTGATTTATGCACTAAATTTCCGATATAACTTTACTGTAAAAATGCAAGAACTTTTAACAGAATACAAAAGTAGCAGAAATCACTGACAACCGTTAAAAGATGCAGTACATTTATTAAAGAGCAAATGCCACAAATTGGACTAGGAAACTGTGTTTCTACAAAGATGTATCCTAAATACAATGTGCTGTTACAAAAATGGCACATTGCAATATATTCTAATTTAAAGCGAATAAAAGAGTGACGTGTGCTACAGTGAGCTAAAAATTGTCTTTCAATAAATAAATTAAATAAATTTTCTAAGTCCAGTTGACACAGAGTGTCGCGTGCTACTTAACTGATGACATTCACCTAACAACGATAATACATAGTCTGTACATGCATGATATCAGTAGTAAAAGTTCGTTTATACAAAAAATTATCGCTAATCGGATAATGTATGTTTGCATAAGTTTGGTATATATGTATATGGTTTAACTGTTTATCAGCACAATGTACGATAAATGGTTCCAATGAAAAGTACAATTTTAAGATTAAAAAACATTTACATTAAATTTAAAAAAAGTTCCAGGAAACTTTTGTTAGAAAAGGGACTAAAGATTTAATTTTCAAAATCACTTGAATCTGAATTTATACCAGCATGATAATTAAGGCTTACAGTATCTACTGGAGATTATTAGAAGCTTTGTAGAGTGAGGTGTGCAATCAATGATTGCAGCTCAGTTGTTATAATATATTTTAGTATGGTTAAATTAGGGTGAACATATTAATACAAACTACTTGTTATTGAATCTGACCTAACTTGATCAAATGCCATTTAATGTAAGCCTGTTCTGTCCATCACCCATGGTGCCGACAATCATAATACATTTGCTGATGTCTGTTTAAATATACAATACGATATAGTACATTGTTTTATTGATATATTTGTGCCATTGCAATACCTAGCAATGGTGCAGAAATTGTAGCCTGTGTCCATGTGCCTTATCATGTCCTATTGTGTCTCATCCCCTAAGACATTTCATTTCCACTCAGTAACTTGCAGTGTGCTTAACGGACTAAAATTATGCTTTACCTAAAGAAGACATAAGCCAAGCTTTATTTTTATTGATTTCCGACTACATTTTAAAGAGTATTCACCCCAGTTTGATATATCACTTTTCAATCTAATTTTTTCTTTATAGGATTTGAAAGAATTCAGGAATTTAAACCAAACTCTTTTGTTTGACGGTTTATATAAAAGTTTATGCAGCCATTTTTGTCCTTACACCATGTATTTGGGCCAAGTGACGTAAAATGTACATGACAGAAACTATACAGTGTAATTTATTTTGATTGATTACATACTTATGTTACATAATGGTAATTACTGTTGGTAAAAATATACTTTTTGTGTGTTAGTTTCAGAAACATCACTTAAAATATACTGTAGTTAAAAGGACATAACAAATATCTTCACTTATAGTGCCCATGTCAATGTATTCATACCATAGTTGATGGGCCCCAACCGGCCGAGTCGGATCACTGCCATCTCACCTGTGTCTGCGTGGGTTCTAGTCTAGGCTTCTGCCAATGTGGATATGTGAGAAAGATTGCCAGTAGCTTCTCATGGGTCGCTGGTTCTTATTCCTCGGGTTATCCAGGTTCTGCATCCACCATTAATACTGGCCCCCATGTATGGCCTATATTGTGCTGAGAAATGGCGTTAAACAATAATAACAAAAACAAAACATACCATAATTGTCTGATGTCATGAGTGGGTAATCTCACTTTTACTTCTGCACGTTTAAAGGGTCAGTTAAAAAGTGAGAAAATATGATTTGATTCAATAGTTTATTTTTATAGTATGTTCTTGTTTGGCATGCATATTACAGATACTCCATGGCTGTCAAAAATTGGATGTACAATTTATATAGAAACTTTAAAACTGAATGAAACACAACCTAGAATGGAGATAATAATGCAAAAAAAATATTTTAATATTTAATATGAATCGAGAAAATTAATTTATCTGGACGATTTCACAATAAAATATGACTTGACTTACAAATTAATATTTCTGAGAAGAATAAAATCAGAAACATTTTTTCAAAAAAACCATGCTGTCTTATTACTGATAATGATTTATACAAAGACTCAGTTATATCACATAATTAGAACAATTTAGACTTGACACATCCTATCTTTTTGTTTTATTATTTTGCATTAGTTTATGTATACGTCTAACGTGACTTTACAACTTATACAAATGGAACTAACGGCTACCTCGCTACGCGCTCAGCATTAAGAAGTTAGCTTTAGGACTGGTTGGCCTTTTGTCAAGATAATATGACAGGATGGGACATCATGCTACATGTCTACTGCATGATGTCACAGTGCTAGACGTCACTATAAACTGCCACACTGGAGACATCGTAGCGCTATGACTGAAACATTGTTTAAGCTACGTTACAAAATCCTATTCATTCACACACACACACACACACACGCAGATTGGTAAATAAACCGTTTGAGATCCTTGTGGTGCCATTCATTCTGCGGGCCACAGGACTATGCATTTGAGATCTCAATTATACAGTGTTGCACATGCAGAAAATGGAAACAGTGCATATATGTCGACCTTAGGGGTATTGATAAATGCTTTATCTCTCCGTCAGTGTATTATAATCTGAGAGTATGCACACTTTTCGCGCTAGGAATCTCCATTTTTAGCACACGACATCATATTTAGGGCAGCCAGTATTAATGGGGTAGGAAGAACCCAGTAAAGCCCCAGAAAGAACCACCGACCCACAATTAGCTACTGGCATTTTGGGGGTGGGTGGGAGGGAGGGGCCGTTCAAAATGAAAGGTAAAAAGTTTTCATCTGTGGATGTGTACCCCAACCCGATATGTAGTTTGCTTTATATATATATATATATATATATATATATATATATATATATATATATATATATATACCCTTTTTAAAATTTCCATTTATTTACTTAATTTTGGGGGTTAGGTATTTTATCCTTAGTGTTTCTAGAGGTTTCATAATCCGAGTAGATTTTATTCACCTAATCTCGAAATCCCTTCGCTAGTTCACTTTGTTCACCTTATCTAGAGTTTTCTGTATCTCATGTATACTTGTTATGTATGTGATATACATATATATATATATATATATATATATATATATATATATATATATATATATATATATATATATATATCATTGTTTCTTTGTCTGTATTTACCTTTCAAATAGTCCCAGTTGTCCTATATACTTTGATCCTTCAAATAGGGTCACATTGTGGTATTTTTAGATAAAATCATTTTTGTTAATTATTTTGAATTTCGGCGAAGTGCGGTGTACTAATTTTCTTCGTTTGAGAGAAATAAAAGAACTAATGTTTTTATGTTTGCATTTATTTTGTTTCGTTCTTCGCATTGCTATTTATTTCAAAATGAATTCGACTGGGGCTACGTGCATTTTTTAAATTTAAATTCTACTTCTATTCTGGTTTTTTATTTCTTTATATTTTTCCCCAATTCCACAAAACAAACCTTTAAGGTACCCTTCAAACGTGTTTTATGTGCAGTACGGGATCATCACAAAGTCGGTATTAGTTATGTAGATCATAGATAAAAGTAGAATAGTCTAAACTATATGTGTGTAGATAAAAGTAGAATAGTCTAAACTATATGTGTGTTCGTATTTCTGTATTTTTGCTACCTTTCCCTTCATGGGTCTTTTCCTCAACTATTTCACAGGCATGTCCACTTCGCGTGGCGCCATGTCACGTAGCCCTATGTCGTGATTATCATGTACTTTACCCATTAAGGATCCCTGTTTCGCTGTAACCCCTTTCCTTATCCTAATAAAATGTAGTTTCAAAAGTGAAAGTATACTGTTCAAACTATATTTCCATTAATGGAGCTCTTTTTTATCATCACTTCCCTATTGTTATCACATGCCCGCAAGATATCTTGTCATGTATAATAAAGTGATTTTCTTATATACAGAATCGCCTTTACTAAAATCCCCATCCCCCCAAAAAATCTTTTCTTTTTTAAATTTCCCTTGTAATTTCAATTTTTAGTTCATTTCTTTCTTTTTCTAGTGTACTGCAACGTATTATAATATGAATTTTGTAGTAAGTGGCTGTTTTATACAGTGGACTTTTTGGCGATACTTTATCCATATGCCGTCTCACTGCTACCTCTCCTGCCAACTACCCATTATGCCAGTATTTGGTGGAGAGGCTTTGCACTTATTAAGGATCCTAATTTGTTCCAGACTTTCCGTGCCTTCCCGAAGATTATTGCCAAGTTTTCATGTTGAATTTTACTTTTTAATTTACTGGTTATGTCTTCTCTTATTAAATCGTATATCTCTTCTGTCTTTTTTCCCATAGTCCGTCCTTGTCCCTATATTTAACTAGTATCTCTTTTATTTCTCGATGTTTCCTTTGTATTTCTAATTGTTTAGTTAACTTCTTATTTCTATAAAATATCCCCCCCCCCCATTTCTCGTGCTAAAACTGAACCAATATATACACCATCTTTTTGGTTCTGTATTTATCGTTTTAAATCTATTTAGTATTTTTGTAGTTCTTTTCCCACACCTGATTTGGTAATGCTATTCCCCTTCTTTCAGTTGCCGTTAAAATAGTTTCTTTGTTTACATAGTGTGTTTTTGTGCCATAGATAGATAGATAGATAGATAGATAGATAGATAGATAGATAGATAGATAGATAGATAGATAAATACTTTTTTTTTTAAGTACATCGATTTTATTATAAAGTTGATGTTTTAATGCATTGGCCCGCTTCTTTAGATTTCGCGGCGTCAGTGCCCAGATATTTTCATTATTCTGTAATTTTATTTGTCTTCTCCTATTCCATAGTGAATTTCTAGAGCTTTTCCTGTTCCCTTTATTATCAGAGTTTGTAACTCTGGTTGGTTTCCAATCCAGTTTCCTATCTTTAATATTTTTGTTTTCTTGTGATTGATCTTGGACCTTGATGTATTTCCAAATGTTTCAAATTCCTACCTAGAATGACAATAGTTTTTTCTTCTTTCTGGAAACAGTGCTGAATCACCAAATAGGCAGAGTAGGCACCGGCCTAATGGACACGTGCCTTTCAGGTACTCCGCTACAACGGATCAAAATAATATTGATAGGAGATAATTTGCGAAACGGACCCCAATATTTCGACTGCCTAAGGGCCTCCACAGGGTTTAATCTGGCATAAACTGGAAAGGTATATCACATACAACGATCAATGAACCCGCATCATTTTGTCGACTGGTTTTATTCAACAAAATTAATAAAATGTTTATATATATATATATATATATATATATATATATATATATATATATATATATATATATATATGTGCAGACTGATGCATATATGAGTTTAAAATATTAAACATTTCAAAACTTGTTACCGCTTATGTCCTAGAAAAATATTCTGACTGCTTTGTCGTTGCAAAATCCCAGTTTTACAATTAAAAAAAAAATAACCTGTAAACAGTACTTATTACAAAATTTACATTTCAAAATTCAATCGATTTATTGATACAACCTTAGTCATCAAGATTTCAGGTGCACAATTGTTGCAGCTGTCTTAAGTTCACAAACAAGTTCTCCTGAAACAACGACAGTTTACGCAAATAAAGTCTGGTAATAATGTAGATCGGCGAGTTATGCTTGTACTGTTTTAAATCGGATCAGTCCATTTTGCATTATTAAAAAAATTTACAAAACAAGGAGTGTCACTTATATTTACCAGAAGAGGACAACAATATATTCAATTGTGGGGATCCCCGAAAGAAATTACATGTATTCGCAGTTTCAGTCATCTTCGTGTCTCTAGAAAAACGCAATCATACAGGTCGTCGTCTGGATCATCAAAGTCGTTTGAATTGATGTCGTCATCCGAATCGACAAATCTCTCCCATATTGAATTTCCTCCTTCACGGTTCGATCTCTAAGACACACCTGTGGCATATTTGCTTCCTGGGTTCCCTCTAACGGTGACCGACACACCGCCATTTTCGGTGGTAAATTTATTGTCCGGTATATTGTGCGTGACCTTAACATCGATTTCAGAGCATTTCCCAAACTTCTTCAACTGCTGGAAAATCCAAAGTCTTCGGTTATCCGCGGTGAACCACTTTCCGTCCTTCTGACAAATCGAAATCATTGGAATTGTATTTATTGAGATAGTTCCTTCATAGATTTTGTCCAGTACGGATCCTATTCTCCCATCATCACAATTAAACCAATTATTTATGCTATCCTGACAAAAGTATATTAATGACGGTTTAAGTCGCATTTCCATTTTTGAAATTCTTATGACAAGTTAGAAATTACAAGAGTCTTCTTTCAAACGCTCTGTACGCTACAGCTGTATCTAGCAAGAAAAATGAAAGTATGTTTTCTTTGGAAACGGCGCAAAAGCTATCTCTTATTTTGTGTATTGTGCGTGACCTTAACATTATATATATATATATATTATATATATATATATATATATATATATATATATATATATATATATATATATAATTACAGTAAATCACGTATCTGACACAAAATTAAACATAGCTTTTGAACCCACGTCCGTGGATAAACGGCACTCATCGCCTTGTCTACACACCGGTCCTTATTCCATCATGACTAAGCACACATCAACAAAAATGACGCAACTAAGTCGGTGTTAAATTCATATCGTCAACACACTTGCATGGTAATATATATATATATATATATATATATATATATATATATATATATATATATATATATATATATATATATATATATATATATGGTGGGCTGGTTGGTGTCGCTATAGTTTCAAGCTGAGACTACGTCACCACACCTGCGGTAATACCCAATGACAATAGCGCAAAGCCAACATTGTGTATTACGTACTTTAGTACAATGATGTCGAATACAAATTTTCAGAAGTCTACATCATATAATTTGCATGTTATTGCACCGTTTATTGAAAAGCTCTCGCACCATTACCACTACCTCTCCTCCAAGAGATCGGGGCCGAAACAAAGTACATCTCGTCCAATTTTTCATCATTGGGTATCGTAGCCACCAGATTTCGTCAATATTCACCTAAACATGTAGGTGGATATACAGTTCGTAACTAACGTATTGGCCACCAGAGGCTTTCAAATTAGGCTTACTTTTTACTAAATGCGTGGAATGAAAAAGTAGTTTTAGTAAATGCATGGAATGAAAAAATAGTTTTCAGCTTGAGATATGTATAAATTATGGCATTATATAGGTAATAACTTCATCGTTACCAGAATAATATATTTTTAAAAACTGTTAAAGACATATTGTATCTTATTATTTTATTAATATAGCAAATTACTTATTACTCATGCATTTTCGAATGAATTTAGATCAAGATTTTGCAGGCAGGAAGGTGCTGGTTGGCTCGTGAGGAAGGAGCGGTCGATCACCCGTACATGGCTACAAGTGTTCATCAACCTTGTTATCTCCCCTTGTTCAGTCGCTAGCTCAAGAAACACATAACATTCATCAGATAATTCTAAAGTAGCAGAAGAATAATGAATATATGGTCAATAATAATAGTAATATTAGTTATAGTATTGTACGGACCAGTTTGAAGTATGGTGTTCAGTAGAGTTTAAAGCCATCTTTTCAGCACACGATGACGGCCAGTATTAATGGTAGAGGAAGAACCCGGGAAAACCCCTGGAAAAAAATCACCGACCCACGAGAAGCTACTGGCAAGCTTTCTCACATACCCACATTGGCCAAAACTGAGACTCGAACCCACGCAGACGATTCATTTTTTTCAACAGCTACTTTGCCATCCATTCTTCTCAAAAATCATCGTACACGTCTGGAAGTTCCGCACTTTCATCTGCCGTAAAGGAACGCTTTGATATTCACCAACACCGTCGACACAAGATACGACGGCGGCTAAGTAATGTTAATTTGATTTTTCTCAAAGAAAGTCACGTCGTCTACAGATTAGATATATTCATCTTCTGTCTGGCTAACAAGGTTACTCAACTCAGAAAGCTACTGGCCCATCAAAAATATGACTGTTTCTGATTTATGCACTAAATTTCCGATATAACTTTACTGTAAAAATGCAAGAACTTTTAACAGAATACAAAAGTAGCAGAAATCACTGACAACCGTTAAAAGATGCAATACATTTATTAAAGAACAAATGCCACAAATTGGACTAAGAAACTGTGTATAATATTATTGCGACTTTGATGTGCTCTGTTTCTACAACGATGTATCCTAAATACAATGTGCTGTTACAAAATGGCACATTGCAATATATTCTAATTTAAAACGAATAAAAGAGTGACGTGTGCTACAGTGAGCTGAAAATTGTCTTTCAATAATTAAATTAAATAAATTTTCTAAGTCCAGTTGACATAGAGTGTCGCGTGCTACTTAACTGATGACATTCACCTAACAACGATAATACATAGTCTGTACATGCCTGATATCAGTAGTAAAAGTTCGTTATACAAACGATGATCGCTAATCGGATAATGTACCGTTGCATGAGTTTGGTATATATGTATATGTTTTAACTGTTTATCAGCACAATGTAAGATATATGGTGCCAATGAAAAGTACAATTTTAAGATTTAAAAAACATTTATATTAAATTTTAAAAAAGTTACAGCAAACTTTTGTTAGAAAAGGTACTAAAGATTTAATTTTCAAAATCACTTGAATCTGAATTTATTCCAGCATGATAATTCAGGCTTACAGTATCTACTGGTGATTACTAGAAGCTTTGTAGAGTGAGGTGTGAAATCAGTGATTGCATCTCAGTTGTTATAATATATTTTAGTATAGTTAAATTAGGGTGAACATAATACAAATTATTTTTTACTGAATCTGACCTAACTTGATCAAATGCCAAGTAATTTAAATCTGTTCTGTCCATCACCCATAGTGCCAACAATCCTAGTACATTTGCTGATGTATGTTGAATATACAATACGATATAGTACATTGTTGTCAATGTGTGCCATTGCAATACCTATGAATGGTGCAGAAAGTGTAGCCTGTGTCCATGTGTCTTATCATGTCCTATTGTGTCTCATCCCCTAAGACATTTCATTTCCACTCAGTAACTTGCAGTGTGCTTAACGGACTAAAATCATGCTTTACCTAAGGAAGACATAAGCCAAGCTTGATTTTTATTGATTTCCGACTAAATTTTAAAGAGTAATGGCCCCAGTTTGATGTATCACTCACTTTTCAATTTAATTTTCTCTTTATAGGATTTGAAAGAATTCCGGAATTTAAACCAAATTATTTGTTTGAAGTTTTTATAAAGGTTTGTGTAGCCATTTTGGTCCCTACACCATGTATTTGGGCCAAGTGACTTTAAATATGAATGACAGAAACTATACAGTGTAATTTATTTTGATTGATTACATACTTAGATTACATAATGGTAATTACTGTTGGTAAAAATGTTATGAAAGTTTTCTGTTATGTATGTTGTGATTAGCTTTTCATAACCTTCTTCTCATTTCTTGCTATGAGAAGGAATTACTCGTAAGTTAAGGATCGTCAATATTCATGGTGTGTGTGTGTGCGTGTGTGTGTGTGTGTGTGAGTGAGAGAGAGAGAGAGAGAGAGAGAGAGAGAGAGAGAGAGAGAGAGAGAGAGAGAGAAGAAAGAATTCAGGCTCTCTTAAAAGCGTGTCGCCGCGATGATAAGACAGTTACATCTGAAATGATAAGGCGAAGATCTATTTCCTCGTCGATAGGAACTGACTTTATTTAATTAATCAACACACATGTATTGACTACATTCTAAAAACACATCTAAAAAGTTTATAATAAAAATTCATGCAATACATATTATATTTTCCTTTTTCAAGCTTTCCAACTTCATTTATTCGTATAACTTCTGCATTTTAGAATATTTTGCAAATAGTTATGTCTCAATCAATTTCAAGATAGCCAAGGTATAAAAATGTAATGACCATAATTAGTGTAACAATTAATTTAAAGAAATGCATTTTACTAATTTTAAAATAGAATATAGATTTAAAATGAATTGCTAGATAAGATTCTTTCTTACATAAAGAATACTTTCTTTCAATCATTGAATCAAAACATAAAGTTGGTAGCAATCTCAACCTTTACAATAAAAATTACATAAATATAATTAAGTAATAATTCTTTAGAACATTTAAACATTCCGTTACAATATATTATAAATAAAAGTATTAAGTGAACAATGTTGCTAACATAACAATGTTACCACCGAAACCTCAAACATTAAAAGTACTTATTCCTAAAGAAGTTACGACATATACAATTGTTTTACCTGAAATGATAAGGCGAAGATCTATTTCCTCGTCGATAGGAACTGACCTGACCTTTTAATGCGCGGTCTATTTATACACATCATGTGTCAGGTTTTAAGGCATCGACGAGAAAATATTTCCGCTCTTTTCAGGTAAGGGTTAGTTTCTCCCGGTCAAAACCGGCTTAATTTGACGTCATCTGACATAAGGTACAACTCAGATTTGTAGTTTATCTATATTCGTTTGGCACTAGTTAGATCCAAATATGATAATTCCTTAAATTTTCTAAACCAGCAACATGTTTAATATATTAAGCCAACAGCAATGTCTGTCCAATATTAGATAAGAACTATTTTGTAGCGACGACTGTCCATCATTAGATAAGAACCATTCTTTATTTACGTCAGCACGGAAGTTCATTCTACTTTTTTTATTAACCGAATTAGATTTTTGCCAATGCCTGGTTTTACAGAATATATGTTTCACTGATAAAACTTAAGAGCTGACTGATTTTTGCTTTAAAACCTAATTCCACACAATATTGTACAGTCGTATAGCTAATGATATACGTTACCAACTTTTTGCTATAAATGAATAAAACATTACTTTAATAATACAATTTAAAGAAAATTGCAATCTTATTAATTTTACTAAAAAATCAATTCCTAATAAAAATATACTTTTTGTGTGTTAGTTTCAGAAACATCACTTAAAATATACTGTAGTGGATAGGACATAAACAAATATCTTCACACTATAGTGCCCATGTAAATCTATTCATACCATATTTGTCTGATGTTCTGAATGGGTTATCTCAGTTTTACAGTTGCATGTTTAAAGGGTCAGTTAAAAAGAGAGACGATATTATTTGATTCAATGGTTTATTTTCATAACTAGGTTCTTGTTTGGCATGCATATTACAGATAATGCATGGTTGTCAAAAATTGGTTGTACCATTATATAGAAACTTGAAGGCAACACAACCTAGAAAGGAAATAATGAAGCAAATAAAATATATTTTCTATTTAATATGAATCTAAAAAATGAATTTTTCTGAATGTTTTCACATTAAGATATAACTTCTGACTTAAAAATTAATATTTTTGAGAAGAATAAAATCAGAAACATTTTTTTCAAGAAAACCACCTTGACTTATTATTGACAATGATTTATACGAAAACTCAGTTATGTCACATAATTTGGACAATTTAGACTTGACACATCATATCGTTTTGTTTTGTTATTTTGCATTACTTTATGTATACATTCAACACGACTTTAAGACTTACAAAAATGAAACTAACAAATACCTCGCTAAACTCTAAGCATTAAGAAGTTAGCGTTAGGACTGGTCGGCATTTTATCAGGATAATGTGACAGGATGGGGCATCATGCTACATGTCTGCTGCATGATGCCCCAGTGCTAGACGTCGCTATAAACTACTACACTGGAGACATCGTAGTGATATGACTGGAACATTGTTAAAGCTACGATAAAAATCCTATTCACACACACACGCAGATTGGTAAACAAACCGTTTGAGATCCTTGTGATGCCATTCATTTTCCGTGCCACAAGACAGCGTTTGACATCTCAGTCATACAGTGTTGCACATGGAGAAAATGGAAACAGTACATATATGTCGACCTTAGGGGTATTGATAAATGCTTTATCTATCCGTCAATGTATTATAATCTGACAGTTTGCAAACTTTTCGCGGTAGGAATCTCCATTTTTAGCACACGACATCATATTCAGGGCGGCCAGTATTAATGGGGTAGGAAGAGCCCAGTAAAGCCCCAGAAAGAACCACCGACCCACAATTAGCTAATGGCTTTTTTTTTTGGGGGGGGGAGGGACCATTCAAACCGAAAGGTAAAATGATTTCATACGTGGGTATGTACCCCAATCCGATATGTAGTTTGGTGATAAATATATTTCCCCTTTTAAAATTTCCATCTATTTAGTTAGTTTTGGGGGTTGGGTATTTTATCCTTAGTCTTTCTATGGGGTTCATAATTCGAGTAGATTTTATTCACCTACTCTCGAAATACCTTCGCTAGTTCAGTTTGTCGACCTTATCTAGAGGTCACCTGCAACTCATGTATGCTTTTTATGTTGGTTATATATATATATATATATATATATATATATATATATATATATATATATATATATATATATATATATATATATATATATATATATATATATATATATATAATTGTTTCTTTGTTAGGATAGCCTTTTACCTTTCAAATAGTCCCAGTTGTCCTATGTACTTTGATCCTTCAAATAGTGTCACTTTGTGGTATTTTTAGATAAAAAAAATTTGTTGATTATCTTGAATTTCGGCGAAGTGCGGTGTACTAATTTTCTTCGTTTGAGACAAATAAAAGAACTAATGTTTTTATGTTTGTATTTATTTTATGTCGTTCTTCGCATTGCTATTTATTTCAAAATAAATTCGAGTGGGACTACTTACATTTTTTAAATTTAAATTCTACTTCTCCCGACGTGAGTTGGGTCTGCTCTGATTTTCTATTTCTACATATTTTTCCCAAAGCTTTTCCACCAAAAAAAAAGCTTTAAGGTACCTTTCAGACGTGTTTTATGTGCAGTACGGGAGCTGCACTAAGTCGGTATTAGTTATGTAGATCAGAGATAAAGAAGAATAGTCTAAACTATATGTGTGTTCGTATTTCTGTATCTTTGGTACCTTTTCCTTCATGGGGCTTTTTCCCAACACTTTCACAGGCATGTCCACTTCGCGTGGCGCCAAGACACATACCCCCATGACATGATTATCATGTACTTTCCCCTTTAAGGGTCCCTGTTTCGCAGTAACCCAGTTCTGTATCCTAATAAAATGTAGTTTCAAAAGTGAAAGTATACTGTTCAAATTATTGTTCCATTAATGGAGCTCTTTTTTTATCATAACTTCCCTATTGTTATCACATGCCCGCAAGATAACATGTCATATGTAAGAAAGTTATTTATTTTATACAGAATTGCTTTTACTAAAATCCCCATCCCCCTAAATATCTTTTCTTTTTTTAATTTCCCTTGCTTGTAATTTCAATTATTAGCTCATTTCTTTCTTTTTCTAGTGTTTTTCAATTGTTATACGTTGACTTTTTCAGTAAGTGGGTTTTACACAGTGGACATTTTGGCGATACTCTGATCATATGCAGTCTCACTGCTACCTCTCCTGTCAACTATCCATTATGCATGTATTTGAAGGAGAGTCTTTGCACTTTTAAGGATCCTAATTTGTTCCAGTTTATCCGTGCCCTTCCCAAGATTATTGCCATGTTTTCATGTTGAATTTTACTTTTTAATTGACTGGTTATGTCTTCTCTTATCCAATCTTCTTTCTTTTTTCCCATAGTCCGCCCTTGTCCCTATATTTAACTAGTATCTCTTTTATTTCTCGACGTTTTGTTAACTTCTTACTTCTATAAAATATCCCCCTCCTATTTCTCATGTTAAAACTAAACCAATATATATACAATCCCTCGCATGGTGTCTTTGGTTCTGTATTTATCTTTTAAAATCTATTTAGTATTTTTGTACTTTTTCTCCACACCGAGTTTAGTAATGCAATTTCCATTCTTTCTCTTGCCCTAAATAAAGTGTCTTTGTTTACAAAGTGTTTTGTGCCCATATACATAGTGTATTATTTCGTTGTCTAATTTTCTTTTAAATGTCGTTTTTAAAATCCATCGATTTTATCATAAAGTTGATGTTTAAATACATTTAAGTTTTGACCACTTGGCCCGCTTCATTAGACTTCGCGACGTCAGTGTCCAGATATTCAAATTTCTTTCTTTGTTCTTTTTCATTATTCTGTAATTTCCCTTTTCTTCTCCTATTCCATAGAGAATTCCTAGAGCTTTTACTGTTCGTTTATCATCTGAGGTGACAACCCTGGTTGGTGTCCCATCCTGTTACCTATTTCGAATATTTCTGTTTCTCGTGGTTGATCATGGACCCTGATGCTTTTCCAAATGTTTAAATTTCCTCTTTTAAATGACAACAGTTTTTTCTTCTTTCTGGAAACAGTGCCGGATTACCAAATAGGCAGAGTAGGCACCGGCCTAATTGTCCCACGCCTTTTAGGGACCCCGCGACAACGGATGAAAATAATATTGATAGGAGATGATTGGCGATAGGGACCCAATATTTCGACTGTCTAAAGGCCTCCACAGGGTTTAATCTGACATTGTCTAGAAAGGTATATCGCATACAACGATCAGTGAACCCGTATCTTTTTGTCGACTAGTTGTATTCAACAAAATTAATTAAATGTTCGAATATATGTGTGTGTGTGTGTGTGTGTGTGTGTGTGTGTGTGTGTGTGTGTGTGTGTGTGCAGACTGATGAATAGATGAGCTTAAAAGATTAAACATTTCGAAGGTTGTCGCCGCTTATGTCTTATTAAAATATTCCGACTGCTTTGTCATTGCCGAATGCTTGTTTAACAATTTTAAAAAACATAACCTGTAAACAGTACTCAGGAAAATACTTTCCATTCTCCGATGTTTGAAAACTTAATTGATTTCTTGACACGACCTTGTCATTAAGAGTTCAGGTAAACATTTGGTGCACTTGTATTAAGTTCACAAATAATCCGATCCATGTTCACAAATCTCAGAATATTATCTCCTGCAACTTAACAGTTTACGCAAATAAAGTCTGGTAATCTGTAGATCGGCGAGTTATGCTTGCACTGTTTCAAATCGGATCAGTCCACTTTGCATTATTAAAGAAATTTGCTAAACAAGGAGTGCCGCTTTCTTTTACCAGATGAGGACAACAATGAATTATAAAATTCATCATACAGGTCGTCGTCTGGATCATCATAGTCGTCTGAATTCAAGTCGATAGAGTCTAAATAGACGTCGAAAAAGCCGTCATCCGAATCGACAAATTTCTCACTTTATTCCTCTTCCTTTTCCACGGCTCGATCTCCAAAACACATCTGTGGCATATTTGCTGCCTGGGTCCCTTCTAATGGTGACCGACACACCGCCATTTTTGGTGGTAAAATTTTGGTGTGGTATATTGTGCGTGACCCGAACATCAATTTCAGAGCATTTCCCCAACTTCTCCAACTGCTGGAAAATCCAAAGTCTTCGGTTATCCGTGGTGAACAACTTTCCGTCCTTCTGGAAAATCGTAATCTTCGGAATTGTATGGATTGAGATAGTTCCTTCATAAATTTTGTCCACTACGGATCCTATTGTCCCATGGGAACAAAAACAATTCTTTATTGTGTCCTGACAAAAGTATATTAATGACGGTTTACGTCGCATTTTCGATCTTTGAAATTCTTGTGACAAGTTCGAAATTACAAGAATTTTCTTTCAAACGCTTTGTACGCAACACCAGTATCTAGCAAGAAAAATGAAAGTAGATTTTCCTTGTAAATGGCGCAAAAGTTATCTTTAATTTTGTGTCAGACGCGTGACTTACTGTAAATATGCATGATGTCAGTTTATACATACATACATACATACATACATACATACATACATACATACATACATACATACATACATACATACATAGATAGATAGATAGATAGATAGATAGATAGATAGATAGATAAACATAGACATATAAGTATATACCAGAGGGAACGGAAACTGCTATCCCTGGATTCTATAGAAGAATGCTTCATAATACTAGACAAAGTATTTTATATATAAATAATACTTGAAAAATGGTTATATAATTTTGTATTCTTCCTCTTCAGAAAATGGAACCCAAGTACACGGATAATCGGCACCCATCGCCTTGTCTGCACACCAGTCCATATTCCATCATGACTAAGCACACACCACCAAAAATGACGCAACTAAGACGGTGTTAAATGCATTTCGTGAACACACTTGCATGGTAATATCTATTTGTTCGTCAGGTTGGTGTCTCAAAAATTTCAAGCTGAAACTAGTTCACCACATCTGCGGCATAACCCCAAGACAATAGCGCAAAGCCTGCATTCTGTGTTATGTACTTTAGTACAGTTATGGCGAATGCAAATTTTCAGAAGTCTACATTATATAATATGCATGTTATTGCACCTTTTAGGATAAGCTCTCGCACCATTATCACTACCTCTACTCCAAGAGATCCGAAACAAAGTACATGTTTCTATAGGTTTCATAATCGGAGTAGATATTATTCACCTAATCTCGAAATCCCTTCCCTAATATTTTTATGTTTGCATTTATTTTGTGTCGTTCTTCGCATTGCTATTTATTTCAAAATGAATTCGACTGGGGCTACGTGCATTTTTTTAATTTTAATTCTACTTCTCCTCTGGTTTTTTATTTCTTTATATTTTTCCCAATTCCACAAATCAAACCTTTCAGGTACCCTTCAAACGTGTTTTATGTGCAGTACGGCAGCATCACAAAGTCGGTATTAATTATGTAGATCATAGATAAAAGTAGAATAGTCTAAACTATATGTGTGTTCGTATTTCTGTAGTTTTGCTACCTTTCCCTTCATGGGTCTTTTCCTCAACTATTTCACAGGCATGTCCACTTCGCGTGGCGCCATGTCACGTAGCCCTATGTCGTGATTATCATGTACTTTACCCATTAAGGATCCCTGTTTCGCTGTAACCCCTTTCCTTATCCTGATAAAATGTAGTTTCAAAAGTGAAAGTATACCGTTCAAATTATATTTCCATTAATGGAGCTCTTTTTTATCATCACTTCCCTATTGTTATCACTTGCCCGCGAGATATCATGTCATGTATAATAAAGTTGTGGTTTTCTTATATACAGAATCGCCTTTACTAAAATCCCCATCCCCCAAAAAATCTTTTCTTTTTTAAATTTTTCTTGTAATTTCAATTTTTAGTTCATTTCTTTCTTTTTCTAGTGTATTGCAACGTATTATAATTTGAATTTTGTAGTAAGTGGCTGTTTTATACATTGGACTTTTTGGCATACTTTATACATATGCCGTCTCACTGCTACCTCTCCTGTCAACTACCCATTATGCAAGTATTTGGTGGAGAGGCTTTGCACTTATTAAGGATCCTAATTTGTTCCAGACTTTCCGTGCCTTCCCGAAGATTATTGCCAAGTTTTCATGTTGAATTCTACTTTTTAATTTACTGGTTATATCTTCTCTTATTAAATCGTGTATCTCTTCTGTCTTTTTTCCCATAGTCCGTCCTTGTCCCTATATTTAACTAGTATCTCTTTTATTTCTCGATGTTTCCTTTGTATTTCTAATTGTTTAGTTAACTTCTTATTTCTATAAAATATCCCCCCCCCCCAATTTCTCATCTAAATACTGAACCAATATATACACCATCTTTTTGGTTCTGTATTTATCGTTTTAAATCTATTTAGTATTTTTGTAGTTCTTTTCCCACACCTGATTTGGTAATGCTATTCCCCTTCTTTCAGTTGCCGTTAAAATAGTTTCTTTGTTTACATAGTGTGTTTTTTGTGCCATAGATAGATAGATAGATAGATAGATAGATAGATAGATAGATAGATAGATAGATACTTTATTTTCTTTAAATACATCGATTTTATTATAAAGTTGATGTTTTAATGCATTGGCCCGCTTCAGTAGATTTCGCGGCGTTAGTGCCCAGATATTTTCATTATTCTGTAATTTTATTTGTCTTCTCCTATTCCATAGTGAATTTCTAGAGCTTTTCCTGTTCCCTTTATTATCAGAGTTTGTAACTCTGGTTGGTTTCCAATCCAGTTTCCTGTCTTTAATATTTTTGTTTTCTTGTGATTGATCTTGGACCCTGATGTATTTCCAAATGTTTCAAATTCCTACTTAGAATGACAATAGTTTTTTCTTCTTTCTGGAAACACTGCTGAATCACCAAATAGGCAGAGTAGGCACCGGCCTAATGGACACGCGCCTTTCAGGGACTCCGCGACAACGGATCAAAATAATATTGATAGGAGATAATTTGCGAAACGGACCCCAATATTTCGACTGTCTAAGGGCCTCCACAGGGTTTAATCTGGCATAAACTGGAAAGGTATATCACGTACAACGATCAATGAACCCGCATCATTTTGTCGACTGGTTTTATTCAACAAAATTAATAAAATGTGTTATATATATATATATATATATATATATATATATATATATATATATATATATATATATATATATATATATATATATATATATATATGCAGACTGATGCATATATGAGTTTAAAATATTAAACATTTCGAAACTTGTCACCGCTTATGTCCTAGAAAAATATTCTGACTGCTTTGTCGTTGCAGAATCCCAGTTTTACAATTTAAAAAAAATAACCTGTAAACAGTACTTATTACAAAATTTACATTTCAAAATTCAATCGATTTATTGATACAACCTTAGTCATCAAGATTTCAGGTGCACAATTGTTGCAGCTGTCTTAAGTTCACAAACAAGTTCTCCTGAAACAACGACAGTTTACGCAAATAAAGTCTGGTAATAATGTAGATCGGCGAGTTATGCTTGTACTGTTTTAAATCGGATCAGTCCATTTTGCATTATTAAAAAAAATTTACAAAACAAGGAGTGTCACTTATATTTACCACATGAGGACAACAATATATTGACTTGTGGGAATCCCCAAAAGAAATTACATGTATTCGCAGTTTCAGTCATCTTCGTATCACTACAAAAGCGCAATCATACAGGTCGTCGTCTGGATCATCAAAGTCGTTTGAATTGATGTCGTCATCCGAATCGACAAATCTCTCCCATATTGAATTTCCTCCTTCACGGTTCGATCTCTAAGACACACCTGTGGCATATTTGCTGCCTGGGTCCCCTCTAACGGTGACCGACACACCGCCATTTTCGGTGGTAAATTTATTGTCCGGTATATTGTGCATGACCCTAACATCGATTTCAGAGCATTTCCCCAATTTCTTCAACTGCTGGAAAATCCAAAGTCTTCGGTTATCCGCGGTGAACCACTTTCCGTCCTTCTGGCAAATCGAAATCATTGGAATTGTATTTATTGAGATAGTTCCTTCATAGATTTTGTCCAGTACGGATCCTATTGTCCCATCATCACAATTAAACCAATTATTTATGCTATCCTGACAAAAGTATATTAATGACGGTTTGAGTCGCATTTCCATTTTTGAAATTCTTATGACAAGTTAGAAATTACAAGAATCTTCTTTCAAACGCTCTGTACGCTACAGCTGTATCTAGCAAGAAAAATGAAAGTATGTTTTCATTGGAAACGGCGCAAAAGCTATCTTTTATTTTGTGTCCGACTCTTGATTTACTGCAAATATGCATGATGTCAGTATATATATATATATATATATATATATATATATATATATATATATATATATATATATATATATATATATATATATATTACAGTAAATCACGTGTCTGACACAAAATTAAACATAGCTTTTGAACCCACGTCCGTGGATAAACGGCACTCGTCGCCTTGTCTACACACCGGTCCATATTCCATCATGACTAAGCACACATCAACAAAAATGACGCAACTAAGTCGGTGTTAAATTCATATCGTCAACACACTTGCATGGTAATATATATATATATATATATTTATGGTGGGCTGGCTGGTGTCGCTATAGCTTCAAGCTGAGACTACGTCACCAAACCTGCGGTAATACCCAATGACAATAGCGCAAAGCCAACATTGTGTATTACATACGTACTATGATGTCGAATACAAATTTTCAGAAGTATACATCATATAATTTGCATGTTATTGCACCGTTTATTGAACAGCTCTCGCACCATTACCACTACCTCTCCTCCAAGAGATAGGGGCCCGAAACAAAGTACATCTCGTCCAACTTTTTTCATCATTGGGTATCGTAGCCACCAGATTTCGTCAATATTCACCTAAACATGTAGGTGGATATACAGTTCGTAACTAACGTATTGGCCACCAGAAGCTTTCACATTAGGCTTACTTTTTACTAAATGCATGGAATGAAAAAGTAGTTTTACTAAATGCATGGAATGAAAAAGTAGTTTTCAGCTTGAGATATGTATAAATTATGGCATTATATAGGTAATAACTTCATCGTTACCAGAATAATATATTTTTAAAAAATGTTAAATACATATATTATCTTATTAATATAGCAAATTACTTATTACTCATGCATTTTCCAATGAATTTAGATCAAGATTTTGCAGGCAGGAAGGTGCCGGGTGGCTCGTGAGGAAGGAGCGGTCGATCACCCGTACATGGCTACAAGTGTTCATCAACCTTGTTATCTCCCCTTGTTCAGTCGCTAGCTCAAGAAACACATAACATTCATCAGATAATAGTGACATAAATTTGCCATTCTAAAGTAGCAGAAGAATAATGAATATATGGTGAATAATAATAGTAATATTAGTTATAGTATTGTACGGACCAGTTTGAAGTATGGTGTTCAGTAGAGTTTAAAGCCATCTTTTCAGCACACGATGACGGCCAGTATTAATGGTAGAGGAAGAACCCGGTAAAACCCCTGGAAAAAAATCACCGAACCACGAGAAGCTACTGGCAAGCTTTCTCACATACCCACATTGGCCAAAACTGAGACTCGAACCCACGCAGACGTTTCAGTTTTTTCAACAGATACTTTGCCATCCATTCTTCTCAAAAATCATCGTACACGTCTGGAAGTTCCGCACTTTCATCTGCCGTAAAGGAACGCTTTGATATTCACCAACACCGTCGACACAAGATACGACGGCGGCTAAGTAATGTTAATTTGATTTTTTTCAAAGAAAGGCACGACGTGTACAGATTAGATATATTCATCTTCTGTCTGGCTAACAAGGTTATTTAACTCAGAAAGCTACTGGCCCATCAAAAATATAACTGTTTCTGATTTATGCACTAAATTTCCGATATAACTTTACTGTAAAAATGCAAGAACTTTTAACAGAATACAAAAGTAGCAGAAATCACTGACAACCGTTAAAAGATGCAATACATTTATTAAAGAGCAAATGCCACAAATTGGACTAGGAAACTGTGTATAATATTATTGCGACTTTGATGTGCTCTGTTTCTACAACGATGTATCCTAAATACAATGTGCTGTTACAAAATGGCACATTGCAATATATTCTAATTTATAACGAATAAAAGAGTGACGTGTGCTAAAGTGAGCTGAAAATTGTCTTTCAATAATTAAATTAAATAAATTTTCTAAGTCCAGTTGACATAGAGTGTCGCGTGCTACTTAACTGATGACATTCACCTAACAACGATAATACATAGTCTGTACATGCATGATATCAGTAGTAAAAGTTCGTTATACAAACAATGATCGCTAATCGGATAATGTACGTTTGCATGAGTTTGGTATATATGTATATGGTTTGACTGTTTAATGTACGATAAATGGTACCAATGAAAAGTACAATTTTAAGATTTATAAAACATTTACATTAAATTTAAAAAATGTTACAGCAAACTTTTGTTAGAAAAGGTACTAAAGATTTAATTTTCAAAATCACTTGAATCTGAATTTATTCCAGCATGATAATTCAGGCTTACAGTATCTACTGGTGATTACTAGAAGCTTTGTAGAGTGAGGTGTGAAATCAATGATTGCATCTCAGTTGTTATAATATATTTTAGTATAGTTAAATTAGGGTGAACATATTAATACAAATTACTTGTTACTGAATCTGACCTAACTTGATCAAATGCCAAGTAATTTAAATCTGTTCTGTCCATCACCCATGGTGCCAACAATCCTAGTACATTTGCTGATGTATGTTGAATTTACAATACGATATAGTACATTGTTGTATTGATATATTTGTGCCATTGCAATACTTATGAATGGTGCAGAAATTGTTGCCTGTGTCCGTGTGTCTTATCATGTCTTATTGTGTCTCATCCCCTAAGACATTTCATTTCCACTAAGTAACTTGCAATGTGCTTATCGGACTAAAATTATGCTTTAACTAAAGAAGACATAAGCCAAGGTTGATTTTTATTGATTTCCGACTAAATTGTAAAGAGTAATGGCCCTAGCTTGATGTATCACTTTTCAATTTAATTTTCTCTTTATAGAATTTGAAGGAATTCTGGAATTTAAACCAAATTATTTGTTTGAAGTTTTATATAAAGGTTTGTGTAGCCATTTTGGTCCTTACACCATGTATTTGGACCAAGTGACTTAAAATGTGAATGATATAAACTATACAGTGTAATTTATTTTGATTGATTACATACTTAGATTACATAATTGCAATTACTGTTGGTAAAAATATACTTTTTGTGTGTTAGTTTCAGAAACATCACTTAAAATATACTGTAGTGAATTTTACATAAACAAATATTTTCACGTTATAGTGCCCATTTCAATGTATTCATACCTTAGTTGTCAGAATGGGTTATCTCAGTTTTACAGCTGCATGTTTAAATGGTCAGTTTAAAAATAAGACGATATGATTTGATTCAATAGTTTATTTTCATAAGAATGTTCTTGTTTGGCATGCATATTACAGATACTACATGGCTGTGAAAAGTTGGATGTACAACTTATAAGGAAACTTTAAAACTGAAGGCAACACAACCTACAAGTTCAGGTACATATTTGGTGCAGTTGTCTTAAGTTCACAAATAATCCGATCCAAGTTCACAAATTTCAGAATATTATCTCCTGCAACTTAACAGTTTACGCAAATAAAGTCTGGTAATCTGTTGCTTGCACTGTTTCAAATCGGATCAGTCCATTTAGCATTATAAAAGAAATGTACTAAACGAGGAGTGACACTTTCTTTTACCAGATGAGGACATTAATGAATTCACATGTGAGGTTCCCCGAAAGAAACTATTCGCAGTTTCAGTCATCTTCGTTTCAAAAATAAAAGTGATCATGCAAGTCGTCGTCTGGATCATCAAAGTCGTCTGAATCCATGTCGGTAGAATCTAAATAGTCGTCGAAAGAGCCGTCATCCGAATCGACAGATCTCTCGCTTATTCCTCTTCTTTTTCCACGGCTCGGTCTCCAAAACACACCTGTGGCATATTTGCTGCCTGGGTCCCCTCTAATGGTGACCGACACACCGCCATTTGTGGTGGTAAATTTATTGTCTGGTATATTGTGCGTTACCCGAACATCGATTTCAGAGCATTTCCCCAACTTCTCCAACTGCTTGAAAATCCAAAGTCTTCGGTTATCCGTGGTGAACCACTTTTCGCCCTTCTGGCAAATCAAAATTATCGGAATAGTTTCGATTGAGATAGTTCCTTCATAGATTTTGTCCAGTACGGATCCTATTGTCCCATCACAATCAAAACAATTCTTTATGGTATCCTGACAAAAGTATATTAATGACGGTTTAAGTCGCATTTCCATTTTTGAAATTCTTGTGACAAGTTAGAAATTACAAGAATCTTCTTTCAAACGCTCTGTACGCCACCGCAGTATCTAGCAAGAAAAATGAAAGTAGGGTTTTCCTAGGACGCAGCACAAAACAAAAGCTAGCTTTTCTTTGTGTCAGACACGTGATTTACGTAAATAATTATGATGACAGGTGGATATTATAAGAATACACCAGATGGAACGGAAAGAAGTGCTATATCCCTGGATTTTATAGAAGAGTGCTTGATAATAGTAGGCAGAATAAATATTTAATATAAATAATAATATAATACAGTTTAGAGAATTTTTAATTCTTGCTCTTCAGAGAAGGGAACCCAGGTGCGCGGATAATCGGCACCCATCCCCTTGTCTGCACGCAGCAGTCCATATTCCATCATGACTAAGCACACTTAACCAAAAATGGTGCAACTTAGTCGGTGTTATATAGTATCACGGTACCAATTGTTTTTCCATAGACCTCAATGCTAATGTTTTGTGAAATAAATATACTTTATATCCTATTTCAGTATGCCTGTCACACATTGTCATAGAGAACAATGTTACATTGTCAATTTGACAATGGCAGAACCAGATACTCCATTGCATATAAGAGAGATAACTCTGCAAGAACTAGATTTGGGTAGGAGTTATCTAGTCACAACATACTTATTTTCTGTAACGTGTATCACATTTTCAAAACATCATAAAAAATACAAAATATGATCTATATGGAATTAACATAAATTCACATGTTGCCAAGAGGCTAAACTTCTTTTTAAGCCTAACAGAAATCAGAACTCTTTATACAATCCACCAATCATAGCTAGTATTGTTGTTTATTTGTGAATGCAAGGTTCCCTACACCTTAAGCACCACCCACCTGGCAATTGGTACCGTTATACCATATGTACTCGTTTGTAGCATACACACTTACATGTCAACCGTGTGTGTGTATATATATATCTATACATTAGACATAACATGGTAATGCGTTGAGCCCCATGAGTGAAATGAAACCAATGTCATTTGAATTGGTCTTCCAAATGTTTGACATTCAGGATTGAAGGAAAACAACATGAAACTATGTATCATATTTTTCCTACTTTTTAAATGAGTATTGACAATAATAAATGCATCAATAACATGAAAATATCAAATGTATTTGATTTACATAAACTGAAATTATTCCTATGTGTTTCACTGGCGCTTTGTTTATTTCCTCCCTCCCCCCCCCCTCAATCCCAACACATCCACATCTTCATCACATTTTAGACCAATCTTTGTATTGCGTTTTTATACGTACATGGTTTAGTTATAGCATTGTTCTATACCTACATGGTTCATGCTATTACAATGTTGTATACCTACATGGTTCTAACTAATGCATGGATCTGTACATACAATGGTTCTAGTAATAGCATGGTTTGCCACACATGATTCAGTACATGGTTTTAGCTATTGTATAGTTCTGTACATGCATATTTTTAGCTATAGCATGGTTCTAGCTGTAGTATGATTCAGTACAAACAAGGTCCTAGTGATAGCATAGCTCTGTATCAACTTGGTTCTTGCTGTTGCATGGTTTGGTACATACATGATTCTAGCGGTATCATAGTTCAGTGTGTATGTGGTTCTAGCTATAGCATGGTTCTGTACATGTTTCTAGCTATATTATTGTACATATATGGTTGTAGAGATTTCATAGTTATTTATCTATATGCTTCTTGCAATTGCATGGTTTGGTACATATATTTTTACAGCTATATATTGGTTCAGTACATATATGGTTCTAGCTATAGCATGATTCAGTACATACAGGGTTTTACTTATATATATATATATATATATATATATATATATATATATATATAAATAGTTTCAAGCTGAGTCACCACACCTGCGGCATAACCCATGGCACTAGCGCAAAGCCTGCATTGTGTATTACGTACTTTAGTACAATGATGGCGAATACAAATTTTAAGAAGTCTACATCATATAATTTGCATGTTATTGCACCTTTTAGGAAAAGCTCTCACGCCATTAACACTACCTCTTATCCAAGTGATAGGGGCCCGAAACAAAGTACATCTCGTGCCACTTTATATTATTGGGTATCGTAGCCACCAGATTTCGTCAATATTCATCTAGACCTAAGGTGGATATGCAGTACATAACTAACGTACAGGCGAACGGAGGCTTTCACATTATACCAGGCTTTCTTTTTACTAAATGCGTGGGATGAAAAAATTAGTTTCAGCTGGAAATATGTATAAATTATGGTATTGTATTGGTACTAACTTCATCGTTACCAGAATAATATATTTTCTTTTAAATGTTGCAGAAATATTGTAGCTTATTAATATAGCAAATTACTTATTACTCATACATTTTAAAAATAATTATGATCAAGATTTTGCAAGTAGGAAGGTGCTGGGTGGCTCGTGAAGAACGAGCGGTCGATCACTTGTACTTGGCTAAAAGTGTTCATCAACTTTGTTATCTCCCCATGTTCACTCGCTAGCTCAAGAAACACTAACACTTATCAGAGAATAAAGACATAATTTGCCATTCTAAAGAAGCAGAAAAGTGATGACTATATGGTGAATAATAATAGTAGTATTAGTATTGGACGGACCAGTTTGAAGTATGGTGTTGTTGTGGGGTTTAACGCCATGTTTTGAGCACATAATAAACTATACATGGCGGCCATATTAGTGGTGAAGAAAGAACCCGGGAAAACACCCGGAAAGAACCACCGACCCACGAGAAGCTACTGGCAATCATTCTCACATACCCACATTGGCCGACTCTGAGACTCGAACCCACGCAGACATTTCAGTTATTTCAACAACTAAATTGCCATCCATTCTTCTCCAAAATCATCGTACACGTATGGAAGTTACCCACTTTCATCTGCCGTAAAGAAATGTTTTGATATCCACATTCACCATTCACACAAGTTACGACGGCGGCTAAGTATTTTTTTTTTCTCAAAGAATGTCATGATGTTATCAGAATAGAGATATTCATCTTTTGTCTGGCTAACAAGGTCATTCAACTCAAAAAGCTACTGGCCCATAAAAAATATAACTGGTCCTGATTTCTACACGAAATTTCGGATATAGCTTTACTGTAAAAAAAGCAATAATTTTAATAGAATACAAAAGTATCAGAAGTCACTGACAACCGTTAAAAGATGCAATACATTCATAAAAGAGCAAATGCAAAAATTGGACTAGGAAACTACATATAATATTATTGCGACTTTGATGTGCTCTGTTTCTACAACGATGTATCCTAACTACAATGTGATGTTACAAAATGGCAGATTGCATTATATTTTAATTAGTACCAAATAAAAGAGTGACGTGTGCTACAATTAGCTGAAAATTGAATTTCAATAAATAAATAAAGTAATTTTCCTTAAGTTCAATTGACATACGGTGTCGCGTGCTACTGATGACGATATTAACCTTACAACGATAATAAATTGTCTGTACATGCACGATATCATTAGTAAAAGATCGTTTATACAAGAAATGATCGCTAATCGGATAAGCATACAAAATTAACATTAGCTGTAGTGAGAAGGGGAAAAAATGACTGCCTGGCGATCTTCGAGAAATTTCAACTGGCCCAAGTGAAACTCACTTGCCACAGGAAACTAAATCGACTTCTGCACTGATAGCCGACTAATTTGATCTGAGCGAAATTGATCAAAAAGAGTCAACTAAACTTTTAGTCTCGCACTCATATCATTATCATATGACGTAAGGGTCTGGAACCAAAAAATATAACTGATTGTTACATTAAGGCTTTTTCCATAAAACAGTCATGAAAACCATACATATGTGATATGTGATGGGCAGCCATCTTATATCCCAGGGACAAGAGTTGGTCACAACTCACAGAATAAAGATCATGATGTGACTGACGTAACTCTTTATAAAAATTGAGTGAGTATATAGTTTATAGGGCGATGATCTCAGTAGTCTCCAAGTGATAGCCCAGTGCAACTTAAACCACCCAAGGGAGGCTACGACGCACTAATTTGGCTGATATTAGATGCATGGGTATTATATTTTCTTCATGTCTAAAAAGTGCATATATGATTAGAAGGTGTGGATCTCAACAGTGTACAACTTACGACCCAATGGTAAATTTTCCTCACCCAAACCAACGGGAGTGAACGTAAACCTTGTAACAAATTTGATGGTTCTGTCTTCCATCTGTGTACTTACCAAGTATCAGATCTCTCCGCATTAATTATGCCACAAATCTATTTTTTTTAAACCCCAACCGCTACGGCGGTCCACTGATCAGAGCGTCAGCCTCGGGAGCTTAGGTCGTGTTTGTTCGAACCCCGGCTGAGTCATACCAAAGACTTACACAAATGGTACTAGCAGCTGCCTCGCTAGGCGAGCAGCATTAAGAGGCTAGTTTTAGGACTGGTCGACCTGATATCAGGATAATCTGACTTGGTTGAACATCATGCTACATGTCTGCGGCATGATACCCCAGTGCTAGACATCACTATAAACTGCCAAACTGCATCGTGTTTATATGCTAAATTGCTAAACTACGTTAAAAATCCTATTCAAACACACACACACTCCGGGGTTCCACTCAACATTTCATAGCCAATGTTTGAAACTTGTATCTTGAATGGTTTATAAAGAATTTGAGGACATCGCTGAATCCCATACGTACGTGACGGACATATGGTCTGATAAAGGTACGTACGAATTGATGGGCGTTATCACAGTATTGTTGACATTTTTTTATTTTAAAAGCGCTGGAAAAACAAGGATTATTTCTATAACTAACATTTTATTATTATTATTATTATTATTATTATTATTATTATTATTATTATTATTATCCAATCCTGTGTTAGGTAAGTAGCATTTAATTATGAAACATATTCCATTGATGGACATCAATTCCTGGTCATTACGGAGAAGACACTGTTCTGTGCAATTAATGTTGACGATTAAACGAATATTACTACTTCAAAATGATAGCAGCACGTAAATTAGATATGGGGTAAATACAGTCACAAATTATTGTGTTTTCTTCCAGCAGGATTTTATTAGGAACATTTCTTGCCCATTAAAAGCATACTACGTCAAATTTATTCATTTAAAAAAAAAATGTAAATTGTAGAAAAAAACGTGTTCACTAAACAGTAAACTCAGAAAAAACAAGAGATGCAGAAGAAGGAAAAAGCTAAAGTAAGCAAAATGAAACCCTAAGTAACACAACACTAGGGAGCAGAATAAAAAAAAACACAGCAAAAGATCAACAAGAACAGAAAGAAGAGATAAAGTGGACAAAAGGTAATACAGGCATATGACTATACTTTCCCGATATATATCTCCACCTCAAAGAACTTGTAGAAGTATCCGAATGTTTAAATAACTTGCATCACCTTTGATTTTAACGACATACAATCAATTAACATATTTGAGACTAGGAAATAAATAAATTAGGTATATATCATTTCATAATCAGCCTCTTGCCCTAGTGAGGCACTGTGCTGCTGAAATTAAGTATAAAAACAAACAAATAACTAACATTTTAAAATGATTAAATACAATAATCTAAAACGGGGGAATACAAAAGCTAAACATCAGACATGAAATATAAATAATATTTAGGAACTTCTTGCCGAGTAAGTCTGTGTTCAGAATCGTAAGCGGGACACAAAACGTTTCTTCGCAGGAAATTATATGTAATCCGGTGAAAACTATTAATATATAACGAAATTGAATTACTACACAAATGTTGACTACCCCCGTGTAATTTTAGAGTTCAATCCGTTTCATGCATTGCAAATAAAAGTATATTATTTTCATCACGTCAGCACAAAAAAAAAGAACGCATTTCATTTTTGCTCTAACCTGTAAAAACAGAAAATGAAGGCCACAGTGTATTGCAGACAAGTCTATGCAAAACACAACTTTAATCCGCCTTGTACCTTAATAAACAGAAGAAAAACAAACAATATCCCATCGTGTGTTTTATCACGTACGCACAAAGCCGAGTTTCGATCCCATTGGAGATTTAAAAATCCACCCAGCTATGATAAAATAAATATTTAATTCAGTACGCTTGTATAACCACCAGCCACACCATAGTCTGGTTCCCTGCTTAGTATGCTCCCATGCGTTGCACTCCGCTATACTAATGAGCATACTAAGCAGGGAACCAGACTAGCCACACCACAGCAAGGACGAGAACATCGAAGAACAAATCACACAACTGACTGAAACATGAAACGATCTGTAAAATGAATAAAAAATAAACGGAACAAAGTAGCAACACATAGTAAGATGCCGTTTTAACTTAATACTTAGAACCGAACATAACGTTTGCATGGGTGCATTGTGTTGGTGGACAAACAAACATTTTGTGATGGCTTCTTGGGGAGGCAAATGATTGCCACTGTTGCGGTCTGGGCGGTTATATCACTCCCGTTAGGGGACATATTGTCTGGTTCTCTCTCTCTCTCTCTCTCTCTCTCTCTCTCTCTCTCTCTCTCTCATTTGCTAGAAAAATATCTTCCAGGATTGTAATGTGTGTGTTATAAATGTGTTTAAAGAAATAATTGGCTACGTAGCATTCAAGCAACGCTTTCAGAACTTAAGAGTATGTCTGTATTTCTGGAGTACATTTATGTATGCATGCGTATGTCCTGGGACCTAGGTATATTAAAGTAGTAACACGTAACTCGTTGGAAACGGACATGGAATAGCATTACCGTATTATCTTTTAACATTGATGTCATGATGGATTTAGACTTTTATTATGGGATAGTCATTAGTCGAAATGTTTTGATATTTGGTGGGGTTTAATGCTAATTTCAGCTCACGATCGGTAATATTCAAAGATTTCACACTTAAATATACAAATTCCTTCGTATACAAACTATAATCGAGTGAAATTAAGGAATAGTATGTGCATATCAAATAGTCGTGGAAAACGGTGATACACTGTATTCAATGGAATTAAATGTTAGTACAGTATTAGATATACGCTCTTTACACTTGCTTTATTGACGGTGTCCTTTGAATATTAAGTTGAATTTATAACAAGTGTCTCTTACTAAGCAGAAAAAGGTGATTGTGTTTTGAATTATCGTTGGTGAACACAGAATTTATATTCTCTTACTGGATTTATTGATTGGTTTAACTACTAACCTTCTCTAATCTACTGAAATATGCACGAGAAATTTCAAGAGTCTAATCGAATACTGGTCAGCGCGGTGTGTAAGGAGAGAGTGTTCACAACTGTAGCAATCTTCTACATTATTTATCAACCTTAGTCTCGTGTCAGCATTTTTAACGCTGAGCGCCAAGCGATGTAGCTGCTAGTAATATTTTTGTAAGTCTTTGGTATCACTCGACCGGGGACCAAGCCCACGACCTGCCGCTTCCGTGGAGGACGCTCTAACCACTGGGCCGTCAGAAGCGGTTCACGTGAATAGAAAATTCAACATAAAAATATCAAAAACGTTCAGCGGCGAAAATGATTTGTCAATGGTAGAAAGCGAGTATTTTGAGCATACAAAATTTAACCAGCACGTAAGGTTTACCTCTACGCCGTGTAGAATGAAATATATATCCGTTTTTTATAATGCAAAAAAAGGTATAACCATCATGTTTTAATTACTTAGGTGCAAACAAATAGTTCAAATATACTCTGAACTTTCAAAACAAATGACAATCATAGCTTGTGTCTTTATTTTCTGTTATGAAAATTCAGAGTATATTTGATATTTTTTAAAGATCATAGCGCGGCTGCTGCCTCGCTTGGCGCTCAGCATTAAGAGGTTGTTGTTGTTGTTTATGTAGTGTTTAACGCCATTGTTCAGCACATGATAAGCTGGCTATACATGGCTGCCAGTATAACTGCCACACTGCAGTCATCGCAGCGAAATGACTGAGAAGTTACGTTAAATATCCACATCACACACTCATGGCGTGTTTAATCCGCCTTATTCACAGTATTACAAGTAGAAGCCATTGTTATCCTTTAAAATACATTCTCCATTAGCACCTGATCAAGATATCAATAACAATTCTCCAATATTTCTCGATTTCTCCATTTCACTCCAACAAACCAGGTATTTGTTTGTTAAAACGCTTACCATATATGTAATTAATGTACCCTACGTCATGTATTCAGCTTCGTTGTATTTTGTCCAATGGGACTAATATAGAGCAGTGGGATCTTGGTAAACTGAAAGAACTTAACAAATTAATTAAGATCAAAAGATTTGGTTATGATGACAAAACGTTATCTAATAGCATGTTGGAATTTAACCAGAGACTTCTTAATTAAGGGTTTTAATGTTGTTGTTGTTGTTGTAGTGTTTAACGCCATTTCTCAGCACACGATAGGCTATACATGGCGGCCAGTATTAATGGTGGAGGAAGAACCCGGAATAAACCACCGACCCACGAGAAGCTACTGGCACGCTTTCTTACATACCCACATTGGCCGAATTTGAGACTCGAACCCACGCAGACAAAGGTGAGATGGCAGTGATCCGTAACGGCGAACGCTTTAGACCACTCGGCCATTCGGGGCCCCGGGTTTTATTGTAAACAAACGTGTATTCATCCACTGCAGGCATGTACTAGTATTTACATCTCATAAGATTTTGTAAGCTGACTTGTTTAGCACTCTCGATGAATCAATAAAACAATATATATATATATATATATACATATATATATATATATATATATATATATATATATATATATATATATATATATATATATATATATATGTTTCAACGATATATTAAATTACTGGAAGAAAACATTTTGTACGATGCAATAAAATCTGGTCGATTAAAGCCGAGAAGTAAGAAATTGTCACGTGACATTCAATCGACGTTTCCAAGATAATGATACATGCCCGTACTTGTGGAGTGCATTTATGAATGGATGCATATGCTCTAAGCATATTAATGTAGTACCCTATGCTCGCGTAACTCGCGAAAGCAGATACAAAACAGGCATACATTTTTCTATTATAACTTTGATGGATCGATCGTTTTGTACTTATTATATGGAAAAGCCATCAGTTCAGTTGGTGATATTCAAATCCATGCTCATTCTATTTTTATTTAACTCTTATATAAATTGACTAATGAAAATTTGGCTCATGTTTATATGTTTATTGCCAACGAATGTTGCAGACATTCAACCGATTTTACTGATTTAGCACACGATAGAATATCCATCAAGATCTCATACTAAAATATACAAAATCCTTCGTTAATGCATATCGAATATAATCGAATTTAATTAAAGAACATAATGTACATGTTACATTATCATGCAGGCAAAGGGGAGAGGGGCAAATGGGCCCATCCGTTTTTGCCCCGCTGTGCTGGCGCCGTCATTGGTTGTATGATGAATATCATCACCTGTTTGATCTTGGTTATTCCATTGGTTGACTCGTAAGAGTGGAGCACCATAGTTGTCACCCACTCACCCATCGAGCATAAAAGCGGAGAGGAGTTCCAATGTCTCTTCAATGTCGTCCACGGGACGTAACTTAATGCTAATATTCTTGCGCGTATCGTCTCGTCCTACTCGTATCTCACCTTCAATATGAGTCCATTTGCTTTACGTTAAAGGTTTTGGTAGAGGTGAAGAAAGCTGCCATTACTGTTGTTTCAGTCAGATTATGAACATGAACTGGAAATGAACAGTGCATAGTTGGAACAACAGCACGGAAATAACTTTAAACATTACATCAGCTAACAAGACTGTCCGCTCTAAAGAGGCAGTCAATTATTGTGTTGCATCCTATAATAATGATACGATTGTTTCAGGCGGCCGAATAGTAAAGAAACGTGATGAATTTATGTGTGATAATAAATTGTAAGTCTGCTGCATTTGGCGCCAGCATGTATCCTGCATCCTCGCTCATTTTCATCTTATTTTGGTGATGCTGCAGATCCCGAATGATTTTGGAGCGTTTAGATTAAGCCACCAAAACATGGTCCTGCAGCGATGCACCAACTGGTCCTTGAACCACACTTGGTTTCGCAATAATACCCGTCAACGTGGTCTTAATATCTCCGACAGCTTGTGTACAAGTGTGCAGGCTACGTTGCTAGTACGAGTATGCTCGGGATCTTATCTACCGACCACTTTTCAATATTTCAATTTAGCCAGATAGCTTTTTGAATGATCCGCATCAACGCTCTCTCCAGACAGCGCTTTCATCACACACGCTATAGTTAGGATAAATCATAAGTAGTGAATTTATTCAATACAAATTAAAACGGTCCATCAGAATAAATATACCAATCAAGTAATCAAGTCTACTGATCAAACAGATGAAATGTAACAAGTTAACAATTGACTTCTCGATGGTCGGCTAACTGCGCTTTGATCAAACGTCACAGTAATCAATTGTCGGATGTTCAAGAGGTAGTGATTAAAGCAGAGTCGTACCATACCATATGGGAAGAGAATGCAAGGCACAGGGGCCTACGGATTATTATCACACAATAGATTCGTCTGGAGCCCATCGTTAAGCTTTACATATGGGTCCCAAATATTCTATCGGTGCTTCTGGATCAAAGGTCACGTGATCAGATATCATTGATCCGTTGCTGCCAGTTAGCTAGCAGTTTAGAGGCTATTATTCAGAAGTGTAATTGGCGGATACAAAAGAAAACGTCAGATCTAAATAATCAAGTCATACAAATCTTGTGTCGTCAGAAATATATTCAAATAGTGTGTCAATGTAGTAATGTTAAGTTTTAGCTCTAGAGAGGTAATGAGACGTTTGGAGGGAAACTTTGCTATGTCGCGGTTAATGTAAATACAGCAGTAAAATTAAAATACTTGAAATCATTTAGGGACAATAATTGATTTGCCTGTGTCAGAAAATGTCGTGAGGATACGAGGTACAATTACGTTACAGATTTGAGGGCCATTTTCGTTACTGTATTGAGCAAGCTTCTAAATCAATTTCTCCTCATCATCTTCCGCATCAGCAGCAGCCCTAACGACACACTAAAATATCAACGCCTTGCAAAAAAATAAAACAAACAAAACGATAATTACAATAAAGAAGAATAACCACCACAACTCCAATCCCCAATCTGTGTTGATACTGATGGACGATATAAGGGTCTGATTTTACACGCTCATTAAATATGCAGTTTTCTTGCATGCTTATCTTCCTGTCAATGCTGTCTCCTGTCACCCACACTTTTCAACATCTACTTAGAGAGCATCATGAGCGAAGCCCTGGAAAACCACTCTGGGACAGTTAGCATTGGAGTGCGTGACATCACCAACCTCAGCTTTGCAGACGACATTGATGGACTGGCAGGCAGTAAAGACGAGCTTGCCACCTTAGTGAAGAACCTGGATGAAACATCTTCCAGATTTGACATAGAGTTAAGCGCTGAGAAGACAAAGCTGATGACAAATAGTGGCAGAAAAACCTCAGCCAAGATTAAAGTAAGAGGACGACAACTGGAAAAAGTGTGCCAGTTCAATAATCTTTGTTCCATAATCAAGAAGAGGGATAAAGAACTAATATTTCGTCACGAGCAGCACAAACAACGGCAGCAATGTCAAAGCTAAGACTCATTAGGACAGACAATAATATTTGTCTGAAAACTAAAACCAGACTATTGAGAGCACTAGTCATCTCAATTTTTGTTTGTTTTAGTGTGAGGCCTGGACCCTGACAGCAGATTTACAACGAAGATTCCAGGCACCTGAAATGAGATACTACAGAACCATCCTCAGCATCTCTTACATGGATCACACCACCATTGAAGAAGTGCGTAACAACATCAGGACAATATGAAGACCTCCTCACCACCGTCAAAAAGAGAAAGCTGAAATGGTATTGCCATGTCAATAGAGCCAATAATCTATCAAAAACAGTCCTGCATGGCAGCGTCCAGTTTGGCAGAAGGAGAGGTAGACAGAGAAGAACGTGGACTGACAACAATTCGTAATGGACCAGGAAAAGTTTTGTAGAGACGCAAACATTGGCACATGATCGAGACAAGTGGAGAGAACTTGTCAGATGTTCCGCAGCACAGCGCCTCAACGACCACACTAGATGATGATGAATCTTTCCGCAGCACGCCTGTGGACACTTTAGACAATTGCCCGTAATTGGTAACAGACATGTCTAGCACAAATTCATAATAGCAACATGACATATTGTTGTTTTACATGGAGTTTGAAGTTTCCAAACATTTGCTTTGAAAATATAATGAGTATGTAGCCAAAAGTACCCTTCAGCCAACGGTAGCTTTACAGCTGTGAGAAATAACGATAAGTGTATAACATGTATCCCGATGTATGCAGACACGATGAGCTGCAGATTTTTGCAGGTTTTAATGACTAGGCCAGTCGGTATCGTCACTGTTGTGGGGCGGATTTATCGGCTTATCGCCGCTAAGTAAGCGGCTCTACGGTTTATGATCCAATTTTGGATATTATCCATACAACCATTATTTCGGAGGACAGATCTGTCCGCTAAGAGTAACAAGATAGCCCAAGCACATGTTCCCATTACTATGTTTATTTTCATGACATTCCAAGGTCACTGTAATATATGCCTTAATTATAATTTATCAAAGTAAGACTTTTCAATTTTTTTATTTTTTTAAATATTTTTTAAAAATAGTTTGTTTTGTTATAAACTTAAATAGCTACGCTGCACTAAATTGGTTGTGAACTCTTCAGTTTCGAACAGGTATAGTTTTGCGCGTTGTCAAGATCTTCAATTTCGGAGGTAAGTAAATCTTGGATGTAGTCGGCAATCCCATAATGGATAAATATTAGTAATCTGTTTTTAAAAAGAGTGACTTTTGATATTTTGACAACAAAATATACAATTCAAAAACATTTGTTATTGAGAATATACATTCGACAAAAGCTATTCCTGAACGTTTGATGGTTGGTCCGACTTATATGATGACAAATTAGCCAGAGTTTAGTCGCATTTAATTATTTTGAAATTAATGGCGTGCTAATTAAATGAACGTTTAATGTTTTTGTACAAACGTGAAAGTGGTAAGAATGATATGTATTTTAACATATATGGACATTTTCTAGAGTTAGACCTTATGAATAGCGGTACAGCTTATTTATTTTTTAACAAGAGAACTGTAGGGGCCTACAAGTTTATCAAAGAGAATTAATTTATTTTGCATTTTTTTTATTCGCTCGCAAAAAATGCAGCGGCATACAATTTTGATATAAATTTAGTTGGATGCTACATACATTGTTTGATGTATTTAAATATTATGATCGCTATTTTTTAAAATTTAAACTTTTATGTCTACTCATTTAAATATACAGGTTAATTACACTTCGGTAATTTTTTTACTACTTGTACGATGTCCCCAAAAATCACCTGTGTAAAAAGCTAATTAGCAGTGTTTATCCTAGTCGTCATAATAATTGTAAACGTGACTAATATCACGTACTGACCTATGACTTTTAAGGTGGACTGGGAACCTCGTATGTATAACAAAACTGTAGTGCGAGTTTTGGTCGTTGTGAGTTTCCAGTACCCATATATGTTAGTCCAGAGAACTAAATAAAACAATGTTTCTTTGGGGAGTATTATTTAATTACCTTTTTATGAAAATATATACCTGTATATTTTTGGTGAGGGCGCACCTGTTATCATCAATACAATCGCTACTGTAAATGACTATGATAACTAATTTAGATTGCAATGCTCATTATCACGTGGTCATCGTTGCTCTCACATGAGTATTGTTTGATCAATATTATCTAGGCAACAGGTATACGTGTTAGTACACACGTCATTGCAAAATTCAAACTTTATCGACCCGTAAATAAAGCTAGGTAGGGTTGTTCACATGGTAGCTTACAAGGCAGTGCAAACATTTTCCTGACTAATCAGCTACACTAGATTTACATCATGCATTGTTTACACTGATGAGGGCACTCCTAGTTCTAATTGCAGTTTGATCTATAACAATATAAAGAATTGTAAGAAGGGTTAGTGCCAAAGAAAGCCGAACCGAATCAGGTTGAAACATTTCAAGGTTTTGAATTTATTTTTCAGTATTCATCTACCAGTTTGCAGTCATCTTTATCTTAATTTACTGTTTAAGTTTGCTTTCTTAGGCTTTAATATCTTGTTTTTTTTAAATGTTTTTGTAGTTTACTTTTTCTTCTTCAATGGAAATGAAATAATGAAACAAAATAATCTACTCTAATTATGTTTATATGACAATATTTGCAGTATTCTTAATGTAAAAATTAAGTTGAATTCTTTTTGGTTGTATATTATTTTATGTGCAAAATGCACACTGTTTTCTCATGGAAATTATATTTTTATCATTCTTATCAACATATGAATAGTTTATTGAATTCAGAGTACTTTATTTTGAAAGGAATATATAGATAAAAGAAAGCATGAATTTGTCATGGATAATCCATTATAAATTTACATATCATTAGTTGAACATATTTAGAGACTTTATTTATTATAAAATGTAAGCTATTAATATAACAGTTACATATTGCCCCCTTGAGAATATGTTTGCCTAATCCTTGTTTCTTTAACAATTGGCAGCATTTACATATTCCATCTTTTGAAAGCAAACACCTATAAATGCCACTGCTCCCAAGTGATTAGCATTTTCATTTATAAGGGATAAGTCGCTTGTTATCTTACTTATGTAAGTATTTGGTGAAAAGAAAGGAAACAAAGAAAAACGGGTTTTTATACTTTTTATCATAAACATGGAGCCTTTAAATTTCCAAATTGTTGCCTTCAGTTTTTAACAGTTAATAAGATATCACTTACTACATCTGAATACCATTTCTTGCTCTAGATGTGAAATGATAAGTGTCCTCCTGGATCTGATGTTAAATTACTAAGTCTTCCTGGATCTGAAGTTTATTTACTTATTCCTCCTGGATCTGATGTTTATTTATTTATTCCTCCTGGATCTGATGTTTAATTACTAAGTCCACCTGGATTTGGTGTTTAATTACTAAGTCCTACTGTATATGATGTTTAATTACCAAATCCACCTGGATCTGATGCTTAATTACTAAGTCCATCTGTTTAATTACTGAGCAATAGATACATATATATCTTTGCTTCTTTGATACATGAGTATAATCTCAAAAGCAGAGAACTTCAAAAAGTACACAGGGAATGGAAACAGCAGTTAAAAAGATATCACTTACTACATTTTTTGCTCTAGATGTGAAATGATAAGTGTCCTGACCAGGAGAATTTTGAAAAAGGTATTTATATGTTTACTATTTGACTGACCAATGGATAAAAGGTTTAAAAGTAGAAGGATACATCTGTAATATGTGCTGCATTTTGGATGAATTATTTGAATATATTTCAATAAAAAATTTAATTGCTATTTTAATAAATATTTGAAAATATTCCCTCAAATGATCAACTTTTATGTCTTGCATTATCTTGAACAGCTACTTTGTAACATCTGGAGGGTATGCTTTCTTTATTGGTAGTAATTGGATTATTTTATAAATTTATTGTTAAAATTATTTCTAACTATACTGTATATAATTTGTTTTAAAAGGTTATTGTCATACAGTGTTGCACATGCAGAAAATGGAAACAGTGCATATATGTCGACTAGGGGTATTGATAAATGCTTTATCTATCCGTCAGTGTATTATAATCTGAGAGTTTGCAAACTTTTCGCGCTAGAAATCTCCATTTTTAGCACACGACATCATATTCAGGGCGGCCAGTATTAATGAGGTAGGAAGAACCCAGTAAAGCCCCAGAAAGAACCACCGACCCACAATTAGCTACTGGCTTTAATGGGGGTGGGTGGGAGGACTATTCAAAACGAAAGGTTAAAAGATTTTTTATGTGGGTGTGTACCCCAACCCGATATGTAGTTTCGTGATAAATATATTTCCCTTTTTTAAAATTTCCATCTATTTAGTTAGTTTTGGGGGTTGGGTATTTTATCCTTAGTGTTTCTATAGGGTTCATAATCCGAGTAGATTTTATTCACCTAATCTCGAAATACCTTGGCTAGTTCAGTTTGTCGACCGTATCTAGAGGTCACCTGTATCCCATGTATGCTTTTTATGTTGGTGATATATATATATATATATATATATATATATATATATATATATATATATATATATATATATATATATATATGTATGTATGTATGTATGTGTATATGTATATATCCTGCCAACTACCCATTATGTAAGTATTTAATGGAGAGGCTTTGCATTTATTAAGGATCCTAATTTGTTCCATATTTTCCGTGCCCTTCCCTAGATTATTGCCAAGTTTTCATGGTCAATTTTACTTTTTAATTTACTGGTTATGTCTTCTCTTATTAAATCGTATATCTCTTCTGTCTTTATTCCCATAGTCCGTCCTTTTCCCTATATTTAACTAATATCTCTTTTATTTCTAGATGTTTCCTTTGTATTTCTAATTGTTTAGTGAACTTCTTATTTCTATAAAATATCCCGCCCCTCCCACCCCCATTTCTCATGTTAAAACTAAACCAATATATACACAATCCTTTGCATGGTGTTTTTGGTTCTGTATTTATCGCTTTAAATCTATTTAGCATTTTTGTAGTTTTTTTCCCACACCGGATTTCGGATTTCGTAATGCAATTCCCTTTCTTTCCGTTGCCCTAAAAAAAAGTTTCTTTGTTTACATAGTGTTTTTTGTGCCATATATATAGATATATAGATAGATATACGTTTTTCTATAAAAAAAAATACATCGATTTTATTATAAAGTTGATGTTTTAATACATTTAAGTTTTCGCCACTTGGGCCTGCTTTATTAGATTTCGCGTCGCCAGTGCCCATATATTTTCATGATTCTGTAATTTTCTTTTTCTTCTCCTATTCCATAGTGAATTCCTAGAACTTTTACTGCTCCCTTTATTATCTGAGTTGGTAACCCTGGTTGGTTTCCCATCCAGTTTCCTATCTTTAATATTTGTGTTTTCTCGTGATTGATCTTGGACCGTGATGTATTTCCAAATATTTAAATTTCCTACGTAAAACGACAATAGTTTTTTTCTTCTTTCTGGAAACAGTGCTGGATCACCAAATAGGCAAAGTAAGCACCGGCCTAAATGCCACGCGTCTTTCAGGGACCCCGCGACAACGGATCAAAATAATATTGATAGGAGATAATTTGCGAAAGGGACCCCAATATTTCGACTGCCTAAAGGCCTTCACACGGTTTAACCCAGCATTGCTTCGAAAGGTATATCACTTACAACGATCAATGAGCCATAATCTTTTTGTCGACTGGTTATATTCAACAAAATTAATAAAATGGTCGAACATATCACAGATTTATATATATATATATATATATATATATATATATATATATATATATATATATATATATATATATATATATATATATATATATATATATATATTTATACCACATACATTAAAAATAACATGGCATTTAAAGTGTTGGTATAAAGCAAATCTATATACCAATACTATTGGTATATCAAATAGTGATCCGCCCATAGCGCAATAATACGAATATATAAACATTCTTTCTACCGTAGGCCTATAGCTCTATGAAGAATTTCAACTCATTCATTAATCGTAAATGACATGAAATTAACGACACAAATATTAATAGTCCCTGTTTTCTAAATATTAAAATGGTACACAATTTCATCGGAATCCTGTCTTTTTCCTCTCCCCCTCTCATGCAAAATAAGCACAAATCTGGAGTGAGAGAGAAATATATTGCGCTGGACGAAAACATTAAAGCTGAACTTGTACCAAGTAACCCACAGTACTCAGTTTCCTCGTAAACCTATGCTTACGCTTTCCTTGGGATTTATTTATAGTATTCATAATATCAATGATACATAGTTGCAATCGTCAGACGACACACAAGGCCTACATGTTAAATTTGTCGGTTACGATGCGCACATACTGTATTGTGTTTTAAGCCTTTGTTGTTGTTTCTGAAACCCGTTTTAATAGAGTATTAATAATTAAATATAAAACTGTCCAAATGGTCGCCAGCCCCCCCCCCCCCCCCTCTCTGGAGCAAAAATACACGAAAATACATGCGTTGTGGATTTTTGCTTGTGTCATACGACGATGTCTCTGGACCTATGAATGATGGCAATGTTAGTCAAGACGTACAGAGAGAGAGAGAGAGAGAGAGAGAGAGAGAGAGAGAGAGAGAGAGAGAGAGAGAGAGAGAGAGAGAGAGAGATGTTTAGTCTGTAGAATCGCTAATTAAATCAAAATGATGACTTAGTTGAACTGTCAATATGTTAAAATATTTTTATTACCTCTTGTTGGTTCGTGATTCCAATTCGTTTATATTCCACGCGAATTTCCATACGACAGTAGGTCAATGAGTACATGCATAGTCTATAATAAGATCACCGTGTTTGCAGTGCACTACTTTCTTCATTAAAAAAAACAACACAACAACATATTTTATGTTTAAATAATGCGTGTGTCTTATAAATGATTTAATAAATGTGAATAAAAAAGGAAAATGAAAAAGAAAACAATCAACTTATCAATTTGAATATGTGATTGTGAATAACAAGAAAAATCGTAGAACTAGATTTTGTAGCCGACAGCCACTTGGTTGTGAAGAGGTCATTTACTGGGGCAATATATCAGGAGCACATCGTAACTCCAACTTGCAAATATTTGTATTTGTATGTGATATAAATAAAATATATGTATAGTATGTACGCTGTATCATTGATAAACCACTCGTTGTATAAATTTTTCATTAAAAGGAAACAAGGACAAGCCTCGTTTCCTTTTAATGAAAAATTTATACATCTCGTGGTATATCATTGATACAGCGTACATACTATACATATATTCTATATATATATACACACAGAATCGCCGTTTCTAAAATCCCCATCCCAAAAAACGTTTTCTTTTTTAAATTTCCCTTGCTTGTAATTTCAATTATTAGTTCATTTCTTTCTTTTTCTAGTGTTTTTCAATTGGTATACCTTGACTTTTTTAGTAAGTGGGTTTTACACAGTGAACATTTTGGCGATACTCTGATCATATGCCATCTCACTGCTACCTCTCCTGTCAACTAGCCATTATGCATGTATTTCAAGGGGAGGCTTAGCACTTTTAAGGATCCTACTTTGTTCCAGTTTTTCCATGCCCTCACCAATATTATTGCCAAGTTTTCATGTTCAGTTTTACTTTTTAATTTACTGGTTATGTCTTCTCTTATCCAATCGTATATCTCTTCTGTCTTTTTTGCTATAGTCCGCACTTGTCCCTATATTTAACTAGTATCTCTTTTATTTCCAGATGTTTTCTTTCTATTTCTAATTTTTTAGTCAACTTGTTATTTCCATAAACATATCCCCCTATTTCTTATGTTCAAACTAAACCAATATACATGTATATATACAATCCCCTCGCATGGTGTTTTTGAATCCGTTTTATCTTTTAAAATCTATTTAGTATTTGTTCTAGTTTTTTACCACATAGGTTTTGGTAATGCAATATCCTTCTTACCCTTGCCCTATATAATGTTTCTTTGTTTGAAATGTGTTATACTCTATTATTTCTTTGTCTTATTTTTTTGTTTCTTTGTTTCTTTGTTGTTGTTGGGGGGGTCGCTTTTATAATTTATCGATTTTATTATATAGTTGATGTTTAATTACGTTTAAGTTTTGGCCACTTTGGGCCCGCGTCATTAGACTTCGCGGCGTCAGTGTCCAGATATTCAAATTTCTTTCTATGTTGGTTTCCCATCCAGTTTACTATCTTTAAATATTTCTGTTTGCTCGTGATTGATCTTGGACCCTGATGCTTTTCCAAATGTTCAAATTCCTACGTAGAATGACAATAGTTTTTTCTTCTTTCTGGAAACAGTGATGGATCACCAAATAGGCAGAGCAGGCACCGGCCTAATGGACACGCGCCTTTTAGGGACTCCGCGACAACGGATCAAAATAATATTGATAGGAGATAATTTGCGAAAGGGAACCCAATATTTCGACTGCCTAAGGGCCTCCATAGGGTTTAATCCGGCATTGCCTCGAACGGTATATCACATACAACGATCAATGGGATCGCATCTTTTTGTCGACTGGTTTTATTCAATTAAAGTAATATTACACCGCGTATGTCCTCGAAAAATATTCTGACTGCTTTCTCGTTGCTTAATACCTGTTTTACAATTAAAAAAATAACCTGTAAACAATACTTATTACAAAATTTACATTTCAAAATTCAATCGATTTATTGATACAACCTTAGTCGTCAAGATTTCAGGTACACAAAAATTGTTGCAGCTGTCTTAAGTTCACAAACAAGTTCTCCTGAAACAACGACAGTTTACGCAAATAAAGTCTGGTAATAATGTAGATCGGCGAGTTATGCTTGTACTGTTTTAAATCGGATCAGTCCATTTTGCATTATAAGAGAAATTTACTAAACAAGGAGTGCCACTTATATTTACCAGATGAGGACAACAATAAATTCACTTGTGGGGATCCACCAAAGAAATTCCATGTATTAGCAGTTTCAGTCATTTTCGTGTCGCTACAAAAACGGGATCAAACAGATCGTCGTTTGGATCATCAAAGTCGTCTGAATCGATGTCGCCATCCCAATCGACATTTGTCTCACTTATTCCACTTCCTGCTCCACGTCTCGGTCTCCAAGACACATCTCTGGCATATTTACTGCATGGGTCCCCTCTAACGGTGATGGACACGCCGTCATTGTTCGTGGTAAATTTTTTGTCTGGCATAATTTCCGTTACCAGAACATCGATTTCGTAGCATTTCCCCAACTTCTCCAACTGCTGAAAAATCCAAAGCCTTCGGTTATCCGCGCTGAACCACTTTCCGTCCAGCTGGAAAATAGAAATCTTCGGAATTGTATCGATTGAGCTAGTTCCTTCATAGATTTCGTCCAGTACGGATCCTATTTTCCCATAATCAACAAAAGAATTCTTTATGGTGTTCTGAGAAAAGTATATTGATGACGGTTTAACTAGCATTTCCAAATCTTGAAATTCCTGTGACCAGTTAGAAATTACAAGAATCTTCTTTCAAATGCTCTGTTCACTACCACAGTATCTAGCAAACAAAATGAAAGTAGGTTTTCCTAGGAAACAGCACAAAAGCTAGCTTTTCTTTTGTGTCAGACACGTGATTTACTGTAAATAGCTATAGTTTCAAGCTGAGACTACGTCACCAAACCATCGGTAATACCCCATGACAATAGCGCAAAGCCTGCGTTGTGTGTTATGTACTTTAGTACAATAATGGTGAATACAAATTTTCAAAAGTCTGCATCATATAATTTGCATGTTAATTCACCGCTTAGGAAAAGCTCTCGCACCATTACGACTACCTCTACTCCAAGAGATAGGGGCCCGAAACAAAGTACATCTCGTCCCACTGTACATCATTGGGTATCGTAGCCACCAGATTTCGTCAGTATTCACTTAAACATGTAGATACAGTACGTAACTAACGTATTGGCCACCAGAGGCTTTCACATTAGGCTTACTTTTTACTAAATGCGTGGAATGAAAAAGTAGTTTCAGCTTGAAATATGTATAAATTATGGCATTATATAGGTAATAACTTCATCGTTAAAAGAATAATATATTTTTTAAAAATGTTAAAGCCATATTGTATCTTATTAATATAGCAAATTACTTATTACTCATGCATTTTTGAATGAATTTAGATCAAGATTTTGCAGACTGGAAGTGCTGGGTGGCTCGTGAAGAAGGAGCGGTCGATCACCCGTACATGGCTACATGTGTTCATCAACCTTATTATCTCCCCATGTTCAGTCGCAAACTCAAGAAACACATAACATTCATCAAATAATAGTGACATAAATTTGCCATTCTAAAGTATCAAACGAGTAATGAATATATGGTCAATAATATTAGTGTTATTACTATTAGTATTGTATTAGTATTAGACGGACCAGTTTTTTAGTATGGTGTTGTTGTAGGGTTTAACGCCATTTTCTTCAGCACACGATGACGGCCAGTATTAATGGTAGAGGAAGAACCCGGGAAAACCCCGGAAAAAACTCACGGACCCACGAGAAGCTACTGGCAAGCTTTTTAACATACCCACATTGGCCGAAACTGAGACTCCAACCCACGCAGAAATTTCAATTTTTTCAACAACTACTTTGCCATCCATTTTTCTCCAAAATTAACGTACACGTCTGGAAGTTCCGCACTTTCATCTGCCGTAAAGGAACGCTTTGATATCCACGAACACCGTTGACACAAGATACGACGGCGGCTATATAATGTTAATTTGATTTTGCTCAAAGAAAGTCACGACGTGTTCAGATTAAATATATTCATCTTCTGTCTGGCTAACAAGGTCATTCAACTCAGAAAGCTTCTGGCCCATCAAAAATATAAATGTTTTTGATTTATGCACTAAATTTCGGATATAACTTTACTGTAAAAAAAGCAAGAATTTTAATAGAATACAAAAGTAGCAGAAATCACTGACAACCGTTAAAAGATGAAATGCAGTTATAAAAGAGCAAATGCCACAAATCGGACTAGAAATCTACATATAATATTATTGCGACTTTGATGTGCTCTGTTTTTACAACGATGTATCCTAAATACAATGTGCTGTTACAAAATGGCAGATTGCAATACATTCTAATCAGAACCGAATAAAAGAGTGACGTGTGCTACAGTTAGCTGAAAATTGTCTTTCAATAAATAAATTTTTAAAAAATTCTTAAGTTCAGTTGACATAGAGTGTCGTGTGCTATTTAATTGATGACGACATAAACGTTATAACGATAACTCATAGTCTGTACATGCATGATATCAGTAATAAAAGTTCGTTTATACAAAAAATGATCGCTAATCGGATAATGTATGTTTGCATGAGTTTGATATATGTATATGGTTTAACTGTTTGTAAGCACAATGTAAGATATATGGTGCCAATGAAAAGTAAAAAAATTTATGATTTAAAAAACATTTATATTGAAATTAAAAAAAGTTCAAAAGAAACTTTTGTTAGCAAAGGGACTAAAGATTTCATTTTCAAATCTCTTGAATCTGTATTTATTCCAGCATGATAATTAAGGCTAACAGTATCTACTGGAGATTACTAGAAGCTTTGTAGAGTGAGGTGTGCAATCAATGATTGCAGCTCATTTTTTTAAATATATTTTTATAATAGTTAAATCAGGGTGAACATATTAATACAAATTACTTGTTATTGAATCTGACCTAACTTGATCAAATGCCAAGTAATTTAAACCTGTTCTGTGCATCACCCATGGTGCCGACAATCCTACTACATTTGCTGATGTATGTTGAATATACAATACGATATAATACATTGTTGTATTGATATATTTGTGCCATTGCAATACCTATGAATGGTGCAGATATTGTAGCCTATGTCCATGTGCCTTATTATGTCCTATCGTGTCTCATCCCCTCAGACATTTCATTTCTACTCAGTAACTTGCAATGTGCTTAACGGACTAAAATTATGCTGTACCTAAAGAAGACAAGCCAGGCTTTATTTTTTTTTTTTTATTTCCGACTAAATTTTAAAGAGTATTGACCCCAGTTTGATATATCACGTTTCAATTTAATTTTCTCTTTATAGGATTTGAAGGAATTCTGGAATTTAAACCAAATTATTTGTTTGAAGTTTTATATAAAGGTTTGTGTAGCCATTTTGGTCCTTACACCATTTATTTGGGCCAAGTGACCTAAAATGTGAATGATATAAACTATACAGTGTAATTTATTTTGATTGATTACATACTTAGATTACATAATGGTAATTACTGTTGGTAAAAATATACTTTTTGTGTGTTAGTTTCAGAAACATCCCTTAAAATATACTGTAGTGAACTTTACATAAACAAATATTTTCACGTTATAGTGCCCATTTCAATGTATTCATACCTTAGTTGTCTGAATGGGTTATCTCAGTTTTACAGCTGCATGTTTAAATGGTCAGTTTAAAAATGAGACGATATTATTTGATTGAATAGTTTATTTTCATAAGCATGATCTTGTTTGGCATGCATATTACAGATAATGCATGGCTGTGAAAAAGTGGATGTACAACTTATAAGGAAACTTTAAAACTGAAGTCAACACAACCTACAAGTTCAGGTACATATTTGGTGCAGTTGTCTTAAGTTCACAAATAATCCGATCCAAGTTCACAAATTTCAGAATATTATCTCCTGCAACTTTACAATTTACGCAAATAAAGTCTGGTAATCTGTTGATCGGCAAGTTATGCTTGCATTGTTTCTAATCAGATCAGTCCATTTAGCATTATAAAAGAAATATACTAAACGAGGAGTGACACTTTCTTTTACCAGATGAGGACAATAATGAATTCACTTGTGGGGTTCCCCCAAAGAAACTATTCGCAGTTTCAGTCATCTTCGTTTCAAAAATAACAGTGATCATGCAGGTCGTCGTCTGGATCATCAAAGTCGTCTGAATCCAAGTCGGTAGAATCTAAATAGTCGTCGAAAAAGCCGTCATCCGAATCGACAGATCTCTCGCTTATTCCTCTTCCTTTTCCACGGCTCGGTCTCCAAAACATATCTGTGGCATATTTGCTGTCTGGGTCCCCTCTAATGGTGACCGACACACCGCCATTTGTGGTGGTAAATTTATTGTCTGGTATATTGTGCGTTATCCGAACATCGATTTCAGAGCATTTCCCCAACTTCTCCAACTGCTGGAAAATCCAAAGACTTCGGTTATCTGTGGTGAACCACTTTTCGCCCTCTGGCAAATCGAAATTATCGGAATAGTTTCGATTGAGATAGTTCCTTCATAGATTTTGTCCAGTACGGATCCTATTGTCCCATCACAATCAAAACAATTCTTTATGGTGTCCTGACAAAAAATATATTAATGACGGTTTAAGTCGCATTTCCATTTTTAAAATTCTTGTGACAAGTTAGAAATTACAAGAATCTTCTTTCAAACGCTCTGTACGCCACCGCAGTATCTAGCAAGAAAAATGAAAGTAGGATTTTCCTAGGACGCAGCACAAAAGCTAGATTTTCTTTGTGTCAGACACGTGATTTACGTAAATAATTATGTCAGTTTATATATATATATATATATATATATATATATATATATATATATATATATATATATATATATATATATATATATATACATATATATATATATATATATATATATATATATATATATATATATATATAGACAGGTGGATATTATAAGACTACACCAGACGGAACGGACAGAAGTGCTATATCACTGGATTTTATAGAAGAGTGCTTGATAATAGTAGGCAGAATAAATATTTAATCTAAATAATAATATAATACAAGTTAGAGAATTTTTAATTCTTGCTCTTCAGAGAAGGGTACCCAGGTGCGCGGATAATCGGCACCCATCCCCTTGTCTGCACGCACCAGTCCATATTCCATCATGACTAAGCACACATAACCAAAAATGGTGCAACTTAGTCGGTGTTATATGGTATCACGGTACCAATTGTTTTTCCATAGACCTCAATGCTAATGTTTCGTGAAATAAAGATACTTTATATCCTATTTCAGCATGCCTGTCACACATTGTCATATAGAACAATGTTACATTGTCAATTTGACAATGGCAGAACCAGATACTCCATTGCATATAAGAGAGATAACTCTGCTCGAACTAGATTTGGGTAGGAGTTATCTAGTCACAACATACTTATTTTCTGTAACGTGTATCACATTTTCAAAACATAAAAAATACAAAATATAATCTATATGGAATTAGCATAAATTCACATGTTGCCAAGAGGCTGAACTTCTTTTTAAACCTGAAAGAAATCAGAACTCTTTACATAATTCACCAATCATAGCTAGTATTGTTGTTTATTTGTGAATGCAAGGTTCCCTACACCTTAAGCACCACCCACCTGGACTTGCGCAATTGGTACCGTAATACCATATGCACTCGTTTGTAGCATACACACTTACATGTCAACTCTGTGTGTGTGTGTATATATATATATATATATATATATATATATATATATATATATATATATATATATATATATATATATATATATATATATATATATATATGTATATATATATATATATTAGACATAACATGGTAATGCGTTGGGCCCCATGAGTGAAATGAAACCAATGTCATTTGAATTGGTCTTCCAAATGTTTGACATTCAGGATTGAAGGAAAACAACATGAAACTATGTATTATAATTTTCCTACTTTTTAAATGAGTATTTGACAATAATAAATGCATCAATAACATGAAAATATCAAATGTATTTGATTTACATAAACTGAAATTATTCCTATGTGTTTAACTGGCGCTTTGTTTATTTCCTCCCTTCCAACCCCCCCCCCCCCCTTCAATCCCAACACATTCACATATTCATCACATTTTAGACCAATCACTGTATTGCGTTTTTATACGTACATTGTTTAGTTATAGTATGGTTATATACCTACATAGTTAATGCTGTTATATGGTTGTATACCTACATGGTTCTAACTAATGCATGGTTCTGTATATACAATGGTTCTAGTAATAGCATGGTTTGCCACACATGATTCAGTACATGGTTTTAGCTATTGCATAGTTCTGTACATGCATGTTTTAGCTATAGCATGGTTCTAGGTGTAGCATGGTTCAGTACAAACAAGGTCCTAGTGATAGCATAGCTCTGTATCAACTTGGTTCTTGCTGTTGCATGGTTTGGTATATACATGATTCTAGCTGTATCATAGTTCAGTGTGTATGTGGTTCTAGCTATAGCATGGTTCTGTACATGTTTCTAGCTATATTTTTGTACATGTATGGTTTTAGAGATTTCATAGTTATTTATCTACATGCTTCTTGCTATTGCATGGTTTGGTACATATATTTTTACAGCCATATATTGGTTCAGTACATATATGGTTCTAGCTATAGCATGATTCAGTACATACAGGGTTTTACTTATATATATATATATATATATATATATATATATATATATATATATATATATATATATATATATATATATATATATATATATTTAGTTTCAAGCAGAGACTACGTCACCACACCTGCGGCATAACCCCATGGCACTAGCGCAAAGCCTGCGTTGTCTATTACGTACTTTAGTACAATGATGGCGAATACAAATTTTCAGAAGTCTTTTCATATAATTTGCATGTTATTGCACCTTTTAGGAAAAGCTCTCACACCATTAACACTACCTCTTATCCAAGAGATAGGGGCCCGAATCAAAGTACATCTCGTGCCACTTTATATTATTGGCGAATGGAGGCGAACGGAGGCTTTCACATTATCCCAGGCTTTCATTTTACTAAATGCGTTGGATGAAAAATTAGTTTCAGCTGGAAATATGTATAAATTATGGTATTGTATTGGTACTAACTTCATCGTTACCAGAATAATATATTTTTTTAAAATGTTGCAGAAATATTGTAGCTCATTAATATAGCAAATTACTTATTACTCATACATTTTAAAATGAATTATGATCAAGATTTTGCAAGCAGGAAGGTGCTGGGTGGCTCGTGAAGAACGAGCGGTCGAACACCTGTACTTGGCTACAAGTGTTCATCAACCTTGTTATCTCCCCATGTTCACTCGCTAGCTCAAGAAACACTTAACACTTAGCAGAGAATAAAGACTTAATTTGCCATTCTAAAGTAGCAGAAGAGTGATGAATATATGGTGAATAATAATAGTAGTATTAGTATTGGACGGACCCGTTTGAAGTATGGTGTTGTTGTAGGGTTTAACGCCATCTTTTCAGCACACGATGACGGCCAATATTAATGGTAGATGAAGAACCCGAGAAAACCCTTGGAAAAATTCACGGACCCACGAGAAGCTACTGGCAAGCTTTCTCACATACCCACATTGGCCGAAACTAAGACTCGAACCCACGCAGACATTTCAGTTTTTCAGCAGCTACTTTGCCACCCATTCTTCTCCAAAATCATCGTATACGTCTGGAAGTTCCGCACTTTCATCTGACGTAAAGGTACGCTTTTTATATTCACCAACACCGTTGACACAAGATACGACGGCGGCTAAGTAATGTTAATTTGATTTTTTTCAAAGAAAGTCACGACGTGTTCAGATTAAATATATTCATCTTCTTTCTGGCTAACAAGGTCATTCAACTCAGAAAGCTACTGGCCCATAAAAAAAATATAACTCTTTCTGATTTATGCACTAAATTTCGAATATAACTTTACTGTAAAAATGCTATACATTTTAATAGAATACAAAAGTAGCAGAAATCACTGACAACCGTGAAAAGATGCAACACATTTATTAAAGAGCAAACGCACAAATTGGACTAGGAAACTACATATAATAATATTATTCCGACTTTGATGTGCTCTGTTTCTACAACGATGTATCCTAAATACAATGTGCTGTTATAAAATGGCACATTGCAATATATTCTAATTAAAAACGAATAAAAGAGTGACGTGTGCTACAGTTAGCTAAAATTGTCTTTCAATAAATAAATTAAATAAATTTTCTAAGTCCAGTTGACATAGAGTGTCGCGTGCTACTTAACTGATGACATTCACCTAACAACAATAATACATACTCTGTACATGCATGATATCAGTAGTAAAAGTTCGTTTATACAAAAAAAGATCGCTAATCGGATAATGGACGTTTGCATGAGTTTGGTATATATGTATATAGTTTAACTGTTTATCAGCACAATGTAAGATATATGGTGCCAATGACAAATACAATTTTAAGATTTAAAAAACATTTATATTGAAATTAAAAAAGATCAAGGAAACGCTTGTTAGCAAAGGGACTAAACATTTCATTTTCAAAATCACTTGAATCTGAATTTATTCCAGCCTGATAATTAAGGAGATTATTAGAAGATTTGTAGAGTGAGGTGTGCAATCAATGATTGCAGCTCATTTTTTTTTAATATATTTTTATAATAGTTAAATCAGGGTGAACATATTAATACAAATTACTTGTTATTGAATCTGACCTAACTTGATCAAATGCCAAGTAATTTAAACCTGTTCTGTGCATCACCCATGGTGCCGACAATCCTACTACATTTGCTGATGTATGTTGAATATACAATACGATATAATACATTGTTGTATTGATATATTTGTGCCATTGCAATACCTATGAATGGTGCAGATATTGTAGCCTATGTCCATGTGCCTTATTATGTCCTATCGTGTCTCATCCCCTCAGACATTTCATTTCTACTCAGTAACTTGCAATGTGCTTAACGGACTAAAATTATGCTGTACCTAAAGAAGACAAGCCAGGCTTTATTTTTTTTTTTTTATTTCCGACTAAATTTTAAAGAGTATTGACCCCAGTTTGATATATCACGTTTCAATTTAATTTTCTCTTTATAGGATTTGAAGGAATTCTGGAATTTAAACCAAATTATTTGTTTGAAGTTTTATATAAAGGTTTGTGTAGCCATTTTGGTCCTTACACCATTTATTTGGGCCAAGTGACCTAAAATGTGAATGATATAAACTATACAGTGTAATTTATTTTGATTGATTACATACTTAGATTACATAATGGTAATTACTGTTGGTAAAAATATACTTTTTGTGTGTTAGTTTCAGAAACATCCCTTAAAATATACTGTAGTGAACTTTACATAAACAAATATTTTCACGTTATAGTGCCCATTTCAATGTATTCATACCTTAGTTGTCTGAATGGGTTATCTCAGTTTTACAGCTGCATGTTTAAATGGTCAGTTTAAAAATGAGACGATATTATTTGATTGAATAGTTTATTTTCATAAGCATGATCTTGTTTGGCATGCATATTACAGATAATGCATGGCTGTGAAAAAGTGGATGTACAACTTATAAGGAAACTTTAAAACTGAAGTCAACACAACCTACAAGTTCAGGTACATATTTGGTGCAGTTGTCTTAAGTTCACAAATAATCCGATCCAAGTTCACAAATTTCAGAATATTATCTCCTGCAACTTTACAATTTACGCAAATAAAGTCTGGTAATCTGTTGATCGGCAAGTTATGCTTGCATTGTTTCTAATCAGATCAGTCCATTTAGCATTATAAAAGAAATATACTAAACGAGGAGTGACACTTTCTTTTACCAGATGAGGACAATAATGAATTCACTTGTGGGGTTCCCCCAAAGAAACTATTCGCAGTTTCAGTCATCTTCGTTTCAAAAATAACAGTGATCATGCAGGTCGTCGTCTGGATCATCAAAGTCGTCTGAATCCAAGTCGGTAGAATCTAAATAGTCGTCGAAAAAGCCGTCATCCGAATCGACAGATCTCTCGCTTATTCCTCTTCCTTTTCCACGGCTCGGTCTCCAAAACATATCTGTGGCATATTTGCTGTCTGGGTCCCCTCTAATGGTGACCGACACACCGCCATTTGTGGTGGTAAATTTATTGTCTGGTATATTGTGCGTTATCCGAACATCGATTTCAGAGCATTTCCCCAACTTCTCCAACTGCTGGAAAATCCAAAGACTTCGGTTATCTGTGGTGAACCACTTTTCGCCCTCTGGCAAATCGAAATTATCGGAATAGTTTCGATTGAGATAGTTCCTTCATAGATTTTGTCCAGTACGGATCCTATTGTCCCATCACAATCAAAACAATTCTTTATGGTGTCCTGACAAAAAATATATTAATGACGGTTTAAGTCGCATTTCCATTTTTAAAATTCTTGTGACAAGTTAGAAATTACAAGAATCTTCTTTCAAACGCTCTGTACGCCACCGCAGTATCTAGCAAGAAAAATGAAAGTAGGATTTTCCTAGGACGCAGCACAAAAGCTAGATTTTCTTTGTGTCAGACACGTGATTTACGTAAATAATTATGTCAGTTTATATATATATATATATATATATATATATATATATATATATATATATATATATATATATATATATATATATATATATATATATATATAGACAGGTGGATATTATAAGACTACACCAGACGGAACGGACAGAAGTGCTATATCACTGGATTTTATAGAAGAGTGCTTGATAATAGTAGGCAGAATAAATATTTAATCTAAATAATAATATAATACAAGTTAGAGAATTTTTAATTCTTGCTCTTCAGAGAAGGGTACCCAGGTGCGCGGATAATCGGCACCCATCCCCTTGTCTGCACGCACCAGTCCATATTCCATCATGACTAAGCACACATAACCAAAAATGGTGCAACTTAGTCGGTGTTATATGGTATCACGGTACCAATTGTTTTTCCATAGACCTCAATGCTAATGTTTCGTGAAATAAAGATACTTTATATCCTATTTCAGCATGCCTGTCACACATTGTCATATAGAACAATGTTACATTGTCAATTTGACAATGGCAGAACCAGATACTCCATTGCATATAAGAGAGATAACTCTGCTCGAACTAGATTTGGGTAGGAGTTATCTAGTCACAACATACTTATTTTCTGTAACGTGTATCACATTTTCAAAACATAAAAAATACAAAATATAATCTATATGGAATTAGCATAAATTCACATGTTGCCAAGAGGCTGAACTTCTTTTTAAACCTGAAAGAAATCAGAACTCTTTACATAATTCACCAATCATAGCTAGTATTGTTGTTTATTTGTGAATGCAAGGTTCCCTACACCTTAAGCACCACCCACCTGGACTTGCGCAATTGGTACCGTAATACCATATGCACTCGTTTGTAGCATACACACTTACATGTCAACTCTGTGTGTGTGTGTATATATATATATATATATATATATATATATATATATATATATATATATATATATATATATATATATATATATATATATATATATGTATATATATATATATATTAGACATAACATGGTAATGCGTTGGGCCCCATGAGTGAAATGAAACCAATGTCATTTGAATTGGTCTTCCAAATGTTTGACATTCAGGATTGAAGGAAAACAACATGAAACTATGTATTATAATTTTCCTACTTTTTAAATGAGTATTTGACAATAATAAATGCATCAATAACATGAAAATATCAAATGTATTTGATTTACATAAACTGAAATTATTCCTATGTGTTTAACTGGCGCTTTGTTTATTTCCTCCCTTCCAACCCCCCCCCCCCCCTTCAATCCCAACACATTCACATATTCATCACATTTTAGACCAATCACTGTATTGCGTTTTTATACGTACATTGTTTAGTTATAGTATGGTTATATACCTACATAGTTAATGCTGTTATATGGTTGTATACCTACATGGTTCTAACTAATGCATGGTTCTGTATATACAATGGTTCTAGTAATAGCATGGTTTGCCACACATGATTCAGTACATGGTTTTAGCTATTGCATAGTTCTGTACATGCATGTTTTAGCTATAGCATGGTTCTAGGTGTAGCATGGTTCAGTACAAACAAGGTCCTAGTGATAGCATAGCTCTGTATCAACTTGGTTCTTGCTGTTGCATGGTTTGGTATATACATGATTCTAGCTGTATCATAGTTCAGTGTGTATGTGGTTCTAGCTATAGCATGGTTCTGTACATGTTTCTAGCTATATTTTTGTACATGTATGGTTTTAGAGATTTCATAGTTATTTATCTACATGCTTCTTGCTATTGCATGGTTTGGTACATATATTTTTACAGCCATATATTGGTTCAGTACATATATGGTTCTAGCTATAGCATGATTCAGTACATACAGGGTTTTACTTATATATATATATATATATATATATATATATATATATATATATATATATATATATATATATATATATATATATATATATATATATATATATTAGTTTCAAGCAGAGACTACGTCACCACACCTGCGGCATAACCCCATGGCACTAGCGCAAAGCCTGCGTTGTCTATTACGTACTTTAGTACAATGATGGCGAATACAAATTTTCAGAAGTCTTTTCATATAATTTGCATGTTATTGCACCTTTTAGGAAAAGCTCTCACACCATTAACACTACCTCTTATCCAAGAGATAGGGGCCCGAATCAAAGTACATCTCGTGCCACTTTATATTATTGGCGAATGGAGGCGAACGGAGGCTTTCACATTATCCCAGGCTTTCATTTTACTAAATGCGTTGGATGAAAAATTAGTTTCAGCTGGAAATATGTATAAATTATGGTATTGTATTGGTACTAACTTCATCGTTACCAGAATAATATATTTTTTTAAAATGTTGCAGAAATATTGTAGCTCATTAATATAGCAAATTACTTATTACTCATACATTTTAAAATGAATTATGATCAAGATTTTGCAAGCAGGAAGGTGCTGGGTGGCTCGTGAAGAACGAGCGGTCGAACACCTGTACTTGGCTACAAGTGTTCATCAACCTTGTTATCTCCCCATGTTCACTCGCTAGCTCAAGAAACACTTAACACTTAGCAGAGAATAAAGACTTAATTTGCCATTCTAAAGTAGCAGAAGAGTGATGAATATATGGTGAATAATAATAGTAGTATTAGTATTGGACGGACCCGTTTGAAGTATGGTGTTGTTGTAGGGTTTAACGCCATCTTTTCAGCACACGATGACGGCCAATATTAATGGTAGATGAAGAACCCGAGAAAACCCTTGGAAAAATTCACGGACCCACGAGAAGCTACTGGCAAGCTTTCTCACATACCCACATTGGCCGAAACTAAGACTCGAACCCACGCAGACATTTCAGTTTTTCAGCAGCTACTTTGCCACCCATTCTTCTCCAAAATCATCGTATACGTCTGGAAGTTCCGCACTTTCATCTGACGTAAAGGTACGCTTTTTATATTCACCAACACCGTTGACACAAGATACGACGGCGGCTAAGTAATGTTAATTTGATTTTTTTCAAAGAAAGTCACGACGTGTTCAGATTAAATATATTCATCTTCTTTCTGGCTAACAAGGTCATTCAACTCAGAAAGCTACTGGCCCATAAAAAAAATATAACTCTTTCTGATTTATGCACTAAATTTCGAATATAACTTTACTGTAAAAATGCTATACATTTTAATAGAATACAAAAGTAGCAGAAATCACTGACAACCGTGAAAAGATGCAACACATTTATTAAAGAGCAAACGCACAAATTGGACTAGGAAACTACATATAATAATATTATTCCGACTTTGATGTGCTCTGTTTCTACAACGATGTATCCTAAATACAATGTGCTGTTATAAAATGGCACATTGCAATATATTCTAATTAAAAACGAATAAAAGAGTGACGTGTGCTACAGTTAGCTAAAATTGTCTTTCAATAAATAAATTAAATAAATTTTCTAAGTCCAGTTGACATAGAGTGTCGCGTGCTACTTAACTGATGACATTCACCTAACAACAATAATACATACTCTGTACATGCATGATATCAGTAGTAAAAGTTCGTTTATACAAAAAAAGATCGCTAATCGGATAATGGACGTTTGCATGAGTTTGGTATATATGTATATAGTTTAACTGTTTATCAGCACAATGTAAGATATATGGTGCCAATGACAAATACAATTTTAAGATTTAAAAAACATTTATATTGAAATTAAAAAAGATCAAGGAAACGCTTGTTAGCAAAGGGACTAAACATTTCATTTTCAAAATCACTTGAATCTGAATTTATTCCAGCCTGATAATTAAGGAGATTATTAGAAGATTTGTAGAGTGAGGTGTGCAATCAATGATTGCAGCTCATTTTTTTTTAATATATTTTTATAATAGTTAAATCAGGGTGAACATATTAATACAAATTACTTGTTATTGAATCTGACCTAACTTGATCAAATGCCAAGTAATTTAAACCTGTTCTGTGCATCACCCATGGTGCCGACAATCCTACTACATTTGCTGATGTATGTTGAATATACAATACGATATAATACATTGTTGTATTGATATATTTGTGCCATTGCAATACCTATGAATGGTGCAGATATTGTAGCCTATGTCCATGTGCCTTATTATGTCCTATCGTGTCTCATCCCCTCAGACATTTCATTTCTACTCAGTAACTTGCAATGTGCTTAACGGACTAAAATTATGCTGTACCTAAAGAAGACAAGCCAGGCTTTATTTTTTTTTTTTTATTTCCGACTAAATTTTAAAGAGTATTGACCCCAGTTTGATATATCACGTTTCAATTTAATTTTCTCTTTATAGGATTTGAAGGAATTCTGGAATTTAAACCAAATTATTTGTTTGAAGTTTTATATAAAGGTTTGTGTAGCCATTTTGGTCCTTACACCATTTATTTGGGCCAAGTGACCTAAAATGTGAATGATATAAACTATACAGTGTAATTTATTTTGATTGATTACATACTTAGATTACATAATGGTAATTACTGTTGGTAAAAATATACTTTTTGTGTGTTAGTTTCAGAAACATCCCTTAAAATATACTGTAGTGAACTTTACATAAACAAATATTTTCACGTTATAGTGCCCATTTCAATGTATTCATACCTTAGTTGTCTGAATGGGTTATCTCAGTTTTACAGCTGCATGTTTAAATGGTCAGTTTAAAAATGAGACGATATTATTTGATTGAATAGTTTATTTTCATAAGCATGATCTTGTTTGGCATGCATATTACAGATAATGCATGGCTGTGAAAAAGTGGATGTACAACTTATAAGGAAACTTTAAAACTGAAGTCAACACAACCTACAAGTTCAGGTACATATTTGGTGCAGTTGTCTTAAGTTCACAAATAATCCGATCCAAGTTCACAAATTTCAGAATATTATCTCCTGCAACTTTACAATTTACGCAAATAAAGTCTGGTAATCTGTTGATCGGCAAGTTATGCTTGCATTGTTTCTAATCAGATCAGTCCATTTAGCATTATAAAAGAAATATACTAAACGAGGAGTGACACTTTCTTTTACCAGATGAGGACAATAATGAATTCACTTGTGGGGTTCCCCCAAAGAAACTATTCGCAGTTTCAGTCATCTTCGTTTCAAAAATAACAGTGATCATGCAGGTCGTCGTCTGGATCATCAAAGTCGTCTGAATCCAAGTCGGTAGAATCTAAATAGTCGTCGAAAAAGCCGTCATCCGAATCGACAGATCTCTCGCTTATTCCTCTTCCTTTTCCACGGCTCGGTCTCCAAAACATATCTGTGGCATATTTGCTGTCTGGGTCCCCTCTAATGGTGACCGACACACCGCCATTTGTGGTGGTAAATTTATTGTCTGGTATATTGTGCGTTATCCGAACATCGATTTCAGAGCATTTCCCCAACTTCTCCAACTGCTGGAAAATCCAAAGACTTCGGTTATCTGTGGTGAACCACTTTTCGCCCTCTGGCAAATCGAAATTATCGGAATAGTTTCGATTGAGATAGTTCCTTCATAGATTTTGTCCAGTACGGATCCTATTGTCCCATCACAATCAAAACAATTCTTTATGGTGTCCTGACAAAAAATATATTAATGACGGTTTAAGTCGCATTTCCATTTTTAAAATTCTTGTGACAAGTTAGAAATTACAAGAATCTTCTTTCAAACGCTCTGTACGCCACCGCAGTATCTAGCAAGAAAAATGAAAGTAGGATTTTCCTAGGACGCAGCACAAAAGCTAGATTTTCTTTGTGTCAGACACGTGATTTACGTAAATAATTATGTCAGTTTATATATATATATATATATATATATATATATATATATATATATATATATATATATATATATATATATATATATATATATATATATAGACAGGTGGATATTATAAGACTACACCAGACGGAACGGACAGAAGTGCTATATCACTGGATTTTATAGAAGAGTGCTTGATAATAGTAGGCAGAATAAATATTTAATCTAAATAATAATATAATACAAGTTAGAGAATTTTTAATTCTTGCTCTTCAGAGAAGGGTACCCAGGTGCGCGGATAATCGGCACCCATCCCCTTGTCTGCACGCACCAGTCCATATTCCATCATGACTAAGCACACATAACCAAAAATGGTGCAACTTAGTCGGTGTTATATGGTATCACGGTACCAATTGTTTTTCCATAGACCTCAATGCTAATGTTTCGTGAAATAAAGATACTTTATATCCTATTTCAGCATGCCTGTCACACATTGTCATATAGAACAATGTTACATTGTCAATTTGACAATGGCAGAACCAGATACTCCATTGCATATAAGAGAGATAACTCTGCTCGAACTAGATTTGGGTAGGAGTTATCTAGTCACAACATACTTATTTTCTGTAACGTGTATCACATTTTCAAAACATAAAAAATACAAAATATAATCTATATGGAATTAGCATAAATTCACATGTTGCCAAGAGGCTGAACTTCTTTTTAAACCTGAAAGAAATCAGAACTCTTTACATAATTCACCAATCATAGCTAGTATTGTTGTTTATTTGTGAATGCAAGGTTCCCTACACCTTAAGCACCACCCACCTGGACTTGCGCAATTGGTACCGTAATACCATATGCACTCGTTTGTAGCATACACACTTACATGTCAACTCTGTGTGTGTGTGTATATATATATATATATATATATATATATATATATATATATATATATATATATATATATGTATATATATATATATATTAGACATAACATGGTAATGCGTTGGGCCCCATGAGTGAAATGAAACCAATGTCATTTGAATTGGTCTTCCAAATGTTTGACATTCAGGATTGAAGGAAAACAACATGAAACTATGTATTATAATTTTCCTACTTTTTAAATGAGTATTTGACAATAATAAATGCATCAATAACATGAAAATATCAAATGTATTTGATTTACATAAACTGAAATTATTCCTATGTGTTTAACTGGCGCTTTGTTTATTTCCTCCCTTCCAACCCCCCCCCCCCCCCTTCAATCCCAACACATTCACATATTCATCACATTTTAGACCAATCACTGTATTGCGTTTTTATACGTACATTGTTTAGTTATAGTATGGTTATATACCTACATAGTTAATGCTGTTATATGGTTGTATACCTACATGGTTCTAACTAATGCATGGTTCTGTATATACAATGGTTCTAGTAATAGCATGGTTTGCCACACATGATTCAGTACATGGTTTTAGCTATTGCATAGTTCTGTACATGCATGTTTTAGCTATAGCATGGTTCTAGGTGTAGCATGGTTCAGTACAAACAAGGTCCTAGTGATAGCATAGCTCTGTATCAACTTGGTTCTTGCTGTTGCATGGTTTGGTATATACATGATTCTAGCTGTATCATAGTTCAGTGTGTATGTGGTTCTAGCTATAGCATGGTTCTGTACATGTTTCTAGCTATATTTTTGTACATGTATGGTTTTAGAGATTTCATAGTTATTTATCTACATGCTTCTTGCTATTGCATGGTTTGGTACATATATTTTTACAGCCATATATTGGTTCAGTACATATATGGTTCTAGCTATAGCATGATTCAGTACATACAGGGTTTTACTTATATATATATATATATATATATATATATATATATATATATATATATATATATATATATATATATATATATATATATATATATATATATATATATTTAGTTTCAAGCAGAGACTACGTCACCACACCTGCGGCATAACCCCATGGCACTAGCGCAAAGCCTGCGTTGTCTATTACGTACTTTAGTACAATGATGGCGAATACAAATTTTCAGAAGTCTTTTCATATAATTTGCATGTTATTGCACCTTTTAGGAAAAGCTCTCACACCATTAACACTACCTCTTATCCAAGAGATAGGGGCCCGAATCAAAGTACATCTCGTGCCACTTTATATTATTGGCGAATGGAGGCGAACGGAGGCTTTCACATTATCCCAGGCTTTCATTTTACTAAATGCGTTGGATGAAAAATTAGTTTCAGCTGGAAATATGTATAAATTATGGTATTGTATTGGTACTAACTTCATCGTTACCAGAATAATATATTTTTTTAAAATGTTGCAGAAATATTGTAGCTCATTAATATAGCAAATTACTTATTACTCATACATTTTAAAATGAATTATGATCAAGATTTTGCAAGCAGGAAGGTGCTGGGTGGCTCGTGAAGAACGAGCGGTCGAACACCTGTACTTGGCTACAAGTGTTCATCAACCTTGTTATCTCCCCATGTTCACTCGCTAGCTCAAGAAACACTTAACACTTAGCAGAGAATAAAGACTTAATTTGCCATTCTAAAGTAGCAGAAGAGTGATGAATATATGGTGAATAATAATAGTAGTATTAGTATTGGACGGACCCGTTTGAAGTATGGTGTTGTTGTAGGGTTTAACGCCATCTTTTCAGCACACGATGACGGCCAATATTAATGGTAGATGAAGAACCCGAGAAAACCCTTGGAAAAATTCACGGACCCACGAGAAGCTACTGGCAAGCTTTCTCACATACCCACATTGGCCGAAACTAAGACTCGAACCCACGCAGACATTTCAGTTTTTCAGCAGCTACTTTGCCACCCATTCTTCTCCAAAATCATCGTATACGTCTGGAAGTTCCGCACTTTCATCTGACGTAAAGGTACGCTTTTTATATTCACCAACACCGTTGACACAAGATACGACGGCGGCTAAGTAATGTTAATTTGATTTTTTTCAAAGAAAGTCACGACGTGTTCAGATTAAATATATTCATCTTCTTTCTGGCTAACAAGGTCATTCAACTCAGAAAGCTACTGGCCCATAAAAAAAATATAACTCTTTCTGATTTATGCACTAAATTTCGAATATAACTTTACTGTAAAAATGCTATACATTTTAATAGAATACAAAAGTAGCAGAAATCACTGACAACCGTGAAAAGATGCAACACATTTATTAAAGAGCAAACGCACAAATTGGACTAGGAAACTACATATAATAATATTATTCCGACTTTGATGTGCTCTGTTTCTACAACGATGTATCCTAAATACAATGTGCTGTTATAAAATGGCACATTGCAATATATTCTAATTAAAAACGAATAAAAGAGTGACGTGTGCTACAGTTAGCTAAAATTGTCTTTCAATAAATAAATTAAATAAATTTTCTAAGTCCAGTTGACATAGAGTGTCGCGTGCTACTTAACTGATGACATTCACCTAACAACAATAATACATACTCTGTACATGCATGATATCAGTAGTAAAAGTTCGTTTATACAAAAAAAGATCGCTAATCGGATAATGGACGTTTGCATGAGTTTGGTATATATGTATATAGTTTAACTGTTTATCAGCACAATGTAAGATATATGGTGCCAATGACAAATACAATTTTAAGATTTAAAAAACATTTATATTGAAATTAAAAAAGATCAAGGAAACGCTTGTTAGCAAAGGGACTAAACATTTCATTTTCAAAATCACTTGAATCTGAATTTATTCCAGCCTGATAATTAAGGAGATTATTAGAAGATTTGTAGAGTGAGGTGTGCAATCAATGATTGCAGCTCATTTTTTTTTAATATATTTTTATAATAGTTAAATCAGGGTGAACATATTAATACAAATTACTTGTTATTGAATCTGACCTAACTTGATCAAATGCCAAGTAATTTAAACCTGTTCTGTGCATCACCCATGGTGCCGACAATCCTACTACATTTGCTGATGTAAGTTGAATATACAATACGATATAGTACATTGTTGTATTGATATATTTGTGCCATTGCAATACCTATGAATGGTGCAGAAATTGTAGCTTGTGTCCATGTGCCTTATCATGTCTTATTGTGTCTCATCCCCTCAGACATTTCATTTCTACTCAGTAACTTGCAGTGTGCTTAAGGGACTAAAATTATGCTTTACCTAAAGAAGACATAAGCCAGGCTTTATTTTTATTGATTTCCGACTAAATTGTAAAGAGTATTGACCCTAGTTTGATATATCACGTTTCAATTTAATTTTCTCTTTATAGAATTTGAAGGAATTCTGGAATTTAAACCAAATTATTTGTTTGAAGTTTTATATAAAGGTTTGTGTAGCCATTTTGGTCCTTACACCATGTATTTGGGCCAAGTGACTTTAAATGTGAATGATATAAACTATACAGTGTAATTTGTTTTGATTGATTACATACTTAGATTACATAATGGTAATTACTGTTGGTAAAAATATACTTTTTGTGTGTTAGTTTCAGAAACATCCCTTAAAATATACTGTAGTGAATTTTACATAAATATTTTCACGTTATAGTGCCCATTTCAATGTATTCATACCTTAGTTGTCTGAATGGGTTATCTCAGTTTTACAGCTGCATGTTTAAATGGTCAGTTTAAAAATGAGACGATATTATTTGATTGAATAGTTTATTTTCATAAGCATGATCTTGTTTGGCATGCATATTACAGATACTGCATGGCTGTGATAAAGTGGATGTACAACTTATAAGGAAACTTTAAAACTGAAGTCAACACAACCTACAAGTTCAGGTACATATTTGGTGCAGTTGTCTTAAGTTCACAAATAATCCGATCCAAGTTCACAAATTTCAGAATATTATCTCCTGCAACTTAACAGTTTACGCAAATAAAGTCTGGTAATCTGTTGATCGGCGAGTTATCCTTGCTCTGTTTCAAATCGGATCAGTCCATTTAGCATTATAAAAGAAATGTACTAAACGAGGAGTGACACTTTCTTTTACCAGATGAGGACAATAATGAATTCACTTGTGGGGTTCCCCCAAAGAAACTATTCGCAGTTTCAGTCATCTTCGTTTCAAAAATAACAGTGATCATGCAGGTCGTCGTCTGGATCATCAAAGTCGTCTGAATCCAAGTCGGTAGAATCTAAATAGTCGTCGAAAAAGCCGTCATCCGAATCGACAGATCTCTCGCTTATTCCTCTTCCTTTTCCACGGCTCGGTCTCCAAAACACATCTGTGGCATATTTGCTGTCTGGGTCCCCTCTAATGGTGACCGACACACCGCGATTTGTGGAAGTATCAGAATGTTTAAATAACTTGCATCACCTTTGATTTTAACGACATACAATCAATTAACATATTTGAGACTAGGAAATAAATAAATTAGGTATATATCATATTATAATCAGAATCTTGACCTAGTGAAGCACTGTGCTGCTGAAATTAAGTATAAAAACAAACAAATAACTAACATTTTAAAATGATTAAATACAATAATCTAAAAGGGGGGAATACAAAGCTAAACATCAGGCATGAAACATAGATAATATTTAGGAACTTCATGCCGAGTAAGTCTGTGTTCAGAATCGTAAGCGGGACACAAAACGTTTCTTCGCAGGAAATTATATGTAATCCGGTGAAAACTATTAATATATAACGAAATTGAATTACTACACAAATGTTGACTACCCCCGTGTAATTTTAGAGTTCAATCCGTTTCATGCATTGCAAATAAAAGTATATTATTTTCATCACGTCAGCACAAAAAAAAAAAACGCATTTCATTTTTGCTCTAACCTGTAAAAACAGAAAATGAAGGCCACAGTGTATTGCAGACAAGTCTATGCAAAACACAACTTTAATCCGCCTTGTACCTTAATAAACAGAAGAAAAACAAACAATATCCCATCGTGTGTTTTATCACGTACGCACAAAGCCGAGTTTCGATCCCATTGGAGATTTAAAAATCCACCCAGCTATGATAAAATAAATATTTAATTCAGTACGCTTGTATAACCACCAGCCACACCATAGTCTGGTTCCCTGCTTAGTATGCTCCCATGCGTTGCACTCCGCTATACTAATGAGCATACTAAGCAGGGAACCAGACTAGCCACACCACAGCAAGGACGAGAACATCGAAGAACAAATCACACAACTGACTGAAACATGAAACGATCTGTAAAATGAATAAAAAATAAACGGAACAAAGTAGCAACACATAGTAAGATGCCGTTTTAACTTAATCATACTTAGAACCGAACATAACGTTTGCATGGTTGCATTGTGTTGGTGGACAAACAAACATTTTGTGATGGCTTCTTGGGGAGGCAAATGATTGCCACTGTTGCGGTCTGGGCGGTTATATCACTCCCGTTAGGGAACATATTGCCTGGTTCTCTCTCTCTCTCTCTCTCTCTCTCTCTCTCTCTCTCTCTCTCATTTGCTAGAAAAATATCTTCCAGGATTGTAATGTGTGTGTTATAAATGTGTTTAAAGAAATAATTGGCTACGTAGCATTCAAGCAACGCTTTCAGAACTTAAGAGTATGTCTGTATTTCTGGAGTACATTTATGTATGCATGCGTATGTCCTGGGACCTAGGTATATTAAAGTAGTAACACGTAACTCGTTGGAAACGGACATGGAATAGCATTACCGTATTATCTTTTAACATTGATGTCATGATGGATTTAGACTTTTATTATGGGATAGTCATTAGTCGAAATGTTTTGATATTTGGTGGGGTTTAATGCTAACTTCAGCTCACGATCGGTAATATTCAAAGATTTCACACTTAAATATACAAATTCCTTCGTATACAAACTATAATCGAGTGAAATTAAGGAATAGTATGTGCATATCAAATAGTCGTGGAAAACGGTGATACACTGTATTCAATGGAATTAAATGTTAGTACAGTATTAGATATACGCTCTTTACACTTGCTTTATTGACGGTGTCCTTTGAATATTAAGTTGAATTTATAACAAGTGTCTCTTACTAAGCAGAAAAAGGTGATTGTGTTTTGAATTATCGTTGGTGAACACAGAATTTATATTCTCTTACTGGATTTATTGATTGGTTTAACTACTAACCTTCTCTAATCTACTGAAATATGCACGAGAAATTTCAAGAGTCTAATCGAATACTGGTCAGCGCGGTGTGTAAGGAGAGAATGTTCACAACTGTAGCAATCTTCTACATTATTTATCAACCTTAGTCTCGTGTCAGCATTTTTAACGCTGAGCGCCAAGCGATGTAGCTGCTAGTAATATTTTTGTAAGTCTTTGGTATCACTCGACCGGGGACCAAGCCCACGACCTGCCGCTTCCGTGGAGGACGCTCTAACCACTGGGCCGTCAGAAGCGGTTCACGTGAATAGAAAATTCAACATAAAAATATCAAAAACGTTCAGCGGCGAAAATGATTTGTCAATGGTAGAAAGCGAGTATTTTGAGCATACAAAATTTAACCAGCACGTAAGGTTTACCTCTACGCCGTGTAGAATGAAATATATATCCGTTTTTTATAATGCAAAAAAAGGTATAACCATCATGTTTTAATTACTTAGGTGCAAACAAATAGTTCAAATATACTCTGAACTTTCAAAACAGCAAATGACAATCATAGCTTGTGTCTTTATTTTCTGTTATGAAAATTCAGAGTATATTTGATATTTTTTAAAGATCATAGCGCGGTTGCTGCCTCGCTTGGCGCTCAGCATTAAGAGGTTGTTGTTGTTGTTTATGTAGTGTTCAACGCCATTGTTCAGCACATGATAAGCAGGCTATACATGGCTGCCAGTATAACTGCCACACTGCAGTCATCGCAGCGAAATGACTGAGAAGTTACGTTAAATATCCACATCACACACTCATGGCGTGTTTAATCCGCCTTATTCACAGTATTACAAGTAGAAGCCATTGTTATCCTTTAAAATACATTCTCCATTAGCACCTGATCAAGATATCAATAACAATTCTCCAATATTTCTCGATTTCTCCATTTCACTCCAACAAACCAGGTATTTGTTTGTTAAAACGCTTACCATATATGTAATTAATGTACCCTACGTCATGTATTCAGCTTCGTTGTATTTTGTCCAATGGGACTAATATAGAGCAGTGGGATCTTGGTAAACTGAAAGAACTTAACAAATTAATTAAGATCAAAAGATTTGGTTATGATGACAAAACGTTATCTAATAGCATGTTGGAATTTAACCAGAGACTTCTTAATTAAGGGTTTTAATGTTGTTGTTGTTGTTGTAGTGTTTAACGCCATTTCTCAGCACACGATAGGCTATACATGGCGGCCAGTATTAATGGTGGAGGAAGAACCCGGAATAAACCACCGACCCACGAGAAGCTACTGGCACGCTTTCTTACATACCCACATTGGCCGAATTTGAGACTCGAACCCACGCAGACAAAGGTGAGATGGCAGTGATCCGTAACGGCGAACGCTTTAGACCACTCGGCCATTCGGGGCCCCGGGTTTTATTGTAAACAAACGTGTATTCATCCACTGCAGGCATGTACTAGTATTTACATCTCATAAGATTTTGTAAGCTGACTTGTTTAGCACTCTCGATGAATCAATAAAACAATATATATATATATATATATATATATATATATATATATATATATATATATATATATATATATATATATATATATATATATATATATATATATATATGTGTGTGTGTGTGTGTGTGTGTGTGTGTGTTTCAACGATATATTAAATTACTGGAAGAAAACATTTTGTACGATGCAATAAAATCTGGTCGATTAAAGCCGAGAAGTAAGAAATTGTCACGTGACATTCAATCGACGTTTCCAAGATAATGGTACATGCCCGTACTTGTGGAGTGCATTTATGAATGGATGCATATGCTCTAAGCATATTAATGTAGTACCCTATGCTCGCGTAACTCGCGAAAGCAGATACAAAACAGGCATACATTTTTCTATTATAACTGATGGATCGATCGTTTTGTACTTATTATATGGAAAAGCCATCAGTTCAGTTGGTGATATTCAAATCCATGCTCATTCTATTTTTATTTAACTCTTATATAAATTGACTAATGAAAATTTGGCTCATGTTTATATGTTTATTGCCAACGAATGTTGCAGACATTCAACCGATTTTACTGATTTAGCACACGATAGAATATCCATCAAGATCTCATACTAAAATATACAAAATCCTTCGTTAATGCATATCGAATATAATCGAATTTAATTAAAGAACATAATGTACATGTTACATTATCATGCAGGCAAAGGGGAGAGGGGCAAATGGGCCCATCCGTTTTTGCCCCGCTGTGCTGGCGCCGTCATTGGTTGTGTGATGAATATCATCACCTGTTTGATCTTGGTTATTCCATTGGTTGACTCGTAAGAGTGGAGCACCATAGTTGTCACCCACTCACCCATCGAGCATAAAAGCGGAGAGGAGTTCCAATGTCTCTTCAACGTCGTCCACGGGACGTAACTTAATGCTAATATTCTTGCGCGTATCGTCTCGTCCTACTCGTATCTCACCTTCAATATGAGTCCATTTGCTTTACGTTAAAGGTTTTGGTAGAGGTGAAGAAAGCTGCCATTACTGTTGTTTCAGTCAGATTATGAACATGAACTGGAAATGAACAGTGCATAGTTGGAACAACAGCACGGAAATAACTTTAAACATTACAACAGCCAACAAGACTGTCCGCTCTAAAGAGGCAGTCAATTATTGTGTTGCATCCTATAATAATGATACGATTGTTTCAGGCGGCCGAGTAGTAGAGAAACGTGATGAATTTATGTGTGATAATAAATTGTAAGTCTGCTGCATTTAGCGCCAGCATGTATCCTGCATCCTCGCTCATTTTCATCTTATTTTGGTGATGCTGCAGATCCCGATTGATTTTGGAGCGTTTAGGTTAAGCCACCAAAACATGGTCCTGCAGAGATGCACCAACTGGTCCTTGAACCACACTTGGTTTCGCAATAATACCCGTCAACGTGGTCTTAATATCTCCGACAGCTTGTGCACATGCGTGCAGGCTACGTTACTAGTACGAGTATGCTCGGGATCTTATCTACCGACCACTTTTCAATATTTCAATTTAGCAAGATAGCTTTTTTAATGATCCGCATCAACGCTATCACCAGACAGCGCTTTCATAACACACGCTATAGTTAGGATAAATCATAAGTAGTGAATGTATTCAAAACAAATTAAAACGATCCATCAGAATAAACATACCAATTAAGTAATCCAGTCTGCTGATCAAACAGATGAAATGTAACAATTTAACAATTGATTTCTCCATGGTCGGCTAACTGCGCTTTGATCAAACGTCATAGTAATTAATTGTCGGATGTTCAAGAGGTAGTGATTAAAACAGAGTCGTACCTACCATATGGGAAGATAATGCAAGGCACAGGGGCCTACGGATTATTTTCACACAATAGATTCGTCTGGAGCCCATCGTTAAGCTTTACATACGGGGCCCAAATATTCTATCGGTGCTTCTGGTTCAAAGGTCACGTGATCAAATATCTTTGATCCGTTGCTGCCATTTAGCTTGCAGTTTAGTGGCTATTATTCAGAAGTCTAATTGGCGGATACAAAAGAAAAGTCAGATCTAAATAACCATGTCATACAAATCTTGTGTCATCAGAAATATATTCAAACAGTGTGTCAACGTAGTAATGTTAAGTTTTAGCTCTAGAGAGGTAATGAGACGTTTGGAGAGAAACTTTGCTATACCGCGGTTAATGTAAATAAAACAGTAAAATTAGAAATACTTGAAATCATTTAGGGACAATATTGATTTGCCTATATCAGAAAATGCCGTGAGCATACGAGGTACAATTACATCGCAGATTTGGTAGCCATTTTTGTTACTATATTTAGCATACTTCGAATTCAAATTTTCCTCCTCTTCATCCTCCTCCGCATCAGCAGCAGCTATAACGACACACTAAATATCAACGCCTTACCGAAAAAAAAAAAAACAAAACCATAATTACAATAAAGAAGAATAACCACCACCACCACCACCCTTTTCTGACACAGTTGTCTTTAACTTCGACGATGCTCCCATCTTTGCTATAATTACTTTTTGGATAAACAGCTGATAATTACTTTTTGGATAAACTTATGCGTAAACATGATTCAAAGATTTAAATACTGGATACAAATCATACATATTGAACCCAAATAAATCAGGTTGAAACGTCTTTCAAGAGAAAAGACACTGATCAGGTCAAAACAATGCTATCAAAAATAAAAGACACATAAATGTAACAAAATAAACTTAGCATTCTAGGAAAAAAGACGAGAACACCAATATTATATCCATTGACTGATTTGAAAAATATTACGTGCACGTACAATACTGAAAATTCGAATCCGCCAGCTTCGCGCCTTGCTCACTTAACAAGTGATCTAGACATGGTTCGACCACTCTGCACCATCGCCGCTTAGTCCAATAAATCAGCCCCAATCCCCAATCTGTGTTGATACTGATGGACGATATGAGGGTATGATTTTACACGCTCATTAAATGTGCAGTTTTGTTGCATGCTTATCTTCCTGTCAATGCTGTCTCCTGTCACCCACACTTTTCAACATCTACTTACAGCGCATCATGAGCGAAGCTCTGGAAAACCACTCCTTGACAGTTGGCATTGGAGGGCGTGACATCACCAACTTCCGCTTTGCATACGACATTGATGGACTGGCAGGCAGTGAAGAAGAGCTTGCCACCTTAGTGAAGAACCTGGATGAAACATCTTCCAGATTTGACATAGAGTTAAGCGCCGAGAAGACAAAGCTGATGACAAATAGTGGCAGAGAAACCTCAGCCAAGATTAAAGTAAGAGGACGAAAAAAACTGGAAACAGTGGGCCAGTCAATAATCTTTGTCCCATAATCAAGAAGAGGGATCAAGAACAAATTTCGTCACGAGCAGCACAAACAACGGCAGCAATGTCAAAGCTAAGACTCATTTGGACAGACAATATCTGTCTGAAAACTAAAGCCAGACTATTGAGAGCACTAGTCATCCCAATTTTTGTTTCTATTCGTGTGAGGCTTGGACCCTGACAGCAGATTTACAACGAAGAATCGAGGCACTTGAAATAAGATACTACAGAACCATCCTCGGCATCTCTTACATGGACCACATCACCAATGAAGAAGTGCGTAACACCATCTGGCCCATATGAAGACCTCCTCACCACCGTCAAAAAGAGAAAGCCGAAATGGTATGGCCATGTCACTAAAGCCAACAATCTATCTAGTCCTGCACGGCAGCGTCCAGGTTGGCAGAAGGAGAGGTAGACATAGAAGAAAGTGGACTGACAACAATACATAATGGACCAGGAAAAGCTTTGTAGAGACGCAAGCATTGGTAGATGATCGAGACAAGTGGAGAGAACTAATCATATGTTCAGCATCATAGCGCCTCGACGACCACACTAGATGATGATGAATCTTTCCGCAACACACCTGTGGACACTTTAGACAATTGCCCGTATTTGGTAACAGACTTGTCTAGCACAAAATTCATAATGGCAACATGACTGTCAGGTTACTCGCGGGTTATGAGTGTTATTCGTGTAGTATTGTAAAAGCCCCACTTGTCAAAGGGTAAGTGTTAAGTCCCACTTTGTCTAGGGGTATTGTACAACACATAATAATAACTACCTTTTAATACTCGTTATCTAAGAGATGACCGCCCTCGACATAATTGTCCGGTCTGAGTATGATAATTGATAGAGTAAACTGAGTAGTTATATGAGTAGTTATGTTGAACAAACAACTCCGAGCCCCCGTAAAGATAAACAATTTAATCAAATACATACACAAGTATGAAACTTCCTTTCATTAGGAATACACGCTGTTTAGAAATACAACTTTCACCGAATTACAATAAGATTTGAAATAGATTTAAACAAATTAGCCGTTCTATTACTGAAAATTTTAATTATCATAGGTTCGAGTTGTACAATCGAAGTCAATGCCTTGTTCGATTTGCATAACCTGCTATTTCTCGATCCTCGTTCACTGTTCAATCAATGTTGTTCCAAGAAGTCGCTGTCTCGTCCAATTTCTAGATACTCTGCACCCGTGGATGTTTCGCTAGATTCCGGACTTGTCCACTGTATCATGCGTTCACTGAAATTTCCGTTTCCCAATTCCGTTTCCCAATTCCGTTTCCAAAGTTTACGTCGCTATTCACGTAACTGCACGACCTTCCCAAAAAAGCTATTTTCTTGCTTTCAAAAGAAAATAATTAAAACAACCTAAGTCTCTCGTTACAATGATTACTGTTGAGACTTTCCATTATTCCTGGTTCGAACAAGCAGATATTGCTATCAGTGATGACAACTTTGCGGCTAGTAATTAACTACACATGTCCTAAAATAAATGTAGTTACACACATTGCGAATTATACATCGAGGCTTTGAATTCGGGCCCCATAATTTGCATAGCATCTAAATTGAATACATTGTCGCTAAATCAACTATGAAATCAAAATTCGGTGAATTCACATGTATTCACGTAACCCATTACTAATGTAATACATTAAATTCTTAGAACATAAACATTATGCAAACAAGATGATAAATTTAAGAATTAACGTAACACTTCCTATTCATATCTCAGCATAGTGTTTTACGACATAAATTAACACTTCGTCATTTTTAACTAAGAATTAATGTAAGAATTCCAATTCATAATTCAAAAGCACATTAGTATACAAATGTATCAAATGAAATCAATTATACAAATGTATCAAATGAAATCATGCAGACCTGTAAACTAAGCAAACATCATATAAATTGCATCAACAATATACATGGAATTGTGACAGTACCTTTGTGTTTTTGGTGTGTCCCTCCCTTAGTTTGCCGGTTTTTTCTGGACCACGATTTCTTAGCGGACCTATTTCTCTGAAATAACGTCCGGAGTGCTTACTAAATAATTCTACCCCTGGTTCTCTCTCACAGAGCAATTTTAAGACTGACTTCTAATTTGACTAGGCCGTTATTACGTCCTACGAATTTTCGTGTGAAAACACACCCCTTATTTATCCGTGACTAATCAGAATCAAAATGTATTTTCTCCCGCTTTTCTCTAAAAGTCGCTTACGTCATGGTCAATATGACATGCTTGTTTTTAAGTAACAGATTCCCTGCGTTTTCTCAACTCTGACACTTTTCTTGATAAATGAAACTTTAAAATGTCGCTAGCAGTCAGTCTGGATGCTGAGTAAACAAGATTTAATTAGTACAACGGTCGCACTCGACTCTACAGATCCCCCTTTGACACGACGAGTCTTCATACATCTAACTAATTGTTCGCTGGCCACAACTAATGTTTAATTAATAGATCTCCTGAAATTTGCCCCTTCACAATGACATATTGTTATTTTACATGGAGTTTGAAGTTTCCAAACATTTACTTTGGAAATATAATGAGTATGTAGTCAAAAGTACCCTTCATCCAACGGTAGCTCCACAGCTTTGAGAAATGACGATATGTGTATAACATGTATCCCGATGTATGCAGACAAGATGAGCTGCAGATTTTTTACAGGTTTTAATGACTAGGCGGTATCATTTTCTAAATCGCCAGTCGGTATCATCACTCTTGTGGGTCCGATTTATCGGCCTATCGCCGCTAAGTAAGCGGCTCTACGGTTTACGATCCAATTTTGGATATTATTCATACAACCACTATTTCGGAAGACAGATCTGTCCGCTAAGAGTAACAACATACATGTAGTTCCAAGCACATTGTCCCATTACTATGTTTATTTTCATGACATTCCAAGGTCACTATAATATATGCCTTGATTATAATTTATCAAAGTAAGACTTTTCATATTTTTTATTTCTTTAAATATTTTTTTAAAAATATTTTGTTTTGTTATAAACTTAAATAGCTACGCTGCACTAAATTGGTTGTGAACTCATCAGTTTCGAACAGGCATAGTTTTGCACGTTGTCAAGATTTTCAATTATCGGAGGTAAGTAAATCTTGGATGTAGTCGGCAATCCCATAATGGATAAATATAAGTAATCTGTTTTGAAAAAGAGCTCAAATTTGACTTTTGATATTTTGACAACAAAATATACAATTCAAAAACATTTGTTACAGAGAATATACATTCGGCAAAAACTATTCCTGAACCTTTGATGGTTGGTCCGACTTATATGATGACAAATTAGCCAGAGTTTAGTCGCATTTAATTATTTTGATTAAAATTAATGGCGTGCTAATTAAATGAACGTTTAATGTTTTTGTAAAAACGTGAAAGTGTAAGAATGATAATTATTTTAACATATATGGACATTTTCTAGAGTTAGGCCTTATGAATAGCGGCACAGCTTATTTATAGCTTATTTATTTTTTAACAAGTGAACTGTAGGGGCCTACAAGTATTTCAAGGAGAATAAATTTATTTTTCATTTTTTTTATTCGCTCGCAAAAAATGCAGCGGCATACAATTTTGATATAAATTTAGTTGGATGCTACATACATTGATGTATTTAAATATTATGATCGCTATATTTTTTAAAATTTAAACTTTTTATGTCTACTCATTTAAATATACAGGTTAATTACACTGCGGTAATTTTTTGTACTACTTGTACGATGTCCGCAAAAATCACCTGTGTAAAAAGCTAATTAGCAGTGTTTATCCTAGTCGTCATAATAATTGTAAACGTGACTAATATCACCTACTGACCTCTGACTTTTAAGGTGGACTGGGAACCTCGTCTGTATAACAAAACTGTAGGGCGAGTTTTGGTCGTTGTGAGAGTTTCCAGTACCCATATACTGTATGTTAGTCCAGAGAACTAAATAAAACAATGTTTCTTTGGGGAGTATTATTTAATTACCTTTTTATGAAAATATATACCTGTATATTTTTTTTGTGAGGGCGCACCTATTATTATCAATACAATCGCTCGTGTTAATGACTATGATAACTAATTTAGATTGCAATGCTCATTATCACGTGGTCATCGTTGCCCTCACATGAGTATTGTTTGATCAATATTATCTAGGCAACAGGTATATACGTGTTAGTACACACGTCATTGCAAAATTCAAACTTTATCGACCCGTAAATAAAGCTAGGTAGGGTTGTTCACATGGCAGCTTGCAAGGCAGTGCAAAAATTTTTCTGACTAATCAGCAACACTAGATATACATCATGCATTGTTTACACTGATGAGGGCACTCCTAGTTCTAATTGCAGTTTGATCTATAAAAATATAAAGAATTGTAAGAAGCGTTAGTGCCAAAGAAAGCCGAACCGGATCAGGGCCACACTAAACGAGTGCACCCGTATTGCCTCGGGACGTTGGTTACAGGACGCCGCGAGTATCACCATGAGAAAATTTTCGGAAACGTCCGTTCGCTTACAGGCTAGAAGTGGTCGTTTGTGTGTGATAAATAAGGGGAAAGTTTACGATGTTACAGATTTTGGGAATAAGCACCCAGGTGGCAGAGAACTATTACAAGAACATGCCGGCCTTGACGTTACGCATGTAATGACAAGCCACGATTACCACAAACATTCATCAGCAGCAACCGATATTTTGAACCAGTACTATATCGGCGAATTGGACTCGGAAAGTAGAAATAATAATAAGGTAAGCGTGAGCGTATATAAAAACTTAATCTCGTGTATTTTTCATACGCGTTATCACCTAAAGCACAGGGACCCGTAATTTACCTATACATAAGCGGTACTAATACCTATATAATTTACAGGTAAAAAATGTAAGCAACGATATAAGCCACCGTGATGTCAATTTTGCGGTTGCAATTCTGTGTATCACGAGTATTGTTGGTACTACACAATTATTTATTTTACTACCTATTTACACAATTACAATTAAGAATTTTAATGAATATCTTCAGTTGTATTTAAAAAGAATTATAAAAATGAAAAATATTTTCTTTAAGTGTACCATATAAAAACTCAAGTACATATAAAAGTCAAACATACATGTGATTAACAATATATATAAAAAAAACATAGTTGATATAAAATAAGGAGACAGTTGCAGGAAGGAATTGATAGGTAGGGAAATAAAAGCAACAAGAAACACTATTATATTACATACACAAACAATACTTCTGACAAATACACATACAAGAGGACGATATATTCCATATCAGACATATTACAGAGACACATGTTAAAGACCCCGATATCACATAAAACAATTATACATAAAGGAACTAAAAGGGTAAGAACATTTGAAACCATGTTAACAACATTTATCACATAATTGAAACATTAAAATGAATCTCTTTGCAGGCTTATATAATCCCTATGAAAGTAAAAAGCTGCCAATGACTTGTCAAAAAAATATTTGAAGTGCTGTGATAGAGACTTTTTTTTTTTACATGAGCATAGCAAGTTATCAGTCAAGACATTTTACAGCAACCAAACAAGTTATTGATGAAGATGTATTTTATCCACCTTCCAAAAACCCAAATTATCAAAGGCATTTTGTTGACATGACTGAAGAGAAAATGATAAATTCACATGCTTAGGTTCCTGTACTGTGGCAAAATATATACGACAATATAATTGTACCAATTTATCATGTAAGAAACTGTGTCAGCACATTGCAATTTGTAAATAGTTTTGCTAATCAAAAAGAACTCTTTATCATGTATGCTATGGAAATATTTTAATGGCTGCTTTATACTTCCATAAGGACTTACTCGACATATTTTGTTTTGAAAGTTTGAAATTTGATAGTGGTCTGAACATGTAGCAATGAAAATCATATTTCCATGTAGCAAAATCATTGATATTTATTTCACCATATTCCCTTGTTTAACACAAAAGTCTTACAAAAGTAAAACAGCTGAAGAAAATTGACATTGAACATAACCTAGCTGAACTTTTCTAGTTAAAAATACTAGTTATCAAATCCTGCTTGCTCTATTAAAAAAAGCCAATTCTGAGCCACGATTAAAGGTTATCACAATAAGTGGATGAGATCAAACTTATATTACATCAAGAAATTGTTAGTTATTTGTTTTTAAATTCATTTTTAAAGGCGTCCTCTCAGTGTTATTAATTTCCAATATCAGAGCAAAGCTGTTCAGCTGTCTTAGTCCACCCTTATGGACACATCATAAACATTGCTTTTGACTGAGGCATGATAAGCCACATTTCATTATAACTGACTCTAGTATGGTTGGAAATGGTAGAGTTTAATATGAATTGATCTGACATTAGCTGCTTGAGGTCATACATGATATTAAGCAACAGCTGTTGAAGATAATCTGTGAAGTATTTTGAAAAGTCAGCTGATTGTGTACATATATTAAGTGTGTGAGAGCTGTAATGACAGTTTAAAATTGTGTGCATGTTGCAATTTTGTATATTCTGACGAATAACAATATGAGTATGGCAGAACAATAATTGAGATGGGAATAATGAGTGTTATATAACAGATTTTCCATGCATGGATTGGAATAAAATATTTTAGCAAATTTCAGAATCCCAATAGATCTGTTTATTAAAGGCTGTCATTTTTTAGCTGTAAGAGATACATGAGTGTAAACATGTTCAACTTCATTTCGTGCTGAATAACAGATTAGAATCAGTCTCACTAATGTGGATATTTTTTTGCCATTCAACTACATGTATATAGTTGTCATTTGTAAGTTCAGAATACAAAACTGATCTTATTTGTTAGAAATTTTTTTCATAGACTGTTCTAGAGTCTCAGGTAGGGAGTCAGAAGTCAAATATATTACAAATTGTAATTAAAATGACATTTGTCATATTGTTTAAAAAATGTACACATGCAATCATTACAAGCAGACAGTCAATATTGGTAATAGATTTTTGTGTATGAATCTTTGGTAATGGTGCAGATGGGTGGGGGATAATATAAATCATGGGGAATTGCAAAGTTGGACATGGGAGTAGCCCCATCCCTTTGTTTTGCTCACAAATTAAATTAAATTGGTTGATACAGTACTTGCTATATGTTCTCTGTTCTTGCTTCATGTATGATATAAGTGTACCATTTTCATTAATTGGTTGAACATATTGCAAAAACCTTCAGTGAATCTTTATTTCCAGATTTATCAAAATATTACAGAACCATATATTTGTGTGTTTTAAGGTTGCAGGAAAATTGTTAATATTTTCACAATTTTTATTTTTTTGCTTTTAGATAAAATCAGACGGAGATCTGAATGGAAATACAAGCTCAGACCAATATGATCAATCCATGGTATGTTTTAGATTACCTGTCCCATACTTATGTCTCATGTACACCTAATTGAATTGGTTAGTTATAGTGTCAAAAATAATTTTATCAGTTTGCTGAAAAAAGAAGTAAAATTCTATACTTTATCAAAATTGTTCAGATTTCTGTCTCTCCCTAGTTCTCTATTTTGAAAATATAATGACAGAAGGCTATAATCAACCATTCTTCAGATTAGCTATTGCCAGGGCATGGGGTTGGCTTGCTGAAATTTATGTATGGCATGTCAGTTTGCTGTGAACACACATGAATGATACTTTATTGTCATGATTATCGACACTAGTCAGTTACACTGCATATATTGCAGTGTAATTTAGGTTTTACTCACCTATCAAATCAAGTGAGTCAGAAGAAAAGCTGTCTACATTTTGTGATATTCAGTGGTCTATTTATTACTGAAATTGACTGATAATTTGGTCAGAAGTAGTTTTTTTGATCTCCAAATTTCTTGGTAGTGAAGTTTGTAATTTGAACCTTTGAGTGATAGATTAGCTACTTTATATTGCTAATTTTGAATGCTGCTGTCAAGTCTTTTGAGCCTGGCGAGCAAAATCTGTTCTTGTCACTCACATGGCTTACATAATCAGCAGGCCTTTTGTTTTAGACTTGTTCTTTCTTAGAGGAGCTTCTCCTTTCAGTTGAATGTTGATTAGCTACATGTAGCAGAACTTCTAAAATCCTAAATTTGCCTAAGATGAAGATTTTCATGAAATTCCATGAAAACATTTTTGGTTATATCTTATTTAACGTGAAACCTGTCTACTGCCCAAAATAAGTGTATCACTTTATAGATAAGCATCGTTTGGTTAGAAGTTGACATAAACAGAAGAGTACCTAAAATGTACTTAATGAAGAGATAGGTATACATGTACTGTATAAACTGGGAGTTAATGATATAAAATTTCAGCTTAAGGAGTTAGACCATTGTGCAAGCAATTTTTCTAGCCTTGTCTTGATGTTGACTAATCTAACCTATTTGTTCTTCTTTTAAGAAAATGTGCCTAAAGTAATTTGTTTCATTATATAAATTATGTAGATACAGAGAGATCAGCCATCTATATGAAGCCTAAGTCTCCTGTTTAATTTTTTTTTTTTTATAATTGTCCATGTATAATAGATTAACCATATGGTTGGGAAACCATCCCAAGGTCACCTTACAATCTTGCATAATCAAGGGGCAATTAATGTACCGGTAGTGTAGGGAAAACACAAACACACACACACACACACACACGTTCATATAGTACACAATCTCTTTTTAGATCAACTAATACTGTTATACAGCATCTTAAGTGACATAGACTTTGTGATATTATATTCTTTTTTTTTTCAGTTTACCATCAAATCAGTTTCAGTGAAACATTTTTGTTGAGCTATTAACTTATGATGCAAACATGTTTGACACTGTAACATGATGCTGTTAATTTACTGACCTACTTGAATCAGTCTAAATCAAGTCTCAGCTACATTAAAATTTACTAACCCACTTAAATTAGAGGACAAGTCAAGCCCCAGCTACATTGTAATTTACTGACCTACTTGACACATTGTAATTTACTGACCTACATGAATCAATCTAAATCAAGTCCCAACTACATTAAAATGTTCTAACCCACTTAAATCAGAGGACAATTCAAGCCCCAGCTACATTGTAATTTACTAACCTACTTGACACGTTGTAATTTACTAACTCACTTGAATCAGGACAAGTCAAGCCCCAGCTACATTGTAATTTACTGACCAATAGACTTGATACATTGTAATTTACTGACCTACTTGACACATTGTAATTTACTGACCTACTTGACACATTGTAATTTACTGACCTACTTGAATCAGAGGACAAATCAAGTAACAGGTACATTTTATTTTATTACCGACCCACTTAAATTAGGCCTTAATCAAACCCCAACAGCATGTTATTAATATCACTTAAATTGGAGCCAAATAAAACTGCTGAGCTAGATTGTTTTATTAACCCAATTCAAATTGGGGCTAAATCAAGCCCTGGCTGTATCTTATTTCTGGTGCACTCCACTCTGGGTTAAAATGAAAGCTTTTTGAAAGAGACAGTTACCATAAATTTTGGAACCATGAAAAAGAAGAATTTATGTTGTAATTATCAGTTACTGAATTAGAACTTTCTGAACACATAATGCATTAAAAAATATTATTGGGCATAAAAAAAGTGGAGAAAGGTTCTAAACACTTGTCTGGGCTTAAATTGTATTGTTGACTCTTCCACATTTTTCAAGGGAACCATTTCAAGACTGCAGTAGATATTTATACCATCTTTTAACATGGTTGCATGAGTAGCTGCTGAGTAATGGGTAGGTCTGTTAATATGCACAAAGAATTAAGACAGGAATATGGAAGAAAAATAATAATGTACAGAATACATTTTAAAGTCAGCTTGATCACAGTTGGATTGCTCTAGAGTAGAAGATTTGGACTGCTTGTACCGGTAATAGCAAAATAGTGAAAGACCAATAGAGTACAACCTTGAAATTTTCAGTGTTTGCTTGATTTTCTGGCCTTGTAATTTAGTTTACATTAGTTTCAAATGCAATACCGGTAGTATTTCTATGGTCTGTATTTTAATGTTTATTATCTATTGGTTCTAAACACATTTTTGCTTATTAATTTATATTTCTTTTGGCAATTTTGTTCTTTTTCTTTATGAATTTTAAAACATTCAGCATGTGTAGATTTCTCAATGTGCATCACATATCATGTCTCCATTTTGACCTTTCATTATGACCTTGTCCATGCCAATAAAATATAAATAGGGATGGGTGTAGTCACAGTTAGTGAATTAGACAGTTATGTCCATACATTTTGCATGCATAATGCATACACTTACCACTATAATAAGTTTGTTTCAAGTAGACCAATTACAATATGAATATTTCACTGTATGGTCAAACTGATGGTCCATTCTGGTTGACTTCTGTCATTTGTGTTTGTGTGGAAACCACTATAATAAGTTTGTCTCAAGTAGACCAATTACCTCATGAATATTTCACTGTATGGTCAAACTGCCAGCCCATTCTGGTTGACTTCTATCATTAGTGTTTGTGTGGAAACACATTCATGCAAACAAATCGGATATAAATATCATCTTCTTAACATAGCAACAATTTCTTACATATGTGGTATGCTCACAGCTGAAAAATATCAGAACAGAATAAAATCATTTTGAGTGTCACGTTGGCTAGGGTAAAGTGTATTATATATCACTTTCAAGAACCATTTATAATCAAGGTCAGAATCATAAATAAGTATTATGGCATCAAGAGAGTCCACTTTTGCTTAAAACTTGTTGGAAATAAGTCACTTCAGTTTTCAGGCTTGCATCTTCAGTGTTAAGGTCACATGTCAAATGTTTGCAGTTTATTGTTTTTGCTTTGGAACCCAAATTCTGTACCATATAAACAAGTCCAACTACAACTGCTGTTGTATAATGTGCAAGTATATCTGGGTCTATGAAATTTGTTAGTACAAATCAATAGAATAACAACATAGACCCTTATCTGTTTTTGCATTATGTGACAGCAGATAAAAGTCTCTGCTGTTTGCAGTTTTGATTTATAAGCAAGTAGAAATGGAAATAAATACAGTGTAATGGTATGAACCTTGGTTCACTTTTTTACTTATTAACATACACAGCATGTCATGTAGCACAGATAGTGTCATAATCATGCATCAAATTTTGCATCTGTACTTATCACTGATGTCCTCTGAGAAAGAGACATGAAACTTGGTTACTTTCTATGTCTGTAAAGTAACTCAAGCATTTTAGCATAAAGGTCATCATTCATCTATGTATACATTTTGGGAGTGAAATTCACAGAATTTGGGGAAAAAATTGCTTTTTTTTTCTGGTTTTCTTCAGTTTTCAGATTGGTAACTGTAAACTTTTTTGACAAATATGAATTCATTTTTGTACTTGATTTATTTACAACAGTAAGAAGGATGAAAATAGCACATGAGCACAGTCCTGGCTATACAATGATGAATAAGTTTAGTTATTCCACCAAAAACGTATATCATATGTACTTGTTTATAAGATGAGTCCGAATGCAAACTGCACAGACCCAGATCTGCTTTCTCATAATGTGCCGGTAGATCTGGTTCTGTACAGTTTGTTAGTAGTACCGGTAATCAGTAGAACAGACAACATAGACCCTGATTTGCAGGCACATTATGTTTCAGCAGATCAGGATTTGTATTGTTTACAGTTTAACTTGACTTACAGGTGGGGATATAATATACGAAAGAAAGCTGAAAGCATACATTGATAAAATCATAAAAATGCAAACTCATAACACCCTCTTAAAATGTCTTTGACCTCCTACTCTGCAGGAACATAGTCATAATACACATCCTAAGGCCTTAATAGGTTGCTTGGTAGCACAAGCACATACTTGCAGAAACTTGTAAACTTAATGCCATGCAAATCTGTGTCACCTGACAGAAGTTAAGAAATAATAATGCATGTTAGTGAAAAATCATGCTGCCACTTGACAAAATATTTGGAAAGATATACAGACACCAAATTTTATTTTATTTTAACAATGTGTATGACCAGTGTTTTATTTTCTAAATAGATATTAACATGCATGTGTCACACAGTAAGGTGTATTGTGCACCCTCGGGCACACTGTACAGAACTCCCTCATTAAAATGCAGTTGAGGGCAGTTATTGAGTATATCACCTTACAGTGAAACCACATTACAATGAAGCACATAGATTTATTTAATTATGTTACTGTATAATGAAATGGGATCTAGTACTTTATCAGTCTTATCAAAGAAACGATGCTATATTAAGGGCTTTACAATGAGGGAGTGCTGTATTGAGGTCCTTACAGCAAGGGAGTGTTATATTAAGGGCTTTACAGTGAGGTAGTGATGTATTGATGGCCTTACAGTGAGGGAGTGTTATTTTAAGGGCATAATAGCAAGGGTGTGCTATATTAAGGGCCTTCCAGTGAGGAAGTGCTATATTTGGAAACTAATAAAATAGTATGTGAAGTAGTCCAGTCTCATAAAATACCTCAGTATTACACAGTCCATACTATCATTATTCCATTATACCAAATTGAATTATCAGTAATAGGTGACATATTGAGTAATCAAGAACCGTATTTATAGTTATGGGATTGGCCTTGCAAATGTGTTGTGTAAACGGCAGCTAAAGACATAAGACACCTGTGTTGAGTGCATCAATTATTACATTTTTTTTAAGCAACAGTGAATACTAGTTGTGCTGACAAAAATATTGATTAAAACTTCCTCTTCAAAAATAAGTATTGTAACATAATTTCTGATCTTTGTTTATCACTGCTGTTTATTAGCAGTGTACATGCCCAGCATTAGAGTGGAAATTAATATAGGTAATCTATAAACATGATTACTGTTATATCATGATATACTGGATTATTGATCTTTTTAATATCATATAATAACCACTGTACTTCACAATCATTATTTATTGATCATTACTATTCATGAAGAAACAGGAATTTGTAATGATCCAATTTCATCCAGTCAGGTATTCAGTGATTGCTTTTAGTTTTCTAGCTCACCTAATTGTAAAGGCAGCTAAGCTTACGGTATATGGCCCTTAGTCGGTTGTGTATCATAGATGAAAAATTGTTATTTTTGACATTTCCAAACAAAATCACTGAACCAGTTTCAACCAAACAGTGTATAATGCATTCTGGGATAAAGGTTTTGCAAGTTTGCATACACAATGTCAATCCACTATCAAACATGGCCAGTGTTACTAAAACTAATATGTACAAAAAAAAGGTGTTCAAATGAGTTTATAGGTTTGAGATGCTGAACAGAATTTGACCAAATTTGATAACTCTATCCTGGCATGAAGCCTTTTTTAAATTTCTACAAAATTGTTTTGATCTTTCATCGAATATTGATCACCTTTACTAAAAACAGAAAAACAGTTTAATGGTTTATTACCATTGTTGCTAAAAATAAGAAAATTCTTTAAATGCTTTTTTTTAATAAACCCACCAATAATCCTGTTAAAGATCCCAGTTTGGCATAATGTTTTTTTTTTTTGTATAATTATGCTAAACACACCATCTGTCATTACAAAAATAGAAAAGCCTGTAAAAGACTTCTTAAAAATTGCTAAAAAATATTTGACCAAATTTAACAATGTCTAAATAGAACTTGATAAAGAACATTTTGTACAATAGCCTTTGAGTTGTTTCTATTGGTTTTTTTTTTATACAAATGATGCTCATCTTCCATTAAATATGACCACAGTTACTATAAATATATGAAAAACTTTGAAGTACGGTAATTTTTTCTTAAAATTGGAACTGAATATGATCAAATTTTATGGACAGCACAAAGACACATAAGATTTTTTGATAGATTCTGCCAGTCTATCACCAGAAATGGTTATCATTGCTAAAATTAGACAAGGTAAAACATTAAATGACTTCTTTCAGATATGTAGCAAAAATGCCAGAAAATGCCACATCTTAAAAGGCTTTTAAATCTGCAAATAATGCAGAACATTCATCAAACATGACCACTATTACTGAGAAAAGAAAAACATTTATATGATTTCTTTTAATAAATTACCAAACATATTTGGCCAAATTGTATAGAAAACAATCAGAATTGAAAATGAATCAGATTATTACAAATAATGCAGAACCACTACAAAATATGACTCCTACTAAAAATAGAAAGATGTATCTGTAGATCTATGTTTGACATGTATTAAGCTCTATTGTAATTTAAGAGTTTTGGAGTAAGAAGGAATAAGAACATTTTCTATCAGTATTTTGGTGGAATTCACCAATCAGTGTAGGTGGAACCATGGTGGCTCAGTGGTTAGCAGCCAGACTTGAATCCTGCAATTGGACAGGGCTGGCACGAGGCAATATGGCCTGTTCAAAACAGATATTTGGCACTCTGCAGGAAAGTGAATTAAGTTATGACCAAATAAAATGATTTTCATATGGAGAAAAAAAACTAAGGTTTTGTTTTATTGTAGCTCCCATGTCTGATTTTTACACCCCTTCTCTGATTTGATGCCCCTCTGAAAATGACTCTCCAAGTGCACTACTTTTACATAGTTTGTGTCAGCCATGCTATTGTATCAACCAGAGTCAGCTACAGTGGTACAGTCCATAGCATGGCACTTTACTCCTATTGCCATGGCAGTCAATAACCTACTTGTGTTGCTGTGCTACAAAGCACCAAAACCAATCAAACAAAAAAAAAACTCTTCATAAAGGAGAAGACATGTGTATCAATGTAATCATTTAAATCTATTCTGAAACAAAAAAATTATCTAAGCACAATTAAAAAACATTGAAAGCAGTACAGAAAGTAATTTTTATTCTTCTACTGCATGCAATAAGGTCTTCATGATTTGGTCCAGTTCATCTCTCTCTCTCTCTCTCTCTCTCTCTCTCTCTCTCTCTCTCTCTCTCTCTCTCTCTCTCTGTACATCTATGCACCTTCTTGTTCTCAGAAAGTTGTTAGCAAGATTGTGCATAAAACCATTCATTATAAGACATAACATTAGACTTACAAATGTGTAAATGACCTAACTTTTCAGGCCATCATAGCTGTTTTTTTTAGTGATTTTTTTGTTGTTGTCTTAATAGCACAATTATGAAGTAAGATGTACTTAAGTTAGATGAAATGAAGACATGTAATTTGCATTCATACGTACATGGATTAGATTTTCAGGCCATTACAGTAAGTTTTCTACTTTTTACACAATTTTAAACTCTTCGAGAGTTGAAATTGAGTTTCACGAATTGCCCATTTTTAACCATGATTAAGCAAAACCAAATCATGATAGATGATCACAATTTTGTAGACATATTAACATAATATAGTTGACTTGATTAGGATCTTGGGCAATTTTCATTTTTTTAAAATGTATTTTCAAAACTTCTTGAACTGTTTAGAAAAATCAACATAAAGCATGTAAACAAATGAAGTAATGTGCATATACACTTCTGACCCGATCAGATGTTCCTATAAATTTCTGTCATTTTAGCTATAAGTTTTCTGAAGTTGTTAACTTAAACGCTTTGATTTGCATTAGGGGCATACAGGTTTTACAAATACAAATCTAGTTTGATCATCATATATAAAACATTTTATCATGTTTGTGTGTGATTCTGTGTGATTTAGATGTTTAATGTTGCTTTAAAAAAAATTTCAGTCATATCGCTACAATGTCTGCAGTGTGACAGTTTATAGTGATGTCTAGCAATAAATTTAAACTTTATAAAAATTTTATACAATTTTCTGGCAAGAAAATGAAAACTTTAAACCTTTTGATGAGCAAATTTATATTTTCCATTGAGAATTCAGTGAAAGATCAAGGTCATGGGTATGTAAAAAGACAATTAGCAGAATAACTTTTGTTTAAGAGCAACTTCCTTTACCAAACTTTGTGAATGGCCAGGGGCATCATACCACAGACATGTAGCATGATGCCCCACCCAGTCACATTATGCTGACACCAGGTTGACCACTCCTAACACTAACCTCTTAATTATTGAATGCCTAGTGAGGCAGCTGTTAGCATAATTTTTATAAGTCTTTGGTATGACTCAGCTGGGGATCGAACCCACGACTTCCAGCGTCCAGGGCAGATGCTGTACCCACTAGGCCACTGGTGTGGTATTATCATGCTTGCAGAACTATATTTAAAGAGCATCGTGATATCTGAAACGGTGCAAGTTTAGCAAGGAACAAATGAACAATGCATATGCTTTCTATCAGAGTATGATCAAAATTGCCATTTTTGATTACATGCAGTTTGTCATTAAAATTTTCAATCAAAGAGTGAAAATGTTTTATATATCCACATGAAATAGCCATCATTATTTGTGTTTCAGACTGACTTGGTGGATATGAATCAACCACTTGTGGAACAGATTCCTATCCTGGGGGACAAATATTTTGAATGGGTCCACAAACCTACAGATAAACATATCCGATTATTCAAATCAGACCTTGCTGAATTTTTTACGGAGTCCTACTGGTGGTTAGTGCCTGTGTATTGGGTACCGATAATGTTTATTTTGTTGCATTGGTGTGTTAGTAATCTTCAAAGTAAACCAGTAGTCTGGATGGAATTCATTAATGGAGGTAAGTTACGGCTATATCTTTCAAAAATCAACTGCTTAAAAGAACTGCTGCAATTGCATATTATGGGGGTCTCGTGATACAAAGTCCTCAATATACCATGATACAAAGTCCTCGATATACAATGATACTAAGTCCTCAATATACCATGATACCAAGTCCTCGATATACAATGATACTAAGTCCTCGATATATCATAATACAAAGTCCCCGGTATACAATGATACAAAGTCCTTGATATACCATGATACAAAGTCCTCTATATACCATGATACAAAGTCCTTGATATACCATGATGCAAAGTCCTTGATATACCACAATATTAAGTCCTTGATATACCACAATATGAAGTCCTCAATATACCATGATACAAAGTCCTCAGTATGCTGTGTTCACTTTTGTCATATAGGTGATGTTATGGATAGGTAATGTTATGTATCCTATTAAACAATGTAGACTTGGATGTACAGAGATTCAGTGGGCTAGCAGATCAAAGTACATACTATTCATTCTGTTGTTTCAAAACAATTAAAATATTAAAGTAATTAAGTATCATATGAATGTAACAATAGATAAAGATATGTTAATATATTTCAGTTAACTGCAAGATTATTTTCTACAACAGGCATAACAGTTACTCCCTCAGCATTACCGGTATTGTTTATTATGGGCATACTGCTGTGGACTCTAGCAGAGTACATTATTCATCGCTGGATATTTCATCTACATCCACCCACTAGCTGGCCATCATTGATGAAACTTCACTTTATGCTACATGGCCAACATCATAAGGTTAGATATTCAAGTTTAACTTTGTAATTATTGATTTAATATAAACTGAACAACATTCCATTTATTGGGAAAATTTCTTCAATTTTAATGTTTTGTTTTTTCTTCAGTTACTAATACTTGATCATATTACCTTAGAATAGCTGTTTTTACCAGGCAAATTCAGCCCTTTCAAGTTAAAACCTTTTAGCAGAAAGTTATCTCCCTTGATAGAGTGATTTGATGCCAAATTGGATAAATACTTCAATTACTACTTTCACTCATGCTGAAATGTAAGCTCTTGTCAAAAAAAAGAAAGGCCTTACAATCCTTTATCATTTTTCTGTAAGTTCTAACATTAAGTACTAATATAGCCCTAGTTTTCTATATGCCATGATTCAGTGAATTTACCAGTATAAGCTGTCAGTGGGCCTTTCCTACAGGCAGCATTGTCTTTAATTGATATTATAATGTCCACTTTGTAAGTATTAGTTGTGACTCTTTAGTGGATACACTGTATCAGTTGTCACATGTGCCATTTTACATGCAAAAAAGTTTTTGTATAGGGTTTATATATGGCCACTGAGTTCATAAATCAAGACATATGCAGGGCTACACCTGTTCCTAATTTCTATTTGTCTTACTGATTAGACTAAATGCCAGATCTGTAAATGTTTAAAAAAATAAACTGACAACCATCCTACATATACAGTTTCATCTGGTTGCTAATCTATCAACACGTGTCAATTCTGCTCAGTATGAACTGGAGGTCAATGTGTTACTGTTCTAAGCATCTAAGGAGAAGGCGAAGAAGCACACAAAGACAAAGACACCAGAAGTATCCATACCGATATGACAGAAAGCAAGAGAATTGGAGTGTTACTTCACCTAGCTGACTCCACTCAGATGTGAAAAATTGTGGATTAATGACTTCATTAATCTTGCAATAGAAATCCCCAGGGTAATTGAAATATTGGCCCCTCATCTGCTCTAGCAGCCATGATGGCAGGTGTTTCATCCCAACCCATAGTTACTAAATTTGCATATCTTGATCATAGGAAACAAACTCAAACAGTACTCAAACAGTACTCACAACCAGTGATGGAGAGATGGCTCTCCACTTTGAAAGTGATAATGTTTCTTCATTAATATCATTATACACGTACACCCTCCCCACAGTTACATCCATTTAGATAAATGTTTTAGTCTGGGAGCCCTGGCTGGATTTGTGAAATAGTAGCAGTTATCCTAAGGCACATGATCAGGTAAGCAGTATTAAAGAAATATATTTTACTAAAAACTTTGTTTTTCTTGACTTAGGTGACCACAGTGAGAATTCTTAGAAATTAACCCCATGGTGGTAACTGAAATTAAATAAAATTGGTAGCATTCCTCAGAACCCATATGCAATTTTTTAAAAGCACATTCCATGGATAGCACAGTATATTTTTAATTCATTTATTTTGTATTGTTAAATTTGTGTGGTTGATGAAAAAAACATTGTTAGCAGGGCCACTTAAATTTGTTGATGGTAAAGGGATCTCTTTTGTTTTAGGTAGATCTGTTTTTGATGGTTTTTGGTTTTTAACAAGTTGTCTTGAATACCGTAGTATTTATGAAATGAGGATTCATGTAAGATTCTACATGCATATAGATGCATTGTATCCTTTTTATATGCAGGCACCAATGGATAAATATAGGCTTGTGTTTCCGCCATTACCAGCAAGCATATTAGCACTTATGATTTATGGCTCATTCGCAATATTCTGGCCAAAGGCTGTTTGTCAGGGATTGTTTGCTGGCACGATTTTGGGATACATATTTTATGACCTGACACACTATTACCTACATCATGGAACGCCAGGTTTTGGATACTTCAGAAGTCTTAAGAAATACCATGTAAAGCATCACTTCCATGATCAACAAAAGGGTAAGTAACTTATTAACATGCCATAACTTTAACTTCATCTTACATGACGAGTTTGATCAGTTACCGTACATACCATACACGATGCACCAGATGATCTGGGTCTGTGCAGATTTCAGGATTAGTCAATAGAACAAGCAACACATTATGTGATGGCAGATCAGAGTCACTATCTCAGTTTCATTAGTTAAGATGTTTTCTGTAACACTTGGAATATTTTGAATCTGACAGTGAAGCTTAAGTATTCATCAGCACATAAATGACTACCTAGTGATGAGGCAGTGGGAGTAAGGTGCCTTTCCCAGAGATGCAAACCATAGCAGTTAACTTGTGCAGATGATAAATGGTTTATGCTCACCAATTTTCAGTTCTCAACCACATACCCTTCACCAAAGTTTGAGGAAAGCTTCCACTAAAGTAAAGAAGATGGCTGTTGAATTTGGTTTTGAACAATACCATCAGTTTCTAGCGGAGAACTTCCAGAATCTATCTATTCTGTAGTGGGATCAGATTTTTAAAAAAACTATAATCTTTGTGGTAAACAAAAAAGATGTCAAAATTATATAAAGGCTAATCAAATAATAATGAGTTTTGTTTTCTGTCCTGATCAGAACCACACAAACATGTTCACCTTGACCAAAACAATGAAGATCATTGAGACCTGTTGGTCAGAAATCATCAGGGTCAACTATGATTTCATACCGTAGGACTTTCAAACATAGTGCTGTATAGAGAGGATGTATACACTTTGTTTTAGTATAAATATTTCATGAGTGAGATGGAAACATTGCATTGTAAGCAGTACATTATTTTTGCATGGAAGTAATTTCACAAAAAGCATCCTTTTTAGCAAGAATTTTTACCAGTTGCTCCTTCATTTTGGATATTAGTCACAGGTCAGTTGTGTGAGTGCTTTCAGGTTCACATGGGCCTCTTGTTTATGTTTAAGTTAAGCTGGATGCATTGCATGACTTGTGAACTTACCTGCACTTAGCAAAGGTGGACAAGGACAATAGCTTCTAAAGCAGATTTTAGAAAGAAATGATGTATAAAAATTATTCTGTGTTCTTACATACTAATTTCTGCTTTGGTGCAAAAAGGATTTTTTCAAAATACAAAAATGTAATCTTTCATACCCTTTCACAATATATATGCATGTTTATAGTTTAATGGCATGTCAGCACAATACTGGAAATATTGTGCCAATTTAAGTTAAGTTCTAAACATTTTAATTAAAAATTTTGCAAAAAAAAAACCCACTTAGTCTGAGAAAATGGGGTAGTATTTTATTGTGATGATTACTTTAGTCTAAATTTATTTTCTGTATGTTTTCTGGAAAATAAACTGCTCCGGTGGCCTAGTGGTTAGAGCGTCCGCCCCGGAAGCGGGAGGTCATCGGTTCGATCCCGGCCAAGTCATACCAAAGACTTACAAAAATGGTACTAACAGCTGCCTCGCTTGATGCTCAGCATAAAGAGGTTAGTGTTAGGACTGGTTGGGATAATGTGACTGGGTGAGACATCATGCTACATGTCTGCGGCATGATGTCTTAGTGCTAGACATCACTATAAACTGCCTCACTGCAGACATCGTAGCGATATGACTGAAAAATTGTTAAAGCTACGTTAAAAATCCTAATCAAACAAACAAAAAATTCTGGAAAATACTAGAAGCTTCATTGAGGCCAGCCATATAATTGTTGATTAAATCCTTGTTTTTATCATCTTCTTATCATACTCATACAAAAAGAATGTTCATTTTTATTGTCTTATGCCTTTTATCTGCAACACAGGGACAAACATCAAGAGCACATTAGATAGATTTTATGGTATCATTATAATGTATAATGACTGTTGGTGACCACTCAAAGCTTCATAGAAGGAGACTACAGTACGGTTTTTGAAAGAGTTACTGTCCTGTTTTTACTTTCAGCTAATGCAACTGGTCTAACAGTTTATTTTAGTTCAGACTTGACTGTAAACTCATCTTCATCGTGGGGATGAAGTGGGATATGGGAAAAGTTGATATATACATTTATTTATTATTGGTTATTATTATTATTATTATTATTATTATTATTATTATTATTATTTCCAGGTTTTGGCATTTCATCAAAGTTGTGGGATTACCCTTTCAGAACCCTGATACCAGATGATTAGCAGAAAATGTTGCAGAATTTGTCACAATACCAGAGTAGCTGTGAATCACAAGTTTTACTTCCATCACTATGTCATCTTGTGTCTGTTCAAAATTGAATTTGAATCTCAAATTTCAGATTTCTACATATTGTGCAGCAATTCCCAATATGTTATTGGTAATTTCAGTACTGTTCACAGTATGAACTCTTAGCAATATTTTAATGACATAATATAAATTTACATATTGTACAGTTTTGTTATGTAGTAAAGTGTACAAAGCAAACTAAATGCAAAGTTCTTTTCATAAGACATTCCAGAATTAGAAACTCTTTCAGAATTGTAAGTTATTAAGCACTTACCTATATTGTTGATATTTTTATTCTCTACCTCCTACTCATGTGTAAGTGGAGTCCAACTGAAAACAAGATAGACCCTGACCTTATGTTGCATATACCAGCATTAGATCAGACTCTATGTTAGTTGTTGTAATGATAATACTAACAACCTGCATTGAACCAGATCTGCTAGCAAATTATGAAGCATTATATCTGGGTCTGAACAGTTTTGCAGTGGGACTAAATTTATAAGAGAGTAAAATATGGTACTTCCATCTTCTTGCATTTGTTGAAGAGTATATTGTGGTACCTAAATATGCATTCCAGCTTCATTAGCTGCTTGTGGATATATTTGGGATTTATTAGTGATATTTTAGGGTTCAGGTGATAGGTATATATTTTATTATTTTTAAATTGCAGTAAAAAAAAAACAAATACTGTCATGTTGTGACATGCAGATTTTCTAAGGCCAACGATTGTATATATGTTGTAATTAAAGGTAAACCAGCTTGTTTCTGGTACCACATGTTATAATCTAAAAATTCATATCCATATTAATAATTATTCTCTTTCTCTCAACTGCAACAACTTTTAGGCATGTACACTGTCAGATTTGTATGTTGTATAGTAACTGTATACTGTACTGTTTGTACTTGTATAATAATAACTGTATGGTTTGTACACTGTACTATCTGTACATGTATAGTAGATGTATACTGTATGGTTTGTACACTGTACTATCTGTACATGTATAGTAGATGTATACTGTATGGTTTGTACACTGTACTATCTGTACTTGTATAGTACTGTATACTGTATGGTTTGTACACTGTACTATCTGTACTTGTATAGTACTGTATACTGTATGGTTTGTACACTGTACTATCTGTACTTGTATAGTACTGTATACTGTATGGTTTGTACACTGTACTATCTGTACTTGTATAGTACTGTATACTGTAATGGTTTGTACACTGTACTATCTGTACTTGTATAGTACTGTATACTGTATGGTTTGTACATGCATTTTAGCTGCTGACAATTATACTTACTCATAGGTGATGGGGAAATCCAGATATCCACTGAAAATAGCTGCTACACCTTTGTATTTCATTGTTGTACTTTACTAATGTTTATCCAAATGTAAATTGCACTGAAAACTTGATTGGTACCTCACGGATGGTTCAGAAAAGGGTTTTATTTATTGTTAATGTTCTATTGTTGTCTAAAGTATACCATTTATGTGTGTGTGTTTTTAATAAGCATTTCTGTTTGATGGAATTTGTATCTGAATTGTTTTTTCTACATAAAAGAGGTTTTGATATAAGAATTTCATGGAGGGGTTTTGTCCATAGTTTGTAACAAGAAGGATTTTACTGTATTTCATGTATTTTTTCGTACCCTTTAACTTTTCATACACAATCCAGCTATAAAATAATTAGTTAAATGTATAATATTTTTTGTACATAGCACTTTGTATTTGTCAGAAAATCCTTCAAATTGTAATACATAAAATTTCTACTCATGAAGATATGTGTTTGAAAAAAGAACGACAATACCGTTTTGTCATTTTATTTTTATCATTTCAGCCATTTCTCTCTACATCTCTCTCAATAATAACAATAATTAATAAATAAGCCTTTTTGAGTATTTTTATTTTTATTGCAATCTGATTCTTGAGTTGAGAGCAGAATGAGAGACAAAATTTGTGCATTTATAATGTACATTGGTACTGTTAGGCTGTTGAATATCTTGTATTCAATAGACTTTGTTCAGGTTTGATCCTTTTTTCATACACGGTTACATCCACACAATGATAATTGTTTATTTTACATATAGTTTTTTGTACTCTGAAAATATTGTGTATGAAAAGATACATGAAATATGAAAATATGAAATTTTTGAAAGTATTCAGGTGATTACAAAATATTTTTAAAATGGAGCAAAAAGGGGTAATTTTTAACCGAAATTTACATGCCACCAAGATTTGGGACATTTCGCTTATTTTTGTTTATCAATAATATTTCTTTTTAAAATTTTACTGACTCAAATAATGAACGTAAAAGAAGACGATATGACAGCCTATCATTATTTTTGTGTTTTGATAACTTTGCTTCATGGCTTTGTTAAGTTAAATTTCTTTTTACTGCAATTTTGAAGTTAGAGATTTATTGTATGGAGCATCTTAAAACTGTCATAAACTTTGAAAACTTAAATTCTAACATTGTGTGCTGAAGAGCCAATTTACAGTCACTTCCTTTATCTGTATTTTTCCGCTCGCTTTTTTGTGTTTTTATATAATGTGAAATTTTGGATAGGAGTTTATCCATTGGTCTGCAATTTTTCATACAAATTCTAAATATTCTAATGACATGTTTCAGTGTTACATTGAAACTTGCTGCAAGATCAAAATGAGGCCCAGTGGATATGGAATGGTGCCTTTTATATGTAAAATATTCAAACTGTAAAATTTTGCTTCACATTCTAAATATTACACAAAGTCTTTTTTTCCAAACAAAATGCATCAAATTTTTAAAAAAGTTTGGCATCTTTTCCACTCAGTTTTGGACAAATGGACAGTTTGGGGGAATTGGGATTCGAGCCACCTTTTTGGCCCCAAGCAGACAAATCCCTGAATTTAAGAAACTTACAACAGTTATAATGGCACAAAGACTGTAACTCACATCTTAACCAGGAATAGCCATGTTTTTATTGCTAGTAATTTATACATAGATTCATTTATTTATATTATTAGTTATATACATTTTAATGTTTTGATATACTGATGTTTTTATTGATGATATTGTTTGGCAATACTTTGTAATTATTTTCATGTAATTTACACATGAGTGATTGTTTTCCTTTGGGTTGAAATCTCTAAAAGTATTTGCATTTTGTTTTATCATGGTGATGGATTTTCTTGTTTTTGTAACATATTTCATTTTACAACATATTTTGATTTTTTTTTAATCATATTGAATATTTCATGACACATTGCCTTAATGAGTATACATCACTCATTTGGTCAGAATTCATATCAGATATTCATCACACATCTTGCTCCCATCAGGCCATGAAGATACAACAAAAAATGCAAACATCCACCTGAAACATGGGCATGACCTTCAGAAAGACAATTGGCACTTTTTCACTATGATATAACCAATAATATGTTAACAGTGCCATTATAAACCAACCAACCAACCAACCAAGCAAAATCAAGGTTGTCTTGACCACCATGTATGACTGATATCTCTGACCACCATGTATGCCTAATATCTCTTACTACTGTGTATGCCAGATATTTCTTACCATCATGTGTGCTGCATATCACTTACCACCATATTTGCCTGATATTATCTTACCACCATTTATACCTTTGGTCATGACTGCTTAACTTTCTGTGTTAAAATGGTGTCAAGCACAAACTATGCATGTTTTTATAGTCAGATAATCATAATGTGAAAAAGAATGTCTCCAAATTGAAGAGCAAAGTAACATAGATAATGAAAGCTGACTGAGCACAAACCCATGATACATGACATAGTCTATGTACACGTACATGTTATATGAGGTTTAACCTCATAAGTTGACCAATATAATAATATTTATGTCTCATGTTAAATGCATTGAATTAGATTTAGAATCTCATTTAGCATTCTTAGATTTAATCTACCATTTACATTATTATGTTTTCTCTAGTTTTTAAATGCTATTCTTAAAGACTTTAACATCACACTGTGACTGAAAAGAAAATGGTTTTATCATTAGTTCTACATCACAGACTGAACCTAACTTTGTGAATGACATGCATTGGGATAACGAAAAAGTCAGTTGATTTTGGGTCCTGTGAATGGCTTGCATTAGAATAAGGAAAAAGTCAATTGATTTTGGGTCCCTGTGAATGGTTTGCATTGGGATAAGGGAAAAATGTCAGATAAAAGTTTATGCACATTAACATTCGTTCTACATCACAGACATGGGATGGCTTGCATATGAGGTGAGGAAAAGGAAAAATGCCCATTATTGTTTTGCATCATTTACCTTGACTAAATATAATGGATGGCTTGCACATGGAGTAGGGAAGAAGCCTGTCCATTTTAGGTCAAAGGTAATGGTAATAAAATAAACTGGTTTTAGAATTCAGACTTAATTCCTCTTCATGACCATACACCAAAGTTTTATGAATGGCTTACATTTTAGGTGATAAATTTAGCATATTGATTTTGGATTCAAACAGTGAGAACCTTGGCCAGAGTTTGTTGACTGCCAGAACTTAAGACATGGAAGAGGCCTGTTGATTTTTGAGTGAAAAGTCTGAGTCCATTCTGACTGAGAAAACGGGGTTTTGCACAATAGATTTTTCTCTAGAGCAACATTCTTGACCAAACTTTGGAGATGACTTGCAGTTTGGGTATGAAATAACTCAAATTATTTTGGGTACCAATTGACAGGTCAGGGTCTTTGCAAAGCAAAAAGAAAAATGTTTCTGTACAGTAGCACATTTAGTTGAAGACTGCATACTTTGATGAAAGCTTTAGTAATCTCCAGTACAAACCTTGCCTTATTAGTGCCTCAAAAGAAGACCATCAAACATGGGGGGGGTATAATGTACCATTAAATCTACATTTGTTGATACATTAGCATGAATCTCAAAATAGCATCTCCTAAAATAGATTTCATTCACAAGGCAACAAGCTTACAGTACAAGTCCCATGGGTCATGTATATGCACATTTAGTCATTTTAAATTATATATAAATTGTTCTTTTAAAATTTAACAGTAATTTTCTTTAACTTAATCAAAGTCTATTCAGTCCTGATTATTGAATGATCGGCACCTTAACTGTCATCAAACTATCTGATGAAAATTATCAGTTATTATGGACTTTTACAATGGTGGCCATGTGCTTAAAACTTGGGTCACAATCTAGGGTAGTATGAATATATTTATCATTGTCACATCACAGTGTGAAACATTCAGTTAGTATTGTACTAGATCACACCTTTAGGTTCATTTAATCCAAAAAATGTCTATGTACTTTATCATTCATTTTGCCGTATACACTTCTTGGGGCGTCTAAATAATGACCTTCCAAAGGATTTATATGAATCCAAAATGAAGTCACTACTGGCCACTTAAAAGTATGTAAAATCAAATCCTAAAAAATGAGACCCATTACTGGAATAGATGTTGTTGAATGCCTACATGACCTGTGTAACTTGTGCTATAATTAGTTTCCTCACTACATAATGCACCAGCTGACAGTGAGCTGTGCTGTTTTTATTGAGATGATAGGGAAAACTGTATAGAGACAAATCTGTTAGCATTGTCTGAAATGACAGACTGAAGTGTACACTGTTGTCAAAGGGTTTTATGTTATATATAAAGAGATGTCATGGTGTTATGTAAATGAATTTAAATAGTTCAAAATGAAAAGTTCTGTAGAAATTGTGTCTGAAGAAGTTGTAATGGGTTCAAGTCTGTTTTGTGATATAGTTAATAGCCATTTTTCAGTCATGTCAGTATTTATTTTAAAATATTTATTATACACTCCTTATACTTTAATTTTTGTGTTTATGATTTGCTGTGATGCTTTTATATACATTTGAGCTCAATATCGATCATCAGTTGTGTGTGCTGATTTTTGGTTTTTATCCAATGAGTGTGATGATAGTTATACAACTAGCATCAGCAAATCATGTTTTGTCCATAAAAATTTTAAGATTAAATATTTAATCATCTCAGACTGTATTTTCACATTTTATGTAAATTACACAATTTTATTGAGCATATAATTTTAGCTGATTTTGCTAAAATGTTATGCTTGCCAATACTATGTGATTTCAATATAGATAGGGTATAGTAGTCCCTGTCAAACCAGTTAATTGGGGTTAGATATGATTAGCTATACTGTATATACTTGCTTGTAAGAAACACCCATCTGAAAACAGCCTTGACAGTGATCTGCTGTGATATAATGTGCAAACAGATCTTGATCTGTGTCATTGATTCTACTTAGTATTCCACACAAATTGCATGGACCCGGTTATACTGCTGCTTTATTCAATGGTAAATCAGACCCAACTTATTAGTCACATGTATACAGTAATTAATGCAATATAGTGAACAGATTGACCTGATGATATTATTTGAAGAAATGCTCAGATTGTTATTTTGTATAAAATTGTCTTTTAACATCCTTCAATGTAGGCATCATTTATAACTGGTGTTGGTATAAAGTGATCACACTTCATTTCATTCCTGTTGACACAGGATGCATCAGCATAGCACATATCTTGGTAGATTAGTAATGGTAAAATTATGAATAATAATGTTTTTAGTGCATTAGTTATTCACTTTGTATTTTGCTAAAATGCTATTGAAGACTTGTTAAAATCTGACTAAAAATATTGAGTTTTGCAATCAATGTTTGGTCAAAAGATGTTCTTTAATTTTTACCAAAGCCTTTGTTGCCCATTCTCACTACTTTCATAAGTTCCGTCCTTGGATTTAATTATGGCTATATTAGCATATTTATTCTCCATAATCATTTCCATTTTTGATATACCTCCATAATCCTTGCATACTGTCATGCTATCACAAGTGCTTCCTTAATAGGTGATTTGCAGTTTTGACAACTTTAATAAAATATTGATTTGCGATTAACTTTCATTGTTTCATAAACTGGTTTTTGCAAAAGGTTTTTCAGTTGATGTGTGCAGATGAGTTTCCTTCCATTACAAGTGACTGTTTCAAGGCTGGTTATGCTCATGAAGACAACTTCTGGACAGTCATCTGTCTTGTCAAAACCTGCAAGGTTACATTAGAAATAATTTGTCTCTAGTGCCATTAAAATAATCTTGGATTAACCGTCTTGAAAACATGTTATTCATTATGGCTCGTAAGAAATTTGGTTCTCTAGATCAGTATGCCATATTAGTTTTCCATGACACTGTAATTTCTGGTTTACATTAGAAATAATTTGTCTCTAGTGCCGTTAAAATAATCTTGAATTAGCTGTCTTGAAAACATGTTATTCATGATGGCTCATATGAAATTTGACTCTCTATATCTGTATGCCATATTAATTTTCCATGACACTGTAATATCGGGTTTCTGGAACTACCTTTTATTGTTTGATAATGCAAAGATGTAAATTAATACATATATTTTATGTGATTTATTATACAGATTTAATGATGTTGTGTATATGTGATAAGTAACCTTTTGGTCATTTCTCTCATTTTGTATCTTTTTTACTATTAATTGTACTGAATGGTTTGACCTTATTGTTTCAAAGAATTTCTTTAATTTAAACATGCATATAATCTTTATAAGTTATTACTTTTTTCAGGCAATGCCTGTATTTATATGTTAATGTATAATTGTCTATACAGGTAAGAATGTACTATTTAGAGACAAATGTGTGACAACTTAAATGTGTTAATTAAAATAAAGTAATTTTCATTATACTTCATTAATTTATTAATCTAACAAATAAATTATGTCCCTCCAACTATGTAAAAAAATTTCAAGGTTTTGAATATAATCTTCAGTAGTTTGTCTACTAGTTTTTAAGTCATCTTTTTCTTAATTTACTCATTTTGTTTAAGTTTGCGTTGTTAGGCTTTAATATCTTGGTTTTTTTTAATGTTTTTGTAGTTTACTTTTCCTTCTTCAATGAAAATGAAATAATGAACCAAAATAATCTACTCTAATTATGTTTATATGACAATATTTGCAGTATTCTTCATGTAAAAATTAAGTTGAATTTTTGTTCATTGTATATTATGTGCAAAATGCACACTGTTTTCTCATGGAAATTATATTTTAATCATTCTTAGCTACATATGAATAGTTTATTGAATTCAGAGTACTTTATTATGAAAGGAATATATAGATGAAAGAAAGCATGAATTTGTCATGGATAATCCATTATAAATTTACATATCATTAGTTGAACATATTTAGAGACTTTATTTATTATAAAATGTAAGCTATTAATATAACAGTTACATATTTCCCCCTTAAGAGAATATGTTTGCCTAATCCTTGTTTCTTTAACAATTGGCAGCATTAACATATTGCATCTTTTGAAAGTGAACACCTACCAATGCCACAGCTCCCAAGTTATTAGCATTTTCATTTATAAGGGATAAGTTGCTTGTTATCTTACTTATGTAAGTATTTGGTGAAAAGAGAGAAAACAAAGAAAAACGGGTTTTTATACTTTTTATCATAAACATGGAGCCTTTAAATTTCCAAATTGTTGCATTCAGTTTTTAACAGTTAAAAAGATATAACTTACTACATCTGAATACCATTTCTTGCTCTAGATGTGAAATGATAAGTGTCCTCCTGGATCTGATGTTAAATTACTAAGTCTTCCTGGATCTGATGTTTATTTACTTATTCCTCCTGGATCTGATGTTTATTTATTTATTCCTCCTGGATCTGATGTTTAATTACTAAGTTCACCTGGATTTGGTGTTTAACTACTAAGTCCTCCTGTGTCTGATGTTTAATTACTAAGTCCACCTGGATTTGGTGTTTAATTACTAAGTCCTCCTGTATCTGATGTTTAATTACCAAGTCCACCTGGATCTGATGCCTAATTACTAAGTCCACCTGGATCTGATGCCTAATTACTAAGTCCACCTGTTTAATTACTGAGCAATAGATACATATCTATCTTTGCTTCTTTGATACATGAGTATAATCTCAAAAGCAGAGAACTTCAAAAAGTACACAGGCAATGGAAACAGCAGCAAACATAAAACAGATTATATATATTGTAGCTCAGAGAATCCCAGGAACTTCCATGATGAGCTAAACTTTACAAGATATTGGTTGATGAATGGCCACACATTTCTGAGAGTCTGTGAAGTTTTGTAAATAACTTGAGGACAAAAATATAAATAAGCCATTTTTCAGAGCTTGAATTTGAAATGAAAGATGTTGACATATGGTTTTTGCAACTTTGTTTCACAATTTTTGACATGGTAATATTTGTAATAAAGAGCTCGTTTCCAAAATATTGAAAAAGTTTATAGTTCATAAAATTGTGATAAATAAACTGATTTCACCTTATTACTATTCTGATGCAGAAAATTACCAACCAACATGCAAAATGCTTCCCAATGAAATCAATATTTATCACTCATTCATTAATTTTAAGATCTAGAATGTTTTTAAAATATTAAAACTTACAGCACATTATAGATTAACCAAGAATTATGAAAAAGGCTTTGGAATCTGTATTTGGAAGACAATTTAGTTAATGATTTATGGACCTGAAGGATATGCTATTTTTTTTAAAACTATTTTATTTCAAATTTATTAAAATTATAAACAAAGAGCTACTTGTAATTTTATCAATATTTGCTTCTAAATTTAAACTTTAATAGCTAAGCTACTTTGTAACATCTTGAAGTTTTCCTCCATTTACTCCAATGTTTTTGTCAGTAGTTGTATTTTAAAACATTTTAAAATGTATTCATGCCAAAGGTCAGTCAAGGGCAGTGGCATGTTTAACATTTGGCTAATACCCCCAATGATTTAGAAATCAGGATAGATCAGTGGCATGTGCCAGAGCAATTTTTGTAATAATTCATATTTACCTTATTTTAGTTTTATATTTAAAAAAGTTGTTTTAACTAATAGGAATACATATTCCCAAAATTTAAACTTTAAAAAAAAAAGAGATATAAATTTAAATAGAATTTTTTAATAACATTTGGAAATTTCCACACATGGTTGGTTTAACATTTATTTTTAAATAGTTCCTGACCAGGAGAATTTTGAAAAAGGTATTTATATGTTTACTATTTGACTGACCAATGGAAAAAAGATTTTAAAAGAAGGATACATGTGTAATATGTGCTACATTTTGGATCAATTATTTAACAATAATTTTTTTTTAATTGAATATATTTCAATAAAAATCTAATTGCTATTTTAATAAATATTTGAAAATATTCCCTCAAATGTCCAACTTTTCTGTCTTGCATTATCTTGAACAGCTACTTTGTAACATCTAGAGGGTTTCCCCTCATACACTTTCTTTGTTGGTAGTAATTGGATTATTTTATAGGGTATTGTCATTTGTATTGTTCAACCAATAAAAGATTCTTTAGAAAGCTGAAGATCAGATTCGTAACATTTGCTACTTGGCAAATTTGTGATGAATACTTTCCGTTTTAAAATTTAAAATATAAATTGTTTGAATAAAGAACTGTAATTTGCAGATTATTGTAACAAATACCCCCAACTTTAAAATGTTTTATTGTGTAATATCTTATTCGTTTAATTCCTTCTTCCATTCCAATAATTTGACTTTTGTAATACTTTAATTATTTTTTAAATGTATTCATTCCAGATGGTTGCCGAGTTATAGGCAGTTCAAAGTTTAATAAAGACTTTGGTATGTTTAATGTTAACTGGTAAAAAAAATGCAAGATGGATCAGTCATATCTTTAACTTATTTTTGGCAAATATTGAATAATTTATTCAATAAAGTAGTGATTTTAGTTTTCATAATTTTTAAATGTACACCCTCACAGTTCATTTTTTTCATTATACACTAACTTAAATGACTCCCTTTCAACATCTGGATGTTTCCAACATTTACTCCTCTCTTTACTGATTGTAAATGGATTTGTTTTTAAAAATCCAATTAAAATGGATTTTTACCAAACTGCTGCAAGTCTTAGATGGTCATTAATGTTTGAAAAAATCTGGCATGTTTATTGTTTGATGGAAAAAAGTGATCTGAAAAAGAAAAAGATATGTAGTAAGTGCAAATTTATGAACAATGCTGAGTTTACATATTTAATATTAATTATATTTTACGACGAATGATATATATGTTATAACCTTTTATCAGCTACACCAAATTTTTTACTTTTTTCCGATTATGTGTTTACCCAAAATGTTACATTGCATAACCAGTGAGTGCCAATTAAATTTCTTCCTTCTCTGATGCCACTTAATAAAATTTAAAAATAAAAAACGTATCTACATTCAAATATATTCATTCTGGCATTGACATGTAGAAGACAACCCAAATGATTTTGTAAATGGTTCATGTTGCCAATAAATAAAAATGATTTAGAATGCAAAGGAACAAAGGCATGTGCCACTTTGCTTGGCAATTTTATGTTGAATACTATCGATGTTACACATTAGTGTTTTGAAGAAGAAAAAATTTAATTTGCATTTTTATTACATTATAAATATATTAATATGTAAACCTTATAAATTTACATACAGACCTGAAAGGTTACAGTACAAATTGAGGACATTTTTAAATTTACATACAGACCTGAAAGGTTACAGTACAAATTGAGGACATTTTTTCAGCAAATCATGCATTAGCCAAAGCTTTTCAAAAAATGACATTAGGATTGTCCTCAGTAAAGCAGGTTCCCTTTATAAAGAAGTTCAAGACAAAAGAAAACGAGACATGTATTTGTCCTTAATAATAATAATAATAATAATAATAATAATGAGGACTTTGTATAGCACCTTATCTTTAGAAGCTCTAATCAATAATGATATGACTACAAACAAAAACCATGAAATTGGAAAACATTTTTTTTAATTTAAAAAAAAATATGCTGAAAATATTTAAAGTACAAAAAATGAGAAACTATATTATATTTGGAGGTGTCTGTTATGAGGAGCTTCACCATGTTTTGACACTGAATTAAGCTTTCAATAAGTCAATACTGCATTTTTCCATGATAATTTTATTATATGATTATATCGGAGTAATAAAAAAAATGTACATTAAGCACTTAGTTTACATGCTTGAGATATTTGTTGAGGTTTATTTAGAAACCTGGAGGATGTAATCTGGTTTATTCACTTTCATTTTCATTGAAGAAACTTGTTTTGTTTGGCTTACTAATTTTGGAAGTTATAGCAATGTTATAAATTGTATTGGATTGTGAACTGTGACTCTATATGGGCAAGGTAGAAACAAGGAGATTATAATGAGAGTATAATGACGCAGGTAATTTGTGCATCCCAACAGAAAATGGACTGATGGTTACAACCAGGTGTGAAAATATTCATATCTCCCAAGAGATGTTTCATTTCTTATTTATTTATATTCCCAGTGTTAGTTCCCTGTTGAAAATTATTGCATAATAACAATCTCTACCAACTGACAGTTCTGTTTTACATTTTGTTTGTAAGCATTACTTATATATTTCTTTTTTTAATAGTTTTGATAAATTTTTTATTTTAAATGAATGGCTTGGTTAGTGCATGTTTTTTATACAGTAGTTGTTTTACATATGTTACTGAGAGGTGAAATCTGATTATCAATGCAGAAGGCAATGTAAAAATAAATGATCTGGTACATACATGTACAGATGACTTCTGCTTGGTTGATGTCAATTAGTTTTAAATCCTATTTTTATTCCTGATGTGTATCAGATAACTTGTTTAATTTCCTTATCCATTTTATTTATGAATATACACTTTTCACTTCTCATTTATATACATAATAAGCATGTGTACTTATTTTCCTTCATCTTTGCAAGAAAATACATTTTCTCCAAGACTTGATAACTATTTCTCCATCTATACAGTATGAACTGCTTTTTTATTATAAATTAAAGCCTTACATTTTGTTGCCCAAATCGTCTTATGCAACTTATGTACCATGCCTCTAATACTTCTATTATATATTACCTATTGCTTTTACTGTATTTATTAACAAATCTGCATTTTATGTAATAAATGATGAAAAATAATTCTTTTTGAGTTAGATGACTCTTTTCTCAGTAATCATTTAAATAGTGACATTATCAGTCACCTCAACGCATTCCCAATAGTTTACACATACAGGGGAGCATCTGCCTCAGATATGGGAGGTCCCTGGTTCAAATCCCAGCTGAGTCAATATCTTATAAAATTGGTAATAACAGCTTGCCTTGCTAGGCACTCATCATTAAGAGATTAGTGTTAGTATTGGTCGGCCTGGTGTCAGGATAATGTGACTGGGTGGGACATCATGCTACATGTCTGAGGCATGATGCCCCAGTGCTAGACATCGCTATAAACTGCAACACTAAAGACATCATAGAGATATGACTGAATATTTTTTAAAGCTACATTAAAATTCCAAAACATATTCAGGAGAAAGTGTATACATCAAAATATGGGTAGAAATAAAAGTGGGGCAAATAATAGTATCAACCTTTTTAGCATCTCAATCCTAAAAATTGTATTTTAGAATGTATATGACTACACCACCCATCCAAGCTACGAAACACCTGAATTACTGCTTTGTTTTTTGAAAATGTCATTTGTGATTTTGTAGCATAATACAACAGCAAAATGTCTGATTCATAAAAATGTGGTTCTGATGGCATTGGGATAAAATAAAATTTGAGGGCCATCTAATACAAAAACTTTTATAGTTGAAATTTAATGCTTTTGAAACAAAGGTATTTTAAAAATTATGCATTCTATTATTACATTTGACCACTTTACTAAGAAGGTTCCAACTGTGAAGTGACATGTGCATACTGAGTAATCTGAGTAAGACTGACATGTGGCAACAAAAAGCTGTCAGTTGATTGCCTAGTTATTGCAATTTAGAGTTTTAGGCAAAAGGTGGAATATTTATATAGGTTATATGTAATAGAGGGATCAAAGGTGACTCATAATGGGTTGTGAGCCTCTGATTAAAAGTTAGCCACTCTTTGCAGAAGGCAAGATACAAAAACACTTTTTGTCTAAGGATTTTTATCTTTAGCCTTCTTTAATTGCTATTATACTATTCAAGATTTTCTATGAAAATGTTTTAAGGGTAGGTAATGTTTTTATTGTTTGGTCAATTTATGTCAAGTTGAAGAAATGTATGGTTTCTCCAAAAACGGGTTAAGATATAATACAAGCTCAACAATGTTAGGATATCGAAGTTTTAATGGGTGCAGGTCCTGAGTCTGTATTGATTATTTAATTAAAAAAATACATTTTAAGATAGTGTATTAGGTAATAAATGGTATAATCAGGCATATACAGACACCATAGCTTAGTAGCATTGTTAAGGACCACAAAATCTTTTAAGGCCTTATTTGAGAATCAGTTGAAAGTTCTGTAACTGACACAATTAAATGCTGATATAGAGATGACATTATACATTCTTTAAAAAAATACTGAGTGATTCAAGGGGAAAAGGGACCAGAAAACTATTAAGACCCTATTATGATGATTTTTTTGGGGTTTAACACGTTTTCAGCACGATATAGGCTATACATGGCAGCCAGTATTAATGGTGGAGGAAGAACCCAGAAAACCCCAGTAAGAACCACTGACCCACGATAAGCTACTGGCAAGCTTTCTCACATACCCACATTGGTCAAATCAGAGACTCTAACTCACACAAAGGTAGGATGGCAGTGATCCATAACGGACAGCGCTTTAGACCACTATGCCACTCAGGGCCCCTAAGACCCTATTAAGTGTCAAAGTTGATTATCGAAATAAATGTTTTTACCTGGCAGTGCATATGTAAAGGTCACTAATAATGCTTGTGGATTTTATATTTAAAAAATCTTTACAGTGAACTGAGATGCAGTGCTTTTCCTCTCTGATTTAACTGAGTATTCCCAAACTCATATTTATCAATTATTGTAATATTTCCCATCAGAATCGGAATCATCTTCAAAACTTGCGGTGCTATTTTAATATGAAGAGAACGCATTTTATGATGACGGTAAAACAATGCAGTTGTTTTGTTTTTAGTCATCTTAAAACCTAAAATTATGTCAGTAAAAACTCCTACCAATTATATGTCCATCTAACCAGAACGAATACAGACAAAAACTTTCATTGCTCTAAGCACAAAAATGTGTAAGCACAAAATAAATTGTGCCAACATGTATTTTTACCATATTGTCAAAAAGGGCATTATGAATGAAACATTATATACGAGCCCCATATACAATCTATACTCGCTTATAATTCAAGTCCAACTGCAAACAGAACAGACCCAGACCTGCAGTCACATAATGAATTGGCAGATCTGGAGTGATGTTGTTTGTTAAGAGTAATCGACAGAACAAACAAAATAGACTCTGATCTGCATGTGCATTATGCTTTGGCAAATCTGGATCTTTGTTGTTTGCAGTTTGATTTGACTTTTATGGGAGTATATGTGGTAGGTACTAGTAGTGCATGGTTTGGAGATTATTCATTAACCAGTTTTGTTGACTGTTGACCTTTGGTCAAGGCATGTGGTCTTGACATAAACTTGACCCATGGACATAAAATTTTTATAAAAGGCATCTTGCCCAGGGTTAATCCAGCTACAAAATTTAAACTACCTTATGAAAATTTGACTTTGCCTCAGACATACTTTATGACTTGGTAAAACAATGAAATAAATTATGGTATATTTTAAGGGGATCATTATTTAAACTTTTGTTTTCCTTTTGTCTTTCTTATCACCTTAAAACCATATGTGAATAATTAAAGTAATACACACACACATCTATATACTGATCTGTTTGATACTCAACTTTAGTGTTTGTGAATATTTTCCATTTTTTTAAACCACCATCTAGTCACCTTGACAGTATGCATCAAAATATCTGACAATCCAACTTAACAAAGCTAAGTTAGAACCTGAATGTTAGACAATCCATAACATGTACAAATATTTGGATTAAAATATAGCCAATATATTAAAACATAATTATTTATTATTTGTCAAAACTTTGTTTAAATAGTAAATATTCAAATTATTGAGTCTGTTTGTAAGAAAATGCATGACTGACCTTGACATTGACTACATGATGGAAACATTGCATAATAGATGAAAGAAACTGCAGCCAGTTATGAGAAATAATGAGCTAAATATAAACAATAAATCAGGGTACTAATTTATGTAGTGTGGTATAAAAGACTTGCTGAACATGAAGCATTAGGAACTGAACATGGCTCAAGTCATTAAAAAAAACTCGCACTAATGTTTTATGTATTCTAGCCTGACCATTGATGTGAAATCAGATTTCTTTTTATCTTGCATATATTTCTCAATTTCTTGCCCATGCACAAGTGCTTTGCAAAACTTGAGCTTGCTGAACTGAATTCATGCTTGTCCCAGGAGTAGACATGTGGATTTATAAATCACTACAAAATGTTTAAGATTCGTTCTTACCCTATGTACAAGCCTACATACATGGCCAAGCCATCTGATGCAATGTTGGTGATGGGAATCTAAACAAATTCAAGCACCTTATTGTTTGTTACTCAATCACTCCAGGTATCCCAAGTATGCATCAGAGACGTCGCATGTGAAAGGCACTCAGTCTTTTCTCTTGTGAGGTGTACAGAGTCCAGGTTTCACTGGCATACAGGAAAGTGCTTAGCATGCAGGCAAGGTACATGGAGATCTTAGTGTTCAGAGTCAGCATGCTGTTGTTCCACACTCTCTGCTACAACCTGGAGTGAGTTGTTGATACCTTTCCAGTCTGCTTGTTGAGCTCAGCATCATGCTATAGGTTGTTGATGATGGTGGAGCCGAGGTAAGTGAACTGAGTGACTACCCTAAGTTTGTAGTTGTTGATGATGATGCTTGGGGGTCTGTATTCTGAGCCATCACGTTTGTTTTCATTAGGCTGATGGTCAGCTCAAACTCATTACATGTTTTAACAAAGCAGTCCATCAGGTAATGTAGCTCAGCTTTGGTGTGAGTGGCTAGGGCAGCATCATCTGAGAAGAGCATGTCCCTGAAAGTTGCTTCACGCTCTTTGCCTTTAGTTGTGCCAGGTTGAACAGTTTGCCATGTGATCGTATGTGCAGGAAGATCCATTTTGTAGATGTCCCAAAGGCATGCTTGAGGAGGAGCGCGAAGAAGATGCCAAAGAGCATGGGTGCTAAGACAAAAACCCTGTTACACTCTTCTACGGATGTTAAAGGGGTCAGACATTGAGCCATCATTCTGCACTGTGCCTTTGAGATGACATTGTGGAAGGACTGGATCATGCTTAGCAGTTTTGGAGGGCCTTTTCCAGACAATTGTTTACAAAACACTTTTAAGGAAATTACCTTTAAATGTCTGAAAAATCATCTTGCTAAATGACTGATTAATCAGACAGTGTTAATTAAAAGTCTTTACTTGTATTGTGTGCAAAATTTCTAATGATAAATAAACCATATAATAACTCTTTTATATGTGTAATAAAAATCATGTTTTATATTTGGATCATAAACTAATTGCCTCTATGTTTGAAACCAAGGTTATCTCCCTTCGCTCCCATTTGCACCCAGTCTGACTTGCACCCAGTCTGAAAGCCACATGGTCTAGTTATTACCTTGTTTGAAAACAAGGTTTTGTATATCTTTATTACTTATCAATATTCCTAGAAATCTGTTTAGGAGCTAATTATGGTTAATGTGTCAAATATTTCTCCTCAACAAGTGTGATACAATGTAATGAAAGAACAAAACTGATCTCAAGTTACAGGCATATTTGTTATAATTAAAACCTAATTCCAGTTCTCGATTCAAAATATGAACTATCCATTCAACAATTCATTATTTGCTTGAAGAAAAGTATCCTAAATAAAAACTGTAAATCAGAAATAACAAACAAAAACTGCATACAATTTTCAAATGTGGTGTGAGATTATACATTTTATTCACACATTTTCAACATATTTGGTTGATACTTACACAGCTGTTTGAATTCAAGTAAATATAAACATATAAAATGTGTTGTTCATTTCCTAACTTAAAATCTACGTTCGAGATTGTTTAATAAATTAACATCATTTTTTATCTCATTCTTGCATTAATTCCAAGGATGTTCCGTGCCTGAAATAGATGAAAATATGATATAAAACTTGAAAATTTGTACTCTGAAATGAGAATATGTTAAATTGTCACAGAACATGTACTTAACTATGAAAAATGGCTAGACACATTACAATCAATACGATCTTCATTAAATCTGCTTCACTATACTGCAAAATTGATAATACAGTACTAACTTATTACAAGAGTTTCTAGAATGAATAATAATCTACGAGAGTAGCATGAATGCCTACTCCATATTGAATACTCCTCTATGTAAGCACTTACTGCGTCAAGATTATTGACTAATGGATCACAATAACCTAAAGTTTAGTCCAGAACAAGAGTTATTTTGAAAAACCCATTCTTTTAGCCACAATGGCCTTGACCTTTGACCTTTTGATAACAAAATCAATAGACTTCTTTCATCTCAAGTCTAAGCTCTCAATAAACTTTGGTCAATGCATGTCGTCTAGAACTTAATTTATTAGAAGCATGCAAAAGGAATTTTTGTTCTTTCTGTTGAAGTGACCTTGACCTATGACCTGTTTACCCAAAATCCAGTTGGCTTCTTCCTTACAGGACTAAACCATCCATAAAGTATTGGTTCTGGCCTGAAACTAATGTTCGTGTGCAGATGAAAGTTTATTTTTTCGATCAGTATTACCTTGATTTTTTACCATGACCTGGAAATCAATAAGTTCCTTCCATGACCCAAATGCAAAACCATTCACAAGTTTTGTTAACTGTAAAGGATGGAGAACTTGAGTTATGGTGTGAAAACTGTGGTTGCCATATTGGCTGTCCAGGCAGCAGCATTTTCATTTTGAATGAAATAGATACCATATTATATCAAAATTATTGTTCTGTTCTGGAGTTAAAATTTTCAAGATGGCTGTCACATCACTCATACTGGATATAAGATCACAATGCTTAATTTGGGACCAAGTGGATAGAGACAAATCTTTTACTGAAAACCCCATGTTTGTATGAGCATCCATTCAGAAGGAGTACTAATAAGATTTTCAAGATGGCCAAAGACAGATGAACATCAAAGGACAGACATCTGACAATGGAAAACAGACAGCAGACCATGTCATTAGCTCTTTTGTTCTATGACCAGAGGAGATTAACAAAAACTTTAAATGATTTCTTCTCAAAAACCTTTCAATAAATTTGAATGGAACGCATTTTGAAAGCCTTTAAAAACTATAGGAATCATGCAGCTCTGTCATAAAATAGTATAAACTTTAAATAATTTCTCCCAAAAACTGCTTAATAGAACTGACCAATTTGACAGACAGTGTTCTGACATGAAGGCCTTTCAAACTGAAATCAAATATTATTATGAGAACTAATAACAGAAATCTTGGAATAATTTCTCAAAGCTGCACAGTAAAATTTAACCACACTGGACAGAAAGCATCCTAACATGAAGGCATTTCATCTTTATTCACAACAAAATTTAACCACACTGGACAGAAAGCATCCTAGCATGAGGGCATTTCATCTTTGTTCAAGTGATGCCGATATGCCATCAAAATGGCCACCATTTCTAAAAGTTGCAACAACAAAAAAATCACATTTTTGTTTTTTTTCCAAAAGCATGTCAGCAGAGTTTAGACAAATTTGACTTTCTTGGCAAAAAAAGACATTCAGATTATATAAGCATGCTATCTGCCATAAAATGTGACCACCAGCATTAAAAATAGAAAATGACTTCTCAAAAACATTTAATCTTAATATGACCAAATAAGATAGAAAGTAAGCTGGTATCAAGATTTTGTACAAATAACACCATTCTGTACAAATAACACCAATCTGTACAAATAACTCTGTACAATTAACACCAATCTTAACACCAATCTATACAAATAACACCAGGCTGTTAGCAAATACGGTCACTGTGACTAAAAACAGGAAAACCTTAACACCAAGAAAACCTTTAAACAACTGTCTACATAACCAACAGAAAGAATTGAAAGAAACTATGAACCATCCTTTAAACCAGATTTCTTGGCCAACTTGCTATTGCATTTGACTATAAGGCAGATGCCATCTCAATGAGTATTCTTAGGCCCAACTATCCCAGTCCTCCTGTTAAGACTGAATATGCAGTAAAACCTGTTATGAGAGACTGCCTTTTCTGCCAACAAAAAATGGTCTCTCAAAACAGGTGGTCTCTCATTGCAGGTTTGTACAAAAGGAACAGTTTCCAAGGTCCAGTTTCAGAACAATTTAAAGAAAAATAACCATAATCCTTGTACATATATTCTAGTCTTTATCAATAGTTCTTTCCTGACAAATAATTGTATGAATTCATCTAAAAACAAAATTAGATAGAAATAAAGATATACTTCTCTCCTTAAACATCAAATCCCATTTAAATTTGAAGCTATATTACATATGAAATTGTTTCTGATTTAATTCTTTACCTTTATAACAACCTAAATCTGTTTTACCAATGTTTAAACTGCTATTTGCTAATGGTCTGCTCTTTTTCCCTTCTCTCCCTAGATATTTTCTCCAGCCTTAAAATTTGTCTCTTTTAGTTGGAGGTTCGTCCATTATTATTAAGGTTCTAGTTGTTAACATTATTAGTGCTCAGTTGTAATATTGAATGTAAAGATTGATTTTACTGGGCTTTGGGAAAATATGAAAAATTTATATGTGCACTGCAAATCTAACAATCAATGAAATAATAAGAAACAACTATCTCATCCAGAAAAATAGAATCATTTACTCTGAGATAAAAGTCAATGGGGAAAATACTACAAACATCACAACTCTAAACTATAAAACCCTATAAGCATCCATACAAAAGTTTAGATATTAGCAGGCAGACTAATTTTTTAATAGAATGGTATGAGTGGATGTTGTTACAGGGATTAAATAAAGTCGGTGGATTATATCTTCATTTTTGCGATGCAGTCATTCAAAGCAGTATCAAATTGAATATTTTGCCAAGACATCACGGTTGATGGTTACATTCAGCAAGTGGATGCTCATGACAGAGCGTTTATATAATGAAATTCATCTGTGCATTATGATTGTAAACAAATGACAGGTGGTCACTCCTAACAGATGTTGTTCATAACAGTGTTTACTGTATTGCTACAAATGGAAACACTGGGAGTCAAATGTGTTCAGACTAATCCAGAGCTAGCATTTATTAGAGCAACACAAAGGATTCCACACAAAGGATTGTTTGACAGGGCCTTTAACGGGGCATCATGTGTTGGAAAAAAACATTTAATACAATAGGCATTCAAGGGTCATAACTCCTCTATATTGAGACACTGAAGGCTAGATATTATACTTAAAAAGGTCTTGTCAATTTAATGCAGCACACAAAATCTGGTTGAAATCCAAAATGCCTTGGTAAAACATTGCTGCAGGACCCTAAGTTATATTTATATATATATATATATATATATATATCTTGCAAATGAGGTCATGGTATGCTGGGAAGTGAACTCTTTCAAAATCTCATTCATGTCCTGTTATATGTGAATCAGGTTTAAATCCAACAAACCTTGGTTTATATAAACTGCAGAAACCAAAGTAAGGAGAATCACCCATATCAGGGCTCACTACTCTTCTAAATGGTGACACAGATGGCTGGAAACCAAATTCTTTTGAGATTGTATCAATAAAAAAAAAACTGCACACCAAATCTGGTAACACTGCAACAAATTATGATTTATACTGTGGAAATCAAACTGCTGATGGGCAGAGAGACACACAATTTGATTACCATATAGATGGGCCAACTTTGTAAATGATGATTCTAATGAGGAATGACAACATTAAAACAATAGGGAATGGATAGAATGACTTTAAAGAGTAAAAAATGTTAAAAGGATAGAAGGAATTTAAAGAGTAAAAAATGTATCTATTGACATACCATGATGCACATTCCATAAAGTCCCTCTGAGATTACAACACTGTTCTCTTGAACCTATAAAGAAAGAAAAATTCATTTGTACTGTTTACAAAAAAAACAATGTCAAACAAACGGAAAAAAAATTGAATCTGATAATGATTTAGATCAAGGTGGTCCAACATCTTCAAAACCACGGACAAAATTTGTAAAGCTTGTGCTCCATACATGATATATATATATATATTACACTGCAATTATAGAATCAACTGACTTATGAGCACAGGCCACAAAAATAATGACCCCCCATGCCCGTACTGGAACTATTCCCGTATTAGATTAAAAAAATATTTCAGAAAAATCAAATTGTTCACAAGCATGTTCTTCATTGGTGTATACTGTACTTTATTAATTTTTTCAAGTTAGTTTGTAATGTAATAAAAAGTATTCCCTTGCTATGAATAACACCCTGCTGCTATTGCAGTTCTGTAAATATTAGAGTGAACATAATAAAAATAAGACTTAAAGGAGACTAGAAATGAAATTTTTTATTTTATAAATGTAATTCTTTACAAATTCTAATTCGAATATAATGTTTAAAAATATAATATCGTGTGCGGATATTGATTATATTGCGAAGAAGCTACAATGATTCCGTAAATTGCCGAGTATTTCCGAGTTTTAATGAGACGACAGATCACGTGGTCTCGTGACGTCATACTAGCAAGTCCTCGTATACAAACAGAAACATGGCAAGCGAGAGAGGCCATTGATAACGGTTTTCATCGGAAGTAATTTTTCACACACACAAAAAATCAACACCCCACAAATAAATCTGCGAGGAGGAAATCATACGTAATTAATTTCAACATTAAGAAGCTTCCTTTCTATGATTCAATTACAGTGTATTTTACATGCATGCTACAGTTAGCGTATTGACAAATCTGTAAGTATATACATGATTCGTTAACAGAGTACGTAATGTACTGGTCAGTGCTGAAAGAAATGTTTTAAGCACAGGCCCCGGGCTGATGACTTAAATAAACTTACTAGCCCTGACTGAAATTCCACAAACCCGAACAGTTCATATATGTTAACTTTCAAGCCGAGAGAAGAAAGAAAGAAAATAAATTCCAATTTTGGAGGTATTTCCTCCCTATCTCGTAATATCTCTCTTGATTTTTCGCAGTTAACTCCCGATTATTTCAATATGTCTCTCAATTTTCATTTCTCAGAAGAAGAAAATCCATATGTAATTTTTTCATCAAGTGTGCAGTCCACAAATGTCATATTCTATTATATCACTTGTGAATATTGTAGTGAAGAAATAATTAATATCACAGGACAGTTTTTGTCTTCAGTAAATAGATTAAGATTAAACATTATTCACGTAAATTTCAGATTATTTAACTACTACAGAAGTACTTCTTGTAACAAAAAATTGTCACCAATTAGTTTAAAACCCATGAATTATCACAATGAAGGATGCGTAATTTTCTCTGCAAACAAAATCTCCATTTCCGCCCTAAAAAAAACTCGGCCAGTTAACACCTGACATTCCACTACCATCTATGTAAAGTTTCATTACCATGATTAAATTAAAAGAAGGAATAAAAAAATATGATGCAGTATATGTGCCCCTAAAAAAACTAATTCAAAATAAATATTTAATTCAGTAAACAGTGTTACATATCTTAACACTTAAACTAATGGAAATAGGATGGGATATAAAATGTGGGAAAACAATGGCCACATACATGTACGGTAATGTTTGACTGCAGATTTGAACTCTTAAAATGAAGTCTTTGACATCGAAGTTACAACAAAATTCGGCATCGCTTATTTGCCAATGACTTTCTGGTGCTTACATACACACTCTGTAGCACATGGTTTCTTTGAATTATGTCAGAGGGCCAGTCCTTTTCACAACATAAGTGCAATGTTAATTTGTTAAACTGCCATTATGTTTGTGTACTTAATTCTAACCTCTAGCTATTATGCAGACCAGAATATGAAAAAAAGGTCTTGTCCTGGGGTATAATAAGGCGTATCACAGGGAGAAATTGCACATCGGGGCAAATAGGTGGGGTCAATAGTCGCCTCCCCCCAATTTCTATTGTCAGCCAGTTAATGTGAAACTTTGATTTTATATCGGATCTCTTTTCTTTTAATCGCTGCTATTTAAACTGCCCAAGGGACAGTTTTATATCAGTTCCAATCATTACAGATTTCCGTTTATACATTTTACGAGTAATAGGCAAAGACTGAAAGGTTGTTTTTTTTTAAAATAATTTTTTTATATTTTTTTTAAAATTACTTAAATTGTTTTTCTCAAAACACGACCGTGTCAAGGGTTGATAATCTTATTATTATTATTTTTTTAAGCAAAAATTCCATTTGATTAAACTCAGATCTCAATTATACATAGGACAGTGGTGACTTTATTTAGATTGTAATCTTGAAGAAGAAAAAAAATTTACTCATTTCATCAGCACGATCAGGTGTCAGGCTGTCATATTTGTTATTAGCACTTACTCGGCCTTCTGCCTATTTTCGTAACTCGTACGTTTGACACTCTACCAGGATTTAAAATATACAATGGTATGTCTGGAACAGTTTCAACTTTTAGTCTAGGCTTAGCATTCCTGTATCCTAGAGGATCTATGTTTTTAGGATCCCTCTGGTAACATTCCTTTGTGAAATGTAATGGGCACGGATTGCTGTATGGTGTTGCATTGAAATCGACTCGCTTGTAATAATGTATCCAGAATTTCTTTATCCCTTTATCATTTGAAAAAGAAAAAAAAATGAACTCCACAGCCTTTTCTATGTATGCTATTACACCCGTAAGCAACGCAAAATGGCATGGTACTCTATATGAAATGAACCTTGCAACTGTAGGTCTGGATGCTGGAGCTGCTAGTATGACGTCACTTTCCGAAAGTAACCGAATAGGCGCGGAAAATATGCATACGAGGTCACGGAAACTCAGCGCCTAGAAGATATGCCAATATCTCAATATTGGCAGTACGGTCGCACATGACGCTTCAGAATCATGTTTTTCTCTGCAGTGTATTTAATATTATTGTATATTTCCACTGGTTTCTAGTCTCCTTTAATTTATTCCAATAATTTATTTACTACAATTAGTTAAAAACCTGATAATAATTTTAAAATGTTTAAGAAAAATCAAATATTAAATTCAGAAGCTAACTCTGCCACCAGGAAGTAGTAGGGCCATAACCAAGGAATGCCCTTGAATCCTGAAAGGGTGAAATAGGACAGTTATGGACACAGCATTTAAAGTTTGGTGCTCACATTATATAGAAACAAATCAAGTTCAATAATTTCTGATACAAGGTGCTTGCATATTTCAAAAACTGCAATTTATGTCCTGATTAATTGAATTATGCATTCTTTGCAGATTTCCATGATACACAAATATCTATGAGTGATAATAGTAAACAACTGATTTCAATGTGTCACACCTCTCTTGAGATACTGGAATTAATTACATGATTATTTGATGTGCCCTGGATAAATATATAATCAAACATATGACTCAAAAGTATCTCAAGGATGGCCATCACTCTAATGCAACCAGCACATTAGTGTAAAACAAATGTCAAACTTACTTTCTCGCAAGCAGTCATATAATGTTTACATGGACTGATCTAGTAGCCTAAGTGGTTAGAGCATCTGCATCAGATACAGGTGGTCACAGGTAGAAACCCTGACCGAGTCATATAAAAGACTTTTTAAATAGGTACTATAAGTTGCCTGGTTTGGTGCACAGCATTAAGAGGTTAAATTTAGGACTGGTCGGCCTGGAGTCAGGATAATGTGACTGGTTGGGACATGATATCAGGTGTTGTGACAGCATGCCTAAGTGCTAGAAATTGCTATAAACTGTTACACTGCAGACAGCATACTAATATGACTAAAACTGTTAAAGCTACACTAAAAATCTAAATGACACACAGACACACACACACACTAATGGTTTCGTGTATTTATATAGAAATCTCACTTGACATTGGTCGATTTCTTTACTCAACATGTTGACATTTGTTTAATCAATGAAGCGTAAGTAATCTGATTATCCTTATTTTTGTATGTTCCTACACAGCTGAGAACACAGTATATTTCAGCTGAAGTCAGTGTGACATCCATTGCCAGATAGTGAAATGGCATGTGAGCCAGTCTGATTTTTCTCTCCTAGATTATGAATGTACTTGAAAGGATACCAGACAAAAAGAGACATTCATGTGACATTCTCACTTTTGTAAAACACTGTGCAGCTCATGTAAAAACTATAACTAATAAATGACGGAATAAAGGGTTGAAAAAAGTGCTAATGTTATCCAACATTTCGAGTTAAGAATTAAGTGAAAGCAATTTGACAAAATGAAAAGGACAGGAGTCTTTGGATCACTACCAAGAAATATTATATCAGAAAGATTCAAGTAAAGATTGCCAATATACAAGAAACTGCAAAGAGTGGGAAAAAGTAATCAATGGACTAAAAGTAAAAGACAGTAAAAGTAAACTTTGCCTTCTTAGGAAAGCAAAAGTGACTTCGTCCTCTGATAATTCAGATGTAAGATGACTGGTTATAGCTTATGACTTTTGAGATGCCCCCTTGCTGTAGCCAGAATGTTCTGGCAGTGCTGTAACCCATGGCATGCAGTGTTGATACCAATTAGCCTACACTGACAAATTCTTGCACATTCACAGGTGTGCTTTAATAGCTAACTGACCATTAACCCATTCTGAAGCAAGATATCACTGCTTGATTTCCTGAAGTTGGGTTGTACTATGATGAAAATATACCAAATTCTGTTTCAAAATTTAAACATCAATATGCCATTAGTAGTTTGTTTTTAAAAAAAAAAATTGGTGAAGAGCATATTTTTGTATATTTTCTTTATAAAATCAGTTTGGAACCATAAGTGAACCTGTAATGGTGGACATCACTGCATCTATGATATGATATACCACTTCATTAGACTATATTTGCAAATAAATGGGCAAAAAGATTCAAGAAAATATATAATTTTATGAAAACAAAGTTTAAATTTTATGGGATTGAAGATTTAGCCTAAATATTTAATAATGTATGTTAGAAATGTAGTGCTGCATTCATACAATTTTGTCATGCTCTTCATTCAGCTGCAGGGTTAAAACTTTAACAACTGTCAACGGCAATATCTGTAATAAAAATATCTGGAGCAAAGTGATTTGTGGACATGCGCATCTACTGATAATCACAACATATACCAGGTTACACAGTAATCCAAATAAAAAAAATGTTAGATTAGCTGCATTCCCAATACTTGGTCATACATTGCATTTCAGCAGCAAGTCAAAAAGGGCAATGACTAATAATGCTCAGTAATGTGATTATAATGCATAGCACAAAATGATGACCACAATACCACATTTCATGACAATCTATCAACCTGGGGGACAAAATGCATCGATAGAAAGACAGACAGACTGATATGGGGATTCCAATCTACACTGAAAAAAAAGAGCAATTTTTAAAAAAAATAAAAAGTTAATTCTTACACGTCTAGAAAACTTTCCAAAATTTTTCAGATCTCCCATTCGTCTGTTAAGAAATTCCCATGTGTTTTGGAAATCTTCTGACTTGTCCTGAAGCATATAGATTTCTGTACTTTTATATACACCTGCTAGAGAGGCTCGCTTTGTGTACCAGTTAAACTGAAAGAACAGCATGAAAGTGTATTTAAACCCACATGTCCACAAACATTCCAATGCATTGGAACTTGTCTATATTACGTGATCTTTATAGTTTTTATAAAAACAAAATCATCTGCAAATGTGCTCAATGTTGTACCTAGACACAATTTGAGTGGAAACCATTTGGATTATTAATTGTAATTAATAAGTGTTCTTTGACTCTGGAGTAAAATATAAATCTGGGACTAATTTGAATTTATTTGAGGAAATTGAATATACATGTATTCGGAACATTCCATTCTTTTGGACTTGAAAAGAATGTTTTAGGAATATTTTGGATTTTTATATTACTGCATGTTTCTCTTAAATTTTCAGGTTATAGCTAAGAAAATTATATTATTTGCTAAATTTTACAAACTTTGTTGGTTTTGCTTTTTTCCATTTTTAAGAACATAGAGTCATAACAGCAGATAGGAATGAATCTCTCTTGGCATGCTGGTGTTTAACTTGGACGAAGCTGATGTTGTTGGAGAGTGTTGAACTGCTCTATATAATTATAATAGCCATATGTGAAGGTTTCAACCTTCACAACAAACCAATGATGTCTTTAAAAACAACAGGGACTTCAGTTCACAATTTGTAGTGATTGCCTCCATCCTCAACTTCATCTCATTTTGAACATATATAGCTTATTAGGTGCCATTTTTCAAAAATTCTATAATCACAAGATATTCCTGTGAAGTTTGTCTGATTTTCAGACGAACTCCATTTAATCTAATAGGGAATGTCCAGATTCTAACAAAACATAGACAAGCCAGTATCAAAATTTTACTGCAACAATACAATTTTCACAATTTTTGAAAATATATTGAATGATTCTTAAGCTATGCTGATTATAAGCAGCAGCATCCCATATACAAGCTGACTGACAAGGGCCGTAAGTATATCAACAATGGAGTAGATGAAATAACACTGATGCAAGCCATATCTAGATTAACAAAAGAATGTTCTTACCAAAATTTATTAGAACATATAGAATGTATCTTGAGTTCAGCTGACTGCAAGCAAAAGTCCAAATTTCATCTCAAGACAATAATTTAGTTGACAGGGGCCATAATTCTGTCTAAAATGGAGCTATCGAGGTTAAACCCATAAAAGGCTTAAGTCAAATGACTCTTGAGCTGTTCAACTTACAAGCAATAATCCATGTGAATACATGAAGGGAATTGTCAAGAACTGTAACTCCATGGCAAATTGAGTGGACAAGATAAAAAATTTACAAAAGGCCATTAAGGTCTATGAGAAAAATTGCCTCAGAATATTTTGAATGCCTCTTGAATATGCCATTTACAAGCTACTTCCCATGGGAAGTTATCTTTTTAAATGGACTGAAAAGGGCCTTAACTCAAAAATGGAGATGACATGACAAGACCTACAAGGCAATGTAAACATCAAATTTCACCAGGATATACTGACTGGTTGCTGAATTATGTTGATTACAAGGATCTACTGAGATGGAGAGATTCTAAAATATATTTAAAAAGGGTAACAACTATTTTAAAATTGTTGCTGAAAAGCAAAATGTTTAAGTCAACATGTAATGCTATGTGCCTACCAAATGGTTTCCAATTATATGAAAGGACTTGAGAGTTATTATAAGAATTATGAATGGATGGAGGGGAAAGATAATTCTAAATTTGTAACCCTAAAAAGGCATACCTCTTTTCTTAAGTCCAGTGTTGAACTTTTGAAACAGTATTATCTGCATTAGCAATCATATATGGCAAACCTGAAGTATTACTTACATCTGTTGATTGATCACCAGCATAGTGCCAGATGTCATCCACTAAAGCAGCAAGGTTGGACAAAGCCTCTGGGGCATTCCCTGGGAGAGTCTGAATAGCCATAGCCTGAAAGGTAGTGAAAAGTGTCAAAGTTCAAGATTATCATCATAAAAATGTCAGGTCATAAATGCACTACCTTAGCACAAAGGTCATTATTAATAGGGTTATCTCATTTTGATATTCTGATTACGAGATAAGTGATTGCTGAATGCATGAATTTTATTTATTTGCTCACTAATTAATGAAATAAATGATCTTAACAATTAGAATCAAGACATCATGATTTATTTCATCATCTTTGACTTTATTATCAGCTGAACAACACTACCTTTGTGTGAATGTGTGTGTGTGTCTGATTTGGCTTTTGAACGCAGCTTTAAAATAAATTCAGTTATATTGTTATAATGTCTGTAGTGTGGCAGTTTATAGTGATGGAGCCTCATGCCACAGGCATGTGGCATAATGTCCCACCCAGTCACATTATCCAGACACCAGGCCAAGCAGTACTAACACTAACCTCTTAATGTTGAGAGAAAATTGAGGTAGCAGTTAGTACCATTTTTTAAAATAAGTCTTTGGTATGACTTTAGCCAGGGATAGAACCCACAACATCCCCCAACTGAGGTGGATGCTCAAACCACTGACACTACCTTTTTGCTGGAATAGCTAAATACTGCATCACAAGAGACAAGTTAAGTTACACATAAATGATAATAAATAACACAAGGTTTTAAAGTTATTTTAAAGCATCCAATCTGATGTTTGTCACATTTATGAAATTTGAGTAATACACATATGTTGCTTGCTGCGAGCATTTATGGACTTCACAATTATTATACTATTTCAAATTACATATCATATGATCTAGAAATAAGTTCATGGATCATGCATGCCCCATGATAGTGCCTGAAATGACCTAAATACAAAATGTAACCATGGTTTGATAGATGATTAGATAGAACCACTATATGGCCCTACTAGTGTAATGGTAAGGCATAACTTGAAGGTCAGAGCCTTCAAATTTAACTCATGTTCCATGCACTACTGTAAAGCATGTGACTTTGACAACAAAGGTCAAATGGTTGAATGAGCATGCTGCAGAATAACTATGTTCTTGACCCCCCAGGTCAAAATGGCAGACAAAAATATGTCATGGAATTAATTTTAGGTTAATAATGATTGATTTCAAGTTTAAAGAAAATCTACCATTGGGCCTGGAAATAAAAGCAATTTAATTCTTTTTAGAACTTATTGTAAATGTTCTTAACTCCAAACTGCTAGATCCTGGGGGGGCGGGGGGGGGGGGGGGTGCTGTAGAATGAAATGTCTTAGATTCTAATGACTTATTCATGATTAGTGTACATCAAGAGGTTTAGGAAATATAAGCAAATGAAACAACTTTAACCAAAATCTTCGGGAAAACCTTTACACAAATATGACCTGACAAAACATGAAATGGGCAACTAAGCATGTTATAGGATGAGTTATTTTTGCCTCATAATCATTCTTGTCATGGAGAATCTATCATGAGCTTTAAGAATATATTCAAATGAAACACTGAAACCAAAACCGTAGACAACTGCTTAAGAATTATTGCAACCTAAAGAGTTATATTACAACCATAGAGTATATATAGAGAGAGAGAGAGAGAGAGAGAGAGAGAGAGAGAGAGAGAGAGAGAGAGAGAGAGAGAGTTGATCAGTTATTTTCATTCTTATTTCCTGTGTTCTTGTTTCAATATCAGTCTGCAGACGCATTTAATGATGAGCTTAGAAATCAATGGTTTCAATAATTCATTTGAATTACAAAAATGGGAATATTGTGAATTTATTCAAAGGAGGTGTGGACAATGACATATCAACACTGCAAGCACATCAGACCATTCAAGGATCAGGAAATTATTTAGGACATTCAATTATTTTGGATTTGTGTAAAACCTTTTTCGATTTTATTCATAATACTGTAAGTTCCTCTTCAATTCTCATTTTATAACTTAGAATTAAAGTATTTGTTAAATTTAACCTAACTTGATGGTATTGCTTTTTTTTGTTAAATAGTTTAAGAATATGAAATTATAGCACAATACAGTACATAATTATGGAAGCATTCAAAAAAAGCATAATGAACACAATGCTAAACAAATCAAACATCTCAGTTATTGGATGACATGGAATTCAGATATAGATAATGACTGATCTAGTCACGATAAGCTATCCTGCTTTTTAGAGTAGGCATTTCTGAAAAAGTTATACATATACACTTCTTGTTTTTGGACACTGGATGCATATTAACACAAACTAACCTGTTGCCATTTGTCCATATAAGGTATGTTCATCCTCAACCTCTGTTCAACTGCACCTTGAATTAATCCACTTATGTTTGGCATACTACAACAAGAAACAAGTTATTTCAAATGTAGAATTAAATGGCCATTTTCTTAACATAAATGAAATTTTCAAATAAGTTCTGAATAGAAAAGAATGTCACTTTAGACCAGTTTCTGGGAAAGCTTACATATAACATTCTGAAGTTCACCTCCACATCCTATTACTTCATGAGTGATCCATTTGGTAAGAGAGCCTGGATAAAACAGTGGTAACACAATCACTTCGCATCTTTACATTATCACTTCACATCTTTACATTCATGGGTTTGACCCAATTTGGTACATGCAAGGATAAGATCTGCTTTTTTAAGCTTGTTATCTCTGGGTTCTCCTGTTTGTCATAACTCAAATACAACCCAAAAGTTAAAATTCTGACTTCACAAACAGTGTGGTAATAATATTTAGCAATAATTATTTCTGAAGAGGGCAATATCATAATATTTAGCAATAATTACTTATGAAGAGGGCAATATCATAATATTTAGCAATAATTACTTATGAAAAGGACAATATCATAATATTTAGCAATAATTACTTATGAAGAGGGCAATATCATAATATTTAGCAATAATTACTTATGAAGAGGGCATTATCATAATGATTAGCAATAATTACTTATGAAGAGGGCAATATCATAATATTTAGCAATAATTACTTATGAAGAGGGCAATATCATAATGATTAGCAATAATTACTTATGAAGAGGGCAATACCATAATATTTAGCAATAATTACTTATCAAGAGAGCAATATCATAATATTTAGCAATAATTACTTATGAATGGGGCAATATCATAATATTTAGCAATAATTACTTATGAAGAGGGCAAAATCATAATATTTAGCAATAATTACTTATGAAGAGGGCAATATCATAATATTTAGCAATAATTACTTATGAAGGGGGCAATATCATAATATTTAGCAATAATTACTAATGAAGAGGGAAATATCATAATATTTACCAATAATTACTTATGAAGAGGGAAATATATAATTTCCGCAATAATTACTTATGAAGAGGGCAATATCATAATATTTAGCAATAATTACTTATGAAGGGGGCAATATCATGATGTTTGGTAATACTTATGAAGTGGGCAATATCATAATATTTTAGCAAACATTACTTGTAGTGAGGACGAGATCATAATATTTATCAATAACTACTTATCAAGGGGGTAATATCATAATATTGTAGCAATAATTATTTATGAAGAGGGAAATACATATTTTCAGCAATAGTTACTTATGAAGAGGGAAATATCAAAATATTTAGCAATATCATAATATTTTATCAATATTTACCTAAAAAGAGGGCAATATCATAATATTTAACAAAAATTACTTATGAAGGGGGCAATATCATAATATTTAGCAATATCATAATATTTAGCAATAATTACTTATGAATGGGGCAATATCATAATATTTAGCAATAATTACTTATGAAAAGGGCAATATCATAATATTTAGCAATAATTACTTATGAAGAGGGCAATACCATAATATTTAGCAATAATTACTTATGAATGGGGCAATATCATAATATTTAGCAATAATTACTTATGAAGGGGGGCAATATCACAATATTTTAAATTAGCAATAGTTACCTAAAAAGAGGGCAATATCATAATATTTTAGTTATATGTACTTAAAAAGAGGTCAATATTGATGGGAATGGGTTGCAAGAAGGGCAGGGCTTGAACCACCATGATGATAATAACCTGACAGTTCTAGGTCTGCTAACAGTTACAGCGGATATGCATCCCTGACATTATTTCACTCACTACAGTGTAGTTATCCACAACACATTAAAAAACAAGTGTCAGGTACCTAATACAAGCTTGATACTAAAATAGGTCAAAACCATGAAAATATTATGTTCTGAGTGAGTCAAATCAGCAAGTTTAAAACGATTCTAATACATGTCCCTTTGGATAAATATATAATAAGAAACAAGGTTTGTAAGTTGAAAAATTTGTTCTTTTGCACCTAGTCCATGATCTATTTATTGTAAAACAATCTAGATATGATTCTGATGTGGAGAATTTTTGTCTTTCCATGAGCTCTCACAAAATTTATAAGTTACAAATGTGAAATGGTAAAAGCCAGAAAATGTCCAATGTTGCGATTTTTCATCAGATCAGTGTTACAGTCAGTCCAGATCACATGTATTTTCAAGACTGTGCTGTTATATTAATACATCATCATGTCAAAGTGAAGATGCCAGCAGATATTGATAGTAGTATGTAATTACTTTTCACACTGGAAATATCATTGACATTTGTACTCAGTAATCAATTTCAGTCAAAGTTGTAGAGAACTATTCAAGGGTGACAATCAAAGCCAAAATTCTTGATTGGCCAAAAGTGCTGGAAGGCACTTATGTCATGGCCTCACTTAAACCAAGACCATCTAGCTCTTTGTCTCAAAATCATGTGCTTTCAAAATAGGTTAATGTGGCATACATTATGTGAAAGTAGTGAATCTGCTGAGATACTTACATCATTCTATGGAATGTTAGCATCATTTTTCTTGTCAAATGGAAACATATTCCTGCAGAAATATCTTGTAGTGATCTCACTATGAAATGTATCAGTAAAGTTGTAGCCTTCAGAATTCCATTGTGACCTGGGGCAGTATAACACTGATGAAATAAAATAACGCAAAGTTTGACACTCTCTTACCCTTAACTTATTATTTGTAAGGGCTTATCTTTGAGAATGGGCTTATTATTTAGAATAGCCTTTTCATTAAGAATTGGCATTTTAAAGAAAATGGGCTTATTGTTGAAAAAAGGTTTATCAGTGTGAATGATTTATTCATTAAGAATGGGCATTTCAAAAAGAGAATGGGCTTACTGTTGAGAATGGACTTAGTGTTTAGAATGGGCATTTCATTGAAAATGGGCTCATTATCAAGAATGGATTTATCATTAGGAGTCGGCTTATCAATGAGAATGGGCTTATTATTGAGAATGGATTTATCATTAGGAATCAGCTTATCAATGAGAATGGGCTTATTATCAAGAATGGATTTAGAATTAGGAATCGGCTTATCAATGAGAATCAGCTTATTATTCAGAATAGATTTATCATTAGGAATCGGCTTATCAATGAGAATGGGCTTTTCATTGGGATTGATGTTATTATTCAGAATGGACTCTTCACTGACAATGTGCTTAGCAAATACATTAGGTTTATGATTAGATATTTCTATCATAGTTCTAGACCTGTCTTTCTGTTCCTGCTGCTGTCTGACTGTAACAGACATCTGCTCTGCCAGCCTCTGGTTACAATCTCGATAAAAGTAGAATACAAGTTCCACCCCACCCCGCTGGAACAAGCCATGGGCCACACCTGGCATACCCTCAGCCTCTGCACCTACACAGAGAAACACAATATCTTATAAATGTCTGCATATGTAACACAATGTTGAACCTTGGCAAGCCATGAAAGCTTGGGCAATATAATAGTATTGAGAATTTCATTTCTAACAATCCACAATTTGTAACAGTGTTAGAATGAAAATAACTGGCTTTAATTTCAAGATCAGATGTCACAAAAATGAAGGTTTTCCATCAGAGCTACTGTTTCTATTCACTTATAAGATAAGTCCAGCTGCAAACTGCACAGATGTAGATCTGCCATTGCATCGCATGTGTACTGACTGATCTGGGTCTATGCAGCATGTCTTAAGTGCATTCCCAAATTACTGAATATAAGCTGATTTACCAGTTACAACATCAAAACAACAGCACTGGAGGTTGATTTGCCTGACCAGTCAGAAATGGTCAAAAAAAGGTGCAAATGGGCTTTGTATCACTCATCTAGCTGACATAACTAGCTAACAGTTGACCATTTTCCTATGCATGCATTTTAGTCTGGCATTGCATGATTACAATTATATGTAAACTATTCCTAAACCTTGACACCATATTGATTTTTACTATTGTCAAAAAAGAATACTTTTGAAAGATAAAGTAATAATATACAATGAAAACACACTAAACCAAAACCCTTTGACCCCAAGAAATTTCTTCGTTTTTGAAAAGTTTTAGATTCACTGAGGTTTGCAGATGTCAAAAACAAATATGTTTCAAACTGAGAGAGAAAGTTAAAAAGTAAATATGAGAACACAATATGAAAATCACATCCTGTCACATAAATAAATACAGTTGGTACACATACAAACACAGTCCTTGTCATAAGTATATGTGAGAAGTGAGATAGGTATTTTTATAATTTTACTTTAATTCTATTAGAATTATGAATGATATTACACAATGTGTAAATATTCCAAATAATTCTTAAAATTTACAGTTCAAGAGCCTGAATTGAATAAGGCTTGGAACATTGTTTCTTTCTTACATCTTAACCTTGCATGCCATTGGGACAGTTTCTGGGTCTCATAGATCAGCCTGCTACAGTACATGCTAACTGTAGCTAATGTTCTCATGTGGGTCATAAATTTAGCAGCTAAAATACAAATATATTTCCAAGTATGAACTGGGTTTTGGTTTTCAGGGGGGGGGGGGTATGCAAAAGATTGCCAAAATTTGTTTCATAATTCAGTTTATTCGAAAAGAAATTATATTCATTTTTTAAAAATCGGGTCCGCAGGTGATTCTGGTATACTGAGGTTTTTGTTTTGAGGAGTTTCACTATATATACACAGACCTCATTCATAATTCAACTTATCAAAGACCTGGATGATACTGTACAAAAACCATTTTAAGAAGTAGTCAAACCTATCCTAATAGTCACCTGAGTTCAGCAGTCATCTCATCATAATAGCCATTCTAATTCCCCCCCCCCCAGCATATATCCTAAATAAATGTCAAGTAATCAGTGGTCACTGTTCCAAGTCCACAAATTAAACTTCTTTTATTTGATGAGTAAGGTATGGTATATATAAAGGCATATCACATAAATCAGTGTATATAAAGGCATATCACATAAATCAGTATATAAAGGCATATCACATAAATCAGTGTATATAAAGGCATATCACATAAATCAGTGTATATAAAGGCATATCACATAAATCAGTGTATATAAAGGCATATCACATAAATCAGTGTATATAAAGGCATATCACATGAATCAGTGTATATAAAGGCATATCACATAAATCAGTGTATATAAAGGCATATCACATAAATCAGTGTATATAAAGGCATATCACATAAATCAGTGTATATAAAGGCATATCACATAAATCAGTGTATATAAAGGCATATCACATAAATCAGGGTATATAAAGGCATATCACATAAATCAGTGTATATAAAGGCATATCACATAAATCAGTGTATATAAAGGCATATCACATAAATCAGTGTATATAAAGGCATATCACATAAATCAGAGTTTAAACTTTCATATTTTGATTGTACTTAACCATAATCGGGGCCCCGAGTGGCCGAGTGGTCTAAAGCGCTGTCTGTTACGGACCACTGCCATCTCACCTCTGTCTGCGTGTGTTCGAGTCTAAGATTCGGCAAATGTAGTTATGTGAGAAAGCTTGCCAGTAGCTTCTCGTGGGTCGGTGGTTCTTTCCGGGGTTTGTCCGGTTTCTTCCTCCACCATTAATACTGGCCGCCATGTATAGCCTATATTGTGCTGAAAAATGGCGTTAAACCATAAAAAAAAAAAAAAAAAAACTTAACCATAATCCAGTGAAACTCAAACATTTCTGACAAAGCCAGATTCATTAAGCATAGAGCAATGCTGTAATAAAACTATCACTAAAACGTGCTCTATTCTTGATGAATCTGCCTTGCTGTCATGGTGACAGGTTTCTGGTCATTGTTCTCAGACTATTATATTAAGAATTATATGTCCCTTTCATTCTTTTACTGTTTATGACTTTAATTTAATATTTTTTTTTATTTTTGTAACATTGGAAAGACGTTTATTGTTGATATCACGTGACTATTGGACCTCTGATGTCACTTATATGCAGGTTGCAAGATTTGCTTTTCATGTGACAAGAAAAGCAAATGGCAAGTATGTGGTATAATTTCACAAATGTTATAGTTGCATCTGGTCTATCAGCAGATTGAATACATAATAATTATAATACTTGCAACTTATCCCAAAAAAATCATTCATTTTCCTAGTGATTTCATGCAAGTATGACATCGTTTTTTGTTTGCTAGGCCCACTGCTAAGCAGCTACCCTATCGTTCACCATACGGTGACAATGAGTATGAATCGAGCACACATACATTTATATATTTATAATGCTAATGATTTTGCAGCATAACAAAATGTGGAGGAATTAATCTGACATTATCATTAGCAGTTTAAATATGTACCTACACTGTCATAATAAATCCTCATTAACTTTTAAATATGTAACTACATTTATCATAAATCAAAATAACATTATCTACATTGAACAAGCATTTATAAAGATGAACTGTATTGAGAAGATGCATTTGAATTCTTAATACTAAAACAAGATCAATTAGATACAGGATGTAAACATAGTACATATAAATTAAAGCAGAATCTTGCAGATAATTTACAGTTAAAAAACTCTTACAACATAATTTTCTTGAAGCTAAGCGGTATTTTCATCAAATAAAACTACTTTACAATATAAACTATGCAAGAATCAAACCATGTATATTTCAAACGATTATTACAAATGATAAAAATACCTGTATGTATCACATCCAGCTTAAGTACTGAACTCATATGAGAAACATTTCAAAAAGAAACCTAATTAGTTGAAAATTCTCTTTTGGTCATCATCATGAATACACAGCTATATGTTTCTTTGTTTAGTAAGAATACCTGACTTTGAATTAGGTGTAAGCAACAAAAAGGCTATTGGTGTTATTCAAAACATTTTGTACTGATGTTGGAACAATATACAAAAAAAAAAAATCATTGCTAATCCATATTTAAATCATCCCTCTCATTATAATAATTTCAGTTTTCCGCTACATGAATAAAATTACTTGACTTTTCCGAGCCTAGTCTGAAAAATGAAAATTTTCTGACATTTATTTTACCTGTGTGAACATGGTTTTATTTGCTTACTTGTTACATTTAATAACAAATAATGTTTATTGTACTGAAAATCAAATATAAAAAATATTTTAAAAAGACAGTGACCTAATGCTTACCTTTGGCTATTGCATGTTTTGTCCAGCCATATTTATGAACAAAAGGCAGAGCTGCCTTCAGAATTCTTTGTTTAGTTTTGTATTCAGTTTCCTCCCTTTCATCATCAGCATGTACAGTCTGAGTTGGTGGCTGACTGAAATCAAATAATAATTGATCCAAGGTCAACAGATGACCTCTAGATATAGTGACCATTAAAATAGATTAGTCTGAACAATAATTAGCCTAACATACATTAACTGTTACATTCAATTAGCCTAACATACATTAACTGTTACATTCAATTAGCCTAACATACATTAACTGTTACATTCAATCACCAATATAATACTAAGTTGCAGTGATTTATTTTCAGGCATGCTTTGAAATTATATAATGATGTAATATTTCTTACTTATACATGTAACGAATTCCATGTTTGAATCAGAGGGCAAAAACGAAAACAGATTGTTATTCTACACACTGCAGGTTGAACAGAGGCATAGCGATGGTATTTTGCGCCCGGGGACGAACTATAAAATTGGCGAACCAGTGATCTTGTGACTGATTTATTACCCTTGTTTACTTATTATAATGTAAAGTTGCAAGCCTCATTTTGGCGCCCCTGTACCTTGGCGCCCGGGGACATATGTACCCCCCTGCCCCCCCTTAGCTATGCCTCTGAGGTTGAATGACACTTGCTGATTGAGTGTAACAGAATTCATATTCACTTCTTAAAAGATATAGATGAAGTAGTCTTATCAATTTATTCTTGTAATGGTGAGAGTCATGTTTTTTTAACTTAGTTTAATCATGGAGCTGTGTAGAAGAATAATTTCTAAATGTAACTGCGATAAATCAACTTTTTCTATAGTTCTTTCTACTACACTGTTGAACTGTGGTCACTGTACTATAACAATTGGTAAAATATAAGACCTGCACATTTTTATTACAATATATTTAATATGTGGAAGCCAAGCGGCTTCAATAGCCAAGCTTTCACCCCAGTTTCATAATAAAAATTGTCTGATTAACAACCCTATGGTATGTTAACTTTGTTTCAATCATGTCTGATACTGGATGTTGGTTACCGGTATTATTTCATTTTTTTAACATTAGGTTGGATTCAGTCTTATCTGGATTAAATGTAATCAGTCAATGCCGGAGTCTCTTCATGTATCCTTTCAATATCTGAGTATACGATTTCACCAGCTAAGATCTGATATTTAATTATTATATATAATATCATATACCGTATTTTCCGCCCTATAAGTCGCTCCGGGGTATAAGTCGCGGAAGGGGGAAATCCAGATAATTTTGGAAAATTCAACAGATAAGTCGCTCCTGCGTACAAGTCGCTCCTGCGCACTTACCGTAATCACGGTTTTGATACTGCCGGCCATTGCATACGACTTAGTAATTCCAACAACGTGTAAGTATATTCTTGTTTGAAATTTTAAAAATAGAAATATAAGCAAATAAGATTTATAAATAATGTTTATTAAGTAAATAATAGCGCCACTGCACGATTTCCGTTTTCTTTCGCAAATGCTACGACGTTTAACTTAAATTCTGCATCATAACTTTTTCGCGTGGTAGTTGTTGGTGCCATGATTAAACTGTATTGACTTACGCTAACATAACAATTTTAAATCATACAACGTTATTGTGAAACTATCTTTTTTTAATGCTCCATGGTATGAACGGTCCGTATTTATATACCGGTCAATTCCACAACCCGAGCGAACTTCAAAGGCACTTTATAAAACAAATGAAGTTGTTCGCCAGCCTTCCAGTTTTTTTTATTAATTACTTTGAAGTTCTCTCAATGAAGCCAGTCTCGGTATTCCGGTCAATTTCCACAACCCGAGCAAACTTCAAAGGCACTTTATAAAACAATTGAAGTTGTCCGCCAGCCTTCCAGTTTTTTTTATTAATTACTTTGAAGTTCTCTCAATGAAGCCAGTCTCGGTATTCCGGTCAATTTCCACAACCCGAGCAAACTTCAAAGGCACTTTATAAAACAATTGAAGTTGTCCGCCAGCCTTCCAGTTTTTTTTATTAATTACTTTGAAGTTCTCTCAATGAAGCCAGTCTCGGTATTCCGGTCAATTTCCACAACCCGAGCGAACTTCAAAGGCACTTTATAAAACAATTGAAGTTGTCCGCCAGTCTTCCAGTTTTTTTTTTATTAATTACTTTGAAGTTCTCTCAATGAAGCCAGTCTCGGTATTCCGGTCAATTCCACACCCAGAGCGAACTTCAAAGGCATTTTATACGACAACTGAAATTGTTCGCCAGCCTTCCAGTTATTTTTATTAATTACTTTGGAGTTCTCTCAATGAAGCCAGTCTCGGGTTAATCCAGAGCTTTTTTTATAAACTATTGAAGTAAATTATGAAGCGCTACCGGTACATTTAAATACATATATTGTAGCGGCATCTGACCAACACTTTGATTGAAGCACGTGGTGAATAATAAAAGGAAAACAATCGCAATCGTAATTTCAATATTTTTTTTTAATTAATAACAACAAATTTTAACACATATATATTATAACTAAATAATATTTGATTATTTAATTTGATATTCTTGTAGTCTAATACTTACGTGTATGTAAGTTTCGAGCAATTGGCTTGTGGGTATACCGTAGATGCATTCGCTATAACACAGCATCACTGTGCATCAGTCATATCGGTCGTTATAAAAATTTATTTATCGTATAAGTCGCTCCTGCGTATAAGTCGCACACGTCATTTGAAAGAAAAAAATGAAAAAAAGTAGCGACTTATACCCCGGAAAATACGGTAACTGGTAAAGTAATTAATCAGTTATTCTATATTCTCTACAATACCAATGATGAATATTAACGTTTATCTTGATTACTGTTTAAAGATAATTTGATGTTCAAGATAAAACTTTTTGCCACTTTGCGGGCTACACTTGCAGTAGATGAAAGATACAGATATCACAATCTGGTAGGATGAGTGAGCTAGTAGGTAGATTGGTAGATAAATCTTCATTATACAAATATTATCTAACAAAAGGTAAGTTAAGAGTGTGATTTTACTTCTTTTAACAAAAATCAATTTATGATTGAGAAATAAGTATCTTCATTACAGTGTGTCATCAGAAAAGGGGTCAAACAACCTTGAACTGACCTTGTATCTTCAGGTGTCTCTTTGACTGGTCCACTCTTTCCAGGTTCCTGTGTGAGGTGTCTGACTCCAATCAATGATCTCACCAACCTTCCAGAAACTGAAAAAAAGATGGTAAAAAAAAACATCAAAGTAAAGGATAATCATTAAAACTGCAACAGTAACAAATAGCATCTGTAATGTGCTCTGTATGTACAGTATAAAGGCTAAATTTGAGAAGTCCAATTTATATATAAATCACAAACCACCTGTACTTTAGAACCACTTTTAGATGGTCTGTCTAGCATCCACAGGTTTGAGTATTTTGAAATTTGTTTTTTGATTCCATGATATGTGTTAATATAGTTTGTCTGTAGGTGAAAGTCAGGTGGGATGTGGTTATTAGATATGGTTGCAGTGACACCATATGACACTGTAAACTATAATGAGATTAGTTCCTACTGTGTTTCTGTCAGTTTTAAAACCAAACCTGACGATGTGAAAACAATCAAGGCTTGACATCATAATACTGAAACAAGGGTAAGTGGAATCTATTTAACACATGTAAAGATAATACAATCTCAATGAATATTGTTATTAAGACAAACACTAGATTTGTACAAAGACAGCCCATTTCTTGCTTCCAAAATATATAGGGGAACTGAAAATGTGTGTGTGTGTGTGTGTGTGTGTGTATATATATATATATATATAATATATATATATATATATATATATATATTTCCAGCTGCATTTTGCCAAGACCAGATCTGACATCATATATTATACCAGCAGATATAGGTCAATGCAGTCTTTTAGGAGTAAATATTATAACAAACAATAATGTCCTGATCTGCAGGCACAACACAGATCAGGTCTGTGGTGGTTGCAGTTTGACACAACTTCTCAATAGGGATCTAAAATGGGTAATGATTTAATACTGAATTCATTAAACAATTTCTGCCTTAACCCCTCCAGTGACCTAGTGGTTAGAGCATCTGCCTCAGAAGCGAGAGGTCATGGGTTTGAGCCCCAGCCGAGTCATACCAAAGACATTGGTCACTTGTAATCATCTCTCAATTGCAAGAACTTAATTTCTATTTTCCTAAAGTGGCAGAAACCTAAAACAAATAGACAACCAAAATCACTTGTAAACATTCTTCAGCAATTAATGGCAGGTCACATCATGAAAAATGTGGTTTAAAGTTCGCTTAAGTTTTAGTTATGGCTGTCTTTTTTCTATGGAAGATCTGCAGTACCTATATCTGAATGCTTTCTGTAAATTTCGGTTATCATTTGCCACGGTTTTTTTCTAACAAACTATTCAGCTTTATTTATAACTTTAGTAATGTTAGCTACAGCGTTCTGGATGCAAAAATACAAACTTGCATCTTTTTTTGGTATGGATGTATTAAGAAAATTAATAGTAGCTGTGTCAGGTTTTAAGCAGTTGATATTAATAAAGACAGACTGTTGTTCGATTCATTTCCTAAATCAGAAAGTCCAGGACATCCCTTTCTAACATTATTTATAGTCCCATTTATGTGCAGTGGTATTGCTATACATTTTGTAAGAGTGAATATATTAGCACACTACCTACTGTGTTTGTGATTGCCTGGGAGTGATAGAAACAGTGAACATACTAGTATTAGCACACTACCTACTGTGTTTGCAATTGCCTGGGAGTGACAGAAAGAGTAAATATATTAGCACACTGCCTACTGTATTTGTGATTGCCTGGGAGTGACAGAAAGAGTGAATGTATTAGCACACTACCTACTATGTTTGTGATTGCTTGGGAGTGACAGAAAGAGTGAATATATTAGCACACTACCTACAGGTACTGTGGTTGTGATTGCCTGGGAGTGACAGGAAGAGTTAATATACCAATATTAGCAAACTACCTACTGTGTTTGCAATTGCCTGGGAGTGACAGAAAGAGTAAATATATTAGCACACTGCCTACTGTATTTGTGATTGCCTGGGAGTGACAGAAAGAGTGAATATATTAGCACACTATCTACTGTGTTTATGATTGCCTGGAAGTGACAGAAAGAGTGAATATATTAGCACACTATCTACTGTGTTTATGATTGCCTGGAAGTGACAGAAAGAGTGAATATATTAGCACACTATCTACTGTGTTTATGATTGCCTGGAAGTGACAGAAAGAGTGAATATATTAGCACACTACCTACTGTATTTGTGATTGCCTGGGAGTGACAGAAAGAGTGAATGTATTAGCACACTACCTACTGTATTTGTGACTGCCTGGGAGTGACAGAAAGAGTGACTATATTATCACACTACCTACTGTGTTTGCAATTGCCTGCGAGTGACAGAAACAGTTAATATATTGGCACACTACCTACTGTATTTGTGATTATTGGGAGTGACAGAAAGAGTGAATATACCAGTATTAGCACACTACCTACTGTGTTTTTATGATTGCCTGGGAGTAACAGAAAGAGGTATAGATCTTAGAGATTGGGCGATGGCTCATTTCCGTTTATTGTAAAATGAAGAGAGAAAAGCAAGCTTAAGATAAGTGCAGAAATTAAACTTTGGAATGATTATGAGCAAGGGGTGGAGTCAGACTAAGTGAACTATAAAAATAACAATGTGAAGTACGATACATAATTTATGGTTTATTTATAATGAACAAAGTTTTTCATACTAATGTGTACAAGTGAATCATTCTATAAAACTATTTTTAACATGAATAACACTAAACAACTCAAAACAACAAATAATAATTGTAAAAAAAATATATTTAACATACACACTCATCAGTGATGTGGACACTTTATACTAGAGTGAATCAATGTTCAAAACTCTCTCCATCTGACTGCTTGATCACTATCAAGAAAATCTGACAGCACTGGCGACTCCTCTGAGAAACCATGCCTGAATTGGGCTTTTATGGTATATTTACATTACCAAAAGAGGTATACTGCATAAGTAATTCTGTTAACAGCTACTGATGATAATTGAAGCATCAATGACCTTTAATGTCAAGTTAAGAAAGATACACAGAATGTAATTCTCCATCATTAAAGACTTCCTATATCTTATTCCTTAATATTGACATGGCACAATGCTGCAGGTTCAGGAGACAATGTTACAATAAACCCATTCAATTTATGTGTGTTCACATTTACTTGGGAGATATGCAAATATTATGGTATTCTGTAATTATTCATCTGTCCTTGTTATTCTGTACCATTAGGATGAATATCTATTTTCATATTCTGAAAGACTATTTACAAGTCAATTTTTACCCTATTTTTTTTTGGGGGGGGGGGCAGGGATACTGTACTGCATAGCTGATATTTTCCAGGAGGAAAAGTTTCCTGACTGTATGAGAACAATTTGTCCTTTCAGTAGGGTTAACCAGAAGATTACAGAACACTGGATTACCCCCATGGGAAATCTCACACATATTTGCATACCAGAGTCCTGGAATGTGGATTGTATTTCCCACTGAACTTAGACACAAAGACACAGTGATCCGTTTCATAAGAGCTCTTAAAACTCACTTATTTCGACTGCAAGAACAATCTAGGAGACCTAATAATGTTTCCTACCTAAAATATTTTCTTCATGTTTTATGTTTTCTAATTTCATGGTGTGGTTTTTTTTTTTAATCATATGATTATATGTGGGGTTTTTTGATGTGGTTCAGATCACATACCCTAACATTAATGTCAAAATATCAAAAATTGGGAAGAAATTGTCAGAGGAAACAAATTATATTATGTGGACAAAGTTGTTGTGATAAATTATTGGCAAGGTGGGTGCTAATATTATGAACGATATCAGTTGGGATTAATTTGTAGAAGATGGTAAGTGTTGTCAGCACCTTGTCATTCTACTTAACCAAACTGAGAGCATGTGCCTTCAACAGCTGTCTCAGATAAATTCTAAATTTAAAGAATATAAATTGAAATGACTAATAATTACTGATGAAGAAATAAATAACTCGTATACGGCATGTATCGCTCTGTATCAATTTTCCACCACTTGTATCGTTTTGTGCATTCGTACAGCAAAAGCATCAATGGACTGAGATATCAATGAATCATTTCACTCACAGTATATTCCACTGAATTTTCAAATACTGGTACATACCAGACTTTTTTACAAATAGTAATATACACCATTAAAAAGCAAAGTTTATGTGCTGGTCTATACATGCAAAAGCTCAGAACATAGATCCAAAATCTGTTATCAAATAATTTTCAGACAGGATGGGATCTATGCTGTTCAAACATCTTATGATCTTACCAAATGTACTCCCATATAAATCAAATAACACTGCATACAATGTAAGCTTATATCTGCCAGAACATAGCATTGTTTGTTCTAATGACTTGTCCTACCAACACATATCCAGATCTGTAAGCACATTTTGCAATGGTATGTCTAGGTCTATGTTGTTTGCAGTTGATTCAGACTTACTTCATGCAAATATACAGTAAACCAACAGTGGTGACCTGGATGCATTTTCTGATAGCAGATCTGGGACAACAGTAATTGTATTTGTGAGCGTATTTTAAATAGATAAATACAGTAATTAAAAAATAGTTCCTGCAGTCAAACATGAACAGAAAGTAACTGGAAACATCTAACTATATCAGTTTGAGAATTCATGTAGTTCAAGGATTATGCATGCAATTTGTTAATGACATTTTTTAATTGCCTTTCTCTGCTGATCAGCAATTTCAAAAACCCTGCAAAGAACTAACTCCATTACGTCAAATGTTCTCAAAGCCAAATTCAGCATATTCATCTTCTCCGCCTTTGTCATTCCAGGCAACATCTGACCCCCAACATTGATGCCAAATTCAACATCTGTTGTTTCCTGAGTTTGACCGTGTTGGACATCCTTAAGTTCCATATGGAAAGTTCCCTTTGTTACATCCAAACACTGTCTTAGAGGGTTTAGAAAGGCTAGTTCAAGTTCTCCATACCAATTCCAAATACCTGTAATGTTTTGGGATGGAGGATCACACAGAAGTAAATAGCGAACAAGGTTAAGGACAGAAATCAGCTGGTCAGAATGATCCAACAACCGTGTTTTTGCTCCATCTGGTAGACTGGCAACCTCCCTCAAAAGTTTGTACATTGAAGCACCTAGAAACTGATTACTAGGATTGGAACTTCTCAACTCTTTTTCGATTTGGTTTTTGAATAACTGTACCACATAACCAATCACACCAGAATGAGAGTAAGTCTTGAATATTTTCTCAAATATCTTGTATCTTCCCTTGGAGGTGAAGATGTCAATAAATGGAGGCAAAAGTCTTACACAAGCTTGTCGGGCTGTTTTAGATGCACAACCAGTCATCACTTGAGTTAAAGCATCAAGAACAATAAACCAGTCAGGATATTCAAGCTCAAAATGATCTAGCGTCTCTGGTAAAACTTTTGAAACTGTGACTTGCAATAGGCTAACTCCTTTTTTAATGATATACAGATTATTGTTCAACAGTAGGCGAGACACAAATGACAAATTAAACTGCAGCAAGTATATATCAGTGTAAACACATGGAAATGATGCCATTCCAAACTTTTCTACATTGAGTAGGTATGAAAGATTGGACAAAGCCAGCACAGGAATGATCTCTTCATTTTCAATATCACCATTATCATCACTATCATCGTTTTTAATGGGATTTAACTGTCTTGAAGCCTGTCTGACTTTTAGCTTTCTCTCCAAGGAAGTGTTGAAATGAATTAAATCCTCTAAGATTGACTGAATATTGGATCTCATTGCTGTAATATTCTGTATAATTGATTCAGCACATGATCTACTTGTAAATGAACAATATTTTTCACTCTGACAGTATGACAGATCAAAATTTATTAAAGGCTGACCTACAATACACACTAAATGCTTAACTAACAGAGTTATCTGTCCCAGAAAATCATCTCCTTTGTATGCATGTCTGTGTGCAATAGAAACTTCAGTAACAAATGGATGAAGAAACTCAAGATATGCTTTTATAAGGTCTGAAATTCTAATTTCTTCTGTAGATACAGTCTTTCTATGTTCTTTTTCATCATCATCATCCATTTCCACGTTTTCTTCCCCATATTTTGAGCTATCATCAAGACATGAGAAGTGAAGAATATGGTCTGACAGGCTCACCAAAACCAATTCAAGTGAATACAATCGTTTGACAGACAATTTTAGCAGAGTAATCTGAAGAAGCTGCATGTAAAATTTAAATTTCACATCTTCAGTAGTCTCATCAATTTGTTCCAACAAAGCCAAGAGAAGTTCTTTGGCATTTCCATTAGATATGAGGTACATCAAACAGTCTCTACTTGTGTCAAAGAATTCAGAGCTGGTTTTTGAATGCTCCAATGTAATACATCTTCCAAGCATGGACACAAGTTCCCAATAAGAGTCAATATCTGCAAACCTCTCCACAATGATTGTGTTTTGTATGTATTTCGAGTCTTTGCAATCAATAGCTGCTCGAATCTGCGCCAGAATGACAGCTGAATCCCCCATATTGTTGTCAAATTATGGTCAAAACTGATGGCTGATTATTTCCGTAAATATGCCCTCTGAATATGTTACCAATGGATCTCGATTTCTTCTGGAAACTGCCAATCATGAACTGATCATTCTGAGCTGTCTTAAAAGCAATTATTTCTGCTCGTCTACAGCATTATCTGCAAAAGAGAAAACCGCTTACTGGCAACAGATCAAACGTTTTGATGAAAAAAAGTTTGTTAAATGTGATTACAATTCCACATTTATAGATCAATAAAAATTCTTTGAAGGATGTAAAGGAATATGTATAAAAAAATTTTTAAAAACTACCCATCTTAATTTATATACATATACGTACATGTACATAAAAATATGAAAATTATTTTATATTCAAAACTGATAATTTAATTATGTTATCATTTTTTAAAATGTTAATTTTGTTGCCAGCAAACTTTTTCTCTTATATACAAAGCATTACTTATGATCTTTGCCAAGCCCATGCCATAAATCCTTGCCATCAACTTTCAATTTCTAATACAGTTAAGTCAGTTAGAAATGGTCTCGAAAATATGTTTACATAGACAAGCTGCATGGGGACCAGTTCTCACTTCAAACAAATTGTTGTTCTAGTGCTAATATCTTTTGAATGGATGTGAATTTTTACTTTCTTCACATACTTTAACAATTATACCAAAAATTTACCTTTTTGAATAAAAACCCAGTGTTATTGATTTGAGTTTGTTCAAGTAATATTTAATACTTCCTTCAGTGTAATATTTAAGTGAACATTTACTTCCTGGAGTATGATGTGATCACTCTAGTCATATGCTTATACAAAATGAATGTACAGTGGGACCCCGCTATAACCTGCCCCGATATAACCCGAATTCGGATATAACCCAGTTGTGGCATGGCTCCCAAAATTTCGGGTAATTTATTACAGGTATTTTTCTCAAAGACCAAAAAAAAAAAATTTAAGTATGAAAAAAAAAATTAAGAGTTTAATTATCATTCTCATATTCGTCTAAACAGTGTGAAAAAGAACGGGTAGAAAATGTATTATCAAATTTCTTCTAGTTTTGTGCCAAAATAAACGTCGGAAATACGAACCAATTGCTGGGCCTACTGAGAACTTTGATCTTTGTTTATTGTTGAAAAATTACAGCTCATAAGTGTCAATATTATAATTACTGATTCCTGAGTAATGAAGCCATCGTGTCTACTTTGTGTTTGTCTTGAATGTATTCCGAATACAATCATTGCTCAAATAATCTCTGATATATGTTCTTTTAATTTCATACACAACTAAGCAGAATGTATAAATCAATTAATTTAAGTACATTGTTTATCATCAAAGTGAATTGCTGAGCTAAACAGTGACATAATTCAGTGGTTAAAATACAGCCAGTTCTGCCTGCTGTATTTATTAGAGTACATCAAAAGAACATGACGCAATAACTGGGCGGCAAGTTCAAAGGACTTTGATTAGCAGCTTGGGTGGGAAAATGTGCTGAAATTTACAATGACTGAATTCAGAGACAGAGAGATCCTGAGATGTACATGTAGTTATTATAAGAATATACTTTAGCTTCCATTATTCAATCTATGGACATGTACTATTTCATCATTCATTATGTACACCTGTTACGTAATTTTTGTTTTTTTCTTTTCATTGAATTCAGTCACATAATGATCTGTGACAAAATTATTGAATATTTTACATCCGTGTGTGGATATTTTCGATGGAAATATTTGTATTATGGATTCAATTTATGTTACAAGATTCGCTGGTGAGTACACGGTGTTGATACTCTTTTCATGCAATAGATTATACATGTATATATAAATTAGACACGTGTATGTACCAATGCATGGTTCTCTGAATAAAGTAATATATTATATCTGCAATTTCTGTTACCACAGCAAATGTTTTTCTCATTTAATATATATTGATCAAAAATGGTAATTGTGCCATGCATTTTCGCACCCGTCTTTATGTAACCCCCCCCCCCCCAATTAAATCCAAAAATGTGTTGGTATTGTACATGGTTTCTTATAACACGGTTCGGTTCATAGCCCGGTCGGATTCTATGGCTCCCAACTACCGTGTTATAGCGGGGTCCCACTGTACTTCATCATCCATCCCCCTTCACAGCCGATTCAATGTGATAGGAATTGTGTTTTACCAAACTAACACATTGTAATCTATCATTGACTGTAGAGTTCATGGTTTATACCTGGCATACATGGCAAGATTAATCCCATCTGAATTACCTCCCTTGACATGTTAAGTGTGAATCTTCTAAATGGCTTTTACATTCTGTATCGAATCATCTATTCTCATCCATGTGCTTCAAGCATGTCAGGAACCAATGATTGCATGAAAATTAGTTTCATGTACAGGCATATAAGCTATTCTACTAAAAATTAGATAGTACATATAATTTTTAAAAATATTATCAATTTCAAAAAAGCTATGTGGATTACTGTCATATAAATGTTTACATGGTTTGCAATTACTATATAGATTATTTGGATTCCATGGACAAAGACAAGCCTGTTCAAAAGGATGGCACTGGTAACATAAGAAACTATGAATGCTATAGTGCAATGTCTGTATGGACTCCAGTCTTTAGTGCCTGTGTAATGACAAAAATCTACATACAGTGTACATGAAATTACTTGGTAAAATGACAGGGTGAATACAAACACTGAATCAGACAGTCACCCCCTTGGTAGACATAATATTCAATCTAAAGGCATCCCCTTGGTAGATATAATATTCAATCTGAAGGCACCCCCTTGGTAGACATATTATTCAATCAGTCTCATTTTATTATATCAGAAAGAAACTGAAGATCTTTTGATAAATAAAACATCTACCTCTAGTCTCATTTTATTATATTAGAAAGAAACTGAAGATCTTTTAGACTACTTACTACTAGCGGGAAACAGCACTGGTTTGATAAATAAAACATCTACCTCTAGTCTCATTTTATTATATCAGAAAGAAACTGAAGATCTTTTAGACTACTTACTACCAGCGGGAAACAGCACTGGTTTGATAAATAAAACATCTACCTCTAGTCTCATTTTATTATATCAGAAAGAAACTGAAGATCTTTTAGACTACTTATTACTAGCTTGAAACAGCACTGGTTTGATAAATAAAACATCTACCTCTAGTCTCATTTTATTATATCAGAAAGAAACTGAAGATCTTTTAGACTACTTATTACTAGCGGGAAACAGCACTGGTTTGATAAATAAAACATACCTCTAATCTCATTTTATTATATCAGAAAGAAACTGAAGATCTTTTAGACTACTTACTAATAGCGGGAAACAGCACTGGTTTGATAAATAAAACATCTCCCTCATCTCTTAGTGTTTTATCCATGTCAGTGTCAGCATGTATTATAAAATTTATTGAAAACCAATCAAACTTTGTGTCATAGGCCTCTGATTTACGGAAGAAACTGCAAGAAAAGGACACTTGCTACTGTTCACACTTTTTCAGACATCCAGTCCAAGATATCACTTTCACTGTTCAATGGATATATTTTGCATTAGAAAAATATTGTAGATTCATTGGACTTTTCAGTTATGAAAACAATATGAATATATGCATTTAAAACTTTATAATATAGTGGACATTAAAGATTCCGTTAAACTGGCATGTTTGCAAGATGTCAGAGATTCATTTATATTGCATGTTTGCAAGACATGTCCAAGATTTATTTATATCGGTTTACAAGACATACAGAGTTAATTATACTGGTACATTTACAAGAAATGCCGGAGATTCATTTATACCGGCAGATTTACAAGACATGCCCAGTTATCATTTATAATGGCATGTTTAAAAGATATAATAGAGATTCAGTTATTCATGAGATTCAGTTATACCGGCATGTTTACAATGGGTTGTTTTCAAATGACGTAACAAATGTGTGTACTTCCATATCCGCCATTTTGATTCCATATCCCCCATAACCAGCACTTCATAACATTGTTCTAACAGCATAATTATAAAGTCACATTTCATTTTGTAAGAATATAATAATACATCATATTCTGTTGTGCATGTCAACTGCACAAGATCGATTGCATGACTTTTCTTCATGTTTTCTTAAAGTAAAATATTTAAATTTCAACCATCTTTTGTTATTCTTTCATAAACAAATAGACTGATCAATAAACAAATGCATAAACAACTGGATACACAACCAAGTAGAAACATGTAATGATTTTCAATTTTCACGGGCTTAAGTAAATAATTTGGTTACTGTTAAGTTAAAAAGCTAATTGTTAATTTATAATTTCATATTTCTGAAAGCATTTCAGGAATACATCGTTTTAACATTCAATACAAAGTCATGTTCCGTTATACACACATTTTGTTTTGACTGGTTATCGGTTTCATTTAGTATAAGCGACCATCTCCTCCACAAATACAATATTTGACCATAATTAATTAAAATGGTTTGTAAAATATTCTTTGGCACAAACAGATTGTCGTGAAAATTATTTGTACATAAAAAAGTTCTAGCATAAAATACATGCTATTAAATTTTTATTTGTGACTGATATTGTATCCAGAAAATCATTATCTGGAAATACTCTTTCAATATGACAAGCTTAGGGATATGATACAAATGACTTTTAAAAAATGTCAATATTTCTGTTTGTAAAACAAAATAAGTGCATTTCTCTCAGATATCAATAAACACGATTATGGTTCAACTTTATTATTCTGTCTGTTGATATAAGCAAGGTAACTTCCAGCTTTATTTTTATTTTTGTGTTATAGGGCACATAATTTCAAGTATAATCTGTCATGTCGAAGAAGTAAATATCCTTATCGATAGTTAAATTAGATCATTATCTTGAATATACATGATGACTAATGTTTACAACAGTTTGTTATGAACTCAAAATGGCGACAGAAGGTGCACATGTTGCATTGTGGGTAATTGTGACGTCTATGAAAACAACCCATATGTGCTGGAATTCTGTCATACTGGAATGTTTACAAGACATGCCTGAAATTCAGTTATAGTGGTTAGTTTAAAAGATATGCCAAAGATTCAGTTATACTAGCATGTTTACAATATGTGCCTGAGGTTAAGAGTGGAATTTCATTCCATCTTTGCCAATGGACCAAAATTCACAAAACGTTGATTATTCTACATAAACAGGAAAGCCATATTTAAATTTTCTTTTTAAAATGTCACATTTTAGTAATAATAATAATAATAATAATAATAATAATAATAACAGATTCATTTATATATAAATTTGTTTTCCCACATTGCACTTAAAATTCTGAGTTAACTTTGTATTTTTTAAATTTAACTTTTACTGTTTAAAATTAATTTATATTACAGTGCATTCAATTTAATCATAAAATCCTTTACTTTTGTGGAAATATTTAGCGAGTGCAAGCGTCGACATTCCATATTACTGGTAAGATTAAATTCATGATTATTATAAGACGTGCATGCTACCATACATAAGTTAGGTCAATACCGGCATAATATAGAGTTGTTCCCCCTAGTATGGTAATCTGGATCAGCAGTGGATTTCTTTACATTTACGCGATTGGATTCGACAGAGATTTTTGTTGTTGGAATAAATTGAGGGCAAGTCAGAGAAACCTCACAACAGAACGGTTTTATTATATACCAATAACAACATTTAGTACCGCGATAACAGGTTCTAACAGTCGCCCTTAAAATTGTGCAAATGGATATTTTTTTATATATGACCTGATAACGACTTTAAAATTCATATGGAGAATCATTACATTAAATTACTTGTTACGATGCACATACCACACAGGATAACACTTTTTCTTGAAAAATAGCCGCATGCCATACCGCTTGATGCCATTCCCTAGTTCAGGACACACGATACCAAACTATATCGAAAAATGGGAGCCAGTCTATAAACGGATAATAATATAGAGTTTATTGGCTTGGCTAGCCAGGATTAGTTGATAATGAAAGTTGGATTTCAGTAAAAAGAATCTTTTGAAAGTGGTTGCTGAAAAAAAAATAGAGACATTGTTTTATTGATAGATTTTCATACCTTTAATAGTCTTGAGTTTGGAGCACTAATTACTGAAATTAGGACTGACTCTTTAGTGCGGAATTGAAAGCACATGTTTCAAGGTTTCGCGGTACCAATTGTTTTTCCAATGCACATGTTTTGTAAACTAAATATATTTTCTATTTTAACTCAGAATGCTTATGACACACTGTCAGAGAACACTGTAAGATTGTAAATTTGACATGGACAAAACCAGTTACTCCATTGCATTTAAGAGAGATGACAGCTCTGCTGGAACTAGACAGGGGTGAGAGTTACCTAGTCACAACAGTTTTAAACATGTGTACCACATTTTAAAAAATAAAATAATCAAGCAACAGAGATGAAGAACCGACCCTTTTTTTTAAAAGAATATATTTGCTAAACTAAGGATTCTTACCAAAACAAAAAAAAAAAGAAACAATTAAGCCAATAACACCAAACCGAAGACTAACTAATCGAGAATCTATCGTACGGGTTCGGTAATTTTGTTACTGTATTTTGTCGTTGTAGATTTCTTTTGTTATGCGCGCGAGTTTACCCGACATGACACTTATTAAAGGTCGCGCCCTCTCTGTTGCTGTAAATTAGATCATTGTTATATCAAATAATGGCCCAAGCGTTGAAATCTTACACAACTAGATCAGCTCAAGAGCGAGTAAAAGCGATTAAGAAATTCTACAAGTCAGTAATGCTTTCAGGCGAAAATTACAAGAACGTCAGGAGCTTCGGATGAATTCTGCAGAGAGTTCCCAACAATTAGTCAAAACTATTACAGAAACAACTAAACCTCTTCTTCCTCAACTTGAAAAAAAATAGCTGAAAAACCTGAAGAAACATCAGGAATTTTACAAAATTTTCCTGGTTGAATGCCTCATCAAGCAATATCTATTACTAAAAACTATTATATCTACCAAGGGAATGCTTTATATTTACGTAATAAATTTGCTGAAGACGCTTTAAAATTAATCGATAAAACTGATCCATGTGAATTTCCAGCTCTTGTTGTTACACACTATGAAATAAGAGAACAAAAAATGTTTAGACCAACATATGGAAACTTTATTAACAATATACAACACTGGGGTGATGTCTTTTATAAAATTAAAACTAGCACAAGTAGAATCGACACAAAAAGTTCATCGTATATAGGATACATTAATGCGATAGACAAGATGTATTGTCAATATGAAGAACAAAAACAGCAAAAAAATGAAAGAACAAAAACAGCAGCAAACACAAAAGAAAGAACAAAAACAGCAGAAGAATAAAAAAAACAAGAGAGGAAGTTCTTTAAACCGTTCAAAATTAACTGATAAACTTAAACCTGGAACTTGTGGCAAAATTTCAATTATTCGTCTGATATGTTACCAGAATATCATGGTTTGTATGAGACTGATTATCGTAAGATGATATTTAGAATTCATCATAATAAGGGTAGTATTGGTACGGATGATTCGGTTTTTTTAAACGTTTTGTGCAAAAGTAGATCAATTAAAAGCAAAGGGGGGAAAGAAAGAAGAATACATTGATCCTCCTGGCGCTAGTGGAATTGGTATTCCTAGCACTGCATGGGGAAGTGGTCTTATTTTATGTCCTAACAATACTCTCGATGACGTACAACGACTAGAAATTCTGATTGGACGTAAACGAGCTGGATATAATTCTCAAGAAATAATTAATGAAGCAGCTGATATTTGTCAACGATTGTTGACAGTTGGTATCATGGATATTAGAGTTTATCGATCTTTTATAGATGATGTCGTTGATAGTTATTACAGTGATTAGATAAATGGATAACAACTACGATGATCATACAAAATGCTCAACGTGGACCTGTAATGGTCAGGTTGATAAATTTACAATTACCAGTATATAAAGCAACTTAAGGAGATGGACTCGGTGATGTTGTTCATGGTTTAGTTAGAAGAATTGCCCCAAAAGCAATACCGATTGCAAAACAATTATCAATGAAATCTATTGACGTGTTTCGTGGGAAAAGCTTCTAGTGCTATTGGTAATGTTGCCAATAAAGCATTTTCAGCAATCAAGGAAAGATTATCGACGAAACCCACCGCCAGTAAAATTACCAAGCACTTAAGTGATGCCTGTAAATGTTAGTAAAGTAATAGATTAAACCGCAAATAACAAATTAGCAGAACTGGCTGTAGACGCACTGCGTCCAGAACTGGGGAAAAATACAACTGTAGTCTGATAACAGAAAGTGGTGGTCTTCGTGTTCCCTTGACTTTGTCAAGGCGACCATGACTGTGATCATGGCAATTATCATAAAGATGTTTAAACGGATATATGATCAAGCATTCGATCTACACGTAGCGGTTCTCATTGATGAATCCGTACGCAATTCTCAGTATTATTCCATTCGACATAGGCGCACCGGTTCTCAAGATCTATCGAACTTTAAGTTCAGGATACAAGTAGATATTTCTTACCCGACGAAGCATTTATTGATGTAGAAGGTGAAATTATAAAAACAGACGATAATGAATGTAATGCCGCTGACAAAAATAAGTTTTGTTAATAACGGAATTTTGGCGTTGTTTGAGAGTGCTACGTATGTAATTGATTGATTGATAGAGAGAGAGAGAGAGAGAGAGAGAGAGAGAGAGAGAGAGAGAGAGAGAGAGAGAGAGAGAGAGAGAGAATGTATATCTTCTTCGTTCACGACGGCTAACAAAATAAACGTTAATTGTTGAATTTGTTTTAGAATTTTTTTTATTCTGAGCTCTTGCAAGTATTCAAAATCAGAAAGAATTATTTCATGATTTAATTCAACCGATATTTTGATACCGTCCTTTTCTAAATTTGTAACAGCGGAAATAACAGTATTAATAGTGCAAACTATAACAGGAGAAACTTTACACAGATAGGAACATTGTGAAAAGACAGGAGCTTCAATAAATATCATTGATAATATGCGCACGCTTGGACTAACGTAGTAACAATATTTCCACTTGACCAACAATTTGTTCTTCGCCTTTTTTTAATTTTATTTGCCGCAAATCAAAATAAAAAAAGAGGCTGAGAAGAATTTGTTGTTCTATATTTCCACGAGATCGAACTGTAAGACGTTTAACACATTTGTGTCGAATATGGAATATTAAGTATGATCACAGTGATGTTATCTCTGTTGATCAGTGGCGTAGCTAGGGGAGGGGGAGGGGGGTCCAAATTCGAAAGTCCCCCCGGGCCCCCACTTGAGGGGGGCCCCCAAAGGAGTGTCAGAATTTTTTTTTTACATTAAATATTACGCCACCGCCATGTAATCTTGCTATTCACGTTGTTATACAAGTTAGTGACACTGTTGCATGTATTCCACACAGATTAAGGATTTCAAAATTACGTATATCAACACGCGTGTAAAAACTGGTAAAAAGTTTACTAAAAACTGTCAATACATAACTCCGATTTTTGTAAAACACGTTATCTTGACGGCATTTTATCGGTATCTTCTATTTTATGTCCATGCTATAATCCATCTGTCCATAGACATAAATAGAAGGGTAATAGTTCGTATATTTATGTCTATTCGTCTGACGAAATTTCACAATCATGGCGGATGAAACAAGTATATATAATTTTTTGTATATTTTTTTATTTGTGAAATTAAAAGAATGTTATTCTTTATAGGGGAACTTCACCTATGCCGAAACAACGAGTTTACCAGAGTGGAGCTACAAAACGGAAAAAGCGTGCTGCAGAAAGGCAAGAGGCTGCAAAATCAAGGAAAGTTTTTGAAGGGTTCTTTAAGAAGAAACCTGATAAGAGCACTGAAAACAAAGGAGACCATGAACATGGCGAAGAAAAGTATCACCATTCAGATGATTCATACAAAGATACAGCAGTCGAAGAGACTTTAGAGTGGAAATGCCTCTTGATGAGAGAAGTAGTGCTGAAGAAACTTCAGGGGGGAACCTTTTACCACAGTCAGAGAAAACATCTGAAGTAAGTGATACAGACGATGAGTCAAGTGATGATCTTCCAAAATCACTTTCTCCAGAAGTTGAAGAAACTGTAATTAAGTACAAAGACTTCGGATATATCTGGCCTGGAAGTTTATCTGAGGAACTGCGAGCAAAGATTGTATTAAAGGGTAGCTTATTTTTCCAAAACAAAGATGAAGAGTACTTGTTTCCAACAGAGTTTACACAAAATAAATCACGAAGTTTGACATCATCATGGTTCACCAGAAAGCTTCCAACAGGAGAAATTTGCAACCGATCTTGGCTCCTCTTCTCTCCACTTGGAATGTCTGTTTTGTTTTGCATGTGTACTGTTTTCTGAGGCACCAGAAAAGACATCTAGTGCATTGAGCAAACCTGGAGTTGGTTTCACCAAATGGAAGAAACCTGAGAGACTGAAAGAACATGAAGAAGGAGTCCACCACAGACAAGCTTTTATGAAGTGGAAGTTAGAAGAAGAAAGGCTTAAGGCAGAACCAGATGAGCTGTCACATATGCTTCATGTGCAAATTTTGAAAAATCAGCAGTATTGGAGAGAAATTCTGAAGCGTGTATCAGCAGCTGTCAAGTACTTAGCAAAAACCAACTCACGCTTACGTGCCCACAAAGAAAAACTGGATTCTCCCAATCCTGGGAACTTCCTAGCATCTTTGAAATTTCTTGCAGAATTTGATGAAGTTACGAAACACCACTTACATAGAATTGAATCTGGGAAGACACATTATTTGTCACCAGAAATTCAAAATGAGTTCATAAACTTGATGGGCAATAAAGCTAGGGAATCAATTGTTGGGAAAGTCAAGTTTGTTACTTTTCTCTGATGCTTGATTCCACTTCAGATGTTTCTCACCAAGAACAAGTATCCCTTATAGTTCGTTACTTGGATTTCGAGAATTTCGAAATAAAAGAGTCATTCCTTGGTTACTTTGAAATTGTGAAGCCAGATGCACAACATTATGAAGAACTTGTTCTGAAAATTCTTAAAGACATTGGACTGGACTTTGATCTGTGCAGAGGTCAAACCTATGATAACGCAGCCACAATGAGTGGCCGTATGTCTGGCCTGCAGAAACGTCTCTTAGACATAAATCCAAAGGCAACACTTCTGAACTGTGATAATCACTCTCTCAACCTGGCAGCTCTTCATTCTGCTGAGATAGATCCAGCATTTGTCACCTTTTTTGGAACTGTACATGAATTGTTCAACTTTTTTTCCAATTCACCCCAGAGATGGGCCAAACTGAAAGAAGCTGGATCCGGGAGTCTAAAAAAGGAGAGTAGTACAAGGTGGTCCTCAAGAGAAGAAGCTACGTCGGCAGTTTCCTTGCATCTTGACAAAATCATCAAGCTGTTGGAGAGACTTTCTGAATCAACAACTGAAAGAATGGACACTAGAAGCAGTGCACAAAATCTTCTTCATGCAGTGGAAAATTATGAATTTTTTGCGTATCTGGAATTCTGGTCAAATCTCCTGCGCCCAATCAATATAGTTCAGAAGAAACTACAAAAGTCTGGACTGCACATACGGGAAGCTGCTGAAGAGATTAAGACCCTTTTATGCTTTCTGCAAAATTATGAGAAACGGATGAAACTGATCACCCAATCCATCGAAAGAGCAAAAGAAGGCAGTGAATGCTATGGATTTCCTGTAAGCAAAACAACCAGAAGAAAGAAAAGACTTGATGGGGAGTTGAGTTCTGATGTAGGACTGTCAATAGAACTGCAATTCAAACGAGTTGCGATAGAAGTGCTGGACAGACTTCATATGGAGATGAAGGACAGATTCCAAAGGCTGGAAAACCATGTGGACACCTTTGGGTTTCTTCTTGAACCAAGACATCTGTTGGAGTTTATGGATGATGACACGCTGATGAAAAACTGTGTTACTTTTTCCTGTTTGTATGATGAAATACAGGCAAATCGCTTGTTCAATGATGGCATTGATGCACGAGCACTTTTCATCAACAAACCAGTACCACAATCACCAATTGACATATTGAGGAAGCTGGCTTCATATGGTAATGATGTGTGCTCAAACCTTGCAACCTCCATCCGAATATTGCTAACTCAGGCCACTTCCATTGCATCATGTGAGAGATCATTCGCAAAACTCAAGTTAATCAAAAACTATCTCAGGAGCAGAATGACGCAAGAAAGACTTAGCAGCATGGCTTTAATGTCAGTGGAGTAAAAAATACTAGACAGCATTGATCTAGATGATGTTATAGATGCCTTTGCTGCACAGAAAGCACCACGTGAGACGATATGAATTGAGATTTGTCACTTGTGCATTATCTCGCCAATAAACAACGATATTATTCATTAAAAGAGTCTTAATGATTATTTTTTGTTAATTTTACTGATATACTGTACCAATTTGAATTTAGACATATATTTATTAAGTACATTATCTCATGTCATGATGTCGAATGTCAAAATGCAGGGGCCCCAAAAGAGGCCAAGCCCCCCGGGCCCCCAAATCCCTAGCTACGCCACTGCTGTTGATATGGTTACGTTTTATCCTGGGAGTTTTCTTGGTTACGAAGAATGTTCAGAATATTTTAAACGATTTGGACATCCCACACATTAGGTGACCAGAGAATCGATAAAGGGACCTTTACCTGATTTTGATCTAACTTGACTGGTATAGTATCATTCGAGTTTACTAAGGTTCTCCATCTTATCTGTTATGTTTGGTTTGGTAGGCACTTTTTAGAAAAAAAAACGTTGCGTTCTAATAGTTTTATTACTAATAACATTGTTGATTGCAAGGAGGCAATTATATCATGCCGTCCACAGACCGAAGTTTTGTTACCTCCACCTGATGATAATAAAACCGCAAAGGATCTCGGTATAAGAATAATCTGTAAATTTGGTCAATGCAGGGTATATGATCATAAACGACGTTGTGCACGATTAATTCTAGATGATGCTGAATATGATTTTATAATCGCAGATGCAACAAAGAGAGGGATATTTGTAAGTCGACAACACGCTTACTTGTCTAGCGGAACACGATTAGAGACAATTGTTGGTTATATTGATGATATGTCGCCACACTTTAAGCAATCAAGATTGTCAATGATCGCATATGTTTCAATAAATTTATTATCGATGATAAATAGATTCCATGACACTGCAGTCAGAGTTGCAAACTATTCATTACCCAGTGTGTCGCTAATTATACGCTGATGACACCCACATATACAAGTCTAGTTACCCAACTGAAGTTGATGGTACCATCCAAGAAGAAGAGAGGTGCATTTCTTTTGGGAAATCATGGATGACATGTAACAAGCTGCATATGAATTATGATAAAACTGAGACCATTCTGATCACAATATAAAGACTTTCTCATTTACATCCTTCACCTCAAACAAAAATATCAGCAACACCAACATTAAATTCTCACAGTCAGTACTAAACCTAGGTGTTGCTCTAGACAGTACTCTCACACTGCACCAACATATCATCACCATATGCAAGGCTGATGCCACTAAAACACTCGAGTGTTCATTAGTACTTTCAACACTGTAATATTGTAACTCAGTTCTGTCTGGTTAGTCTCAATATCTACTCCAGAAACTTCAAAAACTCCAAAACACAGTTGCTTGGATCATCTTTAGAGTACCACGTTCCAAGCACACCTCCTCGCTGCTTTGTACCCTACACATTCTATCTATTCGATTCAGAATCAAATACAAAATTTGTTCTCTGTGCTACGTTTCACAGACGGACTCCAGTCCGACATACCTATCTGGCCTACCCATGTGTACACACCAGCAAGATACTTACGCTCATCTTCTACGAATCATATACTCATTATTCCCACATTAATAACGAAGTCATATGGACAACGTTCTTTTGCATATCAGTGCCCAGCAACGTGGAATGAATTGCCCATTGAAATTAGACACCAAGACATAGCGGTCCCATTCAAGAGTACTCTTAAACCTCACATTTTTCGACTGCAAGAACAAACTTAAAGAACTTAGAATCTTTCCTACCTTACATATTTTCAGCATGTGTGTTTTCCAATTTCAAGTTGGTTTCTGTCTGAGTTTTTTTTTGTAGTCATATTTTTGATGCTGTTGGGTGATTAGAGGTTCTAAAGATTAGGCGCTATACAAAGCCATCATTATTATTATTATTATTATTATTATTATTATTAGTAGTAGTAGTAGTAGTAGTAGTAGTAGTAGTAGTAGTAGTAGTAGTAGTATCTCCGTATGAATGGCTAAAACAATTTGTTGATTATTACGAAGAGATAACAGATGAGCATAGAACACTTGATCCAGAATTAAAAGAGCTTAAGAAATTGATCAGATTACAACCGAACAGAATTCAATGCGAAATAATGAGTGAAATAATTTCAGAAACTTCCAGAAACGATATTTGGGATAAATGGAAACCAAACGACTTTTTAGTGGTAATTAGAAAGATAGGTTGTGATACACTTCAACAGCAATTATATCAGTTGCATAAGAAAAGTTTTCAAGTTTACATGTACCGTTGTGTTATACCAGCTGATATACGACGACAGAATATCGACGTTGATATACCAGGATAGACTGAAAAACAAAATCTCGTATTAAATGATATTGTCGCAGTTGATATCAGTGATGTTGAGGATGCACTGAGCGCGATAAATCTGCGTGGACGCCAGTATACGCAGTAACGACATATTCATCTCAAGGGTTAATTATTTCTTATACAGTTGTTTGAATCATTGATGATCGTATCAAGGTGTTAAATTTAGTTAATCGTGCAGTATCACGAGTCAGAATAATATCTCAGTTGCGAAAGATTGTCATAGACGCTACAGAAACTATTGATGATGTCATTGACAATGAAATATTAAGGGAAAAAAAAATAGTTATACACAAAGAGACAAAAAACGAGACTTTAATCTCGGTGTTGAATTTATCACGATATCAAAACAACGACAGAATAATCATTGTGCTAGCTGTAACACAGTAATGTTGTGACTGTATTCAAATAATGATCCAAGACAATTTACCGAATATAGAAAAGATAGTACTCTTGGCCATACACGAGAACTTGTGATGCTGGCCTGTCCTGAATGGAATATGTGTTTTTTAAATGATCGCGGTGGTAATTGTGTATTTTCGGGTATTACTTGTACTTGCTCACGTGTAAATCCACGTTGATGAGCAGTTAAATTTAATCTGTAGATTGCAGGTCTCCCACTAGATCTTACCACGCTAGCTATTTTATGTACCATAATATTCCAATTAGGATCAGCCGCTCTTTTCTTTGCCTCCAAGTTCACCCGGTTCATACAAATAGCTTAAAGTAACACTATCTAATGCTGGTTGTTTTGAAAAATCATGTGTAGTTTAATTATTTAAATGTAGTTATCACCCTTGGGAGTCTTATAACCCATTCTCGAGATCTGACATCTTTCTGAAGTATTTCCTTTGCATACTGGTATCCAAAAATAACGCTCAGCAAGAGTTCGATTAATTCGCTCAACAATTGTCTGATCGCGTTGAATCGCGTGATGTTCTCGTCCAATTTTAAAATTACGATTTTTCATAAGAGATAATACTGCGCCAATGAAATTATTTGCCTTGATCAGCCTGTAGTAGCTGTGGCCATCGTAGATCACCGTGTTGATAATTTCGTACTAACGCAGAAACAACTTCTGCCGCTGTCTTTGTTAATAATAGCTATGCTTCTTTATTATTACTCGCAACATGAACGATAGTTAACGCGTATTTGTATGTATAACGGCGTCTTCCAATTTTGATAGTAGCATGTGGTAAAAAAAAATATCAGTCTGATGAACTTCAATAGAAACACAGACATCAAAATGTGAATACTTAATTAATTGTTTAATGCAGTGGTATATAAATTGACCATTTTGCCTGTCGTGATAACCCATCTGTAGCAGCAGCACGAGTAACAATTTCTGCTTCAGCAAGTTTACTAATCGTTGCTCTGCCTCTCCAGTATCCTCTTGGACTATGATAAATCGACTCCATTATTAAAAAAGGTGGATTAATTACCAGCTCCTAATACAAGCTTACCTTTCATCGCAGATCTTACTAACCAGTTGGCCAATGATTCTTGGGGTACAATTTTAGGAAATGTACGCTTGAATTAATTTCACACCTGCAATATGTCTATTTTGCAAGTGTTTACTTTTATAAGCTACATCATGAACATGAAACACTCTATCAATTTAATTTATTGGATACTCACTGGGTCTTGGCAGAGGCGTAGCTAGGAGGGTGCAGGGGGTACATATGTCCCCGGGCGCCAAGGTACAGGGGCGTCAAAATGAGGCTTACAACGTTACATTATAATAAGTAAACAAGGGTAATAAATCGGTCACATGATCGCTGGGGCGCCAATTTTATAGTTCGTCCCTGGGCGCAAAATATCATAGCTACGCCTCTAGGTCTTGGCTGATCTTGATTATCAAGATGGATATAAAATCTGGTTCAAGGAACACAATTATTATATCCTGGAAGGTGTTTTTCTCCCGAGTTTTTAGCCTACGGAATCCCAGTAATTTTCCTAATTTTGTTGCAATATCACCTCCCCTTTTTAAAAAATACTGTTTGGACTAGATATAAATTTTAATTTCTTTGTTGTTGTAATAGTTGTTAGTCCATCTGTTGGAGTATGCGTCATGCATTTCACACAATATAGATCCATACTATTTATTATATACTATGGATGTAATTGATTTTTCAGCGACAAGAAAACGAGAACTGGTTTAACACCTTGCAGTGCTACCAAATTTTAAAAGAATGATAATAATGAGATTGAAAAAAGTAAAAATTAACTGTTGCTTAATTGAATAATGATGTGGTTATAATGGGACAAGTTGTATTTAGTAGCTCCCTCTGTGGATGATCAGCGATGCTACGAAGTGTTAACAGACTTTAATGAAAATGCAAAGACGATAAATGAAGACGGGGATAGTATTAATTTTATCACTGATATTGACGAAGCGCCGAACGTAGATGACCTCGATGGATTTATTCATAATTTAGTTGTTTATGATGATGTAATACTGAATAAATGATCAAATCCGGCAAGAATGTTTTCCCAAGGTAGGCATAAAAATACTGATACAATTTATTTAACTCAACGGTATACACAAATACCAAAAGTGATCAGAGACAGCTGTAATATTTTATCTGTATTTAATGGAATTGATACATATACTCTACGACATATTCATCAGACTTGGTGTAGTGGAGAGATGGATATAATTAAATTCAACAACACTCTTCTCGCTTGCACAATCTACCCCACACGGATTTATCATGATAAATTTACCCCACACGGATTTATCATGATAAATTTACCCCACACGGATTTATCACGATAAATTTACCCCACACGGATTTATCATGATAAATTTACCCCACACGGATTTATCACGATAAATTTACCCCACACGGATTTATCATGATAAATTTACCCCACACGGATTTATCACGATAAATTTACCCCACACGGATTTATCACGATAAATTTACCCCACACGGATTTATCACGATAAATCTACCCCACATGGATTTATCATGATAAATTTACAGGATCCTAAATCACGATATCGAATCGGTCTTGATAAAATCTTTGGATAAATTACAGCAGTAGAGAGGGCGCGAACTCGAATAAGTGTCATGTCGGGTAAAATCGCGCGCATATTCATAAAAGAACTGCCACGACAAAAACAGTAACTTAACTAATCAGTAAGAGAGACTCTCGGTTAGTTAGATGCTTCGGTTTTGATGTTATTGGCTTAATTTGTTCGTTTTCGTAAGAAGCCTTGGCTTAGCAAATAGAACCTTCTGAATAAAGGTCGGTTCGCCCTATAAGTTGCTAATCATGCAAAATACAAAACATGATTTATATATGAATTAACATAATCTCACAGGTCGCCAAGAAGCTCAACTTATTGGCAAGCCTAACAGAAAGTACAACTCTTACAGCTCGTGTTGTTGTTTATTTCTGAATACAATGTTCCCTACACCTTAAGCTCCGCCCACCTGGGGTTGTACAATTGTTACTGCTATACCTCAAACTCTCTGTAGGTCCAGACAATGCCACGGCATATACCTTTTTCTCCACACAACACTTTCATCCAGGAAACATCTATACTAATTGATATAGGTTTGATAATGCACACTTTGAAATTTAAAGTTATTGAATTTTTTAATAGCAGGGTGTTTGCGATGGCTAAATATGGGAACTGAATTAGTACTGCGAGTCCTTCATGTACAGATGCTTCCCAATAGCAGATGATAAACAGCCAAATACGTTCTGGACGATGGGCAACGTGTCAGCTTCTCCGATATGCGATCACCAAAATTAACCATTTTTAACAAGGCACACTGAAGCAAAGCTTGAATTGCATATGTATGTAATTTTCGTAAAAGTATTTTGAGATTCATTGAAATTATTTTAACTTCCAAACACCATATAAAGACAACGGAAAATCTGCCAGCTGACCACAAATATGGCGGCTGATGACATCATTCTGGAACTGTCAGGAATCAGATCATAATTATTAGTTCCAGTTCAGCACCCATGTAGTAGTCCCAGTCTAATTTGTATAGAGTATTTATCCTAGTCTTCTTTTGGTGGTGATACAAGAGTTCGATTTAGACATTCTTGGTATGGATTTAAAGGCAATTGTTTATTCCTTAGATTATGAGCTTATGGTATGTTTGTGTATGTTTTGGTGACAGTGTACAGTGAGTAATACAGCCTTGGTGATGATCTGGAAGTGAAATCTGTATTCCATTGCACGTTGGTTTGTTTACAGTCAAGCTTTTCAAAGAAATACCAGTGAACCTATGACGTAAGAATCACTGTGAAGTCATCTTTGAAGATATTTTAGATTAACAAATGATTTGTATTGATTGTCAGACAGTGGGAAGGTCAATACTGAGAAAGAAATGTTGAGAATATATAGTAAAATCAATTGTATTCTGTGTCCTATCTATTAGGCTACAACTTTGAATAAATTTCGAAAAAAATGCACTCGACAACTTCGAATTCCAAATTGTTGTGCTTTCTTGAGAAATTGCAAGGACAAGTCTTCCGCGCGTTATAAAAAACAGAATTATCAGAAGATATCTTTAGTGATATTTACAAGCATGTGCTCTGAAGTGATATTAGTTATAGGGATAAAGAAGCTATACATAAAAAATTCATCTTAGCAATTGTCTAAATGCAATGATTCCTTTAAACCTGGTTTGACCTATATGAAGCAACGTGAATGAGCAAATCCGAATCAGTCATTCAGTTTTAAAATTGTGTGCTTGTCTAAGCAAATTACAGGTAAAACTCATTATAACATGATGATTGTGGTCCAAATAGTAGCATCACGATATAAGCGGGATCGTGTTAACAAATGTTTAGAAAAACTTCTCCATAGCAAATGGTTATTGAAATTTCAGTGTCATCAGTTTTTACTAACCTCTTGATCATATAATCTGCTAAGGACACAAATAATCATGTTTTCCAAGAGCATATATTTAGGATGTTAAAAAGTGAGGTCACCTTAAATTAAGAAATAAGAACCATATTGACCTTGCGTTATATGCGGAATTGCGTTATAACAAATCATGTTATAATAGGTTTTACATGCATTTCATGTTTCAAATATTTGTTTAATTAGGCACTAAATGTCATTTTTCTGCTTTATGGCATATTTCTGTCATAATCTGCATGTCAAATACGAAAAATGTATTTTATACTGCATTTCAATTTTCATTTTTTCATTATTCTTTTTTATTTATTTATTTAATGATTTATTTACTTAATTAGCTACATTTAACCATTTATATTATTTTGTATTGCATTTAATTTCCAACAAGGGTGGTTCAAAGCATCTTCCATGTTGTTGCCTTATCCATGTATGCCATTATTTAAAACCACTTGAATGGCGTAGTAATTAGAGCATCTGTCTCAGATGCGGGAGCAGGTTCAAACCTCGGCAGTCATACCAAAGACTTATAAGTATGGTACAAGCAGCTGCCATGCTGGGCGCTCTGGTTTAGGATGTTACTGTTAGGCCTGGTTGACCTGGTGTCAGGATAATGTGACTGGGTGGGGACATCATGTTGCATGTCTGCAGCATGATGCCCCAGTGATAGACATCACTATAAACTGCCACCCTGAAGACATCGTTGCAATATGGCTAATTTTTTTTTAAAAAAAGCTTAGCCAATGAGATGCAAGATCAACTCATTATTATGCGTAAATCTTGTACTCACAATAAACATATTTTTCTGATAATCATTACCATATTAACAAATTTGAAAATTTTGATCAAGAGTAGGTCAGTAATTACACGAATTTCCAGCAAACTGATGCTAGCTCATTTCATTAACATATCGAATCATATTTATAACTTCACTCGTTGGACATTTTATATCTTCGAAGTTAAATAAAAATTGGACGAGATAGTCTCTAGTGTGATAACAAGCTCAGCCTAGCAGATGCAAGACCATTTCATTATATGCACATATCTTGCTCAATATCAATTTCAGAGATCCTAATGATACAAGTCCATATTCCAAATTTGATGAAAATTACACCATAAATATAACCTTCAGATTGGTAATAAGCTCAGCCAATCAGATGCCAGACCACTTCATAAACATGAAGATCTGTTTCATTTTTGTTTAAATGGTCTGAAATCTTGATGATAGAAGCCCATATTCCATGTTTGATCAACTGAATCAGACATATGGCCTCTTGAGTGTCAAGAAGCAATTGCTAAAGGAAATGACAATCGATTAGTCCAGGGTCATATTCACCTGCCAATAAGGTCATCATGGACAATGGAAGGCCATCCTCGCCTGACCTTAAAAATTAAAGAGAAAAAAAAAACAATAGGAAGGAAGAAAGAAATACACTGATTTATTAGGATGACAGTTATGCGCATATGTATATGAACAGGTACAGTTAAAAGGTACATGTGGATAACTGTAAGGCAATAAATGTGTACAAGTAAATAAATAAGAATGGAATAGAGATATTAAGGTATAGGTACAGACAAGGGTATAGACAAGCATCTACCCATTAACCATGGGCCATGTAAGCCAAATTATAAGACATCCAAATCAATAGAAAATAAATATATTTTATTTCTATTTGTTATCAGTCTACATGATACACATGGCATACAAAGAAACATTAATTGTATGGTTCATTATCTGTAAGGATGACATTTCTGTAGAATTTTGCATGAACAAAATAACATAAAATCTCCAAACACAGTTCTAAAGAAATAAAGAAAGCATAAAAGTATTTTGTAGCAAATACATCTAATGGGTACATTTTCAAAGCTTACCAAAAATCCTTGTAATTTATACAACTCTATTTAACAAAGATATTGTTTCCACAAAACCGGAAGTGACTGATACAAAATACACTTTAATTTAGGCCAAAAGGAATTAATTTAGATTAACGTAGGAACCTAGAGACAAACACAATCCAGATAACTACATTATTATGTTAATAGATAAGTAATATTCATTAGCTGATTCTTGTAATACTTATCCAACCATGCAAGGTGTATGAACTCCATTAAGCAGATATACTGGATGAATTTTCCTAAAAAGCTCTTCCATTATTTCATGACAATAAAAATGTGTACAGAACTAAAATAAATTCAGATATGCACATTCATTTAAGTATCTACAGGAACCTATTTCACATACATAAGTTGCATGAACTTTCATTTGCATCTTCATTATCTATTTTAGGCTTAACTAAAAAATGTGATGGTCATGTGAAAACATTTCATAACCATAGGAATAAAGTCTCATCTGAATCTGCCTTATATCCTTGTGGTTAGTCTCACAATTTTATAAGTAGTCTCTATCTCTTAACTTGGTAACACATTATCAAGTCTCACTGGCATATTCATGGTGATGCATTTACCCCTCAAACATTAATAAATGACCAAAATCTCTTAACATGTGGTTTTAAACAGTCTAAAACACAAGAGGCAATACAAAAATGCACATGCCTGATTTATTACCAGGATTCATACTGACTAATGTCTCAACCATAATGAGTGTGTGTGTGAGATTTGGATTTTTAATGTAGCTTTTTAATAAAAAAATTAGTCATATCGCTATGATGTCAGCAGTGTGGTAGTTTATAGTGATGCCTAGCAATGGGGCATCATGTTGCAGACATGTAGCATGATGTCCCACCCAGTCACATTATCCTGACACCAGGCAGACCAGTCCTAACACTAACCTCTTAATGATGAACACCAAGTGAGGCAGCAGTTAGTAGCATTTTGTATGTCTTTGGTATGATTTGTCCAGGGATCAAAATTATGACCTCCCTCATCCAAGGTGTACGCTATAACCACAAAGCCACTCAAACGGTAATCAGCCATGATGAACTTCCTTTTTAACATGTTGGACTGAATCACATTCATAAGTGACTCGCTCATTTACATTAGTTCGTTTTACAATGAGGCCAAATCTCATGAAGAGATTAGGTTCTAATTCACTTTTGTTTGATCAATATTCAAGTGTCTCACTCCCTTTTGACTTAAGATTTATCATTAGACTCCAATAGGATCTCACTGACAGGACTTCATTTCTGTCCATATGAGACTTTGTCAAATTCATGTATGATCGAGAAACTGTTACTCAATCTTATTCCAATCTGATTCATCTGAAACATATAATCATATCTTTACTGCTGAACAATAAATACTAACACTTTACTTTAAAAAGGCCAAAGATCCCTTTCTCGTCCTTAAAAACCGTAACATTAAAAATTGGCCATAACAGAAGATCATATATTCTTTAAAGGTGTGTACTTAACTTAGGCAAGTGACTTTTTCTTTTACAAAGAACTAATTTAAGTTTCATAAAAGGGCACATATCATTTAGAATTTACACACAATTTAACAAGTACAGCTTTGATGGCTTGCCATTGAGGCACTTCATGCTTTTTACAACATACTGGCACCCAACCTACACAGTGATGAAGTAGTAGTATCTGTCTACTTTCAGCTACGACTATTTGAATGAAGTTTGACCAGAAAATAATTGAAAATTTCATTTTGATAGATACTTAAATACATTTGATCTTGAACACTCCTTCCAAGGACCAACAACCACAAAGAATCTCAGTATCATGTACATGGTGAACACAAGTTCCAAACAAATACAAAAACTATATATTGAAATGATTTCTGATTCAACATCTGACAGATGGATGAACTGATGGAATGAGAAAATGGCAAGTTGTTCTTTCGTCCACATCAGTTATAAGCAAAAGATATATATGAAGTGTACATAAAAAGCATATACATGTACAAACACTTGAATCTACTATTTAGATGTAATCTCGTGATTAAATTTTACTGTCCAACAATGAAAAGCATTCTAGCAAAAATTCTGATTTCATACAAAAAGCATACCATTCATAGAATTGCACCTCAGAAACTAAAAGACATTTTCTCAAAGATAGCAGTGTAAGTTCTCTTTATGTTGGACAAGAATCATCTCATCAAATCAGTCCTTTCATTGTAATTAATGCCAGTTATACTCTTCCTATGTGTATCACCATTATTTTTAGCAATTCTTAGGGAATCATTGCTAGATAATATTGGTGGCAGTTCTCATCATCATTGATCTTATCACTTTGGAGATGATATACTGCTATTGGATCAAGGCTTCCGCTAGAGTCGGCCTGAATTTTCCTCAGAATTGAAAATGTTGTCCTTAGTGACTGTATTGGAATGTGGCAATATTACTTAGTACAGCTCTTACAAGTCCACCAAGAAATATAAATAGTTTTCTGCTTGATTGTCGATTCAGAGTGCTGACTGACTGCTAGTGATGCTCAAGACTGGTCTAATGTTCTTTTAATGCCAGCGAGATTCTTGACATAAACACAAATGTATACATTATACCATCATACAATTTGTGGCTAAGCCTAATTTACATATATCTTCATTATCTTCTTCATCACTATCACCACTCTATAACCATGACAATTTAATCAGGAAAATGATCCATCCCTTACTAATATTATAGACAAAGACAAAACCCAAGGCCTGCCAAGGGAGTGGGGAGGGCCCAGTGGCCCTACACATTTTAGTGGCTCACCATCAAGTTATAAAAAATAAATTAATCTTTGCAGTCAATATTAAAATTGGTTCCTTTCAAGAGTCAATGTTATGGAAGATTACAACAGGTTTTATTTACAAGCCTGTACACAGTTTTGGGTCTGCTCAGAGGCAAGAATTTATGTTAATGGGAATGCAAAGAACCCATTCACCCCAGGGATTATGGATTACAATGCCATTTAGTGACATGTAATTTAATCTGGTTTACATTCATGTTTACAGAGGATTAAAGTCAGTGGCACTTATATCAGTTGTTATGATGCAATTGTAAACAGAACTGTTCAACACATATCTTGACTGAAATCTGTGGTCAGTGGTTGCATTCTGCAGATGGTCACTGACAACAGGGAGCTTATACAAGTTATTTTTAAGATTATTATTCTTATTTTACAATCAAGATTATAATTTCTTGTGAACAATAACAGTCACTATGTCAGTTATAATAGTCCATTTGCACGAGAATTTTTGTGTGATTTAGAAGGACATTATTTTGGCTAGATCTGAAAAAAATTCTGCAATCAAAACTGGAAGATTATCCTGGCATGTGTATTGTTAAATACAGTTGATATTTGCTGCAGATTCTGCAAAAATGGATTCAGTGATGGCATATTTGTTGTCACAATTCATATTCTTTTATGAGATAGGATTTTTGCATAATGTGGTATCATTTTTGACACCATAACAAACTAAAATAAGCTTTACAGGAAAAGCAGAAGGCATATTCATGTCCACTGAGTTGAACTGCAACCAATGAAAAGCCCATTTCCAACCATTACTTAATACTGTGTGATTTACGTGTTTTGGTTTTGGCATTGTTAGACATTGCAGAGAGAATCAAAGTAATGTTTATTGTGCTCTTTAGTGACCAAAATCTGTTACCTACTTCAGTGCTCACAAAATGTATAATCCTCCTCGACAAACATCAAATAATGAAGCCAGCCAAACATGCCACCAGGATCAAATAGAGAAATAAGCAACTACATTACCTTGCCCAGCTTAAACCAGTTCATGTGATCATATGCAGTATTGAAAAAAAAAGTGGCAAATTGATACTTTTTAGTAATAATTTTGCATACGAGGGAGATTTCAGTGAGATATTGGAATCACCTCAAAACTTTCTGAGAATGACTTTCCCATGCGAGATGTTCACATATATGCAGACGACGCTGTCAATACCATGGACATATGGAAGATGTAGCTCTTAAGATGACTCAGCCAATATTAGGTACATATCGTAGATGTGGTTCCCTAGATGGGACACTGTCAACATTATATATGTTTGTTTGGATTTGGGAAGAGGTGGTGATTTTTTGATGCTTTTAAAAAAAAAAATTAAGTCATAAAGCTACGATGTCTGCAGTGTGGCAGTTTATAGTGATATCTAGCACTGGAGCATCATGCCACAGACATGTAGCATGATGTTCCACCCAGTCACATTATCCTGTATCCTGACACCAGAAAGACCACTCCTAACACTAACCTCTTAATGCGGAGTTCCTAGCAAGGCAGGTGTTTGTACCATTTTTAAGTCTTTGGTAAAACTTGACTGGGGTTTGAAACTGTGACCTGCCCCATCTGAGGTGGACACCAACAGTGGTTTAGTGGATGACACGATTGTCTATAATAGGCTCAGCTCTACAATGTATAATACTATAATATTTGATTCACATAGTGTAGGGGTCAACTTTTAAGAGTAATATGCTAGAAATCTTATAAGTTTAGGCATAATAGTGGAAACTAAATGTTTGCAGTGAGTTTCAAATTCCATCAAATCAATATTTTTGTTTTTATGCCACTATTCCCATACAGAAATGCACAGATAGTATGCACTGTGTTTTCTTTCTTTCATTATGGTATTGATTACACAAGGAAAAAGAACAAATAAGTTCCTTTAATTTGAGTTCACAGAGGCAGTTTGACTCGCTGTTTTTAAAAAGTGCAGCACTGGCTTTGTGACAAGTCGCTCCTTACAGGTGAATTCGATCTGCAAATGACACCCTGACTTATAATGCATATGAAAGACTATTTTGTTTCATTTCTAAATTAGGGCTCAATAGATCTTTCAGATGTCAATTTTTTTTACCTCGACTTTTAAGGTAGTTGTGCTAAAATGTTGCGATTTATACTCAGAGAGAGAGAGAGAGAGAGAGAGAGAGAGAGAGAGAACTGAGCATACATGCCAGTATGACTGTTATGTGATTCTTTTATTCCATTATTATATGTACCTTACTTGTCTTATTTCCAATAATTTACTTTCATCAACAGGTGATATTATACTTAGTTGGATTTTTATACACCAGTAAAAAGCAGCACAACTGCCAACAGTAATAGACAATTTGGGTGTAAATACTCCAAAAGTGTGATGGCTCAGTGTTGCAGAATAGAGCTGATCCACTCTTCTGCATGTCATAAGAAGTGACACATTGAGGCAGGAGTTGTGGCAACTCAGTGATTAGTGTGCCAGACTTGTAAAAAAAAATTAGGTGCAAATCCATTAGATCAGCTACGATGGTCTCTCCCTGGACATCACACTTAACTCCAATTGCCTCAGCAATAAATTATTTTATTGTGTGGCTGAATTGTATAACTCCAAAATAATGGCATGGACAATTTCTTTAAAAAGAACAAATCAGGTAAACAAGCACCTTGCTTAACATGCTTCAAGGGGATGCAAAGTTAGAACTACTTCATTCTGCTCTTTAATCTGATGACCTTCATTGTTTATGTTCTTAAATATAAAAAAAGTAAGTATTTCATAAAATTACAACTTGCCTGCTTCCTGCCTGGTAAATATTTTCTTTTTAAATGTCCATGACCTTGACTTAGAGGAGAGAGAGGATACAAGTGTATGGATTTGATAGAACATTCTTCTGTCTAATTATCACAGTTGTTGCCCATCCTTTGATTCAGAACATGCAGAGAGGAATTAAGGCCATGTGGATATGAAATGGCATGCTTAGCAATTCTATAGTTTCAGTAGGAAAGCTATACCTTCCAAGCATTGTGACTTATGACTATAACCAAACCTTTACAAATGCCAACAACAGCAGTCCTAGAATGAATGTTACATAGTACTAGGACTCATGAAGGACAAAAACAGATATTGAAAAAAAAAAAGCCGGTTGAAATTGGTCATTAAACTTAAAAATAATGAGCACACTGGTCAGGGAAGAAACTACTGAAGCTGCTACAATACCATTTTGATGGTCATGAAAATATACACTTATACATACATATGGACAAAATGGCGGGAAAAATGCATGCTTTGAAGCCTTTTAAGATCTATTGCATCAAATGCAAGTATAAAGTTAAACAAAAACACAGTTTAATCTAGTGAGCATATAAATTATAAATGACATGACTCAACAAAAAGTAACAGTTACAACCATCTCAACTAAGGGACATATTGTAAAGTCATGTACCATAAAAGAAAACACCCCCACAAATACATATATAGTGATCCATGTAAAAAATAAACTTTAATTGAATTCAGCCAGATAGTATACTTAATTATTTACATCTATATGAGATTAATTAAATATATGTGTGAATCATTCCCACCTCCTAGGACTCTAGGAGATTGTTAGATATATGCGAACCATTCCCACTGCATATTTACAAACAAAAAATTTTACAAAACAAAGTTATGCATTAAGTGAAAAGATATTTTTTAGAGCGAAAACTAAAATTGGAGAAAAGAATTTTTGATAGTTATTTATATGTAAATAGCATACAAGACCTCCACTGTCAGAAATTTCACAATGGTATCAAATTTATCCTCTAATACAAATATGTGACAGAAAATGTATATAACCACTAAATTTCCTTAAAAAGACCCAGACCTCTAAAAAGAAGAAAAATTAAAACTGTTAATGATCTGAACTTTTATTATGGAATCAAAATTGGTATGAAAGTCTGGTTAAATAAGCAGAGTTAGTACAAATATGATGTGATATAATTTCAAATAACTGATGAAAACATGGTCTGAAAAGACATTTAACATGGACACTTACACAATATAAACTTTTGATACTGAATTGGCTCAATCTGAATGTAACAGTTTTATGATCCACATTTTAATCAGATGTTAACAAGAAGCAAAGGTAAAATACGACTAAATTTTAAGTTTCCAAAATTTAAAATATCCTAGATTATCTCCCTCTAGACTTATTTGCAAAGTTGGTTAAACTGTTACTATAAGGTCTCGATTTTCAACATGATAAATAACTGTTTCGAAAATGTAGTAACAAGCCGTTTTATACAAAAAGAACATTATTCACAATTTTCACATGTCTAATTTGCATATGTTATTATACTGGTACGTGAATGAAGTAATACACATTAATTAATATTATTATTCTTGTCATAGTAATCTCAGAATATTATGCACATAAAAAGCTTTGATACAGTATTTGATCAATTTTAATGTGAAGTTCAAATGAACACAACTTTTCCTATTTAAAGATGTATAGAAAGAATAATAAATAACTAAAAAAATAAATAAACAAATAAATAAATAAATTAAAAAAAAAATAAAATGAAAACATTATTAAAGCAACCAATAATCATGGTTTAAGTTGTCAAAGTTTGAATATCCTTCAAAACTCCCAGCATTTTGGACTGTAGAAAGTTGTTACTATTCCTGGCTTAAAAATGTAGTGAAATCTTTAATTGTTCCTAGAGAAGCTCATCTAGTCATTGAGAGAAAATGCTTGAAGGTGCAGCACAAAACAATTCTATTCAGAGAGAATTTTATTAAATTTGAGCACATCACTGTTTGTACCTTGACTTTGTAACTTTTCATTAGTTCATATTTCCTCACATAACAGTTTCCAAAAATGATTTGTTATATTTCACTAAAACCATTGCAATATATACGTTTCAATATGTAAAAGGAAACATGAAGTTCCTAGACAAAAAAACATATTCTCTCAAATAAATATTAAAAAAAATAAGGGAAAAGATCCCCCTGTAAAGTAGCTTTTAAATTCTTTGGTAACATCAACAACAAAAAAAGCTGGTCTTTTTATTACAAAACCAGACTATCTCTTTAAATGTGAATCAATATTTTTTAAAAAGAAAATTTAAATCTGCTTTATTGTGCATTCTTTTGCAATTATTATAAAGACAGGGCATGCTAGTCATCCCCCTACCTTAAAAGTACTGCTGTAACCATGACCCAAAGCTCAAAAGGTTTACCAAGCAGACTGCAGAATGAAATCAACTCATCTTCTTAATCATTCAAAAACACTATGAAGAATATAAAAAATAGAGTTTAGAAAATATGAGCACATAAAAAAAATCTGTACGCAAATCCTTAATGCAAATTTTCCAGGACTGTGATTCAGACTACAAGATCGCAAGTGAAAGAATAAATTGCCCTCTTTTTATGATGATACATACCATGTACGAGGGAAAAACCCATTATGGGTTTTAGGAAATCTCAGCAAATGAAAAACTTTAAGTAACATCATAAAACACAAAGTTTCTTTGATCCTGACCTCAAGATGAAAGGGGTGAGTGAGCACATCATAAAATTATTAATCAGTCAAGCCAAATACATGGCAAATCTATCCAGTTGAATAGGTTCTGAAAATATATCCTAATGAAACACTGCATCATCCAACTAACATGGGCTTTACACTTAAATCAAGACTGTTCTTAATCTTTTTATGCAGATATTCTAGTTGCCCAATAAAGTGTCTTGAAAATAAAAGAAAGCTTTTAAACACATTACAGCATTTGTTACAATGATATTGCTGATAAATAATAATATAAATTACTTGTTGCAACTGTAAGTCCATTTCTAGCAACTCTGACCTATAATCTTTCAACTTTGCTTCTGATCCTTCATGCCTTGGTGAAATAGTGGCAAATGTGGAATGCAGATCAAAGACTATTTAAAACCAATTTTATCTCAAGTTTAACCTGAATAAAACTGGCTGAAAATTGTGTTTTGTAAAATTTATCAAAACAAAATAGAACCAAATAGCATTAGTGTATTTTAGATTATTATGTTAAATCCCTACTGTAGAGAAATTGGTTTTATTCTTGTTAAAATAAGGCATCTCAATAATATACAACTTACTATATAGTATTATCTGAAACCAGAGTCTATATGTACCTTGGCATCACAATGGCTACAAAACAATGAGATTAAATACATAAGAAAAAAGCAAGAAAAAGTCAACATATCCAATTTCTACAATTATAAAAGTACAATAATTATAGAAATGCATGACCAGCATAAGTTTGAACCCCCAATTTAAAATGGAAGGGATCTATTTGGTTTTGGACTATACATGACTACTGAGTTGTAGTTTGGAATGTTTCCTTACATTCACTGAGTATAAATGAACGAACACAAAGTACATTATGAGACATCAATTCAATGCTAACATTTTGCAAAAAATGTGTGCAAATCTGCTATTTTTACATATCTACAAATACAAATTATTTAAATGAATAGATGATTACTTATTAATATAGGACATCATTAGAAAGTAAAATCTGAAAGAAAACTAACAACTGGGAACGCATGTAATCAAGAGATAAAATATCCCCGTGGGTACTTGCTCATGTCATAACTCCTACTGGATATACTCTATGGACCAGTACAATACCTTTTTAATGCCACTTGTCTAGTACCCCATGTTACAGTACTGTAAATCTGTATAATAATAATATTTCGCACTCTTTGGTAAAAAATATTTAAGAGGGACAGTTCTAAGTATGAAATGGCAACCACACCTAGTTTGCTTAAGATGCATACCAAGTTTGTCTGCCAAAATTAGGACTTGAGTATTCAAAGTGCACACATAACTTGAATTTGAAGAATTAGAAGTAACAAATAGGCTAAACATGGGAGCCAGTATTAATGGTTAAGGAAGAACATCAGTAAGAAGAATTAGAAGTAACTGCTAGTCATTTTAACTAACCAATCTGAATGTTTTTGTCTGGTTTAATGCCATTTCAGCACAAGACAGGCTATATATATGGCAGCCAGTATTAATAATGGAAGAAGAACCCGGAAAACCCCTGGAAAAAAACCACTGATAAGAAGTTACTGGCAAGCTTTCTCACATACATACTTTGGCCGAATCTGAGACTCGAACCCACGCAGAGGTGAAATGGCAGTTATCCATAATGGAGAGCGCTTTAGACCACTTGGCAACTCTGGGCCCCCAATCAGAATGTCCTTTGACATAATACATGATGTCTAACCAGCATGACCATTACCATAGATAGACAAGCTCCAGCATGACCATTACCATAGATAGACAAGCTGAAGCTATTCAATAACATAACAGTAAGGAAACTGCTTTCAAGGCGTGAAAAGTTGAATATTAGGCATGACAAGTTAAATACAAAGCATGAAAAGTTGAATACAAGGCATGATAGGTTGAATACAAGGGTGAAAAAGTGAATATCTGTGATAAACAGCAATACACTTGTAATTAGGCTATGTGTAGTGCATGTTAAAAAATTAGTTTCATTCAATGGTCAAGTTATGTGAAAGTGTTCTCCACTGTGTTTCTTAAAATAGTACAAGATACAAACCTCACATAATACATGATTTGTAAGAAAGAACAAGGGCTACTGGATGGCTAATATTTGGTCAATTTAACTGACAGCTTATTGTAACATCTTCCAAAGTATCAGTAGTTGTCTCCTCTTTACTACTAAAATCCCAGATTCTGGCATGTACTCAGATAGCCAAGTACACTTACTGATTTGTTTGTTGCTTCAAAAACAATGCTGCTCATATACAAGCAATGGATAATCCAAATGCTATATCCCCAGTATTACAGACTGGGAAGTATTTGTAACAATATATAATCCACAATTTCTAACAATATTTATAATTTTTGACACTGAAAATAAAACCTGCAAAAACAAAACCTTTCCCAAAAATTTTCAAAATGTATATGAATCTTGTTCAATAGTTTCACCTTTGAATAAGAGCTAAATTGTGTACATCAAAGCAAGACTTTCTAAAGAAATGTTAGTTTCGAACTTTTTAAAATTTAATAGGCAATAAAATATTCCCAAAAAACAACTGTTCATTGTACAGGTAGAATACCTGCATTATTACTATGTGGCAAAGTATTTGTACTGCAAACAAAACAGCTTGCTAACCAAGCTATAAAGTGGTCTTAAAATGCAAAGTAGTGAGGCATAAAACGGAGATTATATGTTCTGTAACACTGTAAGCAAAGATCACCAGTCAAGCATTGTATTATTTACAAATGTATTTCACATTTATTTACATTACTTTACTTTTTTCTGTCAAATAAAATTAATAATTTTTGTCATAATTCTGTGCTAATTCCAATCAAAATTTCAACAATTATTTGAACGAGTTTCATGAATTTCTTTCAATTTAGCATGCAAGTGAGATCCACTATATATATATATATATATATATATATATATATATATATATATATATATATATATATATATATAATTTCCATTTCAAATTTATCAAGGTCAGAGCATAGAAATGAATAAATGGAATAGTCAATGCTACAGCTTCCTGAAAAACAGTGCGATTTTGATGACACTGAGGTCAATATATAGCCTAAAATAAAATACTAATGGATGGGTGCAACTTAAAGTTTGTGTCATTAATCCAAATATTAATCCATTAAAAATCATTCATTTTTTCTTTGGATAATTGGCATGTAATTCAAATTAGAATATCATTGGGAAAATTAATATTCCTACTGTGTTCTGATGTGCCTAATGCATTCTATCCACATGCAAGTTAGATGTGGGATAGTTTAACTCATTTGCATTGTATCCTTGCTAGCCAAACAAAAACACATGATAATGTCATGGCTTTTTCTTTTTACAACTGTAGAATACAGTTTGCAGTTCTGTTGTTTAGTTTTTTCCTTGTGTGTGTGAATATACTGCCATTATAGATAGTGTTCAAAAGTGTCAAGCTGTATTAAATGTTTCCAAATGAGTATTAATTTTCAGAAATAAGACACATCCATTTTGCGCACAAGCCTGCAGAGTTTAACATGAAAATACATAACTGAAGTATGAAAGTACTGAAATACTGTATGGCCTCTACATAAGAAAAGGAAATTAATTTGATTCTAAATGTACCATACACAGAAAATAATTATTTTGATAAAGCAACAGAGTGGCAAGAAGAAGACGACACTTCAGACAAACAAAATCACATCTAAGAGCATGATAAACAAAGAGTCCCTTGAAGGGATTGCTGCTCTCTTTTAAAAGTTGAGTGTTGAAACAATTTATATACATTCTTGAGCAAAAAAGCTTGTCATTGTTGTGGCCATATTAGATATAAGACTGGTATCACAATAAGTCTATAACAACATGATCATTAAATGTCAGATTGGTATATTTCTTGTTTTGAACCAACATCGTTAAGAAAGCTTGCCATCGTTAATCTTTTAATACACCATAGGTCGATATGATTTCAGATCAACCCACTTTTCATTCAAGAGCATTTGACATCATAAAAAAACTTAGTGAAAATCCGATGTTGATATGGGGCAGCGTTAACAAAATTTTGCACAAAGCCACTGTGGTGGCCGTATTTGATAACCAAGTGGAACTCTACTTTTCATCACAAACTAGACCTTGAATTGTATGTGTCCAAGTTTCATGGCAATCATACCAGTAATTTAAACAAATTAGCAGTAAACTAACTTGTTCTAATGAATGGATGGTTGGCAGAAAACAGGTCATTCAATAAGTTCGCTTGGTCTATAACCACTAAAGTTAAAATAAAAAGCTGGAAAGACCATGTAATCAGAGAATTCAAAACTGCTTTATGGTCTAATAGTCATCTAATCCACCACAAATTTCCGAGTATGAGCAAAGTAAATGTGTTTACATGCCAACATGAACTTACTTTAATCTTCTTAAATATAAAAGTACTTGCTGTCCAAATTTTTTTTTTACACACTATTGACGGTTTTAAAAATTTGGAAACTTGTTTTATATGAATTATTACAAGAAATTTTGTATGTTAAACAAAACACCAGAAAATATTTTAAAACGTTTAGGTAAAATTATAAGATTTATTAACCAAATTGTGTCAGAACTGATAATTTATTCTATTTTTAGGACATAGGCACAGAAGGATGGTCAGGACAAAGGTCCTATAAAAAATAGATTGGTTTTGATCGTGTTTATCATTTGTTTTTATGTTCTTTTGCAACTCTCTTTGAAACTCGACCACAGGTTATTCCTACACAAAGTATAAAAACTACTACTGTCATAAGGATTCCCAGAAGATAGTGTCGGGCTGGTGAATCTATCACCTGGTTGTATATTTCTTCAAATGACTCTGGTGGAGCTACCTGTAAGTATATAATAACAAAGCAAAATGAACTACAGCTAATAAATATTATATTTTTTATTAACTTATATCAGACACAGGGAATCTTTGAAATTTTACTCACTTATTTTTCTAATCCAGTTGAAGAAAAACATCTGAAAGCATTCAAAATGTTTTGTAATTTAGCTGCAGAGAGTCAAAAAGAATAATTTGTTTAAATGTTTTAGACTGAAGACAATTTTAATACTTGCAATTTCTGAGAAAATAAATAATTTTCCTATTGATTTCATGCAGGATAAACTCTATTTAACATTTAAGTTTCCTAGCCCAACGGCTAAGTGGCTATGCTTTAAAACCACCATGTTGTGCCTCCTGTGATGCTAAACTGGTTTTCATATCTTCCATACAAAAAAAAGCGATACATATATCGAGCTGTCTGTGGAAAAAAGACTACTAGATGAATCAAATCCACCGAGTGTTTGGATTGTCTCAACAAATATATTCATGGCAAGCACCCAACTGATCCATACTGCAACCTCCTAATATTCTGGTTAGAACTTAATAAATTTAACTCATGATCAGTTCCCATTAATACTGGCTGCCATGTATAGCCTATATTGTGCTGAAAAATTGCGTTAAACCATAAAAAAAAAAAAAAAAAAACATGATCAGTTCTGTTATGACTCAATTATGTAATTGTTTTGGATGCCAAGTTGTGGAGGAAAATTCCCAGGTTATTCCTGACTTTCGTCAATATTTGCAAAATTTAAAAACTTTTTACAGTCTCTAGACATTTTCCCGATTTCCCAGTAGCATGGGAACCCTGCACAATACTTACTTTGGCTGACAATTCCCAGAGTGCTTTTCTCTGCTGTAACAGTTTCAAACACTTTGTGTTCAGTTTTGCTGGACTATCTTCTTGAATTGAAAGAAGGCAAGTCATTTCTGGGAATAGAAAACAACAAACAATATAATTACTGGTAAATCAAACTACCCCCTCAATATTTATCATTCAAGGAGCTCACTGGCTGAAAATATCTGAATTTCAATTCATATGATCAATGTAGTTTAGACTATGTCATAGTAATAAATGTTCAGATGGTAATGATATGATCATGCTTTTTGAAGGTACACTACTGTAAACAATACTAGCAAAATATGCGAGATCTTGGAGGTATTGGAAAAATGTTTCTTTTCACCCTTTATCCCATCAGAATATCAAAGCTATAACTATAACAGTAACATTAGATACAAATTTTGAATTGAAGCAAGTTAATCACAGTGAAATGTATACAATGATGCTTTAAATAGAAAAAAAGCAACTGGGGGGATCAAAATCCTATTAAAAAGGTAAAAAGATGGAGCACCAATCCTTGTTGGCTATGTTACAGATCTAATTAATATAACTTTACAGTCAAATGTTTGTCTGAAGGAAGCACAAATAGTTCTGATTTCTAAAAAGAACAATAATTTTGATAAAAAAAATAGGACCTGATAGCATTCTATACACCATATGCCTACAGTCTGAGAAATCAATTGAGACCCAATTAACAAAATTTTTTAAAACATTTTTTTTTTTAAACAAACATCTGGGTGCTTTTCTTAAAGGCCTTGGATGCCAGACATTTGCTGTAGAAAAGTTCTAGACCAGGATTGGGCAAACTATGACCTGGTTTTAAGCATTTAGTTAAATCACTTATCTGGCCCGTTTTCTAGAGAAATTGCCCAGGTCTGTTCTACATGAATGTAGCTGAAGTTCTATGGATTTATCTTTGACCATCTCCATAATGATATTCACATTTGTATGCTAAATGCCAATGGTATGTCAGATTGCTTAGTAGGATTCTTACTGAGCTATCTGTCAAATCAAAAGCAGCAAATTAAGATGGAGTATATCCTGAGCAGCTGGAATCGGGGTCAATCCTTGAAGCATAACTCTTTTAAGGTTTTATCATTGATAATTTTTTTTTTATTTTATTAAATATAACTTATTCTATAACTATGCTGATGATAGCACTTTATCCTGTTTTTCTCACTGGACACTGATTATCATACTTCCAATAGAGTCCACCTTTCTAACTGACTGGTTCAAGGCTGACAAACTGCAAGCCAAAACTGAAAAGTTTCAAGCACTAGCTGTGGGTAAAAAGACATTTAATATGAAGCCTGTACTTAAGATAAACAGTAATGTAAGTGAGTGTAACCGCTAGGAACTGACAGTGACTATCAACTATAATTGGACATGTATGTAAAATAACCCATCTTTGCAGGAAAGCTTATCAAAGCAACTACCTGTGTTGGAACGTAATGTCCTAAGTTAACTAGACTCAACAAATTGATAATCTTACATACAATTATTTCTTCCAATCTAATGTAAGGCAAAAATGCCAAACCTGTCAGTGTGCAGTCCAATCTAATGTAAGGCAAAAATGCCAAACCTGACAGTGTGCAGACCAATCTAATGTAAGGCAAAAATGCCAAACCTGACAGTGTGCAGACCAATCTAATGTAAGGCAAAAATGCCAAACCTGACAGTGTGCAGACCAATCTAATGTAAGGCAAAAATGCCAAACCTGACAGTGTGCAGACCAATCTAATGTAAGGCAAAAATAGCCAAACCTGACAGTGTGCAGACCAATCTAATGTAAGGCAAAAATGCCAAACCTGACAGTGTGCAGTCCAATCTAATGTAAGGCAAAAATGCCAAAGCTGACAGTGTGCAGACTTTGGACCATGACTATAGAGACTGAATAAGTGTTTCCAAATATTTTGATTATTTCATAGGTTTTACAAACAATATATACAACTTTAAACATTCAAATTATCTACATGTCCTGATAATTAAAAAAATTTCTACTGAAATAAAATATATAATAGTATATCTGCTGAACTATTGAAATACATTTAGAACCATCAGACACTGTAAACCTAAATAAGTTTTCACACGTGAACAACAACATACAAAATCCATGCTTCTTTGAAGTTTAATAAAAATTCAAATTATTTAAAACTCGTTCCAAAATCTTTTTGAAAATTTGTGGCGAAAAAACCTGTTTAATGTATAAAAAAAAAAAAAAAATCACACGTTAGCTAACATAGATCCAGCCAAGCAATCCTTGAAATATAGTCTTATTGAAATCATATTACAACTACATTAATTCAAAGGAATGCATTCATAGCTGTTCATCAAGATCAGCTGCTGTCAAAGTATTTAAAGGAAGCAGTAGTTGGGAGTTGACAGAGGGTGGGGAAAGCTACATAAAGGACACAAATATGTAATTTGCAGAGTACACTTAGTTACATATATATATATATATATATATATATATATATATATATATATATATATATATATATATTCCAATAGCTATATAATTCTAATTGTTTTTTTTTTTTAAAAACCCAACACTACAAGCATTTCAGATTACCTTAATCCATAATGCTTGTAAGAATTATATAGCTAGTGGACTGTATAAAATAAATCCTTCCAAGGCCCCAGTGTATTATTTGTTATGAAATAGCCTTTATTAAAATATGACATCTGTCTCATACAGCTCTCCATCATCACAATACACTTAATTTTTAATATGATTCTAGATATAACATGGTACTGCTATGAACCCAATTTTTAATACAATTCTAGATATAACATGGTACTGCTATGAACCCAATGACCAAAGTTAAACCAATGTATCTCAGTGGTATATTAAATGTATGCGAATAGGTGTTGAATTAAAGCTTTGTGCATATTTGTATTTTCCGTGTAAACAATATTTGAAAAATTTAAATCACTCTTGCTATCCTGCAGTTTGACACATGTGCCCCCCCCCCCCTGTACAGGTTAAATATATCATGCTTTTTTTCTAGCTATACCATGGTTCATTACACAATGCAGACATCTGTTATGAACCTCAACTATTGGATAATAATGACAGTGAGCTGCACAAAAAATTAACTTTTTAGAAAAAAGTATAATTTAAAATTTTTCCAATTGTCAAATGATGGAATAAAATGAAATCAATAAGTTGTCCTACTTAACACATACATTTCAAGCGAACAGTTAATTAGTATTGTTCTTTAGGGAAATATTGTACCTTTTTTCATGAGGGAAAAAGAAACAAACTGCTCATTTGTATCCTAATCAAGATCTATCAAATAGCAAATCACTTTCCCATTCATCCACAACACTTCAACAGACAGGTGTCTAGGTTTCTGTCTCCAGTTTTAAGGCAATTACATGCTAATATATATGCCTTTGAAAATATTTATTTAAAGACATTGTCAAATGTCAAGTTACAAATAATAGATTGTGGAAAATAAATCTAAACTAGCAGCCAGTGTATAACAAAGCAATTAATTAAATAAATATCAAATGTGATATTTTCTGCACAAAAATTATTTCTGAATTTACAATTCTCTACTTCCCCAACTGTTTTCTACATTATTTCCCCAACTGTTTTCTACATTAATTTACACATTCTTACTCTACTTACGTCTTCCTTCTCCGGCCGGCACATCTCCACAGTAGCGGTTGATATCATTTTGGCATGTGGAATGCAGTATAGGGTCTACATTCACATCTATTTTAACTTCTACAGAAAGTCGTAACACCTCCTGAATAAATTAGAATACATAATATAGTGATCATGAAATAATGAACTTAAACAACAATGACAAAGCTGTCATGTGCGAGTACATATACTGGAATTTATTTAAAATAAAAATAATGACGAGTGAAAACAAAATTTTTAAAAGAAAAAAAGGCCAAAAAAAATGAGCTGTCTAAGCAAAAATCTATTATTACAAAGGAAAGAAAATGAGAATGTCGCTATTCTATATGTAATGGAATAAATTAGATTCTTGTCATTTTTTATTATGTTTTTTGGCAAAGCAATACAACTAGGTTATTTAGTGTCAAGGTAACTGCAGTAAAGTGCTTTAGATTTGTGTAAATATGCTTTGGTCAGATCAAAACTTGATGGCATACTTGTCTCATCGAACACAGAAGTGGATTGATCATGCCATTTCCATTTGAAATGCAACTCTAGTTAATGATGGGTCTCAACATACTGTCTGCTGTCCAGAAAAGAAACAGCCTGGAATAAAACCCCAGGGATTGTGGTCTTTGTGCAAGCTCCATTACCTTTTGATGAGCCACCATATCACATGTTGAAGACAGAAGGCATCCTTCAACTGGTCTGACAGTGCATCTGTGAAGAGGGAAGAGGAGGAGAGGGGAGGGGACTGTTGATGTACAAAACCTGCAGCTCCTGTGAATGACCTGGATTACCCCCCACCCTTTACCGGTTCTGAGAGAATGCTGGAGAAAGTAAAGTGTAACAAGATTTTCATGATGGCCATCATTTCAGTTATACTGGATGACTGAGGGGAACCATTATCATTTAGGACCAACCAGATATCATAAAAACTCTTCAGTAAAAACCTCTTTTGATATGACCATCCAGTTATAAGTAACAGAAGCAACAAGATTTTCCCAATAGCTGCCCTGGCAGCCATATTTGATTACTGAATAGCAACATTTTCATTTAGGCTCAACTAGACCTTGGATGTTATGCTGTTGTTATTCTTTTGGAGTTTAATGCCATTTCTCAGTGCAAGATAGGCTATGCAAGGCAACCATATACTTGGTGGAGTAAGAACAAGGGAAAATCTTGAACCATCAACACACAGGTAGTTAATGGTAGCTTTCTTAGATGCCAACATAGGTTCAGCTATAGACTTAAACCCATAGACAGAGCTGAGATGGCAGTGATAGGTAAAGACGACTGCTTAAGACCACTTAGCCACATGGGGGCCCCTGGGATTAATGTTTTACTAAACTTTTGTATCAATACTCCATACTTTGGGAGAAGTATTGATAACAAATTTGTACTGTGGAATGAAAAGACTACTGGATGAAAGGCCATTATATAAGCTTTTTAGGTCTATGACCAATAGAGCTATACATAAGTTCTTCAAAACTTCATTCTCAAAGCTTTATTCCTACAATAATGAATGATCAAGGGACAAAATAGTTTCAAAGGACATGATGCAGCATTACAATCCAGTTATTAAGTAAATCTTCAAACAGGTTACCAAGCACACTCTCTCTGATGTCCTATTTCTTTGTTCAGTATTTTCCTGCTGCAACTCTACTCTCTTCATTTTGCAAAAGCACATGAATATACAACAGTATAAAACATATGAATTCTATATTAAAATATTTATGAAAAGTATAAAAGGTTCTGAGTTTTATTTTGGGAATTTAACGTTTAGCTTCAAAATTTGGCCTCAATATAGTTCCATAAAACTGATTTAAAATATTTTTTTTTACTTTTGTAATCAAATTTTTCCACACGATAGGCTATACATGGCAGCCAGTATATTTTGTGAAAGAAAAGCTGAGAACACCAAGAATAATCACCAATGAGCAAACTTTCTCACATTCTGATATTCACCGAACTGAAGATTCAAACCCACCTGGACAGGTGAGATGTCAGTGATCTGTAAAGGCAAGTGTCATGGACGACTCGGCCACCCCGGGCCACAATGAGTCAAATACACAAAAACCAGTGATCACCACTTAATAAACTCACCTGGAAGCATCGGGAGCTCTGATTAATTTTTTTGTCATAAAGCCTTTCCTTCAGACATTCCTCAATCTGTCCCCCATCATCTCCATCTGTTTCCAGCTTCTCAAGTTCCTCACGACAATACATTTGGATCTGAAATAATACATACAGAGGATCTTCCATGAGTGTTTGATCTGAAATCATACACACGAGGTCTGTACATGTACAAGAGAGTCCATTTGCTCTGAAATCATACACAATATGTACATGATTGTTTGCTGGATCTGAAATCATATAAAACAGCAGATCTTACAAGTACATGGGTGTTCATTTGATTTGAAATCATACACATGGGATCTCACATGTTCATTTGAGGTGAAATCATGCACAAAAGGATCAAACATGGGTGTTCACACTAGAAATTGTACAAACAGATGAGCATGAGTATTCATTGGCTATGAAATCATACACACTGAGAAAAACAAGTATTTTATATTAGTGTTTACTGGACATAAAATAATACACAGATCCTGGTGTTTATTAAATCTAAATTGTACACGAAATTTGATCTGAAATCAAACAGAGGATATCAACATCCAAAAGGCCAAAAATAAGAAACACAAAAAGATTTTACACATGTTCAATACATCTTAGCAACCTAAGACAATTTTGATAGAGCATGCAGTAAAGAGTCTCTCAAAGGGACTGATTTATGATGAGACTGTTTCTTTCATTTAACAGATAGGTGTTGAAACCATCTCTGATATTCTAAAGTGACAAGTAGCAACCGACATATTTGATGTATGATCATAAAATATTAAATTAGGGCAAACAAGACACCATTTCAAGACTACAGTAAAAACCACAAGTTGATATGATCATTCATTCAGGAGAATCAGTATTCAATATGCTTATTGTGGCTGCCATACTTGAGATCACTTGAGGTCAGATAAGCAGCATTTTGATACAGGATCAATTAGATATCATAATGACCATAGTCTTTCTATTTGCTAAACATCACATGTCAATATGGTTTTCCATTTAGGAGGAGTATCTGTAAATAAATTTTCTAGTTGGCTCTAATGGTGGATATTCTAGATGTCAGATAATCACCAATTTTATTTAGTACCCAACAGACACCATCAGAAGACTGCTGGCAAAAATTTAATACTAATAATTTCCATTCAGGAGAAGTAATATAATTTTTGAAAATGGCCGCTGTGATGGCAATATTTGATTTTAGATTAGCATCAGTTTCATTTACAGCCAACTTGACAAAAATCACAGTGAAAACTCAAAGACCAGAAAACAGTATTTTCAACTGGGACAAACTAGACAACATATGAGGTGCTATAAAAGACAAACAGATGAATAGAGACTAACTGGTAAAATGTGATCAGATGGACGCGCTACTAGCAAATGGAAGCATGAAGGAAATGCTGGGTAGACAAATTTATAGACAAATAAAAGGATGGAAAGTCATTCAGAAATAGCTGAACTGATAACTGGATGGGCCCATACACAGATGACTGGATTTTGAGTGTAGATGGACAAATGCACAGACAAAATGCATAGCTGCCAACCCTCCAGGTTGGAATGGTGATAAAATTTAGTGAATTTTGACATGAATTTGTGAAGTGATCCTAGAGTACACAAATATTTGTCTGAACAAATGAATGTACAGCTAATGTTTGGTATATTCCAAACTAAACTTCACTTTTGTGAAATATATTTCTTTTTAATATTTGAGTTTCCTCTGACCCTTTCCACACCATATGTTATATTTGGACATTTATGTTGGAGTGTGGGTCAGAGTTCATTCTCTATCAAAAAGTTGGAATTCGCCTACACCATTTGGTGTCGGCATGGGGTAGCCTCTTGCTAGCTGGCCTAGCAAACTTGACTGACCTTTCATCAATATATCTGCATGAAATCTATAGGAATATGATTTATTTTCTCAAAAATCACGAGCATAGCCATCATCATATCTTTAATCTGCTAACAGGAGAGACAAAAGTACGTTGTTGCTGATATTTGACCAGAATCTGGCTATTTTCAGTCCGAGTCAAGTGACTATACATATCTCACAACTTACATGTCAATAAGGTCAAACAGTCAAGTGATATGGACAATAAACAAATTATTTTAAATAATTGAGAATTGGGGAATTTGTGAATTTTTTTCAGGTGGCATGAATTCCTGAATTGCTGGACAAGTCGTGAAACGCATGCCAAAATTGTGAGGGTTGGCAGCTATGCAAATGAACAGAGTTTTGGACAGGTTGGACAGGTAAAAACTTGTTCAATGAATAATTGGACAGAAGCATAGATGCAGTTTCCCATAATTCTATAGTATTCGTTCAAACAAACGGCTGATTAAAGCATCTACATAGCTACCGACCCTCCAGGCTCACATTTAGTGAAAATAGAGATAAAAATGAGTGAATTTTTACATGAATATGTGAAGCGATCTTCGAGTCAAGGAATATTTGTTGGAACAGTTGATTGTGATTGTATTCAACAAGAAAATTCACTAACAATGCTTCAGCATTGGTAGCCTGCAAGTTTTCCATCAATGGCTTAAAATATTCTAGAGCTGAACTCTGCTGTGAGTTTTTTATTTTCTCAATATCTATCTGCTTTATGCTACCAATGTGCATCCTTACATCATCTCTGCCACACGCCCAATGCTAAAATTTGTGGTACACTGCGTGCAAAAAGCATAATGTTTATAAGTGTTTAATGGCTGAACGCATGGCCAATATTTGGCATATTCCAAACTAAATGTCACTTTTTGAGAAATACATTTATTTTTCCTTGGTGGTGAAGACATTTTTAAGTTGTGATGCCGAATGGTAATTGAAATCAGTGTTGGCCCCAGTTTCTGTAAAATGCAACTGTAAAACTACTCTGATACATATTGATTAAAATAAGCTAAAATGCTTGCTACTGGGCCAACTGTTCCAATCAGCTATAGTTCCAGTAATTTCACAACCAGCAGTACCAGACTGTTTTAGCAATTACCAATATCACTACTAGTGCTTAACTGGAAATTGTTTAATTTATTAAAGATTTAAAATAATTGAGAATTGGAGAGTTTTAGATTTTTTGCATGCAGCATAAATCTGTGAATCACTGAAAAATTCATGAAATTCATGCAAAAATCGTGAAGGTTGGCAGCTATGCATCTATCAGACAACAACACTAAAACTGGATGAAAAAAGAACCAATTCTGTGCCTATTTGGTAATTTCTAAAAAATGAAATGCTGATGCCCAATAGCAAATTGCCTCTTTCATGTAACTGCCGCCTCCCTCTATCTCACATTAGACTGGACTAGTTTTTGTGTAATCAATGTAGTTATTAAAAATGCTTTTTTAAAATAAATTAAACGCAGTAAAAAAAGCAAATTATATTCCTAGTGCTTCAGTGCTTATCTAAATGAATTTTTTTTTATCTATGCCATAAATAATTTTAGTCCAGATTTATAAATGGTGGCGGGTTAGAATCACTAATCATTACTTTTACACACCCAGTACAAATATGGATTTGTATTATATACACATATTTGTTGAAAGAAGTCACATTTATTTGTTTCCAAAGACAATTTGTTTAGAATAATGAGTTCAACTGGCATTGTTTTGAGCCGTTTACTACAATGTTTTACTCCACTTTATGCAAATAATATGTATTTTGAACATCTTGCTTGATTTATTGCTCTTATATGTACGTCTACTCATTAGAACTACATCTCTATTTTGCCTTCTTTAAATTCTCTACAGCAATTTTGTAATTTCTTTCCAATAAGTTCACAACTCAACATGTTTACATCATTTTGAAGAAAAAAATAAAGATTACAAGGAGTATTTAACATATACATTTCATGTCTTCCCACATGTATACTATGACTATTTAAGCAGAAGACAAAGCGCATCTGAGTGATTTATTTTCTAAAATCCACGATTCGTTTAAAAAAAGAAAAACTTCACAACAAAAATACTTTAACGAGATCAATCTTTGCCCATAATTTAAATTTATTCTTGAAAGTTTGAATTTAACTTTACAAATCTCTGCTTAAGATACATCTGAATTATATAGAATAAAACACAGACCTCTAAACATAATTTAATAATGCCATATATATTTGTGAATAAGCCTCCCCCCCCCCCCCACTGAACAGGTAAAACATTAAAATGTGCATGACCCACACACATGCCTAAAAACGAGACAATCCATAATGAAAATATTGTTATTGCTTCTCCATATGAAATGAGTCATATTCACATGGGATTACAGTACAGGAGATCCTGGTTTAAGCATGTATGTAATCTTGTCTTCAGTGATCTACAATAACAATTTATACCGGCAGTCAACAAGAAAACTTAAGTTTAGACCTTGTCCCATGTATAAGCCGACCTAAATTCTTACAGGCTTTTACTTTTTCCTAAATTACTTGGCTTATACGTGAGCATATGTAGTATTTCTCAGGCAATTATAATTAAATAAATAAAGTGTTTTCTTCCAAGTTTACTTTATAAATTTAGAACTTTTTGTGGTTTCTGTGATTGTTGGATAATCTTAGGAGTAATAAAGAACAAATTATTCATTTTTATTTAATATAGATTAGCCTTTACTACCACTTGACTAAATATTGTATTGGTTGATGCATGTGTTCTATGTTAAATAAACTTGCATTTCTTAACATTCCATTACCATTTTGTTATGCGTCATGACACTAGCATATGCCTAAGAAATCACAGTGGTACCAAATTGGTTTGTTATCGATACTGTACAATTTGTGACAAATACAACTCTATCCAGGCAATGCATTTATGACTGGATTTTGAAGCTGTATAGAGGGTAAAGTGAACCTTGTACTTTGTGTTTCCTACTCTTATACAGAAACTTGCAGTTGTTGCAAGCTCTAAGACAAACAACATGAGTATATAAATAATACATAAATAATGAGTATATAAATAAATGAAATTAAAGTTTACTTTTTAAACCCCTTACCTCCATTTTACAGGCCTTGGCAAGGACAGGATCTTGTCTGTAATCTTTTGCTGCTTCTTTAATGATCTCATATATCTCATCAGTGCATTTCTTGGACAGCATCTGCTCTCAAAGAAATGTTTGAAAAATTACACACTTCAGGTAAATTAAAGGTGTAAAACATTACTTATTTAATTAAATTTAATCAACAAAGATATTATGTTACTATGAGAATTCCCTTGCTCCTTCATTAATATATTTTTATCCAATAATTGTTCATCTGAGTTTTTATGAACTCCAAAATTAATGTCAACACAAAATTCTTATCTCATGTACTTGTATTATTTAACAACTTTAAAAAAAAAGTTGATAATTTTCTTTTCAATGTTGCATTTTAGATTGTGAACAGTGTTTTATCAAATATATTATCTACCCCCTGAAATCATATCCCACACTATCAACTAAGATTTTTTTGGAATCCTCTGCTTCAGCTGTAACAGGTGCTATGACCAAACTGCTTTACATTATTTTATAACATACCAAAACTCTAAAACAAGTAGAGATTAGTGCCTCCCAGGACACACAATTGTATCTGACGAGTACTGGTCCAATGGTAGCAACTGAACCATTTAATTTACAAGATATTCAGAGCCACTATGTTTTTTATCCATAGGGCGCCCATCACCATAACTGCTCTCTCTAACTGTACCAGTTATAAGATCTATGTTAAGCAAACCTGAGATGTAATGAGACCTAGTGGAAATTTGTCATTGTCCACTGACTTAACCAGTCAACTGACAAAACCAAATAGGCTACACAATCTATGTACTTTCAAAAGTACCCGTGGCAAGCTGTAACAGATGCAATCACACTCATCACCTTGTTGACCCAAAAAATCTGCTTTAGACAAGTGTCCACTATAAAAAGCCTATCATAAAAGGATGTTCATTGGGGCTCCCTGAAAGTTCCACTATGATCAGGTGTCCATTATATGGAAGTGTCTGCAAAGGCATGTTATTCATCCTGTAAAAACTTCTGGATACAATGAGGTAACATAGACACCTAATGCATTCACTACAATAGTGGTCACTATCAATACCATGCCTCCCCATGCATACACAGACTAAAATCTGAATAATATAATCAATACAAGACAATAATAGCATCATGCTGTTACCTTTTTGACAAATCTTTGCTTCAAGCACTGTATTACTTCTCCCTCCATTAATTGGTCATCTTTGTTTTTGTCAATAACACTTTTACAAAATTTTTCTATGTCCATTCTACAAGAATTCTGCAGACTGGGATTCAATCTATAATCTGAAAACAACAAAATATTAAAATAAGTAATTTTCCTAGTGTTAAAAACTTTGCAGTATATATATATATATATATATATATATATATATATATATATATATATATATATATATATATATATATATATATATATATATATATACACATATACATGTACACCCATATTATTGTTTACTTTGTGAATCCAAGTGAACACTCACTGATTAACTCTTAGTACATATGCCAATATGGTGCATGCTGAATTTTTACTTCTTAATTCCAAATAACCCCTATGTATCATGATAACGAAAAGCATTATTTATCTAGAATGGAATAAAACACTGAAAATCCATCAAGAGGTTTCAGAAATATAAACAAGTCAAACTTTTATCAAAATCAAAGCTTTAATGCCAAACTGTTTATGACTATGACCTTGACAACAAAATCATTGTGGCAAGCAAAAAAATAAAATGTTGAAGAATGAATCGTATTTGCTTCATAGTGATTAATACCAAGTATGATGAGAATCAGAAAAAAAATAGCAAAGGAAAAATCTTGAACAAAATCCTAATAAAAGTTCTACAATTCTGACCTTCACCCCAAGGTGAAGAAATAATCTAAGAGTCATAATGGTTCTTGTATAATGAGAATACAAGTAAACAACAGACTTGAACCAGGAAGAAAAAGATATGTAATATGATTCAATACAGAACCTGGTATTTGAGCAAAACCCTGAGATGATGTATGCTGCCGCTGAGCTGCCAATAGTTATTTATCACTAAAGTTTTACACATCTAGTGGAAAAAATATCTTAAAATTATTTATATTTTGAATTTGTATATTGTATATAGTCATTATGATTAAGTTAACACTGATCAATGGATACAAGAAAAGAGAGCTTCATATCTAGTGGAAAAATATCTTAAAATTATTTATATTTTGAATTTGTATATTGTATATAGTCATTATGATTAAGTTAACACTGATCAATGGATACAATAAAAGAGAGCTTCATATCAGTTGTAGGAAGTATTTCCCTTTAGAAATTCATAGTGTACAATTTCAAATGGTGCAGACACTTTTCGTAATGGTCTCTACCACTTCAAATACTTATGCATGTTTTAACATCACCATTTATAATATGCCATTTCACTTCAATCCTCCCTTGTTCAGGAATGTGAAGGAAAAACAATCCTTAGTATTAGTGTTTCATAGGAAAATTCAATATATTGCTTGTTTGTTTCATTAAGATTTTTTAATATAACTTTAACAATTTTTCAGTCATATCACTACGGTCTGCAGTAAGGTAGTTTATAGTGATGTCCAGCACTGGGGCATCATGCCGCAGACATGTAGCATGATGTCACATCCAGTCAAATTATCATGACAACAGGCTGACCAGGCCTAACACAAGCCTCTTAATGCTTAGCGCAAAAGTGAGGCAGCTGTTGGTACCATTATTGTAAATCTTTGGTATGACTAGACCAGGATATTGAACCAAAGACCTCCCGCTTCCGCAGCAGATGCTCTACCTACTAGGCCAATGGAGTGGTTTAAAAATTTCAATATAAATGATTATATTATTATTCTTTGATTTTTTGCATGAAGGCTTCAAGTCTTCTCTATATTTTCTAATCAAAGGGAAACAGTTTGACCTTGTACACTGAGAGATGACCATGTGTGGCAATTCTGACAAATGAACTAGGACATCACTAACAGACACAAACTGATGTTTCAATGGAGGTATTTTCTAGTTTGGAAAAAACTCAGTATCTATAGAAAAGATTTTAAGATCAAATGATATACATACTAAAAAGATTTGTATTGTCATATCCATATTGCAAACAAAATCATTAATTGACTGACTCCAGAATCAAAATCACAGGCCCATCTTTATAGTTTTCTGAAAGTTTTGTTGAGAACTATTTCTTTGTCTCAATGTTTTTGGACATTAAACAAATCATTATTTTTTGCCATCTAAAATAGAGGACTACCTTTGTTCTCCTGGATTTGACGACGACTGACAAACATTCTGCATTTTCCATCAAATTCTGGATGATTTTTCTGTTTCTTGAGACAGTCAAGAATATCATCCATTCTATCCGTGACTTGACAGTATTTCTGAAAAGGTAAGGTTCATGTATGTATGTAATGGCTTTAAAGATACATCAACAAAATGCTGGCAGCATATTTTCAATTAACATTTGGCTTCTTTGTTGGTATTAATGGCACTTCAATAAATTATTTGGCTAATTCTTGCCACAAAAAGCTGTCCTAACTAAATACAAGCATGTCAAGGTAAAATTTGCCAAAAATTTTGTAGAATGGTAAACATTTTCCAAAAAAAAACCAAAAACATTGATTAAAACAAAATGAAATGAAAAAGGTAAACACCTTAATATTTCTCCAAAATAATTAAAGACAAAATGAAAATGAGACACACACCTCCCTAAAAAAAAGTGGCCCTATTATCACTGGCTTTCAAACTTAACATGTCATCTTGTTCATTCAAATACACAATACATTATGGAACTGTTGATGAGAAAGAGAAGGTTGGCACACATAGTCGCAAAACTGCCTATTAAAATTAATGTCATTTATCTTCTTTCCAAGTCAAGATCATTTTCTCAGCCATAAAACACAAGATATATATAACCCAAATTGTCAGCTGGATCTCTCTTTACACTGTTCACAACCCCTCAATTAAAGCATATCCTCTTCCTTGGCATTCCAAGGAAAGTAAAGGGATGGATTCCCAGGCCCATCCCTAACCCAGCCCCTTGAGTCGTAATTTAGATACTACTAGGATCCCGACTCGAGTGAGCTGCAATGGCTCAGTGGTTACGATCTCTCACATGACTTACATCTACCTATGCAAGGTAAGTTGGCAATGAAATCTGGGTCAGCAGGATACTATCTATAGAGATTTATCCTTATGCTGTTGATTCTATATGTTAGAATACATGTCAATATAATGTTCTGTTCCAGATGATATGCAAGAAAAAAAAATTTCATGATGGCTGCTGTGATGGCCATACTGGACCCTGGATCAACACATCTTCATTTAGGACAAACTAGATATCATAAAAGTCTTTCAGTAAAAACCCCATCTTGATATGACCACCCATTTTCATTTAGGACCAAGTAGACATAATTTTTTAATAATCCACTCTAAAGTAGCAATAACAAGATTTTCAAACTGGCAATTGTGGTGTTATTATTGTTGTTGAAGGGATTAATGTCATTTTTCAGCACGCGATAGGCTATACATGGCGGCCAGTATTAATGATGGAGGAAGAACCCAGGAAAACCCCCCCGAAAAAAAACACCCACCGACCCACGAGGAGCTACGGGCAAGCTTTCTCACATACCCACATTGGCCCAATCTGCGACTTGAACCCATGCAGACAGAGATGAGAAGGCAGTGATCCGTAATGGAGAGTGCTTTAGATCACTCTGGACCCATAGCAATTGTGGTGACCATATTGAGTGTGTGAACAGCACCATTTTCTTCTAGAACCAACTAGACCATGGAAATTATGTCTGTTAAGTTTCACAGCGTTAATGGAATCAGATCATGATTATTAGTTCCAGTACAGTGCCCATGTAGTCCCCGTTTGTTTCAAGTCATTTTTCCTGTCTCCAGTTTCTGGTGATACAAGGGTTTGATCTCAGCATTCTTGGTGTTTATTTAAAGGTAATTAGAATTTGAACATTATATTGTAACTGTGTGTATTTTGGCAACAGTGCACAGAGAGTAATGAGGCAGTGATGATGATCAAGTAATGAAGCATGTGACCCATTGTATAGTACTTTGTTAACAGTCCACCACCACCACCACCACCAAAAATACCAAATAACCTATGACAAGAACTTCCCTTCTAGTTAATCTTTAAAGTTACTTAAGAGTAAGATGATTTTTTTTCTTTCAAAGATTTTCAAAAAGGTAATTGGGTGGCCATACCAATGTGTGAGCAGCACCATTTTCTTGGCATTAAATTCTAGAACAACAACAACATATCTATAATGATTTGACTAAAAATAAAACAACAAATACCATGAAATTAGAAAACAAAAAATCCTGAAAATATTTAAGGTAGGAAACACTATTAGGTCTTCAAGTTTGTTCTTGCAGTCAAAAAAGGTGTGTTTTAAGAGCACCCTTGAAATGGATCACTGTCTTTGTGTCTAATTTCAACAGGCAATTCGTTCCATGTTGCTGGCCCCCGGTATGCAAAAGAACGTTGTCCATTAGACTTTGTTTTCATAGTGGGAATAATGAGTATATGATTGTCAGAAGAGGAGAATAGATATCTTGCTGGGGTGTACACATGGGTGATGCCAGTAATGTATGTTGGACTGGAATCTGTCAGTGAAACTGATCAGAGAACAAATTTTGTGTTCGATTCTGGATCTAACGGAAAGCCAGGGTATGGAGGTGTGCTCTGAATGTGGTACTCTAAAGCTGATTGAAGCAGCTGTGTTTTGAACTTTTGAAGTTTCCAAAGTAGATATTGAGACGAACCAGACAGAATTGAGTTACAATAGTCCAGTCTTGAAAGTACTAATGAACACACAAGTGTTTAAGTGACATCAACTGAAAGATATTTGCGAATGGAACTGACGTGTCTTAGAACAAGATATGCAGCCTTGCATATGTTCATGAGAGTACTGTCCAGAGTAACACCTAGGTTTCAAAATGACTTTGTGAATTTAATGTAGATGTTGCTGATTTGTATTGTTTGAGGTAAAGGATATGAATGAGAAAGTCTTTGCGCTGTGATCAGAATGGCCTCAGTTTTATCATCATTCATCTGCAGCTTCTTACATGTCATCAATGATTTCACCTAAAAAATGCACCTATCTACACATTGGATGGTAGCATCAACTTCAGTTGGGTGGCTAGACTTGTATATTTCGGTGTCATCAGCATACAATTGGTGAGACACTGGATCTCGATCCATAAAGAAAGCGCACAACAAACTATGGGGGATGGGAAAGGCCAAGAGCCTGTCACAAGACGTCAACAGTCAGATAAATGAGAAAATATTCATTGTCGATTCCATGACAATTCCATGGTTACTTGTTATCTAAGTGGCTTGCTAGGTGAGTAAGTCAAAAACTCATGGTTTTTAGCAAACATTAAATCTACAAAAAATGGTATTTCAGGAATAAAACTAAATTTGGAGGAATTAAATAAATGGCTCACCTTAATCATCTGTTTGCAAACTGTGAACAAAGTGTAGTCTCCAAGAGTGGCCTCATCTTTCTAGAAAAACAGAAGCACGATTATAATCAATGAGCAAGAATACGCACTATGTGAAACACCAGTGAGCAAAATTTTCAAGAATGGAGGAAAATGATGAGGGATCACTAAATGGATCATTCATTCATTCATTCATTCATTCATTCATTCATTCATTCATTCACAGCCAAACCTACTTATCTTCGCATCAGTTATCTTGAGAACCCATGTATGCTGCGCGTTTTGGTCTGTTCATAAAAAAATTCTTTTTTGTGATTATAGTTTTTTTCTGGATTATCTCAATCACTGTCAAGTTGATAACCACATTATGTCTGGCATAAGTTTCAGTGGACCTGGTTAATTTGATAAAATCCAACTTTTAAGGTCCATCTCGAAGAATGTTTACAACAAATAGTCAGCTACTACTGGTACCTCACATTGCATGGATGGAAAATGTTGCTGCAAGACCAAATTTTACAAGAACAATGCTATTCAGCCAATCTCATTAATGCATGGCTTATCACTTTCATAGAGTGGAGAAAAATATGTTGTAAACAATATTGTTGAGTAAGGAAATTAAATGAATGCATTTATGACCTTTATGGGAGCTGAAATTTATAATGGACAGTATCATATGTCAACACTATGACAATATAGTTGGATCCACATAGCATCGCAAGTTTTATTTGTAGCTCAATAAATTATCAGGTCAGCATCATTAAATGCAGCTAAAACTAAATATGTTTCACACAATATTTCAAATGCATTAGGCACTTTTAGCTACCTGAAAATTAACAGAATTACAGATAGGATAAAAATCATGATGATCTGTGGAACAATCTATATTGTAATCACATTAAAATATTGTGATGTCAGTTACCAACTTAGTTCATACACAATTAATAACTTTGGTTCAGAGTTGACTTATAAAGAAAACAGTTGACGTGTTTCTATGCTTGGAGTGAGTGTAAGCCTTCAAATTCAGCATGGCCAGATCACGTGACTCACAATCATCTATAAATAGAAAACAGCAAAATTCCAAACCAAGCTTGTATTCCCCCCAGCCCCAATCCAACAACAAAGACGTTCTTAATTTGTTTTGCACAAGAGTAAATAAAAGCAATAATGGTATTTTTTCAAATTCATAGCACCTGGTAGTTTTGAAAATAAAAATAATGTCGTTTATCACTGTGCCATGCATATAGATTCTTCAACGCAAATGAAAAGAAACAGAAAGTGAGGGATAAGAGTAACATCCACGAAACAGAAAGAGGATTGCTTTCATTTGTATTGTTCTATCTTGAACTGAATATCAAAGCCATGCAATCCATACTCTCCTTCTGGTGCTGATCAAAGTAAGGAGGGGGTGTGTGTGTGTGATTTGGATTTTTAATATAACTTTTAAAACTTCTGTCATCGCTACGATGTCTACAGTGTGGCAGTTTATAATGATGTCTAGCACTGGGGCATCAAGCCGCAGTCATGTAGCATGATGTCCCACCCAGTCACATTTACCTGACACCAGGCCGACCAATCCAAACTGGTCTTTTTGTACAGACTTGCTATGAGAGACCACCTGTCTTGAGAGACCCATTTTTCCCAGAAGGGGTGGTCTCTCATAATAGGTTTTACTGTAATAAAATGTTCTAATGAATTTGTGTTCGTGTCCTGACAAAATTCCAAATTGGAAGGCGATGACGTATACTGTAGTCAGTGCAATTCTGATGTGTCTACAGTTCTTTGTTGAACCACAGAAAATAATATTCCAATTAAAATGTCAATAAATGTCTCTGTCCAAGAATTCTGTATGCGCACTTAAATATTCCAAGGGTAAAGAATAATTAATTAAATAAAATAGAATTTCAAATCACACTGTTCACAACAAAACACCTCTAATGTCAAAGGTAAAAGCCCAACTGACTAACTTTACTATTGAAAAAGGTTATAAAATTAATTTAAGATGAAAAACAGATTCCTGTATGAGGGTCATGTGATCACTTTCCAGAACAAGACCAAAGCTTCAAATGCTTAAAATTACATACTCCCAGTCAGCTTCGATTTCACTCCACCAATCTCACAATAAAAACAAACAAAAGTTGTCTACTTTGACTCTGAATTAAGGTTAGGAACTAGGTCAGCATTAAGATACAAAGTTCTAATATTAGAAGTTGACGAAAAACAGCTAAGTCAAACTAATTTCTGGAAACTGTCAAATTCCAGTAAATAAAATGACATTACATTAGCATGTAATGGAATAACAAACAAACAAAAAAATTAGAACTAACAATCAAACAATTAAATTAATCAAATATAAATTAAATCAAATATACTAACAGATGGTTCACCTGAATGTTAGGAAAAAAATTTTTGAGACCAATCTATTTACAGCTTTTATGTGAATGACTTCACTGATTTTCTTTACAAGATGCAGCAGAAAGAAATGCACATTTGATCAAATTCTGTTAATATCATCATATGGTCCATGGTTGAAGACTGGTCAGTGATGAAAAATAAATCTTGAAAATGAAATGCTGTATGAAAACTGCATGAAAAGTCTGCATAAAATTAAAAACAACAATAATTGTGAAAAATGCTAATTGTTACTACTCACCTCTCGCTTAAAGATGACTTTGAAACACTCTTTGCTTAATTTATCCTCGTTTTCTTTCAGACATTCAATAATCTGAAAGTTGCATTTAAGAATGAAAATGAAGCTCTATTGTACACCCTCTAGAAATCAAAGGCATGATAAGACTCTTAATGATTAAGACTCAGTTTGGTACTGTGGTGGCGCTCTACAGTTTTGTACTTTACATTGGGTTAGAAATTTAAAGAAAAAGAATTTTCCAGGATTTCTTCACTGGTTATACTGGCTACATAACAAAGACTTTGTATATCTTAGGTGTTGTTAGAAGAACTATCAATTCCCTTTATTTTGATGTATGATTGATGGGTGTACTTTAGGTTCTAGAGTATACAGCTTTGGCTAATGTAAGATGTGCTCGTATAAAAAAAAACTGTTTGCTCCACATGGTCAATGTCACTTCCTGGAATTCAGAGGTAAATTGTAGAAAAATGATCAAACAAATTTCTTTACCTTTTCCGATATTTTGTAATTCATTCATTGCACTTTCAGAAGCTGCTATTGCCTACTTCAGCAAAATTCGTTTTCCCTATTTTAATAACTGCAAAGTTAGTGTACTTTTGATTAATTCTGGTTAATTTGTCAAGCACATGGGAGCATCCATTTTGTTATATCATGTGGTTAGATCATGTACAATTTTCACAAGTGCATTATCCAAAGAAATGTCAGCCACATTACATCAAAGTAGCATAGAGATATGCCAACATTATCTCCATGGTGTATATTACAAATGCAATCAACTTCACCTCACGTTACTCTCTGAAAAGTACATAATAACTGGTGAGCGCCCCCTGAAAGCTCTATTGTACATCCTCTAGCCATCTGATGTATTGCTAAAGGCATGATAAGCATCTTAATGATTAAGACTCAAGCTGTGTGGTGCTAAGGTCACAAAATACCTTTATGAAATTAAAACAATACCCTATCAGATCAAATAAAATTTGTATAGGTACAATTGTCAGTGATGATATCACAGCAAGGGCGGTTGTAGGGACAATTTCATGACTTGTAAATAGTGAAAAAGAGTACTGAATGTCACATTATATGCCGACCTATAATTTAAAATTCTTCTATGTAGACAATAGCGGTATGGTTGACTCTCGAGATTATTGATCAACGGGTCTCCATGACTTTGCTTAAGGTATTCGTCCTTGAACTAAACACAGGGTGCAAAAACCATCATTTTCTTATCTGATTTATCATAACTATGACCTTTGACCTTTACACCATCGACTCTAAAGGTTTCTTGATTAAATCAACTCAAAGCTAAAAATTTGGTCAAGGAACTTATTTTACAACAGTTACTCTGCCAAAGCAATATTTCTTTGCACTTGACCTTTTGACCTAAAATTCAACAGGTCCATCTTCCATATCTCAACAGAAAACTATACCCAAACTTTGGACAAGGTACAGGTCTACAGCTAATGATATCAAGCAAAAAACTTTTCTGTTTGATTCAGTCAGTGACCTAGACCTTTGACACTCAAATCAACAGACCTCTGGGAATAAAACTGGTAATAAACAGATGGGTTGATGAACAATACAATGACATTATGGCCGACATTAAAACTTGTATATAGGCATAAAACAAAAATCTGATCCCTGTAAAAAGATTTTCCACCATGGAAATTTAGTGGCAACCCAATATAATGGTAAATAAATTTTCAAATCCCTTTAAGAAATGCATAAGTGTTTTATTTACTTTATCCCTCCTTGTTCTTATTTGATTTCCTTCATACTGCATTCATCTTGTATGAATTCATTCTGAATTTCAATGGCACTCATTCTGCATTTCATTTGTATTCATTCTGCAGTACCAGATCAGAAATAGACAAAATGAAATTAAACAATCACAATGAAACTAGACAATACCTGAGCGTCTCCAGGATGCTTATCCTTGCAGTACTTTAAGGCATCACCAAGACATGCAGCCTTCAGTTCTGGATCAAGATCTATGTTCTCTCCCTATAAGCAAAATAATAGTTATGAATGACAGTCAAACAATATGCATTTTATTTGCATTTGAAAACAGGTATTTATACACATTTTAATGCAATCAAGTATAGAATGAGCTCACACAGATCAGCAGCTTTTAGGAGCTGAATCTCATGTACTGGAAACTTTCTGGCCCAAAATGTTTGGAAGACAAAGTTGTTACGAGTTGATAGAGTTTGCAAGAAAAGTCTCTACAATGAGGCCAAATAATTTATTGAAGTGATAATAAGTTTTCAAGTGACTAATGTTACAAATCTTTTATTTCCCATAATACATTTAATTTTGACATTCCAACACAAATGTAAATTTTAATTTTATATTATTACAGTCTACGCTTCCGTGATTTAATTATGTAAAACAAAAACTATCTCCTTTTGGTTTAAAGAAAATCAAGGCTTTTCAAGGGACCCAGGCAATACCTTGAATTTTTAAGATGTTTTCAAGGCTTTGAAGGAACAATTCATTTTTCAAGGCTTTTCAAGGTTTTTAAGGTCCCCATATGGACCCTGTCTTACCCTTCTAAAAACCTCCACTTTCAACTGCTTGCGACAGTCATGAGGAATCCGGTGTTTGTTTTCAAGTAGGATATCATTGCGAACTATTTCACTCAGGCAAGACACAACCTGTGATCTGAAAGTAAGAAATATTGTAATGATAAAATTTATACAAAGTTCTTTAACATAAATGTTCTTTAATCCATAAAGGATAAGAAAATCTCCAAAATGTGCTTAACTTTCACTAATGTCTCTTTTAACTGAAGTTTGATACCATGACAAATATCAAAGAAATTTGAAAGCTATTTAAACTATTATTACTCATGGTTAACTGAATGTATGGCCAGTAAAATGAATGCCAATATCTGGATTGTTACAACATATTTTACCCCTAAATTTCAGCAATATTGATCATGATTGATATGAAAGGTTATAGAAAATTCTAACAAAGAAAATTTGTATGGGATACTCTGATCTCTACAATAAACCACTGTAGTTTTAGAAACCCTTTTTTTAAGATCACAATTCTGCAAAATGCCTTGTTTCAGTGGTGCCAGTAGTTGATGTCCCACCCATGTATCCAACTTGAATTAACTTGAAACTTCAACATTGTTGAACATGAATATGTCATCATCAACACAGGTAAGACAAAATACACAAGTCAAATCTGAACATTCCATAAATTTCCACTCAGGACATTCTATTAAAGCCAAATTGGGATCAATACAAATTTCTCTTTTATTCCTCAGCTACATAATTTGATGGATTTATAGTTGCCACAAACTTCAAGTTTAAGAGCCATCTATAAAGACAATTTTACATGGTATTAGCAACTGTGATGCTTACAGTGATATCACTCTTCTCTGATAATTTTTAGGCCAAGCACATGCCAAATATGTAAGAAATTTTAACTTAAGAAAGAGAGATGATTACTGTGTCCTTTTTGTAAGACTAACTTGCTTTTACACCTGATGTACTTAAAAGCAAAAGACTGAGAGAAATGTAAAAGTATGAACCTCAATTTGAACGTTCGAGTAGAATTATCCTTAAATGTGTAGAGTCCACATGAGACTAATTTTTAGGAGTAAAACGTTTCTTTGTTAATACTTACCCTATCATGCGTTATTAATACACCCACTAACTCACAACTTCACACCCCTAGCCATAGTAAAAGGGTCATCTGATTGCCAAGCAGCAAGTCAGCCTAGACTTGTTTCCACATGGAGAGGACTAAATGGGGTTATCATTAAGTTGCTATTTACACTCTTACAGGGAGATAACTGCTGGAAGGGTGTGCCCATAAAACGATTGTGTCAACATTATCAAAGAATATTAATTTACTCTAAAAACTGTTTAATTATACTGATCATAACATATTAGGAGAAAAGGTAACTTGAAGCAAGAGTTACAGCTCCATATGATCCATATGACCATGTCTCTGATCTCCTAACATACACAAGGTAACTTAAAAGTTTCATGTAAAATATGGGCTTGAGTTAGCAGTTTTTTTCGATGGATGTGGTTTATTTGTCACTCTCACAAATCCAGCAGAAACAGGATAACTTGCAAGGCACAAAACAGCTGAATGATTTGTGAAGACAGCCTACTGTACTGCTGGTATAAATTCCCCCTAAGTCAAATTGTGATCCCTTGTGGATGAAAGGTCTTTGGGGTAAAGCTTAAGATTGCCAACTCTAACCCCATCCCATGAACTAGATTTACTTAAATAGCAGACACACTTGAACAATTGAACACATGCTAGTGATGACCACTCTAACCTCATAAGCAGATATGCACAAAAAATGCCAAAGACTTAATTTACAAAATAAATCAATATAAGATGGGTGAAGAAGTCCTTGTTATGGTATGCTCTATCCTCTCCTTTATGAGGGCAAAACATATCAATGTTCATGGAAAAGTACCCCATTTATGACTGTGATGAGATCTAGCATTTTTAAGGGAGAAATGTATGTTAGTTGGTTTGTTGTTTGTCAATGCCAATTTATAGCTATATGGTGTTGAAGAAATGTCAGCTAAATATCTTTCTCTAGGAAGTACTGAGGCAATTAATGTGGGTAGGCATGGAAGGGTACTGAATCCTAATAGATAAATAATTTCTATTAACACTTCCCCTCATAGACTTCCCAAGTGGTGGACTGTCTTTCATAAAGAAACCTGAATTCATGTTTGATTCAGTAGGCAAGTAAAAGGCAGGGCAGTTTTGAAAATCTCTTATGTTAGACTGAGGTAGTTAATCTGTGCCACTTCCAAATTTTGGTAAGAATTCACATTACCTCATTTCTACTTGATTCTGGCAATCAGAGGGTGTTTAGGAAAAATCATTTCAATTCTGGAAAAGATGCATGGGCTACATTCCACTTCAACAAAAGGACCACAAGTAACAGTTTCAATGGGTACTGATTTGACAGATATCCATGGGACGTGGATAGGCTGATTTCTTAGGATGTTGAGTCTAGAGGAAACTTGAACATACCTAGTATGTCAAAGACTACAATGTAGATTTGCATACAAAGACATCACTTTAGAAAATCCCATTTGGGAAAACGGAGGTCGGGGAAATGGGTTCTCTCTTATTTTCTAAATTAACAGTCAAACGTTATGTTAAGAAGAAGAATGTGAGCACTCTTTTCCAGATAACATTTCCCACCATGACGTAAAGGTGTTTGACATGATCTAAAAGCATTTGATATGGGTTTCATCTCCAGGAACTCAAATGTGGCATCTGGCATTGTATCATCCAGCAGGATACCTGCCATGGAACAGAAGTCCTTGTACTGACTGAGATGGTACATCATATAATCTCAACACAGCTTTGATCTATAAAGTAATCACTGCGACTTAAGATAGGAGGGTGATTGGGGTGAGGGTGGAATGTGAACGAGCTGTTCAGGGCATGTGGGTTTTTTTTAACCTTAAAAAAGAAGACATAAGCGGCATAGAACTTGATACTAATCTTCAAGTCTTCACACTGAGGAAAGAGCCACAAGGATTATCTCAAAATGGACATTCTTGAGGCACACAAAACCAAATTGGTTTTTTGCCTTTTTCCCATATGATGAAGAAACACAATATCTGAATAACAGCAGTATGGGTTATGTCATAATATTTTTTAAAATACGACTGCCAAGAAGAGAAATTAGGTCAAAACAGGATGTTCTCTGCACATATTATACCTATGATCACTGGAATGGCACAAGGTTTTCCCCTTCTGGCACCTATTTTCTGGACATGAAATAATTATCAGGAAGATACAGGATGTGGTCTGAGAATTGCTTTGCGATGGTCTTTTACCAGTATGGATGTGGTGAAGAATACACCTCTTTACATGAGCTAGACCTTAATGGATTCAGCAATGGCATTAGAGAATGAATCTGTTGGGCTGCACAATCAAGCATATGAGCCAAATGTGAGACTAAATCCAGGACATGAATGGGATTTAGACAACATTCAGGTTGCTAAAATAGAACCATCAAGACCAAGAGAAGAAAATAATTTTGACTTTGCAAATTAGCTGCTGCATATCAAACAGTTTCATGTTGAAGCACAAAGATGAAGGATTCAACATTCCTGGGCCTGTGATGCATAGATGCCAAACCACGAAGGGGTAAAAGTGTAATCCAAGTGGTCAAAAAGCGGAATCCATCTTAAGACTTAAATATTAAAATTCTTTTCACACAGCTTGAAATAGATGTCACGTTATGCTCCACTCGTGTCTTCATATTTGGAGGATTTTGTTCTTTTTCGTTTAGTTTTAATTTTGTGAATTTTCTAATCCAACTGTGAAATTTTTTGAAAGGAGATATTTCTGCTCTCATATATGCATCAATTAAAATGAAATAATTTTTAGTGCCAAATACCTTTAGACTGGATCTGCACTAAACATGAATTAGAACAAAGAATCTGTGCGTAAAGATTAAACTTAGAAAACCAGTCTTTTCTCTCCTAACTAAGCCATACAGATGCTATAAATAGAATTCAATGTCGAAAGTTATAAAGTACCAGGATATTTCTTGGTAAAAGGATAGTTGCTATAAACAGAATATGATAATGTTAGGAAAGTGGACGCAAGTCCACAAACAAGAGTATTCTTATACTGTAGATATGTAAAAAACGTCTTTTCTAAAATACGGTCTGTGAGAGTAATGAAATGTTAATAAAAACGAGAAAACAAACGATTTTTTTGGAAGGTGGATATATTGGAAAAGTGTAATCCATATATGTTTGCGTGTAATTTAGTGAAAATAAGTGTAATGATTACACCAAAAGCATAATGGTTGGCATGTATGGTGATGTATTCAGAACTTAAATGTAAACGATGCATGTATGGCTTTAAATAGCTGAGTTGAAATTTATGGGCAGTGTCACTGTGCAAAGAAAATGCCCATTAATGTCTCAAACTTGAAGATATCTTTTCAAGCAATGCAACTGGTCAGCAGCTTGACCTGAACGTAGGCACTTTTTAAAACAAAAACATTCAGGAAATAATTTCCACCACCTACTGTGATGAGATCACCAAAAGTATACAGTGATGAAAACTGGCTATGACCCGTTAACAGAGCTACAGAGTTACATGGAAGGTAACCAAGTTTCATGTCTCTGTCTCTAAGGTCATTTACATACAGAAATGGGAAGAAATTGATCAGTAACCTAGACCTTGATGATAAAACCGAAAGTGATAATATGAAATACCATAAATAGAGAACACAAGTTTACCAAGTTTTTCAAAACTCAAACAGCTACTAAGATATAAAGCAGAAAATAAACTAAAACAAAATATGCAACTGTTATCTTGACTCAGAAGAAAGGACTAATGTTACAGAATGAAAAGGACCAATGTTACAGACTGAAAGGAAAAGTATAATGAATTTTTAAAAAAATATATTAACCCATGGTCTCAAACTTAAGATAGGAACCTGAATGTGGTATGTGAGACACCTGCAAATGAAGATGCATAAATCTTATTGAGGAAGTGTGATTAGGATTTTTAACATAGCTTTAACAATTTTTCAGTCATATCACTATGATGGCTGAGTGAGGCAGTTTATAGTGATGTCTTTTAGCACTGGGGCATCATGCCGAAGACATAGCATAATGTCCCACCCAGTCACATCCTGATACCAGGACGATCAGTCCTAACACTAACCTCTTAATGCTAAGCATCAAGCAAAGCAGCTGTTTGTACCATTGTTGAAAGTCTTTGGTATAACTCAGCCATAGTGAGGAAGGGAAAGTGTTATAGAAACGTTAGTCAATGATATGACTCAGCCAGGGTTTAAAACTTGCTTCTTCCTGCATCCGAGGCAGACACTCCTATCACTTGGTTATCAGAGTGGTCCCAACCCCCAGAGAGTTATAAACATAACTAAATACTAATACAAGGGGCAAAAATGGATAATCTGAGCATAACAAGTTTATTTCCAGCACAATGTATGAAAATTTTACAGTTTTTTGGCTACTTACCTAGATCTACAGTTAGTTAAAACTCTTTATCACAAATCCATGTGAATTAGTACCAAAATACAAACACAAAACATTTTGATAAATTATTTATATACAAACTTTAACTAGTCTACATATCTAACTTTCACTGAATAGTCATTAGGTAAAAAGTTTTGCATGATTATGTGCTCATTCTGAATGGCTGATGACTGACGAGTGCATTAAAAAGCACCTTTCAGCTATATCCCACACCCCAAAACCAAATTTAAGAAGTAGTCTTCGACTTATGTTTTGGATGCCACAGATGGGCTTCCCTTAATGCTCATGGCGAAAAAATCTTTGCCATGCTGAATTTTCCTAACTGAACTCAGTTATACAATACTTACTTTTCTGTCAATTTATTGCAATGCTTGATAACAGACTCCTTGCAAGCCTCTTTAAATTTGTGACTAAACCTGTAATCTTTTAGAGTTATCTGAAATCAGAGTAAATGCATATCAGCTAAAAAGGTTCAGAAAACAAAATGCAGTAAACATAATTTATTACTGATATGATGCCTCTTTATTACATCAAACCTTCTTTGTTGTGGTAAGATATGGATTTTTATATATATATATATATATATATATATATATATATATATATATATATATATATATATATATATATATATATATACATTTTAATCTTAAAAATTGGAATGTTGATTCATTAAGGTTACATTTTGTGTTTACGGTAATGTACCCTTACCATATCCACACTCCGTCCCCGTTTTGAATACCATACAATCGCCCCAGTTCTGTTGGCAATATTTTGTATGATAATACTATCAAGGAATAAAAGATGTAATAAACATTGATGATCTTTTAATCTTAATTTTATCACACGATGATGTGTGTGTGTGTATTACAAAACTTATGATAATCATAGATTCAGTAGTTTTTTTTTTTTCCCCCACCAGTAATATTAGTAATAAAACACAAGTTCTGTTACTAAAATGTTATTCTAACATGTTTCCATGTTTGTTCATTATTCCTGAGTCAGTACAGTGACCATATTCTTTCCAAATAGACCTTCTGTCATTTGCCTTATTTCTGGTGAATACAACCTGAATAGACAATATAATTATGACTTACTCGGAAATTAAAAAATGCAGACATAACTAAGATAAAAATTAAGAAAAAAAAACTGTCTTGCATATGTGAAATTTATAAAATGATTCCCAACTTTTTTCAAGCCTTTGCAAGCAAATGTTCTTAAATTATAGTTTCATTATTTCAATTAAATGAATACAATTTTATCACACTGCAAACCTGAATTATTTCATTTCTATCAACTAACTGTACAGTGTAGTAAAATTACAGTAAAACACATTCAAAATCTTCCAGTACTAAACATTTCATATCATGGATGACACATGGGCTTTTATTTCAGTATTTTATGTCAAACAAATAAACCATAATAACACAAGAGTCATGTGAAAAGTATTTACTTCTCTCTATGAAAAACGTAAAGCATGTTCATTAATATTGCAAACAGTTGCATCTCAAAAAGAACTACTTAATATCACTAGAACCAAGAAGCTTATTTGATATGAAACATTTGATATGAAACATTAGAGCTTGCTCAACATTCCATCTTATATCTTTAACAGGATACCGCCTTGCTAATGAGTGCTCACACATACCAGTTGGTGATGTTCTATTCCTGCAGCACATTTAGGATCCATTTCTCCATCATGCTTATGCTCTATAAGGCAGCTCATTACATCTGATGCATCTGTGTCTCTTCCCATCTCATACTGCAACACACAAAGATAATGGTCTTGGCTTTTAGTTGTTAAACATACAAATTTTCTGATACAGAATCAACAATCTTATCTACTTTCCAAAATGAATGAGGGGTTAAGATCTTGTTAAATTTGTAGGCCCTAATTATCCTAATTATAACTATCTAACCATTTTTCCTTACTGCTGAAATGAAGTGTAGAACTAGTAAAGTTTCATGATTCTAGACGAGTTCGAATGTGCATGGCATGTAAAAACAAATCTATAAGCTTATAAGCATAAAGTAAAATCTCAACAAAGAATGTACAAATTAAAATACTAGTCACAAATATAAAAGTTAGCTCCCTTGACCTCCTATCAGACATGATTTTGGTAGTCTAAAAAAAAAACCTGAAAATGTGAAAGGGGGGTTTAGGGGTACTCCCTCAATAATGTGTCAAGGGGCAGTGTCCCTGATCAGGGGGTTCTAGGGGATGAAGTCCCCCGACTAAAAATGCATTTTACACAAATGAAAATCTGTTCCTGGTGCAACTTATGATCCTAATATATAACAAAATAATCATTTGAAAAACTAACAAACTTACCAAATATTTTCAACTTGAATAATTTTACAATATGTATTGCCACATGAATTTGTTCTTCAATATTAGGGCCTAACCGGAAATCACCTCAGACATTCGCTTCGGCCAAATATCCAGTTTATCGGTACTATTCGGAAGTATTCGCCTCGGCAAATAATACACACACAAATGGTTACAAGTAAAAAAAATTCAATAAATATCTTTTAAAAAATAGTTTTTTAATACATAATAATTTTAGGTAATAATAAAATTTTCATCTTACAGGCGATATATACGGTATATGGTACACGAAAAGTTTAAGCTTCACATATGATAATGAAACAAACGGTATTCTTTGGAGTTGCACCTACTACTCGGTTCGTGTCCTGATCCGGCAAATAGTACTTTCAAATACTCTGATTCGGTACTTGGCGAAAATTATCTACTCGGTTAGGCCCTATTCAATACTTTTGGTACTTAAGTTATATCATGTCCACGTCAGTGCTCACATCATAATTAAGTCATTAATTGTGCCTTTTCTGCTGCCAACATATTATACTTTGCTCTCTTCATAAGAAATATGTAAAATAAACACCCAAATACATCACCTATATACAAATAATTCCATATATTCACTTGTCTTTTTGTTCAGAGAACACAACCTGTTGATATGCCAGTTAAGCTCTTTTTGCGGCTTTAAGATTTCTTTAGTATTACAAGAAGTCATCAGATCTTGTGCATTTCGCTTAACAGCGCCAATCACGATCCCGTCATTAACAAACATCGGAAGTTTGGTAATTGATATCCTAATTAATCTGACAGCAAATTAAATGAAAAATAACCTGGTATCATACTTTATTCCCGTGACCACATGAACAAACTACAAAACTACAGCGCTAACAGTCATAAACGGGGAACTGCATAATTTACGTTTGCATCTAAATAATTATAAGAATTAGATCAATTTATTATGATCACATTACTGACACATCATTTTCATACAACTACTTTTTCTATGGCAAAAAAATTGTTTATAAAATATTTTTCCCATACAAGACTGAGCAAATAATTGAATACACGTCGTGGGTGGAGATATCCAAGCAGAATGCCATACATTTGTTGGGATATAAAATCTCTCAGCATGGGCATCTAAGATTTGAAAATTTTCCGCTTATTATTAATTTCAACAATACACTGAGATCTGATTAATTAGGAACACTTACTAAACTTACGCTATTAATGATGTGACCATAATTGGAACTGTTGAATGCAACGCGCAGACTCAGATGCCTTCGATTGATGGGAACACACATTTTCCAAGGTGAAATTAACATTATCTTTTGATGTTAATATTTTATAACAGTGTTTACAATAGCCACTGCTTTGATCCTGCAGAAGTCAAGATTTTATTAGGAAGATGCCATTTACTTAGGGGGGTGGGATGGGTGGGGGGCAAAGGCACGTGTTTTGAAACGCATGTCTTGCTCGGACCTTTTTATATAAAGGACACTGCCATTCCTTTTCTTACTTTAAATAAATCGCGTTAGCTATACTGTAACATCTCGTATTTCAAAAAGAGGCACAATTCCTGCCTTATAAGACAGGCAAAATGTGGCGTTTTAAAAAAGGTGTTCAGCTTCCGGAAAAAGAAAAAGTTCAATGAAAATGAAATAAAAGAGAGGAATAATTCTTATGATACGGAAAATCGTAATCGGACGTTGCAGAAGACATGGACAAAAGACAGGGAATGACTGAATTATGATGAGGACAAGAACATCTTGCAGTGTAACTGGTGTATGGAATTCGCAAAAACAAACAGAGAAAACATCCAGTTTTGTTGTGGGTTGTTTCGAACTTTAAAATTGAATTGGAGATGAAAATGGCGAAGAGTGACTGGAGATCTTGTTTGAGACCTTGGGCTCTGTCCGACCTACTCTTTATAATCTTCTATACAAATGACATTCCAACATATCCGTCACCAGCAATACGTTTGTGGAACGTTTCAGAGAGACGGATAAGGAGACCAGAACAAACCCCTTATGGACCCAGAGTGCAGGTGGAGGACAAGAAATGACACCTGGATCCCTTTCTGGAATTGGATCCAGATTATCTTGAAAAACAAGAAATGTTAACCCTTAAAGTGCGTGTCGCGACTATAGTCGCGCTGTTGTTCATGGTCCCATAGTGCGTGTCGCGACTATAGTCGCGCTCGAGGTGAGCAACACTGATCGCATTGTATAACTTCATCTTGCCATAAATGCCTGTAAAACTATATTTGATTGGTTTAAAAAGGCCTGGAACGAGCATTCTGCAGTACTTTACTATATTATTAACGAAGTAATTTTACAAATGCTCGCTTCTAAACACATGGTACTTGTCCAAAGCTAAAATGGCCGACGCTGAATATGAAGGTGATTTCTTGCAAGAAATATTCGCTTCTGATAGTGATGCTAATAGTGATTTTGAATAATTTGAGAAAAATGACATTATTGGAGCAAGCGAGGTATTGATGAAAATACACATGAATGACTTTGAGCCAGTAATTTACGTGGAACTGGAGTCGGATGTACATGCTCGCTTGACGTAAAAAGATGGCGCGCCTGTCAACCCCCATTCACTGGTAATTCAAAATTAAATGTTGAGATGGTGAATAATGAACCTACGGACTATTGAAGACTTTTTCTCAGATGACGAGTTATTGCATCTGATAGTAGATCAAACAAATCGTAATGCAGATCAGAGTTCATGGGGCAGACTTGAAGGAAAAAAGTCGCATGAAGAAATGGCGGCCTGTCACACCTGAGCATTTATAACGTTTTCGCATTGATTAAAACAATGGGTTTGTACATATGTCTGTTCTCGATTCCTAATGGGCTATTGATGATGTGATATAAACCGTATACTTCAGCAAAAACAATAAGTATGGGATAGATTTCAAGCTATTCCAAGTAATTTACACCTGTCAGACAATGAGAACAATTAAGGTGACTCTTCACACAAAATCAGCCCAATGATTGAACAAAAGTAAAGCCGTTGCTGAGGTTTAATCACCAGATATGGACCTCGGTTTGATGATATTATAATAAATAACAGGTGATAGTTTTTCATGAACATTAATTGCTGACTGGAGGGTTTAAACATACCTCTGACATTCATGGAGTGGATTTTTGCAAAACTGTCACCCTGCCTTTACCTGTGATTTTCACAATTTATATATAACATTGTGACAGACATAACATGTGCATGGTTGGACTACTAAAGAATATAACATTTCGTAGATATATTTGAACTTTTCCATCAAAAACAAACAAAAATACTGATGAAATACAATTGTAACTTGTCATTTTACCTGTATTTACACCTGTACCTGCAAATATGTTAAACCTGCACGTGTCTTGATGCTAATCTTAAAGTATAGACACGCACCATCATTTTTTATAAAGGGTTTGTCTATCAATAGTGTATATTTAATGAAATACATGCAATTTTAAGACTCTGCAGTTATCTTCTTTTCTCCAATAAAACAATTCAGCACTGAGGGACCTTTTACTGCAAAACAATGCAGCACTTTAAGGGTTAATTGACTGATTGATGATCTGAAGTAGGATTTATACTTATGCACCTCTGCATTTATTATGATAATGCTTTTTATGAAAGAAAATTGTTGTTAATCTCAATACAAGTGTGTGACATAGTTTTGTTGACAGGACTAGTAAATGTTTGGCAGGACTAGTAAATTTCTCAGTACACTAGTCCTTCTGGCTACCAAGAAATTTGTGTTAAATTCAAGCCCTGCAGGCGGGATTGGGGTTGAATGAGTTAACAGACCAAAAAGTTCCCTCTGATCCATGGTTTTCATTTGTTCTCAGCATTTCACAGCTCTTTTGCCACTACTGGATTTCTCTACAATATAATCTTTATTCATTTACAAAAATTAAAATGTAACTCCACAGAAATACTAATATTTAATTTGTACAGAGTTATACAAATTCTTCAATATAATGCTAACATAATTCATTGTTTATTGTTTTATACATAAGAACATTTTGGATTGAGATAATTTTGTTCAGATGCAAATTGAAGGAATGTGCACAGAAAATCTGATTTAATGCCTGCATGACATACTGTAAGGTATTATATTAGAAAGTGTTTGTGTGATATGATATAAACAATATAGCATCACACATGATGGACAAAAAGTTATACTCTTTTGACAACATTTAGCTATATACAGATAATAAATCACCGAAATTAGGTAAGTAACATAGATTCAAATTATTTGGAGCACCTACATTATTGTAACTTAATAACCGACTGCCAATATTTATGTTCATACATATGTAAGGTTGTAAGATTTATTTTCTTTCTCTTTACAACAATATGTATCATTCAAGATATTCTCAAGATATATCAATAAATTTGGTTAAATGGTAAAACTATATTCATAAAACTCTCCATCATCCTACTTGCATGACAATAAAGTTAAAACCCTTGCTAAAAACATGTCCTTAAAAACAACTGGTTCACTGGAATCTAACTTCATTCAAAATCCACTTGCATCTGTATTTTTAGGCCAATATGTTTAACAAAATTCATAAAAATTTTCCAAGGTGAAATTAACATTATCTTTTGATGTTAATATTTTATAACAGTGTTTACAATAACCACTGCTTTGATCCTGCAGAAGTCAAGACTTTATTAGGAAGATGCCATTTACTTAGGGGGGTAGGGATGAGTGGGGGGCAAAGGCACGTGTTTTGAAACACATGTCTTGCTCAGACCTTCTTATTTAAAGAACACTGCCATTCCTTTTCTTACTTTAAATAAATCGCGTTAGCTATACTGTAACATCTTGTATTTCAAAAAGAGGCACAATTCCTGCCTTATAAGACAGACAAAATGTGGCGTTTTAAAGAAGGTGTTCAGCTTCCGGAAAAAGAAAAAGTTGAATGAAAATGAAATAAAAGAGAGGAATAATTCTTATGATACAGAAAATCGTAATCGGACGTTTCAGAAGACATGGACAAAAGACAGGGAATGACTGAATTATGATGAGGACAAGAACATTTTGCAGTGTAACTGGTGTATGGAATTCGCAAAAACAAACAGAGAAAACATCCAGTTTTGTTGTGGGTTGTTTCGAACTTTAAAATTGAATTGGAGATGAAAATGGCGAAGAGTGACTGGAGATCTTGTTTGAGACCTTGGGCTCTGTCCGACCTGCTCTTTATAATCTTCTATACAAATGACATTCCAACATATCCGTCACCAGCAATACGTTTGTGGAACGTTTCAGAGAGACAGGTAAGGAGACCAGAACAAACCCCTTATGGACCCAGAGTGCAGGTGGAGGACAAGAAATGACACCTGGATCCCTCTCTGGAATTGGATCCAGATTATCTTGAAAAACAAGAAATGTTAACCCTTAAATTGCGTGTCGCGACTATAGTCTCGCTGTTGTTTGTGGTCCCGTAGTGCATGTCGCAACTATAGTCGTGCTCGAGGTGAGCAACACTGATCGCATTGTATAACTTCTTCTTGCCATAAATGCCTGTAATACTATATTTGATTGGTTTAAAAAGGCCCGGAATAAGCATTCTGCAGTACTTTACTATATTATTAACGAAGTAATTTTACAAATGCTCGCTTCTAAATACATGGTACTTGTCCAACGCTAAAATGGCCGACGCTGAATAAGAAGGTGATTTTGCAAGAAATATTCGCTTCTAATAGTGATGCTAATAGTGATTTTGAATAATTTGAGAAAAATGACATTATTGGGGCAAGCGAGGTATTGATGGAAATACACATGAATGACTTTGAGCCAGTAATTTATGTGGAACTGGAGTCGGATGTACATGCTCGCTTGACGTAAAAAGATGGCGCGCCTGTCAACCCCCATTCACTGGTAATTCAAAATTAAATGTTGAGATGGTGAATAATGAACCTACGGACTATTGAAGACTTTTTCTTACATGACGAGTTATTGCATCTGATAGAAGATCAAACAAATCGTAATGCAGATCAGAGTTCATGGGGCAGACTTGAAGGAAAAAAGTCGCATGAAGAAATGGCGGCCTGTCACACCTGAGCATCTGAAACGTTTTCGCATCGAATAAAACAATGGGTTTTACATAAGTCTGTTCTCGATTCCTAATGGGCTATTGATGATGTGATATAAACCGTATACTTCAGCAAAAACAATAAGTATGGGATAGATTTCAAGCTATTCCAAGTAATTTACACCTGTCAGACAATGAGAACAATTAAGGTGACTCTTCACACAAAATCAGCCCAATGATTGAACAAAAATAAAGCCGTTGCTGAGGTTTAATCACCAGATATGGACCTCGGTTTGATGATATTATAATAAATAACAGGTGATAGTTTTTCATGAACATTAATTGCTGACTGGAGGGTTTAAACATACCTCTGACATTCATGGAGTAGATTTTTGCAAAACTGTCACCCCGCCTTTACCTGTGATTTTCACAATTTATATATAACATTGTGACAGACATAACATGTGCATGGTTGGACTACTAAAGAATATAACATTTCGTAGATATATTTGAACTTTTCCATCAAAAACAAACAAAAATACTGATGAAATACAATTGTAACTTGTCATTTTACCTGTATTTACACCTGTACCTGCAAATATGTTAAACCTACACATGTGTCTTGATGCTAATCTTAAAGTATAGACATGCACCATCATTTTTTATAAAGGGTTTGTCTATCAATAGTGTATATTTAATGAAATACATGCAATTTTAAGACTCTGCAGTTATCTTCTTTTCTCCAATAAAACAATTCAGCACTGAGGGACCTTTTACTGCAAAACAATGCAGCACTTTAAGGGTTAATTGACTGATTGATGATCTGAAGTAAGATTTATACTTATCTACCTCTGCATTTATTATGATAATGCTATTTATGAAAGAAAATTGTTGTTAATCTCAATACAAGTGTGTGACATAGTTTTGTTGACTGGACTAGTAAATGTTTGGCAGGACTAGTAAATTTCTCAGTACACTAGTCCTTCTGGCTACCAAGAAATTTGTGTTAAATTCAAGCCCTGCAGGCGGGATTGGGGTTGAATGAGTTAACAGACCAAAAAGTTCCCTCTGATCCATGGTTTTCATTTGTTCTCAGCATTTCACAGCTCTTTTGCCACTACTGGATTTCTCTAAAATATAATCTTTATTCATTTACAAAAATTAAAATGTAACTCCACAGAAATACTAATATTTAATTTGTACAGGGTTATACAAATTCTTCAATATAATGCTAACATAATTCATTGTTTATTGTTTTATACATAAGAACATTTTGGATTGAGATAAATTTTGTTCAGATGCAAACTGAAGGAATGTGCACAGAAAATCTGATTTAATGCCTGCATGACATACTGTTAGGTAATATATTAGAAAGTGTTTGTGTGATATGATATAAACAATATAGCATCACACATGATGGACTAAAAGTTATACTCTTTTGACAACATTTAGCTATATACAGATAATAAATCACCGAAATTAGGTAAGTAACATAGATTCAAATTATTTGGTGCACCTACATTATTGTAACTTAATAACTGACTGCTAATATTTATGCTCATACATATGTAAGGTTGTAAGATTTTTTTTCTTTCTCTTTACAACAACATGTATCATTCAAGATATTCTCAAGATATATCAATAAATTTGGTTAAATGGTAAAACTATATTCATAAAACTCTCCATTATCCTACTTGCACGACAATAAAGTTAAAACCCTTGCTAAAAACATGTCCTTAAAAACAACTGGTTCACTGGAATGTAACTTCATTCAAAATCCACTTGCATCTGTATTTTTAGGCCAATATGTTTAACAAAATTCATCAAAATCAAATGAAAACTGCAACTGTCATTGCATATATAAATTTTTAAAAGCAATACAGAAGAACAGACAGACATACATTCCTAATGTTACATGCTTTTATCTTTTCTTTCCTAGGCATTATAACCCTACCTGACAAAACTTTTTCAGCATTGGAGTGCATGAACGCATCAAGATGTTGTCCAATTCTACGTCTTCATCTTCATCTTCTGTGAAGTTTCCAATAGCTTTCTTACAATCATCATCCAGTTTTTCGAACATATCCTGCAGACAAGCAATCTCCTACAATTGAAGTCAAAGAAAATTCTAAACAGAGTTTTAAGAACTTTCAAGCAGGAGATCTGAGGAATCCTCAGACCCATGACATTTTCTTGAATTTCTTTTTTGATGACTGATGAGTAGTCTGCTGACAATGCAGTCCTACCTCTACAGAACTCCACCCATATCCATTATGGATATGACACCAGAGTAAAATGAAATAATAAAAAAAGGACATAAATCTTCTAACATGTCTCAACATGCATAGCTTCTTATTGATGACTATAAATGTATTAAGCTTCAAAGCAATCCACTAAAGAAACTATAAAAAAAAATGTCTCATACTTTACATCCAACTACCAGCCAAAAAGGGCAATAACTCCTACAAAAAGTATAAAAGAACAAAGATTGTTAACCTATGCATGCTTTGATCATAAAAATAATATGTACCATGTTTCAAAACACACACACACAAAACAAAATGTTTACAAAGTTTAATAGTGATCCATTACAAATGGCACAACTAACTGCGCAAACAAAATTGGGTCATCCAGCCACATGGCAAATATGACAAACATCTTCAAATAACGACTATAATATTAACATTTAATGTAACCCATCAACACTGAGAAACTAGCTGCATTAATGTTATTCTATCATACAATGCACTTAGCACCAAGATTAAAAGGGCAGTAACTCAAATAAAAATTTTAAGAGCATCATGATTCGCCATTATACAGATCTTCACATCATGAGCATAATATTTAACTTGTTTCACGATAATCCATCAAAAACTAGTTGCACTATTAGATCATGTTATAAACTGCTACAAGGCAAACACTGTTGCAACTAACAAATATTGCAAAAGGAAAGTGATTTTTTTAGGTGTACATCTTCAGGAAAAACTAAGAGACTAGTTGCGTGAATTAGATATCATCAAACATTAAATCACGACAGAAAGGCAATAACTTTAACAAAACTCATGGCAGCAAAGTGATCTGTCAATATGACCATCTATTGACTTGGGGGGGGGGGGATGGATGTGGTTCCAATCGGAAATAGTTTTGTGTAAATCAGATTGTTAGTCCTAGTGGCCTTGACTTTAACCTCAAAATAAATAGCATGTTTTCCTTGTGTCAAATAAAAGTTATCCGCAAGGCTGGACAAAGTAAGTAATAAAAAAAAAAAAAAGATATTTCAACCCTTCATAGAGTTGCCATTTCTTAGAACCGCTGGAGCTATAAGAGGCAACCAGTATATTTGGTGGAGGATGAGTCCAGAGAGAATTATCAAACCATGGGAATCTACAGGAAAGCTTTCTCACATATCAAGCTGCAATTCAAACTCATGCAAGCAGGTGAGGTGTTTGAGTTGTCTGTAAAGGTGATCTCCTTTTACTACTGTCCCACCCATGCCACCATTTTGTCATGGGATCTCCAAATTAATGTCACTTTCTTATCTCAAATACAAGCAATTTAAAATGCTTTGTCGAAGCATCTGGTACACAAGTTATTCCTTGGAAAGTTTTAAACTCTTTCAGTTTGTGGCCTTGACATTTGAACTTTTGAGCTTCAAAGATCAGTATGGTTTTTACCTACCCCAAATGCAAGTTATCTCTATTTCACTCAGAATTTGGTAATGGCAGATGACTGTTTTTGTTGTGGATTTAACAGAACATTTCTTTTAAAAATCATTTATGTAAACAACTAATAATAGCTTCATTATTCTCCATGTGTACGAACTTATCAACTAAATTATTATTCAGGTAAACAAGAAGTGGTAAATATGTTGATCAGGGTTTGAGTTTTTGGAGAATGTGAATTTTAAAATATATTGTGCTGTAAGTAAACAAGGCTCATTAGATCATTCTAGAAGGTTATTTTCCATTAGGTAATGGTTGTTTCTACAAAATGCTAATTGCGACCTGAGGTCAAACCGAGAACTATATTATCTTTTGACAACGAGGATTTCACAAGTCATGCTTCAGCATCTGGCAATTTAAGTTGTATTATGGATCAGTTTGGGCTGAATTTTCTTTTCTTCAAATCATACAATTCAAGTGATTATTTTCTCTGGAAATACAAAAGTGCTCCGACAAAATTCTTGGATAATGACATTCATTGAACTTTATACTGAATTCAAACCTGGAATAATGTTTCTGTGATTCAACAAGAGACTGCTGACACATCAGTACTTCATAAGCTATAATAAAGACACAATCATTTTCAATTTGGATCTTTTCGGGACTTGAACCGAGTTTCATTCAGTACTTTAAAATGCAATAGCGCGAGTTCTTTATTCTCATTTTGCACAATGTATTTTAGGGAAATAAATTATTTGTTAGCTCATTGTCTTCACTCTTTCCTATTACTTATTTTAAGAGCATAGGTAGGTAGGTAGGTATGTACGTATGTGTGTACACACACACACACACACACACACACACACACACACATATATATATATATATATATATATATATATATATATATATATATATGTATATGTATATGTATATGTAGTTGGATCCAGATCTCAAGAGATCCATGAAAAGAAAACAATGATGATATCCATTCATTCAATCATGAGCATGCTTATTTTATCTGGGGCTCCAGATGGCCTAGTGGTCTAAGGTTTCTTTAGAGATCATTCACATTCATCTCAGTCAAGGTGGGTATTTGAGAAATCTTGGCAGTAGTTTTAAGTGGGTCAGTGGTTCTTTCTGGGATATTCCTCTATCAAATATACTGGCTGCTGTGTATAGTCATAATAATGTACTGAAAAATGGCATTAAACCAACAAAACCATATCTTACAAAACTTATTCTATCTCAAATTTTCAACATTGTGCTATTTGCAGGAGTTTAATTAATTCCAAATGAACATCAGATTGGAAATAAATGTTTAAGCAACATTTCAAATGGCATACCAAAGGCAAGCACACAATGTGGTCAAATATGAAAAGCACAATTAATCCTCCCTACCAATAGCACTGTGAAGAAAAGGTTATCACTGATCTTAAGAATGGGTACAAAATAAGAAAACAATTTAAACTAGTGGAAACTTACTTCTCCCTTTTGCATATGTGAAGATGTTGCATTTGAACAATATTTAGCCAGGTAAGTCATGCATTTATCCTCAATCTCTGGCTCAAGGTCAACACTTTTGGCACGCTGACGTAAAGTTCTCCTGATCTCATGCTTGCAGGCTCGAGTAACCTGTATATGGATGTGATAAAAAAAAAATGTGTTTTGTACAAGCAAATTAATTTCCTTAAAAAAAAACTAACCAAACTTGCATTATCTCCCTTCCTTTGCAAATTTATATTTGCAGATTAAGCTGAAATCTGTGATTCACATATATTCTGCATGACCTTCATGGAAATAACAAAGAAATCCCAGATAAGCTAAAATTATCACATAAGCATCTGCTACTGTTTCAGTCATCAACTAAAAGTTTGGCAACAAAGTATACTGCTAACATTGCTGGGATGTTATGGAAGTGATTTTCATGGCAGCTTTGTCATTCTTAAAGCAGCAACTGAATTAAATGTAGTGATTACTACAGGCAAATTTATGTTCAATTTCTTACTTAAGTTCTCATGTTAGTCTGTTCACTGAAATGAATATCATTTAGGCGTTTTATGGCACAGCAACACAAATAGGTTCTTTACTGCCAAGTCAACTGGGGTCAAGTTTCTTACCCAAGGACACACTATAGTAGTGAAATGGTAATCTGACTGTATGGTTAAAAACTACATACTTCTGGTCATGAACCTGGCATGCTAAATGCAGCTCCTGTCTCCAACAATGGGTCTATTACACACCACTAAATCCCACAAAGGAAGGTGAAAACAGAGCAACACCACACTTTGCTGTGAACTGTATCACTGGCTAATTTACAACACTTGGACTATGCAATTTGCTGTTTCCAAACTAGAACTACAGTACTATATATTGGGCAGGTTGATCCCACATGTGCCTGAGCAGTTGAAGGGTGACTAGTGCAATCCACTTTGTGTGTGCAACGTAACTTAATAACTGACATCAATTGCACATAATAACAGCACAAGGTACAGAATGATCAATCTATTTTGTGTGTACTATATATATATATATATATATATATATATATATCACTTAATGCCCTTAACTACACCTAATATCAATATAAGTGTAACATGGTTTTTGTGTTGCATATTGTACCAACTACCTTCACACAATACCTGCAACAAGTGTAACATGTTCAAAATACTTTGTATGTGCTACATGTCAGTAACTACTCTCTATCACTTCCATTTCCAGGATAAGTGTAACATGGTCAATTCTCTTTATGAGTGCTACATGTCACTATTACCCTGAATTACACTCAATAGCAGGATAAGTGAAACAGGGTAAATCCTCTTTGTGAGTACTACTTGTCACTATTACCCTAAATTACACTCAATAGAAGCATAAGTGTAGCATGGTCAATCCTCTTTGTGAGTGCTACTTGTCACTATTACGCTAAATTACACTCAATAGCAGGATAAGTGTAACATGGTCAATCCTCTTTGTGAGTGCTACTTGTCACTATTACCCTAAATTACAGTCAATCGCAGGATAAGTGTAATATGGTCAATCCTCTTTGTGAGTGCTACTTGACACTATTATGCTAAATTACACTCAATAGCAGGATAAGTGTAACATGGTCAATCCTCTTTGTGAGTGCTACTTGTCACTATTACTCTAAATTACACTCAATCGCAGGATAAGTGAAACATGGTCAATCCTCTTTTCTTTGTGAGTGCTACTTGTCACTATTACTCTAAATTACAATCAATAGCAGCATAAGTGTAAAGTGGTCAATTCCCTTTGTGTGGTCTTAACATCACCAGCTACTATGAATTACACTCAGCTGCATATAAGTGCACAAGTGTTACATAATCAAACCATATTGTATGTGCTACATGTTACAAACTACCCTCAACAGCATCCACCCATGAACAGAAGTGTAAAACTCAATCCATTTTGTGTGTATTGTATCATGGGTTATTAAAAGATGTTAACAACCGTGCCAAGCACATAACTTGTGATATGCATATATTAATGAAAAAAGCAAAAGTAAAAGTATATAAAATATCAAAATTTCTTGCTGATCAGTTTGCCCCTCTTTTAAAGAAAACAGATGTCACAAATTATCTTTGCTTTTCATGCATGTTCAGATGCCTTTTGAAACACTTGGTGACAAATGCTATCCCCCACCCCTTCACATCTTACACAGAAATGTCAAAATTTAAGGAAAGTTCTATTGGGTAACTATCGATCCTAACAATCAGTTACTTAGGTAACCGATGAAAGGGAAATTGTATTATATGTGAATCTGAACTGCTTTCTTATAACTTCATACATGCCAACCTCTAAGATGGTGTAAGCATAATTATTAGTAATATAAGAAAACTTACAAGACATTTAAATATTATATTTTCTCCAAAAATATGATGTCTGAAAACATACAGTGTCTGAAAACATATGGTTAATACAGTAATATAAGTGGCCAAAAAGTGAAATCTGAGCAAAGGAAGAGCAATCTATATATTACATGCAATAATTAAAGACAATTGTAGGAAAAACATTTATATTTGCTATTTATCTGGATCTGCAGTTCAAATTATTGTCACAGATTGGCTAAATCCATGTGGATTTGTAGTTAGCATAAGAATACAGACTCAAAAGAAACTGATAAATTATTTATGCATAAAACTCACAGAAACTAGTCTAAATGTCTAAACTAACTTTCACATAATTTCCACATATATCCATCAGTCACATTGATAAAGCCCATTTATTACAATATCTGGCACTGTTTATTTTCAATTTAGACTGTTATGTGGTGTCAAAATAAAATGAATTTGTGAAACGTGGTTTCAAATCTGAGAAATCCTTCCATTTTCCTGGAACTTTTTCACGTAAATACACCGCTCCAGTGGCCTGCTAGTTGGAGAGTTCATCATTTATCTCCATCTACTTTAATTCCTAATTTTATATTTTTAGTATCTACATCAGTGTGTATGTGGGGGATTTGGATTTTTAAGGGCGCTTTAACAGTTTTTCAGTCATATCATTATGATGACCACAGTGTGACAGTTTATAGTTATGTCTAGCACTGGGGCATCATGCCCCTGACATGTAACATCATGTCCTACCCAGTCACATTATCCTGACACCAGGCTAATCAGTTCTAACATCAACCTCCTTAATGTTGAGTGCCAAGCGAGGCAGCAACTAGTACAATTTTTATATTTTGGCATGACTCAGCCAGGGTTAGAACCTGTGACTAATAGGATCTTGACCTTGAAGTTAGTACCTACAATGTGGTATCTGACATACCTGCTAATGTTGTACAAATATGCAATATTTCATCTCTTAACCTAAATAAACAAATACACAAGTAATATGAGAGTTGAATAAAAAAAAACATAAAAATCTGTAAATTCCAACTATTTTCATCTGACATCAGAAAGATGTGCTGGTATGCCATCAATGGACAAGACAAGAAGTTTCAGCTCATCTTGGAGTACCTTGATATAGCCAAACAAATTTGGCTCTGCAATAAGTGAAGTTTGGCCAATTATTGATTATCTGAGTAGCCACAACTTTGAATATTAATATAACAGCTTAAATTGATGAGGATTAATATAAAGTGTCAACTTTCAAGGTCATACTCATCTTTTATCACAGAACCGTAAAAGATATTGCGTCCACTGTCATTGTTGAGACAAAAGAACTGATACACTTTCCTAGAAAAGACAAAAACTGAAACTTGTTCCACATGAGTTTCAATATTCCAAGAATAACAACTATACCTGTTGGTCCTTATCCTTCATGTGTCGATAAAGACATGGCAGCACCATGGGTGAGTTGTCTGCTGAATAAGTTTTGGCATTATACCAGTCATCTGAAGCATGGCATAGTTCCTTGGCCTCCTTGTGACAGTACTTGTACAGGCTAGGGTCAAGCCTGCAGGTAAATCAAACAAACAATCAGTAAACATAAAAAAATTCTGCAAAATGCAATGTCTTGCCAGGTCTGCCAAGGCATACTCCAAATCCCTACCATATTTACTCACAAGTCAAGTCAAACTGCTGAAAACAAAGATCCTGATTTGCCATAGTATAATGCACCTGTAGATCACAGTCTATATATTTGTTCTACTGATTGCTCTAAAAATGCACTTATCCAGATCTGACATCGCATTATGAGATGGCAGATATGGACCTGTACAATTTGCAATTTGACTCAACCTACAAGCAAGTACAGAAGGTAGCAATATCGCTAGAGAGCAAACTCCTTCTGCCTGTAGTGAGTAGTACCCTCTATGACAAATATATCCATCTTAGCATGTCGTTCAAATACACTCATTGTCCGGATAGCTCTCTAGTCTGCCGAGCTGTACCCACTTCAAACCAAAACCAACTCTGAAAGGAACATTATTTTCCCCACAAAAGGATGGGGTTTTCCAGACAGGTTGTTCCAACCAGTGCAACACTTCAAACAGCCAGAATAAGTCACTCAGTTCAGACTGTCAAATTACTTTTGGACAAGGTACACATGATGTTTCTAATTGCAAACACAACAGGCATTACAATCAAATTTCTACAGCATATCTATCAAAATTTATCAAAGAAAACCAAAAAATAAAATGAAATGAAAAGTCACCTACAAAATGTTCAAATGTAAAAATCTGAGGAGGAATGAGAGTAAGCAAGAGAGTTGAAAAAGATGTAATTAGTTCAATGAGTTACTTAGCAAAAACAAGTTGCACAAAACAAACTACACATTACAACACCAGTAGCACATGAAAGAAATCAAAATACAGCCAGTTTTATTTAAATTGGGTTTTTGCAGTGATCTGGGCAGGGCAATTAACCATTTCAAGTATACTTCCTCCCTGCAAAAAATCAATATGTGATCAATATTTTAAGAAATGTCAATTCAGTCGAGACTGTTCTTGATCTAAATATTATTTTTGACAAATGTTAACTTCATTTCTAAATTAGGGATCTGATATCGTGCATATCAATAAGGCACATGCAATAGGTACTGTGTAGCTGAACATACATAAAAGTTGGACACAAACACATCCCTGTTACATAAATTAATAATAAACTTACATAAAGGAGATAATATCATTATTTTTAAGTTAAGAGTTACATTATTTTAATATTCAGCATTTGTTATAATAACCATTTCTCCTATTCTTACATGCAATAGTCTGGTCACATGATAAATATATGAGGAATACAAAAGTGTTTTCATTGATTCAGTACATGACAACATTATGCTTGCACACATGTCTGATTCCTACATTTTTAGTACTGAAAAGACAAATTCTAATACACAGTAATTCTTGCTTACAAACAATGCTTTCTTGAAACTAAACATTTTATGTTCCTTCTAAAGACAAGGAATTTCAACAAAAAATCTTTTAAGGTATTTTTAAAGCTATAACCATATTAATGATATGTTGTCTTTATTTTTCCAACACAATTTCCACCTGAGATATAAGAAAAACAATCCAACATAAGCACTGATGTGGGATTGAAAATCCAATTTTTTTTTGGAATCTATTCTGCAGCCAAACTACTGTGTACAAATTCTGACACCATTATACTATACCAATGTAACTAATGGATTCTATTACACTCACCTTTGCTCTCCTGGTAAAACAATAAATATAGGCTATGATTACCTACATCTGTTATTACAACAACCATCCAAACATATGCATGCCTGCCCTCCTTAATAGTGCCTTATGAAGATATCATATTGTAAGAATAAATGGCAGATTAATGACCAAGTGATCTCAATGACCTTGACCTCTTGTCAAGGTATGCCATCTTAAACTAAAGATAATGTACAAAAACAATCATTTTCTTATCTGACTTTCAAAATGACCATGACCTAAGTTTCTTTGTCATCCTAACTGCATGTTATACACCAAAAGCAATCCAAACATAACCTTTGGTCCTGATAGAAATAATGCTGTTGTGTGAAAACCATTCTCCTTCTTTCAGTCAGTGTGACATTTCAGCCCATAAATCAGCCTCACACCTGTAATGATACTGATTTAAGTTTAAAGGTCGATCCCAATTATTCATTCAAACATACAAATATTTGTAGACATTCTTGTCTGCACACACAGGTGTACATTTTATACACTTACTGATATTTCTGAAAGCTGTTGAGTTACTGTTGGTTGAAGGGTTCTTTTGGCCATATGTACATAATATTTTCAGATCAAATCCCACCAATGACTAATAAATCCATGTGAAATAGCACAACCCTTTGTCCTGTAGCCATTTTCAACTTCACATTAGATATGACTGTTACCAAATACTAGTAAGTGCATAAAAAATTGAACACAGGTGTTTCCAAATAGATATGCATGCAAGCGAATTGCACCTTTTAATTAACAGGTGACATCATACCCAAAAATCATCATCAGTATCAACAAAGATTTGGGGATTATCAAAGTGACATTAATCTCTAACCCCAAAATCGAAATACTTTTTACTTATCCTGAGTGGTCTAAAGCACTGTCCGTTACAGATCACTGCCATCTCATCTGTCTGTGTGGGTTCGAGTCTAGGATTAGGCCAATGTGGGTATGTTAGAAAGTTTGCCAGTAGCTTCTCGTGGGTCAGTGGTTCTTTCCAAGGTTATCTTCATTCTTCCTCCACCATTAATACTGGCTGCCATGTATAGTCTATCTTGTGCTGAAAAATGGTGTTAAACCATAAAAACAAAACAAACTTATCCCAAGTGAAAGCCATCAAAAACATTCAGTCCAGGTATGTAATACAGAACCAATGCTGCTGTGCAAAAGTAAAAGTGACTGACACATCTAACTTTTAACTCTGAAATTGTAGGAAGTCTTTCTATCCAAGGGTAATCTATACACAAAGTTTGGTAAATGTTCATATTCTTTCAGTCATAGTGACTTTGACCTCTGAACTTCAACATACATGCCAACCCCTGACGAGGAAAAAGTGTAATCCAAGTGGTCAAAAAGAGGAATCCAAGCAGAAAAAGAGTAATCCACATATAACATACTACAATTACAATTAACAATGATTTATTTGCTTTTCTCGTCTTTTATCATTCATTAATGGTTCAAGTGTTCATATGTAGCACTTTTAGCTTTAGAAAGCAATAGATTGTTATGTTGCATTTCAAAACATTTTGTACCAGCTGAGGCCATGAATGTTTTGCATACCAGTAGAGCACTCAGTACCGGGTTACTTAGCCTGGACCTGAATTCAGTTTTATTTTTGTTAACAACACTGAACAATAACTCACAGTCAGCATTAGAATGGTAAAGAACCAATATTCCTTTCATAACCTGACAAAGAAGAGGAAATTTATTTCTTCCAGTGATAGAGTCTTTTAGCTGGGAAATAAGGTGCCATTGCACATCAACTCTATCTGCATTAAGTATATTGTCAGGTAGAATCCCAACTTGATACTTCAGGAATTCTTCTTCCAGATGATCCAAGTTAGACAAGGGTGGCAATAGAAAGGGATATCTCTTGACAGAGAATCTAACACTTTTGAAGCTTTTTGACTGTCAGCTGCAAACCCCATACAGTTCTGCCAACTTATGTCATGTTTCTTCAAAACATTGTCAAGCAAATCAAAAATGTTTTGTCCAGTGGAATCTACTGTTAATTCTGGTAAAGAAAGAAGAACACTCATGACTTTGCCTTTTTCACTGTCAAAGTATCTAACACATACTGGGTACAACTTTTTATCATCATAATCACAACTCCCCTCTGTGGCAATACTAAACGGCCCAATTTTCATTGCTTCTGCAATTTTAAGTGAAGTATCTTCTGCTAGGCACCAAACAATGTGAGATGATTTTGTTCTTGCACAAGCATATTTTTCCGCAATTTTCGAATCAGGAAACATCCGCTTGAACAAGGGACCAACATGGTCTGCTACCGCTAAGGGTAGTCTGTGTTCTATTAAAAACTCGGTAAATAACACCTCAGCATTTATAGTATTCAAGTCTGCACTTGAGCTCTGCTGTAAATAAGAAGTTACCTTAGTATTAGAGTTCGTAATGCGAGCTAATTCGATGTGTTTCCTTGTTTTCATGTGTTTTTCCACATCAAATTTACCACCATGACCAATGCTAAAATCGTTTCCGCACAGTCTGCAATGAGCATGATGCTGTCCTAGAATGGAACGCTGTATTATGCCATTCATATATTCATCTTTGAATCTTTGGAGGACTCGTTGTTTTGCTTTTTTCTGATCCATCTGCGAAATTCTTGGGGAAAAAAATGTGCTCTAACATACACAAAGACTAGAATCCATCTTAACATCTGAAGCCATTTAGCGCCAACGATTAGACGTCACGTGATGATGCCCTCGTCGTGTTTGGAGGATTGATTACATTTTGCTTTGTTTATTATTGACTTTTTCTAACCCATCTGTGAAATTATTTAAGAGATATTTTTTGCACTCATAAACGCATTGAGAATTTTTTAATACTTTTTAGCGCAAAAAAACTTTTAGACTGGTTTGCACTATACAAAATTAGAACAAAGAGTACGTGCATAATGATTTAAACAAAATAGAAACCAGTCTGTTCTCTCCTCACTAAGCCGCTATAAATAGAATATGAGGTCGAAAGTTTGAAAGTATCTTAGTAACATGATAGTTGCTATAAATAGAACATGAATATTAGGAAAGTCCACGGACAAGTATACTCGTATATCGTAGTTATGTAGAAGCAGGGTATTTTTTAATTAAAAATAAAACAGTATGTAAAATATAAAGTAATGCTAATAAAAACGAAAAAAAAAATATTTTTTTTTTTTGCAAGATGGATATATCGAAAAAGCGTAATCTATAAACGTTAACGCGTAACGCGGAATTTAGTGGGAAAAAGCGTAATGATTACGCCAAAAGCGTAATGGTTGGCATGTATGCTTCAAACATAAAAAAGGTTCTTCCTAAAACCATGTGTAAGTCATCCTTAAAGTTTGGAAATTATAGAGTGGAGAACTTATTCGATGTTGGAGAAAGATAGATGGATGGCCAGATATATATCAAAAGAATGTAGCAGGCATAATAAAATTAACACAGATTACATAAAAAGTAAATGCACATGTTCAAATTAACAAATGTAACATTTACAAGAAACACTTACCTAAAATCTCTGACAACAAAATACTGAATTTCCATAAGCTTTTCTTCACAGTCTTCTGTCATGAATTTGTTATCCAGATTTTCCATTAAACAGTTCATTACACTACAAAGAATAAAAAACAATAAAAACATGATGAATGAGTTCGCATGCTTTATTTCATAGCTTCTCATGGGTTGATGGTTCTTTCTGGGGGTTTTCATTTGGTTCATCCTCCACCATTAATATTGGCCGCCATATGTGGCCTATTGTGTGCTGAAAAATCGCGTTAAGCCCTACAACAACAACAACATTAAAAATCCCCCATCCACACACACACACTTTCCTAAAAAATGAATGTATCCATATGCTGCATTACTACTTTTAAAGTGAATAAACAACCAATAGCAACAACAATTTTACACTATCAACCAATCAGTATGATTGGACGAGTAATAAGTACAGCAGATGCTGTTACAGACAAGACTAAAGCTGTCTAATTGTGTAATAAAAAAAATGGACCAACCTGCCACCATCTGATGATGGGATGTCCCTACAAATGGTGTTGACCACGGGCTCACATGCCTCAGCTAGCACTCTGTCAATTTTGAAGTTGGACACTGGATCAGCTTCCCTTATTAAATCTTCAAGCTAAAGAAAAAGAACTGAACTGTTCAAATACAATGAATTAGACTATTTTCATTGGAATCAATTTTATGGATTTGTTAATCACTAACTTAATTCATCTTGGGATGTCTGTTGTCTTTAATTTTGTTGGGTCTCAGAAGTCATAGTTGATGCTGACACATTTTATATTTAATAATTCTCTAAATTTGCTTAATATCATGTAATTATTACTATAACAATGAAATATCTGGATATAATTTGCAATTACATTTACACATGTACATAAAAAAAACATCTCGTTATGGTTCATCAATTTCTATGTCCGACTACTTTCTAGTCTCCGCAAAAAGTTTAAATAAACGTTGACGCATGATAAATTTAAAGGTTTAATTTCTGTAGAAACTGCCATGTAAAGTGTTGCAAACACCTGTTTTTCTGTTTTCATATTTGTTTGTCTTGTTTATGTTTTGTATTTGCCTTTGAAAAAGACTCATTTACAGTTGAAAGTGATCAGACTAGTTAGATACTAGTTTTGCACTTTTCATTGTCAGTGTATTTCATTTATATATATTGGCACCAATACCACTCTGCAATAATTAAGCCATGCAAATTTAGCCAAGATTTTTTTAAAAAGCTAACATGCCAATTTTTTTTATAAGCCCATACAACTAAATAACATTTTGTCAATGCTCTTTTTCACCCTTTTCAAACTGTAATACTAAAAAAATTAAATTAGCACATGCTCTTCCTGGCTTTACAGCATCAATTTATTTTATGTATATCAAAATTGCACTTCCCATTGGCTCACAACACATACAAAGTCTGAGTGTTCAGGATGCCAACGAAATCCATTCTTAATGTTGGCCCAAACTTACAGCTGCTTTACACTCAACACTGATGCGATGTTCAGGGTTCAGATTTTTCCTCATGTTGGCAAAGTCCATCAGGCAGTGAAGGGTTCGTCCCTCAGACTGGAGGCCCTGACACCCCTCATTGATTTCTTTATTACACCTGATCACAATCTCAGGTGAAATCTGGTAGTCGGACATCAGACTCCGTCTCATCTCACTCATCTCTGCCATGCATTCTGGTGCTACAGCCAGATCTGTTAATGGACATTGTAGGGTAAACAAATAACAATTGTAATTACTGAAATAAATACAGTGTTTCCTTTTACCGTCATTTGCGCTTCAGAGACCCCCAATTTTTTAATTTGACCCCCAGTTTTGATACCAACATTTGTTTTTTTACTCAGTCTGACCCCCAATTTTGACACCAAGGAGACTTTTGACTCTCAGTCTTGTCACCCTAGGGGATACACTGTAAATAACTGATTTTTTGTGTGCAACCAATATTTGTGACAAAGATGATATTTTCTTAATAAATTAGACTTCTTCTAATAGCTTCTTAAAATATACACATCTCTCTCAATAACTTGTGCACATCGGGGGTCCAAAATCATAGACAGCACTATAAGCAACAGTGTTAGTTACTGAGGGAATTCCAAAACATCTGCATGTTGTCCAAAAAACCACAGAGTTTGTGGTTGTGGGGAACTGGGTCGTTTAATAACTGAATCCTTGTTTTATAATCGTGTTTAGAATAACTGTCAATAAAGCCCTTTTTTAAATTCAAGTTGTTTGCTATTCTGTATAAATTGCATTTATTTTCAAGATACCCAACAACATGGTACGTGAAAACAGCCATGCATTATGTCACGTTTTTTGTTGTTGCTGATTAGTCTGGAACCCGGGATGTGTATAATAGTATTTTCCAAAAAAAAAAGAAGTCTACAAAGCAGGAGACCAGATTACCTATTGATATATTACCAAACAAGATTAATTTTGATACAAAAAATGAAACATTTTGTGAATCAATCTTCCTCATTGAAACTCAATATCTGAATTGTTCAATAACTAAAATATTGATGCCATGATTTCATTGCAAGCAACAGTGAAATTTCTTATCGTCCTGCGAATTTAGGAATTCTCTTAAACTTGTTTCCCCCACAATGGTAAATATCTCTGAAACAAAGTACTCTAGTTTACAAAGTTCTCATTTTGCTTGGTAGCCTTGCTATCTTTAATGACAGTTATGTAGATTAATATAAGGTAGATTCATTTGAATACAAACACAATAACATTCAGTACAGTGTTCCAGTGATCAAATGAAATAAGTTACCCAACATGCGACCGGAACCGCTGGTTCTTAAGCATGCAGGATTTGTATGCCTTTTAACTTTCTTTTGTTTATTCTACCCTATTTGATTCAACAGGTGTATTTAATGTGATAATAGAAAAACCTGCTTTTTATTTAGTGCAACAATACAACAAATGCGTATGCTAGTCCAATATGAAAACACGGTTGGCACTTAATTAGATTATCAGAGAAATAGCTGTTACAGTAGATTGACATTTTACATTGAATTACAAGAGGACACCATGCATTTTTGATGATTACACTTACAAGGAACTAAAAGATAGAGCTAGAATACAAATTTTGATAAAAAAAATGATTTAAATGGTATTTATTTATTAAAGTACAACCTCCACTAGGCATGACATTTTCATCGATCAAAAGTTCCCTGAAAATCATTAATTATGGTGTACTAAGAATGTCATTTGGAAAGAAAATGTAAAAAAAATGTATGACTACTTTTTAAAGTTGATAATTCATATCGTTGATTAAAATTTCCAAGTCCTATCTGCCATTTTTTTTGACAATAAATGAGCAATATATCAGTTTCAGTTACCAATTTTGATCACAATTTTATTCAACTTCAACAAATAAGAATCAACTTTGGGGTATTGTCTGGTTTAAATAATGGGATCCATGCCTGAGCCCACGTTATAAGCAGTTTCACAATATATCAGGGCATGAGTTATCAAAGGAGTCGTGTAATAAAAAAAAGGAAAAAAAAAGCATGATGAAAAAAGGAAATATTTTGGTAGTTTCTGATCTAAGCAGCATTGTATGTTATTGGATGAAAAATATGTTGTCACTGCTCGGAGGCTGATTAACATTCAATTTTATTCTTAATAAATAAGCACAGTAATTGATCTATAAATTTACACATCATGGCTTCTGTTATGAAGTGGTTTAGAGAAAAAGGAATTTTAGTCATGACTCTTTCCTGTATATCCTTTCTATACAATATTTTTGATGTTACAAGAGATTTCTCTTAATTACTTCCTATACATGCATCTTCTTCAAAACAAGGTCCTGGCTGTTCGATTAAAAAAATATATAGGACCCAGGGAAGTCATTTTTAAAGTTAGGTACTCACCTATAGATGCAATCTGCTATAATTTTAATATAAATTCTGTGAAATAAAAGTACCTTGGAATATAGTTTTAAAATACTGCCTTCCCTGGGTACCATGTATATTTAAATGGAACAATTTGCAACACTGCATATGAAAATATAAGGTTAATTAGCAAGATGTCAATAAAATTACCCACACCCAGCCTTTTCTTTAAAAAAAAACCCCAATATATAAACATACATTGAAACAGTGTAAGAAATTTCCCCCAGATGCAGACCAGCACTATTCATGTAATGCAAATTTTAGGATAGGCTTCATAGCAATATTAATACAATCCTTACTTTCACTTTATGCAAACATGTACACACAAAAATCATAACGAAACTGCCACTTTCTTTACAGACTTTCACATATTTTAGTCTACACACAACAGCAATACACAGCTTAAGCACTCATCATCAGCCTGACTGATCATGTTTACTAACATACATGTTCACAAGTGTATTTGTTTCAAGTTATATGCCATAAACTCCCCCACACCAGATTATAATAAGCAAAAAGAAAGTCTTGAGTTTTTTTAATTTCCTTAACAGCTACTGGTCATTGGTTCAAAACAAAATCTTACTGTTGAATGAAAATGATTACTAATTGTCAAAAAACCAAACACTCAAAAATTAAGATATTAATTCATGAAAAAAACAAATTAGAAAAGTTCATGTCCATTAAGTTCTAATATTGTGTAAAACTGATTTCAAGTGGTGGTTAAAGCAAACCCAATTTAAATGTAACAACAAGTTCTAATGGTCCTGATTGACAACTAAAATTATTTTGTTTTCTAAATCTCACAACAAATGTATTTTTACCAGTTAAATCCAATCACACCCCTGCACACCAGAAATGTTCAGAAAAGAAGTTAAATTATTTGAATCAGACTTCAGGCATATCAAGGGAAATGTTAGTAACTGTTTGCTATGTCAGTTTATGACAGGTATAAGAATTAGATTTGAAAAAGTACACTGAAAATTACCTTTCTTCATTGCATTCTCAAGACACAGCAGGGCAGTCGACCGCCTGATAGCTTCATCGTTATGGTTAAAGAAGCATTTGTATTTTTCGATATCAGGTTTACAAGCAATAAAAAATGTCTTGTCTACTTTCACATCCTCAGCTATCATCTGTTGCCTCTGAACAAGCTTCTCTCGACACTGGATAAAGAATGAGGACAATGCTTGAGTTTTTTTTTCTTCTTAGTACTTTTGTAGCAATCTGAACTGCGTTTATCAATTTAGAAAATAATGAACAATTACACTCTGTAAAGCTTTTCTTATTTTGCAGCACTTGTAGATATTAATTATCACGCATAAAATAAATTCTGCGTAAAGTGAAAACTTGAAAACAAATTGCTGGACCCCTGACATTTTTAGAACTTACTTTCAATCTGAAATATATAGCCAATGATGTAACAATAAACAACATGCATACACATACTGATAATATCTATAAAATGTGTATTATCATTCATGATTATTGATTGTTAAGTGTCATTTAATTATTATTTTAAATACTAATTTCCTTTAAGAATGAGTTTGTACTCTTAGATGTTATGTAGTAATCATGTGTAGATTCATTCGTAAGTTCCTAAAAACAATCTAAATCATGTGTGATTGTTTTATTTTACTGAACTAATCGAACAAATAATTCTCACAATCAACATTAGAATATGGTAAAAAAAGTAAATGTTCTAACATAAAATAGTTCACACTAATGTTTTCATTCTAGCGCCAGAGTAATCCTTTGCAACTTAAAGAAGAATGTTCTTTCTAAAAGAAATTAATAAAAAACGAACTTCGAATCTAATTACAACAAGGTTGTTTCTAGTATTTATAAACATTGTCAGTTCAGGCTGTGCTGTTAAAAATGAAGCAGCAAGCTGACATTTATTAGCTTTATCATCCCATTTTATGTCATTGGCACATACATGCCCAATAACAAAATCACAATTACACAATTTGCACAATGCAATGTTTTCTTCTTTACTACAGGGTTTCATAAATTTAAACATGACAGCATAATTGGCCTTTCAAATTCAGTTTTCTTTGCTGAATAAAATTCTTAATCTTCTGCTTTTATTTTCAAAATGATAAAGATGTGAAACAGCGACAGTGGCATATACTTTGTGCAATCCAATATTGTGATTAAAGACTGGCATGATAGTCATGATTTGAATGCAACAATCATATTTTAGAACTCTATGTCCCTATATACATACAATACATTCACTCTAAGAATGGAACTGGGTGGCAAGTCTACACAGAAAGTTACAAAAAATGTTGTAACTAATTTTTGTAAAATACAAAAACAGATATTAAGCACAAAAAACATACACCCATATTCAAGTCCAAAATAAAAGGGCAAATATGGGAAAATGGAACACTAGGCAGCCATGTTAAGGTCATTTGGATTTATCAGGCTTGGTGTTTGAAATAAGACCTTTCCTTGGACTGACAAAATTGACAAACTTCAGTCACGCTTCGATGAACAAACAAGAGCAATATGTCAGTGTTATCAAGAATGTAGATTCGAATTGTAAAATAACCAAGATTCCATGCATAACCTGACAAGGTTGAGGAAATTTATATCTTCAAGTTCTGGGGTCATTTAGCTGGGAAATAAGAAGAAAAAAGTACCTCTGTTATGCATGAAGTTCAAAGTACATTGTCAGGTAGAATGCCAACTCTATACTTCAGGCATTCTCCTTCTAATTTTTTGGCAGCCTTTCATGCAGCAAGGTGCATCAAATGACAGACAACCTGTGATGTTCACTGATGAGACATTTTTAAAAATATAGAACTCAATGTCTTTATGAATTCCAGACATCACTGACATATTATCAACTGAAAACCCAATACAGTTCTGCCAATTTTTATGTTATTCAAAGCATTATCAAGCAAATTAAAAAGATCAAACAGATACTGTAACCATACATGACCAAGCAGGGTAGTACCTTTATAAATACCAGAATATATTTGTATGACCTCAGTTCATATTTAAGATCTGTAAATACCTGATATTAAAATTCTCCGAGAAGTTTGTCAATGTGCAAAAGTAGTTGTTTCAGAGCTATTTTGTTGCCTTATTTTGCTCTTAAGACAATCTGAGCAAAAAAAAAAAATAGCCAGATAAGGTCATACGAGGTTTCTTTAGCTTTACACCTAACAAGAATTCTAAAACTCAGTTGGCAAGATTGTTCTTCATTGCCATATGTTAACACTTTTATTTATTTACTTACATTTTTGGACATCTCCCGTTCAAACTTGTGCTTGAATAAACATTCAAAAACTTTGCCACCTCCTGCTGGAATTTTCTCACAAAACCGCTCACGATCCTCACGGCATGCATAATACAGAGGTCTGTCCATGTGGTAATCATCTGACTGTAACTCAGCCACTCTCAATAATTGTCTCTTGCACTGAGGGGACAAAGTTGCTAAATGCTTGGCCAGACATTCAAGTGTTGCACCCTGGGAATGGGGATGCTGAAAATGGAAGAAAATAATGACATCAGATCAGGACAATTTTATTCCAGACCAGATGGACATCATTAAGACAATTTTTTTAATAAAGAAAAAAAAACCCACTTATGTTGAGGTGACCATTCTTGAAAGAGGCGTAGGTAACAAGATTTTCAACATGGTCATTTAGGTGTCATGATGGACTTAGATAAGCACCATTTTCAATTAGGACTAACAAGACATGACAATAAGTATTTTGTGAAAACATCTCATCTACAACCAGTTAGATAATGGGATCAAAGTGTGTGAAGTTTCTTGGCAAGCTTTCGAGCAGTTTAGGAGTAGAGATAACAAACTTGTGCTAACGGATGGATAGACAAGACCATCCCATAAGCTTGTCACGTTGTAAGGTAAATAACCAGATTGCAACATGTATAATTATGCTAGACCCTGAGGCAAATAATTCTGCGCCATAAATGTAGGAAGATTCTGCAAGCAATGAGGTGTCAAGCCAGTTATTTAACATGGTCATAGGAAATAGTGACTGGCACCTTAATTTTGCCCAGCCAGTTACAGAAGTTTGCCATAACATAGGTCACAGCTAAGAGATGAAATCCTATGTTTCGATCAAAGGAACATCAAGTGGGGGTTGTAAATCACATTTGACAGACTGTTGGGGGAGGAGGCAGTGTTTGATAATTATATGATTCAACATCCACTCGGAATTGAGAAAGGTGTGGCCAACATTAGAACTGCAAGCTTAAATTTATTATCTTGTCAGTAGTCGCTAAACCTACCTGCATAAATTATAAAGGAAGATAAGCTACTCTGATGTCATTCAAATTGGTGGGAAACTTGTTATTCTGGGAATTACAAAGCGCTTTAGTACAGGTCAGTGACTATTTGCTCGATACTTTAGTAGGTAGAATTACCATTTGTAGGGTTTGATTTATTCATTTGTAGTGTTTGATCTAAATGCATATTTTGAGATATGAGCAATGTTTATATAAAGAATTACCGTATTTTCCCGCATATATCCCGCGTGTTATACCAGATTTTACAAACCCCGGGGGGGGGGGGGGGGGGGGGGGGGGGGGCGCGGGTTATATAAGGGTGCGGACTATATCACAATTTTTTTTACACATAATAATATTTCAATATATTGTTTGAAAAACAACTACATAACTTATATATTGTTCTAGTTTTGTTTTGCTAGGGTTGGATATTATGGCTACTACGGTGACTTTACAACAACTTACGGTATCGGGACCAAATCAACATTTCGAGATAAAAACTTAAAATTTCGTAACCGTCACGTTTTCATAATCAATATTTTCTGTTTTCAATTGAAATAACTACCTAACTTTACATATTTTGAATTAATTAATATTTTAATGATAAAAATTAAAAACACGTGTTTTGTTGTTTACCCGGTATCTTGTTGACTTGTCTCGAAAAGACCGCTTCCGATGATTGAAAACAAAGACGTAATAAATAGCAAAGATGAAGACGAGCACGTTTTCGTGGATCCATCTACTCCAACGTTCCTTTTTCTTTTCTCCAACCTCGGATTACACTCTCATCAATATCAAATTTTCTGCCTGTGGCTCTATTGCCATGCACTTCAGCATACGCAATGGCAGTTAGCTTGAAGTCAGTTGTGTAAGACTTTCGTTTCGGCATTTTTTAAATTAAACAGAAAGAAATTATTTAAACTCGAATCTACACTTCACAAGAATACACTTCACAAGAATACAATATTATTTAGAAATGTCCGTGTTTATGTAACCTGTAGTTGAGGCACAGCTCCTATATACAGCCTACGCACACAAGCACTGTGTACCGTGTTTTTTGCTGACTTTTTTTGAGCAAAGGTCATCGGCTTACTTTGATGATGGCGCCGCTAAAGGCTCCAGTTGAAGGGTCAAACTAATACCTGTTTGTTATTGCTGCAGCAACTTCAGATAATTGTAGAACATTGAAACAGATTTGTTTTATTTGTTTAGTATATATCAGTGCTTCAAAGGTAATCAGTTGTCTTTGAAGTGTCAGCAAACGTATTTTTTCTTCTTCCATCTGGTATTTGTTATTAAATTAGTGTCATCTGCTTGACTGTACTCATTTTACGTTTCCGCCTTCTGCGGATTCGGATTTTTAACTAGTCAGTTACATAAAGTAATAAGGCCAGATATCATCATTAGCGGATTATGATATAACAGTGCACTGTTAGTGTGGTTTGTCAGTATGAGACAAGGAGTTGTTATTTTAACAATATATTCCAGTACATTGTTTCCTGTCATGGTGCCTTTGATTTTGTCACCAAAACGGAAAACAGAATCGCAGTTTGCTACATCAGCGAAGCCCCGTGATCCTGTAATTGATTTCATTTCCGATTGTAGCTGTATAAATATATCTATGGTTGCGGGTTATACAAAGGTGTGGGTTATGCCAACGATTTTTTTACACAAAACCCCAAAACCCGCGGGCTATATGAGGGTGCGGATTATCTGCGTGTGCGGGATATATGCGCGAAAATACGGTAATATTTTAATTAACTATTTGGTTAATTCGTAATAGCATCGTGCATTTAATCATTTGATATTATGGATTTGCAAATGTTGAATTGAATTATAACTTTGTATAATGGTTGCAGTGTGCAACATTAGTTAATAGGAATTTGACTATTTGTGTATACTTTGTAGGAGTATCATGTGTAAGGATATATCAGTGCATGGATATGTAGATATCTTTGTACACTTTATAGAAGTGCATTGTACAGAAATGTGTCTGATAATGTGATATTGTTTTTTATAATAAGATTCAGAATCTATATATACTGTGTACACATATCCGAGATAATGTGTATTTCGATGTGCATGAATGCGTGACCAAAGAAGGTAATGGCTTATCTGATGATGTTGTTTAGTGTGAGTCTAGAAAGCTAGGGGAATATGCTATGCTAATGTACTTGTGTATTCATACAGCAAGTTTTTAGAAACCAGAGGAACTGAAAGGAGACAGAGGAAAATACAATAGTGCTGTTGGTCTCTAGTCTCTGGGAGACAAAAAGAAAGAATGGAGGCAGAAGTTAGACAGACTGGAGACATCTTGATTACCAGTCCAGGGAAAGATAAATCAGATGAACAGGAACACAGGACAGGAGGAAAATCTATCATACAAAGTCAGATGATGAAATAGGCCCTCACTTGGTCGAGTGAAAGACGAGTGATATGATTTTAAATTTGAATTTTGTTTGAGAAATGCCAGTTATTAAATGATATTCAATTGTTGTTTCTTTGAATTTAAAATTTTGTTTATTCATTATTTAACTGTTGGCACAGCTGACTGGGGCTCGGAGCTTTGCATATCTCTATCACTACTTCAATTTCGGACAAAAACAAGCCAGGGTGGGTCTTCTGTAGGGCTGTCAAAAATCACAGAAAACGTACCCGATACCCGTTGTGCCGTTTAACGGGTACCCGGGTACTCGTTTGAACATGAAAGACATGTACAACCCTTGGCCAACAATTTTTTCCCCACTAAATTACGTGTTACGCGTAAACATACATGGGTTACGCTTTTTCGCTATATCCACCTTCCAAAAATCTAGTTTCTATTAACATTCCATTAATCCCACAAACCATATTTTAGAAAAGACTGCTTTATGTAACTACAATATACGAGTATGCTTGTCCATGGACTTGTACTTTCCTACAGTAACATGTTCTATTTATAACAAACCTTGTTCTACTTTCCCTCGAATTCTATTTATAGCATCTGTATGGCATAGTGAGGAGATAACAGTCTATATTTATTTATGTGGCTACTATATAATATGTCCAAATTATATGTACATCTTTTGGAAATTTGCTTATTGTCGATATCACGTGACTATGACCTAGGTTGCGAGATTTGTGTAGTCATATGACTAAGAATGCAAACAGCCAGATCCGGGGTAAATTTTAGCAACGATGTACTTTCGTCTCGTCTGTCAGCAGATGAAAGGCATAACAAATGTTATGCTCACGATTTTTGAGAAAATAAATCTTATTCCTATCGATTTCATGCAGGTATATCTCGATGAAAGATCGTTAAAGTTTACTGGGCCAGCATGAAAGCAGCTACCCCATGCCGACATCAAATGGTGTCGGCGAATTCCAACTTCTTGATAGGAAATGTGCTCTGACCCTACACCCCAACATGTCTAAATATCAAAAATGGGGTGGCAAGGGTCAGAGGAAACTCTGAGTACTCAGACCAGCGTGCTGCTGATAATGTATGATATTTTGATAGTGTTTTTGACAGCTTATTTTTGTGAACGGGCACTCGTCATTAATTTTCAATGCCCGGGTTTTTCGCTATGGTCGGGTACCTGTTGATAGCCCTAGTCTTTGTAATAATTCAAATCATATTGGGATCACCCCACCCCAACCTAAATAACGGGAAACCTCTACAATGCTAAAAACTGACAAACATTAGCGAGGCAAATATCCCCAAAGCATGAAAAATTAATTTTGCAGAGAAAACATCTAATAGAATAAAGTACACTTTACAAGTACATGTATTTTTAAATGATAAATAATTACTTCACCTTCTCACTGTCCTCTACTCTGCCACAACCACTCTTCTGTATGTCTTCATTACACACATCTGCAAATTTGTAAATAAGTCTGTAGTCACTGAATACAATGGCAGCCATTCTTGTCAGGTACTGGCGACAGTTTGGTGTGATCTTCGGATCATCCAAATGTTCTACAAGACAAGGGATTTTCATACCTTGACCATCAGGTTGAGACTTGCAGTCTTGAAACTGAAAACGACAATGAAATCAATGGAATTACAGTGGTCCCTCGATGAGTGATTCCCCCTGATCAGTGGCCAACTACTCTTTACAGCCAGACATCTTTGACATCGATGGGTTTATGTTAAAATGTACCCCTCAAGAACGACCAACCCTCTTATGCAACCAGTGAAAAACATGTCAGTGCAAAAAGGTAAAATATACCACGCACAAGCAGCCATTTATTTTAAAATGTGTCGAAAAACCAATATTAAGTTATTGCAAGGTAAGTAATCAGATTATCTTTCCTGATTACTGTTTCCATATGTCAAGATTTTGTTCCTGAAAAAGTCTTGGGTAGTACATGTATCACTAAGGTTATTATTATATCATTAACACCAACATTTACAGGAAATGGGGTTCGCAATGTTTTGATAGTGCTTTGGGTTTCACACAGCAGAATTTACTTTTAAAAATTAACAATTAAAAATGGAAATAATTGGCAACTTTACCAGAAAAAAAAAAGATGGAATTAGCAATGTTTCGATAGAGCATGGAGCTCAACAAGTGTCAAGATCATAACATGGTCAGATAGGTTAAATACAGATTGTATCGATTAACACACACACAGATATTAACCTTAAACAAAACAGGGTACCAGACAAAGACCAAATAATCCTGTTACAGTGCATGTATATACTTCCTTTAAAATAAGGCATTTCATATACAAAAAGTTTTCGGTAAAATTAAAATTATAGCCATGTACTAACAGCAATAAAGGAATAACTGGTTGCCAAATTTTAACATGTCATCATGTAAATAAATAAATAATACTTTCAAAGAAAAAGTAATAGTTATTTTACTGATGACAATGAAAAGAGTTCACTTACTGACAATTTTTGTTGGGAGACTCAAATAAATAAGGTCGTTAAAGAGAAGGAGAATACTCTGTAGCAGTGGGGAAATGGAAAGAGAATTATTTTAAATTTGGAACGATATATGTACCAGATTTAAATAATATTTCTGAATGGGTTTGAACTGCACTTGACAACGACACCCTATTCACATTTCACGCCAAAGAATAAGAACAGTTTTTGTTACCTTGAAATAACTATTTTTAAGACAAGAACATTTTAATAATTAATGCTACTTTTAAATGAAGATATCAACTGCTTTCACTTATGTGTAGCCTCCTTATTATATACACATTATCCACACATATACATACACATCTCTCAAATAAAGTCCCCAACTGGAAAGGCCACCAGTCTTTTAAGGCCACTTTCCCAGTGCAGAAGGCTTGGTTATATATGAGGAGGACCACTGTTCTAAAGGTTACAAAATGTGCATCACCATAATTCTATATCATAATATGTAACAGATTCTTGCCTAATATTCAAAATTTTGTATCAATGAACTCAGTAAAATACCATTTCAATTGAATTTCAATCCATACAGGTACTTTTTAATAGCAACATATGATACTAAAGGCCATCATCAGAATTTTGTCAGCATAAACTGTTCCACTAACATTGGATATCAGCACCACTTATTCTGATTATTTATTCAATAATAATAATAATAATGAGGACTTTTGTATGGTGCCTAATCTTTAGAAACTCTGTCCTTTACAACATCTATGACTACAAAAATACACCATGGAATTAGAAAACATAAAAAATGCTGAAAATATTTAAGGTAGGAAATATATTAGGTTGTTATGTTTGTTCTCGCAGTCAAAAAATGCGAGTTTTAAGAAAACTTGAAAGGGACCACTGTGTCTTTGTGTCTAATTTCAATGGGCAATTCATTGCACTTTGCTGGGCCCTGGTATGCAAAATAACAATGTCCATATGACTTGGTTTTCGTAGGGGGGGGGGGGTAATGATTACACATTTGTCTAAAGTGGAGCGCAAGTATCTTGCTGGTGTGTACTCTGAGTCAGAGTGCATTTCTCTTACTACTACTACTAACAAAACAATAATCAAACAAGAAAACTATAGAAAAGCTGCAAGAATTAGTCTGCAATCATTTAAAATACATAACAATAGAACTTAAATTTACATTGTTATAACACTTGAGAATCTGCAAAATACTATGGTTATTGTTTTGTTTACAAATTTGAAAAAAAACTCCCCTACACATACATGCTGGGATAACGTTCAACTTCTGCAATGTAAACAACTTTTTAAAATTTCCATTATTGGTGACAAAATACACTATATGGCGATTTATTTTGGGTCTTAAAAACTGTATATACAATCTTGGGTTTGGAGTGGATCAATTTAAAGGCACCATGAAGGATGCTGCATACATGGATATAAAAATGCACAAAAATCTATTGTTACATAAAAAATCCGTTGGTCATATTGACAAACCACAAGAACAGTGCAGTGTTATATCATAATACTCTGACCAAAATCTAGGTCAATTTAAGTACATGTAGCATATAAACAACTACACAGCCATGTGCTATTTGGATAATAAGTATCGGAGTGAACTTTTTCGGAAATGTGTTTGCTGACAATAGGATATAGGTCCAATGAGGACTACCAATTTACTTTTTATAGATGTGTTTTCTTATGGATCTGACCGATTCATGGATTCTGTAACATACAATCTAATACTCGAATTCATGGATTTTCTTATGCCTGTACGTTATTAAATATATTATAGAGTTTATGTTGTCAATATTAGGGCATAACCGACTTTTGATCCGGAAATCGGATTCCACCGGATAGTATGAACTTCCGATTAATCGGAGTCGGACAAGGCAGGAACGACCGATTCGGATAATAAAAACATTAAAGTTGAATTTCTATAGCACCGTGTCTAACACTGCGTGTCATTCGATAGTGTGTTAATAAAGTTAAATAAGAAGTCAGAAAAGTCCAATATGGTCAACACAACCACGCTGTGAGACAATCTATTTGAACCGACGAGTGAAAACCGGAAATGAAGCCGGATATGGTAAAGTACTAAGTAACATGCTAGACATGGCAAAACCAGATACCAGAAACCCGGAAACGGAAGATGAAATTTTTTAGAAAAAAATACGGATTTAGCATTTCCAATTAATCAAATCGTATCCGGCATCGGAAAAATTTCATGCCCAAAATCCGGAATCGGAAATCGGTAGAAAAATGCTAATCGGTTATGCCCTAGTCAATATACTAGTTGTCTTTATTTAAACAACATTTCCATAGCCCACCCCACCCCCCACCCCTGGTAAAAAGAAATATGCCTAAATATGGAAATGCATGTAATGATCTAAATAACCTACATAATTTCCATTGGTTTCTGGTCTCCTTCAAGATCTGATTATCTTGATGGCTAGAGGGGTGGGTGGGCAACGAGAGAGTTAGAGAAGGAAAACAAGAAGAAAAAAGAAATATGTCTAAATATGGAAATAATGATCTGAATAGCATACATAATGGCAGATATACAGTAGTCCCCTTCTTATATGGCCACCCCTGCTGCACTGGGAAAGTGGCCTTATAAGACGGGTGGCCGTTCCAGAGGGGGGTTAAATTTATGATGAGAAGTATATGTATATGTACGTAGTAAGAAAGCTACATACTTCAACACATGTAATATCTTCATCTAAATGAAACATTAATCATTAAAAGGTTCTTTCTGTTATAATAACAAATTCATTTCAACTGAATATATGTTACTATTTTTTCTTCTTGGCATAAGTGTGATATGCGAGTGGGTATTGTTGTTATGCACATTGCAAATGGATTCAAAAACGTAATTTACATCTTTTTACATACATAATTATGTTTCTATTTGCTCTATTTTCCCACTGCTGCTGAAGAACCTTCTTATTAGTTATGACTTGTTTTTCGAGCCTTTTTTACATAAATTTGTTCGGCATTCACCCCCCCTCCCTGATGTTGTCGAGTAGAATAACCGACTTTCTTCTAAAAAAATTTATCCGTTAACGTGATAACATTTTAATGTTTGGTAATGATTTATTCGGTTATTGCTGACTATGCGATTTAATTATGCAGACAAAACTTGTGTCGAGTATACAAAATACAGTCTTTGTAAAGGAAACCATAATGTGTGGTCACATGATTTTTCCGGTCTTTGTCTGGTACCCTGTTGTTTTTTTTAAGGTTCTGTGTGTGTGTGCCAATGAACAAAATCTATTTTTAGCCTATGCTGACCCTGTTATGATTATAACAATTACATCTGGTTATAATCATCAAAGAGAAGAACTCGACATAGGTGTTAAACCTCAAACTCTATCATAACATTATTGAGCCCATTTCCTGTAAACATCGACTTTTATAGATAATGATATACTATAAATCTTTAGTCGACACATTTAACGGTGACTTGACACTCGGAGATGTGTATCTATGATAGAGATAATCAAAATTGCTGACCTTACATCAAGATTTGAATTAATTATTAGTTCCGGATACAGTTGATGAAACAAAAGTGGCCGTTCATGAGGGGGACATTTTTCATTTTTTGTACTAAAATGCTGGCCGCTGGTCGCGTTAAGAGGGGTGGTTGCTCTTGAGGGGTACTTTTGAATACAAACTCGTCAGTGCCAAGGGATTCTGGCAGTAAGAAGCGGGTGTCCGCTGGTCAGGGGGGCCGTTCAAGAGGGGGACTACTGTACTTCCCAAATGAAAAAATTAAACAGTTGCAAAAGTGTTATCGTCATTTTGGTGATAAAAGTGGCATTGCCAATTTGGTCTCATTTTCTCCCACTGAGATATTTCAACATCTCATTCTGAACATATACAGGATAGTACTGACCATTTCTAGCTCTTGACTGCAAACTTGTTTGGCGGCCGAGTCAAACCTCATATCAAGTGTTAAATTCCTCTTATACAGGTACAGGAACTGAAAAAAAAAGATAAAATATCAGTAAACCATTCTAGCTGAACATGATGAAAGAAACATAATAAGCATTTATTGTCAGTAGCAAACTGCATGTTATTCAAGCCAAACTATACTAAAATGTGCCTTGAAAGACAACAGTTGAAAAGTCACCACCTGAAGATCAAATATAGATAATTCTGTTTCAGTTCAGTTTTATATTATCCATACCAGAAAATCCCATAGTTGATGTCATTGTAGAATACTACATAACAGTTTGTGAATAATTACATTTAAAAGTATTGCCCTCATGAAATTGCCAGTTATTATGTGCCTCTGATGAAGTGTGATATCACTATAACAAACGACTGAGATTACCGTACATATAAATTGCTTTAGTTTATGAAATAAGTAGTGCTCCTGTGAAAATTGAATCAACTGAAAAAAGTAATGTTACATCTACCATGTAGAGAACTAATGGATAACAGATACAAAGAAATAGAATAATGAAACATGAATGGAAACATAATTATACACCCACCCATCCAGTGTTCATCAGTTTACCATAGGTCTAAATAACCAGACCTTTGGTCTTCATAAAAACTTACATTAACAACTCTGACAAGAATATTCAGATGTCCAAGTCCATCTCCAAGTCTTCAATAGCCATCAATTTGGAAAGGAGCAGAGATAAAATTTTCAGCATATGACTTTTGACTCGGGAAGAGTAGCAATAACCAAGATTTTCTGAATGACTGATATGACAACCATACTGGACATCAGAACAGCACCATTTTCATTTAATACCAACTAAAAATCATATGAAGTCTTCTGGTGACAACCCAGGGATCGTCCTGGGCTTCGCCAATGTCGCAAATTGCAATTTTTTTCCTTATTGACAACAAAAATGTCCCATCTGGCAATATTTTTGGCAACACAGACTTTTTGGTTATTTAATTTGTACATTGGACTTGGACTGGATAAATTAAAAGGGAGAATGAAAGGAAGCCACAAACTTGACTAAACAATGCATTGTTATCACTCTGTTACACAAACGATCCTTTTTGTTTGTACTGACAACCGCATCTTTACAGTGCATTGTTACATCATGATCTGCTTATGCTGACATCTGGGCTGAGTACTGTATGCTGTTATAGTCAATCATGCTACCATACTATACCTACAACTGACCGACTTCTGAAGGCGCGAATAGAACAGATAAAATTAATTGAATGGCTAATCCTTCTTCTTTTCTTTTTTTTTTTTTTACATATACCAATACAATAGTTTTTCTGAACCTTCATAGAAAACTGATAATCTTTGAAGTACCGACTACTGTGTATAAATACAAAGCAAATGGAAAAAAATCTCATTAACAATTATATCTGTTGCCAGTGCAACATTATCATGAGCAAACGGAAGTTAGATATTGTGTGTTCATTATCTCATCCTAAGTTAACAAAATAAACAGCATTTGGACTTAGTCAAAATTCATCAGACAATACAGTCACTGAACCAGATGATAAACCTTGCAGTCCAACATCATCTACATGTAGCGCGTCAAGTGCAACACCACATTATGATGAACAGGGCAAAAATTCCCAAAAAGTTCTAGACAGTTGGAAACTTGGGCGTCCGTGGCTGAAATATGATAAAAAGTTAAAACAGATGTTCTGTGATGTATGTATGTATCAAGGCAAAGTTTGTCAATTCATTTAACCTTGGCTACGATATTTTGAAGAAGGAGTATGTCACCAAACATGAATCCAGGAGTGGTAAGTAATATTTGTGCATTTTACTCATTGATATTTTCCTTTTGCCATCAATCCCGTGTTACAGCTACAGAGACTTAAACTCCGCAACAAGAAATAGCAAAAAACAAACAAACAAGTTTAGCTTAATTAAAAATAATTATTTATTTCTCAAAATACAGGAGTGAAAGAATCCCTAAATTGGGTGAGAATTTACGCTTATATATACAGTCCAATATTGCCAGGTGTTGACTCATGCAAGTTTCATTCGTGGGAATGGAGATCATATTTTGCTTGTCGAGAAAATTTATGCAGCATTCAGTGATCATTCTTGGGAATTAGGAAGCAAATCACTACAAGCTTTGTGAAGCTAGCCATAAGGGGGGGGGGATTTAATTACGGAATGCATGCAATCAACAGTCGCATTATATGTCACTTATCTTATATTGCAATGTATGATCATAAAGTTTTATTATTATTAAATTGTCTACTAAAGTTGATAATGTATTTTTTCTTCTTCAGGTAAAAACAGTCATACACGTGCACAAATGGTGATCACGGGTGCTGACATCAGAAATAAACTCTGCATCTCATTTCTGAAGAATTTAATCAGAATGAGCATGTACAGATGTGAAAAGTTGGGTTTTGAAACTGCAATCAACAAGTAGGTAGCCCTAAAATTGCAATGGATCTTCATGTAACACTTTGTAACATTTTGTTAATGCTTGTTGTAAGTAAAGTATTAACTAACCCATTTTTTTTAATTTTCATTGCCTGTTACATTAATAGACTAAATTAACACTTGGAAAAATGTACACTACTTGTGCCGGTGACACTTTTGTTTGAAAATTGGCGACAAAATATTGAGTTTGGCGATTTTTTTGGCGACAGCTTTTTAAAAGCAAGGACCATCCCTGCAACCCTATGTCACTAGGATTTTCTGATCAAATAAAGTTGTCATAGCAAGAACTGTAAAATGGCTGACACAGTGGACTGAATGTCAGATTGTCAAAAGTGTACTCAGGCATAACTGGACATCACAAGAAGTCTTTTAGTTAAAACTCCATGTTGACCTGGCTATCAATACAAGCAGAGTTACCATGATTTTTTTATAAGATCAATGACTGGTGGCCATACTGTATGTCCTTTGGGACTGACTTAAGACATTATTATAAAATATTCAGTGAAAATCCCACGAAGATATGATGATCCATTTAGGAGAAACAATAATAACAAGGTTTTAAAGATAGTTGAAATCATATTGGACATGAGACCTGCACAATTTTCATTTAGGACCAACTTGACATCATAAAAAGCATGGTGAAAAACCATGGCAATATTTTTGGTTAATTGGGTGGATTAGTAATAAGATTTTCCTGAAGGTCACTGTGGTGTCCATATTCAACATCAGATAGGCATCATTTTCATAAGAACTTAGGTTTAGTTTCCAAATTACAGCTGCCCATCAAATTTCAACTGTGGAAAAATATGTACCAGCAATGAATTGTTAAAAATGAACCAAATGTACTCATATCATCAAAATGTTGCTGAATGGTTCTCATTATCTTGGTCTCAGTATGTGTCCTACTTCTGTAAGTTGTCTAGAGTCAATTTATTTGAGATAAGCCTCTCTACAACATAGCATTAAAGTCATGTTGAGACAGGAGTAAATCTATCAAGCATTGACGCATTTAAATAATTCCACAAGCTGACATCGGGAATCAGAAGCAGCAGGTGTCAACAGATATCAAACAGATGCTGAATACATTTTAACTAGAATTACAAGGACAACATTAGGTATGGCAAAGACTGCATTAGGCATGGCAATGACATCATTAGGCATGGCAAAAACTGCATTAGAAATGTCAAAGACATCATTAGGCATGACAAAGACAGCATTAGGTATGACAATGACATCACTAGGCATGGCAAAAACATCATTATGCATGGCAAAGACTGCATTAGAAATGACAAAGACATCATTAGGCATGGCAATGACATAATTTGGCATGGCAATGACAACATTATTTTGACATTTATTACAAAAAGATTGGACAAATTGATGAAACTTCATCTGTATGTCAAGTTAGGCTATGGCATAGATATGCATGCTTTTGCAGTTGCAAACAGGAACCCAAAGGAAAATATAATTGTAACCTCATCTGAAAATATGGTAAATTGATAATATGGGATCAGCAAACAACAGTATCTTTTACCTACTGTCTGTATTTAATGGCAAAATTATGGCTGATTCATGGGTAGAAAACTAAAGGTTAAAAAAAAATACATATCAGAAGAAAAATCAGAACAATGCATGCAAAAAACTTTGATTTAAAAAAGTTAAGAATTTTTTTTACTTACATGTTGACAGACTTCATGCACATTTTCCTGCAACAATAAAAAAAAAAATAAACATTTAAATTGTGTTACTTTTTTTTGTCCCTCCCTACCATGGCAATGTCACAAAAGTTCACAATAATGATAGCTGTAACTTTTGAGATGGCTGCTAATTTAATGGACAGTCAATATGAATGGGAAAAAAGAATCAGTGACTATGACCTTGAAGATTAAAAATCACTGAAATATGAGGCATGACCAAATAAGGAAGCACAAGTGTGCCATGGTACATGTCTCTAACAGCTTTTATGATACAAGGCAGAAACAAAAGAAACCTTAAAATACTGACCTGTGATGACTTAAAGGATGAGACCCCAAATTCACAATGCAACACATCTTCTAGTAAGAATACAAATATATAAATCAAACACACACACACACACACACACACATGTTTATATATATATATATATATATATATATATATATATGAGAACCCATGAGAATGTACTGGCAAGCTTTTTCATGTACCCACATTAGACAAGCAATCCACTCGAACCCATGCAGACAGAAAAATTGGCAGTGATATGGAACAGTGAGCATTTTAGACCATGAGAGGGAGATGCCAATTATCTACACAGTTATTAGATGATGATAAACATTTCCTAGTCCTAATGAAGACCATTTTCCAACTGGTGCATTTTTTAAAATTCTTTATTTCATCACAAGATAAAATTCTTTCAAAAAATATAACCAATTTTAAAAACACGAATGTATCCCTAACAAAGAATTAGCTTCAGTGGATGTTCAACAGAAATAAACTGTAAATACTTATAAAACTAGCACCAGAAGACAATGGACAAGACATTTTTCTTTTCTTTTTTATTATCATAGAATTTACGATCACTGGATTCTTGAAATGGTATCTGACTAAATTTCGGTCTTTATGTGGATGACAATCATCCATCGACACTTCAAATTTAAAGCAGAAAGACTTCCTTTTTTATGACTGGACCATAGTTTGAACTACATGCATGTAATGGCAGCCAAAATTTTAACTTAGAAATTCTGTAATTCTGCGTGGATTTTATAACCAATAGATAGCTTTTTATGAAACTAAAAGAACCCCAAAAAAAAGATTATACGTCTACCTTATCTGGTTCAAAAGTTATGGATAAAAATCTTCTTCATAAAATGCCGTGATTTTTTCAAAATTGTCAAATTGCATAAATGGCCATATTGAGTAGTTGATATTATTGAAACTAACTAGTTTAGTTCTGTAACTTTCCAGATCTCTTACATTCTATACAAAGACTTTGCTCAAATTTTTTGGGAACTCAATTCTCTGGAATAATGATGTAGCAGACCTACAAAATGAATGATCTTCACAGAATTGGTCAACGGCAAATAGAGCAACAAATATTAAAAGTTCAACATCTTGGCCATTTATTTATCAATTTTTAAAATTTAAAGTGTATCGTGTTCAGATTGCTGTAAACTATCTAATGATGCTATATACTGAGGATTTAAAACACGTTTTATTTTTAACAGCTCCCCACCCCCTGTGCAGAACACGCATGATGTCAACATACAACGACAAAAAAATGTAAAATCTGCACTGTGCAAAAGAGCACAAGCAAGAACGATATTTTATTGAAATGAAAAAGGCATGTTATATAGCAAATTCAATAACAAAGTGTCATGTCTGTTTGGAAAATCCCCCATCAGCTTTACATATCAAGATCTCAATATGATGCCACTTTAAGTTCAACTGCTAAGAAAAGGTCTGACATTACGTCTCTCCAAGTCATGGGTTGCACTGCGGTTAAGAAATAACAAAGCATCTGATTCAGAAATAGATTCTAAATTTGCTCCAACAGCAGTTCTCAGCACATGATGTATCTCCTTTTGCAAATTTGTATGCCTAAGATCATCTTGACACAAGGCTGAGCAAATCTTTTTAAAAAGTTCTTTAGTTTGATCGGAAGTGACAGGAAATTTACTTAAAAGCTGATGGAGCTGGATCAAAAACTTATAGCTGTTGACATCTTGTTCTTGATGCTCAAGGGCTATTTTTCTCCTTTTGCCCTTTTTAATCAACCATCTATACATATGGTGGAAGTCCTCATTCTCTGTAAAAGTGCAAGACAGCACAGTTAATAATTTATAAGATCAGTGCAATATTTGGGAAACTTAATTTTTTTCTTCCACAGTTTGAAACTTAAATATTGTTAAAATATTAATCAAAATTGTACATTATTTATTTTTGAAAATTATAGATTGAGATCTTCAGGTCGTAGAAATTTATGTTTTAACTTTGTGAGCACATTTTGTTGCTTTGTTTGACCAAAAAATGTTTTGATATGGTAATACATAACACCAAATGGAATTATGGACATTTTGGCCCACTTTAATGGACATTTCACCACACTTCAATGGACATTTCGCCCCACCTGGTACATGGACATTTCGCCCCACATCAATGAAAATATTGGACATTTATATAAATTCATCAGCATTACACCATTGTCTTCATTTTACTTTAGGCGCCTATCGTTAAGATTTCATTGCATACCCCATAATCCTATATCTCTCTCTTATACATGTATTTCAATTACATTCAGTGTGCCATTATATCAGACAATATTTTCCCCTATTTCTTCATTTATGTAATAAGACTGATCAGAAAATTAATATATTGTTTACAGTGATAATTTTCTATCCTAAAGCTCAGATTTTGATATACTTTTGATATATGTTGTTTTAATTATGTCACTGCATTTGTTATTATGCCAGATGATCTGTACTAAATTATAATTTTCTTTTCATAAAAGCTTCCATGACTTGCTCAAAAACCCTGGCTGCTGTGTAATTAACTTGATACCACATTTAGCAGATTATTTAACTATGAAGATGAAATAACTTACCTGGCTGTAATTGTCTAAATAACATGAGAGAGAGAGAGAGAGAGAGAGAGAGAGAGAGAGAGAGAGAGAGAGAGAGAGAGAGAGAGAGAGAGGGATATTATGGGATACGAAATGAAATGTTCATTGATGCAGGGCGAAATGTCCATGTACATGTACCAGGTGAGGCGAAACGTCCAGGTACCACCAAATGATATTGATTGGGAGGATGGCAATGTATTTTTTTAAAAAAAAATTAATAGCAAAGAAGTAGACAGACATACAGAGATTAATTACTATTGGTGCATGATAATAAATTTCTCACAGATACCAACTAAAATATGTTTATACAAAAGTTAACACCAAATGGGAGGATGGAAAATGGAAATGTGGTTATATTTAAAATTTACAATGCAAAGAAACAGGCAGACATACAGAGATTAATTACTATTGGTGTATGATAATTAATTTCCCAGAGATGCCAACTAAAAATAACAAGGAAACTTCAAACAAGAAATATTTACAGAAGAGATAACATCGTAAGAGAAAAACCAACTTCCGGTTTATAAACGTCCAATAAATCTGAGAAAATGAGCAAACAAACAAGTTCTACACAAAATATTTATGAACAGAATGATTAATTATTCACTCATTTTACCAATTCATGGAATTAATATAGGTAGTTTTTATTTATTAAAATTACATCATTCTCGTAACCTCGGAATGCAAGATAGGTTAACACATGGCAATTGTAAACTTCCGGTCGCAGTATAAACACACATTTTATCAACGATTATCTTATTAAATCCATTAAAATTAAAATAAAGAAATACATACAAATATTCATTTATCTATTGAAAAGCAAGAAAAATAATACTTACCAATGTACTGTTGCAATTTCTCACAAACGAAACCAAAATCTGGATCACGTGTGAATGTGAATTCAGCCATGTAATTCGGAATCGCTTCACAGTGCGACTCGCTATATTTGAATGTGACCTTGCGGTTTACACGCTTGCGATTGGCTGGTTTTAATGCGATCTCGAAGCCATGCATATTAGATTCTGCGGAAATTGGGCTATACAGCGCATACAGGTATCATATCTTTATTTTTAAAAATGGCAGAGATATTTAGCCGGAAACATTACCTATTTTTAGATTGCTTACCAAGAACATTTAATTTAAACATATACATTTCAAACTTATATGAAAAATAAAGACCATTCACTGCTCTACAATGTGGTGCTATTTTTAGGTCTTGACCTGGTGACTTTGGAGTTAAAATGGAATTTCCGAAGCGAATGCAAATCTCTCGCTTTTTCTGTGAAGCGTTGAGCGGACTGAATCGTGCGCAACAGTGAAAGTGTTGCTTTTTTATACGCAAATTACTATTCATTAACTTATTTTCATCAACAAACCAAACACAGTTAAAAAGTGCAAGAAATGAACTTTATTTCAGTATAAATTATAATATTGCTGGTTCATCTAATAATGAAAATATGGCTGGTTGGAAATGATCATTTTTACTGACTTCTGTCGAATGCGGCTACACGTCTAATGGGAGGCTGCCAGTACATAGAGTAAGATCTCAACCCCAAATACAAATATTATAGCTTCCTGACTCTGTTGACTAATGGCAGGTATGCAAACTTGTGATACAATAAGATTTATTTAATGGCTGCATTTGTTTCAACTGGATCAAACTAAGGAGGCATACGTCTGTAATAGTAGATATATTTATTAAGAACAGGAACAAAAGTGCTACAAAAACAATTGGATGTGAATCATAAATTACTCCATTGACGGATACTGGATTAAATTACTGCTCATGTGGAAGAAGAAAAAACTGAATATACAAGTGACAACATTATTTTATGAAATTCTAAGTAATTACTATGATCTATATATTTGCTTTTTTAAGTTGTTATGAATTATTTTACCTCCTCTGCATTCTGCAAACAGTCCAAGATTGCAAAATTATTTTTCTGGATTCTTGGACTGCAAAGTCGCTGAACATCATCTTTGCATTCGTTCGACTCCCAAATTCTAACTTGGGGTTGTCCGCCTGTTTTTGGAGGTATCTCATTTCCTTGACCAATAGGTCCTACGTCAGGTTTGTGTTGCTGTTGTGCCCTTTCTGGAACAATATTATTGACTAATCCAATCCTCTGATTGAAGTCGTGCACGTTGGGAACAGGAGGTACCTCTTGTTTTGGAAATTGGGATACAGTATTGATACTTTGCACAAAAGTGAAAAACCCAAATAACAAGATGATAAATAAAAACAGATATCCACGTCGAACGTAAGCCGCCATTTTGACAATTAGCACTGTATCTCTCCGCCATGTGAAATATACTGAGATGTGTAAAATTAGTAAACTATTGTCAAATTTGCATTTATTTGTTAAAATCTTTCTTTAGGGCAATAACCATTTTATACTCTAATGAATAATATTAAATACAGTTTTGGGATTATTTTTTTAATGGAAGCTTTCTAATATTTTTCTACCTGATCGCCGGAATAAGTGGTCTGGTTCCGGTTATAAATAATACTGAAATTTAAACCGAAAAGCACAGAAATGCACGAGGATTTGTGTTTGTGTCTGTGTGGTGTGTGCGTGTGTGTGTGCACGCTGAAATTATGACTATCAATTATCTGAATAATAATAATTAAAAACAGATTAAACAAAATAAACATTGATTTCACCAATCTTGACATAAATTATTTACTTTTTTTTCCAATTTCCATAACAATTTATGCAATGATGTACGTCACTCTGTCTTTCGAGATGTTACATCATTTTAGCTGGTATTATAAACTTTAAATCTTTAAATTCTTCGGAACATATAAGTATAAGTATCTCCAAGAGTGTGAAAGAGAGAAACCCGAATTTGCATGCTTTCTGTTTTTGTATCCATTACTAAAAATAAAAAAAAAATTGGAGCAGGAGACAATGGTTTTGTGTTATATATATATATATATATATATATATATATATATATATATATATATATATATATATATATATATATATATATATATATATATATATATATATATATATATATATATATTGTTATGGCTATTGGATTTAATTAATTTATTTTTTATTGTTAAATCCAAATTTGTCATTTGGGGTTTCATATTCCTTAGTTGGGGTTTTTTTTGTGGAAAATTCAGTCTGACCTGGGTTCTAGTTGTAAACAGGCTGACCTTGGCTTGGTTACCTCTTTATCTGACCTTGCTTCAGATTGATAAACAGGTCTTTAATACTATTGGTTAATTTCAAGGATAACTTTTATTTTTAGTTCTTGGGGTGTATGACATATCTAGAATACATGACTTGCTGAAGGTAGTGACCTTCCATGAATTTCTAGAAAATCATGTGATCACTTGTTTACTTCAGAAAAGGGTATTTTAATCAGTGTACTGGAAGAGAGATTCAGTAGAATTTTGGGCTTTAAGATATTAGTTGTGTATTTTCTGTTTGAGTTTAATTTTAATTATTTTGTTCTGGACTTTGTGTCAATTCATTGAAGAAAGAGGATTTATTATCTATTTGGAGGAGAAAACATGTGCTAATAATTCATTTGGATGATTATTAAACAAGAACTGCATCACGTGACATTGTCAGCCATTTTGGATTACATCGTCAAGATTCGAACCTGGAACAATTAGAACATTTATTTATCAGGACTCTCGCAATTCCATTAGTGGATTATTATTTGTGAATTCTATATTGGATTAATGTTGGATTTGATTCTCTAAAACTGTAAGTTTATTTATTTTATGAAAATAATTGTACTTAATAAAATTCATTGTTCAAACTATACAAGCTTGTTAGTTTTCACTCTTTCTGGGTTGCTGCTTATTCGAGCCTAAGCACGTAACATAGAATTGGTGGCTATCATCCGGATTGAGATTTGAGATAAATTTGAATTTAAATTTGAATTTCCTCTAGTTTTTTAAAATTTTAAAATCTTTAGTGAGACTGACACGCTTGTATTAAAATGACATCTAAGGTAGAATATATATTTCTAATCCTACCCAGGAGAAAATTAGATCTTTTAAAAAAAGACGAGTTGGTTCAACTTGCCAGAAAATACGATCTTTCTGAAGTCAAGGCTTCTTTAACGAAACAAGATATCAAAAAGAGTTTGGTTCAATATTTGGAAGAACAAGATATTTTGGAACAAAGTGCTTTGATTCCAGTCAGTAAGGTCTACACCAGACTCTGACATTAAACTAAAGGAATTACAATTAAAATTCCAGATGGAATTAGAGTTAAAGAAGCTGGAGTTTCAGGAAAGGAGAAAGAGAAAAAAATTTAATTACCAAAAAGAGCAAATGCGAATTGAGAGAGAGGAGAAAGAAAAGAAAATTGAATTACAAAAAGAGCAGATGCGGATTGAGAGAGAGAGAGAGAGAGAGAGAGAGAGAGAGAGAGAGAGAGAGAGAGAGAGAGAGAGAGAGAGAGAGAGAGTGAGAGAGAGAGAGAGAGAGAGAGTGAGAGAGAGAGAGAGAGAGAGAGAGGAGAGAAAGAGAGACAATTACAATTTGACAAAGAAGAAAGATAGAGAACAGAAAGGGAGAAAGAAAGACAATTGCAATCTGAATTAGAGATGGAATTTCAGGAAAGGGAGAAAGAAAGACAATTACAATTTGAAAAAGAGGCGAAAGAAAGACAATTACAATTTGAAAAAGAGGAGAGAGAGAGAGAGAGAGAGAGAGAGAGAGAGAGAGAGAGAGAGAGGAAAGGTTACAAGAAAAACAAACTGAACGAGAGAGATAGAAGGAAGAAAGGGAATATCAGTGTAAAATGAAATAATTAGAGCTGGCAAGTGAGAATCACCATCATACTTCAAATCAAAATTTTGATTTAGCAAGGAATATTAGATTAGTGCCCCCTTTCAAAGAAAAAGAAGTAGACAAATATTTTATTCTTTGAAAAAGTTACAGAAAATTTAAAGTGGCCAAGAGAGAATTGGACTCAGTTACTACAATGTGTAATTACTGTAAGGCTAGTGAGATTTACACTTCACTGTCTGTTCAGCAAAGCAGTGATTATGACGTAGTTAAAGAATGCATTTTAACGGGTTATGAGTTAGTTCCTGAAGCTTATAGGCAAAAATTCAGAAATTACAGAAAAGAAGATAGACAAACTCATGTCGAATTTGCTAGAAAAAAAGAGCAGTTGTTTGATAGATGGTGTTTAGCAAAGAAAGTCGAACAAGATTATCAAAATCTCAAGCAAATTATATTAATTGAAGAGTTCAAAAACTGTGTTCATAGTGATGTTAAAACTTATCTTGAGGAGCATCAGATTGAAACCTTGGAAAATGCTGCTCGAGCTGCTGACGAATATTCTTTGACACATAAAGAGCAGCAGAGAGTGTGAACAGACCACCCTTTTCAGACAAAAAATTGATTGAGTCCTCAAAACGGAAATAGAGCCTTCCTACGAAATCTCATATTTTAACCCAAAAAAATAAGTCTCCATTTAGCAAACGGAGACTTTACGATTTTTCAATCAATTTTGGTCGCAACGATGTGGTCATCACACACTCTCTGCTGCTGCAAGTTAGCAAAAAATAATAAATGATTTCAATCAAATATTTGATCGAGTCCGATACGATATCGTGTCCGAGGATCATGTAAATTTATTGTTATAAATCTGTGCGGAGTCGACTGAGCGTTACTAAAGAAATTTTTTAATTGATTGAAGTCCATATCAGAGCACCATGTCTGCCAAATATTTCGTAGCGTATGTGTATCAACGCCGTTAAACACAGCAAGAATATTACAGTTATCTCTGATCACTTTTGGAATCTGAGTGTATCGTTGAGTGACATATATCACGTCAGTGTTTTTATGCCTGCCTCGGGAAAATATTCTAGCTGGGTTTTTTGATTGTCTAACATCACATCGTCGTATACGACTAAATTGTTAATGTTCCCATCAAGGTCATCCACGGATGGTGCCTCGTCAATATCAGTTATAAAATCAACGACGTTCTCACCTTTAATCTCTGAAGCGTTTTCATTAAAATCTTTTAGCACTTCATAGCATCGTTGATCATCTACGCTAGGAGCAACTAAATACAACTTATCCCACTTCATCCATCTCATTATTAAATTGAGCAACAATTGTGTCTTGCCGGATCCAGATGGCCCGATTATAATTGCGCGGATAGTGTTTGGTAGCGCTGCATGATGCTTAACTGGTTCTCTTGTTTTAGTCGCTGAAAAATCAATTATATCCATATCTCTATACATAAATTATGGATCTATATTGTGTGAAGTGTAAAACGCGTACTGGCACAAATGATGTGACGACGATTACAACTAAAAATAACAGATCAGCACTTATTGGTAGATGTGCAACATGTGGTACAAAAAAATTTAGATTTGTTTCTATGAAATCCGGAGATGTTTTAAAAAAAATACGAGGAGGTGATATCGCAGCCAAATTGGCAAAGCTCCCTGGAACCCCATGGGCAAAGTACCCCGGAGAAAAGCACCTTCCAGGATATAGCTACTGTGGCCCCGGAGCACGATTAGATATCAGACTTGATGATCAAAATCAACCCAGATCCGGCGAGTATCCGATAAACGCTATTGATAAGGCGTGTCATGCTCATGATGTCGCATATAAAAGCAGCAATCTGCAAAACAGGCATCTCGCGGATGTGAAATTAATTCATGCGTTAAATGCTATTCCTGATAAATCTTTCAAAGAAAAGTTGGCTTCATGGTTGGTAAAATCGGCTATGAAAGGCAAATTGATGTTAGGTGCCGGTAATTAATAACAACATGGAATCTATTTATTATTCACCAAAAGGATACTGGCGAGGTAAAGCAGCAATCAATAAACTCGCTAGCGCTGCAAAAGTGAAAAAGGCCACTGCGGCTAATAGGTTATCCAAACAGGCTATATGGCAAATTTATCTACCGCACCCTAAACAAATCAATTTCTCGCATTTTGATGTTACCGGACCCAATGAAGTTCATCAAGCTGATTTATTGTTTTTACCACATGACAACGGTTACAAATACGCGCTAACCGTAGTTGACGTTGCGAGTCGATACAAACAAGCAGAACCGCTAAAAACAAAATCATCACCTGAAGTTGCTTCTGCATTTGAAAAGATTTATCGACGAGGCCCACTACGCTGGCCAAATCTGTTACAAGTTGATCCTGGCAAGGAATTTCAAGGCGCTGTTTTATCAGCGATGAAACATCACAATGTCACCATCAGACGAGGGCATACTGCGCTACATCGCAATCAGGCAATTGTTGAACGATTTAATCGGACTCTTGCTGAACGGTTATTTGGATATCAATACGCGAAGGAGTTTATTCAGGATAAAAGATCCCGTGAATGGGTTAAGAGATTACCAGCTGTGATTATCGCGCTCAATAACGAGATTACTCGAACAATTAACATGAAACCTGTCAACGCGATTAAGAAAGCGTCTATACCAAAAATGGAAATCCAAGGAATTTCACAAAAAGATTTCAAAGAACCAATTCTTGGTAGTAATGTCACTGTTAGGTATTTATACGAACCAGGAGAGCTTGAGGGTGGTAAAAAAAGAGCTACCGATCCTATTTGGAGCGTCACTACGCATAAGATATCCGGTATAACACGATCTACTGGTAGACCTCCAATCTATAAACTGGATTCAACTGCTCCTCAGCGAGGATTTACTCGACAACAACTACAGGTAATTCCCGAGGATACTCAATTACCACCGCGTGGTCTTAACTAGCACCCCTTCGTCTGTTGCACTCAAGACAAGTCAGCATAACGTTATCTCTGATATGACCAATGCTGCTATTCTTTCTGTCTACGGTAAATTGGCGAGGATCTTTATCCGAATACTGCCAACGCATTATACAATTGCAACTCGCGCAGTGATTATTCTGTTGTTGCTTCAGCGTAATTATTAATTAAGCATCAATGTCAAATTCTCGTTGTTTTTTTTTTTTTGTCTTGTTGTTTGTAACCGGATAGTTTTTTTATCAATAATTTTAACATCAACGATGCTAGCATCATCCATTGTAGTGTCATTATCATCCAGGACAACTCTTCGAAGTTGATTTATTCTTCGTACTCTGGATACTGCAAGATAGACTAAATTCGACCATTCGATGTGATTATCCGCCATCCAAACAATTGTATCTGATATAGACAATCCCTGTGAAGAGTGTATTGTCGCTGCGTAACCTAACGTCCATGGGGATTTATCAGCACGCAATACATCTTCGACGACGCTGATATCAACCAGCACAATATCATTTAACACGAGAATCTGCTTTTCACTCTTCCCTGGAATATCAACTTCAATATTCTGCTTTCGTGTATCCGAAGGCCTATAACACAACGGTACTGGAAGTGTTGCAAATTTTTCTTTATGCGTTTCAAATAACTTCATCTGAAGTGTGTCTCTGACTATTTTTCTACTTGCTACTATCAAATCATTTGGTCTCCACGTTTCCCAAAAATCATTCATGGGAGTTTATGAAATTATTTCACGCGCTATTTCACATTGGATTTTATCCGGTTGTAATCTAATTAGCGCTTTGAATTCTCGTAATTGTTCATCAAGTGATCTATGGTCGGTATTAATTTCTTCATAATAGTCTACAAAACCCTTTAGCCATTCATGTGGGGATGCACCGATAAATTGTGGTGGTTGGCCGTGATCACCGCACATGACGACCTTTGTGTTTTTGTTTAACAACCGCTCGAGAAATGTCTGTAATACTCTCAACGATACCGTACATATTTCATCCCAGATTATGATTTCAGGAATGAATTTATCACCCATTCATCGCTTTTCCATCGAAAGAAACTATGATAAATACAGGCATTTACCCCTCGTTGTTTCATCTCTCTGGCGAGTCTGTGAGTAGGTGTTAGGACAATCATGTTTGATTTTGAAACACTAGCGTTTCTATGATATAATTCAATTGCACGAGTTGTCTTTCCTGACCCACCACAACCGTTTAAATAAACTGTCTTGTATCTACATATTGGATCAGATACCGGTGGTGCATTAGAAAATTCGGATTGAATCTCATCACAATTTAAGTACTTTTCATCCATGGTAACATCTGCCGATTCACAATACTCATGTAGCGTTTCCTTTTTAAATCTGCAACGTCCCCAATTTGCCTCCGGATCTGTGAATTTAGCTACATCTGATTTGTATTTCTCGTGGATATACATAGAATCAGTGGCTACTCTAACTGCGGTATTAGGAAATCTATTTATCATCGAAAATAAATTGATAGAAGCATAAGCTAGCATAGAACTTCTCAAATGCGTATATTGTTTAATATATCCATCACAATAGGTAACAATTGTACCTAATCGTCTTCCATCGGATAGGAAAGCGTCTTTACGATTTACAAGTTTTCCCTGTTTCGTTAAATCCGTTACAATAAAATCATATTCAGCGATGTCTATGATCAACCGCGAAGAATATTTTGCATTGTCGTATCTTTCACCCTGGGTAAATTTACCGATTATTCTTCGTCCAAAATCTTTTGCTTGTTCTTTTTTAATTTCAAATAACTTCTTAGACCAATTCATGATTTGTTTTTCATTGAAATCTGGAAACTGTTTTCGCTGTTCGCTAATTATACGATCTAGATCGGGTTGTGGTAGCCAAACTTCTTTCTGAGCTCGATAGCATATAATAGCTTCGGAAACAATCAACGATATTAGCATACCACAATCAATCATATATCGTAGTAACACTATTGGCATCCAGGCCTTTTCAGATATATGTCTACCAAGCCAAAGATAACTACACGGATGTAACCCTGTAGCGAATTCGAATGATATCACACGAGCGAATCCAGTTAAATCAAAATCAGGCAATGGACAATCGCAACACGAGTCATTTCATGCGTGGGGTGTCCAAATCGTTTAAAATAGTTACTACATTCTCCATACCCGAGAAAACTTCCAGGATAACACGCGGATATATCAATTGAAATCATACCATCACGATGGTATTTCGTATTCCACAGTCCTCCATGACCAAATTTGACGCAACTCAATTTAACGTCCTCGAGAAAATCACTTCGTGTTGGACGCCATGAGTTGTTTTCTCTTGCGAAGTGAGCTACCACTGATGGAATAGTAAAACTATCCGTTAATAGTTTTTCATGGGAACTCTCCGGTGAGAAATCACTAGCGATTTTTCTCATTCTGTTATCTAATTCTTCAACGCGATATAATTCACCATTTGGTCTTACAAATTGATCAAATCCTATTTCGGGATCTTCATCACTACTAAGTAACCACACTGACACAGGATCATCTTTACACAACGCATGAATAGCATCAAATAATTTCTCTTGATAGAAAACATCCCCGACGAACTCCTTAGGGATATATCTCACGGTTCTATCTCGTGGAAATATTGTTACTGCAGGTGTCCACGCGTGTTCGTTATGATCAATAATTTTAATTGGAGCTCCTCGCGATTGATATTTCGGTTCGTATAATACTTCTCCGGTTATTGTCGTTACTGATATTGGGAATTTTAATGATGCTTCTAATTTAGCTATATCAGAAATCTTTGCACCGTGCTGTTTCACTGTCAGTTCCCATTCGGTTATTTTCCTACGTCGCAGATCAGTTAGTTGATTTCCTCGGGATGCATTTGTGAAGTGTTCCATTACCCGTGTTGCTACACAATTCAGTGAACTAGAATATTTCATAGGAGCTAGTTTTGCAATATCGGGTTTATCATTTAACGGATATATCATAAACAATTGCTGTTACAGGATAAGATCTCTCGTAGTATGGTTTGTCAATTCCAGTTAGAATTCCCGGTTTGTAATCTCTACTCACAATGACTGTTTTATATCCTTGAGGATTGGTTCAAATTTATCCCTGATAATCCATTTGCCTTCGACTTCGATAATGAATTTTATTCTGAAAAAATACTTCTGTTGGGGATTGCTTTGCAATTTACCCTTGGATTTCCAGCCCCTTGGCGGGCCAAGGTGTGAAATTATCTCAGCTGCTCTTTCATCGTTCATAGTAGCATCGATGTTGGGTACATTGACATCTTCATCAATAATTCGAAATGTCGACCAACAGTATACTGCACCGTCTCGGTAGAATTCATTAAAACACTCCCTGATTTTACCAAGTATAGTTCTATCACCGATTAGACGTTTTGGTGTTTCAGAGACTCTTTCGAGATTGAATTTATTATTTTTCCAAGGCTAAATTTTCGATAATCTTTGGAACTCCTTATGAAGATTGAATTTAGTATTTTTCCAAGGCTTAATTTTCGATAATCTTTGGAACTCCTTATCGAGATTGAATTTAGCATTTTTCCAGGACTTAATTTTCGATAATCTTTGGAATTCTTTCATGGTATAATCAATGAATTTAGCAATTTTCCAGGGCTTAATTTTCGATAATCTCTTGAACTCCTCCATGTTATAATTAAAACAAGTATTTAAATAGAAAAATATAGTATAACGAATCACTGCAAGTGGCTTATGATTGGATCAACAACCCCGTGTAACAAATCATGCAGAAGCGAATTCTGTGGGTATCATTTACAAAGCGTTCGCAACGGTTCCTTCGGCCCTCTCCCATGCCTCCGATGTGGGGTGGGCGTTAGAGGAAAATCACAATTATGTCTCAGTTGCGGCGGCAAACGATACAGGGAACTAAAACGCTATTATGACAAACGAATAAAAAAATACCGTCATTGACCCTAACGATGACAAAATCATAAAAAACCCGCAAGATTATATCAAGAGATTTATAATTAAAGCAGATATAAATTAGACAAATAGTATTATTATACAAATAAGCCAAGATTTCAGACCCCATCCAGTGCTTGTTAATTACCAAGCCTCCAGTGATGGTGTTGTCAGGCACCGCAGACTAAAAAAACAGGTTGGATTTCTGAATAATATGGGATATTTGCTGTTTAGTGTTAGAAATAAAAAAATATCTCTGTCATAGAATTATTTTTGAATGTCATAGCGGATTGATTAAAGACGGCCTTGTTATTGATCACATAAATGGCGTGAAGACTGATAATTGTCTTGGGAATCTTCAAGCCGTCTCACAAAGTCGGAATTCAAATTTAGGTGGAACTGGCAAACACGCAAAACGCCCTAGGGGGTCAAATCGTTTGATTTAGAAACCAAAGAGGAGAAAATATTTCAATCAATAAATGAAGCCAGTAGATACTTTGTCATTTGTAGGGCTTCAATACGATTTGTTGCAGAAAATATAATTAAAACTGCTCTGTCAAAAAAGACAGGTCACAGGATAAATTCGTATACACATGAAACGATTCAAGGGAGATAAATCCTTTATGGATAAATCCGCCGCAACTCACACTCTACTCACTAAGTTCCCTTGTATTATGACGTCAAAGGAATTGTGCCGTCTGCTATTTCCTGTATACCTTGACTAGGCGCGCACACGTGACTGTAATGGAGTAAATACATAGTTTCGGTATAGAGTTGTATTTTTAACAATTTCTAAAACCTTTTATTGTCGCTTTGGCGAAAACTGCATTATTTAAACAGTTGTATTTATTTAGACTATCTATTATACACTTTTAGTACAGAGACGCGTTCTTTATAATCCAGCGTAATACCTATGTTCGCTCAGCCGGAACAGTGTTTCCCATTCATTGAAGTAGGTGGGCGTGGTTAAAATTCCTCTGTATACAGCTCTTTGTGATTTAATCTATAATGCATTTTGTCTAGAGGATTAGAACAGAGTAAATATACGCTGTTATCTAACAACTGTATTCTTTTGTTTCGTGTTTTATTTAAATATTTTGTCTGTTTTAAATGTTGTGAAAAAGCATTAATAAGTAATTCAAGGAAATAAAATAACACACCCGTGAATCAACGCTGCTGTATTAGTCGCCTTATATATGTTATGACTCGTAATAAGCTTGGGGCTTTCGAAAGCCAATCGACCAATCAAAACTAACCAACGCCATTAACACGGGCGTGTGGTTGTCTTTTGTCAATCATGCAACCGGGTTAATTTAGTTTGGTTGCTTTTGATTGGTTGGATTGGTCGTAGAAAATCTGCCCCGTCGTTTCATGTTTGTGCTGTCTTGTGCCGTCCCACATCATTACATCACAAATTCCATCATCGTTCTATTGAATTATAATCTATCCTTAATTAAGTTAATTAAGTATATGTATGACTACAATCTGCCGCAACACTCGAGCAGAGATATATATGGCATTGTGCCGCCCCCACATCATTACATCACAAATTCCATCATCGTTCCATTGAATTATAATCCATCCTTAATTAAGTTAATTAAGTATATGTATGACTACAATCTGCCGCAACACTCGAGCGGAGATATATATGGCATTGTGCCGCCTCCACATCATTACATCACAAATTCCATCATCGTTCCATTGAATTATAATCCATCCTTAATTAAGTTAATTAAGTATATGTATGACTACAATCTGCCGCAACACTCGAGCGGAGATATATATGGCATTGTGCCGTCCATAATTAAGTTAATTAAGTATATGTTGTGATGTCCCCCAAGCATATCTTCTGGGCGGTCTAAGATGATGTTTGTCACCTTAGACCTCCCTTTCGGAGATGTATGCTTTGGGGTTTGTTGTGATGCCCCCCAAGCATATCTTCTGGGCGGTCTAAGATGATGTTTGTCACCTTAGACCTCCCTTTCGGAGATGTATGCTTTGGTGTTCCCTTGGGCTTGAATGGCACGCCCACCATCGCATCACAAATTCCATCATCGTTTCATTGAATGATTAACTTAATTAAGTATATGTATGCCTACAATCTGCCGCGACACTCGAGCGGAGATATATACGGCATTGTATTTTCCATTAATTAACTTAATTAAGTATATGTATGCCTAAAATCTGTCACAACACTCGAGTGAAGATATACGGCATTGTACTGTCCATAAAAAAACGGGTCAAAAACGACCCCAATATTTTTAATAATTAGAGGTAAAATGTATTATATTATATTTTTATAAAAATATGGATATCAAAGATGTAAATTCTATAATTGCTGAAATTTCAATTTTAAAGAATCGAGGGATAATATTATCTAAAGATCTCGACTGTGACAGGGTTGCCTCGGAATATGAAGACATTGCGTATCAGTCTAGTAAGGGTCGTTATGTTTTACCTAAGATGTACAGACTCGTGAAAGGAATTCAAAAGTCCATCTATGTTTGTTTGTACGGTAACGATATTGATGTATTTATAACGCTATTTAGCACCGATGAAGCAATACGTCAAAAGCTCGGCCAAGAGTATCAAAAACGAGCTGAAATTAGTTCTAAGGTTCGTGATCTTAGAAAAATATTAAACGAGGAAAAACCAGTATCCTAACCACGTGAGCGTTAATATAAAAAATAGGGTTTCAGTAAATTTTCAGTAAAAGAATTATTTATTTTTTTAGCGTTTTTTGTAACACTTACATGGGATTTTCTCCTGAAAGGATACTCATCAATTTGGGCTTGCTCATGCAGTTATGTGCGTACTGGATGATCTGGTTGTGATAGCAAGTAATCACCGCGACGCCTCCATTTTCATGTAGTTGTTGTTGTTGCCGCGTCGTTAACAAAAATCGTTCATCGCCGTTCTCAGATATTACAATTCTGAAACCCCCAGCGATGTTATTTCTGAAACACTCGCGGATAGCGTCGTACAGTTTAACCTTGTCCGAGATGGATACTTTAGCTTGATGGTACATTATTTAATAACTCAGCTTTTAATTGTTATAGTTTCACATTTGAAAACTCAGTTCACAAACACTATATGGTAGGTGAATCGCTTACAACTAAATTAGCCCGAGAGCGGCTAGCAGCAATTAAAAAGTTTATACCGGTTCGAAACAGACTTCGTGAGAAACTTCAACAACGACAACAAGCGCAGACTGACTTTTCTGTGTCAAGTGAACAACTGTTCGCCCCGTTAACTAACGCGACCAGCGATGTGAAAACAGCAACTGAACGAGCAATATTTGGAGATATTCCTGAGGAAGGCAAGCGACGAGAAGTGCCTGTTCTTGGTGTGCTTGAAAAAACTGCAGCAGAGACCGAACAAACAAAAAAGTCTTTAGAAACACTTCCAGTAGATATAGTAACTACTTCACGGCAACAACAAAAAAAAGAGCGAGTACTAGAAGAACTAGGTGATACTGCAAGAAAACCAGAAGAAGAGGAAGGAGACGTTACTATAGAAAAAATGTATTCACCGCAAAATATATTTACATACTATGCATACAGCAAAATTAAAATTTTTAAAGATGACAATGATTTAATTAATTTTACCGCGCGGAATTTTTCACTCGATCAAAGAGAAATGGCTGTAAACAAAGTGTATAAAGATTATATAAAAAACGACGAGAATTGGATAAAAAAAAAGTATACCTGGCAAACCGTGATAGATTTAGAATCACAGAAAGTATCCGCAATGATTTTGAGAGTTTTAAAGACGATGTATTGAGTAGAGTAGGTAAAAAGTATCCAACTGGATTTTTTGGTAAAGAAGAGTCAACTGGAGTGTCACAGAATTAGGCGAAAATTGAACTGATTTTTGTTCTTCTTGAATTGCAAACGAAACTCACCATTTTCTTGATTTCGTCGTACACGCATTACCTGGGGTGATTAAATGGTTTTCTCCAAGGTAAATGGCGTGTAACGATTTGCATGTGCCAGTTTGTTATTTACATGAAATCCGAAATACTCGTTTCACGTGGTGCACGGCAAGCTCGATGTGATTTATGTTCACCTATAGAGAGTATATAAGGCGAGATATTTCTCATAATAATTACGGGAACCAAAATATCTAATCGAAGGATAGATAAGCTCGTCTTGCAATCTCCAGCCAAAGGGGTGAGTGTTAAATTTACATTTTCGTTTTATTGTGAATTTTAATCAGATTATCATTTCGTATAATGATGTTTTTATTGCAATTAAACGTGGAATATTTGGAATTACTAGTCACTATTAGACTTTAAATGCAATATCGTAATCTACGGCTTAGATTATTTTTGAGACAACTATTATTAGTCTCGTTTTGTTTATTGTAGCTGTTACCGTGTTTCTGATACCGTAGCTGTTACCGTGTTTCTGATACTGTAGCTGACAATCGCTGTTACCATAGATCTGATAATCGCTGATACCGTAGATGTCAATGTTTCTGATACCGTAGATCTGATACCGTAGATGTCAATGTTTCTGATACCGTAGCTGCTAACGTAGTTGATACCATTTCTGATACCGTAGCTGTTAACACATCTGATACCATCTTATGATAAACGTCTTTGATATCGTCTGATTTGTTGTGGGACATCTATTATTTGTCCCGGAACATCTCTGTATAAATATCTGAATGTGATTGTGCCGTTAATTTGTGCAAACGGAATTGAAGTATCTGTCTGTGTGTCGAACTGTCTGTTCGTCAACATCTGTGTAACGTGTAAATATCCGGAAAGCTAGAAGTCCGAGTGTCGGAGTTGTCTGAGTTGTAAAACATCCGGGTCGACATCTAGGGTAGTGAGGAACCGTTGGTTCTGGTAGATGTTGTATGTTGTCTGAACGTATAACTGTGGTGGATCCGTGAAGGGAAACGTCCGATAATAGTATTGGTCAACCCTAGGTTTTCGGGGAAACTGGGAGACGATTCAACTGTTGCTGAATCGTGCGGTTATACGGGGTCGAGACACATATGTGTATTGAAATTGTAATACAATTTAATACATTGTTGTATTTGCATGCTTATGTCAGATCACAATAATATTTCGAGTGATCGCATAGATATCAATAAAAGCTAGCAACTTGATTGAATACAAGTATATGGTCGTGCTAGTTATCGCAATCCATCGTGCGATAGTATAGTTTGTCGTTTGTGTTCATTTTTCGTAATTTATACTTGCATTAATTAAACTTTCGTAAAGGATCCTTGGATCTGTGTATAGTCCAAGAGATCCCTTTACATCTGAGATTCCTTTTGTATTAATATTTAATTTGTTCATGTATTGTGAATGGTTGTGAGTGTAATTGTGGGTTGAGTGCATGAATTATTGTGTTGTTACATCTGTATTTTTTTCATTTATAATTTATTACATAAATTTATATTTTCTTTCACAAATTGTGTTTGTATTGTTCATTTAATCCACCCTCCTCTCGGTAACAATTCTGTTACAATGGTGTCAGAAGTGGGATCGTTGGATTAAGTGAACTGTCAATCATTTTTGTGAAGGTATACATTTAATGTTTATATTTGAGCGTGACCTTCTGTTAAGATAATACTCTAGTTGGAGTTTATTTTTGTTTAGTTTACCTAGGTCCGTGTGTCCAGTATAAACGTGTTTAAAGTATTGTTTTGGTTACCTATCTATATTCATATTACAATTGTCATGTCATCCCTTAAGGACTTGGTTGCCTTAGGCAAAGATTTTGGATATGAAGGTGAAAGCTTAAGGAAATTTATTCAAGAAGAACAAGCCCGGGAAAGAGAAGAAAGGGTAAGAGCAAGGGAATTAGAAAGGGAAGCCGATGAAAGGAAACGGGAATTAGAAAGGGAATCCGAAGATAGGAAATGGGCTTTTGAGAGGGAAAAGATAGAATTAGAGAAGCAGGCCGAAAGGGAAAAGATAGAATTAGAGAAAGGGAAGATTGAATTAGAGAAGCAGGCCGAAAAGGACAGGATAGGATGGGAAAGGGAATCGGAGGAACGGCGAATAGAGTTGGATAAACTAGCAAAACTAGAAATGTTAGAGTTAGAAGAAAGAGCAAAGCAACGGGATCATGAGCGTAAGGTAGAATTAGCAGCATCTGGAAGAGAACACGATTCTGCCACTAACAAATTAAGGGGCCCCAAATTACCTCCCTTTGACGATGAAAAAGATAACATGGATAGTTATCTTCATCGGTTTGAGCGGTATGCCGAAAACCAGAAGTGGAGTCAAAATGACTGGGCATTGCATCTTAGTGCGCTTTTAAAAGGTAAAGCGCTGGATGTATACTCTCGACTTCCTAGGAACGATGTGTTTAAGTACGACGTCCTAAAGGAAGCACTTCTCAAAAGGTACGAGCTCACTGAACGAGGATTTCGTAAAAAGTTCAGGTATAGCAAGCCCGATAAGGGAGAAACCTTTGGTCAGTTCACCGTCAGAATTGCGAACTATTTTGAGCGGTGGATTGAATGCGGCAAAGCGGTGAAAACGTTTGAAGGGTTGACTGATTTCTTGCTCAGAGATCAATTATTTAATACAGTTGGGCGAGAATTAGATCAATTTCTGAAGGAGAAAGTCTTCACGAACGTAAAAGATATGGCTAAGCAAGCCGATTTATTTGCCGAAGCTCATGGGGGAACCCAGAACGTGGTTTTGAAAGATTTTAAGTCTGGAAACCAGTCTGTAAGACCTATGCCTAGGGAGCCTGTAAAATCAGCTGAGGTTAAAAGGTCAGTTAGGAATCCAGTTTTTCAGCGTGTGCAATGTTTCTTGTGTAATGCATGGGGTCATGTTCAAAAAGACTGTCCTAAAAGAAAGGCACTTATACATAAGGTAGCAGTGGCTATACAAAGTAAAGGTATATCTGATAACATCGTACAGGTAGAACCTTGTATTCATTTGCTTGGCACGTGTTTATTTCCTGAAGCGCGTGTACCAACCGCGAGAGGGTTTGTCAACGGTCGAGAAGTCGTGGTATTGCGTGACACTGGTTGTACGGGCGTAGTGATCAAACGTAGTCTCGTGCAGGATAACCAAATGCTCGGGTGGGAATCCCCATGTATGTTACTTGATCAGACGATGGGTCGCATTCCCTTAGCAAGGATCACAGTAAAAACACCTTTCTTAACGGGAACTGTTGATGCCCTTTGTATGGACAATCCTATTTACGATCTGACGATCGGTAATGTTGAAGGTTCCCGTCTTCCAACCATGGCCGATTTTAAAATACCTTTGGCCCAGGCAGTCGAAACGCAAACACGGCGAGAGAAAACCGCGTTTCGTAAATTAATAGTCCCTGAATCGATCTCAGGAATTTCCCGCGATGATTTCAAACAAGAGCAAGAACGTGATGAATCCATCAGAACAATTGTTGAGAAAATCACGTCCGGCGCGATTAAACATTGCAAGCGTGGGGGTAGCTCGAGATTCGTACGCAAGAACGGATTAATTCATAGGGAGTTTAGCGCTCGGGAGGGTAAGAAGTATTGGCAAGTGGTCGTACCCCAGAGATATAGATCTCAAGTACTTAGGGTGGCGCATGAGTCAAGCATGGCAGGACACCTAGGTAAGGCTAAGACCACTAGCAGGGTAGTCGCTGAATTCTACTGGCCCGGTGTTAATGGCGATGTCACACGGTTCTGTAGGTCGTGCGACGTATGTCAGAAAACCGTGTGTAAGGGAAGGGTCACAAGGGTGCCCTTGGGACAGATGCCATTAATAGATACACCGTTTAAAAGAGTGGCAGTAGATATTGTAGGACCAATACACCCAGTTACCGAAAGAAAGAATCGGTATATTCTTACTCTGGTTGACTACGCAACCAGATACCCTGAAGCCGTAGCGTTACCAACTATTGAAACGGAAAGGGTAGCTGAAGCATTAGTTGATATCTTCAGTAGGGTAGGGGTGCCAGAAGAAATCCTCACGGATTGTGGTGCCCAATTCACCTCTGACCTCATGGGTGAAATAAGTAGGCTGTTATCCATCAAACAGCTAAACACTACCCCATACCATCCGATGTGCAATGGACTGGTAGAGAAGTTTAATGGTACCCTAAAGAGCATGCTACGAAAGATGTGCGCGGAACGTCCGCAAGACTTGGGCCGTTATTTAAACGCTGTTCTGTTCGCGTACCGTGAAGTACCGCAGGAAAGTTTAGGGTTCTCACCCTTTGAACTGTTGTATGGTAGAACAGTTCGAGGCCCGATGCGGATATTACGCGAACTATGGACTGGTGATGTCGCGAACGAGGAAATAAAAACGACTTACCAGTACGTTTTAGATCTAAGAAACAAACTTGAGAGTACATGCCAGATGGCACGTGACAAATTGATTAAATCGGGGCGCAGATATGCCAAGTATTACAACCACAGAGCGCGTAATAGGAAATTTCTTGTGAGAGATCAGGTGCTTTTGCTTCTTCCAACGAGTTCGAATAAGTTATTAGTCCAGTGGAAAGGTCCATATGAAGTTAAAGAAGTAAAAGGTGACATGGACTATAAAATTGACATGGACGGTAATGTAAAGACATTCCATGCAAACATGCTCAAGTTGTATATCAAGAGACAGAGCGACAATTTCAATAAGGGGAGTTGAAAATATAGGCGCAGACTACTTGAGTAGGGCATGATGGGAAATTTGTATGAATTTGCCCAGTAATAAAATCCAGTTTGTAGTATAACCAGTGTAAATGTTGTAAGATATCATCAGTAGTTATTTTTCTTCTATTCTGTGTTAGTTTTAAAAACGTGTACATTTTTATTCTTAGGGGGGAGGTATTGTCACAGAATTAGGCGAAAATTGAACTGATTTTTGTTCTTCTTGAATTGCAAACGAAACTCACCATTTTCTTGATTTCGTCGTACACGCATTACCTGGGGTGATTAAGTGGTTTTCTCCAAGGTAAGTGGCGTGTAACGATTTGCATGTGCCAGTTTGTTATTTACATGAAATCCGAAATACTCGTTTCACGTGGTGCACGGCAAGCTCGATGTGATTTATGTTCACCTATAGAGAGTATATAAGGCGAGATATTTCTCATAATAATTACGGGAACCAAAATATCTAATCGAAGGATAGATAAGCTCGTCTTGCAATCTCCAGCCAAAGGGCTGAGTGTTAAATTAACATTTTCGTTTTATTGTGAATTTTATTCAGATTATCATTTCGTATGATGATGCTTTTATTGCAATTAAACGTGGAATATTTGGAATTACTAGTCACTATTAGACTTTAAATGCAATATCGTAATCTACGGCTTAGATTATTTTTGAGACAACTATTATTAGTCTCGTTTTGTTTATTGTAGCTGTTACAGTGTTTCTGATACCGTAGCTGTTACCGTGTTTCTGATACTGTAGCTGACAATCGCTGTTACCATAGATCTGATAATCGCTGATACCGTAGATGTCAATGTTTCTGATACCGTAGATCTGATACCGTAGATGTCAATGTTTCTGATACCGTAGCTGCTAACGTAGTTGATACCATTTCTGATACCGTAGCTGTTAACACATCTGATACCATCTTATGATAAACGTCTTTGATATCGTCTGATTTGTTGTGGGACATCTATTATTTGTTCCGGAACATCTCTGTATAAATATCTGAATGTGATTGTGCCGTTAATTTGTGCAAACGGAATTGAAGTATCTGTCTGTGTGTCGAACTGTCTGTTCGTCAACATCTGTGTAACGTGTAAATATTCGGAAAGCTAGAAGTCCGAGTGTCGGAGTTGTCTGAGTTGTAAAACATCCGGGTCGACATCTAGGGTAGTGAGGAACCGTTGGTTCTGGTAGATGTTGTATGTTGTCTGAACGTATAACTGTGGTGGATCCGTCAAGGGAAACGTCCGATAATAGTATTGGTCAACCCTAGGTTTTCGGGGAAACTGGGAGACGATTCAACTGTTGCTGAATCGTGCGGTTATACGGGGTCTAGACACATATGTGTATTGAAATTGTAATACAATTTAATACATTGTTGTATTTGCATGCTTATGTCAGATCACAATAATATTTCGAGTGATCGCATAGATATCAATAAAAGCTAGCAGCTTGATTGAATACAAGTATATGGTCGTGCTAGTTATCGCAATCCATCGTGCGATAGTATAGTTTGTCGTTTGTGTTCATTTTTCGTAATTTATACTTGCATTAATTTAACTTTCGTAAAGGATCCTTGGATCTGTGTATAGTCCAAGAGATCCCTTTACATCTGAGATTCCTTTTGTATTAATATTTAATTTGTTCATGTATTGTGAATGGTTGTGAGTGTAATTGTGGGTTGAGTGCATGAATTATTGTGTTGTTACATCTGTATTTTTTTCATTTATAATTTATTACATAAATTTATATTTTCTTTCACAAATTGTGTGTGTATTGTTCATTTAATCCACCCTCCTCTCGGTAACAATTCTGAAATTGAAAACACTAGTGTTACTTGTCCTGGTAACATTCTCAGTGATATATCACGGCTGGAAGTTCTCATCGGAGAGAAACGAGCCGGAAATAACTCACCAGAAGTAATTAATGAAGCAGCTGATATCTGTAGACGATTATTTGCCGGCGGTATCATGGACATTAATGTATATCGATAACTCATTGCTGAATTAGTTGAAAATCACAGAGACGCTCATGGTTATTACAGCGATTGATCACTAATTGAAAAACTACTAGTTTTATAACAAGATGATTATACACTACAACCATGATAAACCCCGTAAGTGTCTACGTGGTGAACTCACGATTGCCTGTTTATAGAGCATATTACGGAGATGGTTTCGGCAATACCATTACGGGGTTATTTACAAGAATGGCTCCCAAGGTGGCGCCGTTAGCTAAACAATTATCAATGAAAGCCATTGATATTATTCAAGATAAGGGAATCAGCGCTGTTGGAAATCTTGCCGGAAAGGCATTTTCTGCCGCGAAAGATAAAATAGCATCATTGGTGCGAAAGAAACCAACAGTGCTGCCATCAACTACAGTGATGCCTGCAAAAATCAGCAAAGCAATAAATAGCGCAGTGGAATAAAAACTAGCGTCGTTGGCTGCTTCGGTGAATCCGTCGCCATTGACAGCTTCGCCGGTAACAGATAGCGCTATCATGAACGCGATAGCAGGAAGTGGTTTGAAACGAAAACGAAAACGACGATGATTACAAAGAGTTTCACAATTGAAAACACTAGTAATGTTATAAATGTTAAAAAAAGAAAAGCTGATCCCGCTCTTGATATGGAAGCCCCAGTGCGCAAAGACGATTCCGTCCGCGATTATCAATACTATTCCTATCATGCAATACAACGCGAATTGAACTACAAGTTCAAGATACCAGTAAATACTTTTTGCCATGTGAATCATTTATTGAAATCGAGGGAAAACTCGTAACAAACGATGCTGCTCATAATGATCCACCATATGCAGATGATCCAAATATCCGAGTTGGTTTTGTTAATAATGGCATAATGGCGTTATTTGAAAGTGCAAGATATCTCATTGATGAAAAAGAAATTGAATCAATAGACCGTGAAGTTGATGTTGGAACAACAATAATCGGGCTAGCAAGATACTCCGATGATTATACAAGGTCGGCTGGTCCGTCTATGATGTTTGCAAAAGATACTACTGATAACGCTGACCACCTTCAATACATTAAAGTGTTGACAGCACAAGATACTGCAGAAGCAAATCAACAAGAAGCAGCTAATCCTGAACGTCGAGTTAGACCCGGAGCTGCGTTTGATATTCTCAGAGGCGTTAATGATAATTTCAATTTAGGATTTGCAACACGAAAAGGAGCATTGCACGGACAGCAGCGATATTTTTCATGTGCGATTCCACTCCATCACATATTTGGATTCTGCAGAAATGTCAAAAAAGTCATCTATGGAGCCAAACACACAATCGCGTTAGTGCGAAAAGGCAATGACAATGATGCAATTTGGCGTACTGGTGCCGCTGATGGTAAAGTTGTTTTGAGTAAAATAGTATTGTGGATGCCAGTAATGACACCATCAATTACCACGGAAGAGCGGTTACTTTCATTTATGGACACAGGTGGCAAATCATTGATAAGTTGGCTAACAACAACAACTGATGCAAAAGAAGATAATGTTGCTGATACATTTACATGGCACCTGGCATCAAAACAAGGCGTTTCAGCTCCACGTCAGATATTTATAGCGCTGCAGAATCGGAATCGATTAGGCTCCCAAGAACGCAGTCATATGATATTTGATCGATTAGGAGTCAAGGAGATTTCACTGAGAATAAACGGACAATAAGAACCATCTTAGGATATACAGCTTAATTACGAAAACAACCACATAGCACGTGTGTATCATCGGATGCTGTCATTTATGGCCCGTGATCAAAATGTTGATACTGGTTTACAAATATCGCAACTTGATTTTAAAAACCTATATCCGATTTATTACTTTTCGCTGGAGCATCTTGATTTAACAAGACAATCCGTTGTTGACATTCATTTTCGGACTCGTGGTGTTGATTATAGAGCGGTTGCTGTTATTCTCAGCGACCAATCAATGTTGTTAGAAGGGGCTGGCGGACGAATGAGAATCGTTGATGCACCAGTGGAAAATATGTAAATGAAACTTGAAAAGTTTCCAATTAGATCAATTGAAAGCATAAATGTGTTTTACAATAAAATGACATATAGTGTTGTTAGGGTCAAGTTGACTGATGGTCAGGTCAAGAAATTGCGATCAAAATCCGCTAAAGAATGTGGAACCACAATAACGTTGAAACCAGCGCAGATGTCCGGCGGTACACATAAAATATCACTGACGAATCGTCAAATAAAACATTTCAATGATGCGCTAAAGAAACGGCGAGGGATTCAAATTGTATTTTCAAAAGCCGCAGTCGCCAACATGATAAAATCAGGTGGTATATTTTCATTGCTAGCTGCAATACCAGCATTGCCCCAGCGGTGGAGAAAGTGGCGTCGTTGGGAGCCGTTGGTACCGCGGCAGGTATGGCGTTGAAAAAGGCAACTGGGAAAGGATATAAAAAAAGGGAAAGGGTCTAAGACTACCAGGAACCCCGTATTCATGGTACAGCGGGAGATCCGTTCACGGATCCGGCCTGAGAATACCAGGAACGGTTTATTAGTTGAAACCCAATTCTTCCCATGTCCAATTTTGATTTAATTGATGCTGCAAAAAAAAAACTAGCGATAAAAAACTTCAGGTGGTTTTTTATGAGAGATCAATTACCAAGAAGACCTAAACGCGTTGAAACCGGTATCATCAATCTTGATAACAGTAACGGATCGGGAACTCACTGGGTTGCATACGCGATTGATCCACGTGGAATTGTCTATTTGGATTCATATGGGTTAGCTCCGCCAAGCGAGTTTATGCGGTATATAAATTCTTCGATGAAACTCAAAGAGTTTCCGATTTTTTATTCCACGCTGCCAACACAGCAATAAAATGATCCACCGATATGCGGCCGTGAAGTATTAAATGTCCTCGCGGAGATTTCATCGTCACAGAAACCACCTCATCTGGTTGTAAATAAATACACGAGTGGGAAATTACAAGGTAATTTTAGAGAATCAATAAATTAAAATTACTAGAGTTTTTGTAATAATGATTAATATTTGGGGACAATCTCTGTCAGTGTCGGAGTCCACCGCGGAAACATCTGCGGGTTCTATCGAGGATGTAAAAAAAAATAATTGAAGATGAAATCGCTGAGACGTTAAATTTAGCAAGTGTTGACACGAACGAAATAGTTGTATTTCAAGATCGCCAGGGTAAATTGAAAACCAGTAATATATCCGTGAATGACATTTTGATACGGCAGCGCGACGCCGCTGAAAACTCTATTGCGCTGTATTCCAACGATGGACAACTTAAACCAGGCGAACTTGTGTCTACGATCACCGACGCGATTGACGCCCACGACAGCATGATTGCCACCCGCGGCCGTGAGCTGGATGATCATATACGAGGTTATAACAGTTTTCGCAAAAATGTCGTACATAAATTCTTTGGAAACCCGCTTGTGGTTGGCATGACTCTCGCTGAAATTAAAGACCTTCTGAATTTATTCTTTTTTAACAAGAACGCGGGGAGGATGATGAATGAAAATGAAATCAAGGCAAATTATCTCGATATTTCTAAACTAATAGAAAATTTTGAAAAGGTACAAAAACCCACTAACGACGTAGTTGTTAAGTTTTTTGGAACCCCGCTTGTAGCAGGAATGACTCTCGCTGAAATCAGCGAGTTTATTGACAAGCATACTCACAATGCCTACGTCGCTAATAATTTCTTTGGTGTCCCGGCTACATCTACGATGACTCTCAAAGATATTAATATGTTTATAGTGAGACAAACAACACTTAATACCATCGTTGATAATTTTTTGGGGAGAACACCTGTGTCTGAAACCACATCTCTGACAGGCCCAACTCTCGCTGAAGTTAAAAAAGCTATTGACGAACAAAAACGCACCAATGGAATGGTTAATAATTTCTTTGAGGGCTCTGAAAGTTACAATATCACGACGACATATTCTCAACTCAACCGGCATTATGGCACCCAAAAAAGTTTGGAATTTGACCTCCTTTTGATTTCATTTTTTAAATGCCGCGATGGAACGATGATGAAATATACTGAAATCAAAAAATCCTATCTCGACGTTTACGACGATATTCTTAAACTAAAAGAAGATTTTGAAAAGGTACAAAACCCCGCCAGCGATGTCGTCGGTAAGTTTTTTGGAAACCCACTTGTGGCAGTCATGACTCTCGCTGAAATTAAAGCGGCTATCGATGAAAGTAAAACAACAGTTAATGCCGTCAAAGATGATTTTCCAAAAATGATCGAACGACTCGATAAGGTAAAAATTCCACACCGCGTAAAAACCGTTGATAACATCGTATACACAGTTGCCAGTGGAACCTTTGATTGGATCCAAGGAAATGAAAATAGTTTATATTTTCACAGCAAATATGGTAGTATACCGGGTTGTTATCGATTTACAATAATACATAAATTTGATTTGGGAGTCGGCCCGGCAATACATATAAGCGGTGTTAACACAGTAACATATATAAACAATATGATACCCGACGCGCCTGACCAAATAAGATCTCCTATTAGAATTGATATAACTACACCCGACGGGCCAGCGGCAGGGGTTAAGGAGTCGCTACCCTGGATGCTAGAATTTGTATCCGGTATTCCCCCCACCGACCATAAATCCAGGTACACAATCGAATAATTGAAAACACTAGCGGGTTTAAAATAACAATGACATCGATTAAATCAATTGAATTGATAATAGTCCAATAGGTATCACAATTGCATCGATATCGATATGATACAGTGAAAGAGTTTTCCGCGAACTTGAAATCACTTTCTGAGCGCTATCATGAAAAAATGAAAAAATACCGACGCAGCATAGCAATCATCGACATCACCGTGTACTCGCTGTCCGATGTGATGGCCAGCGCCGGGGCTATTTTCTCGACGGTGACCATGATGGCTCCAATTGCAATTCCAATTGCTATCTCCGCGGCAACAACAATTGCGGCAGTCGCCACCGCGATAACTAAAAAGTTATCATCGTGTTCTCAGAAAAAACTCAGTGATTATACAGCTCGGTACAGGGTGGTATTTGACGCGTACTCGAAATTATCCGAGTTGATCTTGCTGTCGATAGATAATTCATTCATATCCGATGTTGAATTTTCCACGATGACCCAGTTGTATAACTCCGCGATGTTGAAATTGGAAATTAAAGACAGCGTTAACAATAATGTCACTCGAACTGCTTCAACGAATCGCGGAGAATACCACTCCGATACGAACAAGCATGATATCAATAACATCAACAAACCCTGAATTTAGTGTGAACTTCCCTTCTCCGATTCCAGTGTGTGAGATCGCGCTGGCAAAATTACAAGCATATCAAAGCTGGCCTAATATCAGATCGGTTTCATTTGGCGGTCAGCAACCCAATAACGCACCGGTGTTCTCGTATAAGAATAAACCCGATGGTACTCCAGCGTGGGAAACTGTTTCGTTACCAACTGGGTCGTACCAAATTGAGCAAATCGATGCTGAAATTCAGCGTAGAATAAAATCAATCACTGGAAAAGAATCAAAAATAGCTGTTAAACTTCATGAACCGACGCTCTCGTCGTCGATCGAAATAAGCACAGAGGGATACATTGTAGATATCTATAACAGCTCGTTAAGAACAGTGTTAGGATGGCCTGAAAAACCACCGGAAAAATCCACCACCGACTTAACCACAGACGTACAATTATATCATGAAATCAATCCCAGTTATCGAGATAATTTATCTGATATAAGAAAAGGAAAAGGAAAAATCGCCGATAGATTTATATTTACCAACAAAGACACATTGCAGTGGGATTTTATCATTAAAAGAACAGCCGACTCATCTGTTACTATTTCATTTACGCTAACTGACGTCCGTGGTTATTTTAATGAAATTAAACAATTATATGAAACACAACTAGAACAACTACGGAAAACAAAATCGCAAAAAAACGTTGAAATAATAAATCAACTTATATCTGACATGGAATATATCTATGAACTAATTATTCAAACAATAATGACAACAGCGACAGTAAACAACGATTCCTAACCGGTTACAATATCACAGAAGACAATCTGCGTAATTTCAAGTTTCCTAAATACAACGCTGATGAACTAGCAAGAATTGTTAGAACCGATATCAAGGCGCTAAAAAAACCAGATTCAACTGTCCTCCTCAGGTATAATAATGACCCAGACGGTGGCGGTAGGCATATTGCCCCGCATAATGTAAATATTTCAACGGTGATTGCGCTCAATTTAGTATGTGATGCAATTGAAGGAAGCTATCAAATTAATCTAGAGCAATCAAATCAAGCTCAGCAGGGATATATTCTTTATTCGTTTGTACCAACAGCTCCTCCAGGATTCCTAATTATTGAAAACCCAATTAATCCTGTCTACATGCGTTGCCATAATAATTCGTTAATGAGAATTAATTTCCGACTCACCAACCAGTCAAATAATTTAATTGATCTACAAGATGAGGTGTTAGCGATTAGTTTGTTTGTAAAGTCCTAAAGACTCGATCAAATATTTGGTTGAAATCATTTATTATTTTTTGTTAACTTGCAGCAGCAGAGAGTGTGTGATGACCACATTGTTGCGACCAAAATTGATTGAAAAATCGTAAAGTCTCCGTTTGCTAAATGGAGACTTATTTTTTTGGGGTTAAAATATGAGATTTCGTAGGAAGGCTCTATTTCCGTTTTGAGGACTCAATCAATTTTTTGTCTGAAAAGGGTGGTCTGTTCACACTCTCTGCTGCTTAAAGTTCCTTTTGTTAACATGACTTCTACTCAACAATTTAATGGCAGAAAAGTATTTCCGCCTAATTCAAGCCCTTCTAAAACTCAAACTAACACAACTTTCAAAAATCAGACTTCAGAGAAGTTTGATTCTGGATCCTTGTCTCTTCCGACGTGTAACTTTTGCAAGAAAAAAGGACACGTTATTTCTGATTGCTACAAATTGAAAATGGGTATCAGAATCAAGATAGACCTGTTCCAAATGCTCTTATTTCCAAGAGGTCAAGGTCATGGTCATGTATTGAAAGCAATACATTTGTTGGGTCTAATAAATCCCAGTCTGATTTTGATATGGAGAATTATGAACCATTCATATCGAAGGGTTCTGTATCACTCTTGGGTGATTCAGCCAATCCAACCCCTATTAAAATTTTAAGGGACACAGGAGCTTCTCAGAGTCTTTTATTGTCAAGTACTTTGCCTTTTTCTGAGAAGTCTTCTTATAATGAAAGTGTTCTTATTCAAGGAGTAGAGTGCGGCATTGTTAATGTTCCTCTCCATTGTGTAAATTTGTCATCAGACTTAGTGTCAGGACCTGTGACAATCGAACAGTCTTGGTTTTACCTGTTGAGGGAATAGATTTATTGCTAGGCAACGACTTAGCTGGGGACAAGGTTGGGGTTAATCCACTTGTAACTGACAAGCCTAATTTGGATCAGAAAGTTGATCCAATTGAAAAAGAAATCCCTGATATACTTCAAGCTTGTACAGTTACTAGAGCTATGGTAAAAAAAGCTCTTGAGAATGAAGTTGAAATGGGCAGTATTCCCATGGCTGACATATGTATAGGTCAGGCTTTTGATGAGGTCACATTTACTTCTTGTTTGGATCAATCAGAAAGTATTGATCATAGTGATCCTCTTTTAACAACTCATTCTCTTTATTTTAATCAGGGTGATGATTTTGAGAATGATGTTACAGAAGGTAGCATTCCTTCAACTGACCCTTGTATAGGTCAGGTTTTTTATGAGGTCACTTTTACTCTTGGTTTAGATCAATCAGAAGGTATTGATCATAGTGATCCTCTTTTAACAAATCATTCTCTTAATCAGGGTGATAAACGACAGTTACTTGTTGTTGAACAGGAAAAAGATCCTGAGATCTCCTGTTTGTTTCAAAGGGTCATAAATGAGACTGAAGTCACTGTAGTTCCTGTCTGTTATTTCATTAAAAATGGAATTCTTATGAGAAAATGGAGACCTTCCGAGGTACCTGTTGGTGATGAGTGGTCAGTGAACTATCAAATAGTAGTTCCAGAACCTTACAGACAGGAAATACTTAATCTGGCCCATGAAACTCCTTTGGCTGGTCATTTAGGGATTAAGAAAATGTATCACAAGATCTTGAATCACTTCTATTGGCCAAAAATCAAAAGTGATGTTGCTAAATACTGTAGATCTTGTCATACTTGTCAAATGGTAGGAAAACCCAATCAGAAGATACCTAAGGCTCATCTGCAACCTATTCCTGCCTTTGATAAATCATTTGGTAGAGTTATGGTAGATTGTGTAGATCCCTTACCTAAGACCAAGTCAGATAACCAATACCTGTTGGTCATAATGTGTGCGTCAACAAGGTTTCCAGAGGCTATTCCGTTGAGGAATATAAAATTTAAAACTACAGTTAAAGCTTTGATAAAGTTTTTAACTCAGTATGGTCTTCCCAAATCTATTCAGTTTGATCAAGGGTCAAACTTTATGTCTGGAATTTGCCAGCAAGTTATGAATGAATGCCCAATTCGGCAATTCAAGATAAAAATGAAACTATGGTTTGAAAGAACTACAAGGGAGAGAACTTTTGAGTCTGATAATGAAGTTGTGTTACTCTTGTTCATTCTTCTTACTTTTCTTCAGATTAGATATTATGGCCCGTACAAAGTTAAGAAGAAAATGAATTAGTTAAATTATAGTATTAGTGCTCCTGGGATCTAAATTAATTATAGGAGTACCAGTATATTGAAAGAGATAGCCATGTTAAATATGTAATTAATTTAGTGGTACCTGTCCCACATAGTGAAGGAATATCATCAGAATTCAACTGATATTGGAGCGACGAATTGTTGGAATTAAAAAATTATGAAAAATCTAGACCAGAAACTTTCACATTCGCAAGTGCAAGAAAGAAATGAACTGAAAGTTATTATTATTATATGAGCACTTATGTCCAGATATTCTTACAAGGACAAACAAAATTTTCATGACGTTGAAATTGAAAATTCCAAACAGCATCCATGCTGGACGAATCCACTCAAACAGGAATTCTTGAAAAAGGAAATTCAATATTTGCTGGAGAATGATTTAATTGAGCCCAGTAAAAGTGATTGGAGTTCACCATGCATACTTGTTGCAAAACCAAATAAAACTTTCCGTATGTGTACTGATTATAGGAAGGTGAACAGAGTGACAAAAACAGATTCATTCCCAATACCAAGAATTGACTATTGATAAATTGGGAATGCCAAGTATGTCACCACATTTTGACCTTCTGAAAGGATTTTGGAAGATTCCACTACGGAAAGAGCAAAGGAAATGTCAATATTGTAACTCTAAATGGACTCGACCAATATAAAGAAAGTCCAATTCAACGTCTCATAAAAATGATCATCTCTGGTCTAGAATATTGTGACGTCATCATCTACAATGACACCTGGAGAGAACATCTAGCAACAATTAGAAAATTTTTCGACAGACTCACTAATGCATGTCTGACTGTTAATTTATTTAAAAGTGAGTTCTGCCCTGCTAGAGTGGGTTTTTTTAGGACATTTTGTGGGACATGGACAAGTTAAAAGGTTGAGGCTATTTCTTGATAATATAATTGCAGACGTTTTTCCTGTGTATAACAATTTATTATATTGTGTAATTTATACTAGTTCTTTTAACCTCAGATGTAAATTGGTTTGTGATAAAAAGAAAGTTTTATCATATAAACCTTTCTTTTTATTTTATGGGGGAAGGTGTTACGGCCATTGGATTTAATTTATTTTTTATTGTTAAATCCAAATTTGTCATTTGGGGTTTGATATTCCTTAGTTGTTTTTTTTTGTGGAAAATTTAGGCTGACCTGGGTTCTAGTTGTAAACAGGCTGACCTTGGCTTGGTTACCTCTTTATCTGACCTTGCTTCAGATTGATAAACAGGTCTTTAATACTATTGGTTAATTTCAAGGATAACTTTTATTTTTAGTTCTTGGGGTGTAGGACATATCTAGAATACGTGACTTGCTGAAGGTAGTGACCTTCCATGAATTTCTAGAAAATCACATGATCACTTGTTTACTTCAGAAAAGGGTACTTTAATCAGTGTTCTGGAAGAGAGATTCAGTCGAATTTTGGGCTTTAAGATATTAGTTGTGTATTTTCTGTCTGAGTTTAATTTTAATTATTTTGTTCTGGACTTTGTGTCAATTCATTCAAGAAAGAGGATTTATTATCTATTTGGAGGAGAAAACATGTGCTCATAATTCATTTGGATGATAATTAAACAAGAACTGCATCATGTGACATTGTCAGCCATTTTGGATTACATTACCAAGATTCGAACCTGGAACTATTATATATATATATATATATATATATATATATATATATATATATATATATATATATATATATATATATATATATATATATATACTCATCCTATATTTGCACACAGTGCAACTTAAATGTTAAAAAGTGAGGCTTTAGAGCAAATTTATTATTAATAAGTATGATAATTGGATAAATTTCACTGTTATTTTTTTAATGTAAACATCGGGATCAAATCTTTGAGACAAATCTCTGATTGGCAGAAAAAGGAAATGTACAAAAGTACAACTTTTATAAAATTGCTTTACAGTGAATAATAAACACAAAAACAAATTTACACAATTTTTATATTTGAATATAATAACAAGACTAAAATAAATTACAGTAATTTAAAGACCTTCTTTCAACTTTTCAATACTGATTATACTTTTATCACAACTATAAATAACATAAGCCATTATTTTCCATCTTCCCTCTTAAGATCATGCTCCAATTTTCCCCAATGTTTCATAAAATGTTAATTTTTTGTTATATTGTCATTCTAGCTGATTATTATTATTATTATTATTATTATTATTATTATTATTATTATTATTATTATTATTATCATCACCCATCATCATCATCATCTTTATTATTATTATTATTGTTATTATTATTATTTCACCCCGTTTTATAATTGGTCTATAATTTCTTGGAAAAAATGAAAGCTTATACATTTTTGCGGCTTTTCTCTAAAACTATAAGTGATTTTATAGTATTTCAATAACTGAGTTCTTTGGTTGAACTCATTCAAAGTATAAAAATGTTGGCAGAAAAAATAATATGATTCATCCTTCCACTGATAATATAAATAATATTAAGATATTGAACTATAATCTATATTATAATACTGCACTGCATAGCTTTTTTTACATGAAATTAATATTTATTGAAAAAAATCATTACTTTTCTCCTTCAAAGAAACACACATTCATCTTTCCACTAATTGAAACTATATTTGGTAAACATAATCTAAACCCATTCTTTGGGAACACTCTAGGGTAAGTTTAGATCTATTAAAAATGTAAATAGCATCGCAATATTAATTACACTTTTATTAGCATAAGCAATATTCAGAATGGCTTTAAACAGACAAAATATTTTGGGAGTCTAATATAGGGGAGTCCTGGTAAAACTATGCTAAGCTCGGTTGAATAATTCTGTTAAACAAAGTTTTGAAAGGTCCAATATGTGACGAGATGCCTGAAAAAAGATAGGAAATAAGGAATATAAATTAAAACAAATAAAGTAATTATAATACATCTGCAGTTTGTACAACACACAATAAAGAACCGTTAGGTAAAGCAGCTGAATTGTGTTTGGACAGTACCATTTCATTGAATTAAGCAATATTAATGTCATAAGAAGCAGTTTCTGGTTATATATATATATGGGTGTGTAAGTATGGTTTTAATGGACAGAAGGTGTATGTAAATGTTAGTTACATAATTATGTATCATTGTATTTATAATATAGTTTTTATTTAAGTCATTTCAGACTATGAAGTTATAGTTTATATCCTTTAATTCAATGTTTAGTACTATTGTAAAAGCACATGCATGCTCCATAGTAAGAGTTCCATTCAATCAAAGGTGAAATCAACAACTAAGCTGGTTAATATAGCATGCAAGTATGAATGTGGGTTATGTAACAAGCCTGTGGATTATGAGTGGGTTAGTTATGTAACAAGCCTGTGGATTATGAGTGGGTTAGTTATGTAACAAGCCTGTGGATTATGAGTGGGTTAGTTATGTAACAAGCCTGTGAATTATGAGTGGGTTAGTTATGTAACAAGCCTGTGAATTGTGAGTGGGTTAGTTATGTAACAAGCCTGTGGATTATGAGTGGGTTAGTTATGTAACAAGCCTGTGGATTATGAGTGGGTTAGTTATGTAACAAGCCTGTGGATTATGAGTGGGTTAGTTATGTAACAAGCATGTGGATTATGAGTGGGTTAGTTATGTAACAAGCATGTGGTGCATAGGGCACTTTACCTATAGAAAGCTGTCACAAATGCTATAGTATTTTTTTGTTTCATAAAGATTTGATGGTCAGAATATGACTGTTTTGTTCACAACTGATTGAGTTATGTTGAAATAATAAGATTTAACTGTTTAAGAAAGTTCTGGTTAATCAGATGTGTTTATTTGAAATGCAAAAGGACACTATAAGGAAAAGACAAGCACCATGTTTATTCTTTCAGTTAGTAAGAGTAAAAATAATCTTTGATTTCATTGGGATTGAGGGTTAAGTAATTATATTCATGGACTTGAATATTCATTTAAATCCATTAGATTATGTGAAATTTTCAAGGATTTCAGTGCTTTTCTTTTTCATGAGATTACATTGAAGTAAGAACATTAACATGGATTAATAATTCTATTGAATTCAATGTTATGTTGCTAACACAAAAGCACTGTTTAAGCTTCATTTGGAATATCTTAACAGTTTCTGGCTTAGTGAGAATACTGATAGTACATTATAAGGATTACGTTATAGGAATTCATACACTAAAAGGTGTTCTTAATTCTCTCATTTTGTTTGATTTTATATTTTATTTCAATAATTTATAATTTATAAACATGAATTACTTGTTTAAGTCATACCCAATCTTGTTACTTTAATTTAAAGCCCTAGCTGTAACAGTAAGCATTCATATTTTCTTGTTACTTCTGCATATTTCTAACCCATTATTGTTTTTTTTTGAACATGACCAATGCCTAGTAAATTTACGACCCCTCCCTGCTTTTGGCAGCAAAAGTGCTGAAAGCTGCCTACCAAGGTAGCAGTAAAAGAAGAGTGGTCTTCCTTTAGGTAGATGGATTTGTACCATTTAAACAGTTACTAAAATACTTGGGGCCCTATGGGATCAAGTGGTCTGAGGCAATCACCTTTACAGATCACTCTGTCTTTTCTCTGTCTGAGCATGAATTTTGAATCTTGCTAGTAGCTTCCATTGGCTCTGCGAGTCATTCATGGGTTCTTCCTTTACCTGATTTATGGTACTGGCGGCTGCTTTATATAAGCTGTTGTGCTGAAATATTGCATTAAATCTGACCAACAAAAATAAAAAGAACCTAATTGAGACACCCATTTTCTGGCAAAGATGCTGATGGCATTGATATGAAATTTATTACAGTTGATTGAGGGAATAAGCAGAAAGATGTTTTGGAGATAGCAGTTTTGATGCTCAAATATCTAGTTATTCATGTAATTATACTGTATTGTATTATGTTAAAAGCTGGGACACCTACTGATAATAAAAGAGATTGGATCATGGTCAGAGGTTTATGGTCAAGGGTCAATAAGAAAACCTGTAATTCATCCTTAGCCATCAACAAATTAATATTTGTAATATATAATTATTGATAAGAGAAGAGAAAGATACTTTGATTATGAAATGAGGCAAAATGTCATTGTGTTATTGTATGGCTTCTTAATGATTCAATTTTTAACAATTTTACTTACTGGTAAGTTTATATTATTTGCTTATAGGTAAGTTTATATTATTTGACATACTGGTGAGTTTGTATTATTTTTTATGTACATGTTTGTTCTTTTTTATGCACATGTGCCTTATAACGCATATTGTCAAAATTTCAGACACCATTGATGCTGAGATTCCTGGATTTTGCGACCAGAACATTTCCAGCTGATGTAAATTACTTATTTGTGGTAAGTCATCTACTTGACAGGTTATGTGCAAAGGTATGTATGTATGTATGTATGTACCTATGTATGTATGTATGTTTGTATGTATGTATGCATGTGTGTGTGTGTGTGTGTGTGTGTGTGTGTGTGTGTGTGTGTGTGTGTGTGTGTGTGTGAATACAAAAATGCTTGCAAAACTTTATTTACATTCATTGAATAGTTATTGCACAATAAAAAATCGTCTTGAGACAGATGAATTACAGATGCATGTATCGGCAAGACCAAATCAATATGCCTCCACTGTCTGACTTGTATTAAATTTGGTTGACTTGTTTATATACATACATACACAGTCTGGTCAGACTTTAATCAGTGGATGACATGCATGTTTTACGACCTCAAATACATGTACAGTTTCTGAAGTGTAAGTCAATATTAAACTTTTAAGAATTTTTAGAGCATAGTTGATGCAATAAATTCCTGTGTATTCTCTGTCCAGGTAAAAATGGCCAGATTCCTTGTGAATAATGGTCCTTCAGTCTTTCAATAATTGTGCATTATTTAGTTAATCCAAAAATTCTCACCTTTTCTCCATTACAGGATTCCTTAGCCTTGTGCTTTTGATGCCCCTACTGTCATTTGTGAAGGTTTGTTGCATTTCCCTACTGCACAAAAGTTTTGGTTTCAATCAATATACAGAAGTGCAAAATGACTGATTGCTTCTCTCTGCTTGAAAAAGTCTTAGATAAACAGTATCCATGATCTAATGAGAGATCTTCCCAGGAGGATCCTGTCTTGGCCTTATCTTCTCCAACAGCCTCAGGTCCAAGTGCTCTATCCTTGCACAGATCTACTTCTTTGCACCATACTCTTGCAAGTAAACCCTTGCACTAGTAAACAATTTAACTCTTTTATGAGAGAAACGAAATACACAAACAAAATGGCCCTCTGTTTTAAAGGCTTATTAGGGATGGTGGCAGGTCTTCAAGACCTATGCAAAGTCAGTTACATTGTCTCTTTGAGTGTTTCAATCCCACAAGTAGTCACCTTGTTTCTCTGGTAGTATGAGGAGAAAATGTTGGCCTCAATGTTTGTTTAAGGGCTACCACTCTATGATATCAGATAACCTACTATCATCATGGCAGAGAAGATCTGTGCAATGATTAAACCTCCTAAACGTTTTGGTCGTCTTTTGAAATGCATAAGCCAAAATCACTTGCTGTTTGCAAAGTCAAATCCATCCTGGATCCTGACTTGGCTAAGTTCAAATAATTTTGACTATTTTGGTCAGGGTCTCATTGAAACTCTTATCATACAAAATTATTTTTTGATAGGATTAGCTTCAGCATACAGTATCAGTGAGTTACATACTTTCTCTGTTGACCCAAACACTCATCAGCTTTCATCAGTTAGCTCATTGGTCATCATGACACAACCCATTTTCATCATGACAAACAGGTTACCATTGCTGGTCAATCAGAAGTTCATCATATGATCTCTCACCCTTTCTGACATATCCCAGAATGCGTTCAGGATGGAGCCAGTATGTGCTCTCAGGCTTTACCTGAAGCAATCAAGTAATTTTGTGGATCTTGAAAGGTGCCCCATGCATATCTCTGCTTGTGAGATTGGAGCAATCTCATCAAGCCTTTCATTGGACCTTAACAGTTTTCTACCCAAGAAATTGTCAAGCTCCTATTGGCTGGCATGCACAACTGACAGAGACTTTTTATCTACAGTACACCAGGTTACACTCTGGATCTGGTAAGCCCAGTCTCAGTTGTACAGGTGGTTAACATAACTGACATAAGTACAACCTCCAGACAGGCACCTTCCTCTGCTTTCACTGAATTCAACCAGAAATTTTATTTGTTGAGAACATTTTTTTAATTATTGGTGTGTTATGTATATTTGATTTAAGTCATTTATTTATTTTTGTCAGATTCAAATTTGACATTTAAGTTTACAATTTATTAATTGGGAGATAATATTTCTAGAAAGTGGGATGGTCTATAAACACCAGATGTTGACCTTGTTTCAAGGCCGGTAAACAAGCTTTTAAAATGATTGGTTGATTCCAAAGACATTATAGAAATTTACTATAAAAATGACTAGTTCTCATCCGGGTCATACGCTGTGTTCGTATTTTTATGAACTTAACTTTGTTCTGTTAGATTCTAGAATATCACATGACCCCTTCCTGTTTACATAAAAATCAGTATATAGTTGTGTTTGAGAGCGAGCTATTTCAGTAGAAGATAAGGCTTTTAGATTACTACGTTGTATTGTTCGAGTTACTACCTTGTATTGGAAATTATTTCAATTCCTTTGGATCAAGAGAAATTTATTGTGTTATTTATCTGGAAAATTTTTGTGCTCATTCAAATTTCATTAAACAATAACTGACTTCATCACATGACATTGTCTTGGATCTTGGATTGCTTCACAAAGATTCGAACCAGGAACTATTAGGACATTTTATTATCAGGACTTTTGCATTTCCATTAGTGGATTACTGTATATTGTGAATTCTTTTTGGATTAACTTTGGATTTGATTCTTAAAACCGTAAGTTTATTTTTCTTTTATGAAAATATTTGTTCTCAAGAAATTTATTATTAAGTTTTTACAAGCTTGTTATTTTCACTCTTTCTATGCTACTGTTTATTCGAGCCTAAGCACGTAACATAGAAATTGGGGGCTCGTCCAGGATTGAGATAAATTGGAATTTGGCTCGAATTTTTTTTCAGAAAACTTTTGTTTTAAATTTGAATTCCCCATGTTTTTGAAATTTTTTAAATCTTTAGTAAGATTGACAGGCTTGTAATAAAATGACATCTAAAGTAGAAATATTTCTTTCTAATCCTACTCAGGAGCAATTAGATCTTTTCAAAAAAGACGAGTTGATTCAACTTGCCAGAAAATATGATCTTTCTGAAGTCAAGGCTTCTTTAACGAAACAAGATATCAAAAAGATTTTGGTCCAGTATTTAGTAGAAAAGAATATTTTGGAAAAAAGTGCTTTGATTTTGGTCAGTAAGTTTGCATCAGACTCTGACATAAAATTAAAGGAATTAGAATTAAAATTCAAGATGGAATTAGAGTTGAAGAAGCTGGAATTTCAAGAAAGACAATTACAATATGACAAAGAGGAGAGAGAGAGGGAATTAGAGTTGAAGAAGCTGGAATTTCTAGAAAAGGAGAAAGAGAGACAATTACAATTAAAGAGACAATTACAATATAATAAAGAGGAGAGATAGAGAGAGACAGGAAAGGGAGAAAGAAAAACAATTACAATATGACATAGAGGAGAAAGAAAAACAATTACAATATGATAAAGAGGAGAGAGAAAAGCAATTTGAATTACAAAAAGAGCAGATGCGGATTGATAAAGAGAGAAGGAATAAAGGGAATATTAAATTAAAATGAAAGAAATAGAGCTGGCACGTTAAAAACACCTTCATACTTCAAATCCAAATTTCAGTTTTGATTTAGCAAGGAATATTAGATTAGTGCCCCCTTTCAGAGAAAAAGAAGTAGACAAATACTTCATTCGTATTGAAAAAGTTGCAGAAAAGTTAAAGTGGCCATGGGAGCATTGGACTCAGTTATTGCAATGTGTACTCACTGGTAAGGCTAGTGACATTTACACTTCACTATCCGTTCACCAAAGTGGTGATTATGATGTGGTTAAAGAATGCATTCTAAGGGGTTATGAGTTAGTCCCTGAAGCTTATCAGAAAATGTTTAAGAAATTATAGAAAAGATGCTGGACAAACTCATGTCGAATTTGCTAGGGAAAAAGAGCAAATGTTTGATAGATGGTGTTTAGCCAAGAAAGTCAAACAAGATTAACAAAATCTCAGGCAAATGATATTAATTGAAGAGTTCAAAAACTGTGTCCATAGTGACGTTAAGTCTTATCTTGATGAGCATAGGATTGAAACCTTAGAGAATGCTGCTCGAGCTGCTGACGAATATTCTTTGACATATAAAGTTCCTTTTGTTAACAAGACTTTTACTCAACAGTCTTCTGGCAGAAAAGTATTTCAGCCTAATACAAGCCCATCTAAAACTCAAACTAGCACAACTTTAAAAAATCAAACTTCAGAGAAGCTTGATTCTAGATCCTTGTCTCTTCCGATCTGTACCTATTGCAAGAAAAAAAGACACGTTATTTCTGATTGCTACAAATTGAAAAATAGGCATCAGAATCAAGACAGACCTGTTCCAAATGCTCTTATTTCTAAGAGGTCAAGGTCATGGTCATGTATTGAAAGCAATACATTTGTTGGGTCTAATAAATCCCAATCTGATTTTATTATGGAGAATTATGAACCATTCATATCGGAGGGTTCTATATCACTCTTGGGTGATTCAGCCATTCCCACCCCTATTAAAATTTTAAGGGATACGGGCGCTTCTCAGTCTTTTATTGTCAGGTACTTTGCCTTTTTCTGAGAAGTCTTCTTCTAATGAAAGTGTTCTTATTCAGGGAATAGAGTGCGGCTTTGTTAATGTTTCTCTCCATTGTGTAAATTTGTCATCAGACTTAGTATCAGGACCTGTAACAGTCGGAACAGTCTTGGTTTTAGGCAACGACTTAGCTGGAGACAAGGTTGTGGTTAATCCACTTGTAACTGACAAGCCTAATTTGGATCAGAAAGTTGATCCAATTGAAAAAGAATTTCCTGATATATAAGTTACCAGAGATATGGCAAAGAAAGCTCTTGAGAATGATGTTGATGAAGTCAGTATTCCTTTAGCTGACGTGTATAGGTCAGGCTTTTGATGAGGTCACTTTTACTCCTTGTTTGGATCAATCAGAAGGTATTGATCATAGTGATCCTCTTTTAACAACTCATTCTCTTTATTCTAATCAGGGTAATAAACAACAGTCACTTGTCGTCGAACAGGAAAAAGATCCTGAGATCTCATGTTTGTTTCAAAGAGCCATAAGTGAGACTGAAGCCACTGAAGATCCTGTCTGTTATTTCATTAAAAATGGAATTCTTATGAGAAAATGGTGACCTCCTGAGGTACCTGCTAGTGATGAGTGGTCGGTGAACTATCAAATAGTAGTTCCAAAACCTTACAGACAGGAAATACTTAATCTGGCCCATGAAACTCCTTTGGCTGGTCATTTAGGGATTAATAAAACGTATCACAAGATCTTGACTCACTTCTATTGGCCAAAAATCAAAAGTGATGTTGCCAAATACTGTAGATCTTGTCATACTTGTCAAATGGTAGGAAAACCCAATCAGAAGACACCTAAGGCTCATCTACAACCTATTGCTGCCTTTGACGAACCATTTAGTAGAATTATGGCAGACTGTGTAGGTCCCTTACCCAAGACCAAGTCAGGTAACCAATACCTGTTGACCATTTTGTGTGCGTCAACAAGGTTTCCAGAGGCAATTCCGTTGAGGAATATAAAATCTAAAGCAATAGTAAAAGCTTTGATAAAGTTTTTTTTTTACTCAGTATGGCCTTCCCAAATCTGTTCATTCTGATCAAGGCTCAAACTTCATGTCTGGAGTTTTCCAACAAGTTATGTATGAATTGGGCATTCAGCAATTCAAATTTTCCGCCTATCATCTTGAGAGCCAAGACAGGGGGCATTAGAAAGATTCCATCAGACTTTGAAAAATATGATCCGATCATATTGTTTTGATATGAATAAGGATTGGGATGAAGGCATTCATTTACTATTGTTTGCTGTTATAGAATCAGTTCAAGAACCTTTAGGCTTCAGTCCCTTTGAACTGGTTTTTGGACACACTGTGTGTGGACCATTGAAGTTATTGAAAGAGAAACTTCTCTCTCTTTGTTCAAATTTTTCTATAATTGCAGAACCCCTAACAAATTTATTGAAGAAGAAGAACAAGTTCTTTTGGACTGAAAAATGTCAGGAGGCTTTTGACAAGTTAAAAACCATACTTGAAACAGCACCAGTAATTGCAGCTCCAAATTTCAGTCAACCTTTCAAATTATCTGTCGATGCAAGTGATCTTGGGGTTGGAGCAGTTTCAATTCAAGAAGACAAAAATGGTATTGGACATCCAGTATGCTATTTTTAAAAGATATTAAATAAGCACCAGAGAAATTATTTAACTATCGAGAAGGAATGTTTGGCATTGATTTTGGCTTTACAACATTTTGAAGTTTATCTTAGTTCAGCTCCTTCTTTGATTATAGTTTTTAGTGACCACAACCCCCTTACTTTCATCAGCAAGATGAAAAATAAAAATCAAAGATTACTAAGGTGGAGTTTGTTATTGCAGGAATCTAATCTTGACATCCGGCACATTAAGGGAAAAGATAATTTAATTGCATACGCTCTTTCCCGTGTATAACAATATATTATATATACACTGTGTAATTTATACAAGTTCTTTTAACCTCATATGTGAATTGGTTTGTGATAAAAAGAAGGTTTTATCATATAAACCTTTCTTTTTATTTTATGGGGGAAGGTGTTACATATATATGATTTGTCATTTATTTATTTTTGTCATATTCAAATTTGACATTTTAAGTTTAAAATTTATTAATTGGGAGATAATTTTTGTAGAAAGTGGGATGGTCTGTAAATACCAGATGTTGACCTTGTTTCAAGGCTGGTAAACAAGCTTTTAAAATGATTGGTTGATTCCAAGGGCATTATGGAGCTTTACTATAAAAATGACTGGTTCTCATCTGGATCATACGCTGTGTACGTGTTTTTATGAACGTAACTTTGTTCTGTAAGATTCTAGAATATCACGTGACCCCTTCCTGTTTACGTAAAAACCAGTATATAGTTGTGTTTGAGAGCGAGCTATTTCAGTAGAAGATAAGGCTTTTAGATTACTAAGTTGTATTGTTTGAGTTATTACCTTGTATTGGAAATTATTTCAATTTGCTTGGATCAAGAGGAATTTATTGTGTTATTTATTTGGAAAATATTTGTGCTCATTGAAATTTCACAAGACTAGAACTGACTTCATCAAGTGACATTGTCTTCCATCTTGGATTGCTTCACTAAGATTCAAACCAGGAACTATTAGGACATTTTATTATCAGGACTTTTGCATTTCCATTAGTGGATTACTGTATATTGTGAATTCTTTTTGGATTAACTTTGGATTTGATTCTTAAAACTGTAAGTTTTCTTTTCTTTTATGAAAATATTTGTACTCAATAAATTTATTATTAAGTTTTTACAAGCTTGTTATTTTCATTCTTTCTGTTACTGTTTATTTGAGCCTAAGCACGTAACAGGTGAGAAGATTTGATTATTTCATCCCACAAACATAGACTGCTCCAATGGCCTATTGGTTAGAGTGTCTGCCTCTGAAACGGGAGGTCATGGGTTTGAATCTTGGCACCAACAGCTGTCTTACAGGTGCTCAGTATTAAAGAGGCTAGAGTGTTAGGACTGGTCGGCCTTTGTGTCAGAATAATGTGACTTAGTGAGACATCATGTGACATGTCTGCAACATGATGCCCCTGTGCTAGACATTACTATAAACTACCAAACTGCAGACATCATAGTGATATGACTAATATATTGTTACAACTACTTTAAAATTTCTAATGATACACAGACACACACACTCATTCTACAAATAAAAAGCCAAATGTGCCAGTCATAAGTTAGGAGAGTGGGTTATACTTATTATGGGGAATCCAAACTTCTTACCTGAGATATAGGTAAAATGCTCAACATTCTCACCTCCTATTACCTATTTTCCTCAAGTTAATTTGATCTGAGAACATGTTCCAATGAGACAAAGATACCCCCCCAACCTCCTTTTACCAATTATGGCCAGCTTTAAAACTATTGCTACCTGTAAGTGGCATAGGGAGGTAATGTGCAAGAATTATTACCCTTTGTTTGTGTGTGTGTGTGTGTGTATATATATATATATATATATATATATATATATATATATATATATATATATACACATATACATATACATACATACATATATATATATATATATATATATATATATATATATATATATATATACATATACACACAGTCATCAGCTTTCATAATTTAGCTCATTGGTCTTCATGACACAACCTATTTTCATCATGACAAACGGGTTGCCATTTTAATCTTTTGGGAGGGCTTAATTCATGAGATAATATAGGTTATATTGGGTATGCTAATGTGATTGGGTAAAAATTGTAGCTGAAAGATTATTTACTGAAATATTTACTTTGACTATATATGCAGATGGTACACTACAATGAGTAACATTTTTTTAGTTTTACATCAGCAAATAAATTATAAATTGTTAAAGCTACTGATTAGATATTATTGATTTTATTTTTCAGTTTGTGGACATGTTAAGTGCCATTGTTCTGTTGAAGATAGAAAATCTTTTTGCCAGGTATCTGGTAAGTACTTAAGTATATGAAACCAACAGATCCATATGCTGTACTAGCCATACGCTTGTACCTGTAAGATACATTTCATACATGTCAGATAGATTTTCCATAATCCATGATGCATGTCTTCCTACAGTGGAATTTATTCTAATGATGCTGTTTCTCTGGCAGATACATTAGTTGATCAAATTATCATTCAGAACCCTAATTTGATGTTCCCCTATTTTGATGCTATGGCCATAAACTCAAAATTCCCGAGAGAATGTCTCTCATTGACTTTACAAACACAACATTTGTTTACAATGATCAACATCAAATCACACCAAGAGAAACATTAGTAAAAAAAACAAAAAAATCTATTATTATCATTTGTGAAATGATGAAAAGATACATATCATGAGTAGAACTGCATTTCATTAAATCTCTTTTTTCCAATCAGTATGTCCACATAAAAATCCTTCTCAATCAATCTGAATGGGCAGATAAACTACCCACCATGATAGCATCCAGACTGATACTGAACATGTGTTAGTCTCGTTTCTCACAGCTAATGTCTTCAGTAATAGTTTAAAATCATGTACAATGTTATAATGTTTTATATAGATGTCATTAGTGATATTCTGAGGTGCTTCTTTTGTTATTATAATTTATGACACATAATTCTATTATATATTTTGTTTAAGTTAGCATCCTGTATATTGTTTCATATTTTTAAAAAATTACTGGAGGATTTTTTTTTAATCTGATAATAAGATATTTTATTTGAAATTTTCATTCAGCTTTTTAGACAATCTCAATTTTTTAATTTTTCTTTTTGCAAGGTATTGTTTATAAATTGGTTTGAAATGTTAAGAATTACAATAGATGAAACGAAACCATCTCTGTCAATATTGCCTTTTGTCTTAGATTATTTGCAGTTTTAGAAACACAAGTTATGACAGATGCAAACCAATTTTAAAGTTTAAAAATAGCCAGTACACTCACAGATCGAGTTTCTATCTTTAGGAATGTTAATTAAGTACTGGAAAACAATCATACACTAAATCTAAATTTTTAAGCATACGTAAACATTTTTATCATAATACAGTCCTACCCATTTTTATCGACAAGCCGCCTATGTTGACAAAAAAGCAAAGTCCCAGTCCCTTGGCCTACTATTACTATCAAATTGTTATGCTTATGTTGACGTCGAGATAAAAGATCAACGTATATGTTGACAGAAGGCCTTGGTCCCAGCTTGAACAAATTCTTTGTTTTCTAATCATTTATGTCAACAAACTGTCAATTCCGACCCATACTTTGTTCAAGAATTAGTTGATCTTGCCACTAGGCTTTTGATGTCGCCGTTGGATAAAAGAAAAACATAGCAGCACATTTTCTCATCACTCTGCAGCTAATTAAGTCTTTGATCTTGTCGCCTAGCTTGTGGGTTATGTTCTTCAGGTGTACTCTTACAATGACAACATGTACATCTGTGGGTCTTTCAGCCACTGAATTTTCTGATTTTAAATATCTGCACAGCTAAATGGATTAATTGATGAACACAATTTCCCAATCAACAGGTGGTCAAAGCAAGACTAGCAAGCCCTTAAATTTGCCATCCAGGTAATTGATGCATACAGAGGACTCCTGTATACATGATTTTCTGAATCCCATATATAAAAATTGCCTAAAAATATGGATTACATGTTTCTGAGACCTTTGAAAGTGATTGGTGATTAAAACAAGTTTTTCCTTTGTGTGAAAGTTTCGTTTTTAACTTTATTTACATTTACAATGGCTACCAACAGCAGGGTAAAATGCAAATTAAATTTACAGTCTCTGGAAACTAAATATCTGGCTGTTAAGGAAGTTAAGGGATGAACATCTTGCAAAGAGGTCTGTGAAATTTTTCACTTAAAAATAACACATGTTCAGGAAGGATGAAAGCTGCTGAGTCTATAAAGAAAGACCAAGTTGAAGGTAACTGCGCTCCCCAAAGGAAGAAGCAAGACTGCTACATTTGATGATGTGGAGGAAGCATCAAAATGGTTCATTGAAGCATTATTGGAAAAACTTAGTGTGGAGAACTTCGCTGCAACACGTGGTTATTTCAGTCATTTTAATTGTCGTCATAACATCGGATACAAAAGTATTTGTGGAGAATACATGTACTATTGACAGTTTTTCACTTCCCTGTGAATAGCCCCATCCCCTTGGTAGCCTCAATAAGATTGGAACTGACTGGCCAAAATCGAGGCCAAATTAAGTACATGTACATGAAGCATGTAAATAACAACTTCCCAACCATGTGTTAATGTTGACGTGGAATATCATAATGTTTTTCTTATCAGGATGTGATCAGTGCAATATTTTAATTTGGATTTTATTACACAAAGGTAACCAAAATGTAATTTGTCAATATACAAGTGTATTTCACACTGATTCTGTCTTCATGTACTCAAAATTTCCATTTCTTCTCTCAAAGTGTAAATGCTATTCACTGACCACAGGTCACCCTTAGCTGACGACCTTTAAATCTCATCTTTTTCCAGCCCCACCCCCCACTTATCTCGACATTCGCCTATGTCGACAATATTTCCTCGGGCCCGTGGATGTCGAGATAAACGGGTAGGACTGTACAAATACAATTTTCCACAATTTGCTTAATTTTAGCTTTTGTGACAAAACTTTTCCATTGCAAAATTTATGTCAAATGTAAGATAAACTTTAGCATTGTTTAATAATGTTTTTAATGTCAATTTTCGTATAAATTTGTTTTCTAATTATGCTGTTGTTTGTACTCCATAATATATTATTTCCACCAGAGCATCTGTACAATAGTGTCACAGGAAGAAATGGACTTCTGTGAGGTGTAACAAAATGGGTGATGTACTAGATGATATTTACAATATGGGGTTGTCAGGATGAAAACTCCTTAAGATGAGTATGAGGGAATATATCATTGACATTTATATATATATATATATATATATATATATATATATATATAGTTTTTCATATACCCCAATTCTAATGTTTTGTGACACATTTTCAGACACGTGTACCACATTTTAAAAAACAATCGTAAACAAATACAAAATATGATCAAGTATTGAATTACCAACTTTTGTAAAAGCCTAACAAAAAGTAAAACTTGTACATAATGTACCAACGCAGCTAGTTTCTGAATACAATATTCCTTACACCTTAAGCTTTGCCCACCTGGGGTTGTTCAGTTGGTACCGTTCTCTACACTATCAATTGTAAGGAAGAATGATTTAATCTCTCCTCCTTTACAAATACGCATATATGCAATTTCCGTCCTCTCCTGAACTGAACAACTTTCACACACTATTGCAAGAAACCTTGCTTCATTCACACCTTTAACAAAATTCTCCTTTTCACTTTCAGCCATGTAGATGTAACGACCTGTTCATTTCTGTAAGACACCCTGACATCAACTCCTTTATCTCATCCGGCTGACACATCCATACAAAATCATTGAATGGTCTTATGTTCTTACCGATAGCTTGTGCATATCTAAACGAATTAACGTGCCAGTCAAACACATTTTGATTTAAAGTTTCCAAGATCTTACCAGTGGTCGATTCTTCTGGCTGCATCTGCAGAGCTGCTTTTTCTTTCTGAACTTTTTTTGTGTTGCCGACCACTTTCATGTATGTTTACTGATTCAATTTTACAGTCTGACATACCCATAACAAAAGTGGATGTTTTTTTCTCTGTTTTTTTTTCCATATGCCAACTCTAGTTACACAGCATAAAATTCTTTTTCTCATCATAATTCAGCCACCCCCTTTCTTTTGTCCATGTCTTTTGCAACGTTTGATTGGGTTCTTCCCTATTATAAGAATTATTCTTGTCATTGTCATTAAACCTTTGCTTTTTTTTCCAGTTGCTGCTCACCTTTTATAAAATGCCACATTTTTCCTGTCTTATAAGGAGGGAATTGTGCCTCATTTTGAAATATGAGATGTTAGGGCCACAAGATTCCTGTTACGGTGTTTATGCTAATGGACGACAATTCATTATGTAGTGGTTACATTACATTCATCTGGCAACATGGTTCTTGTTAAGGTGGTTACAGTTATCGACAATTCATTGTGTAGTGATTAAGTTACATTAATTTTATAGGGCAACTGATTAAAACACTTTTCATTATAACATGAATTTGGATTTATCGTTATCTCATCATGGCTTATGATACTTTTGTCTCAGATTCTCCTTGGAGGATACATTTTGCCATGAAGAAAAATTGGTCACAGTTGCATACTTTTCATGCTCCAGGAACTTAGCAGGCTTTTTGGTTAATGCCGCAGCAGAGCAAGAATTCTGCCCATTTCATATGTGTTAGGGCTGTATCCACTTTGAGTCTGAAACCCAATGAATATTTATCTTCTTGCAATGAGTTTATATTCAATAATTTAAATTTGGTACTTTGTTCTCTTTTACATGTCTGTTAGAAAGTAAGCCAGTTTTATGGTGACATGTGAAGTTTGCAGTTGGGTTTAGGGTTTTTAGCTGGATCAACTAAGTTCTATTTAGTTCTTAAGGTAGTCCACTTCCTAAAATTATTGCACAACTAAATATGACGTGATGAGTACTTAATGATATCATCATTTTTTTATTTTGGTGTTTTTTATCACTGTGAAAGCATGGATATATTTAATGTCAAATTATACAATTGTGACTTATGTCTCATCAGGCTTTGATCCTTTGTATGCTACCTTTGCCCCCAAATACTTGAAGCTGTGGACTGTTTTTAGCTTCATACATTGGACCCTGATGTCAATGCTGATGCCTTTGGTGTTGTTGGTCTTCATTTTGGTCTTGTCTGAACTGATTTCCATGCCATGATTTTCAAGCACTTCAGCCTTTATTCTATCCAGAGATGTTGAATAGTGTGGGAGAGAGCAGACAGCCTTGTCTGACTCTGTTGTTCTGAACCAGTCCCCATTGAAGTATACTGTGCAACTACTGTAATGAGGTTGCCATTGATATTGTGTAGTCTCATCGTCTCCCACAAGGCTGCATGCCATACCCTGTCAAATCCTTCTTACAATCCATGAAGATGTGGTACAGATTTTGCTGGTGATAGATGGATTTCTCACAAATATATCCTGAGGTTGAAGATCAGCAACATGATCTAGGTCTTCATAATATAAAGCCTAGTACAGATTTTATTTCAGTTAAATTTATGGAGCGGAAATTGCAATTTGTGATGGAAATAATGACACATGATGGATTGACATATGTATTATTATATGCATCTCCATAGATATGGTGGAGGCATCAAAATCAAAATGTATAGGAAATTTGAATATATTTAATTTGTTCTTATGGTCTTAATGTCTTCAAGAACTGTATAAATAAATAAATAAATGTTTCTATGTTTATTGAATAATGTGAAGCAACAGAACAGTATAATGAATCACAAGAGACCTGTATAGTGCAGCAGTTATAGACATGCTTAGCACCTCTGTGGTCTCGAGTTCTTGCAATGGTTCCAGTTCATCTTATACATCCCTGCATGTACATGAACTATTGTGAAAACTCAGACTTTTAAACCATGAAGTAATTTGTTGTTGTTTTGGGTTTAATCCCATTTTTCAGCACATTATAGGCTATACATGGTGGAGGAATAACCTGGGAAAATACTGGAAAGAATATTAAAGCTACCAGAAATCTTTCTCACATACCCACATTGGCCAAGCCTACTCACACCCATGTGGAGCTTGAAAGTAAAATGTTTTTTATTCAGTGTAACTAATATAACAACTGTTTTCTCAATAATATAAACATTTTAATAAACAACATTGAAAAAATGTACAATATTAAAAAAAATTAGAAAGCTTTGACGATTTTATTTATACCTTTTTTAAAAATTGCTTGCTCTAATTTTTTAACATTGAAATATGTGTATAGGTCACATTAGCTGCATTGTGTTGATAAAATTGGGTTGGTCCAAATGAAACATGAATTAATTCAGCCTTTAATCATCATGCAAACTTGATTGGAAGAGAATCGATCGAATTCGTCTTGAAATTGTATTTATTATAAAAACAGACTTTCAGTGAATCCTACTTTATTATGTTGCCATGCAGGATGAAGCACATGCTGATTTTGTTTATTATGGACCATTATCTTATTAAACATGTCCTGGATAGCTAAGTAAATATATACAGATAATACCTTAATGAATGATGAATTATGCATACAAATTGCAATTATAATTTCAATAATACAGACTTAACATCATTTTAAGGTCCACCTGTTTGGGCAGCCATTGATGCAAGCTTCAATACCATTTCTTTGATAAATAGCACATCTTAAAATGATTATCAATACTTAATTCATATTTGGTACCAAAGGAAAATCAATTACTGGAATCAAACTAATTTCTCAAAGAAATATATTGTAGTACTGTTAGATGATTAGAACTGCAAACATGCCAGCCCTTGCAATTTGACCATAAATCTTTCTGAAATGACCCTTAAAGTTTTAAACATTATGGAATAATTACAAAATTACAAATAAATATAATCATTGTGATTAAATCTGGATATTGTCTTGTCTGTGTTTAATGTATGTCCAGATTTTACATTATATTCAGTAGAATTTTTCAGGGAATCAGTCCAAATTTACAATAGTACCTCAGATGTTTTCAGATGTACATATATTCTTTAATGCAAAATGCCTGCATTATCAAGCGTTTGGTTATATAGCATTTTCTAAAACTTTTTGTAATGAACAAAGACAACGTTGAAAGACAATAAACCTCCTTAAAAGTTAAAACAGTCATTACAAAAAAATATTCAATTTCTTTGTGGGGAAACAAGCAAAGGCAAAACTTATGTTTATTGGACATCATGTGTTTATTTCTGTATGTCCTGTGGCTGAGAAATTATAAAATTTATTGAGCTATAAATATTTTTTGGCTACCATTTTAAATTTAAAATTATAAAACACAGATGAGAAACAAGTTTGTTGTTACCAACATGTTTGTATGTAGCACTGTATTTGGTCCCATCTTGTATCATCTTTGGATTTATGCTGGTAGTGCTAATGCAAACTTCTACTTTTCAATAGCTCTTGCCTTTTCCTCTGCAGAGGTAAGATTAATTCATTTATATATTTTTTGAGTAGATATGTGATCATTTTACTTAAGTAACTACATGTCAGGTGATATTGGATTTCAAATGACTGTATAAGACATGTTAGTTAACACTGCATTTCAAATGACTGTATAAGACATGTTAGTTAACAATGGATTTCAAATGACTGCATAAGAAATGTCAGTTGACACTGGATTTCAAATGATGGCATAACTACGTCAGTTACACCACATTTCAAATGACTGCATAGCTACATATTAATCTGAGATTATTTATTCATAGGAGTTCTTGCTACTGTTTCACATATTAATTATAGTTTATAGTATAGTATAAATGACTGCATAGTTATATATCAGTTAACACTGCATTTCAAATAAAGGAAGTGTTTATTTGGATGAAAAGAACTTGTTAATGGTCATGTTTTTTTTATATTAATCTGAGATAATTTGTTCATACGAGTTCTTGCTACTGTTTCACATATTAATTATAGTTTGAGTCTGAAGGGCATTTTTTTCTTGTTTCTGACAGCTAATTTTCAACCCTTTTTACAACAGTTTTAATTTAAAAAGGACATTTATGCTTTGAAAAAGGACCTATGTATTTGAGAAAGGAACTTTATGCCCATGAAAGTACCTAAATATTTTAGAAAGGACCTTTACACCTCAGAAGGGACCTAAATATTTGAGAAAGGAACTTTACAAATGAGAAGGGACATTGATGCCTATTAAAACTCGACCACAAGTTGTTCCAACAAAAAGTATAAAAACTACTCCTATCATAAAGATTCCCATAAGATAGAATCGCAAGTGTCGAGCTGGTGAGTCTATCACCGGGTTGTATATTTCTTCAAATGACTCTGGTGGAGATATCTGTAAATACAGAATAACAAAGCAAAATTAACAACAGCTAAATAATGACTTTATTTATCTAAGCCCCACTTTTATTTTTTATATTTTTTTAAACTTCTAGCAGATACAGGGAATCTTTGAATATCTGCTAACTTATTTTTCTAATCCAGGGTTAAGAAAAACTTCTGAAAGCATTCAAAATGTTTTGTAATTTAGCTGCAAAGATTAAAGATGTAATGATTTTAATACTTGCAATTTCTGAGAAAATAAATAATTTTCCTATCGATTTCATGCCTGTCTATTTAACATTTAAGTTTCCTAGCCCAATGGCTAAGCGGCTATGCTTTAACACCACTATGTTGTACCCTTGATATCGAGCTGTCCGTAGAAAAAAGTCTACTAGATGAATCTAATCCACTGAGCATTTGGATTGTCTCAAAAAATATATTTATGGCAAGCACTGAAATGATCCATACTGCAACCTCCTAATATTCTGGTTAGAACTCAATAAATTGAACTCGCGATCAGTTAAGTTATAACTCAATTATGTAATTGTTTCAGGCGCCAAGTTGTGGAGGAAAATTCCCAGGGTTTTCCAGATATTCGTCAATATTTGCAGAATTTAAGGACTTTTCACAGTCAGGAAAAAATTATCATTCCTCCTGACTTTTTCCTCAATTTCCCATGGGAACCCTGCACAATACTTACTTTGGCTGACAATTCCCAGAGTGCTTTTCTCTGCTGTAACAGTTTCAAACACTTTGTGTTCAATTTTACTGGACGATCTTCTTGAATTGAAAGAAGGCAAGTCATTTCTGGGAATAGAAAATAAACAATATACTTACAGGTAAATCAAACTATTGCCTCAATATTTATCATTCAAGGAGCTCACTGGCTGAAAATACCTGCATTTCAAATGATATGATCAATGTAGTTTAGGCTATGTCATAGTAATAAAACTCATATAATGATGGCATCAGGTATTGGAAAAGATGTTCCTTTTCACCCTTTATCCAATCAGAATATCAAAGCTATAATTATAACAGTAAAATAGATACAATTTTTGAGTTGAAGCAAGTTAATCACAGTGAAATGTATACAATGATATGTTTTAAACAAATAAAAAGCTACGGGGGAGGGGATCAGATTCCTGTTAAAATGGTAAAAGCTGGGGCACCAATCCTTGTTGGCTATTTGTTACAGATCTAATTAATATAACTTCACAGTCAAATATTTTTCCTGATTGTCTGAAGGAGGCACAAGTAGTTTCTGATTTCTAAAAATAACAATAATTTTGATAAAACAATAGGACCTGACAGCATTCTACACACCATATGCCTACAGTTAGAAATCAAGTGAGACCCAATTAACATAAATTTTTTAAAACATATTTTACCAAACATCTGGGTGCTTCTGTTAAAGGCCTTGGATGCCAGACATTTACTGGAGGAAAGTTCTAGACCAGGATTGGGCAAACTATGACCTGGTTTTAGGCATTTAGTTAAATCACTTATCTGGCCCATTTTCTAGAGAAATTGCCCAGGTCTGTTCTACATGAATGTAGCTGAAGTTCTGATGGATTTATCTTTGACCATCTCCATAATGATATTCACATTTGTATGCTAAATGCCAATGGTATGTCAGATTGCTTAGTAGGATTCTTACTGAGCTATCTGTCAAATCAAAAGCAGCAAATTAAGATGCAGGATATCCTGAGCAGCTGGAATCAGGAATCAAACCTTGGAGCATTACTTTTTTAAGGTTTTATCATTGATATTTTCTTTTTATTTTATTAAATATGACTCTTTCTATAACTATGCTGATGATAGCACTTTATCCTGTTTTTCTCACTGGACACTCTGATTATCATACTTCCAATAAAGTCCACCTTTCTAACTGACTGGTTCATAGCTGACAAACGGCAAGCGAAAACTGAAAAGTTTCAAGCACTAGCTGTGGGTACAAAGACATTTAATATGAAGCCTGTACTTAAGATAAACAGTAATGCGAGTGTAACTTCTAGGAACTGACAGTGACTATCAACTATAATTGGACATGTATGTAAAATAACCCATCTTTGCAGGAAAGCTTATCAAAGAAACTACCTGTGTTGGAACATAATGTCAGAAGTTAACTAGACTCAACAAACTGATAATCTTACATACAATTATTTCTTCCAATCTAATGTAAGGCAAAAATGCCAAACCTGACAGTGTGCAGACTTTGGACCATGACTATAGAGACTGAATAAGTGTTTCCAAATATTTGATTATTTTATAGGTTTTACATTATAATACAACTTTAGACATTCAAATTATCTACATGTCCTGTAATTAAAAAATTTCTACTGAAATAAAATATATTAATAGTACATCTGCTGAACTATTGAAATATCTTTTGAACCAACATACACTGTAAACCTAATTAAGTGTTCACACGTAAACAACATAAAAAATCCATGCCTCTTTGAAGTTTAATAACAATTCAAGTTATTTTAAACTCGTTCCAAAATCTTCTTGAAAATTTGTGGGGGAAAATCCTGTTTAATGTATAAAGAAAAGACATCACATGTTAGTTAACAGATCCAGCCAAGCAATACTTGAAATATAGTCTTATTGAAATCATATTACAACTACATTAATTCAATGGATGCATAATGCAAGGAATTTGGCAGCTTTTTTTGTTCTAATATGAATGAATCTTGACTTTGCAATATTGCAGGAGGCACAAGTAACATAAAAGTTTCATAACTGTTCATCAAGATCAGCTGCTGTCAAAGTCTTTTAACGAAACGGTAGTTGGGAGTTGACAGAGGGTGGGGAAAGCTGCATAAAGGACACAAATATGTAATTTGCAGAATACGCTTAGTTTTATATGGATAGTGGAGGTAACCTAAAATACTTTTAAGAGTATTGGGGTTTTAAAAAAAACAATTAGAATTATATAGCTAGTGGACTGTATATAAAAAAAATCATTCTATGGCCTCAGTGTATTATTTGTTATAAAATTGCATTTATTAATATATGACATCTGTCTCATACAGCTCTCCATCATCACAATGCACTTAATTTTTAATATGATTCTAGATATAACATGGTACTGCTATGAACCCAATGACCAAATTTAAACCAATGTATGTCAATGGTATATTAAATGTATGTGAATATGTGTTGCATTAAAGCTTTATGCATATTTTTATTTTCTGTGTAAACAATATTTGAAAAATTTAAATCACTCTTGCTATACTGCAGTTTGATACATATGCCCCGCCTCCCACGTATTAAATATACAGTGACCCCGCTATAACGCGGTAGTCTGTAGCCAAAGAAATCAATCGCATGATAGACCAAACCATGTTAAAAGCAACCAGGTCAGTTAGCTGAAGAAAATAATGCATGTACTCCAACAAACTGTGGGGTGGTGGGTGGGGGTAGGTTAAAAATGCGGGCGGTAAAATATGTGCTTCATCGGCACAGTTACCATCTTAAATTTATGCATATTAAACGAGAAATACACCTTTAGTGAAGACATAAATAGTTTACTTTATTTAGAGAACGATGAATTGGTACATATACATGAATACTGTTTATATATACATGTCTTATGTATAGCATGAATATAGTATCAACACCGTGTACTCGCCTACGAACCTCATCAAATACGTTGAAATGTTGAATCAACAATACAAGTTATTCCATCGAAAATATGCACACACACAGCTTTAAAATATTCAATAATTTTGTCACAGGTCATATTGGTCTGAATTCAGTGGAAAAACATCACACTCACGTAATGAATGACGAAGCACGTATACTTTTCAGTACGTCCCAAGTTAATTTGCATTTTAAGCAGCCGTTGGTAGCGTTCATAATCATAAACGTTTTCCAAGCAAAAAGGAAACTTTCACTGCATAGTTAACATGTTCCTGTCACATTGGAAAATACAAAACCCATCAGATTCCATCACTTTTATTTAAATTTGGTACTGACTAACTTAGAATCAAAGCTCTTGGTTTTTATTGAAAGATTGTAGTCGGCTTTCTTTGATGACGGGGTTCATGCATTATTGAAGTCATCGCTAAAGGATAGCTTTGGAGAACCAAACATATGCCCATTTCTTATTGTGGCAGCAACATCAAATAATTGTATTGCATGATTGAGACGAATTTCTTTTCCATTTGCTGAGGACCTTTTCATAACAATCTGTGCTTGAAAGGTAATCTGTTTCCTTTGAAATTTCAGCAAACTATTTTATCTGGGTGCATTTTTAAAAATGAAGTGGCTGTCGTTTGGTCGATTGTAGTTACAGTTCTTCCTATCTACTGAATAGATTACAAAATATTTTTTTAAATTTTTATTTATATTTTTTACATTTGTGGTAGCGGAGTGATGCTGCCTTGCACTCAATGGGTCAACGTATGATAGAGACGCATGTGCTCTGGTCTGATGACATGTCATTTTAAAAAATGGGGGTGTTCTGAAGGATTTAATTCTGAATGGAAAGAAGATAATTTTACCTACTATCCACACACAAATATCAGTCTAAGTATATATATATATATATATATTACTAGCAAGCAGCCGAAAATCCGACAAAGTTAGATTATGAGACAATGCTTAGTCCGGTTGATCTCCACTACCAGAAATGTCAACAACAAAAAAAAAAGCAAATATCTCAAAACATACAGTACTCATGCTCAATGTTCGATGTCAGCATAAGCGGATTATGATATAACAATACACTGTTAAGATGGTTTGTCAGTATAGACAAAGAAATTGTTTATGTAACAATACATTACTTTCAGTGCATTTTATATAAAGTTTGCGGTTACTTTTCATGAGGCCCCTGAATTTTTTCACTCCAAACAAATGGTAGTATATACAAAATTAAACAGCCAACAATGTTGATAATAAAACAAAAGTCACCAGATGGTATATTCTGCCGCCAATAAGGAAAATAAAATTGCAGTTTGCAACATTGGCGAAGCCCTACATGATCCTAGATTAAACGTTTTTCACTTTATTTCTCGTACTTTCTGCTTGGTTGTGAATATGTATGCAGTGGAAACAAACACGTCGGTTATTGTTTGTGCAACTATTGTATACATAATTAATTTAAGACAATCACAAAGACGACTTACTGGCTTTACTCATGGATCAGTAACCAGTAATATTTCCAATGTTTATTTTGGCATAACACATCACAAAAATGGTGAAACTGTTAAATTTCAGAAGCCATGCCACGATCGTATTATATTCGAATTCATACTAGAACTTTTCCCCAAAATGATAATAAACGTTTTATACTATTTCTCATGTTTAAAAGGAAAAATACACATACATATCATCAAAACTGCAGGGACTATGCCACGATCATATTAAATTCAACTTCATACGCGATCTCTTCCCATAATAACAAACTTTAAACCCCTAAATATATTTTCATGTGCGAATGAATATACGAAATTTCGGGAGCCACGCCACAACCTCGTCATATCCGAATTCGCGTTATAGCGGAGTACGTTACAGCGGGATTGCACTGTATAATGTTTTATAGCTATACTATGGTTCGTTACACAATGCAGAAATCTGTTATGAACCTCAACTATTGAATAAAAATGACGAGCTGCACAAAGAATTTTCTTCTTAGAAAAAAGTATCATAATTTTAAGCAGTTTCTAATTGTCAAATGATGGAATAAAATGAAATCAATAAGTTGTCCTATTTAACACATACATTTCAAGCGATCAGCTTAATTAGGATTGCTCTTTAGGGAAGTCATGTACCTTTTTTCATTGGGAAAAAAGAAACAAACTGCTCATTTGTATCCCAATCAATATTTATCAAATAGCAAAGATATCTCACTTTCCCATTCATCCACAACACTTCAACGGACAAAACAAATCTTAATTAAGTAGCAGCCAGTGTATATCAAAGCAATTAACTAAATAAATATCAAACGTGATATTTTCTGCACAAAAATTATTTCTGAATCTACAATTCTCTTATTTTCCAACTGTTTTCTACATTAATTTACACATTCTTACTCTACTTACGTCTTCCTTCTCCGGCCGGCACATATCCACAATAGCGGTTGATATCATTTTGGCATGTGGAATGCAGTATAGGGTCTACATTCACATCTATTTTAACTTCTACAGAAAGTCGTAGCACCTCCTGAATAAATCAGAATATATAATATAGTGATCATGAAATAATGAACTTAAACAGCTGTGAGAAAGCTGTCATGTGCGAGTACATGCACTGGAATTTTTAAAAACTTAAAATATGACACAGAGGGAAAAACTAACATTTTTTTTAGATAAGAAAAAAAAGACCAAAAGAAAACGAACTGTCTTAGCAGATATTAACACCTGAGGAAAATCTGGTATTAGAAAGGAAAGAAAAGGAGAATGTCGCTATTCTAGATGTAATGGAATAAATTAGATTCTTGTCGTTTTTGGTTGTGTTTTCTGGCACAGCAATACAACTACCGGTAGGTTATTTAGTGTCAAGGTAACTGCAGTAAAGGGCTTTAGGTTTGTGCAAATATGCTTTGGTCAGATCAAGACTTGATGGCATACTTGTCACATCGAACACAGAAGCGGATTGATCATGCCATTTCCATCTGAAATGGCTGAGGCAACTCCAGTGAATGATGTGTCTCAACTTACTGTCTGCTGTCCAAAAAAGAAACAGTCTGTAATAAAGCCCCAGATTGTGCAAGCTCCATCACCTTTTGATGAGCCACCATATCACCTGCTGAAGACAGAAGGCATCCATCAATTGGTCTGACAGTGCATCTGTGAAGAGGGAAGAGGAGGAGAGGGGAGAGGACTGTTGATGAACAAAACCTGCAGCTTCCATGAATGACCTGGATTACTCCCACCCTCTCCCATTTCTGAGAGAACGCGGTAGGAGAAGGTAAGATGTAACAAGATTTTCATGATGGCCGTCATGTCAGTGATATTGGATGAATGAGGGGAACCATTATCATTTAGGACCAACCAGATATAAAAAAAAACTCTTTAAGTGAAAACCCCTCTTTATTTGACCATCCATTTATAAGTAACAGAAGCAACAAGATTTTTAAAATGGCTGCCATATTGATTATTGAGGAGCAACATTTTCATTTAGGCCCAACTAGACCTTGGATGTTATGCTGTTATTCTTTTGGAGTTTAATGCCATTTCTCAGTGCAAGATAGGCTATGCAAGGCAGCCATATAACTGGTGGAGTAAGAACAAGGAAAAATCCTGAACCATCAATGCACAGGGAGTTAATGGTAGCTTTCTTAGATGCCAACATAGGTTCAGCCTTAGATTTAAACCCATAGACATAGCTGAGATGGCAGTGATCGGTAAAGACGACCATTTAAGACCACTTAGCCACATGGGGGCCCTGGGGATTAATGTGTTTCTAAACTTTTGTATCAATACTCCATACTTTGGGAGAAGTATTGATAACAAATTTGTACTGTGGAATGAAAACACTACTGGATGAAAGGCCATTATATAAGCTTTTTAGGTCTATGACCAACAGAGTTATAAATTAAACATACGTTCTTCAAAATTTCATTCTCAAAGCTTTGTTCCTACTATCATGAATGATCAAGGGACAAAATAGTTTCAAAGGATATGTTGGAGCATTACAGTAGACTCCTCTTAACTGCACACGCCGGATAACTGCACGTAGTCACGCCGGTCCCGTTTTTCCCCAATGCTTTTCAATAGGAACAAACTTTGGATAACTGCACTTCGCTTAAGTGCACACTCCGGATAATAGCACGATAAATTTCTGCCTGTGGCACATTATTCAATACAATTTTACTCCGATTAACTGTACAATGTATATTCATGATCAGTTACTGCTAGTCCACTGCTGTAGCACTTCAAATAAGCCGACAAATAAGCCGGTAAATGCGACATTGTAAATGATTGACATGTAAAGGACGCCTTAGGTGTTATATAGATGTATATCTGCACCCACTAGGGAGCAATAGTGTGGGAAAAATCATAGTACAGCATGGGAAACATTGCTATAAACTGTTCAGGTTTAAGTGATTTCAAACCCAAAAATGGATGGTTGGAAAGATGGAAAATGCGCAATGGAATTCAATTTAAATGACAAAATGGCAAAAAAACTGGATGCAGACGACTTTGGAGCTGAACACTTTTTCTGTGGGAGATGAGCCATCAATGTCTGACAGCAGTTTTTGAATAACAAGCGATCTATAGAATTCGCTATAATTCCTTGATCCATTGGTTGAATCTGTGAAATTGTGTTAGGAGGAAGGAAAACAAGCTTAACATTGAAGTAAAAGTTGAAAGAGTGGATTCTAATCATTGTTTAAATTTATTCTTCACATATATTCATGCCGTACTTTACCGTACTTCGGTTAACTGCACACTCCGGTTAATTGCAACGTCTCGTGACGGGCCTGAGGGTGTGCAGTTAACCGGAGTCGATTGTACAATCCAGTTATTAATAGTTATGTAAATATTCAAACAGTTTACCAAGCACATTCTTTTTTATGTCCTATTTGTTCAGCATATTCCTGCTGCAAATCTACTCTCTTCATTTTGCAAAAGCACCTTAATATACAACGGTATAAAATATATTAATTCTATATTAAAATATTTATGAAAAGTATGAAAGGTTTTGAGTTTTATTTTGGGAATTTAACGTTTAGCTTCATAATTTGGCCTCTTTATAGTTCCATAAATCGGACTTAAAATATTTTTTTACTTTTGTAATCAAGCTCAAATCAATTTGTCCACACATGATAGGCCATACCTGGCAGCCAGTATATTTTGTGAAGAAAAAGCTGAGAACACCGAGAAGAACCACCAATGAACAAACTTTCTCACATTCTGATGTTGGTTGAACTAAAGATTCAAACCCACCTGAACAGGTGAGATGTCAGTGATCTGTAAAGTCAAGTGCCATGGACCACTTGGCCACCCTGGGCCACAATGAATCAAATACACAAAAACCAGTGATCACCACTTAATATAAACTCACCTGGAAGCATCGGGAGCTCTGATTAATTCTTCTGTCATAAAGCTTTTCCTTCAGACATTCCTCAATCTGTCCCCCATCATCTCCATCTGTTTCCAGCTTCTCAAGTTCCTCACGACAATACATTTGAATCTGAAATGATACATACAGAGGATCTTCCACGAGTGTTTGATCTGAAATCATATTTAAGAGGTCTGCACATGTACAAGAGTGTCCATTAGCCCTGAAATAATACACAATATGTACATGGTTGTTTGCTGGATCTGAAATCATATAAAACATATATAAATATATAAATATATACATAAATCATATATAAGAGGTCTGCACATGTACAAGAGTGTCCATTAGCTATGAAATCATACACAATAGGTCTGTACATGTACATGATTGTTCGTGGGATCTGAAATCATATAAAAAGCAAATCTTTCTTGTACATGGGCATTCATTTTGATTTGAAATCATACACAAGGGATCTCGCATGTTCATCAAAGGTGAAATAAGGCATAAAAGGATCAAACGTGTGTTCACTGGAAATCCTACAAACAGATGAGCACAAGTAGTCATTGGCTATGAAATCATACACACTGAAAAAAACGATGAGTATTTAACATGAGTGTTCACTGGACATAAAATAATACACAGATCCTGGTGTTTATTAAATCTATAATTATACACGAAATTTGACCTAATTAAGTGTTCTTTAGATCTGAAATCAAACAGAGGATATCAACATCCAAAAGGCAGAAAATAAGACACACAAAAGGATTTTACACATTTTCAATACATCTTAGCAGCCAAAGACAATTTTGATAGAGCATGCAGTAAACAAGAGTCTCTCAAAGGGACTGATTTATGATGAGACTGTTTTTTAAATTTAACAGATGGGTGTTGAAACCATCTGATATTCTCAAGCGACAAGTAGCAACCAACATATTTGATGTATGATCATAAAATATTAAATTAGGGAAAACCAGACACCATTTCAAGACTACAGTAAAAACCGCAAGTTGATATGATCATTCATTCAGGAGAATCAGTATTCAATATGCTTATAGTGGCTGCCATACTTGAGATCACTTGAGGTCAGATAAGCAGCATTTTGATACAGGATCAATTAGATATCATAATGACCATAGTCTTTCTATTTGCTAAACATCACATGTCAATATGGTTTTCCATTTAGTAGGAGTATCTGTAACCATATTTTCTAGCTGGTTCTCATGCCATGGTGGGTGGATATACTAGATGTCGGATAATCACCAATTATATTTAGTACCCAATTAGACACCATGGGAAGACTTATTGCAAAAATGTAATACTAATAATTTCCATTCAGGAGAAGTAACAAGATTTTTGATGATGGCTGCTGTGATGGCCATATTTGATATTAGATCAGCATCATTTTCATTTAACTGGAAATCATACAAAAAAATACTTAGTGAAAACTCCAAGTCCAGAAAATAGTATTTTCAACAGGGACAAACTAGACAACATAAGAGGTGGTCTTGGCAGAGATTGTTCAACTCAAGGGATGGTTGCCTCTCTCTCTCCTGGTAAGCGTGAACAGTCAAACAGATTCACCCACCCACCCCCAGCCCACCTGGCCACCTCATCATCAGGAAGATGGGCAGAAAGGATCAAGGAATTTTCTGAGAGTTCTGTTGGTTCTTTAAGTGTCTGGGAAGTGATTCTTTGCTGGTTTAGCTTGGGTCAGTACTACTGATCCTGAGGAGTCTTGCAAGGCCACAGTAGGGATTTGTCCTCTGGCAGATGAACACAACAGATGGGTAAAAATCAAATGAATGGGCAGATAGAAATAGATTGACAGGGAATAAGTGACATGGTTCCCACTCTTTTCTAAAGATAAATTTCCAGGTCATTTCCAGGAGTTTTTAAGGATGAAATTGTTTCAAGGTTCAGACATGACCATTACTGAATGGTATTAGTGAAGATTATAAAGCATGCATTTTCTAAATATAATGATGTTTCTATTTCACGATGCTCCAAAACATCAAAGTCAGAAAAGATGTTAATGTACAAAACCATAAAATGTATCATACAAAACAAGATTGACTATATTCATATAAACTGGAATGCAAATTCATTTGAATGTACAGAATAAAAATTCTACCTTTACTATGCCGACTTGCATTATAATAAACATAAATTAGTTGTTTCCTTTTAATTCTAAAGAATTCTTGAGCAATATAAATGCATGTATCACAAAGTAAACTTTTCATATGACAATAATGTACCAATAAAACCTAAGAAGATTTTCAAACATCTAAACTCCTTAAGTGGACTTGGCTAAATACCTATCATTTAAAAAACATTTAGAAAAGGGTTGAATTAAATTCTGACAAAAGACATTCAAATTATATTATATATTGTTGTATAAACAACAACTGAATTTATCTTCTTGTAATTTGAGAAACCAGTCCCCAAACCTGTATTGATAAAGGGACTCGTATCGTTGATTAATATATAATACAAGGGATGATAATTTCCCAATTTTCCTGCATCCTATTTAAAATTCTGAAGCCAATGCTTCAAACTACATGTCACAGTTAAATAGTTTTGCACCAAAGTTCAGCTCATAGAGATGCAACATTTCGGACAAAAAAACCCCGACTAGTAGTCCATTTTGTATCTGGGTTTCATCCTAATATTCCCACCCCATATTTCACATTTGGACATTTATCTGGGTGTGTGTGTGTGTGTGTGTGTGTGTGTGTGTGTGTGTGTGTGTGTGGTAAGCTATTGCATGTTAAAATTTGCAATTTGCTGGCCACCGTTTGGGAGCAGTATATGGTAGTGGCTTACCAGCAGGCCTATCAAAGGTAAGTAGTGATAGCAACTCATACTTGCATGAAATCGATAGGAAAGTGGTTTATTTTCCTAGAAATGGCAAGTATTATAATTGTTACATTTTTAATACGCCGGTATACTGGAAGAAAGTACAGCATAGACGTATACTGATTCGGTATTCGCCATTTGCTTAACAGGTTATATGACTTCACAAGACTCAAACAACGACAATTGCTAGTCCAAAAGTCACATGAGATCAACAACAAATTTCATTTTAAAGTTGTTATACAAAAGTTAAATTATATTATATTTAATGAAAATCAGATACTTTTGTAAAATCCAGAAACATATAATTATCAACATGTCTATTTCAAGAACAATGACAAGACACTTGTTGCTGTCACAGCAACCTGGCCACACCATCAAGCAGAAAACATATGGCAATATTGAAGTCATGTGATACAAGCCAAGTAGTTTGTTCTCAGAAGAAATATAAAGAACTATGTGGTCTTTCATTTTTTTTGGTATTTTTATTACAACTAGTACATGACTTTAAAATAATATTATTTATTGTTTTCTACGTCTGAAATGGGTTATTATTGATAACACATGTATTCTTGCAACTAGCAATTCAAATCTGGAGTACTAGGTAAATTTTCATCAACGTCGTACCTGTATATCGTCTTTCAGCTGACATAACAATTTTAATACAAGCAATTTCTGAGAATATAAATAATTTTCATATCGATTTCATGCACATATGACTTGCTTTAAATATGGTTAAGTCTGCTTGGCCATCTGGTTGGTCTCCTGTGATGCTTGACTGGTTTTAATACATGTCATTTAAGAAAAGATATGTATAATGAGCTGTTTGTGCAAAAAGTCTTCTCTGCAAATTTAATCCACTGAGTTTTGGACTGACTCAAGAAATATGCTTATGGCAACCACCCAAATGATCCATACTGCATCCACCAAATATTCTAGTCAGATCTTGATAAATTTAACTCGTGACCAGTTCAGTTATGACTCAATTACGTAATTGTTTCAAGCATCAAGTATTGGTTGAAAATTCTCAGGTTTTTCCTGACTGTCATCATTAGTTGCAAAATTTAAGGACTGATCATGATTAGGAATAAAAATATTAATTCTCCTGAATTTTTCCTGTTTTCCCGGTAGTTGGGAACTCCAGAATGAGGATTGACAGACAATGAGATGAACAGAGGCTAAATGGCAAAAATGTGACCAGATGTTCAGGCAACTAATAAACGGAAGGATGGAGGAAATGCTGGGTAGACAAATTTATAGACAAATAAAAGGATGGGAAGTCATTCAGAAATGGCTGAACTGATAACTGGATGGGCCCATATACAGATTACTGGATTTTGAGTTTAAATGGACAAATGCACAGACAAAATGCATAGCTGCCAACTCTCCAGGCTTGCTTTTCATGACAATGGTGATAAAAAGTAGTGAATTTACAGGAACTTGTGAAGTGATCGATGAGTTGCAAATATTTGTCAGAACAAATAAATGCATGGCAAATGTATGGTATATTAGAAACTAAACTTAACTTTTATGCAATATATTTCTTTTTACTATTCCGAGTTTACTCTGACCCTTGCCACGCCATTTTGTATATTTGGACATTTATGTTGGGGTGTAGGGTCTGAGTCCATTCGCTATCAAAAAGATGGAATTCGGCGACACCATTTGGTGTCGGCATGGGGTAGCCTCTTACTAGCTGGCCTTGCAAACTTGAATGACCTTTCTGTGATATAACTGCATGAGATCTATAGGAATATGATTTATTTTCTAAAAAATCATGTGCTTAGCCATCGTCAGGTCTATAATCTGCTAACAGGATAGACGAAAGTACGTTGTTGCTGATATTTGACCGGGATCTGGTTATTTTCAGTCTGAGTCAAGTGACTTACAAATCTCGCATGTGAATGAGGTCAAATAGTCACATGATATGGACAATAAACAAAATATTTTAAATAAAAGAGAATTTGGGAATTCGTGAATTTGTTGCATGTGTCATGAATTTGTGAATTACTGGACAAGTCGTGAAATGCATGTCAAAATTGTGAGGGTTGGTGGCTAAGCAAATGAACAGTTTTGGACATGTATTAAAGTTGTTCAATGAATAATTGGACTGAAGCATAGATGCAGTTGCCAATAAGTCTAGGAATATTTGTCAGAACAAATGTTCAGCATGGTCTCCAGCTGATTGTGATTGTATTCAACAAAATTCTCAAACAATGCTTCAGCATTGGTAGCCTGCAAGTTTTCCATCAATGGCTTAAAATATTCAACAGCTGAACTCTACTGTGAGTTTTTTTATTTTCTCAATATCTATCTGCTTTTTGCTACCAACATGCTTCATTACATCGTCTCTGCCACATGCCCAATGCTAAAATTTGTGGTACACTGTGTGCAAAAAGCATGATGTTTATAAGTGTATAATGGCTGAATGCATGGCCAATTTTTGGCATATTCCAAACTAAATGTCACTTTTTGTGAAATATATTTATTTTCCTTGGTGGTGAAGACATTTTTAAGTTGTGATGCCGAATGGTAATTTAAATCAGTGTTGGCTCCAGTTTCTGTAAAATGCACCTGTAAAACTACTCTGATACATATTGATTAAAATAAGCTAAAATGCTTGCTACTGGGCCAACTGTACCAATCAGCTATAGTTCCAGTAATTTCACAACCAGCAGTACCAGACTGTTTTAGCAATTATCATTATCACAATTGGTGCTTAACTGGAAATTGGTTAATTTATTAAAGATTTAAAATAATTGAGAATTGGGGAATTTAAGAGTTTTTGCATGCAGCATAAATCTGTGAATCACTGAAAAAAATTATGAAATTCATGCAAAAATTGTGAGGGTTGGCAGCTATGCATCTATCAGGCAACACTAAAACTGAATGAAAAAAGAACCAATTCTGTGCCTATTTGGTAATTTCTAAAATAGGAAATGCTGACAATGCCCAATAGCAAATTGCCTCTTTCATGTAACTGCCGCCTCCCTCTATCTCACATTAAGACTGTACTAGTTTTTGTGTAATCAGTGTAGTTATTAAAAATGCTTTAAAAATAAATAAAATAAAAACACAGTAAAAATTGCAAATAATATTCCTAGTGTTTCAGTGCTTATCTAAATGAATTTTTGTATCTATGCCATAAATTATTTTAGCCCAGATTTATAAATGGGGGAAGGGGTGGTGATGGTGTAGAAACACTAATCATTACTTTTACACACCCAGCACAAATATGGATTTGTATTAAATACACATATTTGTTGAAAGAAATCATGTTTACTTGTTTCCAAAGACAATTTGTTTAGAATAATGAGTTCAACTGGTATTGTTTTGAGCCGTTTACTACAATGTTTTACTCCACTTTATGCAAATAATATGTATTTTGAACATCTTGCTTGATTGATTGCTCTTATATGTACGTCTACTCATTAGAACTACATCTCTATTTTGCCTTCTTTAAATTCTCTACAGCAATTTTGTAATTTCTTTCCAATAAGTTCACAACTCAACATGTTTACATCATTTTGAAGAAAAAAATAAAGATTACAAGGAGTATTTAACATGTACATTTCTTGTCTTCCCACATGTATACTATGACTACTGAAGCAGAAGACAAAGCGCATCTGAGTGATTTCTTTGCTAAAATCCACAATTCGTTTTAAAAAAAAGAGAAATATTTCACAACAGAAATACTTGAACAAATCATTCTTTACCCATATTTTAACATTATTCTTGAAAGTTTGATTTTAACTTTATAAATCTCTGCTCAAGATACATCTGAATTATACGGAATAAAACACAGACCTCTAAACATAATTTAAAATTGCCATATATATACTTGTGAATATGCCCCCCAAATTGAACATGTAAAACATTAAAACTTGCATAACACACACACAAGCCTAAAAACAAGTCCAGCCATAATGAAAATATTGTTATTGCTACTCCATATGAAATGAGTCATATTCACATGGGATTACAGTACAGAAGTTCCTTGTTTAAGCATGTGATCTTGTCTTCAGTAATCTACAATAACAATTTATACCGGCAGTCAACAAGAAAACTTAAGTTTAGACCTTGTCCCATGTATAAGCCAACCTCAATTCTTACAGGCTTTTACTTTTTCCTAAATTACTTGGCTTATATGAGTATATATGGTATTTCTCAAGCAATTATAATTAAATAAATAAAGTGTTTTCTTCCAAGTTTACTTTATAAATTTAGAACTTTTTGTTGTTTCTGTGATTGTTGGATAATCTTTGGAGTTATAAAGAATACATTTTTCATTTTTATTTAATATAGATTAGCCTTTACTATCACTTGACAAAATATTGGTTGATGCACATGTTCTATGTTAAATATTGCCCAATAGGAGCATTTCTGGCTAAACTTGCATTTCTTAACATTCCACTACCATTTTGTTATGTGTCATGACACTGGCATATGCCTAATACATATACTAATGAGTATATAAATAAATGAAATTAAACTTTCCTTTCTAAACCCTTTACCTCCATTTTACAAGCCTTGGCAAGTATAGGGTCTTGTCTGTAATCTTTTGCTGCTTCTTTAATGATCTCATATATCTCATCCGTGCATTTCTTGGACAGCATCTGCTCTCAAAGAAATGTTTGAAAAATTACACACTTCAGGTAAATTAAAGGTGTAAAACATTACTTATTTAATATAATTCAATCAACAAAGACATGATTAGAATTTCCTTGCTCCTCCATTAACATATTTTTATCCAATAACTGTTCATCTGAGTTTTGATGAACTCCAAAATTAAAGTCAACACAAAATTCTGATTTCATGTACTTGTATTATTTAACAAGTTTTAAAACAAGTGGATAATTTTCTTTTCAACATTGCATTTTAGATTGTGAACAGTGTTTTATCAAATATATTATCTACCCCCTCAAATCATATCCCACACTATCAACAGAGATTTTTTGGGAATCCTCTGCCTCAGCTGTAAAAGGTGCTATGATCAAACTGCTTTACATTATTAAAGACAAGTTTGGTTTGTTGTTTTATAACATACCAAAACTCTGAAGGCCACATCATGTCAAAACAAGTAGAGATTAGTGCCTCCCAGGACACACAATTGTAGCTGACGAGTACTGGTCCAATGGTAGCAACTGAACCATTTAATTTACAAGATATTCAGAGCCACTATGTTTTATATCAATAGGGTGCCTATCACCATAACTGCTCTCTCTGATTGTACCACCTATAAAATCAATGTTAAGCAAACCTGAGATGTAAATGAGACCTAGTGGAAAATTGTCATTGTCCACTGACTTAACCAGTCAGCTGCCAAAACCAAACAGGCTACACAATCTATGTACTTTCAAAAGTACCCATGGCAAGCTGTAACAGATGACCCAAACAATCTGCTTTAGACAGGTGTCCACTATAAAAAGCCTATCATAAAAGGATCTTCAATGGGACTCCCTGAAAGTTCCACTATGATCAGGTGTCCATTATATGGAATCGTTTGCAAAGGCATGTTACACTTTATTAGTCTTGTAAAAACTTCTGGATACAAAGAGTTAACATAGACACCTAATGCATTCACTACAATAGTGGTCACTGTCAATACCATGCCTCCCCATGCATACACAGACTAAAATCTGAATAATATAATCAATACAAGACAATAATAACATCATGCTGTTACCCTTTTGACAAATCTTTGCTTCAAGCACTATATTACTTCTCCCTCCATTAATTCGTCATCTTTGTTTTTTTCAATAACATTTTTACAAAAATTTTCTATGTCCATTTTACAAGAATTCTGCAGACTGGGATTCAATCTATAATCTGAAAACAAGAAAATATTAAAATAAGTAATTTTCCCAGTGTTTAAAACTTTACAGTACACATATACAAGCTATGTATACATGTACACCCATGTTCTTGTTTACTTTGTGAATCCAATTGAACACTCATTGATTAACTCTTAGTACATATGCCAATATGGTGCATGCTGAAATTTTACTTCTTAATTCCAAATAACCCCTATGTATCCTGATAATGAAAAGCATTATTTATCTAGAATGGAATAAAACACCGAAAATCCACCAAGAGGTTTCAGAAATATAAACAAGTCAAACTTTTATCAAAATCAAAGCTTTAATGTCAAACTGTTTATGACTATGACCATGACACCTAAATCAGTGTGGCAAGCAAAAAAAATAAAATGTTGAAGTACGAATTGTATTTGCTTCATAGTGATTAATACCAAGTATGATGAGAATCAGAAAAAAAAGTAGCAAAGGAAAAATCTTGAACAAAATCTTAATAAAAGTTCTACAACTTTGACCTTCACCCCAAGGTGAAGAAACAATCTATGACCATGACACCAAAATCATTGTGGCAAGCAAAAAAAAAAAAAAGTTGAAGAATGAATCGTATTTGCTTCATAGTGATTAATACCAAGTATGATGAGAATCAGAAAAAAAATAGCAAAGGAAAAATCTCGTACAAAATCTTAATAAAAGTTCTACAACATTGACCTTCACCCCAAGGTGAAGAAACAATCTAAGAGTCATAATGGTTCTTGTATAATGAGAATATAAGTAAACAAAAGACTTGAACCAAAACCGTAAGAAATTGTTCTGGATGCCATTGTCAGAAAAATGCCAAGTGTCACTTCCAACAGTGGACTCACCCAGAAAGGCACAAAGTGCCAAAATGCGTTTTTAACTTTAGTGACATTGCCACCCGTTGTGCAGCCAAATATTAGCAATATCTGACTGGATAAAGAGCTTTTAAAGAATTTTATTGCATAAATTGCTGGCCACAGTCTAGCTGGTTCAAAAAGTTTGTTTCATCTCACAACTATGTGTTTCTTTTGTGATTTGCAAATTCATCACAGTCCAATTGAATTTTTTAAAAACCAGTTACTATGCCAAGTCTTTTGACACCTTTTGTTTATTTTAAAAGGAACAATTTTGGTAAAGCATGTTTTAACATCACCATTTATAATATGCCATTTCACTTCAATCCTCCTTTGTTCAGGAATGTGAAGAAAAAAAATCCTATGCATCAGTGCTTGATAGGAAAATTCAATATATTGTTTGCTTGTTTGATTAGGATTTTCAATGTAGCTTTAACAATTTTTCAGTCATATCGCTACAGTGTCTGCAGTGAGGCAGTTTATAGTGATGTCTAGCACTGGGGCGTCATGCCACAGACATGTAGCATGATGTCCCATCCAGTCACATTATCCTAACACCAGGCCAACCAGGCCTAACACTAACCTTTTAATGCTGAGCGTGAAAACGAGGCAGCTGATGGCATCATTAAGTCATTGGTATAACTTGACCGGGGTATTGAACCCATGAACTCCACTTCCACAGCAAATGCTCTAACTACTAGGCCAATGGAGTGGTTAAAAAAATTCAATATAAATGATTCTAGTATTATTCTTTGATTTTTTGCATGATGGCTTCAAGAGTCTTTTCTTCATTTTCTAATCAAAGGGAAACAGTTTAACCTTGTACACTGAGAGATGACCGTGTGTGGCAATTCTGACTGAAAAAATCCCGGTATTTATAGCAAAGATTTTAAGATCAAATGATATACATACTAAAAAGATTTTTATTGTCATATCCATATTGCTAACAAAATCATTCATTGACTGACTCCAGAAACAAAGTCACAGGTCCATCTTTGTAGAGGCCAGCTAACTAACCCTCAGTTTTCTGAAAGTTTTGTTCAGAACTATTTCTTTGTCCCAATGTTTTTGGACATTAAACAAATCATTATTTTTTGCCATCTAAAATACAGGACTACCTTTGTTCTCCTGGATTTGACGACGACTGACAAACATTCTGCATTTTCCATCAAATTCTGAATGATTTTTCTGTTTCTTGAGACAGTCAAGAATATCATCCATTCTATCCGTGACTTGACAGTATTTCTGAAAAGGTAAGGTTCATGTATGTATGTAATGGCTGTAAATACTGGCAGCATATTGTCAATTAACATTTGGCTTCTTTGTTGGTATTTATGGACTACAATAAATTATTTGGCTAATTCTTGCCACAAAAAGCTGTCCTAAATACAAGCATGTCAAGGTAAAATTTGACAAACATTTGTAAGATGGTAAACTCTAAAAAAAAAACCAAAACATTGATTAAAACAAAATAAAATGAAAAAGGTAAACACTTTAAAATTTCTCCAAAACAATTAAAGACAAAATGAAAATGAGACACACACTTCCCTAAAAAAAGTGGCCCCAATATCACTGCCTTTCAAACTTAAGATGTCATCTTGTACATTCAAATACACAATACATTATGGAACTGCTGGGGAGAAAGAGAAGGTTGGCACACATAGCTGCAACACTGCCTATTAAAATTAATGTTGTTCATCTTCTTTCCAAGATCATTTTCTCAGCCATGAAACAAAAAAACATATATATAACCAAAATTGTCAACTGGATCTCTCTTTACACTGTTCACAACCTCACAATTAAAACATATCTTCTTCCTTGGCATTCCAAAGAAAGTAAAGGGATGGATTCCCAGGCCCATCCCTAACCCAGCCCCTTGAGTCGTAACTTAGATACTACTAGGATCCCGACTCGAGTGAGCTGCAATGGCTCAGTGGTTACGATCTCTCATATGACTTACATCTACCTATGCAAGGTAAGTTGGCAATGAAATCTGGGTCAGCAGGATACTATCTATAGAGATTTATCCTTATGCTGTTGATTCTATATGTTAGAATACATGTCAATATAATGTTCTGTTCCAGATGATATGCAAGAAAAATAAATTTCACGATGGCTGCTGTGATGGCCATACAGGACCCTGGATCAACACATCTTCATTTATGACAAACTAGATATCATAAAAGTCTGTTAGTAAAAGCCCCATATTGATATGACCACCCATTCAAAAGTAGAATCAATAAAAAGATTTTCAAGATGGTTGCCTGGTGGCCATATTGGACATCAGACCAGCACCATTTTCATTTAGCACCAAGTAGACATCATTATTTAATAATCCACTCTGAAGCAGCAATGACAAGATTTGCAAACTGGCAATTGTGGTGTTGTAGGGTTTAACACCATTTTTCAACACATGATAGGCTGTACATGGCGGCTGGTATTAATGATGTTGGAGGAACCTGGGAAAACCCCAGGAAAGAACCACCCCACGAGGAGCTACTGGCAAGCTTTCTCACATACCCACATTGGCCCAATCTGAGACTTGAACTCATGCAGACAGGTGAGATGGCAGTGATCCATAACAGATAGCGCTTAGATCACTCGGGGCACCTGGCAATTGTGGTGACCATATTGAAAGTGTGAACAGCACCATTTTCTTCTAGAACCAACTTGACCATGGGAAGTATGTCTGTTAAGTTTCACGGCAATCCTCCAAGAAGTTTAATAGTAGCAGCAATAACAAACTTATGTTAATGGAATCAGATCATGATTATTAGTTCAAGTAAAGTGCCCATGTAGTCCCTGTTTGTTTCAAGTAATTTTTCCTGTCTCCCGTTTCTGGTGATACAAGGGTTTGATTTAAGCATTCTTGGTGTTGATTTAAAGGTAATCAGAATTTGAGCATTATATTGTTGCTGTCTCGGTGTATTTTGGTGCCAGTGCACAGCAAATAAAGTGGCAGTGATGATGATCAAGTAATGAAGTATGTGACCCATTGTATGGTACTTTGTTGATAGTCCATCCCCAACCCCCCATCCCCGAAAAAAAAAATAATACCAGTTAACCTATGATAAGAATTTCCCATTGAGTTCATCTTTGAAGCTACTTTAGAGTAAGATATGATTTTTTTTCTTCCAAAGATTTTCAAAATGGCAATTGTGGTGGCCATGTTGGATGTGTGAGCAGCACCATTTTCTTCTAGGACCAACTAGACCACAAAAATAGAGTGTGTGTAAATTTTAATGGTAATACTCTAAGTAGATCAAAAGGAGTAGCAATACCAAACTGGTGTTAGTCGAGGGATCAACATCAGAAAACAGATGACAGACCATTCCATAAGCTCTTCTGGCCTATGACCAGTGTAGCTAAAAATCATGAATATAAAGATCTATCAATATGTACATTTTTATACTGATGATTATAAATAGATATAAATTTTCGCATTGATAATACTAATAATAATGAGGACTATGTATAGCTACGGATCTTTAGAATCTCTATTACGGATCACTGCCATCTCACCTGTCTGCGTGGGTTCGAGTCTCAGATTTGGCCAATGTGGGTATGTGAGAAAGTTGCCAGTAGCTTCTCATGGTTCTTTCCGGGGCTTTTCCCAGGTTCGTTTTCCACCATTACTACTGGCCATCATGTATAGCCTAATGTGTGCTGCAAAATGGCATTAAAATCTACAACAACAACAACATATCTATAATGATGTGACTAAAAATAAAACAACAAACACCATGAAATTAGAAAACAAAAAATCCTGAAAATATTTAAGGTAGGAAACTCTATTAGGTCTTTAAGTTTGTTCTTGCAGTTGAAGAAGGTGAGTTTTAAGAGCACCCTTGTTTTGTTTTTTTTTTATTTTAGGGTTTAACGCCATTTTTCAGCACACGATAGGCTATACATGGCAGTCAGTATTATTAGTGGAGGAAGAACCCGGGAAAACCCCCGGAAAGAACCACCGACCCACAAGAAGCTACTGGCAAGCTTTCTCACATAACTACATTAGCCGAATCTTAGACTCAAACCCATGCAGACAGAGGTGAGACGGCAGTGATCTGTAACGGAAAGCACTTTAGATCACTCGGCCACTCGGGGCCCCATAGTGCACCCTTGAAATGGATCACTCTGTCTTTGGGTCTAATTTCAGCAGGCAATTCGTTTCACATTGCTGGGCCCTGGTATGCAAAAGAACATTGTTAATTAGACTTTGTTTTCATGGTGGGAATAATGAGTATCTGATTGTCAGAAGAGGAGAATAGGTATCTTGCTGGTGTGTACACATGGGTGACGACAGTAGGGTATGTTGGACTAGAGTCTGTCAGTGAAACAGAGCAGAGAACAAATTTTGTGTTTGATTCTGGATCGAATGGATAGCCAGTGTATGGTACAGAGCAGTGTGAGGAGGTGTGCTCTGAATGTGGTACTCTAAATCTGATCGGATCAGCTGTGTTTTGAATATTTGAAGTTTCCAGTCTAGTAGATATTGAGACAAACCAGACAGAATTGAGTTACAATAGTCCAGTCTTGAAAGTACTAATGAATACACAAGTGTTTAAGTGACATCAACTTAAAGATATTTGTGAATGGAGCTGATGCATCTCAGATCAAAATATGCAGCTTTGCATATGTTTATGACATATTTGATCCATAAAGAAAAGTGCACAAGAAACTATGGGGGTTGGGGAAGGCCATGAGCCTGTCATAAGAAGTCAACAGTCAGATAAATGAGAAAAAAATATTCATTGTCAATTCCATGACAATGCCATAATTACTTGTTATCTAAGTGGCTTGCTAGGTGAGTAAGTCAAAAACTCATGGTTTTTAGCAAACATTAAATCTACAAAAAATGGTATTTCAGGAATAAAACTAAATTTGGAGGAATTAAATAAATGGCTCACCTTAATCATCTGTTTGCAAACTGTGAACAGAGTGTAGTCTCCAAGAGTGGCCTCATCTTTCTACAAAAACAGAAGCACATTTATGATTCAATGAGCAAGAATACACACTATGTGAAACACCAGTGAGCAAAATTTTCAAGAATGGAGGAACATGATGAGGTATCACTAAACGGATCATTCATTCATTCATTCATTCATTCATTCATTCATTCATTCATTCATTCATTCATTCATTCACAGTCAAACCTACTTATCTTCACATCAGTTATCTTGAGAACCCATTATGTTGCATGTTTTGGTCTGGTCATGAAAAAATTCTTTTTTGTGATTTTAGTTTTTTTCTGGATTATCTCAATCACTGTTCAGTTGATAACCACATTATGACTGGCATAAGTTTCAGTGGACCTGGTTAATTGGATAAAATCCAACTTTTAAGGTCCATCTCGAAGAATGTTTACAACAAATGATCTGGCATTTCAGCTACTACTGGTACTTCACACTGCAAGGATGGAAAATGTTGCTACAAGACCAAATTTTACAGGAACAAATGCTATTCAGCCAGTCTCATTAATGCATGGTTAATCAGTTGCATAGAGTGGAGAAAAATATGTTGTAAACAACATTTTAGAGTAAGGAAATTAAATGAATGCATTTATGACCTTTATGGGAGCTGAAATTCATAATGGACAGCATCATATGTCAACACCTAGACAATATAGTTCGTTCCACATAGCATCACAAGTTTTATCTGTAGCTCAGTAAATTATCAGGACAGCATCATTAAATGCAGCTAAAACTACATAATTTGCTCTACACAATATTTCAAATGCATTAGGTACTTTGAGCTACGTGAACATTAACAGAATTATAGATAGGATAAAAATAATGATGATCTGTGGAACAAACTATATTGTAATTGCATTAAAATATCGTGATGTCAGTCATCAACTTAGTTCATACACAATTAATAACTTTGGTTCAGAGTTCACTTATAAAGTAAACGGTTGAAGTGTTTCTATGCTTGGAATGAGTGTAAGCTTTCAAATTCAGCATGGCCAGATCATGCGACTTACAATCATCAATAAATAGCAACCAGCAACATTCCAAACCAAGCTGGTACCCCCCCCCCCCCGCCACAATCCAACAACAAAGACGTGGTTCTTAATCTGTTTTGCATAAGAGTAAATAAAAGCAATAATGGTATTTTTTAAAATTTATAGCACCTGGTATTTTTAGAGAAAAAAAATAAAGTCATTCATCATTGTACCATGAATACAGATTCTTCAACGCAAATGAAAAGAAAGAGAAAGTGACTGATAAGATTAACGTCCATGAAACAGAATGAGAATTGCTTTCCTTTGCGTTGTTTTATCTTGAATTGAATATCAAAGCCTTGCAATCCATCAAAGACATATGCTTACTCTCCTTCTGATCAAAGTAAGGAGTGTATGTGTGTGATTTGGATTTTCAATGTAACTTTTAAAAAGAAATTATCATATTGCTACAATATCTATAGTGTGGCAGTTTATGTTGATGTCTAGCACTCGGGCATCAAGCTGCAGACATGTAGGATGATGTCCCATCCAGTCAGATTTACCCAAAACTGGTCTTTTGTACAGACCTGCTATGAGGCCACATTTTGGCAGAAGGGGTGATCTCTCATAACGGGTAATGACTGTAATAAAATGTTTGAATGAATTTGAGTTTGTGTATCGACAAAAATCCAAATTGGAAGGCGACAACATATACTGTAGGCCAGTGTTTTTCAACCTTTTTATTGGAGCAGAACCCTTCAGAGCGTTTAGATTGCTCACGGAACGACATGCAGTGACACAAGAAAGCACCAATTGATACAGGTGTATGTGTGTAATACTGTAATTGTAGCCCAAATAAAATAGCCGATATTACTAATTACTAAGTTATTTTATTGTTACCCGTTAGCATCAGTTTGCAGTAGCGAACATTTCAGTGCAAAACTTGTGCTTGATGATTTCTACAAAGCAGTTGAATTCGTGGCAGAATGTTCGAGAGTGACACCAGAGTTCATTTTCGACAGACACAAGTCATTCTCGTTTCTTGTGTTTGATGGTAGTCATAGCAGAAAATCCGAACTCGCACATGTAAGAAGTTGAAAACTGCAACAGAAGTCACAAAGCTATCTCAGAGATAGCCAGATACTCGTTTTCAACTAGTAACCAAAACGCATCCATGTTCAACTCTGCATTTTTTAGCTTCATCGTTCTGTCACTCGCAACGCTAACGAGCTGCTCCTTTTTCTTCAAACTAAACTGTCCTTGGCACTGTTAAAAAAACACAAACACGTTTCTAACCCAGTCGTATTGGTCAACAGATATTGACGGAAAATATTTGCTGAGACTATTCAACAGAGCATCCAAATAGTTCAGAATCAATGGAAGAATTTCTTAGTATTTTGTTTTAACAACACTGGGAAACATTTCCAAATTTCTAGCAGATGCATGCTTCTTCCAAATTACCAATTTCTTTCACAAATGCCTTTTTTCTGTCGGTTGAAGTCAAGACATTTTCATGTCTGCCTTGCCTGCACTGTTCAAATTGTTTAATTCATGAAATATATCGGCCAGATAAGCTACTTTGGAACATCAACACTCACTTCTCAGTACTTCTTCAAAATTCTTCAAGTTTTCACGAGAACAGAACATCAGCATCTCCTCTCTCAGCTCATAGAAACGAGATAAAACGTTTCCGCGAGACAGCCATCGTACGCCCATGTGATGGATGAGTGTGACATGGTTTGCTTCCATGCTTTCACAAAGTTTGGCGAACTGGCAACATTTCAGAGGTCTCATCTTCCTATAATTAACGATTTTCACCACCATGTCAAGCACAGACTTCAACTTGGCTCCAACTGTTTTAGCAGCTAGTGCTTCTCTGTGGATGAAACAGTGCGTGATCATGACAGCTGGATTCATCTGTCGCACCAGCGATACAAAACCTTTGACATTTCCCGTCATGGCAGGGTGCCATCCGTACAAATGCCAATGCAGTTTCTCCAGTTCAAGTCACATGACTGCAAATATAAATTGACAACGTCAAATATATCTTGTCCTTTTGTTGTTTTGGTAACTCCTTACAGCAGAAAAAAATCTTCAACAATAGTTCCATTGTCAATAAAACGTACAAACCTCATAAGTTGTGATTTACCGCTGACATTGGTGCTTTCATCCACCTGCAGTGCAAAGAATCCACGTGTCTTTCAATGTCGCAGGACATGTCTGAAATAAGTCTGCTTATCGTATTGTCTGACAGTGGAATCTGATTCATGTCAGATACAGCACTCTCGCCAAACAAAATTCTCACAATTTCTCAACATGCAGGTAAGATTATGGTTTCGGCGAGGGTATGCAATTTCATTTTTTCTTTGCATCGATATCCGCGACAGCATAACTTGCTTCTTGAGCTTTGTCACTTAAGCTTAGTGCCCTCTCGAAGTAAGCCACATTCTTGTGCGCTACATTCGGATGTTTAGCTGTTAAATGTCGCTTCAATTTAGCTGGTGCTATGGCACTATTGGCAAGCTTTTCCCCGCAGACAACACAGAGCGGTAAGAGGCAGTCTGGGTCTCCTGCTCAAGTGAATCCCATAGCTAAGTAATTGTCACTGTACTGACGAACTTTAAGACTCCGATCGATAACGTCAATTTTTGGTACGTTCGTCTCATGACATGGCCTCAGTCAACTGCTCCTGAGTTTTTGTTTGGTCATCAGCTCTGGCATTGTCTAATTTTATCTTCTTAATAAATCAGTCCATGGTCGCGCAAAAAAAAGTTTTAAGAAAATTAATTTAAACGCTAAACGCTCATTAGGACAACAACGGAAACAGTAATTAAGTGGATAAACAATGACTAATTACCGCACAGTTTCGGTACTGCCAGACTTGGCAATTTCGGCCGTTATTTATATATTTTTACTGGCCACCGGCGGAACCCCTGGCTGGCGCCCACAGAACCCTTAGGTTCCACGGAACCCCGGTTGAAAAACACTGCTGTAGGTAGTGTAATTCTGATGTGTCAACAGTTATTTGTTAAATCACAAGAAATAAAATTCTGATTAAAATGTCAATAAATATCTTCGTCCAAGAATTCTGTATGAGCACTTAAATATTCCAAGGGGAAAAGAATTATTAATTCCATAAAACAGAATTGCAAATCACACTGTGATCACTTTCCAGAACAAGACAGAAGCTTCAAATGCTTAAAATCACATACTTCCAGTCAGCTTCAATTTCACTCCACCAATCCCATAATAAAAACAAACAAAAGTTGTTTACTTTAACTCTGAATTAAGATTAGGAACTAGATCAGCATAAAGATACCAAGTTCTAATATTAGGTGTTTACGATAAACAGTCAAGTCAATCTAATTTCTGGAAAATGTAAATAAAATTAGCATGTAATAGAATAACAAACAAACAAAAAAAAATTAGAACTAACAAACAAACAATTAAATTAATAAAAAATAAATTAAATCAAATATACGTCACACAAATGGTTCACAAATCACCTGAATGTTCCTGATCCTTGGGTCAGGAGTTAGGAAAATAAATTTTGAGGCCAGTCTATTTTGAGCTTTTATGTGAATGACTTCACTGATTTTCTTTACAAGATGCAGCAGAAAGAAATGTGCATTTGGTCACATTCAGTTAATAGCATCATATGGTCCATGTTTGAAGACTGGTCACTGATGAAAAATAAATCTTAAAAATGAAATGCTGTATGAAACCTGCATGAAAAGTCTGCAGAAAATTAAAAACAACAATAATTGTGAAAAATGCTAATGGTTACTACTCACCTGACGCTTAAAGATGACTTTTAAACACTCTTTGCTTAATTTATCCTCGTTTTCTTTCAGACATTCAATAATCTGAAAGTTGCATTTAAAAATGAAAATGAAGAGTCAAATATTGCTTCTTCTGATATATTACAAACAGTAAAAACTACTATAACAATGAAACGCATCTACAATGGAAATTCCAATTCTGTTTGTTATGATGAACTGTCAAAGGCATGATAAACATCTTAATCATTAAAACTCAGTCTGGTACTTAATATAAACTGCACATACTCGAGCCATGATACATTTTCAAAGGTATCACAAGAATCTTAATGATTAAAACAATCTGTTATTACAAGCTGTTTTGTACATTTTTTAACAACTGGATACTCTCTCAATAGCATGAAACAAATCTATATGATTAAGACTCAGTCTGGTATTACATGCTGTAGTCTACATCCTCTGATCATCTGATACATTGTCAAAGGCATGAAACAAATCTCAATGATTAAGACTCAGTCTGGTATTACATGCTGTAGTCTACATCCTCTAATCATCTGATACATTGTCAAAGGCATGAAACAAATCTCAATGATTAAGACTCAGTCTGGTATTACATGCTTTAGTCTACATCCTCTAGCCATCTAAAGGACAGTCCATTAAAACTCAGTCTGATACTGAAAACTCTGTTGTACATCCTCTAGCCATTTGATGTACTGTCATTTTCATACTGCATTCATCTTGTATGATTTCATTCTGAATTTCAATGGCACTCATTCTGCATTTCATTTGTATTCATTCTGCTGTAGCAATTCTCTTTCAGCATCTGAACAGCAGTTGTCATTTGAATTATGACTTTCATTGTGGCAGGATCAGAAATCTACAAAATGAAACTAAATCAGAATGAAACTAGACAATACCTGAGCGTCTCCAGGAAGCTTATCCTTGCAGTACTTTAAGGCATCACCAAGACATGCAGCCTTCAGTTCTGGATCAAGATCTATGTTCTCTCCCTATAAGCAAAATAATAGTTATGAATGACAGTCAAACAAATATGTATTTTATTTGCATTTGAAAACAGGTATTTATACACATTTTAATGTGATCAAGTATAGAATGAGCTCACACAGATCTGCAGTTGTTTTGAGTTGATAGAGTTTGCAAGAAAAGTCTCTACAATGAGGCCAAATAATTTATTGAAGTGATAATATATTTTCAAGTGACCAATGTTGCAAAGCTATTATTACCCATAATGCATTTAATTTTGAGATTCCACCATAAATGTAAATTTTTATTTTATATTATTACAGACTAAGGGAAAGACATTTTCTTTTTATCTCCCCTACAACAAGTATCAAAAGGCAACTCAGAGCCTGTCATAAAAATAGTAAAGTAACAAAATGGTATATTCCTAATCGGCCTTTGTACTTCTAAGTTCCAATTATTAGCGCATCACTCAGTACATGGTCCTGTTAGTCCAAATGATGAGATTGATGTCTGCACTATGACAGTTTATAGGGATGTCTGGCACAGAGTCATCATGCAGCAGACATGTATCACGATGTCCCAATCAGTCACATTATCCTGACACCAGGCTGACCAGTCCTAACACTAACCTCTTAATCCTGAGCGACAAGCAAGGCAGCTGTTAGTACCATTTTTGTAAGTCTTTGGTACGACTCAGCCAGGGATCGAACCCATGACCTCCCCCTTCCGTGTTTTAATTCTGTAAAATGAAAACTATTCATTTCCTTTTGGTTTCAAGAAAAAACAAAGTTTTTCAAGGTACCCAGGCAATACTTTGAATTTTCAAGGCTTTGAAGGAACAATTCATTTTTCAAGGTTTTTAAGGTCCCCATATGGACCCTGTCTTACCCTTCTAAGAACCTCCACTTTCAGCTGCTTGCGACAGTCATGAGGAATCCGGTGTTTGTTTTCAAGTAGGATATCATTGTGAACTATTTCACTCAGGCAAGACACAACTTGTGATCTGAAAGTAGTAAGAAGTATTGCAATGATAAAATTTATACAAAATTCTTTAATATAAATGTTCTTTAATCCATAAAGGATAAGAAAATCTCCAAAATGTGCTTAACTTTCACTAATGTCACTTTTAACTGAAGTTTGATACCACTACAAATATCAAAGATATTTGAAAGTTATTTAAACATATCTGGATTGTTACAACAAAATTTACCCCTAAAGGAAATTTGTATGGTATACTCTGATCTCTACACCACTGTAGTTTTAAAAAACAACTTTTTTTAAGAACAAAATTCTACAAAATGCCTTTTTTCAGTGGTGTCCAATCATTGATGTCCCATCCATGTATCCAACTTGAATTAACTTGAAACTTTGTTGAACATATATGTCATCATCAACACAGGTAAGAGAAAATAAATAAGTCAAGTCTGAACATTCTTCCATAAATTTCCACTCAGGACATTCTATTAAAGCCAAATTGGGATCAATATATATTTCTCTTTTATTCCTCAGCTACATATTTTGATGAATTTATAGTTGCCACATACCTCAAGTTTAAGAGCCATCTATAAAGACAATTTCACATGGTATTAGCAACTGTGATGCTTACAGTGATATCACTCTTTTCTGATAATTTTTAGGCCAAGCACATGCCAAATATGTAAGAAATTTTAACTTAAGAGAGATGATTACTGTGTCCTTTTTGTAAAGACTAACTTGCTTTCACTTCTGATGTACTTAAAAGCAAAAGACACTACAACAGGAATTGAAAACTATGACCCTCAATTTGAATAATTGAGTCAAAATTATCATAAAATGTGTGGAGTCCACATGAGACTAATTTTTGGAGTAAAATATGTCTCTTTGTTAATACTTACCCTTTTATGCATTAGAAATACATCCACTAACTCACAAATTCTGCCCTCCCAAGCAAAAGGGTCATCTGACTGCCAAGCAGCAAGTCAGCCTAGACTTGTTACGACATGGAGATAGGACTGATACTAAATGGGTTTATCATTAAGTTTCTATTTACCATCTTACAGAAAGGTAACTGCTGGAAGCGTGTTTTCCCCTTCTGGTAGAGAGATACTGGGTGTGGTCTGATGATTACTTTGTAATGGTCTTTTATCAGTTTTGATGTGGCGAGGAATACACCTCTTTACATTCAGCAATGGCATTAGAGAAATGAATTTGTTGGGCTGCACAATCAAGCATACAAGTCAAATGTGAGACTGACTCCAGAAAATGAATGGGATTTAGACTACATTCCGTTTGCTAAAACAGAACCATTCAGACCAAAAGAAAATAATTTTGACTTTGCAAATTAGCTGCTGCATATCAAACAGTTTCATGTTTATGCACAAAGAAGGACTCAACATCCCTGGGCCTGTGATGTCTTCATCATCGTCTGGAACTTCAGTGTAAAAGATGGGTGTATGGCTTTAAATAGCAGAGTTGAAATTTATGGGCAGTGTCACTGTGCAAAGAAAATGCCCACTGATGCTTCAAACTTAAAGATATATTTTCAAGCAATGCAATATTTCAGCAGCTTGACTGTAGAAGCTTTTTAAAGAAAAACATTCAGGAAATTATTTCCACCACCTACTGTGATGAGATCACCAAAAGTATACAGTGATTAAAACTGGCTATGACCCGTTAACAGAGCTACAGAGTTACATGGAAGGTAACCAAGTTTCATGTCTCTATCTCCAAGGTGATTTACATACAGAAATGGGAAGAAATTGATTAGTGACCTTGACCTTGATGATACAACTGAAGAGTGATAATATGAAATAGAGAGCACAAGTTTACCATGGTTTGTTTCTGAACCTCAAACAGCTAATAAGATATAAAGTAGAAACTGAGCTAAAACAAAATATACAAATGTGAACTTGACTTGGAAGAAAGGACTAATGTTATAGAATGAAAAGAACCAATGTTACAGAATTAAAGGAAAAGTATAATGAAAAAAAACTTAATAAAGTTAACACATGGCCTCAAAGTTAAGATAGGACCCCCCAATATGATATATGAGACACCTGCAAATGATGATGCATAAATCTTAATGAGGAATTGAGTATGATTTGGATTTTAACGTAGCTTTAACAAATTTTCAGTTATATTTGCAGTTTACAGTGATGTCTTCAAGCCCTGGGGCATCATGCCATAGACATATATAGCATGATGTCCCACCCAGTCATATTATCCTGATACCAGGCTAATCAGTCCTAACACCAAACTCTTCATGCTAAGCATCAAGAGAGGCAGCTGTTAGTAACATTTCTGAAAGTCTTTTATATGACTCGGCTATAGTGAGGAAGGGAAAGTGTTATAGAAATGATAAAAAAATTAATAATAAGGTATTAAATAAAAAGTTTCATCCTTAAATCTGAAGATACAATTACCAATGCTGAACACGACAAACCTTCTAATGATATGTAACTACACAAACTTTCATTCCTAAATCTCAAACAGATCATACAGTGTTATACAGTGGAATGAAAAGTGTGGTGGAAGTCTTAAGATACTAAGCAGTGATTGAAAACAGCACCTCAAATATGGTATGCAACATACCCTCTATTATTGATGTACATGGATGCAAAGTGTCATGATTTAAAATCTTAAGTTATAGTCTGGAACACCTAGTGATGATGTATAAATGTACCAAGTTTCATCCCCAAATCTCAAATAGCTTTAAAGTTATCATGTGGAAATTAAAGTGGAGGAAAATTTAAAAAATCATGGCCTTGATCTCAAAGATAGAACCCCTGATACAAAAGGTAACACACCTTTTATGTGAGAAAGCTTGCCAGTAGCTTCTCGTGGGTCGGTGGTTCTTTCCGGGGTTTGTCCGGTTTCTTCCTCCACCATTAATACTGGCCGCCATGTATAGCCTATATTGTGCTGAAAAATGGCGTTAAACCATAAAAAAAAAAAACACCTTTTAACTGATGATATATGAGTATACCAGGTTTCATCCTCAAGCTGCAAAACAGTTTTAAAGTTATACAGCAGATACTATAGTGTAATGGATGAAGATATAGTGACTATGACCCTAAAAAGGGATCAGGCAATTCAAAAATTATGTAAGAGGCCAATGCATTGATGGAACAGAAGAAAAATGGAGGCCAGAAGAATATTTTGTAATGTGGAAAAGGTTGGGTATTCCCTAGACAATGACTAATCAAGTAAGATGGTGCTTGTGAACATGTTCTTCAACTGAAATCAATGGGCTGGCAAACTTACCTCTTGCAAATAAAGCAAATAAATGGTGAAGCAGTAAATAAAAACTGGGAGTGTGTCCATGCTTGGACAGGGATGATCTCAAGACCATATATGCCACCCCCACCCCACCAACCACTCTCTGTGTGTGTTTGTGATTTTGGAATTTTTAATGTAGTTTTAAAAAAAAATCAGTCATATCACTACAATGTCTGTAGTGTAATAGTTTATAATGCTGTCTAGCACTGGGCCATCATGCCCCAGACATGTAGCATGATGTCCCACCCAGTCACATTATTCGGACACCAGACTGACCAGTCCTAACCACTAATGCTGAGTACCAAGCAAGGCAGCTGTTAGTACCATTTTTTAAAGTCTTGGGTATGACTCAGTCAGGGTTCGAACTTGCAACTTCCCACATACAAGGCGGCCATCAGAGTGGTCCCAACCCCCAAAGAGTTATAAACATAACTATATACTAAAACAAGGTGCTAAAAAGCATAATCTGAGCATAACAAGTTTAAATTTTATATCCAGCACAATGTGTTAAAAATATTTTTTGGCTACTTACCTGGATCTACAGTTAGTTAAAACTCTTTATCACAAATCCATGCGAATTAGTACCAAAATACAAACACAAAACATTTTGATAAATTATTTAAATACAACACTTTAACTAGTCTACATATCTAACTTTCACTGAATAGTCGTTAGGTAAAAAGTTTTGCATGATTATGTGCTCATTCTGAATGGCTGATGACTGACGAGTGCATTAAATTAGCACAAGCAGTCTTTGGCTTATGTTTTGGATGTAACAGATGGGCTTCTCTAAATGCTCATGGCGAAAAAGTTTGAATTTGCCATGCTGAATTTTCCTAACTGAACTCAGTTATACAATACTTACTTTTCTGTCATTTTGTTGCAATGCTTGATAACAGACTCCTTGCAAGCCTCTTTAAATTTGTGACTAAACCTGTAATCTTTTAGAGTTATCTGAAATCAGAGTAAATGCATATCAGCTAAAAAGGTTCAGAAAACAAAATGCAGTAAACATACTTTATAACTGATATGATGTTTTTTTACTACATGAAACCTTCTCTACTGTGGTAAGATATGGATTTTTCTAAGTGTATTACAAAGCTTGTAATATTCATCAATTCAATAGGTTTTCTTTCCCACTAGTGAAACACTACAAGTTCCATTACAAATATGTTATTCTAACATGTTTCCGTGTTTGTTCATCGTTCCTGAGTCAGTACAGTGGCCATGTTCTTTCTATATAGACCGTCTGACATTTGCCTTATTTCTGGTGAATACAACCTGACTAAACAATATAATTATGACTTACTCTGAAATTTAAAAACACAGACAAAACTAAGATAAAAATTGAGATAAAAACAGAGTCTTGCATATGTGAAATTTATAAAATGATTCCTAACTTTTTTCAAGCCTTTGCAAGCAAAAGTTCTTAAATTATACAGTTTTATAACTTTCAATTAAATGAATACAATTTTATCGCACAGCAAAATTGAATTATTTTATTTCTATCAGCTAACTGTACAGTGTAGTAAAATTACAGTAAAACACATTCAAAATCTTCCAATATTAAACATTTCATATCATTGCATTTATAACACATGGGCTTTTATTTCAGCATAACAAATAAACCATAATAACACAAGAGTCATGTGAAAAGTATTTACTTCTTTCTAAAAAAAAAGAAAAGCATGTTCATTAATATTGCAAACAGTTGCATCTCATAAAGAACTACTTAAAGGAGACTAGAAACCAGTGGAAATATACAATAATATTAAATACACTGCAGAGAAAAACATGATTCTGAAGCGTCGTGTGCGACCGTACTGCCAATATTGAGATATTGGCATATCTTCTAGGCGCGGAGTTTCCGTGACCTCGTATGCATATTTTCCGCGCCTAGTCGGTTACTTTCGGAAAGTGACGTCATACTAGCGACTCCAGCATCCAGACCTACAGTTGCAAGGTTCATTTCATATAGAGTACCATGCCGTTTTGCGTTGCTTACGGGTGTAATAGCATACATAGAAAAGGCTGTGGAGTTCATTTTTTTTCTTTTCCGAAAGTTAAGGCATAAAAAAGTATGGATACATTAATGCAAGGGAGTTGATTTCAAAGCAACACCATATAGCACTCTGTGCTCATTACATTTCTCAAAGGAATGTTACCAGAGGGATCCTAAAAAACAGAATCTCTAGGATACACGAATGCTAAGCCTAGACTATAAGTTGAAACTGTTCCAGACATACCATTGTATATTTTAAATCCTGGTAAAGAGTGTCAAATGTACGAGTTACGAAAATTGGCAGAAGGCCCAGTAAGTGCTAATAAAAAATATGACAGCCCGACACCAGATCGTGCTGATGAAATGAGTAAATGTTTTTTCTTCTTCAAAATTACAATCTAAATAAAGTCACCATTGTCCTATGTGTAATTGAGATCTGACTTTAATCAAATGGAAGCTTACTAAAAAAAAAAAATAATAAGATTATCAACCCTTGACACCGTCGTGTTTCGAGAAAAACAATTTAAGTAATTTTAAAAAAATATTAAAAAAATTATTTAAAAAACACAACATTTCAGTCTATGCCTATTACACTTAAAATGTATAAATGGAAAGCTGTAGTGATTGGAACTGATATAAAAATGTACCTTGGGCAGTTTAAATAGCAGCGATTAAAAGAAAAGAGATCCGATATAAAATCAAAGTTTCACATTAACTGGCTGACAATAGAAATTGGGGGAGGCGACTATTGACCCGCCCATTTGCCCCAATGTGCAATTACTCTCTGTGATAAGTCTTATTATCTCCCAGGACAAGACCTTTTTTTCATATTCTGGTCTGCATAATAGTTAGAGGTTAGAATTAAGTACACAAACATAATGACAGTTTAACACATTAACAATTATTCCTTATCATTGTACTTATCTTGTGAAATGGACTGGCCCTCTGACATAATTCAAAGAAACCATGTGCCAGAGAGTGTATGCAAGCACCAGAAATTCATTGGCAAATAAACGATGCCGAATTTTGTTGTAACTTTGAGGCCAAAGGCTTCATTTTAAGAGTTCAAATCTGCAGTCAAACGTTACCGTACATGTATGTGGCCATTGTTTTCCCACATTTTATATTCCACCCTATTTCCTTTAGTTTAAGTGTTAAGATATGTAACACTGTTTACTGAATTAAATATTTATTTTGAATTAGTTTTTTAGAGGCACATAAACTGCGTCGTATTTTTTTATTTCTTCTTTTAATTTAATCATGGTAATGAAACTTTACATATATGGTAGAGGAATGTCAGGTGTTAACTGGCCGAGATTTTTGGGGGCGGAAATGGAGATTTTGTTTGCAGAGAAAATTACGCAGCCTTCATTGTGATAATTCATGAATTTTAAACTAATTGGTGACAATTTTTTTAACAAGAAGTACTTCTGTAGTAGTTAAACAATCTGAAATTTACGTAAATAATGTTTAATCTTAAACTATTTACTGAAGACAAAAACTGTCCTGTGATATTAATTATTTCTTCACTACAATATTCACAAGTGATAAAATAGAATATGACATCTGTGGACTGCACACTTGATAAAACAATTATATATGGATTTTCTTCTTCTGAGAAAAGAAAATTGAGAGACATATTGAAATAATCGGGAGTTAACTGCGAAAAATCAAGAGAGATATTACGACATAGGGAGGAAATACTTCCAAAATTGGAATTTATTTTCTTTCTTTCTTCTCCCGGCTTGAAAGTTAACATATATGAACTGATCGGGCTTGTGGAATTTCAGTCAGGGCTAGTAAGTTTATTTAAATCATCAGCCCGGGGCCTGTGCTTAAAACATTTCTTTCAGTACTGACCAGTACAGTACGTAATCTATTTTAACGAAGCATGTATATACTTTCAGATTTGTCATACGCTAACTGTAGCACGCATGTAAAATACACTGTAATTGAATCATAGAAAGGAAGCTTCTTTATGTTGAAATTAATTACGTATGATTTCCTCCTCGCATATTTATTTGTGGGGTGTTGTTTTTTGTGTGTGTGAAAAATTACTTCCGATGAAAACCGTTATCAATGGCCTTTCTCGCTTGCCATGTTTCTGTTTGTATATGACGACTGGCTAGTGTGACGTCACGAGACCACGTGCTCTGTCGTCTCATTAAAACTCGGAAATACTAGGCAATTTACGGAATCATTGTATCTTCTTCGCAATATAATCAATATCCCCACATGATATTATTTTTTTAAACATTATATTCGAATTAGAATTTGTAAAGAATTACATTTATATAATAAAAATTTTCATTTCTAGTCTCCTTTAATATCACTAGAACCAAGAAATTAAAAAATGCAGACATAACTAAGATAAAAATTAAGAAAAAAAACTGTCTTGCATATGTGAAATTTATAAAATGATTCCCAACTTTTTTCAAGCCTTTGCAAGCAAATGTTCTTAAATTATAGTTTCATTATTTCAATTAAATGAATACAATTTTATCACACTGCAAACCTGAATTATTTCATTTCTATCAACTAACTGTACAGTGTAGTAAAACACATTCAAAATCTTCCAGTACTAAACATTTCATATCATGGATGACACATGGGATTTTATTTCAGCATTTTATGTCAAACAAATAAACCATAATAACACTAGAGTCATGTGAAAAGTATTTACTTCTCTCTATGAAAAACGTAAAGCATGTTCATTAATATTGCAAACAGTTGCATCTCAAAAGGAACTACTTAATATCACTAGAACCAAGAAGCTTATTTGATATGAAACATTTGATAAGAAACATTAGAGCTTGCTCAACATTCCATCTTATATCTTTAACAGGATACCGCCTTGCTAATGAGTGCTCACACATACCAGTTGGTGATGTTCTATTCCTGCAGCACATTTAGGATCCATTTCTCCATCATGCTTATGCTCTATAAGGCAGCTCATTACATCTGATGCATCTGTGTCTCTTCCCATCTCATACTGCAACACACAAAGATAATGGTCTTGGCTTTTAGTTGTTAAACATACACATTTTTTGACACAGAATCAACAATCTTATCTCCAAAAGGCCCTAATTATACACATCACATGACATAATTACCCAACCATTTTTCTCTACTGCTGAAATGAAGCATAGAACATGTCAAGGTTATTGATTCCAGGTGATTTCCAATTTACATGGCATGTAAAAAAAAAATTATAAGCTCATAAGCATAAAGTAAAATGTACGAATTCAAATTTGTCTATTGTTCTTGTGCAAATTAAGCTTATAATGACTTGAGTGTCAAACAGTCATCTTTGATGAAAAATGTGATAGGAATTGAAGACTTATCTATTTTCGTACATTGAAACTTAATACAATATACCAACAAGACACATAAATAGGAAATAGACATTATTTACTTCATCAAAATATCCTATTATGTTCACCAAAATGAATCAGGATACACAATAATTCATGAAAAAATAATTTATTTTTCATGACGTAAAATTAAAACGATCTGCAATGACTCTCCTTTGGGTAACTATTTCATAAATAAATGAAGAAGCTTACATTGCAAAATCAAATTATAAGATTATCAACTATGACTAAGGACCAGTATTAATCTAAAAAGTATATTAAAGGAACAATTACGATGATGCTATTTTTCTCATTCCTTAACATCCACAAAATAATCAAGAAAAATAACCTGTACAGAGATATGATAAAATTAGGATTTGGAATTTTGTAGGTCTATGACTGTTTATAGCATTCAGCTATTTTTCTATTCATAAACCAAGAATTATGTGATATACAGTAAACAAATTACTAAATCAAGATAAACAGAAACATATCTTTTAAAGTGTTTCTAATCTGTTCCTCCATACGCTTTACAAAAGAACACCCTATGAATTCTGATAAATTATTGGCAATGAGAATATACCAAAATAATATTATCTGAAAATTTTCTTTAATTACAAGTGCAAATATTTATCCTAACATGCATACATTTTATTATCAATAATATCATTAATATTATCTTTCTCGGGTACTAATTTTACATCATTTGTTACCCAATATAAAAGAAACTACACATGTAATAATGTATCTCATTGATGATACAGAAAACTTATGATACTAATAAACTGATTATAAATATCAGACTATTGACTAATTTCTGAAATGGTCTGGGATACAAGCAACTTTCTATGGCATTTCACCATTTAAAAGATGGAACATTACACAAAAAACAAAAAAAAAATCGTTATAAATCACGGAAATATGAAAATGTGTCTAAAAAAATGTACAAATATAATGGTCATACACCATTTAACTCTTTTGGGCCCGAATATTTTTTTCATTATCATCTGAAATGGGGTTAGGAAATGCATTTTAGGGGTTAATTCTGAATAATCTAATTACATCTGCTTCCAACAGTTTTTCGCTTAGTCTGATGCCTAGTTGTCTTAGAAATTTCATTTTTCATTGGCTTTTTGACTCGTACATGTGCAGGATGGTTAAAAAAAATATCTTACTCCCATTCCCCAATTCATCTTTTTGCAAAGGTTCAGCTGTCTGTTTGCAGTTCAGTCAGGGATCCCTTATATTACAGGCCCGAAAGTCTAAAATCCAGACATAAAATAAAATTTCTCCAAGTGGGAATTTTTGATGTAAAAATCAACAACATGCTTTATCTTCTGCTTATTTTGTTTTTTATGTTGTTGTAGTGTTTAAGACAATTTTTCAGTACATGATAGACTTTACATCTTTATTTGTCTTGCATCACCCTGATTCCCAGGTTGTCATCAGAAACATTACACCGTTATTTATTTTTCACTTGCTTTTTAATATCTCATTTATTATTATACAACTAAATTTGTTGAGTAAATTTATTGATATGTTTAAATTCACTTTATATGCTTAAAATTCCAGATGGATTGGCTATTCACTATTTGCCTCAGTTGGCCATGATATTTGCTTTCATCAGACTGGCAGGTCAGCAATAATTTTACACTCTGTCCTAGAATTGCTGTCCTTTTTTTTACTGTAGTGATCTATATATGTAACATATTTTCAGATATGTGTATAATGAATAGCAGAGACTTTGATATATAAATATAAATATAACCTTTCATTTTTAAATTATAAATATATAGAAACAGGGTTAGAGACTAACTTTTTTTATTAACTAGTCAAGCAGACTAACAGGACAAAAGACATACTAGTCTGCAGCAAAATCCATTTGTCCGTAAATTGGAACATCCAACTACAAATAAGCTTATTGTTTCATCCTCTGTTTTGAATGCTCTTTGCAGATGCTGCAAAACATTTTATTTACGTCGGGGTTAAAGTTAATCCACAGCAGATCGCATTTCCACTTCTCTAGAAAGGTTCAGTTCCTACTTTATCATACTCATACTGTTTGTCGCATTCCCTTTTGTCCTCATTAATGTCAGTCTTTTGGCCCGATTTTCCACACATTTGAACAAATCGCCACAATGTTCTCTTTGACTTTTTTTTTGTTTAACTATGATCCTTATCAGTATGACAATAACGCTTTGCACACCATTTGTAATACTTAATATAAAGTGCCTAGGTGATCTGGATTTATATACGGGAGTTACAACAAATTCAGATAAAAATAACAAGTTATTTGCCCGTATTTCTGTTATGAAATTCATTAAAAAATACCAGGAAAGCAAACTTTGAAACAATTACATGCATTCAGTTTTTATTAGTCAGGTGGACTTGTATTGGAACGTATTCTTACATATTTATTAGTCCGTGAGAAAAATTATTAGTTGCAGACAAATGGACATATGTTAGTTTTGAAATATATATATATATATATATATATATATATATATATATATATTCAAAGCTGCATTGAATGGCCGGTCCCGCAAATACACGTTCCGAAAGGTGTTCGAGAGAAAGTTTTTGATTGGTTACAAATGTGGATTTTCCCAAGAATCAGACTCACTTGTAACCAATCAAAAATGAATTTACTTTCCTTCGTACAAATTTGAATTTAAAGTTTGAATTGTTTAGGATTCAAACGTTTGAAATTGAGAGCAGTTTCCCATCACGTGTTAACTTCTCGAAAACATGGCAATGATGGCGGAAGTATGAGTGATTTTTGATGGCGATGACAGCAAAAATGAGGCGTTTCTAGGATTTGATCAAGTTAATATTGAGGAAGCAGAGGAAAGATTTGTTCGCCAATTGGATAATTTGCGAGAATTAGAATCAGACATTGAAATTTCCGAGATTGAATCGTCCGAAGACAAGGATGTGGATAGCGATAATTATAGCGTCTCTAGCAGATTGGAGTGATCATCTTCGGCCTGTTAAAATAAATCATTTTAGTGAACCAAATCCCGGACCTACAACTAACATCGACAAGTTAAAAAAGAGAAATAGATTTTTTTCATTTATTATTTCCAGAAGAACTGTATATATGGATATTGCAAATGAAACTAACACATAAGCACAAAAATGTATTTTGGTATCACCGAACAAAACGTGGTATCCAACAACACCAGACGAGATAAAAGATAACAATGTCAGGGTAATTTATGTATAACATGTTTCAAACCATATCATATTTTAAAATTTCCTGGTTTATTTTAATGGATTTAAGGACTGATGTGATATTCCTAACAATGTTGCACATACTTTTGTAAAAACGGGCTGATGTGAAATTCCTAACAATGTTGCACATAGTTTTGTAAATAATGTATAAATAAATTGTGAAAGACTTGGACAAATGGAGAAAAAAATACATCACTGTATTGACAAATTCATTTGGATTAATTGGTGAAAATTTCATGGATTACTACTGGATGTAAGTAAAGAAAATAAGATAAGTATGAATGCATGTGCATGATGTTTACAAAATTTTCCAAATAGGTAAAACACTCTGGGGCACAAGCAGCTAGACAGCTTGGTGTTGCTGGGGCTCAGCAACAGTGTTACTGGTAAGTGTCTTGGGGCTGAATGAGTTAATGGTAAAACATGTTCTGTTGTCCAATTGGAAAAAGGAGTACTGTTTATTGGTAAAACGTGTGGTTGTTCAATTGGAAAAAGGAGTACTGTTTATTGGTAAAACATGTTCTGTTGTCCAATTGGAAAAAAGGAGTACTGTTTATTGGCAAAACATGTTTGGTTGTCCAATTGGAAAAGGGAGTACTATTTATTGGTAAAACATGACATAGTGTAGTCCAATTGGAAAAAGGAATACTGTTTATTGGTAAAACATGTTCTGTTGACCAATTTAAAAAAGGAGTATTGTTTATTGGTAAAACATGTGTGGTTGTTCAATTGGAAAAAGGAGTACTGTTTAATGGTAAAACATGTTCTGTTGTCCAATTGGAAAAAGGAGTACTGTTTATTGGTAAAACATGTTTGGTTGTCCAATTGGAAAAAGGAGTACTATTTATTGGTAAAACATGACATAGTGTAGTCCAATTGGAAAAAGGAATACTGTTTATTGGTAAAACATGTTCTGTTGTCCAATTGAAAAAAGGAGTATTGTTTATTGGTAAAACATGTGTGGTTGTTCAATTGGAAAAAGGAGTACTGTTTAATGGTAAAACATGTTCTGTTGTCCAATTGGAAAAAGGAGTACTGTTTATTGGTAAAACATGTTTGGTTGTCCAATTGGAAAAAGGAGTACTGTTTATTGGTAAAACATGACATAGTGTAGGTGCCATCAGAAAGTTTATTTGAACAGTGACAGTTTAAGCCACAAATTGGATTAGATGATTTTATGTCAGATTCATTGGATGATTTTATGTCAGATTCATTAGATGATTTTATGTCAGATTCATTGGTCTCACATAGACCCTGATCTTGTGGTCTACAGACTGGGACAATGTCAACATTGAAATGGCTTGGTCCTGAATTCAAAGTCTGCTTTCAGCTGAAAATAACAGGTGGGTATTTCCCCATCCATATAAAAAAGGTGATTTTTTTAAGATATGGATATTCTTTTGTGCAATGAATTTTTAGTAAAATTGTGAGAAATCAGTGTTGATCCCATTAGCATGAAGCCTAGAATAGAACCGGAACATGATCATGTTATTATCAGTATAAAGCAAATAAACAAGTTTCTTGTCATTGGACACTGAAAATATTAAAGATGTAGCAATGGATCCAATAGCAAGTAAATTGCATTAAAAGAAATTATAATGATTCGGATTATCAGAAAGGAGCAGTCTATTTATACTGATGTCAGTTTTCAAGGTCATAGTTCATTGTTTTAAATTAACCATCTTTATTACTCGTCTGTTCTTCAACTTGAAAGCCCCTTGAAATTTGGAGAGAAACTTTTTATTGTTACAAGAATGTATCTTTGCATTTGCATAACACATCTTCACCAAGCAATATCTAGCATTAAACTTACCCATCCATTTATTTTTTGTCAATGTTGTTCTTGTTGTAGGGTTTAACGCCATATTGCAACACACAATAGGATATACATGGCGTCCAGTATTAATGATGAAGGAAGAATCCGGGAAAACCTCAGGAATGAACCACCAACCCACGAGAAGCTACTGGCAAGCTTTCTCACATACCCACACTGGCTGAATGTGAGACTCAAACCCACACAGAAAGAGGTGAGATGGCAGTGATCCGTAACGGAAAGCGCTATAGACCACTCTGCCACTCAGGGCCCTCTGCATTATATAATGCAAATAAAAAAGTCCAGCTACATCTGTCTACGTTTTTTGTAATACCACCTATTTTGGTGCTCTTAAATGATCTTGATGCTACAGAGCTCAGAAGTAGGAAACATGCCTACAGGTGGGATTGGGACCAAAAGAATTAAGAGACCAAAAAGTTCCCTTTGATCCATGATTTCCATTTGTTCTCAGCATTTCACAGCTTTTTCCACTACTGGATTTCTCTACAATATAATCTTTATTTATTTACAGAAATTAAAATGTAACTCCACAGATAATCTAATATTTAATTTTTACAGGGTTATAAAAGTTCTTCAATATAATGCATACAGAATTCATTATTTATCGTTTTATACATAAGAACTTTTTGGATTGAGATAATTTTGTTCAGATGCAAAATGAAGGAATGTGCACAGAAAATCTGATTTAATGCCTGCATGACATATACTGCAAGTTAATATATTAGAAAGTGTTTTTCATGATATGATATAAACAATATAGCATCACACATGATGGACTAAAAGATGCATTCTTTTGACAACATTTAGCTATATAGATATAAAATCACCAAAATTAGGTAAGTAACATAGATTCAAATTATTTGGTGTACCTGCACTATTGTAACTTAATAACTGACTGTTAATCTTTATGCTCATACATATGTAAGGTTGTAAGATTTTTTTTTTTTCTCTTTACAACAATATGTATCATTCAAAATATTCTCAAGATATATCAATAAATTTGGTTAAATGGTAAAACTATATTCATAAAACTCTCCATTATCCTACTTGAACAATAATAACGTTAAAACCCTTGCTAAAAACATGATCTTAAAAACAACTGGGTCACTGGAATGTAACTTCATGCAAAATCTACTTGCATCTGTATGTTTAGGTCAATATGTTTAACAAAATTCATCAAAATCAAATGAAAACTGCAACTGTCATTGCACATATAAATTTGTAACAGCAATACGGAAGAACAGACAGTCAGACATTCCTAATGTTACATGCTTTTTATCTTTTCTTTGCTAGGCATTATAACCCTACCTGACAAAACTTTTTCAGCATTGGAGTGCATGAACGCATCAAGATGTTGTCCAATTCTACGTCTTCATCTTCATCTTCTGTGAAGTTTCCAATAGCTTTCTTACAATCATCATCCAGTTTTTCGAACATATCCTGCAGACAAGCAATCTCCTACAATTGAAGTCAAAGAAAATTCTAAACAGGGTTTTCAGAACATTCAAGCAGGAGATTTGAGGAATCCTCAGACCCATGACATTTTCTTGAATTTCTTTTTTGATGACTGATGAGTAGTCTGCTGACAATGCAGTCCTACTTCTACAGAACTCCACCCATATCCATTATGGATATGACACCAGAGTAAAATGAAATAATAAAAAAAAACATAAATCTTCTAACACGTCTCAACATGCATAGCTTCTTATTGATGACTATAAATGTACTAAGCTTCAAAGCAATCCACTAAAGAAACTATAAAAGGGCTATAACTCTTACAAAAAGTATAAAAGAACAAAGATTGTTAACCTGTGCATGCTTAGATCATGAAAATAATATGTACCATGTTTCAAAGCACACACACAAAACAAAATGTTTACAAAGTTTAATGGTGATCCATTACAAATGGTGCAACTAACTGCACTAACAAAACTGGGTCATCCAGCCACATGGCAAATTTGACAAAAATTCTGACAAACATCTTGAAATAATGACTTTGATATTAACATTTAATGTAATCCATCAACACTGAGAAACTAGTTGCATTAATGTTATTCTATCATACAATGCACTTAGCACCAAGATTAAAAGGGCAGTAACTCAAATAAAAATTGTAAGAGCATCATGATTCATCAATATACAGATCTTCACATCATGAGCATAATATTTAACTTGTTTCACGATAATCCATCAAAAACTAGTTGCACTATTAGATCATGTTATAAACTGCTACAAGGCAAATATGTTGCAACTAACAAATATTGCAAAAGCAAAGTGATTTTTTTAGGTGTACATCTTCAGGAAATGACTATAATTCTTCCAAAGTTTCATAGAAATCCATAAAAAAAACTGAGAGACTAGTTGCGTTAATGAGATATCATCATACCTTAAATCAAGACAGAAAGGCAATAACTTTAACAAAACTCGAAGCACCAAAGTGATCTGTCAATATGACCATCTACTAAATTGACTTGGGGGGTGGATTGGAGGGATGTGGTTCCAATCGGAAATAGTTTTGTGTAAATCCGATTGTTAGTCCTAGTGGCCTTGACTTTAGCCTCAAAATAAATAGCATGTCTTCCTTGTGTCAAAAAAAAAGTCATCCGCAAGGTTGGTCAAAGTAAGTAATAAAAAAAAAAAAAATAGAAGATATTTCATGGAAACCACAACCCTTCTTAGAGTTGCCATTTCTTAGAACCGCTGGCGCTATATGTGGCAACTAGGCAACCAGTATATTTGGTGGAGGATGAGTCAAGAGAGAACTATGGGAAGCTACAGGAAAGCTTTCTCACATATCAAGCTGCAATTCAAACTCATGCAAGCAGGTGAGGTGTTTGAGCTATCTGTAAAGGTGATCTCCTTTGACTACTGTCCTACCAATGCCACCATTTTGTCATGGGATCTCCAAATTAATGTCACTTTCTTATCTCAAATAGAAGCAATTTAAAATGCTTTGTCGAAGCATCTGGTACACAAGTTATTCCTTGGAAAGTTTTAAACTCTTTCAGTTTGTGGCCTTGACATTTGAACTTTTGAACTTCAAAGATCAGTATGATTCTTACCTACCCCAAATGCAAGCTATCTCTAACTAACTCAGAATTTGGTAATGGCAGACGTCTGTTGTTGTTGTGGATTTAACAGAACATTTTTTTAAAAATCATTTATGTAAACAACTAATAATAGCTTCATAATTTTCCATGTGTACGAACTTATCAACCAAATTATTATTCAGGTAATGGTTGTTTCTACAAAATGCTAATTGCGACCTGAGGTCAAACTGAGAACTATATCATCTTTTGACAACGAGGATTTCACAAGTCGTGCTTCAGCATCTGGCTATTTAAGTTGTATTATGTTGTGATCAGTTTGGGCTGAATTTTCTTTTTTTCAAATCATATAATTCAAGTGATTATTTTCTCTGGAAATACAAAAGTGCTCTGACAAAATTCCTGGATAATGACATTCATTGAACTTTATACTGAATTCAAACCTGGAATGTTTCTGTGATTCAACAAGAGACTGCTGACACATCAGTACTTCATAAGCTATAATAAAGACATAATCATTTTCAATTTTGGATCTCTTCGGGACTTGAACCGAGTTTCATTCAGTACTTTAATATGCAATAGCGCGAGTTCTTTATTCTCATTTTGCACAATGTATTTTAGGGAAATAAATTATTTGTTAGCTCATTGTCTTCACTCTTTCCTATTACTTATTTTAAGAGCATAGGTAGGTAGGTAGGTATGTACGTACGTACGTATGTGTGTACACACACACACACACACACACACACACACACACACACACACACACATATATATATGTATATGTATATGTAGTTGGATCCAGATCTCAAGAGATCCATGAAAAGAAAACAATGATGATATCCATTCATTCAATCATGAGCATGCTTATTTTATCTGGGGCTCCTGATGGCCTAGTGGTCTAAGGTTTCTTTAGAGATCATTCACATTCATCTCAGTCAAGGTGGGTATTTGAGAAATCTTGGCAGTAGTTTTAAGTGGGTCAGTGGTTCTTTCTGGGATATTCCTTTATCAAATATACTGGCTGCTATGTGTATAGTCATAATAATGTACTGAAAAATGGCATTAAAACAAAAAAAACATATCTTACAAAACTTATTCTATCTCCAATTTTAAACATTGTGCTATTTGCAGGAGTTTAATTAATTCCAAATGAAAATCAGATTGGAAATAAATGTTTAAGCAACATTTTAAATTGCATACCAAAGGCAAGCACACAATGTGGTCAAATATGAAAAGCACAATAAATTCTCCCTACCAATGGCACTGTGAAGAAAAGGTTATCACTGATCTAAAGAATGGGTACAAAATAAGAAAACAATTTAAACTAGTGGAAACTTAATTCTCCCTTTTCCATCCGTGAAGATGTTGCACTTGAACAATATTTAGCCAGGTAAGTCATGCATTTATCCTCAATCTCTGGCTCAAGGTCAATACTTTTGGCACGCTGACGTAAAGTTCTCCTGATCTCATACTTGCAGGCTCGAGTAACCTGTATATGGATGTGATAAAAAAATGTGTTTTGTACAAGCAAATTAATTTCCTAAAAAAAAACTAACCAAACTTGCATTATCTCCCTTCCTTTGCAAATTTATATTTGCAGATTAAGCTGAAATCTGTGATTCACATATATTCTGCATGACCCTCATGGAATTAACATAAAGAAATCCCAGATAAGCTAAAATTATGACATAAGCATCTGCTACTGTTTCAGTCATCAACTAAAAATTTGGCAACAAAGTATACTGCCAACATTGCTGTGATGTTATGGAAGTGATTTTCATGGCAGCTTTGTCATTCTTAAAGCAGCAACTGAATTAAATGTAGTGATTACTACAGGCAAATTTATGTTCAATTTCTTACTTAAGTTCTCATGTTAGTCTGTTCACTGAAATGAGTATCATTTAGACGTTTTATGGCACAGCAACACAAATAATTTCTTTACTGCCAAGTCAACTGGGGTCAAGTTTCTTACCCAAGGACACACTATGGTAGTGAAATGGTAATCTGACTGGTTAAAAACTACATACTTCTGGTCATGAACCTGAGATGCTAAATGCAGCTCCTGTCTCCATTAGTCATGTCTCATACAACATATGTGCAGGAACAATGGGTCTATTACAAACCACTAAGCCCACAAAGGAAGGTGAAAACAGACCAACACCACACTGTGCTGTGAACTGTAACACTGACTAATTTACAACCCTTGGACTATGCAATTTGCTGTTTCCAAACCAGAACTACAGTACTATATATTGGGCAGGTTGATCCAACCTGTGCCTGAACAGTTGACTGCAGTACAATTAGTACCAGAATATACCAGAACAATGTCACTAACTGCTCCCAAAATCAGTACAAGGGTGACTAGTGCAATCCACTTTGTGTGTGCAATGTAACTTATATATATATATATATATATACCCTCAACTACATCTAATACCAATATAAGTGTAACATGGTTTTTGTGTGTTGCATATTGCACCAACTACCTTCACACAATACCTGCAACAAGAGTAACATGCTCAAAATACTTTGTATGTGCTACATGTCACTAACTACTCTCAATTACTTCCATTTCCAGGATAAATGTGAAATGGTCAATCCTCTTTGTGAGTGCTACTTGTCACTATTACCCTAAATTACACTCTATAGCAGGATAAGTGTAACATGGTCAATCCTCTTTGTGAGTGCTACTTGTCACTATTACTCTAAATTACACTCAATCGCAGGATAAGTGAAACATGGTCAATCCTCTTTTCTTTGTGAGTGCTACTTTCACTATTGCTCTAAATTACAATCAATAGCAGCATAAGTGTAAAGTGGTCAATTCCCTTTGTGTGGTCTAAACATCACCAGCTACTATGAATTACCCTCAGCTGCATATAAGTGCACAAGTGTTACATAATCAAACCATATTGTATGTGCTACATGTTACAAACTACCCTCAACAGCATCCACCTATGAACAGAAGTGTAAAACTCAATCCATTTTGTGTGTATTGTATCATGGGTTATTAAAAGATGTTAACAACCGTGCCAAGCACATAACTTGTGATATGCATATATTAATGAAAAAAGCAAAAGTAAAAGTATATAAAATATCAAAATTTCTTGCTGATCAGTTCGCCCCTCCTTTTGAAGAAAACAGATGTCACAAATTATCTTTGCTTTTCATGCATGTTCAGATGCCTTTTGAAACACTTGGTGACAAATGCTATCCCCCACCCCTTCACATCTTACACAGAAATGTCAAAATTTAAGAAAAGTTCTATTGGGTAACCATCAATCCTAACAATCAGTTACCTAGGTACCCGATGAAAGGGAAATTGTATTATATGTGAATCTGAACTGCTTTCTTGTAACTTCATACATGCCAACCTCTAAGATGGTGTAAGCATAATTATTAGTAATATAAAAAAAAAACTTACAAGACATTTAAATATTATATTTTCACCCAAAAAATGATGTCTGAAAACATACTGTGTCTGAAATATATGGTTAATACAGTAATATAAGTGGCCAAAAAGTGAAATCTGAGCAAAGGAAGAGCAATCTATATATTACATGCAATAATTAAAGACAATTGTAGAAAAAACATTTATATTTGCTATTTATCTGGATCTGCAGTTCAAATTATTGTCACAGATTGGCTAAATCCATGTGGATTTGTAGTTAGCATAAGAATACAAAAGAAACTGATAAATTATTTATGCATAAAACTCACAGAAACTAGTCTAAATGTCTAAACTAACTTTCACATAATTTCCACATATGATTACTTGCATTATTTTACGGTCGAATTCTTTTAAAAAAATTTTTAAAAGTGCTATTAATTTGTCATTTTCTAGATGCAAGATGTTTTTAAGTTAAACAAGTTCCCTCTCCTCTGACACTTTTCATTCATATAACATCCATCAGTCACATTGATAAAGCCCATTTATTACAATATCTGGCACTGTTTATTTTCAAATTAGACTGTTATGTGGTGTCAAAATAAAATGAATTTGTGAAACGTGGTTTCAAATCTGAGAAATCGTTCCGTTTTCCTGGAACGTTTTCACGTAAATACACCACTAAAGTGGCCTGCTATTAGAAGAGTTCATAATTTATCTCCATCTACTTTAATTCCTAATTTTATATTTTTAGTATCTACATCAGTGTGTATGTGGGGGATTTGGATTTTTAAGGGCGCTTTAACATTTTTTCAGTCATATCATTATGATGTCTATAGTGTGACAGTTTATAGTGATGTGTAGCACTGGGGCATCATGCCCCATACATGTAACATCATGTCCTACCCAGTCACATTATCCTGACACCAGGCTAATCAGTCCTAACATCAACCTCCTTAATGCTGAGTGCCAAGCGAGGCAGCAACTAGTACCATTTTTATATTTTGGCAGGACTCAGCCAGGGTTAGAACCTGAGACTAATAGGATCTTGACCTTGAAGTTAGTACCTACAAAATGGTATCTGACATACCTGCTAATGATGTACAATTATGCAATATTTCATCTCTTAACCTAAATAAACAAATATGAGAGTTGTATAAAAAACATATAAATCTGTAAATTATAACTTTTTTCATCTGACATCAGAAAGATGTGCTGGTATGCCATCAATGGACAAGACAAGAAGTTTCAGCTCATCTTGGAGTACCTCGATACAGCCAAACAAATTAGGCTCTGCAATAAGTGAAGTTTGGCCAATTATTGATAATCTGAGTAGCCACAACTTTGAATATTAATAAAACAGCTTAAATTGATGAGGATTAATATAAAGTGTCAACTTTCAAGGTCATACTCATCTTTTATCACAGAACCGTAAAAGTTATTGCATCCACTGTCATTGTTGAGACCAAAGAACTGATACACTTTCCTAGAAAAGACAAAAACTGAAACTTGTTTCACATGAGTTTCAATATTCCAAGAATAACAACTATACCTGTTGGTCCTTATCCTTCATGTGTCGATACAGACATGGCAGCACCATGGGTGAGTTGTCTGCTGAATAAGTTTTGACATTATACCAGTCATCTGAAGCATGGCATAGCTCCTTGGCCTCCCTGTGACAGTACTTGTACAGGCTAGGGTCAAGCCTGCAGGAAAATCAAACAATCAGTAAACATTGGAAAATTCAGCAAAATGCAATGTCTTGCCAGGTCTGCCACGGCATACTCCAAATCCCTACCATATTTACTCACAAGTCAAGTCAAACTGCTGAAAACAAAGATCCTGATTTGCCATAGTTTAATGCACCTGCAGATCACAGTCTATATTTGTTCTCCTGATTGCTCCAAACAAAATGCACTTATCCACATCTACCAGTGCATTTTGCGATGGCAGATATGGACCTGTACAATTTGCAATTTGACTCAACCCACAAGCAAGTACAGAAGATAGCAATATCACTAGAGAGCAAATTCCTTCTGCCTGTAGTGAGTAGTACCCTCTATGACAAATATATCCATCTTAGCATGTCGTTCAAATACACTCATTATCCGGATAGCTCTCTAGTCTGCCGAGCTGTACCCACTTCAAACCAAAACCAACTCTGAAAGGAACATTATTTTCCCCACAAAAGGATGGGTTTTTCCAGACAGGTTGTTTTAACCAGTGCAACACTTCAAACAGCCAGAATAAGTCCCTCAGTTCACACTGTCAAATTACTTTTGGACAAGGTACACATGATGTTTCTAATTGCAAACACAACAGGCATTACAATCAAATTTCTACAGCATATCTATCAAAATTTATCAAAGAAAACCAAAAAATAAAATGAAATGAAAAGTCACCTACAAAATGTTCAAATGTAAAAATCTGAGGAGGAATGAGAGTAAGCAAGAGAGTTGAAAAAGATGTAATTAGTTCAATGAGTTACTTAGCAAAAACAAGTTGCACAAAACAAACTACACATTACAACACCAGTAGCACATGAAAGAAATCAAAATACAGCCAGTTTTATTTAAATTGTATTTTTTCAGTGATCTGGGCAGGGCAATTAACCATTTCAAGTATACTTCCTCCCTGCAAAAAATCAATATGTGATCAATATCTTAAGAAATGTCAATTCAGCTGAGATTGTGCTTGATATAAATATTCTTTTTGACAAATGTCAACCTCATTTATAAATTAGGGACCTGTTATCGTTCATATCAATAAGGCACTTGCAATAGGTACTGTGTAGCTGAACATACATAAAAGTTGGACACAAACACATCCCTGTTACATAAATTAATAATAAACTTACATAAAGGAGATAATACCAATATTTTTAAGTTAAGAGTTACATTATTTTCATATTCAGCATTTGTTATAATAACCATTTCTCCTATTCTTACATGCAATAGTCTGGTCACATGATAAATATATGAGGAATACAAAAGTGTTTTCACTGATTCAGTACATGACAACATTATGCTTGCAAACATGTCTGATTCCTACATTTTTAGTACTGAAAAGACAAATTCTAATACACAGTAATTCTTGCTTACAAACAATGCTTTCTTGAAACTAAACATTTTATGTTCCTTCTAAAGACAAGGAATTTCAACAAAAAAACTTTTAAGGTATTTTTAAAGCTTTAACCATACTAATGATATGTTGTCTTTATTTTTCCAACACAATTTCCACCTGAGATATAAGAAAAACAATCCAACATAAGCACTGATGTGGGATTGAAAATCCAATTTTTGCTGGAATCTATTTTGCAGCCAAACTACTGTGTACAAATTCTGACACCATTATTCTATACCAATGTAACTAATGGATTCTATTACATTCACCTTTGCTCTCCTGGTAAAACAATAAATATAGGCTATGATTACCTATATCTGATATTACAACAACCATTCAAACATGCATGCCTGCCCTCCTTAATAGTGACTTATGAAGAAATGGCAGATTAATGACCAAGTGATCTCAATGACCTTGACCACTTGTCAAGGTATGTCATCTTAAACTAAAGTTAATGTACAGAAACAATCATTTTCTTATCTAACTTTCAAAATGACCATGACCTAAGTTTCTTTGTCATCCTAACTGCATGTCATACACCAAAAGCAATCCAAACAAAACCTTTGGTCCTGATAGAAATAATGCTGTTGTGTGAAAACCATTCTCCATCTTTCAGTCAGAGTGACATTTCAGCCCATAAATCAGCCTCGCACCTGTAATGATGCTGATTTAAGTTTAAAGGCTGATCCCAATTATTCATTAAAACATACAAATATTTTCAGACACTTGTCTGCACACATATGTGTACATTTTATACACTTAATGATATTTCTCAAAGCTGTTGAGTTACTGTTGGTTGAAGGGTTCTTTTGGCCCGATGTACATAATATTTTCAGATCAAATCCCATCAATGACTAGTAAATCCATGTGAACTAGCAGTAGTTGTCCTGTAGCCATTTTCAACTTCACATTGGAAAAGACTTACCAAATACTGGTAAGTGCATAAAAACTTGAACACAGGTGTTTTCCAAATAGATATGCATGCAAGCGAATTGCACCTTTTAATTAACAGCTGACATCATACCCAAAAATCGTGATCAGTATCAACAAAGATTTGGGTATTCATCAAAGTGACATTAATCTCTAACCCCAAAATCGAAATATTTTTTTTACTTATCCCGAGTGGTCTAAAGCACCGTCCATTACAGATCACTGCCATCTCATCTCTGTGTGTGGGTTCGAGTCTAGGATTAGACCAATGTGGGTATGTGAGAAAGCTTGTCAATAGCTTCTCGTGGGTCGGTGGTTCTTTTCAAGGTTATCCGGGTTCTTCCTGCACCATTAATACTGGCCACCATGTATTGCCTATCTTGTGCTGAAAAAAAAGCGTTAAACCATAAAAACAAAACAAACTTATCCCAAGTGAAAGCAATCAAAAACATTCAGTCCAGGTATGTAATACAGAACGAATGCTGCTGTGCAGAAACCAATATTCTTCATAAAGTAAAACTGACTGACATATCTAACTTTTAACTCTGAAATTCTAGGAAGTCTTTCTATCCAAGGGTAATCTATACACAAAGTTTGGTAAATGTTCATGGTGGAGACCGTTTCTATTCTTTCAGTCATAGTGACTTTGACCTCTGAACTTCAAACATAAAAAAGGTTCTTCTTAAAATCATGTGTAAGTCATCCTTAAAATTTGGAAATATTGAGCGAAGAACTTATTTGAAGTTGGAAAAAGACGGATGGCCAGATAATTATCAATAGAATGTAGTAGGCATAATAAAATGAACACAGATTACATAAAAAGTAAATGCACATATTCAAATTAACAAATGTAACATTTACAAGAAACACTTACCTAAAATCTCTGACAACAAAATACTGAATTTCCATAAGCTTTTCTTCACAGTCTTCTGTCATGAATTTGGTGTTATCCAGATTTTCCATTAAACAGTTCATTACTCTACAAAGAATAAAAAACAATAAAAACATGATGAATGAGTTTGCATGCTTTATTTCATGGGTTGATGGTTCTTTCTGGGGTTTTCATTTGTTTCTTCCTCCACCATTAATATTGGCTGCCATGTATGGCCTATTGTGTGCTAAAAAATGTCGTTAAGCCCAACAACAACAATAACATTAAAAATCCCCCTTCCACACACACACACACACACACACACACACACACACACAGTTCTAAAAAATGAATGTATCCATATGCTGCATTACTACTTTTAAAGTGAATAAACAACCTATAGCAACAATAATTTTACACTATCAACAAATCAGTATGATTGGAAGAGTAATAAGTACAGCAGATGCTGTTACAGACAAGACTAAAGCACAGTCTAATTGTGTAATAAAAAAAATGGACCAACCTGCCACTATCTGATGTTGGGTTGTCCCTACAAACGGTATTGACCACGGGCTCACATGCCTCAGCTAGTACTCTGTCAATTTTTAAGTTGGACACTGGATCAGCTTCCCTTATTAAATCTTCAAGCTAAAGAAAAAGAACTGAACTGTTCATATACAATGAATTAGACTATTTTCATTGGAATCAATTTTATGGATTTGTTAATCACTAACTTAATTCATCTTGGGATGTCTGTTGTCTTTAATTTTGTTGGGTCTCAGAAGTCATAGTTGCTGCTGACACATTTTATATTTAATAATTCTCTAAATTTGCTTAATATCATGTAATTATTGCTATAACAATGAAATATCCGGGATATAATTTGCAATTACATTTACATGTACATAAAAAAACATCTCGTTATGGTTCATCAATTTCTAGGTCCGAATACTTTCTAGTCTCCGCAAAAAGTTTAAATAAACGTTGACGCATGATATATTTAAAGGTTTAATTTCTGTAGAAACTGCCATGTAAAGTGTTGCAAACAACTGTTTTTCTGTTTTCATATTTGTTTGTCTTGTCTATGTTTTGTATTTGCCTTTGAAAAAGACTCATTTACAGTTGAAAGTGATCAGACTAGTTAGATACTAGTTTTGCACTTTTCATTGTCAGTGTATTGCATTTATATATATTGGCACCAATACCACTGTGCAATAATTAAGCCATGCAAATTTAGCCAAGATTTTTTTTAAAAAGCTGACATCCCAATTTTTTTTATAAGCCCATACAACTAAATAACATGTTGTCAATGCTCTTTTTCACCCTTTTCAAACTGTAATACTAAAAAAATTAAATTAGCACATGCTCATCTTGACTTTACAGCATCAATTTATTTTATGTATCGTATCAAAATTGCACTTCCCATTGGCTCACAACACATACAAAGTCTGAGTGTTCAGGATGCCAACGAAATCCATTCTTAATGTTGGCTCAAACTTACAGCTGCTTTACACTCAACACTGATGCGATGTTCAGGGTCCAGATTTTTCCTCATGTTGGCAAAGTCCATCAGGCAGTGAAGGGTTCGTCCCTCAGACTGGAGGCCCTGACACCCCTCATTGATTTCTTTATTACACCTGATCGCAATCTCAGGTGAAATCTGGTAGTCGGACATCAGACTCCGTCTCATCTCACTCATCTCTGCCATGCATTCTGGTGCTACAGCCAGATCTGTTAATGGACATTGTAGGGTAAACAAATAACAATTGTAATTACTGAAATAAATAACTGATTTTTTGTGTGCAACCAATATTTGTGACAAAGATGATATTTTCTTAATAAATTAGACTTCTTCTAATAGCTTCTTTAAATATACACATCTCTCTCAATAACTTGTGCACATCGGGGGTCCAAAATCACAGACAGCACTATAAGCAACAGTGTTAGTTGCTGAGGAAATTCCAAAACATCTTTATGTTGTCCAAAAAACCACAGAGTTTGTGGTGGTGGGGAACTGGGTCGTTTAATGACTGAATCCTTGTTTTATAATCGTGTTTAGAATAACTGTCAATAAAGCACTTTTTTTAAATTCAAGTTGTTTGCTATTCTGTATAAATTGCATTTATTTTCAAGATACCCACCAACATGAATCATGTCATGATTCCAATTGGCTGCAATAACCAACATGGTATGTGAAAACAGTCATGCATTATGTCATGTTTTTTGTTGTTGCTGATTAGTCTGGAACCCGGGATCTGTATAATAGTATTTTGCAAAAAAAAAGAAGTCTACAAAGCAGGAGACCAGATTACCTATTGATATATTACCAAACAATATTAATTTTAAACTTGTTTCCCCCACAATGGTCCATATCTGTGAAACAAAGTACTCTAGTTTATAAAGTTCTCATTTTGCTTGGTTGCCTTGCTATTTTTAATGACAGTTATGTAGATTAATATAAGGTAGTTTCATTTGAATACATACATAATAACATTCAGTACAGTGTTCCAGTGATCAAATGAAATAAGTTACCCAACATGCAACCGGAACCGCTGGTTCTTAAGCATGCAGGATTTATATGACTTTTAACTTCCTTTTGTTTATTCTACCCTATTTGATTCAACAGGTGTATTTAACGATTACAGGAAAACCTGCTTTTTATTTAGTGCAACAATAGAACAAATGCGTCTGCTAGTCCAATATAAAAACACGGTTGGCACTTAGGTTATCAGAGAAACAGATGTTACGGTAGACTGACATTTTACATTGAATTACAAGAGGACACCATGCATTTCTGATGATTACACTTAAAAGGAACTAAAAGATAGAGCTAGAATACAAATTTTGATACAAAAAATGATTTAAATGGTATTTATTTATTAAAGTACTACCTCCATTAGGCATGGTATTTTCATCGATCAAAATTTCCTGAATATCGTTAATTACAATGTACTAAGAATGTCATTTGGAAAGAAAATGTAAAAAAATGTATGACTACATTTTAAAGTTGATAATTCATATCATTGATTAAAATCTCCAAGTCCTATCTGCCATTTTTTTGACAATAAATGAGCAATGTATCAGTTTCTGTTACCAATTTTGATAGCAATTTTATTCAACTTCAACAAATAGGAATAAACTTTGGGGTATTGTCTGGTTTAAATAATGGGATCCATGCCTGAGCCCACGTTATAAGCAGTTTAACGATATATCAGGGCATCAGTTATCAAAGGAGTCGTGTAATAAGAAAAAGAAAAAAAAAGAATGATGAAAAAAGGAAATATTTTGGTAGTTTCTGATTTAAACAGCATTGTATGTCATTGGATGAAAAATATGTTGTCACTGCTCGGAGGCTGATTAACATTCAATTTTATTCTTAATAAATAAGCACAGTAATTGATCTATAAATTTACACATCATGGCTTCTGTTATGAAGTGGTTTAGAGTAAAAGGAATTTTAGTCATGACTCTTTCCTGTATATCCTTTCTATAGAATATTTTTGATGTTACAAGAGATTTCTCTTAATTACTTCCTATACATGCATCTTCTTCAAAACAAGGTCCTGGCTGTTCGATTAAAAAAATATATAGGACCCAGGGAAGTCATTTTTAAAGTTAGGTACTCACCTATAGATGCAATCTGCTATAATTTTAATATAAATTCTGTGAAATAAAAAGTACCTTGGAATATAGTTTTAAAATACTGCCTTCCCTGGGTACCAAGTATATTTAAATGGAACAATTTGCAACACTGCATATGAAAATATAAGGTTAATTAGCAAGATGTCAATAAAATTACCCACACCCAGCCTTTTCTTTAAAAAAAAAAACCAATATATAAACATACATTGAAACAAAACAGTGTAAGAAATTTCCCCCAGATGCAGACCAGTACTATTCATGTAATGCAAATTTTAGGATAGGCTTCATAGCAATATTGATACAATCTTTACTTTCACTTTATGCAAACATGTACACACAGAAATCATAACGAAACTGCCACTTTCTTTTTTTGAGACTTTTACATATTTTAGTCTACACACAACAGCAAAACGCAGGTTAAGCACTCATCATCAGCCTGACTGATCATGTTTACTAACATACATGTTCACAAGTGTATTTGTTTAAAGTTATATGCCATCCCTACATGTTTCTCTCCCAGCATAACTCCCCCACACCAGATTATAATAAGCAAAAAGAAAGTCTTGAGTTTTTTAAATTTCCTTAACAGCTACTGGTCATTGGTTCAAAATAAACTCTTACTGTTGAATGAAAATGATTACTAATTGTCAAAAAACCAAACACTCAAAAATTAAGATATTAGTTCATGAAAAAACAAATTAGAAAAGTTCATGTCCATTAAGTTCTAATATTGTGTAAAACTGATTTCAAGTGGTGGTTAAAGCAAACCCAATTTTAATGTAACAACAAGTTCTAATGGTCCTGATTGACAATTAAAATTATTATTTTATTTTCTAAATCTCACAACAAATGTATTTTTACCAGTTAAATCCAATCACACCCCTGCACACCAGTAATGTTCAGAAATGAAGTTAAATTATTTAAATCAGACTTCAGGCATATCAAGGGAAATGTTAGTAACTGTTTGCTATGTCAGTTTATGACAGGTATAAGAATTAGATTTGAAAAAGTCCACTGAAAATTACCTTTCTTCATTGCATTCTCAAGACACAGCAGGGCAGTCGACCGCCTGATAGCTTCATCGTTATGGTTAAAGAAGCATTTGTATTTTTCGATATCAGGTTTACAAGCAATAAAAAAGGTCTTGTCTACTTTCACATCCTCAGCTATCATCTGTTGCCTCTGAACAAGCTTCTCTCGACACTGGATAAAGAATGAGGACAATGCATGAGTTTTTTTTCTTCTTCTTAGTATTTTTGTAGCAATCTGAACTGTGTTTATCAATTTAGAATATAATGAACAATTACACTCTGTAAAGCTTTTCTTATTTTGCAGCACTTGTAGATATTAATTATCATGCATAAAATAAATTCTGCGTAAAGTGAAAACTTGAAAACAAAATGCTGGACCCCTGACATTTTTAGAACATACTTTCAATCAGAAATATATAGCCAATGATGTAACAATAAACAACATAAATATAATATCAATAAAATGTGTATTATTATTATTCATGATTGTTGATTGTCATTTAATTATTATTATAATACTAATTTCTTTTAAGAATGAGTTTGTACTCTTAGATGTCATTGTAGTAATCATGTGTAGATTCATTCGTAAGTTCCAAGCTTGACTCCATGATGTGAATGGAGATATGGGTTTTTCAAAAAATGGTCAAGCTGACCTAATGCTTGATTGGTTAGTGTAAAGCACATGACCCATTGTACTTGTTTAGATCACTGAAAAACGAATATACATCTTACATATTTATTTCATTTTAACATACTGTACAACAGAATTAATACTTATATGAGGCATACTTACTAGTATCAACAGTCTTCAAAGAGGAATTCATGTATTTAACCCATTTTATCCTTTTTACCAATTTCAACTGCAGTGCCTGATTCCTGAGAAGCAATTCTAAATACACTGTGGTAAAATGGAGCATCATACAGCAGTAGCTGTATCAATTCTGACTACCTTCACCAGGTTTACTAAAAATGTTATTACAATGTTATTTCTCTTATAAAGTATATAAAACTATATATCTCTGAAAAGATAATACAATTTGCAACACTGTGATTCATGTTTTGTTATCATTTACCAAAGTACATGCTCACAACTGTATTTTGAAATATGACTTGCAAGAATGTTTTTTTATTAAAAATAACTTACCATGATGTTCAGTGAATTTTTTGTCCATGAAGATGAATTAAATGCTCCACATAGTATGGGAAGAAAATAAAGTTAATTCAGTTTCTAGTATTTGGTCTAACTTTGAAGTTTCTAGCACTGTTAGTTTAAAAGTTATAATAATTTTACTAAAATTGGACAACATGACACGTGGTATAATTTCTTTATTTCACATTTTGATACATGTATTTCTGCGTGCAGTTTCTCATAAAAATTCTCGCAAATTATTCATTGAAATCTTTCAGTAAGATAATTAATCAGTACAAATTGTGAAGTCCACATTATCACTATGTTAGTAATAAAAATATTACTTTAATGGTTTTTAAAAATGTTCAATAGCTCCTTCTAACAATTTAAATCTTGGCTGGAACCGAGTCGAAAAATCATCCAGAGTCATTCCTCTTGAAAGCCTTCAAAGTTGGCTTCATTCCCTGAACCGCTATCAACAAGTGAATGAAGTTATGCATCATCTTTTTCATCAACTTTATTCAATCGTAACCCATCTTTTAAGTCAATATCTTTATTAGAATCATCTAAATCCTCTACTTCAATGTCGCTACCCTCGCTATCAGCATCCATGTTTATCCGAGTTGTGGTCCATCATTTTATCGATCGATTTTTCAAGTCAACCATTTCATTTCCAACCACGTTTTTAAAAACAATTTCATTGCGCATGCTTGCTTTAACCATTTCCTGTTTAGGTGAAGAAGTACACAAATATTTGTGATGTATACCACGTGTTTCTAGAGACGCTACACACAAACGTAGTAGAGTACGATCATAGCTGTATTCAGGATAAAATGGGATACTACGACTGCAGGTGTATTCAGGATAGAATGAGGAATTACGACCGCGGGCATATTCAGGATAAAATGGGTTAATCAATCATAGGAATTACAGTGTTTAAAATATTTAGATTAGTGGGAATAATAACAGAACAGACTTATTGTGAATTCATTTAAAATGATTTTAGGTATAGCTGCTAACTCCAAAGTACAAACCTTTTCCAAACCTTGTCTTTTTAATAATTATTTATTCCAATGCAACATCTTCTGTTGACAATCTAAATCATGTGTGATTGTTTTATTTTACTGAACTAATCGAACAAATAATTCTCAATCAACATTAGAATATGGTAAAAAAGTAAATGTTCTAACATAAAATAGTTCACACTAATGTTTTCATTCTAGTGCCAGAGTAATCCTTTGCAACTTAAAGAAGAATGTTCTTTCTAAAAGAAATTAATAAAAAAAACGAACTTCGAATCTAATTACAACAAGGTTGTTTCTAGTATTTATAAACATTGTCAGTTCATGCTGTGCTGTTAAAAATGAAGCAGCAAGCTGACATTTATTAGCTTTATCATCCCATTTTATGTCATTGGCACATACATGCCCAATAACAAAATCACAATTACACAATTTGCACAATGCAATGTTTTCTTCTTTACTATAGGGTTTCATAAATTTAAACATGACAGCATAATTGGCCTTTCAAATTCAGTTTTCTTTGCTGAATAAAATTCTTAATCTTCTGCTTTTATTTTCAAAATGATAAAGATGTGAAACAGCGACAGTGGCATATACATTGTGCAATCCAATATTGTGATTAAAGACTGGCATGATAGTCATGATTTGAATGAAACAATCATATTTTAGAGTTCTATGTCCCTATATACATACAATACATTCACTCTAAGAATGGAACTGGAAGGCAAGTCTACACAGAAAGTTACAAAAAATGTTATAACTAATTTTTGTAAAATACAAAAATGGATATTAAACACAGAAAACATACACCCATATTCAGGTCCAAAATAAAAGGGCAAATATGGGAACATGGAACACTAGGCAGCCAAGTTAAGGTCATTTTGATTTATCAGGCTTGGTGTTTGAAATAAGACCTTTCCTTGGACTGACAAAATTGACAAACTTCAGTCACGCTTCGATGAACAAACAAGAGCAATATGTCAGTGTTATCAAGAATGTAGATTCTCTCACAGCCAGCATTTGAATAGTAAAATAACCAAGATTCCATGCATAACCTGACAAGGTTGAGGAAATTTATATCTTCAAGTTTTGGGGTCATTTAGCTGAGAAATAAGAAGAAAAAGTACCTCTGTTATGCATGAAGTACATTGTCAGGTAGAATGCCAACTCGATACTTCAGGCATTATCCTTCTAATTTTTTGGCAGCCTTTCATGCAACAAGGTGCATCAAATGACAGACAACCTGTGATGTTCACTGATGAGACATTTTTAAAAACATAGAACGCAACATCTTTATGAATTCCAGACATCACTGACATATTATCAACTGAAAACCCAATACAGTTCTGCCAATTTATATGTTATTCAAAGCATTATCAAACAAATTAAAAAGATCAAACAGATACTGTAACCATACATGACCAAGCAGGGTTGTACCTTTATAAATACCAGAATATATTTGTATGACCTCAGATCATATTTAAGATCTGTAAATACCTGATATTAAAATCCTCAGAGAAGTTTGTCAATGTGCAAAAGTAGTTGTTTCAGAGCTATTTCATTGCCTTATTTTGCTCTCGAGACAATTTGAGCCAAAATACAAATTGCCAGATAAGGTCACACGAGGTTTCTTTAACTTTACACCTAACAAGAATTCTAAAACTCAGTTGGAAAGATTGTTCTTCATTGCCATATGTTAACACTTTTAATTATTTACTTACAGTTTTGGACATCTCCCGTTCAAACTTGTGCTTGAATAAACATTCAAAAACTTTGCCAGCTCCTGCTGGAATTTTCTCACAGAACCGCTCACGATCCTCACGGCATGCATAATACAGAGGTCTGTCCATGTGGTAATCATCTGACTGTAACTCAGCCACTCTCAATAATTGTCTCTTGCACGGAGGGGACAAATTTGCTAATTTCTTGTCCAGACATTCAAGTGTTGCACCCTGGGAATGGGGATGCTGAAAATGGAAGAAAATAATGACATCAGATCAGGACAATTTTATTCCAGACCAGCTGGACATCATTAAGACTATTTTTTTTATAAAGGAAAAAAAAACAACTTATGTTGAGGTGACCATCCTTGAAAGAGGTGTAGGTAACAAGATTTTCAACATGGTCATTTAGGTGGCATGATGGACTTAAGATAAGCACCATTTTCAATTAGGACCCACAAGACATGACAATAAGTGTTTTGTGAAAACATCTGATCTAGATAATGGGATCAAAGTGTGTGAAGTTTCTTGGCAAGTTTTCGAGAAGTTTAGGAGTAGAGATAACAAACTTGTGCTAATGGATGGACAGACAAGACCAGGAAGGAAAATAACCAGATTGCAATATGTATAATTATGCTAGACCCTGAGGCAAATAATTCTGCGCCATAAATGTAGGAAGATTCTGCAAACAATGAGGTGTCAAGCCAGTTATTTAACATGGTCATAGGAAATAGTGACTGGCATTTTAATTTTGCCCAGCCAGTACAGAAGTTTGCCATAACATAGGTCACAGCTAAGAAATGAAATCCTATGTTTCAATCAAAGGAACATCAAGTGGTCGTCGTAAATCCACACTTGACAGACTGTTGGGGGAGGAGGCAGTGTTTGATAATTATGTGATTCAACATCCGCTCAGAATTGAGAAAGGTGTGGCCAACATTAGAATTGCAAGCTTAAATCTATTATCTTGAGAACTAAACGTCAGTAGTCGCCAAACCTGCTTGCATAAATTATAAGGGAAGATAAGCTACTCAGACGTCATTCAAATTGATGGAAAACTTGTTATTCTGGGAATTACAAAGAGCTTCAGTACAGGTCAGTGACTATTTGCTCGATACTTTAGTATGTAGAATTACCATTTGTAGGGTTTGATTCATTCGTAGTGTTTGATCTACATGCATATTTTGAGATATGAGCAATGTTTATGTAAAGAATTAATATTTGAATTCGCTATTTGGTTAATTCTTCGTAGCATCGTGCATTTAATCATTTGATATTATAGATTTGCAAATGTTGAATTGAATTATAACTTTGTATAATGGTTACAGTGTGCAACATTAGTTAATAGGAATTTGTCTATTTCATGCATGCCAAACCCTGACAAGGAAATGGCGTAATCCAAGTGGTCAAAAAGTGGAATACAGGCAGAAAAAGCGTAATCCACATATAACATGCTAAAATTTCAATAAACAACAATTATTTGCCCTTCTCATCTTTTAACATTCTTTACTGGTTCAAGTTTTCATATGTAGCACTTTTAGCTTTACACACATCGACTAGAAACCATCTTAAGACTTTTAGCGCTAAATTTTACAATTCTTTCCACACAGCTGGAAATAGATGCCACGTGATGCTGTACTCTCGTATTGATATTTAGAGGATTCTGTTATATTTTGTTTCGGGGGTTTTTTGTGTTGCCTTTTTCTAATTTATCTGGAAATTTTTGAAAGGGGATATTTTTGTTCACATAAATGCATAGACTAAAATAGAATATTCTTTTTAAGCGCTAAAATATCTCTAGACTGGTTCTGCAAGTAATATGAATTAGAACATGGAATATGCGCGTAAAGATTAATTGGGTAAACCAGTCTGCTCTCTACTCACTAAGCATACAGATTCTATAAATAGAATTTGAGGTCAACAGTAGAACCAGGTTAGCTATAAATAGAACATGACACTGTTACGAAAGTCCACGGTGAAGCGCACTCTTATACTGTAGTTATGAAAAAGCAGTCTTTTATAAAATACGGTCTGTGGGATTAATGGAATGTTAATAATAACGAGAAAACAAATAATTGAATTTTTTGGGAGGTGGCTATACCGAAAAAGCATAATCCATATACGTTTAAGCATAACACGTAATTTAGTGAAAAAAAAGCATAATGATTACGCCAAAAGCATAATGGTTGGCATGTATGCTATTTGTGTGTACTTTGTAGGAATATCATGTGTAAGGATATATCAGTGCATGGATAATGCAGATACCGTTGTACACTTTGTACAAGTGCAATGTACAGAAATGTGTCTGCTAATGTGATATTGTTTTGTATAATAAGATTCAGAATCTATATATACTGTGTACACATATCCGAGAGAATGGGTATTTTGATGTCCATGAATGCGTGACCAAAGAAGGTAATGGCTTATCTGATGATATTGTTGTTTATAGCTAGGGGAATATGCTATGCTAATGTACTTGTGTATTCATACAGCAAGTTTTTAGAAACCAGAGGAACTGTAGGAGACAGAGGAAAATACAATAGTGCAGTTGGTCTCTAGTCTCTGGGTGACAAAAAGAAGAATTTAGGCAGAAGTTAGACAGACTGGAGAGATCTGGATTACCAGTCCAAATAAAGATCAATCAGATGAGCAGGAACACAGGACAGGAGGAAAATCTATCACACTAAGTCAGATGATGAAATAGGCCAAAACTTGGTCAAGTGATATGGTTTTAAATTTGAATTTTGTTTGCGAAATGCCTGTTATTGAATGATATTAAATTGTTTGTATTTGAATTTCACATTTTGTGTATTCATTAATTTAACTGTCGGCACAATTGACTGGGGGCTCGGAGCTTTGCATATCTCTATCACTACTTCAATTTCGGACAAAAACAAGCCAGGGTGGGTCTTCTGTAATAATTTAAATCATATTGGGAGCACCCCACCCCAACCTAAATAACGGGAAACCTCTACAATGCTAAAAACTGACATAAACATTTGAGAGACAAATATTTCCAAAGCATGAAAAGTAAATTGGTCAGAGAAAACATCAAACAGGATAAAGTACACTTTACAAGTATATGTATTTTTAAATGATAAATAATTACTTCATCTTCTCACTGTCCTCTAATCTGCCACAACCATAATACAGTATGTCTTCAATACACATATCTACAAATTTGTAAATAAGTCTGTAGTCACTGAATACAATGGCAGCCATTCTTGTCAGGTACTGGCGACAGTTTGGTGAGATCTTCGGATCATCCAAATGTTCTACAAGACAAGGGATTTTCATACCTTGACCATTAGGTTGAGACTTGCAGTCTTCAAACTGAAAAAGACAATAAAATCAATAGAATCACAGTGATTCCCTCATGAGTGATGCCCCCTGATCAGTGACCAACTACTCTTTACAGCCAGACATCTTTCACATCAATAGGTTTATGTTCAAAAGTACCCCTCAAGAAAGACCACCCTTCTTACGCAACCATTGAAAAACATGTTAGTGCACAAAGGTAAAATGTACCCCTCACAAGCAGCCACATTTATTTTAAAATGTGTCCAAAACCAATATTAAATTACTGTAAGGTAAGTAATCAGATTATCTTTCCTGATTACTGTTTTCCATATGTCAAGATTTTGTTCCTGACAAAGTCTTGGGTAGTACATGTACCACTAAGGTTATTATATCATTAACACCAACATTTACAGGAAATGGGGTTTGCAATGTTTTGATAGAGCTTTGGATTTCACACAGCAGAACTTACTTTTAAAAATTAACAATTAAAAATGGAAATAATTGGGATGATTGTTTCGAAACGCCTGCGATGAGTTGGAGGGGCAGTTCCTGAGCTGCCTGCCTCCGAATTTCTTCAATTTTTTTTTTCTTTCCAAAGAATAAAGGTGACCCAAATGGAGACATCCGTAAAGCCAGAGTAAGATGGGGCTTGAACGACATAGATCGCAGACATGAGTCACGTCATATCAGGTCGAAGTTAGTAGAAGCAGTCAACACATTGGCCATGGAATGGTGAGCTGCCCTGTTAATATTTCCAGCAATCCGGGCCGTCACTTCCCAAGCGTGGTCATTGCCAGATTTGCACGGGAGTCGGAAATTGGCGAGTGAAGCCAAGTCTAACATTGGAGACATACCAACTACGTTTCGGACTAGCTTTGACGTGGCATTGGAGATCAGTACTCAAGGTGTCTGAGTTTTGTACCAGCTACCCTAGAAAGTCGCTGGTACTTAGCTTTCTGAATTTTTCTGACTGGGGAAGGAGCAGGAAGGACATTGTATCTTCCTCCCATTCAAGATCTACATACTCCTTAACTTTGTAGTCTTGAATGGCGGTAGGAGGTGGTGGGCATTCTGAAGTTGCCAACACCCTATAAATTTCTTCTACTGCGGCCTTGAAGGTAAACTCAGTCCGTTCCATAACTGGATCTGTGTACGGCTGATTTGCAAGTGTTTCGTCACACTCACTGTGTGCCGAGTCATGTTCTGGTCAACGTACCCTTTAAGCTGCGCACACAGCTGCTCAGCCATCCCTGCGCAGCTGAATTGTCAAATTTTACTCAATCCAAAGTTAAATTTTTCTCGTCTCTGTAATGCTTGCGCAGTGCAGTGAGCACTGCACGCACATCTACCATTCAGAGGGAATGTTGGTTCTGGTACAGCTTGCATCTCTGGATAGAGCATACCAGGTGACATAGATGACGCAATTCTGTCATCCTCAACAATTTCGCTAATTCTCCCTTGTGGAGATGCCGTGAACATATGGATGGCCGGCCTGAATGTCGGCGACGGTCCGGTTATAACTGGTACCTGCCGCTCCAATGGCCTGGGTGGACGGAGAGATTTCTCACTAAAATCTCCATCATTGTATTGGTATGTTGCCGGCAGTACAGCTTGACGGACGGATTTGTCACTAAAATCCCCATAAATCAAAGTTGGTCAGCCCGTTTTAGCAATAAGGTCCCCATACTGGGACGGCACTGCCGGCTGGTTTGTCTGGCATGTGGTCCACCTGAATGTCGGCGATGGTCTGGCTATCACAGGTACCGGCCACTCCAATGGCCTGGCTGGATGGACAGATTTCTCACTAAAACCTCCGTCATAGTATTGGCATGTTGCTGGCAGTACAGTTTGACGGACGGATTTGTCACTAAAATCCCTGTAAATCATAGTTGGTCGGACCGTTTTAGCAATAAGGTCCCCATGATGGGACGGCTGGACGGCCAGTGACGTCAAGGTTGTACAGTGGGACCCCACTTTAACACGCCCCGTTATAACGCGAATTCGGATATAACATGGCTGTGGCATGGCTCCTGAAATTTCAGGTAATTTATTACAGGTATTTTTCTCAAAGACCAAAAAAATAAAATCTTTTAAGTATGAAAAATAAAATACATCAAGAGTTTAATTATCATTCTCATACTCATCTAAAAAGTGCGAAAAAAAAACGTGTAGAAGTGTATTATCATTTTGGGGAAGAAATCACACAAAATCGAATATAAAATAATCATTGTATGGCTCCTAAAATTTCAAAAATTAACAAATTTCTTCTAGTTTCGTGCCAGAATAAACATCGGAAATACGAACCAATTGCTGGGCCTACTGAGAACTTTGATCCTTGTTTATTGTTGAAAAATGACAGTTCATAAGTGTCAATATTATTATTACTGATCCCTGAGCAATGAAGCCATCGTGTCTACTTTGTGTTTGTCTTCAATGCATTCCGAATACAATCGTTGCTCTAATAATCTCCGATATATGTTCTCTTAATTTCATACACAACTAAGCAACAACCAAATTGGGGGTTGATAAAAGATTCTCACCAGAATGTATAAATCAATTAATTTAAGTACATTGTTTATTATCAAAATGAACTGCTGAGCTAAACTTGTTCAAATCAGGGGGAAACGATTTATACAGCATCAAGGAAACAAAAGCCGCCAACATGTGTGCGTGGATTTGCGGTGTTTTATGAAATCTGTTGACTAGTAAATTCGAATTCTGCAACTGAGAACTATAATTGACTTTGCCAAAAGCAAACGTGACATTAGCAGAAAGCAGCTAAAAATCAGAGTTTTTCAAAAAATAATAACTATTGACAGATGAGAAATGTAATGGTATTAAATGTATATGACACAGAGGTATCGGAAACACTTAATTATGTATATTTGAATGCAAGTATTTGATCTGGGACACATAAATCACTCCATGCAGGATTACTTTATCATTTTAGCTGTGCTGATATTTACAGTGACATAATTCAGTGGTTAAAATACAGCCAGTTCTGCCTGCTGTATTTATTAGAGTACATGAAAAGAACATGATGCAATAGCTGGGCGGCAAGTTCAAAGGACTTTGACTAGCAGCTTGGGTGGGAAAATGTGCTGAAATTTACAATGACTGAATTCAGAGACAGAAAGATCATGAGATGTACATGTAGTTATTATAAGAATACACTTTAGCTTCCATTATTTAATCTACGGACATGTACTATTTCATCATTCATTACATACACCCATTACGTAATTTGTTATTTTCTTTTCATTCAATTCAGTCACATAATGATCTGTGACAAAATTATTGAATATTTTACATCCGTGTGGATATTTTCGATGGAAATATTTGTATTATGGATTCAGTGTATGTTACAAGATTCGCTGGTGAGTACACGGTGTTGGTACTCTTTTCATGCAATAGATTATACATGTATATATAAATTAGACACGTGTATGTACCAATGCATGGTTCTCTGAATAAAGTAATATATTATATCTGCAATTTCTGTTACCACAGCAAATGTTTTTCTCATTTATATTGATCAAAAATTGTAATTGTGCCATGCATTTTCGCACCCGTCTTTATGCCCCCCCCCCCAATTAAATCCAAAAATGTGTTGGTTATGTACATGGTTGCTTATAACACGGTTCAGTTCATAACACGGTCGGATTCTATGGCTCCCAACTACCATGTTATAGCGGGGTCCCACTGTATAATGAAATAGATCCAATGGATCCGGTATAAACCCCATGCGTCCTGACTTACAGGCCCAAAGGCCATGCTCAGACATGCGGGGATACTTATGCCCACTGGGCAGCCGAAAATTGGGGGGAACACTCTCCCAAAGAGGTAATATCTAGCCTGATGTCAATAGCTGCGCCATAGTTTCCTGGACCAAATGATGCATCTGTTCAAAGGTGGACTGTTGTACCATGTCAACATTATTATTGAAAGTGATCACTGTGTCTTTGTGTCTAATTCCAATGGGCAATATTCATTGCACGTTGCTGGGCCCTGGTATCCAAATAACACTGTCCATATGACTTTTAGTTTTTGTAGGGGGAATAATGAGTATATGATTGTCTAAAGAGGAGCACAAGTATCTTGCTGGCGTGTACACCCAAGTGAGGCCAGATAGGTATGTTGGACTGCAGTCAGTCAGAGTACACTTCTCTTACTACTACTACTACTACTACTACTACTACTACTACTACTAACAAAACAATAATCCCACAAGAAAACTATAGGAAAGCTGCAAGAATCAGTCTGCAATCTTTTAAAATGCATAACAATAGAACTTAAATTTACATTGTTATAACACTTGAGAATCTGCAAAATACTCCCCATCACATACATGCAGGGATAGCGTTCAACTTCTGCAATGTCACAAACTTTTTTAAAAAAATTCATTATTGGTGACATAATACACTATATTGTGATCTTTTTGGTCTTAAAAACTGTATAAAAAACTTAATACAATCTTGGGTTTGGAGTGGATAAATTTAAAGGCACCATGAAAGGAAGCTGCTTACTTGGATATAAAATGCACAAAAATCTATTGTTACATAAACAAATCCATTGGTCATATTGACAAACCACAAAAATAGCGCATCATAATAAATGGACTGAGTACATGTAGCATATAAACAACTATACAGCCATGTGCTATTTGGATAATAAGTATAAAAGTAAACTGTTTCGGAAATGTGTTTGCTGACAATAGGATATAGGTCCAATGAGGACTACCAATTTACGTGTTATGTGTTTTCTCATGGATCTGACTGATTCATGGATTTTGTAATACACAATCTAATACTCAAATTCATGGATTTTTCATATGGCTGTACATTATTTAATATATTATGGAAGGTATGTTGTCAATATACTAGTTGTTGTTATTTAATCAACATTTCCAAACAAAGTACCCCCCCCCCCCCCCCCGGTAAATAATATTTACTGACAGGTTACCTCATAAAAAATTTCACTTGTATGCATAATTTAAATTTGTGTTTGCCTGCCCATCCACCCCCAGGTTTGCTTATGTTGACAATATTACCCAAGTCCATTAGGATACAAAGTATGTAACTTATGAATCCAATAAGTTTCTATTTCTTTCATGCCAATAGATATTGTGCATGGTGACATGAATAGACTGTAAAAGAAACTTATTGGATTCACAAGTTAGATACTTTGTATCCTAATGGACTTAATGCCAGTGCAATATATAAAATTCTATAATGTAAATTGATCTATTGTATATCATTCATAGCAATATAAGTATATGTATGACTGTTTATCTCTAGTTTGCTTTATTATTTTATGGGTTCATTTTTTATGCATTCCTGATGACACTATCTCAATGATTACATAAATGGATATTATAAGGTCAAAAGCCATGACACATGTCAATATCTGATTATCTTGATGGCGAGGGGGGGGGGGCATGCAATGAGAGAGAGAAGGAAAACAAGACGAAAAAAAGAAATATGCCTAAATAATGATCTGAATAGCACACATAATGGCAGATATACTTCCCAAATGAAAAAAGTAAACAGTTGCAAAAGTGATATCGTCCTTTGGTGAAAAAAATGGCATTGCCAATTTGGCCTCTTTTTCTCCCACTGAGATATTTCAACATCTCATTCTGAACATACACAGGTAGTACTGACCATTTCTAGCTCTTGACTGCAAACTTGTTTGGCAGCAGAGTCAAACCTCACATCAAGTGTTAAATTCCTCTTATACTGGTACAGGAACTGAAAAAAAGATAAAATATCAGTAAATCATTCTAGATGAACATGATGAAAGAAACATCACAAGCATTTATTGTCAGTAGCAAACTGCATTTTATTTAAGCTAAACTAGACTAAAATGTGTCTTGAAAGATACCAGTGGACAATACAACACCTGAAGATCAAATATGGATTATTCTGTTTCAATTAATTTTTTGATTATCCATACCGGAAAATCCCATATTTGACGTCATTGTAGAATACTACAGTACAGTTTATGAATAATTACATTTAAAAGTATTGCCCTCATGAAATTGCCAGTTATTATGTGCCTCTGATGAAGTGTGATATCACTAGAACATACAACCTTCTCAAACCGAGATTCATGTACATATAATTTGCATTAGTTTATAAAATAAGTAGCGCTCCTGTGAAAATTGAATCAACTGGAAAAAAAACTAAAGTTACATGTACCATGTAGAGAACTAATGGTTAACATTTACAAGGAATTAGAATAATGAAACATGAATGGAAACATAATTATACACCCATCCATCCAGTGTTTAACAGTCTACCATGGGTCTAAATACTATTCCTTTGGTCTTCATAAAAAGACTTACATTAACAACTCTGACAAGAATATTCAGATGTCCAAGTCCATATCCAAGTCTTTAATAGCCATCAATTTGGAAAGGAGCAGAGATAAAATTTTCAGCATATGACTTTTGACTCAGGAAGAGTAGCAATACGCTACTGTTTGTATTTAATGGCAAAATTATGGCTCATTCATGGGTAGAAAACTAAAGGTATATAATTTAAAAGAATATATATCACAAGAAAAATCATAACAATGCATGCAAAAAAAATTGATTTAAAAAAAGTGAAGAAAAAATGTTACTTACATGCTGACAGTTTACCTTCACCCTTTCCTGCAACAATAAACAAAAATAAACATGTAAATTCTGTTAATTTTACTTGGCCCTCCTTACCTAGGCAGTCACAAAAGTTCACAATAATGATAGCTATAACCTTTGGGACAGCTGCTAATTTAATGGACAGTCAATATGAATGGTAAAAAAGAATCAGTGACTGTGACCTTGAAGATTAAAAATCACTGAGAAATGAGACATGACCAAATAAGGAAGCACAAGTGTGCCATGGTACAGGTCTCTAACAGCTTTTATGATACAAAGTAGAAACGAAAGAAACTTTAAAATACTGACCTGTGATGACTTTAAGGATGAGACCCCAAATTCACAATGCAACACATCTTCTAGTAAGAATACAAATATATAACTACCGGTACACCAAACTTAAACCATTTATCTTTAACAGATCATAATAGGCAGAAAAGCAAATGATCTAAGGTGCCAACCCATTAGTTGGCTTATCAGGAATCCTAAATTACAATTTCATTACTTAGGCAACATGTGTGGAATAGTCATTTTCATTAAGAGTAACAATAAGACAATAAGCCTACTGCATTCTCCTATGTAACCTATACTATGTACATTGTAGTTGGGTTTAAGACCATTTTTCAGCACAAGATAGGCTATACATGGTGGCCAGTATTAATAGTGGAGGAAGAACACAAGGAAAACTATCTGAAAGAACGACTGACACATGAGAAGCTACTGTCAGTACTGGCAGGCTTTCTCAAATACCAACATTGGCCGAATCTGAGACTTGAACCCATGCAGACAGAGGAATGATGGCAGTGATCCATAATGGATATTGCTTTAGACCACTCTGCCAAGAGAGAGAGAGAAAGAGAGAGAGAGAGAGAGAGAGAAGAGAGATAGACTAATTTATCAACAGTTATTTGATGATGATAAACATTTACTAGTTTTAATGAAGTCTATGTAATAGATAAATAAAATATTAGATAATATTAACACAGTCACATTTATACTGTATGGGACTGGCAATTTAGTATATGGTTCTTTTTAAATGGGGCATTTTTTAAAATTCTTTCTTTCATCACAAGATAAAATTCTTTCATAAAATCTAACCCATTTTAAAAACAGGAATGTCTCCCTAACAAAGAATTAGCTTCAGTGGATGTTCAACAGATATGTAAAGCTGATAGGTGATTTTCCAAACAGACATGACACTTTGTTATTGAATTTACTATATAACACGCCTTTTTCATTTCAATAAAATATTGTTATTGCTTGTGTTCTTCTGCAAAGTTCAGATTTTACATTTTTGTGTGGTTGTATGTTGACGTCATGTGATTTGTGCACAGGGGGTGGGGAGATGTTAAAAATAAAGTGTTTTAAATCCTCAGAATATAGAATCATTAGATAGTTTACAGCAATCTGAACATAATACACAAATTTTAAAAATTGATAAATAATCAACAGAAATAAACTGTAAATACTTATAAAACTAGCACCAGAAGACAATAGACAAGACATTTTTCTTTTCTTTTTTATTATTACAGAATTTACGATCACTGGATTCTTGAAATGGTATCTGACTGTAAATCATGCATAACATTTCAGTCTTTTGGTGGGTGGATGGCAATCAGCTATTGACTATTCAACTTTCAAACAGAAAGACTTCTTTTATTTTTGACTGGACCATAGTTTGTTGTTGTTGTTGTTGTAGGTTTAATGCCATTTTTAAGCACATGATATATACATGGCGGCCAGTATTCAGTGTATCCCCTAGGGGTCCAAGACTGAGAGTCAAATGTCTCCTTGGTGTCAAAACTGGGGGTCAGACAGAGTAAAAAAAACAAATGATGGTATCAATACTGGGGGTCAAATTAAAAATTTGGGGGTCTCTGAAGCACAAATGAGGGTAAAGGGAAACACTGCAGTATTATTGGTGGGGAAGAACCTGGGAAAACCCCAGGAAAGACCCACTGACGCACGAGGAGCTTACTGGCATGCTTTCTCACATAACTACATTAGCCAAATCTTAGGCTCGAACCCACGCAGACAGAGGTGAGATGGCAGTGATCCGTAACGGAAAGCGCTTTAGACCACTCGGCCACTCAGGGCCCCCGGACCATAGTTTGAGCCACATGTATTACGTGCAATGCGGCAATTCATTCAAAAACACCTTTCCCAAGCTTACATTTATAAATCTTATGGTGTTAATATTTTATAACTGTGTTTACAATGGTTACTGCCTTAATTTCTGCTTATATCCGTTGAACCAAAGCCAGACCATTTTAGTTTTGTGTGTGGGGGGGGGGGGGGGGGGGAGGAGGAGATATGCTTTTAAACTAATTAAAAGGGGGGGGGGGGCGAATGCTTTTAAACTAGTCTTTTTTAATTTGTGCCAAATAAAACACTTGTTTTACGACAAACTCACATTGTGATTTAAACTTGTACTGGCAACCTCCCTTTAGACGTGTAGCACTTTAGACGTGTAGCACTTTCGACAGAACTCCGTAAAAACGATCATTTTCTACCAGCCATATTTTCATTATTAGATGAACCAGCAATATTATAATTTATGCAGAAATAAGTTCATTTCTGCTCTTTTTAACGTTTGTTTGGCTTGTTGATAAAAATAAGCGAATGAATAGTAATTTGCATATAAAAAAGCAACTGTTTCACTGTTGTGCATGATTCGGTCCGCTGAACGCCTCACAGAAAATGCAAGAGATTTGCATTCGCTAGGGAAATTCCATTTTAACTCCAAAGTCACCGGGTCAAGACCTAAAAATAGCACCACATTGTAGAGCAGTGAATGGTCTTTATTTTCATATAAGTTTGAAATATATATGTTTAAATTAAATGTTCTTGGTAAGCAATCAAAAAATAGGTTCATGTTTCCGACTAAATATCTCGGCATTTTTAAAATTAAAGATATGATACCATATGCGCTGGATAGCCCAATTTTCACTGAATCTAATGACATGCATGGCTTCGAGATCGCATTAAAGGCAAGCCAATCACAAGCGTGTAAATCGCATGGTCATATTCAAATATTTCGAGTCCCGCGCTGAGGTGATTCCGAATTAAATGGCTGACCTCACATCGACAAGTGATCCCGATTTAGGTCTCATTTGTGAGATATTGCAACAGCACATTGGTAAGTATTGTTTTTCTTGCTGTTCGACACATTTATGAATATTTATATGCATTTCTTTATTTTAATTTTAATGGATTTAATAAGATAATCGTCGATAAAATGTGTGTTAATACTGCGACAGGAAGTTTACAATTGTCATGTGTTAACCTATCTTGCATTCATAATACATGTAGCTCTTTTCATTGGTTGTCAAATGTGCTCGCACTTGTCCCAAGATAAAAATAATTGGCGAAAATTGCGCGTTTCGGAAGCCGTAACTTACCGTAACTTCAGTTTGGTAAAACGTAGAAAAGTCAACGATGGCTTGATGAATAAAAAAATATCTCAGAAATAAAACAAGCCATATAGATTGGTCGTGTGCTTTTAAATACGGAAATAGCAGAATGAAATCGAGGATCATAAGTGGAACCAAGTATTTGGAGGTTACGAACATTCTCTTTTTATATAGTATGATAGAGAGGGTCCTATGTCTGAATGGGTCATGGGGGTAATCATTTTGTTCCCATTAGATTAATGTTTTTTATTTCACATCAAGCTCACGTCGAGCACCTATGGAAGATCTTAATCTATAATATACAAAAATAAATAACGTACAATTTTGATTAATATTTTAACAATATTTAAGTTTTAAACTGTGGAAGAAAAAAATTCAATTTCCCAAATATTGCACTGGTCTTATAAACTATTAACTGTGCTGCTTTGCACTTTTACAGAGAATGAGGACTTTCACCGTATGTCTAGATGGTTGATTAAAAAGGGTCCTAAGAGAAAAATAGCCCTTGAGCATCAAAAGCAAGATGTCATAAGCTATAAGTTTTTGATCCAGCTCCATCAGCTTCAAAGTAAATTTCCTGTCACTTCCGATCAAATTAAATAACTTTTTGAAAAGATTTGCTCAGCCTTGTGTGAAGACGATCTTAGGCATACAAATTTGCAGAAGGAGATGCATCATGTGCTGAGAGCTGCTGCACGAGCAAATTTAGAATTTATTTCTGAATCGGATGCTTTGTTATTTCTTAACCACAGTGCAACCTATGACTTGGAGAGACGTAATGTCGGACCTTTTCTTCAGCAGTTCAACTTGAAGTTGCATCATATTGAGATTTTGATATGTAAAGCTGATAGGGGATTTTTCAAACAGACATGACACTTTGTTGTTGAATTTGCTATATAACATGCCTTTTTCATTTCAATAAAATATTGTTATTGCTTGTGTTCTTCTGCGCAGTGCAGATTTTACATTTTTGTGTGCTTGTATGTTGACGTCATGCGAGTTCTGCATAGGGTGTGGGGAGATGTTAAAAATAAAGTGTTTTAAATCCTCAGAATATAGAATCATTTACAGCAATTTGAACACAATACACAAATTTTAAAAACTGATAAATAATGGCCAAGATATTTAATTTTTAATATTTGCGGCTGTATTTGCCTTTGACCAAATCAGTGAAGATTGTTAATTTTGGAGGTCTGCTATGTCGTTTTTTCAGAGAACTGAGTTCCCCCCAAAATTGAGCAAAGTCTCTGTATAGAATGTGAGAGATCTGGAAAGTTACAGACTTAAACTGCAGTTAGTTTCAATAATATTAACTACTTAGTTTGGTCATTTATGCAATTTGACAATTTTGAAGAAAATCGCAGTATTTTATGAAGATTTTTACCCATAACCTTTGAACCAAATGAGGTAGACGTATAATTCTGTTTTTGTTCTTTTAGTTTTAAAAAAATCTACCTATTGGTTATAAAATCTGCACAGAATTTCTAAGTTGAAATTTTGGCTGACAGTACATATGTGAAGTGATGAATTACATTTTAGAAAATACCATAATTGGAAATAATACTTGAAATTTTAGCCCCATAAAATCCAATGGCTATTTCTATACAGTACACATGCATTCAGAGTTGATCATGTAGGTAGTTGTGAACATGTATATTCAATCTCGTAATAGGACCAAAAGGACTAAGCATGTTGTTTGTATTTAAGTGTAAATTCATTGTTTTCCTTTTGTTTTTTGTTTTAAACAGAAGCTACAGATACCTGGAATTGAACTGTCCTTAACTCAGATGATTTCTTTTCATATTGAAACAGTAGGATAAATTTACATTGTTCAAGAGAAGGACTCTCTTCAAGACAACATAAAATTTTTCTAAATGTACAAGACTTTCCAATTTAATTTCTCTTGTCCATATATATGATCAAAATAAAGATCTCTGATTGGTGAAATATGCATATTATGGGTTTGACAGAGATGCACTGGATGGCGCAGTGGTTCTAGCATGGAACGATATCGCAGAGCAAATGCGAAGATATGAAAATATATATATTTCTATCGATTTCATGCAGGTATATCTTGATGATAGATCGTTCAAGTTTCCTGGGCCAGCAGGTAAGCGGCTACCCCATGCCGACACCAAATGATGTTGGCAAATTCCAACTTTTCGATTGGGAATACACTCTGACCCTACATCCCACCATGAATGTCCAAATATAAAAAATGTGGTGGCAAGGGTCAGTGGAAACTCTGACTACTAAATTTATTATAGAAGTAAGTAAAGTATGACCAAAACATTATGACCTAAATTTTTAGAAAAAGCATTGATATGGGCTTTCAGGTGTGAGATATTGCAAGTTTTATTTCTCGTTATAATGATTTTCAACATGAGAACATCCAACACAGCACCATTATTTAGACAGTAAGACCTCAACCCAAAAAACAAATATTAAGGGTTTACTGACTTTGTTGGTATGCAAACTTAAGATACCATAAGATTAAATTTAATGGCTGCATTTGTTTCAGCTGGAACAAACTAAGGAGGCATCTGCATGTAATAGTAGATATGTTTATTATGAACAGGGAGCAAAAGTGTCAAAAAAACAATTGGATGTGAATCACAAATGACTACTCCATTGATGGATACTGCATCAAATTTACTACTCTTGTGAAAAAACCAAATGATACCAAATTGAATATACAAGTGACTACATTATTTTATGAAATATTAAGCAATTACAATGATCTCGTTGCTTGTTATGAATTATTTTACCTCATCTGCATTCTGCAAACAGTCCAAGATTGCAAAATTATTTTTCTGGATTTTTGGACTGCAAAGATGCTGAACATCTTGTCGGCATTCTGTCGAGTCCCAAATTCTAATTTGGGGCTGTCCACCTGTTTTTTGCTGTATATCATTTCCTTGCGGAAATGGTACTGCGTCACGTATGGACTGTTGTTGTACCACTTGTGGATCATTATTTGTTTTTTCTAATCTAGCCCTTTGAATTGGATCGTGCACGATGACACCAAACTGTGCGTTTGGTTTTTGCAATTCAGGTACATTACCATTACTTTGCACAAAAGTGAAAAACCCAAATAACAAGATGGTAAACAAAAGCAGCAGCAGAAGGGGCGAATCGGACAACATTTTTAGACAAGTTTTCACTGAAATCACGCTTAAAAACAATGAAACCAATGACATCAGGCCCCAATGTGTGTGTGAATCTGATATCGTTTCATGGATTAGGATCAAATCAAAAAAATATGAAAAAATCAATGAAATTAATGAAATCCTCCATTGATTTTTTGGGAAAAAGGGACTACAACGTCGTTGTCACTCACTAGAACTTTCAGTTGGGGTTAACCGAATATTTGATCCAGTCCGATACGATATCGTGTTCGAGGGTCATGTAAATTTATTGTTACAAATCCGTGGGGAGCAGACTGAGCATGACTAAAGAAATTTCTTAATTGATTGAAGTCCATATCAGAACACCATGTCTGCCAAATATTTCGTAGCGTATGTGTATCAACGCCGTTGAATACAGCAAGCATATTACAGTTATCTCTAATCACTTTTGGAATCTGAGTGTAGCGTTGAGTGACATAAATCACATCAGTGTTTTTATGCCTGCCTCGTGAAAATATTCTAGCAGGATTTTTTGGATTATCTAACATGACATCGTCGTATACAACTAAATTGTTGATACTTCCATCGAGGTCATTCACGGACGGCGCCTCGTCAATATCGGTTATAAATTCAATAACATCCTCGCCGGCAATCTCTGAAGCGTTTTCATTAAAATCTTTTAGCACTTCATAGCATCGTTGATCATCTACGCTAGGGGCAATTAAATACAACTTATCCCACTTCATCCATCTCATTATTAAATTGAGCAACAATTGCGTTTTACCGGATCCAGATGGCCCGATTATAATTGCGCGGATAGAGTTTGGTAGCGCTGCATGATGCTTCACTGGTTCTCTTGTTTTAGTCGCTGAAAAATCAATTATATTCATATCTCTATACATAAATTATGGATCTATATTGCGTGAAGTGTAAGGCGCGTACTGGCACAGATGACTTGACGACGATTACAACTAAAAATAACCGATCAGCGCTTTCTGGTAAATGCGTACAGTGTAGTACAAAGAAATTTAGATTTGTTTCTAAACCCAAGGAACCCAAGGAACCTTTTAAAAAAAAACGAGGAGGTGATATCGCTGCCAAATTAGCAAAACTCCCTGGAACCCCATGGGCAAAATACCCCGGAGAAAAACACCTTCCAGGGTATAGTTATTGTGGACCGGGAACAAGACTTGATATCAGACTCAATGATCAAAATCAGCCCCGACCCGGTGAGGAACCAATAAACGCTATTGATAAGGCCTGTCACCTTCATGATGTTGCTTATAAAAACAGCAATTTGCAACACAGGCATCTAGCAGATGTGAAATTAATTCATGCGTTGAATGCCATTCCTGATAAATCCTTCAAAGAAAAATTGGCTTCATTTTTGATAAAATCGGCTATGAAAAGTAAATTAATGTTAGGTGCTGGTAATTAGTAACAACATGGAATCTATTTATTATTCCCCAAGAGGATACTGGAAGGGTAACGCTGCAATCAGTAAACTCGCTAGCGCCGCAAAAGTGAAAAAAACCACTGCGGCTCATTGGTTATCCAAACAGGCACTATGGCAAATTTATCTACCACCTAAACAAATTCAATTCTCGCATTTTGATGTGACCTTTCCTAATGAAGTTCATCAGGCTGATCTATTATTTCTGCCACATGATCGTGGTTACAAATATGCGTTAACTGTAGTTGATATTGCAAGTCGATACAAAGAAGCAGAACCGTTAAAAACAAAATCAGCCACTGAAGTGGCTTCTGCATTTGAAAGGATTTATCGAAGGAGCCCTCTGCACTGGCCAAATCTGTTACAAGTTGACCCGGGCAAGGAATTTCAGGGTGCAGTGTTATCTACAATGAAATATCACAATGTCGCTATCAGACGAGGGCATACTGCACTGCATCGTGATCAGGCCATTGTAGAACGATTTAATCGGATTCTTGCTGAGCGGTTATTTGGATATCAATATGCAAAAGAATTCATCCAAGAAAAAAGATCCCGTGAATGGGTTAAGAGATTACCAGGTGTAGTTACCGCACTGAATAACGAGATTACTAGAACCATCAACATGAAACCTATCAACGCGATTAAAAAGAAGTCGATACCTGAAAAACCACAAAAAGATTTCAAAGAACCAATTCTTGGTAGTAATGTCATTGTGAGGTATTTATATGAACCAGGAGAGCTTGAGGGTGGTACAAAAAGGGCTACTGATCCTATTTGGAGCGTCACTACGCATAAGATATCTAGTATAACACGATCTACGGGTAGACTTCCAATCTATAAACTGGATTCAACTGCCCCTCAGCGTGGGTTTACTAGACAACAACTACAAGTAATTCCTGACGATACTCAATTACCACCGCATGGTCTTAACTAGCACCCTTGCGTCTGTTGCACTCAAGACAAGTCAACATCACATTATTTCTGACATGACCGAGATTGTTATTTTTTCTGTCTACGGTGAATTGGCGAGGATCCTTATCCGAATACTGCCAACGCATTATACAATTGCAACTCGCGCAGTGATTATTCTGTTGTTTCTTCAAAGTGATTATTAATTCAGCATCAATATCAAATTCTCGTTGTTTTTTTTTGTTCTGTTGTTTGTAACCGGAGAGTTTTTTTTATCAATAATATCATTATCGTCACCAATGATTTCACCATCGCCAATGATTTCATCATCGAAGACAATTCTTCGAAGTTGATTTATTTTTCGTACTCTGGATACTGAAAGATAGACTAAATTCGACCATTCTATGCGATTATCTACCATCCAAACAATTGTATCCGATATAGTCAATCCCTGTGAAGAATGTATCGTCGCTGCGTATCCTAGCGTCCATGGGGATTTATTAGCACGCAATGCATCTTCAACGACATTGATATCAACCAGCACAATATCATTTAATACGAGAATTTGTTTTTCACTCTGTCCTGGAATATCAACTTCAATATTCTGTTTTCGCGTATCCGATGGCTTATAACATAACGGTACTGGAAGTGTTGCAAATTTTTGTTTATGCAATTCAAATAACTTCATCTGAAGTGTGTCCCTGACTATTTTTCTACTTGCAATGATTAAATCATTTGGTCTCCACGCTTCCCAAAACTCATTCATGGGAGTTTCCGAAATTATTTCACGGGTTATTTCACACTGGATTCTATCCGGTTGTAATCTAATTAGTTTCTTAAATTCTTTTAATTTTTCATCAAGTGATCTATGATCGGTATCAATTTCTTCATAATAGTCTACAAAACCCTTTAGCCATTCATGGGGGGATGCACCGACAAATGGTGGTGGTTGCCCGTGATCACCGCACATGACGACTTTTGTATTCTTCAATAACAACCACTCAAGAAATATTTTTAAGACATCTTCTGACACTGTGTCTATTTCATCCCAAATCATGATTTCAGGAATAAATTTCTCTCCCATGCGCTCAGGAGTCCATTTATCTCCCTTCCATCGGAAAAAGCTGTGATAAGTGCAGGCATTTACCCCTCTCTGTATCATTTCTCTTGCAAGTCTATGAGTTGGTGTTAGCACAATCATGTTTGGATTGGAAACACGAAATAACTCAATTGCCCGGGTTGTTTTTCCTGACCCACCACAGCCGTTTAAATAAACTGTTTTATATCTACAGATTGGATCAGAAATCGGTGGTGCACTAGAAAATTCTGAACACTGATTGCTTTCTAAGTAATTATTTTCAATGGTAACATCTGCTGATGGAATATAATCATGAATCATTTCTTTCTTAATTCTCCATGATCCCCATTTCTCGTTGCCAGTAGCCTTAAAATCAGCCATTTTGCTATTTATGTAAAATGAATCAGTAGCAACTCTAACTGCGGTGGTAGGAAATCTATTGATCATTGAAAACAGATTGATAGAAGCATAACCGAGCATAGAAGCTCTCAAATGTGTGTACTGCGGATGGTATCCATCATTGTAGGTAACAATTGTACCCAATTTGGTTCCATCGGACAGAAATGCGTCCTTACGATTGACATATAGGCCCCTATTCGTTAGATCCGCGATTACAAAATCGTATTCAGCGTTGTCTATAATCAATCGTGAAGAATATTTCGTATTATCATCTTTGCCACCTTGGGTAAATTTACCGATTATTCTTCGTCCAAGATTTTTTGCTTCATTGTTTCTGATTTCAAATAACTGTTGGGACCAATCCATGATTTGTTGTTCATTAAAATCAGGAAACAGTTTTCGCTCTTCGCTAATTATTTTTTCTAGATCAGGTTGTGGTAACCAGACTGATTTCTGTGCTCGATAGGATATAATTGCTTCACTGACAATTAATGATTTTAACATCTTACAATCAAGCATATACCGTAATAACACTATTGGCATCCAGTGTTTTTCAGACATGTGTTTACCAATCCAAAGATAACTACACGGATGAAGCCCTTCAGCCATTTCAAATGATACCACACAAGCGAATCCGGTTAAATCAAAATCAGGAAGTGGTCCATTAATAGCAACACGGGTCATTTCGTGTGTAGGGTGTCCAAATCGTTTGAAATATTTCTCGCATTCTCCATACCCAAGAAAACTTCCTGGATAACACGCAATCATATCAACGGAAATAACGGTATCAGCGGTGTATTTTGTGTTCCATAATCCGCCGTGGCTGTATTCAAGACAGGACAATTTGACATCTGATAAAAACTCACTTCGTGTTGGTTTCCACGCGTTTTTCTTTCTAGCAAAATGTGCTGCAATGGATGGTACTGTGAAACAGTTTGCTAATAATTGATCGTTGTCTTCTCCGTCCCCAGAAAACTCACTAGCTAGTTGTTTCATTTGATTCTGCAGCTCTTCAGTACGGTATAATTCTCCGTTAGGCCTTACAAACTGATCAAATCTGCATTCCTCGTCTGAATTACTATGAAATAGCCACGCTGACACAGGATCGTTTTTACTCAAATGGTAAATAGCATCAAATAATTTCTGCTCTGAAAAAAACTCTTCGGTTTGGGATAGATATTTTACGGTTCTATCCCGTGGGAATATTGTTACTGCAGATGACCACGCGTGCGCGTTATGATCAATAATTTCAATGGGAGTCCCTTTTGATTTATATTTCGATTCGTATAATACTTCTCCGGTGATTGTCCTTACCGATATTGGAAATCTCAATGATGTTTCTAATTTAGTTATATCCTGAATTGTTGCTCCATGCTCTTTTACCGTGAACTCCCACTCGGTTATTTTTTTTCGTCTTAGATCAGTTAGTTTATTTCCCCGGGACGCATTTGTGAAGTGTTCTATTATTCGTTCTGCTACACAATTGAGCCCTGTCGAATATTTCATGGGTGCTAGTTTTGAAATATCAGGTTTTTCATTGAGCGGATAGATCCCGTAAACAACTGCTGTGACAGGATAAGATCTTTCGTAGTAGGGTTTATCAATTCCAGTCAAAATTCCCGGTTTGGAATCCTGGTTCACGGTGACAGTTTTTTTGCCCCTGAGAATGGGTTCAAATTTATCCCTAATGATCCATTTGCCATCCTCACGGATAATGAATTTAATTCGGAAAAAATGACTTTTTTCCCCAATACGTGAAATGATCACTGCTGCCTTTTCATCATTCATGGTAGCGTCAACAACACCATCAATTCGAAATGTTGACCAACAATAAGATGCTCCATCACGCTTGAATTCATTAAAACAGTCTCTGATGGCTTTATCAAGAATTTTATTCTTGGGTGTATTAGAAACTATATCAAGATTGAATTGAGCATCCTTCCATGGTGATCTCATGTTTCCGTCTCTTGGACGTTTGTTACGTTTTTTGGGTCTATCGATATTAAATCTAGGATTGATTTTCAATAATCTCTTAAACTCTTTCATGTTTCCGTCTCTTGGACGTTTGTTACGTTTTTTGGGTCTATCGATATTAAATTTAGGATTGATTTTCAATAATCTCTTAAACTCTTTCATGTTTCCGTCTTTTGGACGTTTGTTACGTTTGTTTCCGTCTATTGGACGTTTTTTTGGTCTATCGCGATTAAATCTAGGATTGATTTTCAATAATCTCTTAAACTCTTTCATGTTTCCGTCTACTATACGTTTTTTGGGTCTATCGCGATTAAATCTAGGATTGATTTTCAATAATCTCTTGAACTCTCTATCAGCATTGAATTTAGCATTTTTCGAAGTCAATCTCTTGAACTCCTTCATGCTATATATAAAACAGGTGTCTAAATGAAAGATTTATGTATAATCAATCACTGCAAAATGAGTCAGTCATTGAATTAGACAATAGTGTAGTATATAATGACCCAAGAATTCAGACTACACCCAGTGATTAAAAATTACGAAGCATCCAGTGATGGTACTGTCAGAAACTGTAGACTGAAGAACCCAATTGGGTGGGATAATGGTATGGGGTATTTGGTGTTTAATGTTGGAAGGAAGACATTTCGCAATCATCGTTTCGTATTTGAATGTTTTAATGGATTGATCAAAGATGGTTTTGTTATTGATCACATTGATTCTAATCCAAGGAACAATTCTTTATCCAATCTGCAAGCTATCACACAGAGTGAGAATTCCAAACGAGGAAGGACTGACACTTGTTCAAAAGCGAGACCAGTGAAATCTTTGAATACAACAACTAACGAAGAGAAAATATTTCAATCATTATATGAAGCCGGCAAGTATTTCAATATTTGTAGAACTTCAGTACGATTCGTTGCAGAGGGGATAACCAAAACGGCTATTTCAAAAAAGACGGGACAAAAAGTTCAGTTTAGTTATATCTGATGCGTCATAATTTCCAATTAGAGATATGTCATTCTTATAGAATAATGAATTCTGAAAACATGAATAGCATCATAGTTGAAATAGCAAAATTGAAAAATCAGGATATCAAACTATCAGATGGGTTAAATCCTGATCAAATTGTGTCTGATTTTCAGGATATAGAATACGGGGTTAGCACTAACAAATATATGCTACCCAAGAAGTCTGCACTCATCAAAAGAATTCAGAATTCTATTAAAGACTCTCTTTCATTTTCCAGTGACATCAGTGTGTTCGTTCCGTTGTATACTATCGTAGAGGGAATACGAAAAGAATTGGGGTACGAATACGAATTGAAAAAAGAAGTCAACTCTAAAATTAGAAACCTACGAGCATTAATTCAAGAAAATTGATTACCCGACCGTTGATTGCCTGACCATTTATCATTCCGACCCTCATTTTTTTTTAGCCGACCTTCAAAGGGTATGTCAAAAATCGATGGACGATATGTCAGATTGATCAATGAAAAAGTGTGGAAACTGTCAGTATTATTTATTTTATATACAATTATGACACTTTCCACAAACCTGATAGAAGCTGTTATAGGATGAAATAACACTTCCATGACCGTGTTAAAAATCATCCGACATGTCACTGATGTCAAAAAAGGAGTTGCACGATGGTGTTAGGTTGGGATTGAAAAATTGTTTTGCAATTGAAAAATGGTTTCTGATTTCAAATAATGGTCAATAAGGCATTAACAACCCGATTGGCTCGTGAACGACTGGATGCAATCAGGAGATTTGTACCAATTCGTGACTCTGTAAGAAATAAACTGCAACAACGACAGAGTTTACAAACTGATTTTGCTCTGGGGTCTGAAGAGTTGTTTAAACCAGTAACCACAGCAACGAAAGGGGTAGAGCGTGCTATACTGGGAGATGGTCCCGAGACGGGAAAATCTGTTATTGGTGAACTTGAAAAAATAGCAGCGAAAACTGAACAAACAAAACAAATAGAATCAAAGAGAACAGTAGATGATTTACGCATGAGATTTAACGAAGAAGGGTTAGCAGCAATTGATGAGACTGATCCAACAGAAATTCCTACGCTTGTTGTTACTTCTTATGAAAACAGAAAAAAAATGTTGAAACCAGAACATCATAAGTTTGTTAAGAATTTCACACACTGGGCTGATATATTCTACAAAATCAAAACTGGAAAAAGTCAAAAAAAGACAAATAGTGCATCATACATTGAATATATCAGGATGGTGGATCACGTGTATAATCAATATGAAGAACTAAAACAACAACAAAAACCGCGAAAATTGCAAAGAAAGCGAGAGCAACCTGCAAAGAAAATATCTTTCTCTCCTAAAAAACAACAACTACCACCTGATGATGATGATGATGATGATGATGATTATTTACAAGAAACGGATGTAGAAAAACTAGATGAAGCAACTGGTTATAGCGGAAGTGGATTGCAAGATTCCAGTGGACCCCAAAGTGGGGTATGTCCTGATAGTGTTATCAATGATATATCACGATTAGATGTTCTTGTAGGAGGGTTCCGAGCTGGAAATAATTCACCGGAAATAATTAATGAAGCAGCTGATATCTGTAGACGGTTATTTGCCGGCGGTATCATGGATATCAAAACCTATCGAGATTTCATTGACGAGTTAGCAAATGGGTATCATAGTGATTAAATAACAATTGAAAACACTATTGTTTTTATAATAATGATCATCCATTACAATCATGATAAACCAACCCCCGTCTATGTAGTTAATTCACGGTTTCTAGTTTATAGAGCATACTATGGAGATGGCCTCGGCAATACCATTTTAGGATTCTTTTCAAGAATGGCCCCAAAAGTGATGCCGTTAGCTAAACAGTTATCAATGAAAGCCATTGATGTTATTCGTGATAAGGGTATTAGTACTGTTGGAGATCTTGCCGGGAAAGCGTTTTCAACTGCGAAGGATAAAATAACATCATTAGTGAGACGAAAAAAGAAACCGTTACCGTCTACAGAAGAAATGCCTGCAAGTGTTAGTAAAATTATAAATAACGCAGTAGATGAAAAACTAGCGTCGATGGTAAATCAAGGGAACCAAAGCAATATTGCAAACATGATAGCGGGAAGTGGCTTTAAAAAACCACGTCGATGAAATTCTATGGATTTTCACGCTAGCGTTTTTCACGATGAAAATCACGATTTAGACTCTGATAAATAGAATAAAATGTTCAAAAAATCACATGATCCGGCGTTTGATATAGACGCCCCAGTTGGCAAGGATGATTCTGTACGCGATTATCAATATTACGCCTATCATGCCATAAACTCAAATAGCCGAGCAAGAATTGATCTTCAAGTCCATGATACCAGTAAATACTTTTTACCCTGTGAAGCATTTATTGAAGTAGAAGGAGAAATTGTAACAGCTGCTGATACTACTGCTGTACCAGCACCGTATCCAGCTGGTACTCAAGTCGGTTTTGTCAATAATGGTATTATGGCGCTATTTGAGAGTGCTAGATATCTCATTGATGGAAAAGAAATTGAGTCCATAGATCGTGATGTTGATGTGGCTACAACAATAATCGGATTAGCGAGATATTCTGATGATTATACAAGATCAGCAGGACCTTCTATGATGTTTGCAAAAGATGGTAAGAATACCGCTGGTGTAAATCCATTTGTTGTAAGACGACCAAAAAACCGTGATAATAGTGATTCTGATGTCGAGAATATGATTATAAACAACGATGCTAATTTCAATCTAGGAGCTGCAACACGAAACGCAATGTTGCAAGGAGAGCGTAAATCATTTTCATGCGCGATTCCACTGCATCACATATTTGGATTCTGTAGAAACGTCAGAAAAGTTATCTACGGGGCGAAGCATACAGTATCGCTTGTACGAAAGGGTGATGATAACGACGCAATTTGGAGGATTCCAGTAGATGCTGCATCCCCCAATACTGATGCCGGTAGAGTCGATTTAACAAAAATATCATTGTGGATGCCAGTGTTGACTCCAGCAATCACCGCAGAAGGACGATTACTATCATTTATGGACCAAGGAGGAAAATCATTACTAAGTTGGCTAACCGTGAGTACAGATGTGAAACAATCAAATATCAACGGGTTATTCACTTGGAACCTAGCATCAAAACAAGGCGTTTCTGCGCCACGTCATATATTTATTGCGTTACAGGATAACGCACGAGTTGGCAATCAACTCTCCAGTCATATGATATTTGATCAATTAGGTGTGAAAGACGTCTCACTGAGAATAAACGGCCAGCAGGAACCATCCGAGGATATACAACTTAATTACACAGAAAATCATATTGCACGAGTTTATCATCGTCTGTTGTCATTTATGGCACGCGATCAAAATGTGGATACTGGTTTGCAAATATCACAATATGATTTTAAAAATCTGTATCCGATCTATTACTTCTCACTGGAACATCTCCATTTGACAAGACAGTCAGTTGTTGATATACACTTTAGAGCTAATGTGACTCGTGGTGCTATTGCTGATTATAGAGCGGTTGCTGTCATTCTCAGTGATAAATCAATGCTACTTGAAGGTGTTGGAGGAAGAATGAGAGTGGTAGATGCCCCAGTAGAAAATCTTTGAACGATTTTTCTCGATTTTTCATTGAATTAGAATCAATCAATTATATATAATGTCATATAGTGTTATTAGTGTTACGTTAACTCCTGGTCAAATCAAAAAATTGCAATCAGAATCGGCTAAAAAATGTGGAACCACAATCACGTTGAAACCCAACCAAATGACTGGTGGTGCAAATAAATTATCGCTGACAACTCGTCAGGTGAAACATTTCAATGATGCTTTCAAGGATAAAAAAGGGGTTCAAATTACTCTTTCTGCGGCTGCTATTAAAAATATAATGAAAACGGGTGGTATATTTCCATTGTTAGCTGCAATACCAGCATTGATTGCAGCAGCAGCCCCAGCGGTGGCTAAAGCAGCGGCGTTAGGAGCCGTTGGTACTGCAGCAGGAATGGCGTTGAAAAAGGCAGCTGGACAAGGATATAAAAAAAAGAGACGATCCGTTCAAGGATTGGGTCTAAGACTACCAGGAACCCCGTATTCGTGGTACAGCGGAAAGGGTCTAAGACTACCAGGGACCCCGTATTCATGGTACAGCGGGAGATCCGTTCACGGATCAAGCCTGAGACTACCAGGAACGATTTATTAATTGAGGAGTCTATGATTCCAATGTCCAATTTTGATTTAATGGATGCTGCTAAAAAACTAGCGATTAAACATTTCAGAGGTGTTTTTATGAAAGATCAATTACCACATCAACCAAACAAAACTGAAACAGGTATTATTAATCTCGATAACAGCACCGGACCTGGAACTCACTGGGTTGCATAGGCTATTGATCCACGTGGGATTGTCTATTTTGATTCATATGGATTAGCCCCACCAAAAGAATTTATGCGTTACATAAAACAATTTCCAATGAAGACTTGGTATTCTACGCTACCAACACAACAAATCAATGACCCACCAATATGCGGCAGTGAAGTATTAAATGTCCTTGATGCTATTTCAGCATCTAGAAAACCACCTCATATTGTCGTAAATGACTACACCAGCAATCGCTTTTTAGAGAGAGAAAGAGTTTTACAATAACATGATTGATATTTGGGGGAGATCTTTGAAACCCAAACCCGATGGCACTGCACCACCTGATTCTATCAAGGATGTAAAAAAATTAATTGAAGATGAAATAGCTGAGACGTTAAATTTAACAAGTGTTGACCCCGGGGAAATAGTTGTATTTCAAGACAAACAGGGTAAATTGAAAAGCAGTAATATCTCTCTGGATGATATTTTAGTTAAACAACGAAACGCAATCGAGAACACCGTTGCGTTATTTTCCGATCAGGGTAAATTGAAATCTAGTAATATTTCTCTGGATGATATTTTAGTTAAACAACAAAACGCAATCGAGAACACCGTTGCGCTATTTTCCGATCAGGGTAAATTGAAATCTAGTAATATTTCTCTGGATGATATTTTAGTTAAACAACAAAACGCAATCGAGAACACCGTTGCGCTATTTTCCGATCAGGGTAAACTCAAACCGGGTGTACTCGTTTCGACGATTACAGATCGATTAAAAATTCTCAACGATGAGTTAAACAATTCTGTGGTTGTACTAACAACACTTGAATCTAGAATTGAAGAAAACGGAAAACAGTTTACCGCATTTCGTAGAAATATCATTGATAAATTTATTGGAACCCCGTTAGATAAAATTGAAATAAAACTCCCTGATATTAAAAAATCCATCGATGAGACGAAAACTTTCATCGAAGCCGTCAAAGGTGATTTTTCGAGGATGATAACAATCATTGAAAAAACAAAAATTCCTCATAAGAAAACCAACAACGTGGTATATACAATCCAACACGGATCATTTGCGTGGACACCTACAAACAACAAATTAGATATCACTGCAACCGTCAAGGGTATTTATCGATTAACACTAGTAACACCATTGACTCAATTTAATATATCATCGTCGAGTTCATCCGGGGTCAATAATACGATTTCAACGATCATCGACAAGGATACAACTGAAAAGTTCACTATAACAACTACTGATAAAAATTTGATTAGGGTTTCAGCAACCTGGTATGTGGAATTCGTAGCGGATTTAAGTAAATAAATTGAAAGAATTTCACAATTGAAAACGCTAGCGTTGTTAAAATAAAAAATGATTTCATCATCGCAATATCGCTATGATCAGGTCAGAGAATATCAAACTAGACTCAAAACCCTGTCTGAGGTGTATGCAATGAAAATTAAAAAATATCGCAGGAGAATTACCGCAATTGATGTTACTGTGTATTCAGTGAGTGGTGTAATCACCGGAGCTGGTATTATACTGTCTTCAGTGACAATGATGGCCCCGATAGCTGTTCCAATTTGCATTTCTGCGGCAACAACAATCGCTGCAATTATTTCAATAATCACAAAAAAAATATCATCATGCAGCCAACGGAAACTACAAGACTACATAATTCATTTTCATGTTGTGTCTACTGCATACTCGCAATTATCCTCATTGATATCGTCATCGCTCGATGATACAATTATATCAGAGAGTGAGTTTTCAGCGATGGTAGATATATATGATTCTGCGATGTCAAAATTAGAAATACAAAAACATGAGTATAATAACAATGACAACACCGATGGAATTACTTCAACAAATAGTGGAGAACACAAACCCAGTACAAACAAGCATGATCTCAATAACCTCAACGAATCCAGAATTCAGTGTGAATTTCCCCTCTCCGGTCCCAGTGAAGGAGATAGCGCTAGCAAAATTACGAGTATACCACAGTTGGCCAAATATTAGGTCAAAATCATTTGGTGGTCAACAACCCAATAATTCACTGGTATTTGCAAATAAGAATAAACCCGACGGTACCCCAGACTGGAATGTTGTTTCCATACCAACCGGATCATACCAAATCGAACAAATCAATAATGAATTCGCGCGTAGAATAAAATCGATTACTGGAGTAGAGTCAAAAATAGCTATAACAGTTCATGAACCAACACTATCATCTGCCATTGAAATAAGCACAGAGGGTTATGTCGTAGATATCTATCAAAGTTCTATTAGAACCGTACTAGGATGGCCTGAATTACCACCAGGGGGAAAAACCATTGATTTACCAGAACCACAAAAAACTGATTATATCACCGACAGAATAAAACCTGATAATCCAGTAAAGAGTTATAAAGATCACACGAATAATAGAGATTTTTTTACTCCCTTTGACGATATAAAAAGAAAAAGGAAATTTCTTATTACTAACGAACTTAAAATCGCTGAAAATTTCACAGCAATGAATAATGATTTTTCACTGTTGTTAATATCTCTTAAATCCGGCTCTCTCACCCGAGATGAATTTATCAGCGTCGTAGAAACATGCAATAAAATTATCGACGATATGGAAACATTTCATTCAAAAATTATTCAAGAGGTATTGGATGACAGTTATCCTGAAACAAGAACATTTTTTGCAGAAGGCAAGAGCATCCCCGTCAAAGATATTCCCACAGTCAAACTACCAGGATATAACGTACCGGAACTAAAAAAACTTCTCAATGATGCCATCGATGTTGGTTTTAAAATAATTCATGATGCATGGAAAAAAGCAGCATCAGGGGAAATAAAAATCCTCAAACACAATAATGACCCAGACGGTGGTGGCAGGCATATCGCTCCGTTCAATGTGAATATTTCATCGGTGATTGCGCTCAATTTAGTATGCGATGTGATCGAAGGAAGCTATCAAATAAATTTAGAACGATCAAATCAAGCTCAGCAGGGATATATTTTGTATTCATTTGCACCAATAGCTCCTCCAGGGTTTTTAATAATTGAGTCTCCGGTGAATCCAGTCTATATGCGATGTCATAATAATTCATTAACCAGAATTAATTTCAAACTCACTGACTAGTCTAATAATCTGATTGATTTACAAGAGGAGGTTTTACAAATTAGTCTATTTGTAAAGTCGTAGTGATTTTCGTCGTAGTGATTTACATGACCCTCGAACACGATATCGTATCGGACTGGATCAAATATTCGGTTAACCCCAACTGAAAGTTCTAGTGAGTGACAACGACGTTGTAGTCCCTTTTTCCCAAAAAATCGATGGAGGATTTCATTAATTTCATTGATTTTTTCATATTTTTTTGATTTGATCCTAATCCATGAAACGATATCAGATTCACACACACATTGGGGCCTGATGTCATTGGTTTCATTGTTTTTAAGCGTGATTTCAGTGAAAACTTGTCTAAAAATGTTGTCCGATTCGCCCCTTCTGCTGCTAAAGCAGATTACCGCGTCGAACGTAAGCTGCCATTTTGACAAATAGCACTGTATCTCTGAGTCATTTAGTATATACTGAAATGCGTAAAATTAGTAAATTATTGTTAAATTTGCATTTATCTGTTAATGTTTCTTTAGAGCACTATTTTTTTTCAATCTCTAATGAAATAATATTAAATGCAGTTTCAGGATTATTTTCTAAGGGAAGCTTTCTAACGTTTTTCTAGCTATTCGCCGGAATAAGTGGTCTGGTTCCGGTTATAAATAATACTGAAGTAAGCTTTATATATATATAAGGGGCTCTGGATAGAGGTAGTACCTTTGCTGTCTGGCAGCTGCATTCTCTGAGTGGATAGACGCACTGGTCACCATCTATCTTCCAAATCTCTTACATCTGCCTCCAAGAAGGAATCATTCCCTGCATACCCCGGTACACTGCTTCAGCTGGCAGACCAAACAACGTTTAGGGTGTGATGTCGACACCACATCACTAGGAGTATGAACTTATACAGGGAGTTACCGGCTAGGACAAAATATATAGATAAATGGACAAGTGTTCGGGCCGGGGCGCACCATATGTACTAGTGGATGCGGCTGTGGCTTACCAGCTATGGTTCGAAATAGCAGAGAATGCAGATCTCTTTAGTCATGGTTGGCCATCTGCCTAGGAGCGGGATATAAGACCTACAGCCTGCGGACCTCGCTTTCATCATCCTGGCTTGCTGGGCCATGGCAGATGAACCCCAGGTTTAAAGTGTGCGGCCAGTTTATGCAGACTGCTTTCCACCTTAAAGCTCCATTGCACAGGCATGATGGAACTCGGCTACTGTTTACATTCAACTTTATCAAGAACTGCAGCAGTGGTAAAGGGGCGAAAACGGCAGGTGAAAGATGGCACTGGAAGCTGGAGTCCCAATTCTGTACGCAGGCGGTTCTGGCCTTTGGGTGTCTGGTATTGATTCAGAGATGACACCCTATCCCTTCAGCAGCCTGAGTGACCAAACAGCCTTATTTGGGGATAGCACTGCTTGCTCCACATGGAAAGGGGCTTGGAAAGGTGGCCTAACTAAAGCTTGTCTCCTTACACCCAGTTAGCCTGCCGCAGCCAACGGGCATGTTTCAACGCGGTCAAAACATAACGGAAAAAACAAAGCATGACCCACCTGCCTCACGTTGTGGGAAAAACTAAAATTGGCTTGTTGGAACATCAGAACAATAATAATGTCAACCGATAGCAACAGACTAGAATGACTGCATTAGTTGCACATTTACTATCTCTCCTTAGTATTGACATTGATGCGCTTTGCGACGTTTGCCTTGTAGAGGAGGGGAGTCTGAGAGAACTCGGCACTGGATACACCCTGTACTGGTCAGGAAAACCAAAGAATCAAAAACGACTTTCAGGAGTAGGTTTCATGATCAAGGATTCAATTGCCACCAGTTAACAAACCTTCCAACTGGTCACACGGACCGCATCATGTCCATGCGTCTCCCATTAGGGAGCCAACAATATGCCATACTCTTCAGTGTATATGCTCCAAAACTCCAGGCAGATCTTTCTAAAAAGGATACATTCTATGCTGACCAGTGCAGACTTCTCAAGAGCGTTACAGACCGAGATAAAATAATCATCCTGGGAGATTTCAATGCTAAAGTGGGCAGATATTCAGAAGCATGGAAAGCCGTTCTTGGGAAACATGGCGTGGGTCGCTGCAATGACAATTTGCACCTGCTTCATGAATTTGCACATAATTACAGCTCACCATCACAAACACCGTATTCCAGCAGAAAGATATCCTGGAAACTACCTGGATGCACCCTAGATGAAAACACTGGCACCTAATAGACTGCATCATAGTACACCAGAGGGACTTAAAAGATGTCCATCATACCAGAGTGATGTCCAGTGCAGAGTGCCATACAGATCATCGTCTTGTCAGATGTAAACTCGACTTCAACTTCAAGCCTAGGCCCAGACAACAAGGGGTACTCCGTGAAGGAAGCTTCAGATAAAAAAAAAACTTTAGTGTGCTGACGTCAATGCAGACTTTAAAGAGAGCCTGCAGTCTAGACTTGAAGAACCACATTTTCCGTCAGATTTACCTCCAGAAGAGATGTGGAATCACATCAAGGTTGCCATTTTGCAAGCCTCAGAAGAAATCCTTGGATTTCACCACCAGACAAACAAAGACTGGTTTGAAGAAAACAACGAAGAAATCCAAGAACTGCTTGCCGAAAAGAGATCAGTGTACCGAGCCCATATATATATATATATATATATATATATATATATATATATATATATATATATATATATAATGAAATGATTAATGAATGTTTATCTTTTATCAGCAGTTTAATTAATAGTGAAATATTTGTTGTCATTTATTTCCCTTTTTGCAAAATTTGAAATAGTTTATTTTATTGAGAAAAAATGAAATTACTAGCACTGAAAAATAAACATGGGGAAACAGGGTTGATACAGTAATATTACATCACTCCATCCCTCTTTCCATTCCGTTTTCTTTCCCTCCCTCCCTCCATCCATTTTTATCCATCCAAATATCTATCTTATCTTATATATTGGTCTCTGTATAATAATACTTAAGAATTTTTTTCTTCAAAATTACCATTATCCAGTATATATAAGATAAGAAGATAAGAATTCTTTATTTCAGACTACGAAGTCCATACCTCTAAATTAAAAAATTAAGTTTTATAAAATAAAAAACATTTTAAACATAACAGTAATATATATATATATATATATATATATATATATATATATATATATATATATATATATATATATATATATATATATATATATATATATATAATTTGTTCCTTCTACTAATAATATAAAAAATTTACATGAATGTCATAGTTCCAATGAGATTTCAAAATACAGTTTTTACTATTAGATATTCTTGTCATCATTGAGAATACGTACTTTCTCATTATTTCACCAAAACTGAATACATTATAGTTAACAAACATGTTGGAGGCACTGTTCCACCTTGGAAGACCTAATAGAAAACGAAGACTTCTATTATGACCAATAACTAGTTTTCTTTTCATACAGTCACTAAAGATTGTCCACAGAGGAGCGCAATACATGGTACATAAATACGATTTGAATAATCAAATTTTGATATGCAATGAACAATTCTTGAATGTACGCAGAAAATCTCATCATATCTTCATTATCCGACCGATTGGATTTCAAAATATGACCCAAATACGTATAAGTGTTGACATAGATAAGAGCATTGCCGTTAAGATATACAAGGGGAGGAGATGGTAATTTGAAAGAAGCTGTCTGAAAGACCATGCGTACTGATTTTCTTGTATTATACATTATATCATTCTCAAATACGTATTGTTCACATATCTTTAATAATTTCCTTAAACCTGTTATAGAAGGACTTATCAATGACATCATCAGCAAAACTGAAATTGTTAAGAAATAACACATTTGGTGGCAGGCGTAACACTGACTGAGCTTACGATATATATACCATTAAAATGATAACATAACGAAAATTGGGGTGGTCAGTTTTTTGAAAGATGCAATATATTTTTAAAAATTTTTGTTGAAAGTGGTATTTTTTGTGTAAAGTCATGCATGCAGTTAAAGGTCAAAAAGGTATATACTGTAGATAAAATAACATATACTTACACTGTAACTCTCTTTAATTTCCAGTGACATTGTATCCATCTCCAATAGTAGCAGAGAGGGTGAACCCTACAAACATTTATTAGCCAAGTTTAAAAAAAAATGAGGAGACGGTGAACTAACTCTAGACATCTATTTGTTAAACCATATATAACAATAATGGTAGGAGAATCGTTAACAACTAGATTAGCTAGAGAGTGATTAGAGGCAATAAAGAGATTTTTCCCCGTGAGAGATTCTGTCAGACAAAAACGAGGTTATATATGGATAAGAAGAAATAAAGAGAGGTGTTCTAACTGAACTTAAAAAAATCACGGAGAGAACCGGATAAACATCTAGACTTTTACAAAATCTTTCTCCTGTAATACCACAACCGGCAAAACCCCAATCTGGTCTGAAAAATACCGGTGCAGAAATAGTCTGTGGAAGCTTTAACAGTAATCGATTTAAGAGATCAAACGTGACTTCCTGCTTTTGTTGTTACGACTTATGAAAATAAGGGGAAAGTGTTGAAAACAAACTATAATGGATATATTAGAAATATACAACAGTGGGCTGATGTATTTTATAAAAAAATAAAACTGAGACAAGTCGAGTTGATACAATAAGTGTCACGTATATAGCATATCTCGATACGGTAAGTAAAGTATATTGATCAATATGAAGAACTAAAACAGCAAGAACTAGTAAAACAGAAACAGCGAAAACAGCAAAGAAAGAAAAGACAAAAAACTCCAAGCAAGAGTCTTTCTCACCTCAACATGAAGAAATAATAGATGATGATCTCCAAGAAATTAACAAATAACTGGAATCTCTACAAAAAGAATCTGATGATGTACAAGGTGCAATTGGTACTACCGGTGAGTGATTTTCTTCAGGTGGAACTCACGGTAGTGGTCTTGTTGCCTGTCCTAATAATATTCCCTCCGATATAACACGATCAGAAATTCTCATGGGTGGGGTGGTGTGTGTGTGTGTAAACGAGCTAGAATTAACTCACCGGAAAAAATTAATGAAACCGATGATATCTGTAGGCGATTATTTCAAGGTGGTATCATGGATATCAGTGTATATCGAGTTTATCGATGATGATATTATCACAGCGATTAGATAAATAACATTTAAATAAAGTGATAATACATCGTAATCACAACAAGCCAACTATGACTTATATAGTAAATTCATGACTGCCTGTTTATAAAGTACCCTATATTATGGAGATGGTCTCGGTGATGTTGTTCAAGGGTTATTCGCAAGGATGGCTCCAAAAACTGTACCAATCGCAAAACAATTGTCGATGAAAGCTAATTAAGTTATTAGTGAATAGGGCATTAGCGCTGTTGGTGATGTTGCCGGTAATTAATTTAATGCGGCTAAGGAAAAGCTAATCACACTGATTCGTCGACGAAACAAAAAACACCACCTAAAAAACTACCATTTATGGAGTTTATGCCTGCGAGTGTTAGCAAGATAAGAAACAAAGTGGCTGATAAAAAAAATATCAGCGATGATCAATGAAGGGTTTGATGCGCAAGAAAATATTACTGCAAATATGATAGCGGGAAATGGTTTGAAATCTCGAGGGAAATTGCGATTAAGATCGAGAAACATATAATAAAATGTTTAAATTTTCAAGCGACCTAGCATTGGATATGGACGCCCCTGTTCTCAAAGATTAGTCTGTAAACAATTATCAATTTTATTATTATAAGCAGTACAACCAAATGAACGAGAGAAAATTGAACTTCAAGTTCATGATACGAGTAAATACTTTCTACCCGCCGAAGCATTTATTGCAGTAAAAGGAGAACTTGTAACAAATGCTGCAGTTAATACGCCATATGGCGCAAATGTCCAAATTGGTTTTGTCAAGAACGGTATTAAGGCATTATTTAGTAGCGCTACATATATGATTGATGAAAGAGAGATTGAATCTATTCAGAAGGATGTTGATTTCGCCACAACAATAGTGGGGTTACCGAGATATTCAGATGATTATACAGGATCGGCTGGACCATCTATGATGTTCGCTAAGGATAATACTGATCACGCTGAACATAATAAGTATGCAAAATTACTGACACCAGCAGCTACTGCTGATCCACAACTAGTCGACGCTGAACATGAAGATAGACCAGCTGCTGCCTTTGATCTTATAAAAGCTGATAATCTTACTTACAACTTAGGGCTTGCAACTCGTAGAAGTATATTGCAGGGACAGCGTAGATTATTTTCATGCGCGATTCCACTGTTTCATATTTTCGGATTTTTAGAAATGTATGAAAAGTCATCTTTGGAGCTAAACACACAGTTGTCCTCGTGGTAAAAGGTGATAAAAATGATGCAATCTGGCATGGTGCTGGTGTTGCTGATGGTAAAGTAAATATAACAAAACTCTCATTATGGATGCCAGTAATGACTTCATCGGTCGTCGCAGATAAAAAAAAATTACTATCATTTATCGGTACAGGTGGTAAATCATTACTGTCATGGCTAACAACAACGAAAGCTAGTACGCAGAGTAAAATTAATGGAGAATTTTCATGGCATGTTAGATCAAACAGGGATGTTTCTGCGCCTCGACATATATTCATTGCGTTACAGGACGTTACATTAAATTCTCAGGAGCGCAACAATATGATATTTCATCAACTGGGTGATAACGAGGTCTCGTTAAGAATAAACGGTCAACAGGAACCATCTGTGAATATTTTACGACCAAAACCAAATAGCACGCGCGCATCATCGTTTGCTAACATTTATGGAACTTGATCTAAATATAGATTGCGGTCTGCAAATATCACAATTAGATTTTAAAACCCTATATTCGATTTATCACTTTTCACTGGAACATCTTGACTTAACTAGACAGTCCGTCGTTAACGTATACTTCGAAGCTCGTGTAACACAACTTTCCGTTGTCGCGACGGGTCCACCAATTGTTTACGGTGATTACATAGCAATTGTCGTCGTTCTCAATGACAAATCAATGTTACTTAAAGGTGTTGGTGAACGAATGATGATAGTTGATGCGCCAGTAGAAAACATGTAGACACGTAAACAATTGGATTAATCTCATTATTAATAAAATGTCATATAGTCACGTTAGTGTTACTCTGATACCTGGTCAGATTAAAAAGTTGCAATCGGATTCAGGTAAAGAAACGTGGAACTACAATAACACTAAAACACAATCAGATGTCTGGTGGTTAGAATAAACTATCACTGACAGCTCGTCAGAATAAACATTTCAATGATGCTAAAAAAAAGATACAAAAAAGGTGTTCAGGTTACCCTCTCGCTCTTCTGCTGCTATCAAAGACATGATTAAATCAGGTGCTATATTTCCACTTCTCGCTGCGTTACCAGCATTGGTTGCCGCCTCCGCAGTCGCAAAAGCTGCCGCGTTAGGAGCAGTTTGAACCGCCGTTGGGATGGCACTAAAAAAGGCAACTAGAAAAGGATATAAAAAAGGGGCGATCCGTAAAAGGAAAGGGTCTAAGACTACCAGGGACTCCGTATTCATGGTACAGCGGCAATGGCTTGAGGTTGCCAGGGACGGTTTACTAAAACCACTGTCAAATTTTGATTTACTCGATGCTGCCAAATAATTAAGAATTAAAAAAAAAAACTTCAGAGGTGTTTTTATGCGAGATCAAATTACCACAACAACCAAACTGCGCTGAAACCGGTATCATTAATCTCGATAACAGCACCGGACCTGGCACTCATTGGGTTGATCCACAATGAATAGTTTATGATTCATACGGGTTAGCGTCACCTAAGAATTAATGCGTTATATACAACAATTAAAAAACCCTCGCTGGTACTACACGCTACCAACACATACAATGACCGACCAACCAATATGCGGCCAAGAAGTAATCAATGTACTTAAAGCTTTATCAGCATCAACTAAACCACCCTATAAAACCGTACAGGAATACACGAGTAATTGTATTTAGAGAGATCTTAAAAATAAAATGAGTAATATTCCCGGTAGAGCACTCTCAAGTCTGAAAAAAAGAAACACCGGGGAAATATCTGCAACAAGAGTTGTAAATTTATTTGATCGAAAATGAAATATCCGAGATGTTAAATCTTGCAAGTGTGGATCCAAACGAAATAGTCGTACTTTAAGACAACAGGGGGAATTGAAAACGAGTAATGTTTCCCTGAATGATATTCTTGTTAGACTCAATGGAGCAACCGAAAATTCCCAAGCGGTGTTTGATTCTACTGGTAGGATTAAACCAGGTTTTTTTTCTTCAACTGTGATAAATAGTAATATTAACCGAGTAAAAAAATCCGTTGACGCAATGACAGGTAACCAAGACATGAACTCGAATTAAATAACCGCACTTGGTAATCCAACATTGGACACTGATGCTGTGCGAGACACGTATAAAACCACAAATGGTAAACTAACATCGCTGCGAGATGAATATAGTATCACAGATGGTAAACTAACAACGCTGCGAGACTATATAAAACCAAAGACAATCAACTAACAACAATGCGAACTGGGTATGATGTTCATGTAGGCGCATTTTGAAATCTACGTAGGAATTGTAGAAAAAATCGACGAGACCGCAGATAGTTTCTTTGGTACTCCTCTGATTGTCTCAATGAAACTTTCTGATATTAAAACAACTATTGATACGATTAAACAAATACATGACAATATAGTTAGTGATTTTCCTGCGATCGCGGCACGGCTTGATAAAATTAAAATACCGCATAAACAAAATATCAATACCGTTTACTCCACACATCTTTCACCTGGAAACCTCAAAATAACATCATTCAAGTTACTGCAGATGTCAAGGGTATCTATAGATTGACCCTACTTGGGATGGTCATTTAGCATCATCATCAATCACATGGTATGTTGAATTTGTAATTGATCTGAGTAAATATTATAATGAATGTCCAACAATATCGATAGATCAAGTCCGCGAGTTTCAAACTAAACTAAAAAAAAAATTATTTCCGAGTATACTGTTAAAATAAAAAAATACTGCAGGCGTATTACCCGTGTTGACATTATTGTGTATTCAGTTTCAAGTGTTATTACAGGAACGGGTATATTGTTATCAGAGGTAACAATGCTGGCACCTGTAGTTGTCACAATTGTGTTTCAATGGCAACAACAATTACATTGGTTCTTAGGATCATCACACAAAAAATATCCACATGCAGTCAGAATAAACTACACGAGTATATAATTAAGGTATATATTGCGTCTACCGCATATTGTCGTCGCTGATGTCATCTAGTCTCGATGACACAACAATATCAGATAACGAGTTCACAGCGATGTTGAACATCTACCGCATAGCAACATCAAAATTGGAAAACAACACAATAATAATAATAATAATAATAATAATAATAATAATAATGTCACCGACAACGGAATTATTTCAACAAATTGCCATGAATACAACCCCACCAAAGACAACCATGATTTCAATAAACTCAACCAATCCTGAATTCAGTATCAATTTCCCCACTGCAATTCCGTAAAGGGAGCTCGCACTAGCAATATTACGAGTATGCTACAATTGGCCAAATATTAGATCAAAATCATTTTTGGTGGCCAGCAACCGAATAATTCCCTGGTGTTTGAGAGTACAAATGAACCAAATGGAACTCCAGATTGGCTTATTGTTTCTATACCACCTGGCAATTATCAAATCGAACAGACCAATAATGAATTTCAGCGTAGAATAAAATACATTGCAGGAAAAGAAACAAAAGTTGCTATAACAGTTCACGAACCAAGATTATCAGCAGCGATTGAGGTAAACTCACCTGGTTTTATCGTAGATATCTACCAGAGTTCGATCAGAATAGTGCTAGGATGGCCTGAAATCCCACCACCACCAGAGCCAATGAGGTCTGATTATACCACGGATAATAAATCATATCACGAAATAACCCCATCATACAAAAACCATGTTCAACATTGGGTACTGAATTTCATTTCGAGGAGGGGGGAGCTGAGGGTTCCGAGTACTACCGCTTCTGGGAGATGGAGAAGGAGAAAACTTATCAAAGATGGTGGAGATTTATATATGAGCGAATAGGAGAGGAGACTGGATCTATATCCATTCTCCCAGATCATATTACTGAAATCAAGAACACAGTCAACAACTCCAGCTACTACAGAAGGCTTTCTATGAGTCTAATCGTGGTGAAATCATTACGCGGATAGAAATATCAAATCTGCTTGTATCCGACATGGAATATATCAACAAGCGGGTAATTCAGGCAACAATTGATCATAGGGATGGTGTGGTACAACTCGTTATAAACAAAAGTTTCTAACTGTATACAATATAACAGAGGCTGAATTGACGAATTTCAAGTTTCTGGGGTACAACGCAAACGAAATCAAAAGATTCGTTAACAATCTTATCAATGAAAATATTAATAAAATACACACCGCATGGAAAAAATAATACAACCACAGGAAACTATCCTCAAAGATAATAATAACCCAGACGGATGTGGTAGACATATTGCGCCTGAAAATGTTAATTGTCCTCAGCGATCGCAGTAAATCTAGTATGTGATGTTATTGATGGGAGTTACCAAATAAATCTCGAGAAATAAAATCAGGCCCATTTAGGATATATTTTATATTCATTTACACCACTGGGTCCACCTGGATTTTTAATAGTTCAATAACCTATTAACGACGCCTATATGCGATGTCATAATAATTTATTAACGAGAATAAATTTAAAACTCACTGACCAATCCAATAACTTACTTGACTTAGGTGCAGATTTATTTCAACTAAGTCTGTATGTGAAAATCTAAAGGATTTTCGTCTGAAGACTTTTACCTTAAGGATTTTCGTCTTAAGATCTCGTGTGTGGATCAGTGGCGCATGTGGGTAAGGCAATTACATTATCAGATGATTTACTAGAAAATACCATATATGTTAGCGCTGATAAAAATCACAGAATATATAAAAATCTTATTAGTATGTGCATGGATTTTGCTATTAAATATCCTCTGCGGTGCAAAAAAAAAATAGTACTAACCTACTTTCGCTTCATTACTCAGAAGTAGTCTTCGTTTCCGGGAAATGAGGTCGTACTTACATTTTGAATAAGTTGTTTCAGTTGTCTAACCCGGAAATTTCTAATTTCATATTGTTTTGATAAATCAGTTCTTATTTTTTCGACTGCGGTAAACAGAGGTACGAACTTATCTATTTCGCTGTTACTCGCTAATGATGCGTTAACGGCTTGTTATATTTCCTTAATGAATTTATATTGAGACAGTAATACATACCTGTTTCCGAGGTTAATGACTTCTACATATTCAAAGTCAGAAAGGATTTTATCACAATCAAATTTATTTGATATTGTATTCCTTGATTTTTCAAATTTGTATTAGCAGAAATTGTATCTCTGATATTTTCATAATTCATTATATAATATAATATATATATATATATATATATATATATATATATATATATATATATATATATATATATATATATATATACCTTTAAAAGAAAAAAGTGTCATTTTTTATTACCCATTTTCTGTATTCTAAGGACGGTACAACATATAATCTTATTTAAGGTATATAAGGACGGTACAACGTTTAATCTTAATTAAGATATATGAGGACAGTTCAACACATAATCTTAATTAAGGACGATATCAGAAAACATAGCCTGTCAACAACAACAGTCTAGTGAGCCCTTTATGAATGGGGACGCAACCTATAAGGATATCTAGCCTGTCAACAACAACAGTCTAGTTAACCCCAATAAGGCGTGGTTTGATGATCATATATCAGAATACCTACCCTGTCAACAACAACAGTCTAGCGAATCACAATAAGGCGTGGTTTGATGATGTATGTATAGTAGGATGACACAAACACAAACGGGGCCATTCTCTTAATTCATATTTTTTGGCACACCCTCCCCCATGAAATTAAGTCCCAGAGTAAAAACCAGCATCCCATACCAATTAACGGCATGGGGAAGAGTGTGTATTTTTTTTCTGTTGAATTTTGAGCTTAGGGCGGACCCCCAATTATATAGAAAACCCTATAATCGGTATCGTCGACAACATTGCCTGTCACGAGACTAACAAATATATATTTTGAAATTAATATATAGTTAACTGAGACAAACGGGTAGTTGAAAATAAACTTAACAGTATATATATATTCGCAGTTGAAATAAACCTAACAAGAATATATATTCGCAGTTTTAAATAAATTGGTCAAGATGTGAGTTATATCTATTAATAAAAAAAACGGGAAATCCATTTACGAAGGGCAGTAACTCTATCAACACAAACATATCCGCGCTGGAATCATCTCTCAATTGGTAATGATTTTTCATTGTATATATGTAAACTGAATTTTTTGCAAGAATTATTTTGAAAGACCGGATTTATATACGTTTTCTGGTACACGTCGAAACAAGGGCATACAAATATCGAAATACTTGCTGGCTTCATTCATCGATCGAAATATTAATTCTTCGTTAGTCTCTCTGTTGACAGATTTTACTGGTCTCCCAATTTTTGGTGCATTCCTGTACGACCGCGTTTGGTATTCTCACTTTGTGTAATAGCCTGAAGGTTATCCAATTTGTTTTTTTTTTATAAATCTGAATCAGTATGATCAATCACAAGACGATCTTTGATTAATCCGTTGAAACATTCGAAAACGAATGTATCAAAATTTTTGCCTCAAGCACAAAACATAAATATCCCTGACCATTCTCAAATCCGACTGGCTTTTTCAGCCTGTAGTGTCTGACTCCACCATCGCGTGATGCTTCATAATTGCTGATCGTTGGATCTGGTTGAAATTCTTTGCCATTTATATATAATATATTATTTGTCTTATTGATTATTTGTCTCGATTATTATTTGTTGAGAATCTAGTTATATAATCCTCGGGAGTTCTTATGACTTTATCACTGACGATGTCAACGTCGTGATTTATTTATCATAATAGCGCTTAAGCTCTCTGTATCGCTTACCACCACAACTGAGACACAACTCTGTTTTTTCTAGTACTCCAACAACGCATCGTATACAGGGTTCCGGACCTAAGCTTCCTCGTCGTACACTCTGTGAATGATATCCACATAATTCGTTTCTGCACGATTTATTACAAGGAGTTACGGATCCTATTATAAGCCATTTACAGTGATTCATTATATAAAATACTTTTATTTAAATACTTGTTTTAATTATAATATGGAGGAGTTCGAGAGATTATCAAAAATCAAACCCTTGACATTTTTTTTTTTTTTATAATTTAATCTCGATAGAATCTCTGTAGATGCACCAAAGAAGGGTCTAATAAGTGATAGAAGCATAATCCATAAAATTCATGAAGCGTTTAATGAATTGAAAAGCGATGGAGCATGTCACTCCTTGTCAAAATTTCGACTAGCTGGTAGTGTTGATGCTACCATGAACAACAAACGAGCATCTAGTATAATAGCGCATTTTGAACATCGAAAGTATTTTTTCAGAGTAAAATTTATTATACTATCAGAAACAGAAAATTGGATTATTCGTCATTAATACTACCCTTTCCTAAAAAAGAAACAAATTGCCATCGTGAGTCAGTATTCCAAACCAGGAATATTGACCGAAATTGACAAACTGTATTACGAGCGAGCATATCCTGACACTGCGGTTGTTTATGGGATATATCCGATAAACGAAAAACCAAGTGTTGAGAAATTTAAACCTATGAAACTGCCAAGAATAAACTGTATAGTCGAACGAGTATTAGAGCATTTTACAAATGCGATGCGTGGAAACGATATATCATCTAAGACGTAACAAGATAAACAGCAGCAGAGGGGGCGAATCCTACAACTTTTGCGACAAAATCGATTTAAACCGTCAAAACGGCAAATAGAGCCTTCCTGCGAAATCTCATGTTTTAACCAAAAAAAAAAAATAAAGTCTCCATTTGGTAAATGGAGACTTCTTGATTTCTTGCTCAAAACATGAATTTGCGCGGGTGATTACTCTATTCGCGTTTTCGTTGCTTAACCATAAAACGTCGCAGCGATGTTGTCATCACCCCCTCTGCTGCTATGGGTTAATAAATCTTTTACGATTTCAACCGAATATTTGATCAAGTCCGATACGATATCGTGTTAGAGGATCATGTAAATTTATTGTTATAAATCCGTGTGGGCCGACTGAGCATGACTAAAGAAATTTCGAAATTGATTGAAGTCCATATCAGTCTGCCAAATATTTCGTAGCGTATGTGTATCAACGCCGTTGAATACGGCAAGAATATTACAGTTATCTCTGATCACTTTTGGAATCTGAGTGTAGCGTTGAGTGACATATATCACATCAGTGCTTTTATGCCTGCCTCGGGAAAATATTCTAGCTGGGTTTTTTTGTTTATCTAACATGACATCATCGTATACAACTAAATTGTTGATACTTCCATCGAGGTCTTCTACTGATGGTGCCTCGCCAATATCGGTTATAAATTCAATAATACACTCGCCGGCAATCTCTGAAGCGTTTTCATTAAAATCTTTTAGCACTTCGTAGCATCGCTGATCATCTACACTAGGAGCAACTAAATGCAACATATCCCATTTCATCCATCTCATTATTAAATTGAGCAACATTTGAGTCTTGCCGGATCCAGATGGTCCAATTATAATTGCGCGGATAGAGTTTGGTAGCGCAGCATGATGCTTAACTGGTTCTTTTCTTTTAGTCGCTGAAAAATTAATTATATTCATATCTATATACATAAATTATGGATCTATATTGTGTGAAGTGTAAAACGCGTACTGGCACAAATGATGTGACGACGATTACAACTAAAAATAACAGATCAGCACATACTAATAGATGTGCAACATGTGGTATAAAAAAGTTTAGATTTGTTTCTATGAAATCCGGAAATGTTTTTTAAAAAAACGAGGAGGTGATATCGCAGCCAAATTTGCAAAACTCCCTGGAACCCCATGGGCAAAGTACCCCGGAGAAAAGCACCTTCCAGGATATAGCTACTGTGGTCCCGGAACACGATTAGATATCAGACTTGATGATCAAAACCAACCCCGACCCGGCGAGTATCCGATAAATGCTATTGATAAGGCGTGTCATGCTCATGATGTTGCATATAAAAACAGCAATTTGCAACACAGGCATCTAGCTGATGTGAAATTAATTCATGCATTAAATGCTATTCCTGATAAATCTTTCAAAGAAAAATTGGCTTCATGGTTGGTAAAATCAGCTATGAAAGGCAAATTGATGTTAGGTGCCGGTAATTAATAACAACATGGAATCTATTTATTATTCTCCAAAAGGATACTGGCGGGGTAACGCTGCAATCAATAAACTCGCCAACGCCGCAAAAGTGAAAAAGGCCACTGCGGCTAATTGGTTATCCAAACAGGCTATATGGCAAATTTATCTACCGCGTCCTAAACAAATCAATTTCTCGCATTTTGATGTTACCGGACCCAATGAAGTTCATCAAGCTGATATACTATTTCTGCCACATGATGGTGGTTACAAATATGCGTTAACTGTAGTTGATGTTGCGAGTCGATACAAACAAGCAGAACCGCTGAAAACAAAATCATCACCTGAAGTTGCTTCTGCATTTGAAAAGATTTTTCGACAAGGTCCTCTGCAGTGGCCAAATCTATTACAAGTTGATCATGGCAAGGAATTTCAGGGTGCAGTGTTATCAACAATGAAACATCACAATATCACAATACGACGAGGACATACTGCACTACATCGCGATCAGGCAATTGTTGAACGATTCAATCGGACTCTTGCTGAGCGGTTATTTGGATATCAATACGCAAAAGAATTCATCCAAGAAAAAAGATCTCGTGAATGGGTCAAAAGGTTACCAGGGGTAGTTGCAGCGCTAAATAACGAGATTACCAGAGCAATCAATATGAAACCCTGTGAGGAATGTATTGTTGTTACATAACCCAGTGTCCATGGCGATTTATCAGCACGCAATGCGTCTTCGACAACACTGATATCAACCAGCACAATATCATTTAATACGAGAATTTGCTTTTCACTTTGTCCAGGAATATAAACTTCGATATTCTGCTTTCGTGTATCACAGGGTCTATAACACAACGGCACTGAGCGCGTTGGAAATTTTTCTTTGTGTAATTCAAACAACTTTCTCTGAAGTGTGTCTCTGACTATCTTTCTACTTGCCACTACAAAATCATTTGGTCTCCATGCTTCCCAAAATTCCTCCATGGGAGTTTCAGGAATTATTTCTCTGATTATTTCACATTGGATTCTATCCGGTTGTAATCTAATTAATTTCTTGACTTCACGCAATTGTTCATCAAGTGCTCTATTATCAGTATCAGTTTCTTCATAATAGTCAACAAACCCTTTCAACCAATCATGCGTGGATAAACCGACAAATGGTGGTGGTTGGCCATGATCGCCACAGATTATTACTATCGTATTCAATCAAGAAACATTTTTAATACATCTACCGAAACCGTACATATCTCATCCCAAATAATAACCCTAGGGATAAATTTCTCACCCATTCTTTCAGGGGTCCATTCATCACCTTTGTATCGAAAAAAGCTGTGATAAGTGCAAGCGTCGACGTTTCGTTGTTTTATTTCTCGCGCTAATCTATGTGTTGGTGTCAGCACAATCATATTTGTGAAATCCGTAGGATTTTTCCCTCGATATAATTCAATTGCCCGAGTGGTCTTCCCGACCCGCCACAGCCGTTTAAATAAACTGTTTTATATCTACAAATCGGATCTGATATCGGTGGTGCATTAGACCGTTCTGATAAATTATCTCCTTGTAAGTAACTGTTTTTAATCTCAACATCTGCTGATTCAGAATAATCACGCAGTGTTTCCTTTTTAATTCTCCATGTACCCCAGTGTTCGTTGCTACCGCTAGTAAATTTAGTCACCTCGTTGATGTACTTTTTGTCAATATAAAATGAATTAACTGCAACTCTAACTGCAGTGTCAGGAAATTTATTTATCATTGAAAATAAATTGATACAAGCATAACCCAGCATAGACGACATCAAATGTGTGTACGGAGAACTGTAACCGTCGCTGTAAGTAGCAATTGTACCCAATTTTGTTCCATTGGACAACAAAGCGTCCTTGCGATCCACATATATGTTTTTAGATCCTGCATCTGCAATTACAAAGTCATATTCGGTTTTATCTATAATCAATCGTGAAGAATATCTTTTATAATCAGATTTGCCACCCTGAGTGAATTTTCCAATTATTCTTCTGCCGAGATCTTTTGCTTCACTGTTTCGGTGATTAAATACCCGTTTGGACCATTCAATGATATATTTTTCATCTGCCTGAATATGTTTTCTGGATTCGTCAATTATACTATCAAGACTTTCTGGTTCTGGTAACCAGACATTAGTTTGTTTCCGATATGATATAATTGCTTCACTGACTGTCAACAAAATTAACATTTTTGTATCAATCATGAACCGTAATAACGCTATTGGCAGCCACTTCTTTTCAGACATGTATCTACCAATCCAAAAATAACAAGAGAGATGAAGTCCTGCTGTGAATTCAAATGATACTACACGAGCAAAACCGGTTAAATCAAAATCAGGCAGTGGTCCATTAATCGCAACACGAGTCATTTCATGGGTGGGGTGTCCAAATCGTTCAAAATACTCAGTACACTCTCCATAACCAAGAAAACTCGCTGGATAACAAGCAACCATATCAACTGAAATGATACTTTCACGGTCGTATTTGTTATTGTATAAACCGCCATGATTAAATTCGAGGCAACTAGCCTCAATATCTGGCAAGAATTCAGTTCGTGTTGGTTTCCATGTGTTTTTCTTTCTTGCAAAATGAGCTGCAACCGTTGGAATTGTAAAACAGTTTGTCAATAATTGTTCATCGGTGGCTTCCCCTATTGTTAAAAACCCACTAGCTGTGTTTTCATCTTGTTGTGAAACGCTTCAGTGCGGTATAATTCACCATTTGGTCTTACAAACTGATCAAAAATATCCGTTTGATTTTCAGTGCTGCGAAGTAACCACACTGACACAGGGTCGTTTTTACTCAAATGCGCAATAGCATCGAATAGTTTCTCTTCAACGAGAAAACCATCCCTGGAAAATTCTTCTCCCAAGAATTCCTCGGGTATATACTTTATTGTTCTGTTCCGTGGAAATATTGTGACCGCGGATGTCCATGCGTGTTCGTTATGATCAATAATTTTAATTGGGGCTCCATTTTTATTATATTTTGATTCATATAAGACTTTTCCGGTTATCGTTGTAACGGTTATTGGAAATCTGAGTGATGTTTCTAATTTCGCTATATCGCTAATACTTGCTCCGTTCTTCCTAACTGTTGATTCCCAGTCATTTATTTTTTTGCGTCTTAGATCGGTCTATTTATTTCCCCGGGATGCATTTGTGAAGTGTTCTATTATTCGTTCTGCTACACAATTGAGTGGCAAAGCCACTGACGACGAGTATTTCATTGGTTTTAGTTTTCCTATATCAGGTTTTTCATTTAACGGATATATCCCATAAACAACTGCTGTTTCAGGGTATGCTCGTTCATAGTATGGTTTGTCAATTCCAGTTAACAGACCCGGCTTAGAATCACGGCTAACAACGACTATTTTCTTGTCTTTGAGAATTGGTTCAAATTTGTCTCGTATAATCCAACCGGATGATTCTACGCGGATAATGAATTTCACTCTAAAAAATACTTTTTGTTGTCAAGTTGTGATATTATCGTAGCTGCGTTTTCATCGTTCATGGTGGCATCAACAACACCATCAATTCGAAATGTTGACCAGCTATGAGATGCTCCATCACGCTTAAATTCAACAACACAGTCACGAATTTTTTTTTATCAAGCTGTTATCATTTATTGCCCGTTTTGGCACATCTTTGAGGGTTCTATCGAGATTGAATTTAATATTTTTGTAGGGCTTAATTCCAGATAATCTCTCGAATTCCTCAGTCATATAATTAAAACAAGTATTTAAATAGAAAAATATAGTATAATGAATCACTGCAAATGGCTTATGATTGGATCAACAACCCCGTGTAACAAATCATGCAGAAGCGAATTCTGTGGGTATCATTTACAGAGCGTTCGCAACGGTTCCCTTGGCCCCCTTCCGTGCCTCCGATGTGGGGTGGGGGTAAGGGGAAAATCACAATTATGTCTCAGTTGTATCGGCAAACGATACAGGGAACTAAAACGTTATTATGACAAACGAATAAAAAATACCGTCATTGACCCCAACGATGACAAAATCATAAAGACCCCTCAAGATTATATACAGAGACTTATAATTAAAGCAAATAATAAATTAGAAAAATAGTATTATTATACAAATGAGCCAAGACTTCAGACCTCAACCCGTGCTTGTTAATTATGAAGCATCCCGTGATGGTATTATCAGACACCGCAGACTAAAGAATCCAGTTGGATTTGTGACTAATCGAGGGTATTTAATGTTTTCTGTTGGGAAGAAAAATTATTTGTTATTGATTATTTAAATTGTATTAAGACTGATAATTTTTTATGTAACCTACAAGCTGTTACACAGAGTGAGAATTTAAAACGAGGAAACACTGGTACTTGTAAAACAGTTGCAAGGAGACCTGTAAAATCATTTAATACAGTTACTAACGAAGAAAATGTATTCAAATATATGAATAAAGCCAGTATTTTTTTCAATATTTGTATTCCCTCAGTACAAAGAGTAGCAGAACGAGTACAAAATTGGCTTTTTCTAAAAAAAATTGAACAAAAAATTCGATTTTCGTATGTCTAATAACACCAAGGGAGATAACTCTTTCATAACCCTTAAATATAACCAAGGGAGATAACTCTTTCATAACTATTAAATATAACCAAGGGAGATAACTTTTTCATAACTAAACGAGTTATCTCCCTTAGATTGTGTCAACTTGTTCATGGGTTATCTCCCCTTAAATTGAGATTCAGCGGGCATAATTAATTATCTGTTTTGTAAGAAAAGAAATCAAATATAAAATGTTTTCAAACAATTGTATTCTTTTTTTTAGTGTTTAATTCAAATAATCGGTTTCATTTAAGTACTGTGAAACATCATTAATAAGTAATTCAAGGAAATAAAGTAACACACCTATGGATTGACGCTGCTGTATTAAGTCACCTTATATACTATATAAAAGGTATAAAGCTGGGGCTTTCGAAAGCCAATCCGACCGACCAAAAATAACCCACGCCATTGACACTTGGGCGTGGTTGTCTTTTCTCAATCATGCAACCGGGTTTAATTTCATGGGTTGCTTTTGATTGGTCGGATGGCCGTAGAAAATCCGCCCCGTCGTTTCATGTTTGTGCTGTCTTGTGCCGTCTCCACATCATTACATCACAAATTCCATCATATATCCATCCTTAATTAAGTCAATTAAGTTAATTAAGTACATGTTATGCCTAACATCTGCCACAACACTCGAGTGGAGATTATACGGCATTGTGACGTCCCCACATCATTCCATCATCATATCCATCCTTAATTAAGTTAATTAAGTATATGTTGTGACGTCACCCCCAAGCATATCTTCTGGGCGGTCTAAGATGGCGTTTGCCACGTTAGGCCTCCCTTCCGGAGATGTATGTTTCGGGTCCCCTTGGGCTTACTTGGATGTGAAGGCAACCAAGGAGTTCCAAAGATGTGTTGTCGTATATATGTAACCTCTGGGTCTCTTTCACGTAAACATACCTTCTTGTGATTCTAACCCGTTATTTGACGAGCTCGATTCACTCTTAGGGGAATATGTTTCGTAAAATAAATAACAACCATGGATGTAATTAGCTCTCCGTCACATTTGGGTAGCCCCGTATGGTGTTCAAAATGAATTACTGGCCAAAAAAAAAGGTTCAAATCGAAATTGAAGATTAAAAATCGAAGATTAAAAGAACCACAGCGGCCTATATCAAGAGGGCAAAATGACTGACAACCGCCTATCATGGTTGTTATTTATTTTTGTCTGCATTTATTTTAAAAAATATATTTATATACAGAATGAATTCTGAAAAATATATTTATATACAGAATGAATTCTGCATTTATTTCTGAAAAATATATTTATATTTATATACAGAATGAATTATGAAAAATATATTTATATACAGAATGAATTCTGCATTTATTTTTGAAAAATTTATTTATATTTATATATATATATTTATATACAGAATGAATTTTGAAAATATTAACGGCTCATTTATTTTTGAAAAATAAATTAGAAATATGTATTATCATATATGAATTCTGAAAATATGAATAACATTATAGTTGAAATTGCAAAATTGAAAAGCCAAGATATTAAATTGTCAGATGGCTTAAATTGTGATCAAATTGTGTCTGATTTTCAGGATATAGAATATGGTGTTAACAATAACAAGTATATGCTGCCAAAGAAATATGCGTTAATAAAAAAAATTCAGAATTCTATTCGGGACTCTCTTGCATTTTCCAGTGAAGTAAGTGTGTTTGTCCCGTTATATACTATCGTGGAAGGAATACGAAAAGATTTGGGTAGGGAATATGAATTGAAAAAAGAGGTTAATTCTAAAATTAGAAATATACGGGCGTTAATTCAAGAAAATGAACTATTTTGAACGAAATCGAGTACTTGACCGTAAAATCTCAAGGAGATTTTCAACTGAAATTGATAAAAATCAGTGAAAATGCATTAAAAATATTTCACAGCAAAAAAAATTCTATGAGAAAAATATTTTTTATTGTTAGTTGCAGCAATCATGATTTTGAAATGGAAAATCCTATGGGAAATCGACTATTTTACCCTACGGGTTTTTTTTAAATCAAAAATCAATGAAAACAGACAAAAATCAATGAAAATTGGTCAAAAATCATCAAAAATGAATCCAAACAGCTTTTCCCTATGGAAAATCCCATGCAAAATCGACTACTTGACCCTATTGAAATTGATCAAAATCATCAAAATCAGTGAAAAAACAGTGAAAAATTCATCAAAAACAGTCAAAAATCAATGAAAATCCACCAAAATCGACTACTTGACCGTAAAATCTCAAAGATATTTTCAACTGAAAACCACCAAAACAGTCAAAAAATCAATGAAAATCAATGAAAAACCACCAAAAATCAATGAAAAACCACCAAAAACAGTGAATAAAAAATAAAATTTCTGTTTATAAAAAATATTTCATAGTGAATAAAAAAAATAAAATCAATCCAACAATTATCAAAATGAATCCTAACAGCTTTTCCCTATGGAAAATCCCATGCAAAATCGACTACTTGACCCTACTAAAATTATTGGTGATTTTTGGTTGTTTTTGTCATTTTTTGGCATTTATTGACTGAAATTATCGATTTTTTGGTCAAAAATCATCAAAAATGAATCCTAACAGCTTTTCCCTATGGAAAATCCCATGCAAAATCGACTACTTGACCCTATTGAAATTGATCAAAATCATCAAAATCAGTGAAAAAACAATGAAAAATTCATCAAAAACAGTCAAAAATCAATGAAAAACCACCAAAAACAGTGAATAAAAAATAAAATTTCTGTTTATAAAAAATATTTCACAGTGAATAAAAAATAAAATTTCTGTTTATAAAAATAAAATCAATCCAACAATTATCAATCGAAAAAGGCTACGGGAATTCAAATTGAAAAATTGTTTGCAACTTCAAATAATGGTCAATGAAGCATTAAAATCTAGATTGGCTCGTGAGCGACTAGATGCAATTAAGAGATTTATACCAATTCGCGACTCTGTCAGGAATAAACTGCAAGAACGACAGAGTCTTCAGACTAACTTTGCTGTGGGATCTGAAGAGTTGTTTAAACCAATAACTACAACAACGAAACAGATAGTGTCAACAATCTCTGAACAAGGAAAAAAACAAGAAGAGACTTTTCTCCCTGTGTTAGAAAAAATAGCAAAAAGAACTAAACAAACAAAAAAAATCCTTACAATCACATCCTCAGGATATATCAGAACGAAAATTTGAAGAATTTTAGAAAGAACTAGTTAGTGGACTACCTAAATCAATTATATTTACCGATAGCGCTAAAAAACGAATTCTCAACGAGAATATAGACAATTTAGGTGAATTTGCTGCTAACAGCTATGATTCACAAGAGAAGTTTTTCAGGGACAATTATACGGATTATAGAATGTCACATAATGAATGGGCTGATATAGTGTATGAAATAAATACTGGGAGTTTAGATAGAAGGATGAAGGAATACAGAGACTTCAAGAGAAAATTTCAACTCCAAATAAGACAGCAAAAACAAGACCCATACGATGAGAAGGAATTTCTGGGGAGTGGAATTTCAGGGGAAAATAGTCTAGTTGGAAACGCTAGCGTTTCATGTCCTGGTAATATTCTCAGTGATATATCACGATTAGAAAGTCTCATCGGAGGAAAACGAGCTGGAAATAACTCTCCAGAAATAATTAATGAAGCAGCTGATATCTGCAGGCGGTTATTTCAAGGCGGTATCATGGATATCAAAACATATCGAGATTTCATTAACGAGTTAGCGGAAAATCATACTGATTATTACAGCGACTAAGTCGAAAATTCTTTGGATTTGAAATTGCTAGCAATTGAAAACACTAGTGTTTTTATAATAAGATGATCATACACTACAACCATAACAAACCAACCAGCGTCTATGTGGTAAACTCACGATTGCCTGTTTATAGAGCATATTACGGAGATGGTTTCGGTGATACCATTGCAGGGTTATTTACAAGAATGGCCCCAAAAGTGATGGCGTTGGTTAAACAATTAGGAATGAAAGCAATTGATGTTATTCGTGATAAGGGTATTGGTGCTTTTGCAGGAAAGGCATATTCTGCAGCAAAGGATAAAATAACATCATTGGTGCGACGACGAAAAAAGCAACCAGTTGTACTGCCATCTACAACAGTGATGCCTGCAAGTGTCAGCAAAGCAATAAATAGCGCAGTGGAATAAAAATTAGCATCATTAGTGGCTACACCGGTGATTCCATCACTTGATGTACAAAATAGCGCTATCATGAACGCAATAACAGGAAGTGGTTTGAAACCAAAAAGAAATTCGAAAAATTTTCAACGACGATGATGATTACAAAGAGTTTCACAATTGAAAACACTAGTGTTTTATGATAATGATGTTCAAAAAAACAGCTGATCCGGCGTTTGATTTAGATGCCCCAGTGCGCAAAGATGATTCTGTCCGCGATTATCAATACTATTCCTATCATGCTATACAACCCAACCTAAGATCGCGAATTGAACTTCAAGTTCAAGATACCTGTAAATACTTTTTACCGTGTGAGGCGTTTATTGAAATTGAGGGGAAACTCGTAACAAATGTTGCAGCTGATACCCCATATGCAGATAAGGCAAATGTCCGAGTTGGTTTTGTTAATAATGGCATAATGGCGTTATTTGAAAGTGCAAGATATCTCATTGATGGAAAAGAAATTGAATCAATAGACCGTGAAGTTGATGTTGCAACAACAATAATCGGGCTAGGAAGATATTCTGATGATTATACAAGGTCGGCTGGTCCATCTATGATGTTTGCAAAGGATACCTCTGATAACGCTGACCACCTTCAATACATTAAAGTGTTAACAGCAAGAGATAATGCAGAAGCCGATCAACAAGAAGCAGCTAATCCAGAACGTCGAGCTAGACCAGGAGCTGCGTTTGATATTCTCGGAGGCGTTAATGGTAATTTCAATTTAGGATTTGCAGCACGAAAAGGAGCATTGCACGGACCACAACGATATTTTTCATGTGCGATTCCACTCCATCACATATTTGGATTCTGCAGAAATGTCAGAAAAGTCATCTATGGAGCCAAACACACAATTGCATTAGTGCGAAAAGGCAATGACAATGATGCAATTTGGCATACTGGTGCCGCTGATGGTAAAGTTGTTTTGAGTAAAATAGTATTGTGGATGCCAGTAATGACCCCATCAATTACAACGGAAGAGCGGCTACTTTCATTTATGGACACAGGTGGCAAATCATTGATAATTTGGCTAACAACAACAACTGATGCCAAAGAGGATAATGTTCCTGATACATTTACATGGCACCTGGCATCAAAACAAGGCGTTTCAGCCCCACGTCATATATTTATAGCGCTGAAGAATCGGAATCGATTAGGCTCCCAAGAACACAGTCATATGATATTTGATCGATTAGGAGTCAAGGAGGTTTCACTGAGAATAAACGGACAACAAGAACCATCTGAGGATATACAGCTTGATTACGACACTAACCACATAGCACGGATGCTGTCATATATGGGTCGTGATCAAAATGTTGATACTGATTTGCAAATATCGCAACTTGATTTTAAAAGCCTCTATCCGATTTATTTCTTTTCGCTGGAACATTTTGATTTAACAAGGCAATCCGTCGTTGACATACATTTTAGGGCTCGTATAGCCCCTGGTGGTGTTGATTATAGAGCGGTTGTTGTCATTCTCAGTGATAAATCAATGCTACTTGAAGGGGCTGGTGGACGAATGAGAATTGTTGATGCACCAGTGGAAAATCTTTGATTGAAATCGTAAACGATTTTCACAATTAGATCAATTGAAAGCATAAATGTGTTTTACAATAAAATGCCATATAGTGTTGTTAGTGTCAAGCTGACTGATAGTCAAATCAAGAAATTAAAATCAAAATCAGCTCGAGAATGTGGAATCACAATAACGCTGAAACCATCACAGATGTCTAGCGGTACACATAAAATATCATTAACGGATCGTCAAATAAAACATTTCAATGATGCGCTAAAGAATAAGCATGGGGTTCAAATTGTATTTTCGAAGGCTGCAGTCGCCAACATGATAAAATCAGGTGGTATATTTCCATTGTCAGCTGCAATACCAGCATTGATTGCAGCGGCTGCCCCAACGGTGGCTAAAGCGGCGGCGTTAGGAGCCGTTGATACTGCAGCAGGAATGGCACTAAAGAAGACAACTGGACAGGGATATAAAAAAGTGAAAGGGTCTAAAACTACCAGGAACCCCGTATTCATGGTACAGCGGAAAGGGTCTAAGACTAGGACCGATTTACTAACTCAGAAATCTTCGATTTTCAAACCTTCGATCGTGGAATCTTTGACTGAGGAACCGATGGTTTCCATGTCCAATTTTGATTTACTCGATGCTGCTAAAAAAAACTCGCGATTAAAAACTTCAGAGGTGTTATTATGAAAGATCAGTTACCGGCACAACCTAAACGCGTTGAAACCGGAATCATCAATCTTGATAACAGCACCGGACCTGGAACTCACTGGGTTTCATACGCTATTGATCCACGTGGGATTGTTTATTTCGATTCATATGGATTAGCCCCGCCAAAAGAGTTTATGCGTTATATAAACCGCTTAAAAACTCCTCACTGGTATTCTACGCTACCAACACAACAAATGAATGACCCACCAATATGCGGCAGCGAAGTATTAAATGTCCTTGACGCTATTTCAAAATCTGGAAAACCACCACATGTTGTCGTAAATGAATACACTAGTAGTCGCTGGAAATCGAAACGATTTTAGAGAGAGATGTATAAAATAACATGATTGATATTTGGGGGAGATCTTTATCAACGTTGAAGAAACCCGAACCCGATGGCACTGCAACCCTTGATTCTATCAAGGATATAAAAAAAATTAATCAAAGATGAAATCGCTGAGACGTTGAACTTAACAAGTGTTGACCCCGGGGAAATAGTTGTATTTCAAGATCGTCAGGGTAAATTGAAAACTAGTAATATGTCGTTGGATGATATTTTGATTAAACAACGAAACGCAATCGAGGATACTATCGTGTTATTTTCCGATCAGGGTAAACTCAAACCGGGTGTACTTTTTTCGACGATTACAGATAGATTAAAAACTCTCAACGATAAGTTAAAAAATTCTCTGTTGGAACTAGCATTACTTCAATCAAAAACTGAAGAACACGGAAAACAGTTTTCAAATATTTGTAGAAACATCCTGGATAAATTTATTGGAACCCCGTTAGATAAAATTGAAATAAAACTCCCTGATATTAAAAAATCCATCGATGAGACGAAAATCTTTATCGAAGCCATCAAAAATGATTTTTCGAGGATGATAACAATCATTGAAAAAACAAAAATTCCTCATGACAGAACCAACAATGTAGTATACACGATCCAACACGGATCATTTGCGTGGACACCTACAAACAACAAATTAGATATCACTGCAACCGTCAAAGGTATTTATCGATTAACACTAGTGACAACGACTCAATTTAATATTTCATCGTCGAGTTCATCCGGGGTCAACAATACGATTTCAACGATCATCGACAAGGATACAACTGAAAAGTTCACGATAGCATCCACTGATAAAAATTTGGTTAGGGTTTCAACAACGTGGTATTTGGAATTTGTAGCGGATTTAAGTAAATAACGGTTTCAATTGAAATCGTAAACTGATTTAAAAATAAAAAGATTTCATCATCGTAATATCGCTATGATCAGGTCAGAGAATTTCAAACTAGACTCAAAACCCTCACTGAGGAGTATCAAAAAAAAATTAAAAAATACCAACGAAGAATCACCGCAGTTGATGTTACCGTTTACTCTGTGAGTGGTGTAATAGCCGGAGCTGGAATTATACTATCCTCTGTGACAATGATTGCCCCGATAGCTGTTCCAATTTGCATATCCGCGGCAACAACAATCGCGGGAATAATTTCGATAGTAACAAAAAAATATCATCATGCAGCCAGAGTAATCTGCAAGACTACGTGATTAAATTTCATGTTGTGTCCACTGCATACTCGCAATTATCCTCGATGATATCGTCATCGCTCGATGATACAATTATATCACATAGTGAGTTCTCAGCGATGGTAGGTATTTATGATTCCGCGATATCAAAATTAGAGCGACAACAACAGTATAATAACGATGACAACACCGCAGGAATTACTTCAACGAATAGTGGAGAACACAAACCCAGTACAAACAAGCATGATCTCAATAACATCAACGAATCCAGAATTCAGTGTGAATTTCCCAACCCCAGTCCCCGTGAAGGAAATCGCGTTAGCAAAATTACGAGTGTATCACAGTTGGCCTAATATCAGATCAAAATCATTTGGTGGTCAACAACCCAATAATTCACTGGTATTCTCGTATAAGAATAAAGACGACGGTACCCCAGACTGGAACGTTGTTTCGATACCAACCGGATCATACCAAATTGAACAAATCAATGCTGAATTGCAACGTAGAATTAAATCGATTACTGGAAAAGAATCAAAAATAGCTATAACGGTTCATGAGCCGACGCTATCATCTGCAATTGAAATAAGCACAGAGGGATAAGTCGTAGATATCTATCAGAGTTCTATAAGGACAATACTGGGATGGCCTGAAATCCCACCTCAACGAGAACCCGTTAATTTACCAGAACCACAAAAATCTGATTATATCACCGACAGGATAAAATCTGACAATCCAGTAAAAAGCTATAGCGATTACACCAAATTGAATTTTTTCACTGAAATAGAAAGTTACGCTATTAATTATTACATAACTCGACAGGATAAAATCACTGAAAATTTCACAGCATTCAATAACGATATTTCACTGTTGTTAATATCCCTTAAATCCGGTACTCTCACCCGAGATGAATTTATCAGCGTCGTAGAAACATGTAACAAAATCATCAATGACATGGAAACATTTAATGCCCAAATCATTCAGGAGGTATTAGGTGACAGACATCTTAGTACGAGAATAGAATTTGCAACGAAGTATAATATCCGCATAGAAGATATTCCAACATTTAAACTACCAGGATATAATATCTCAGAACTACAAAAATCTCTCAATGATGCCATCGATATTGGTTTTAAAATAATTCATGATGCGTGGAAAAAATTATCAAAACCACAAACAACTATCCTGACACATAATAATGACCCAGATGGTGGTGGCAGGCATATTGCTCCTCAAAATGTGAATATATCCTCGGTGATATCGATCAATTTAGTATGTGATGTTATCGAAGGAAGCTATCAAATAAATCTAGAACGATCAAATCAAGCTCAGCAGGGATATATTTTGTATTCATTTGCACCAACAGCTCCTCCAGGATTTCTAATAATCGAGGATCCAACTAATCCAGTCTATATGCGATGTCATAATAATTCATTAACCAGAATCAACTTCAAACTCAGTCCAATAATCTAATTGATCTACAAGGTGAGGTTCTACAAATTAGTCTGTTTGTGAAATCGTAGTGATTTTCATCGTAAAAGAATTATTAACCCATAGCAGCAAAGGGGGTGATGACAACACCACTGCGACGTTTTATGGTTAAGCAACGAAAACGCGAATAGAGTATCACCCGCGCAAATTCATGTTTTGAGCAAGAAATCAATAAGGCTCTATTTACCAAATGGAGACTTTATTTTTTGGGGGGTTAAAACATGAGATTTCGCAGGAAGGCTCTATTTGCCGTTTTGACGGTTTAAATCGATTTTGTCGCAAAAGTTGTAGGATTCGCACCCTCTGCTGCTTAAACAAATTGGCGCTAACAGTCAATGATTCTGGAGCTACAATAAAAAATGTGGCAGAGCTAGAAAATATATTTAAATTCCCAATAACAGAAGCAACTATAACAGAAGAAGTATTGTACGAACTGAAATATAAAAAACGGAGCTCCAATCAAGATCATTGATCATAATGCACACGCATGAACTAACACAGTAACAATATTTCCACGAGATAGAACCGTACAGTACTTTCCGTCAGAGTTCTTCTGGGGGAATTTGTTTGATTTTATTCACGCGCTAAGTAAACACGATCCTGTGTCAGTGTGGTTATTTCAGAGTTTTGATGAACAGGATGGTAAATTTGATCGTTTGTAAGACCTAAGGGTGAAATATACCGTATGGAATCTCTTCACAGCGCGATCAAAACACTAGCTGAGAAATTTTCAACGGATAATACCGAGCAATTACTAACAAACTGTTGTACAGTACCGACAGTTGGAGCTCATTTTGCCAGAGGGAGAAATCTGTGGAACCAACACGATTTGAACTTCTCTCAGATGTTCAAGCTAGTTGTGTAGAATATGGATACGGTGGATTATGGAATACCAAATATAATTCCAAAAATGTTATTTTGTTGATATGGTTGCGTGTTATCCCGGAAGTTTCCTCGGATATGGAGAAAGTGCTAGATATTTTAAACGATTTGGACATCCCACCAACGAGATGGCACTAGTTACGATTAATGGACCACTACCCAATTTTGATCTAACTGAATTTGCTCGTGTGGTATAATTCGAATTCGCTAAAGGACTTCATCCCTCCTGCTATGATTGGTTTGGTAGACATATATCTGAAAATAACTGGGTACCAATAGTGTTATTACGGTATAGGATCGATTGTAAAATACTGAGGCAACTATATCATATCGAGCGCAGACTGAGGTTTGGTTACCACAACCCGATAGTCTTGATAGTATTATTAACGATTACAAGGAAACATTTCCTGATCTCGACGATGACTATATTGCTTTAAAAAAATCCAAGAAGATCTTTGAAATCAATAATAAAAATGCAAAGGATCCCTGTAGAAGAATAATCGGTAAATTCACCCATGATAGAGCATATGATCACAAGCGGCATTATTCATGATTAATTCTTGATGACGCTGAGTACGATTTTATAATCGCAGATGCAACAGCCAGATGGAACTAAATTTGGTACAGTTGTTAGCTACATCGATGGAGATTCTCCTCAGTATGTAATTATCGAAGGTCATCTATGCTGGCTTATGTTTCTATCAATTTGCTATCGATGATAAATACATTTCCTAACACCGCAGTAAGAGTCACCACGGATTCATTTTATATAGATATCAAACATTAAGAATCAGTAGCTCATTTTACAAATTCTGATGTGTGTTGGGGATAAAGGAAAATAAAACAAGAAATGTTGCACGATTAATCTAATTCAGCAGATGTTACGATTGAAGATAATTACATGAAAAATAATCAAATATCAGAACTATCGAGTACACCTTCGTTATCCGATCCAGTATGTAGATATAAAACCGTTTACTTAAATGACTGTGGCGGGTCTGGAAAAACAACACGAGTGATCGAATTATTTCGAGGGAAGTCAGACATGATTGTGCTAACACACAAAACACACACACACACACACACACACACACACTTGCCAGAGAGATGAAACGACAAGGAGTTAATTCTTGCACTTATCATAGTTTCTTTTGGTATTAGGGCGACGCATGGACTCCTGATTGAATGGGTGAGAAATATCTTCCGAAAATCATTATTTGGGATGATATATGCACAGTGTCGTTAGATATATTAAAACTGTTTCTTGATTGGTTGTTACTGAAAAATACAGTTGTGATAATGTGTGGCGATTATGGGCAACCACCACCATTTGTCGGTTTATCTACACATAATTGGTTGAAGAATTTTGTAGATTATTATAAAGAAATTAATACTGATCATAGAGCACTTGATCCAAAATTAAGCGAGTTCAAGAGATTAATCAGATTAAATCCAGTGCGAAATAGTGCCTGAAATAATTTCAGAAACCCCGTTAAATGATTTTTGGGAAGCGTGGAGACTAAACGATTTGATAGTGGCAAGTAGAAAGATAGTTAGAGACACACTGCAAAAGCGGTTGTTTCAATTAAATAAATAAAAATTCATGACACTTCCAGTGCCATTGTGTTATACACCAGCTGATTCAAGAAGACAGAATATTAAAGTTGATATTCCTGGGTAAACAGAAGAACAAACTCACGTGTTAAATGATATTGTTATGGTTGATATCAGTGTTGTCAAAGATGCATTGCGCGCTGACAAATCTCCCAGGACGCTAGAAAACGCAATGACGATACACTCATCTCAAGGGTTAACCATCTCTGATACAGTTGTTTGGATCGTAGATGATCGCATAGAGTAGTCAAATTTAGTTTATCTCGCATTGTCACGAGTTAGAAGAATAAATCAACTTCGTAGAGTCGTTTTAGCTTATAATGACAGCACAATGAATGATATTGTCAGCGATGATACAATAAGAAAAAAACTATTAAAATAAAAAAATTTAAGAATGATTATAATTGGACCGTCTGGAAACGGTTATTGTTACAGTTGTTACTTAATTTGATTATGAAGTGGATGAAATGGGATAAACTATATTTGGTAGCCCCGACCATAGACCATCAACATTGCTACGAGATATTAAAAGATTTTAACTAGAGTGCAAATTCATTAACCGGAAGAGATATCATTGAATTTATAACCGATATCGAAGAAGCTCCAAGCGTTGATGACATTGACGAGAACATAAATAATCTAGTTGTGTACGACGACATGATGCTAGATAAACAAACAAACACTGCTATGATATTTTCACTCGGTAGACACAAAAAATTGATGTAATCTTTGTTACCCAACGATACTCTCAAATACCTAGTGTAATCAGAGACAATTGTAATATTCTATCGGTATTTAATGGGTTTAGTACGCACACGCTACAAAATATTCGTTGGGCCTGGTGCATTGGTGACATGGATCATAATATATTTAAAAATTACTTTAGAGCTGCTCAAACTATCCCTCATGGATTTTTAACGATAAATTTACACGATCTTCGAACGCGATATCGGATAAGACTAGATAAAATATTTAATTAATAGCAACTAACGAAACCGCGACAACAAATGCGTCAGAGGGAATTTCTGTTTTTCGGTTTCGCAACAGGCCTGGATTTAACAAATAGATGCCCAGTGTTCACCGTCTCCCTATTTTTTTCAAACTTGGCTAAAAAAAATATGTTTTGTAGGGTTCACCCTCTCTATTACTCCATCTTTAAAGTAAAATATCCTTGTCATGTAAAAATTATGGTACCATTTAGATTATGGATCAGTAATATTCCAGTGTTTGTCTGACAGTTTTCAGACGGCGACCATTCTCTCATTTCGATGTACTTTAAGCCATATCCATTTCAAGTTGGAAGCACCTGGCTTCATTGTATCTTTTCTCCTATCTTCTATTTCTTCTTGCTCAAAATAATCCCATGTGCACAGGCAGATTTTCCACAGAACACATTTCTTATTTTGGATGTGCATCTTCAATAATTGTAATGTTTGCAACGAATCATGATCTTCTTCAGTTACAGTCGAAGTTGTTCCAGTATGTAAACATTGTTCCTGTGCACTGTTTCCAGAACCCAAAAGTCACATTGCCATTTTAAAAATTGCCATTTTAAAAATCCGGAAGTTTGACTTAATTAATCAGATGGATGGTATGTACGTTATAGGCAATAAGTGTTGTTTTTTTTTGCAAAGACAATACTACTTTTGAGTTTCATATAATTTTATATTTGTTCATGTTTTGCAGTAGTTTTCCTTTTATAATTATATAATATCTGTGAGTGAGTTTCAAGTTGTTATCCATTGGACAGGTCAGTCAGATGGGTTCTTAGAAAATTTGAGTTATTTCCCGTTGGAAGGATTAGGTTTTGTAAGTAATTTTTAAATGTGGGATGTTTGCGAAATTGCATTTTTACCTGTTACTTTTGCATATAAGAAGCTAGGACTGGACAATTATTTCATTCAATTTTGCTGTATACGTTTGCAGTCATATGTTAGGTTGTGTTTGGATATTATTTGAGAGGAAAATTTGCTTAGATTATTTAATGCAAGTACAAAGTGCTCACTGGATTAAAATATAATAATATTATGTAATTAAAGTAGGTCTGGAAAATGTCATATTTGGATACATTTTTGGATACATCAGGGCTGTTGGCAGATGAGTTTATTAGAGGATCTGAACTTCTCTTTGGAACATTCAGTTTTTTGGACTTGTATAGAACATTTTACGATTATTCTAGATCCAGTTCATAGTACTGTAATTTCTTCGTACATTTTCATTTTAAAACTGATAACTAAATTATTTGTTAAGTTTTACAGAACTTGTTTGTTTTGCTTTTTTCTGTTCCTGTTTATGACCAATTATCAACAGTTGGAATGCAATTTGTTAGCAGTTCGAACCAGTCAGTCAGAATGTTGGACTCGCTTCAAGTATATTAAACAGTGTCAAAATCCAGTGAGGACAAAGTGTTTTTGTCTTCATAGATATGCTTTATTTCTTAATTTATTACACTTTGTTTTTGTGTTTCATAAATAGGACCATGTCTTAAATGTGTATTTTGAATATTTTGCTATGAGAAACTATTGCTTTAAATTGTATTAATGAAGATTTATTAACAACAATATTTTTATACTTTTAAAAATTGTTCATCCCGGTGATGTAAATTTGTATTATTATTATTATTATTATTATTATTATTATTATTATTATTATTATTATTATTATTATTATTATTATTTACAATAATACTGCGCCTTATTATTAGCAATATATTTCCGGAAAATAACTATTAATATCGTATATTTTTATCATTTCAGAGTATACGTATTCTTTTAATTATTTACATATGTATCGTATCATGCGCAGCGTTATTACAAGCTCTGTTACCTCATCATCATTCGTGGGCTGGTTTATTTCATATACATTTAAAGATGGCGCCTCCCATAGCAGTGGCTATCTGCTTCACAGCCGGGTTAATCTTGCGTCTTTCTTTGTTTAGAACTTCATTAGCACCATGGTTTGCAGAAAAAACTGAAATTTCCACACCAGTGACATCATGGGAAAGAGGTAGATTGCCACTTTTTTGTTGTTGTTTGATAAATTGGCACACTTATTCATTATGTAAACTCGGCATTATGAAGTTACGGATGCATCACAGGGGCTCGTTGCTTTGTAACGAGCCCCTGTGGATGCGTGAATGTTTAAAAAAAAAAGCCTATGCATAAACTAGATACTTTGTCGAAGGCGTCCATAAGTCATTTTAAAAGTTCCCTTTTTAATTTATTTTTTTTTCAAAAGAGTAATGATAAAATAAAGTTTGGTGCTTTTTAAAACTGTTAATGATTTTTATTTTTGTATCAGTTTAAGGTCATTGTTGTATTAAATGTCTCAAAAGCTATAAATATTCACAACAAGTATTATACTTGGTATTTGCAGAGATTACAGAATCATTTAGTACCACCTCAAAGATATAAAAACCGTTTTGAAATGAAAGATTTGAATTAGTCACTTGAAATATTTGTATCACATTAGTATGGCATTGTCATGTGCTTTCTCTAGTTTGCTGTGACAGCAGCAAGTTTCTGGTCATTGTTCTCAGAATTAGTAACGTGAAAATTAAGTGTACTTTCATTTTTTTTTACAAACATTATTTGACATTCATTTAATATTTTAACATTGACTTTGTACAATAACATTGAGGATATCACATGTTTGAACCTCTGATATCACAGGCATGTACATTGCAAGCTTTGTGTAGTCATGTGACTAGCAATGCAAATGGTCAGTACCAGGTAACATTTCATCAATACTGTACTTAGAATTTCTGAGAAAATAAATCATCTTCCCGTTGATTTCATGCAGGTATTAGCAGCCCCAGTCATTTTTTCTGATATATGAAATAATTGCAAACAATTGTAGTCACATACTACCTACGTTGGCCGAAACCAAGACTCGAAACCATGCAGACAGAGGTGAGATAGCAATGATCCGTAATGATAAGCTTTTTAGACCACTTGGCCACTTGAGGCCCCTATGAGTATGAGAGAGAGAGAGAGAGAGAGAGAGAAACTTAAATTTTCTTATGTGAAACCAGTAGATAATCAAAAAAACGCTTTGGAATGGGTTCAATAAAAAATTTCTAAGCATTATGAAAGTAGCAGTTTTGCCCAACTGGCCTTTATTGATGCTATGACATTTTTAACCAATGAATGTTTATAAATTTTTATTTTCTATTCATGTGACCAGATGTGATTGGCATTGATCAGTACACACTGTGAACCCAGCACAATGAATGAATTACTGTGACAGCTAATGTGACTTCGATTGATGAATATACTTCTGCATAGAGGTTATGTATTGAATGTTTACAATAGCATGTGGTGGTATGCTGAGAATATTTTGTATTGAAAAAATGCTGCAATTGTTTTTATAAGCAGCCACAGTTATTAATCAACCACTGTGTCCAGCTCGCACAAAAAATGGCAGGGACTCAGTGTTCATATGTGCATTCCTTTGGAGTCAAGAAATTTTAAAGGAACAACATGTTTACCGTGATGTTTGTTTAACATGACTTTCTTTACACTAGGCAAATATTATTTATGTGCTGCTCATGTGGTACCACTTTGTAACAGTATACTATTTTGGGAAGTCAGCACTTCCTCTCATGTTTCCTGCTAAAATGCCGCCAAAGATGATGAAAATTGATCCTAAGCAAATGACATTAGATATTTTGTTTCATGATTCAAATTCCACTGATCAGCATTTGTTTTCTTCATCTGATGTTCAGGATGCAAATGTTTGTTCAGCCACCAGCGTAATGCATAAATTACCAAAAGTTAAACAGCTTTAGCTGAAGGGCAATAAATTTCAGGAGCATCATCAGATCACAAAAAACAACTTCAGCTTGGAGAAAATCACTAAACTTTACATTGACTCATTAGTTGAGAATATTTAGTCAAAATTTCCAGCAGATGACCTACTTACAAGCTTTGGTATTCTTGCTATACAACTGATCAGCATGTTGTAAAAAACAGAAGTGGATATATACGGAGAAGAAGAGATTGACAGCCTGCATACATATTATGGATAACCAAAAACTGAACAATGGGAAACCATCAGAAGTATTGAGAAAAAAACATCAGAACTTGTTATTGACTATGTTAAGGCAAAAGTTGAGTGGACATTCCTTAAGAAAGTAGTTCTGGCTGGAAAGTACACATGAGATGATATGTGTAAACTGTGGCATTTAATTGACTGCCACCACAGACATTTTTCAAACTTGCTTAACTTAGCAGCACTTGTACTAACTTCAGCAATGCATACTGCCAGATGTGAGCGTGGATTTTCTGCCTAGAACAGAATCTGGATTAAAGATAGAAACAGGCTGAATATTGAGACTCTGCACAAACTGCTGAATGTAAAACTATGTACTGTGCCATTTGATTACAAATCAGTATTACAGGCCAGGAGATATAAGAAAGACTGGTGAATTTATGAGTTAAAGTTAAGTGAAGAAGAAGTTGATCTTGTAGTTAATAATGACCTTGTTGTAACAATTCTGTATTATAAATAAAGAAAATTAATGTATCTCAATGTGTATGCCATTTGTTAGCAGAATCATTACATTTGAGCAAGACTCATTTAAATGAACTAAAATCTATGTTTATTTTTTTCCATTTTAATTCTTTTCCAATTGTGAATGGCTCAGAGTTAAATAGGAGATAAAATATATAAGTACAGATGAATGGTTAGAATCTCTTGCCCATTGTAAAAGCAGTGCATAATATTGGCATGAAATCTTGTATTCAGTTTTCTTGTGTTCACGATCTAATTTGGCAAAATGTGTTTTGACTGCCAATTAATAAACATGTATATTGATATTGCTCTGATTAAAAATAGAAAATATATCTTTGTCTATTTTTACATAAATGATTTAAATCCTAATAGTTCTTCTTGATGCCATCTTTGGCATGTAATTCGGAAGCAAAGTGCACAAATCAGCAGCAAAACACACACACACACACACACACACAACAGAGTTCTACATCATTATACTGAGTTGGTCCGGTTTCATAACTGCCAATCATATTGTGTATGGAATTGTAGTTGTAACACATATAAAAAATTATGTTATACTGGAGCACAAAGGGATGGAGGGAATTATGTATAATTTATGCTCATTTATTTCCTATTTGCTTAATAATGCAGATTCTTGACATACTAAATACATGCCGTATTTTTAGATACCGGTAACTGCTATTTATATGTGTTCCCTGACACTGCAGTTGCTTTCATACCATGCACTGTTATGCTTCTAAAAGGATTGCAGTCCTCCACATTGGTAACCCAGCACATTCTAGACTATTCTTTATTAAATTAATGAAAGATCTTTTCCATTGCAACATGTATAATTTACCAGAAAATTCTGTATACTTTCAGCAATGGAGGGTGTAGCCCTATCCAAAAGCATGATATCTCCCTATTCTGGGGACCTGTTTCATGAGGTAGGTGTGAGAGTGTACATAGATGTTTATATGTAAGTATGGTTATAATGGACAGAAGGTGTATGTAAATGTTACATAATTATTAATCATTCAACTTATAATATAGTGTTTATATAAATCATTTGAGACTATGAAGAATATAGTTTATATCCTTTAATTCAATGTTTAGTGCTATTTGTAAAAGCATATGTCTTGAAATTTTCAAGGATTTCAGTGCTTTTCTTTTTCATGAGATTACATTGAAGTAAGAACATTAGCTATTTAACATGTATTATTAATTCTATTGAATTCAGTGTTATCATGGAAACACATAAACCCTGCTTAAGCTTCATCTGGAATATCTTAGAACAGTTTCTGGTTTAGTGAGGATATTGATAGTACATTATTAGGATTATAAAGATTACGTTATAGGAATTCATAAACTGAAAGGTGTTCTTAATTGTCTCATTTTGTTTGATTTTATATTTTATTTCAATAATTATTATTTAGAAACATGAATTACTTGTTCAAGTCTTATCTGATCTTGTTACTTAAATTTAAATCCCTAGATGTAACAATAAGCTTTCATATTTTCTTGTTACTTCTGATGATTTCTTACCCATAATAGTTTAACTCCCCGTCCCCAACTGCTTTTAGCAGCAAAAGTGCTGAAAGCTGCCTACCAAGGTAGCAGTAAAACAAGAGTGGTCTCCCTATAGGTAGATGGATTTGTACCAACTCAGTTAATAAAATACTTGAGGCCCTAAGGGATCAAGTGGTCTGAGGTAATCACCTTTACAGATCACTCTGTCTTTCCTCTGTCTCAGCATAAATTTTGATTCTTGCTAGTAGCTTCTTATGGTTCTGTGAGTCATTCATGGTTTCTTCCTTTACCTGATTGACGGTACTGGCGACTGCTTTATATAAGCTGTTGTGCTGAAATATTGCATTAAATCTGAACCCTCCAAAAAAAAGATAAAGAACCTAATTGAGACACCCATTTTCTGGCAAAGATGCTGATGGCATTGATATGAAATTTATTACAGTTGATTGAGGGAATAAGCAGAAAGATGTCTTGAAGATAGCAGCTTTTCATGTAATCATACTATATTGTATTATATAAAAAGCTGGGACACCTACTGATAATAAAAGAGATTGGATCATAGTCAGAGGTTTCTGGTCAAGGGTCAATAAAAAAACTTGTAATTCATCCTTAGCCAGCAACAAATTAATATTTGTATTATATAATTATTGATAAGAGAATGGAAAGATACTTTGATTATGAAATGAGCCAACGTGTCATAGCATGGCTTCTTAATGATTCAATTTTTTAACAATTTTACATGCTCGTAAGTTTCTATTATTTGCTTATATTAGGTTAGCTTATATTATTTGACTTATTGGTGAGTTTGTATTATTTTTTATGTACAAGTCTTCTTTTTTATGCACATGTGCCTTATAACCCATATTGTCAAAATTTCAGACACCATTGATGCTGAGATTCCTGGATTTTGCGACCAGAGCCATTCCAGCTGATGTAAATTACTTATTTGTGGTAAGTCATCTACTTGACAGGTCATGTGCGAAGATGTGTTAACATGACTGCATGTAGATATATATATAATGTAAGAGGCTAGTGTTAGGACTGGTGTCAGAATAATATGACTGGGTGGCAAAGATGGTCCTGACTTTTAAAAAGCTGTCGCCAAAAAAATCGCCAACATCAATATTTTGTCACCAATTTTCAAAAAAGTGTCGCCAGAACAAGTAGTGTACATTTTTTGCAAGTGTTAATTTAGTCTATTAATGTGAAAGGCAATGAAAATGACAAAAGATGGATTAATTAAATGAATACTGTAGTATCATCAATATTCGTTGGGGATCAATGTTCGTGGTTTTCGTGGTTGCCACAAACCACGAATTTAAATCCCCAACAAAAAATGAGCCACATAGGTTGATGATCCCCCCCCCCCCCCCAATTCCCGACCCGTTTTTTTTTTTTTTTGGTAAGCGAGAACCTGCGCCGGGTTCTCAGCTTCTGATGGGTTAGGAAGTCCAGGAACCGAGGGTGATCTAAGTTGAATTTTACCACTCTTAAGCCACTGTGTTAACGCCATGATAGTCATAAAGTACTGATATTGCAACTTTATGTACAGTGGTTTAAGCAAGAGATCATTCAAATGTACTTTAATAACTGATTGGTCTGGTTTTGTTGGCGGCGGCGGCTTCCTTTGATATTGAACACTCAAACGAAAACATGGCGAAACTGATTAATCCTGACGGGTTTTTGATATGTGCTCACATAGGTGGAAGTATTGTTTTAGTGTTGTTGTCTGAGTCTGCTTTGACAGATGTTAATCACTTGGTTAAAAACACGTTGTAAGTATTGAACTTGCCGGGTCTTAGATATGTACTCATATAGGTGGTAGTATTGTTTTAAACATTAATGTGACCGCCGTTTGCGTCGGCATCGTTTTATTCTTTTGTATTCTTTATTTGGGGTACTTGTAGAGGTTAAACCATGAAATTAACTACCTTATAATATGCAAAATTTGACAGGCAAAACCACGAATTTACGACCCCACGAAAATGCCTTTTTTTTTACAAAACCATGAAAATTGAGCCCAATGAAAATAAATGATACTACAGTACTTTAATTACAACAAGCATTAACAAAATGTTACAAAGTGTTACATGAAGATCCGTCGCGATTTTACTGCTGCCCACTTGCTGAATGCAGTTTCAGTCAAAATTTTCATATCGGTACATGCTGATTCTCATTAAATTCTCGAGAGATGAGATGCCGAGTTTATTTCTGATGTCAGATTTTATGAGGTTCATCTTACTGAATCCTCGTTCACAGTCAACAGTGCTGACAGGTGACACCAGTAGTCTCTCAGCAGCCGCAGATGCGCAAGGGTATATTGTCCTGGATCTCACTGCCAACTGAATCAAATCCTTAACACCTCTATACACCTTACCATTCCTGAGAACTTGAACCCTAGCATAAGCCACAAAGCCAGCCAAGTCCTGACTAACCTCTGACTGATTACCTAACCCACAAGTAGACAAGTAATCTGAAACAATGCCTGAATCCTCTGAAAGACTGGAACTGATAGCCTGTGAACCATACAAATAGGGATCAAACAACTTGGTTAGAGCACTCAAAACTATCGAATCACCCTCCTCCGTGAACCTTGCTTTTAGATTATCTATAACAATATCTATAAATTTGGCACAAGACAATGCAGCCTCTGACCTTTGCTTAGCATTATTACTAATTGTATGGCCTTTGTACTCAAAAGTACATAAACCTGATGAATCTAAACTTGGTTCTGCTGGAATCTCAGAAAGAAACCTTGAAATGTTACTACCAGACTCTAACCTCAGATTTTCAAGAAGCTCAACAGTGGAGTGGAGAAGGGATTAACCTCGGTAAAGTCAATATCAGATCTCTGATAAGCTTGACACAGAACTGCCAAAGGCCTGAGAATGTCAGCCATATAGTGTGCTGTATAAACAAATTTGAAACAAGCAATTGGCTTATACATTGCAAGAGCCTTTGCAGAGTTGTCTTCCAAGAAGACACTAACTAGAGCTTGAAAATTATCAACAACTGCCTGTACACTACCTTCAAAACTCAGCCACCTTGTGTGGAATACCTGATGCAAGCGAGTGTGAGAAGACTCTAACACTGACTGAATTGCCTCGAGTCTACACATATTACGAGGGGAATAGGCAAAATACTTGTACATATTATTCAGTATATCTTGAAACTTAACCAAGTATCTAACCTCGTCAGCTGCAGCGCCTGTACCCAGAGCTAACTGATGTGCATTGCAGTGAGTTGCAAGCAAACCTTTAGTAGTCTCCTTCAACCAGGTAACAACACCACTCTTGCAACCCAACATGACTGCAGCATCATCCGTTGATACACCAATCAGATTGTCCAGACTAAATCCAAATGACTGAATTAAACCTAACAACTCTGAATATATAGATACTGCATTTGCAGTTTGAAGCTGACGAATACCTAGAAATTTAGTCACTGGTTGAACACTGCCAGCCAAACTAGTTAGATACCTAATATAAACAATCAAATTCTGATGTACTGAAACATCTGTGCTCTCGTCAAGCATGACGCTGTAAATATGAGATTCCTTGACCTCGGTAACCATCTCATCAACTATTACATCAGCCAACGACTTCTGAAACTCATTGGTGCTTCCGTGACCGTCATACGATGTGTGCTTATCTACTTTGAGGTCTGAGGGTTGGGTGGCGCCCTGAAATAGAAATAATCATTAATTTTGTATGCCATAAATATTTCATTTATTATTATACATGTTCTGACTGTGTGTGTGTGTATATAACAATCACGGTGTACTACAGTAACATCACATTGAATATATTAAGGTTATACATGTGTTTTTTCCTTATGTTACTGTCATTTAAATCCATAGAATATTACTGTTAACAAGCTATAATATAATATTCTCAATACCTGTGTGATACACAACTGGTGCAGCGTTGGGACAATTGTATTAGCCAGGTTGTAGTAAGCCGCAAAGAAAGTGTTCCGCATAGCACTAATAATAGCATTTTTGCTTTTACTAATGGCAGTGATCTTCGCTGCTTCCATGGTGCTGGCATCCCGCATCACCTTTGTGCACATGTATGACTGTTGTTACCTGAAGAAGAAAAAAATGCATTATCAACTTTAGTTGACATTTTAATAACAATAAAACCCTATGATCGTACATTGCAATATAAGATAATTGACGTATAATGCAGCCGTCGATTGCATGCATTCCATAATTAAATGCACCCCCTTCCCCCCGACTGCACCCCCTCGCCCTGGCCCTTTCTTTATGCCTAGCTTCCCAGAGCTTGTAGTGAATTGCTTCCTAAATCCCAAGAATGCTCACTGAATGCTGTATAAATTTTCTTGACAAGCAAAATAGGATCTCCATTCCCATGAATGAAACTTACACGAGTCAACACCTGGCAATATTGGACCGTATATATAAGCATAAATTCACACCCAATTTATGGATTCTTTCACTCCTGTATTTTGAGAAATAAATAATTATTTTTAATTATGCAAACTTGATTTTTTTTTTTGCTATTTCTTGTTGTGGAGTTTAAGTCTCTGTGGGATTGATGGCAAAAGGAAAAGATCAATGAGTAAAATGCAAAAATATTACTTATCCCGCCTGGATTCATGTTTGGTGACGCACTCCTTCTTCAAAATATCACAGCCAGTTGTAAATGAATTTACAAACTTTGCCTTGATACATACATCACAGAACATCTGTTTTAACTTTAGATCATATCTGAGCCACGGACGCCCAAGTTTCCAACTGTCTTGAAATTTTCGGGACTTGTTTCCCCGTTCATCGTAATGTGGTGTTGCACTTGAAGCACTACATGTAGATGATGTTGGACTGCAAGGTTTATCTTTGGGTTCAGTGATTGTTTTGTCTGATGAATTTGCACTAAATCCAAACGCTGTTAATTTTTGTAACTTAGGATGAGATGATGAAATCGCAACGTCTAACTTACGTTTGCTCATGATAATGTTGGTATATGTAAAAAAATAACAGAAGGATTAGCCATTCAATTAAATTGTTTCTGTTCTATTCGCGTCTTCAGAAGTCGGTCAGTTGTAGGTATAGTCCGGGTACAGCTTACAGTACTCAGCCCAGATGTCGGCATAAGCAGATTATGATGTAACAATGCACTGTAACGATGGGATGATCAATACAAACAATGGATCGTTTGTGTAACAAATTAATTCCAATGCATTGCTTAGTCAGGTTTGTGGCTTCCTTTCGTTCTCCCATTTAATTTATTCAGTCCAAATCCATGATTGTATGTACAAATTAAATAACCAAAAAGTCTGTCGCCCCAAAAATCGTCAGATGGGATATTTTTGTCGCCAATAAGGGAAAAAAATCGCAATTTGCGACATAGGCGAAGCCCAGCGTGATCCCTGGGTGGAACATCATGGGACATCATGCGACATGCAGACATCATAGTGATATGACTGAAGTATTGTTAAAACTACATAAAAATGTCTAATCTTACACACACACACACCCACTCATCCCACAAATAAAAAGCCAAATGTACCAGTCATAAGTTAGGAGAGTGGGTTGTACTATATATATGGAATCCAAACTTCTTCCCTAAAAGGTTACCTGAGATATAGGCAAGAATGCTCAGCATTCTCACCTCCAATTACCTATTTTCCTGAAGATAATATGATCTGAGAATGTGTTCCAATGAGACAAAGCAAATATTTAAATAAATTGTTTCTCCTGGAATACTTATTTGATGTTGTTTGTTACATTACATCTGACGACCCCCCCCCCCATACCTCCTTTTATATATATATATATATATATATATATATATATATATATATATATATATATATATATATATATACTGGAAAATGAATTTTAATCTTTTGGGAGGGCTTAATTCAGGAGATAATATGGGTTATATTGGATATGTTAATGTGATTGGGTAAAAATTGTAGCTGAAAGATGATTTACTGAAATATTTACTTTGACTATATATGCAGATGGTACACTACACTGAATAACATTTTTTTAGTTTTACATCAGCAAATAAATTATAAATTGTTAAAGCTACTGATTAGATATTATTGATTTTATTTTTCAGTTTGTGGACATGTTAAGTGCCATTGTTCTGTTGAAGATAGGAAATCTTTTTGCCAGGTATCTGGTAAGTACTTAAGTATATGAAACCAATAGATCCATATGCTGTAATAGCCATGTGTTTGTACCAGTAAAATGCATTTCAGACATGTCAAATAGTATATGTATTATGGATTATGGAAAATCTGTCTTCCTACAGTGGAATTTATTTTAATGTTGCTGTTTCTCTGGCAAATACATTAGTTGATCACCTTATCATTCAAAACCCTAATTTGATGTTACCCTATTTTGACGCTATGGCCATAAACTAAAAATTCTTGAGAGAATGTGTCTCTCATTGATTTCACAAACACAACATTTGTTTACAATGATCAACATCAAATCACACCAAGAGAAACATTAGTTAAAAAAAACAACTATTATTATGATTTGTGAAATGATGAAAAGATACATGCCATGAATAAAACTGCATTTCATTAATTCTTTTTTTTAAAATCAGTATGTCCACATAAAAATCCTTATCAATTATTCTGAATGGGCAGATAAACTACCCACCATAATAGCATCCAAACTCCCCACCATAATAGCATCCAAACTTCCCACCATAATAGCATCCAAACTTCCCACCATAATAGTATCCAAACTTCCCACCATAATAGCATCCAAACTTCCCAACACAATAGCATCCAAACTTCCCACCATAATAGCATCCAAACTTCCCACCACAATAGCATCCAAACTTCCCACCATAATAGCATCCAAACTTCCCACCATAATAGCATCCAAACTTTCCACCGTAATAGCATCCAGACTGATACTGAACATGTGTTAGTCTCGTTCCTCACAGCTAATAAGGTCTTCAGTAATACTGTATAAATCATGTACAATGTTATAATGTTTTATTTAGATCTGTCATTAGTGATATTCTGAGGTGCTTCTTTTGTTATTATAAATTATGAAACATAATTCTATTATATATTTTGTTTAAGTTAGCATCCTGTATATTGTTTCTTATTTTTAAAAAATTTCAGGAGGATTTTGTTATCTGATAATAAGATATTTTATTTCAAATTTTCATTCTGCCTTTTAGACAGGGTTCGTACGGTCTTTGAAGGTCTTTGAGAGTTTGGGAAAAATGAGGTAGCATTTTCAAGGCCTTGAAAGTTTGGGAAAATCGAGCATATTACCTTGAGGTCTTTAAAAGTTTTTGAAAAATGAAATAAACCACAATTTTTAAAATTTCTTTCCAGAATCACAAATAAAATTATCCGAGGTTGTTCGATTCTGATGTAATCTAGTTATCATGGTTTCTTTCTTTTGATGACCCATTCAGTTTAATTGCCACCGCAAAAACAAAAGAGTCTTTATTTGACCATCCAACGCTGGCCTCAGCGGCGACTTCAATCGCACATGCACTCTTCATCAAAGCAAGACAGCTACACACATCATCAAAGGAAGTCACAAATAAAATTGCCTAAGGTCGTTAGCTTCAGATGTAGCTGGTTTTCCTGGCTTCTTTCTTTTGATGAATCGTTTAATTTGATTGGACGAGTTCATCAGCTTTGGCCAATCAAAATGTTCATTACACTAATTCACTCTATGTAGAAAGTAACACGCTCGAGGATTCAAAATTTGTTTAGTTGATTTACATCTTCAGTGTTTAAAAATGCCATGTCTTTGCTCTTTCAACAATATCTGGGTTGAACAAGAGAAATACAAGGAATGGCTGCAAAAGGATAAATTATGTAAACGAAAGGCATTTTGTACATTGTGTAAAATTAAGACGATCAACTTGGCTTCAATGTGAGAAGGAGCCTTTCTTTTACAAGTCATGCCAAAGATAGGTTGCAGATTAGTAACTACATACTGTTCATTTAGTGCAACAAAGATGCAGAAGTATAAGCTATTGGTAGTTTTGGGCAAAATACTCTTCGGGTATAAAATAAGATATTGTTTAGTTTGATGATTTGGGAGATGTGGCAGAAGAGGGCCCGTTTAAATTTACTTATACTGTTGGTTTATTTAACGTTTGAGGGGCAAAAATCATTTTCGAAAATTTTGTTCTACATAATAATGTTCCTTGGTTTAATATAGAAACATTCATTGTAATAAAATTCAATTCACTGATAAAGTTTTAAAGTGCACATGCGTACACTATAGTATAGTTAAGCAAGAGTTGTTATTTTTAAATTGCAGGTAAAAAAAAATTTTTAAATGGCGTTAACGTGTACTGTGAAGCTTTAACTGTAGGAAGTCAAGTCATTTGATTAGGCAAATTAAAAAAAAGAATTAAAAAATGTGTTTCCAGTTGACGGCATGTTCCCGTTTCTCATTGCCGACCCTCGACTTTTTCCCCAATCCTATATAAAAAAAATTTATTTAAAAAAATCACATGGCCGAAATTGATTTGTGTATCTCAAGTCTGACTATACATCCCCGTTTGTTTGAACCCCTAAGTTATCCAATCGAACAATCATCCCTTGACATGCTTCAATAGAACAGATGACAGCCTTGATGAAGTGTTTTATTCTGTCCTTTCCAAAAGAAAGGAATATGTGGAACTTTGGAATGTTCTCCAGAAAATGTTGTTGTTGTCACATGTATAGGCAGCAGTGGAGAGAGGATTTTCTGTCAACAAACAGGCATCTGTTGAGAACCTCAGTAGAGAAAGCCTCAGAGCTCAAAGGCTAATCATTGACACAATGATAAAAGCAGGTGGACATTTGGAAATCATCATTAGCAATGAAATGATGACATGCCTCCTCTGCAAGACATAATTACCATGCCTATCTGGATAAGAAGAAAGCAGAGGAGAAGGATGAGAAAAAAAACCAAAAGGGAAGAAACGGGAGTTAGCCTTGGATGAAGTGGAAGAACTTTGAGCCAAAAAGCTGCTTCTTGAAGCTGACATTACCAGTCTACATGCTTCCTCTGTACAAACAGCAGAAGAGGCAGAGTTAAAAGGACTCATTGTGCTTGTCACAGAGTCAAATGCTCTTAGGAGAAGAGCAGAGGAAAAGATGACAGTGGTGGCTCCAAAATGATTGAAGAGGAAAAAATCAAATATAATAATACGTTTAAAGCAGTGCTGATGTCTGTTAAGAGAACAATTTATTTTGTATTAAATCTGACACATATGTTACATATTTCTGAAAAAAAAACAACGAATGTTAATCTATCTTCCAGATCATTATAATGCAATTGTAGGAAATTAATTATAGTTTGACTTTAATTGGTAAACAATATTGTAGTATTTCATTTTGGCATTCGTTGTTTTCTCATATAACCTGTATACACAATGTTAGCAAAAATAGGTCTTGGAAATCTCTGTTTGTGGTCTTTGAAAGTTTGGAAAAGTCTTTGAATTTATCATTCATAGTTCAGTATGAACCCTGTTAGAGAATCTGTTTTTTTATATTTATTTTTACCGAATGTATTGTTGATTAATTGGTTTGACAATGTTAAGAATTACAATAGATGAAACAAAACCATCTATGCCATTATTTTCTTTTGTCTTAGATTATTTGCAGTTTTAGAAACACAGGTTATGACAGATGTTAACCAATTTTAAAGTTTAAAAAAGCCAGTACACTCACAGATCGAGTTTCTATCCTTAGGGATGCTAATTAAGTACTGGAAAACAATCATACATTAAATCTAATTTGTTTAAGCATAAGTAAACATTTTTATCATAATACAAATACAATTTTCCACAATTTGCTTATTTTAGCATTTTGTGACAAATTATGTAAAATGTAAGATAAACTTTAGAATTGCTTAATAATGTTTTTAATGTCAATCTTCGTATAAACTTGAGTTTTCTATATGCTGTTGTATTTACTCTAATATATTACTTCCTCCAGAGCATCTGTACAATAGTGTCACAGGAAGAAATAGACTTTTTTGAGGTGTAAAAAAATGGGTGACATAATAGACGATCTTTACAATATGGGGTTGTCAAGATGAAAACTCCTTAAGACGAGTATAAGGGAATATATCAATAACATTTCTTACACACACACACACATATGGTATTAGGGTACCAAATGTTTTTCATATACCCCAATTCTAATGTTTTGTGACACATTTTCAGACACGTGTATCACATTTAAAAAAAATCGTAAACAAATACAAAATATGATCTAGTATTGAATTAACAAATTGTTTAGAAGCCTAACAAAAAGTAAAACTTGTACATAATGTACCAACACAGCTAGTTTCTGAATACAATGTTTCCTACACCTTAAGCTTTGTCAACCTGGGGTTTTTCAGTTGGTACTGTTCTCTACACTATCAATTGCAAGGAAGAACGGTTTAATCTCTCCTCCTTTGCAAATTCGCATATATACAATTTCCTCCTCCTGAGCTGAACAACTGTCGCACACTACTGCAAGAAACCTTGCTTAATTCACACCTTTGACAAAATTCTGCTTTTTTACTTTCAGCCATGTAGGGAGTAAATGTAACGACCTGTTCATTCCTGTAAGACTCTCCGACATCAACTCCTTTATCTCATCAAGCTGACACATCCATACAAAATCATTGAATGGTCTTATGTTCTTACTGATAGCATGTGCATACATAAATGAATTAACGCACCGGTCAAACACATTCTGATTTAAAGTTTCCAAGATCTTACCAGTGGTCAATTCTGGCTGCATCTGCAGAGCTGCTTTTCTTTCTGAATTCTTTTATCGACAGCTTTCATATATGTTTACCGATTCAATTTTACAGTTTGAAGTACCCAAAACAAAACGAAATATTTTCTCAGTGTTTGTTTTTCCATTTGCCGTACTCCATTTACACAGCATAGCATTCTTTTTCTCATCATAATTCACCCAGCCCCTTTCTTTTGTCCATGTCTTTTGAAACGTTTGATTGTGTTTTTCCCTATCATAAGAATTATCCTGTCTTTTAGGTCATTTTCATTAAACCTTTGCTTTTTTTCCGGTGTCTCCACACCTTTAATAAAATGCCACATTTTCCCTGTCTTATAAGGAGGGAATTGTGCCTCATTTTGAAATATGAGCTGTTAGGGCCACAAGATTCCTGTTATGGTGTTTATGGTTATGGACCACAATTCATTATGTAGTGGTTACATTACATTCATCTGGCAACATGGTTCCTGTTAAGGTGGTTACAGTTATGGACAATTCATTATGTAGTGATTAAGTTACATTAATTTTATAGGGCAACTGTTATAGGGCAACTGGCTAAAACACTTTGCATTATAACATGAATTTGGATATATCGTTGTCTCATCATGGCTTATGATACTTTTGTCTCAGATTCTCCTTGGAGGATACATTTTGCCATGAAGAAAAATTGGTCACAGTTGCATACTTTTCATGCTCCAGGAACTTAGCAGGCTTTTTGGTTAATGCCGCAGCAGAGCAGGGGCATTATTTAAAATTCATACTAATATATTCATATCGTGTTTCATTCAGTTACAGAAGCAAGTGAATGATATACAGTGTGTTTCTACCAAAGCTGAAAAGATAATCATCAGAAAGGCATCAGTCGAAGATTTACACCTCATTCTTGCAGCAGCGTAAGTTTATTACTGTTGCGTCCTCTTGTGTAGGCAGTAAAGTCCATCACTAATCCCTGTTGAATTCTGCCCATTGTCATATTTTAGGACTGTATGCACTTTGGGTCTGAAACCTAATGAATATTTATCTTGCAATGAGTCTATATTCAATGGTTTAAATACCATATTTTGTTTCCAACTTTGTTCTCTTTTACATGTATGTTACAAGTAAGCCAATTTTATGGTGACACATGTGAAGTTTGCAGTTGAGTTGATGGTATCAAGCTAGATGAGCTAAATTCTATTTATTTTTTAAGGTAGTCCACTTTCTAAAATTATTGCACAACTCAAAATGACATGATCATCAGAATGATTTTATTTTGGTGTATTGTAACACTGTGAAAGACTAGATATAGTTGATGCCAATGATACTATTGTGACTTATGACTCATATTAAATAATGTTAGTTTTGCATATTGCATGCAACAAAATGGTAGACAGGACATTTTCAAATTGTTAGGGATTTAAATTGTACTGTAAACCAGCTGCACAGGCTTTTGCTTCAGGCAAACTGTTGTGATTTATGTCCTGATGAAAATAGCTACTCATCAATTTACCATTTTCTATATATTTGTAGAAAGAAGTCTGTGATCTTGATCATGTGCAAATGTTATGATTTTATTATGGTTTGTATTCATTTTTTTTATGAATGGAAAATTAGTTTGAGGGTATACTTTTGTCTCATAAAGCTTGTTTAGGCCATGTTATTGGGAAGCAGAACATGGCACTTTTCTTCTAACACAATCAAGAGTTTGTTTAAAATTTGCTTAAAGCTCTTCATATTCATAAACAACCTTGATAGATTCTTATCACATTTATCACACAATTATGAAGCCAAGATGAGTACGTTCTTTAAAATGCTCACTCAACTCTTTCTCCATGTGTTCAAGGTTTCAATAATTGATAATGTTGCATTACTTAAAATCTGCTACTGTTTCCTAATGAAACTTAAACAATTAATTCTTTAACATGCTTGCTTGATCCTTTGGGTTTGAGGTCAAGGTCCCAGTCGTAGAAGTTTTTGTTTGTTATGTTTTTAGTGCCAAGTTTTTTTTTATTTGCTTGCATTTTCTGGACCTCTTTATGAATCTTTTTTGTGGTGACTCTTTATGACAGTATTACATACTTGCAACTGCTGTTTCCACTGCAGATGCTCTAAACACTAGGCCTTCGGAGTGGTCTTGTGTGATAGTATTTTATTTTTGCGTTATCTTTTATTGTCTTTATAAACACTCCTATTCTTTGCGTGTCTGTGTGAGAGATAGATTTTATTTATATATTTCATTCATCTTTTTTTAAATCAACCGCTTTGGTGACCTAGTGGTTATAGTGTCTGCCTTGGATGTGGGAGGTTGTGGGTTTGAAACCCAGCCCAATCATACCAAAGACTTATAAATATGATACTAAAAGCGGCCTTGCTAGGCACTCAGCATTAAGAGGTTAGTGTTAGGTTTGGTTGTCAAGGTGTCAGGATAATGTGACTGGGTGGGATATGATACTATATGTCTGCAGCATGATGCCCCAGTGCTAGACATAACTAAAAACTGTCACACCATAAACTGCCATAGCGATATGACTGATAAAAATATGTTAAAGCTACATTAAAAGTCCCAAAACACATGTACACTTGCCTCTTTCAACTTGGGGTCAAGTTTATAGTTTGAGAAAATTTTATTTACATTTTTGGTTTAAGTTTTCTTTTCAAAAGTTCTTAATGGATTTTCTTTATACCTTGGTTGAAGTGCTCTCAAGCTTTGAGAATTAATTCTGAAATATCCAATGTCTCAATGTATTGTTCAGGTCAAGGTCAGACTAAGAAAATTTGCTTAAGGTTTTGGTCAAAATTATCGTATTTTCTTTTATTTTTGTTAACCCTTTGATTAATTTTATTTGTACATTTGGCAAATTATTGTAAAGCCAAGACAATTCATTTTGCGACAAATCGCTCAATCTTTTGATGATGGGTTTAGAATCTCACATCTTGAAGCAATGCTTTGATTGTGTTTTCTGCATGCAGGCCTTGGCCTTCTTGGCTAGGTAATGACCCTTCCCTTCTACATGCTGGTATTGGCTAGCTAATGACCCTTCCCTTTTATGGAAATACATTTTCAGCTAAAAGTAACATAAGAAAATGCACAATTACTAACCTATTAATTCTTAATGCCTAGAAAGGTAGCTGTTATACACACACACACACACGTAGCAACAATATGAAACATGCATTTCTCCCCACACCCACCCACAATAGCCTAGTGGTTAGAGCATCTGCCTCGGATGTGGTAGGTTGTGGGTTTGATCTTCTACAGAGTCATACCAAAAGCTTTAATAAAATTATACTAACAGCTACCTTGCTAGGCATTCAAAATTAAGAGGTTAGTGTTAGGCCATGTCAACCGGGTGTCAGGATAATAGATGGATGGATGGATGGATGGATGGATGGATGGATAGATAGATAGATAGATAGATAGATAGATAGATAGATAGATAGATAGATAGATAGATAGATAGATAGAGAGATAGAGAGAATCAGTTTGTGTACTTTAGTATACTGAGGCTATAAAAACACCATTTATTTTTTCATTTTCTCTCTCATTTCAGACATTTATTCAATCCATTCAGTGTAGCAGTTTGCCTTGGCAAGTCTACTGCAGTTTTCAACAACCTAGCTATCTACTTTTCTTTTCTTTTCCTTCTGCAAGGTAATATTATGTTTATATCTCAGAGTTATTTCTCAAGTTTTGGAGTTTGACATTTGTTAATCTAATGTATTTATTTGAAAGAGTTGAAATTAATTAGAATTAGAAGGATATTTGACTGGTATAAGTTGATACTTTCTATACCATGTTTCACCAAGTTTCTTGTTATCGAAATGTTCTTCATCCATATTGTAAATTCCGTCGGAAATACCTGTTTGTTTTCTCCTTGCACAGTATCAGTGTCAAATTGTTTTACTAGTAACTGTAAATGTTCTGTACAAAATAGAGCGTACATGTAATAACACTGATTCATGAATTTTGCATTGTCATATTTCATATATATATATATATATATATATATATATATATATATATATATATATATATATATATATATATATATATATATATATACACATTTATATATATATATATATATATATATATATATATATATATATATATATATATATATATATATATATATAATGCTTCCGTTTTGAGTATGAGTAATTAAGTTACTTATATTTTTCTCCATTTTGTTATAATTACAATGCATTAGTTGTAAATTTAGATCCATCAAGGCTGTGTTTGTGTGTGTGTGTGATTTGGATTTTTAATGTAGCTTTAACAATATTTCAGTCATATTGTTATGGTGTCTGCAGTATTGCAGTTTATAGTGATGTTTAGCACTGGGTTGTGATGACACAGACATGTAGCATGATGTCCAACCAAGACACAATATCCTGAAACCAGGTTGACCAGTCCTAACACTAACTTCTTAATGCTGAGCACCAAGCAAGGCAGCTGTTAGTACCATTTTTGATATGACTCTGTCATGGTTCGAACCTGCAACCTCCCGCATGCATAGTGGATACTCTTAACCACTAGGTCACTGGAGCAGTGCATTGAGGCAGTCTTGTTGTATGTGAAATATTAAATTGGAAACACCTGTCAAACATCAGCATGGCTTATTTTGCATTTTCAGGAAATGGTTTCATTTCAGGAAATAGTTGTATATTAAAGTTTTAGTGCAATTGACCTTTCTGGAACTAAGCAAATCATGTCTGTTTAAATTCCATGAGGCTGAACTGCAAAAACATTAATGCTGCTTTCTATTAAATGCAAGAAACAATCATCATTTGTTGCCAATTCTCCAGGAAGAATCAGAGCATAAACCAGATTAATTTTATATGGGATACTATAGGATGCCATAACAACTGACTTTTCCTGTAAGCATAATAATAATGCATGTAATAAAGCCAAGCTACAAGTGAGACATTCTGCAGTATCTTCCATAAAGGTTCTCCTAATTCTGATCGAGAGCACAAAAATCGGATATTAAATCATGTGTGAAATTCTATTATAAATGGCCCCATTAGTATTTTTTTTAAACCCACCCCAAAAATTAAGGGAAGTTAGTAAGTAATTTAAATGAAATTTACCTATTTAAGTGGAATTCACGACCAGATGTACATTGAAGAATTTGATAGTGAGGGACTAGTCGAGTTTTGCTATTTAGTAAATACTATAGAACTGAAACTTGTTAAATCTCACAGAAACTGCTAAATCAGGTAAGTGACTGATAGTCCACAACAATGTCAAATATAATTATAGACATTGTATGGTACCATGTACTCTATCTGATTTTATGTGTATGACTTCAAGACAAGATTCTTCTGTATTTTTTTTTTTTAATTTGGTTTACTTTTTTATTTCAGGAAATGAGTTTCTTTGTTTAATTTCCGTTGCCATGGCATCTTACCAGACTCTGTATCCATTGACATTACTGGCTCCAGTTGCACTGTATTTCTACACAGTAAGTTATTTATTACTTTTTTACTTTTTTATTTCAGGAAATGAGTTTCTTTGTTTAATTTCCATTGCCATGGCATCTTACCAGTCTCTGTATCCATTGACATTACTGGCTCCAGTTGCACTGTATTTCTACACAGTAAGTTATTTATTCAGAGGATTACACATGTTTTGCCCAGGAATTATGTATGAATATTTGATGATTGCCTGAACTTACAGAAGTCATGAGTGAACACGTTAATTGACCAAATTATTCAGCATAGTTGCAGTTCTTTTATATATATTATTCTATGTATAGTAATTCTTATCTCCCTGTTTTGTAATAGAGAAAGTTGCATTGATTGTTTTCATGTTTAGCAAATGCATGCAGAGCTCCAAACTGCTAAGTAAATCATGATTTGATGGGGGAGGAAATGTCAAGAACACTTACGATGTCATACAATCAAGTTTTACCAATTGCTAAGACATGTCACAAGACCATTCTTGTATTAGTGACTTATTTAATTAAGTTATGAGAAATAACACCAGTACATTTTCCAGTAAATGAACATCAAACATTCTGTGCTTCATTAGGAATGTATTTCTTTTGCATAATTAATAGTTTATGATTCAGAGATGCCAACCATTCTGAAGTAATTTTGTTCTATTTTCTAGTTGGATACAGTTTTATACAATCACAACCTAAAACCTAAAACACTGGTATATGTAGAATACTGCAAAGCTTGTAACTTGTAATTTCTGGTTTTACAACTCAGTGGTCTTAAACTGTGTAAGAGAAAAAGTGATAAAGACATTTGTTTAGTAAAGTCAACAAATAATTTATATCGCTAAGTTACAAAGTGAAAATTTGAGATACACTTACAGTATTGTGAGTTAAATTGGAAAATTATACATGTCTTTTTACAAGTCCAAGAGAATAGAATGTTCTGAATGAATTCTGATAGTTTTGAATGTGCTGATATATCAGTAGTCTTAAATGCATAGCTGCCGACCCTCACGATTTTGGCTTGAATTTCATGAATTTTCAGCAATTCATGGATTCATGTCACATGCAAAAAAATTAACGAATTTCTCCTTTGAATACATTCCACGATCACATTACGTTAGGATATAAGCCTGCTACCTCGCGAATCCAACCCTACTAAAAGACGAAAAATCATCTTTCTGTCTATCTCATATAGACAAAGGGCAATAACTTTTGCCCCTTACCTTCCCTTGCTACCACTAGGAGTTGCCAGTTTTTAAGCTTCGCTGGTGCAGACAACACTGACATTTTGACCTCCGACAATCCAAGCCATAATTTTGTTAACTTGGTTCATCCAAAGTTTCGTTTGGATTTATTTTGTTGGAGAATTATTCTTCCACAGGTTGTATACATTATTTTACAATTTGTTCCAAATTTGAGTGACTTTGTCACCTTTTATGGACTTTGGCTATTGAGACCATGTTGGAAGCACGATGTCGCGGTGCGCATGTTGTCATTTAGAGTTTGCGCGACACTGAATAATTTTGCTTACTCCGCTAGTAACGGTGGTGGTATTAGCGAATTAATAACATACTGAGTTGCTAATTGTGCTTAGTTTCTCTTCTTGTGCCGTTTCAGTAGAATAATTTCATGACACTGATAATTTCGCTTACTCCGTTAGTAACGGTTGTGGTAGTAGTGAATTAATACCATGCTGAGCTGCTAATTTGTACTTGTTTTCTCTTCTTGCGTCGTTCAGTATAATAATTCGTGACACTGAATAATTTCGCTTGCTTTGTTAGTAACGGTTGTGGTAGTAGAGAATTAATAACATGCTGAGTTGTTAAGTGTGCTTAGTTTCTCTTCTTGTGTTGTTTTAGTAGAATAATTTTGCGACACTGAATAATTTCGCTTACTTTGTTAGCAACGGTTGTGGTAGTAGCGAATTAATAACATGCTGAGTTGCTAATTTGTGTTTTGTTTTCTCTTCTTATAAATCTTGTATTGTCTGTACCAAGTGTACATCATCGATACCATTCAGTGTGTGTACTACTTGGACAGAGCAAATGTGGACTCATGTCCGAAAGGCAGCAAAAGTGAGGGATAAATGGAACAAGTTGAAGAACGATATCATTGATGTCCTTAGCTTACACCCGAAGTCAGCCTCCATTACGAGTTTTGTGGGGGACGTTGGGGTTCCTCCACCAAAAGTTCGTCATTTGCAACCGTCAGCCACAGTCACATCAGCAGCAACGGAGGAAAATAAGGCCGACAGGGTCCAGCAGTCCACCTTTGAACAGATGCGTCGTTTGGTCCAAGAAACGACGACACAACTTTTGACATCAGGCCAGATATTTCCCTCGCTCGTTTCCTCAGCTGTTTCCGAATCTTTGGGGGAATGTTCCCCCAATTTTAGGCTGCCCAGTGGACATGAGTCCCCCCGCATGTCCGAGCATGGCTTTCGGGCCTGTAAGTCAGGACGCATGGTGTTTTTAAAGGATCCATCGGATCCATTTCATTATGCAATCTCGCCATCACTGGCTGTCCAGTCGTCACCGGCCGTCCAGCCGTCCCAGCATGGTGACCATATTGATTTAACAGGCCGACCAGCTACGATTTACAGGGATTTTAGTGACAAATCTGTCCGTCTGGCTGTACCGCTGTACCAGCATGGGGACCTTATTAATACAGTGGTCAGACCAGCTATGATTTACGGGGATTTTAGTGATATATCTGTCCATCAATCTGTACTGCCGGTAACATACCAATACTATGACGGAGATGTTATTGAGAAATCTATCCGTCCAGCCAGACCATTGGAGCGGCCGGTGATAGCCGGACCGTTACAACATTCCGACCGACCACATGCCAGACAAACCAGCCAGCATTGACGGCTGTCCATCGGTTTGCAGCTTATCAACAAGGGAGAGTTAGTGACATTATCAGAGATGACGGAATTGCGTCATGCATGCCACCTGGTATGCACTATCCAGATATGGAAGCTTTACCAGAACAGGACTCGGCACATAGTGAGTGTGACGAATCACCTGCAAATCAGCAGTACAAAGATCCAACCATGGAACGGACTGAGTTTAGCTTCAAGGCCACAGTGGAGGAAATTTATAAGGTGTTGGCATCTTCAGAATGCCCTCCACCTCCTTTCACCACTCAAGACTACAAAGTTAGAGCGTCTGTTGATCGGGACGAGGAGGAAGAGACTCCGTCCTTCCGTCTCCTTCCTCAGTCGGCAAAAATTAAGGAGATTAATGATCATCTGTCGGGACGAATCGGGGATCCGGGGAATGCTAAGGCATTCTTTTCAGAAAGCCAAGTACCAGAGTCATTTTCAGGTCTCTGGTACAAAACTCACTCCGACACCTTCAGTACTGATCTCCCGGCTCTGTATAAATTATGGCAGCAGTTCACATGTATGGTCCACTGTTTTATAAAGTGGACAAAAATGTGTTCCATGATATGTCAAAGCTAGTTCGAAACCGATAGTCCGATAGAGTCCGTTTCAAACAGGATGTGGGTTTCAGCGAGAGAGTTCTTGCAACTCCTTGGATTATTCAGTGTGGCGGTGGACTTGATCCCGCTCGGCCGTCTTTTTATGCGCCCTTTACAAATGACGTTACTAGCACAATGGCACCCCTTTTCAAGTCCCCACAATCAAGCAATAATGATCACGCCCGAGATACGATCATTCCTGCATCAGTGGCACAATCCCAGTTGGCTGTCCAAGGGGATTACTCTGGAAATGCCCCAAGCAGAGATAACAGTATGTATTGATGCCAGTACCTACGGTTGGGGTGCACACCTGTTGCCGAACTTCGCTACCATCAGCGGCACATGGGAGCCAGGGGATAGGCCTCTCCACATAAACCTTTTAGAAATGAAGGCTGTTATCAATGCATTTCATTTCTGGAAGGATCAACTCTTAGGAAAAACTGTCCTCATTATGTCAGACAACTCTGTGGTGGTGTCTTACCTCCTCAAACAAGGGGGCACCAAATCACCAGACTTGTGCATTCTGATCTGGCAGTTTCTCCGTTGGTGCGAAAACCTCCACATCAACGTACAAATCAGACACATTCCCAGCAGACTCGATGTCTTGGCCGACACTTTATATATATAAAAAAAATGGTCACTCCATCAATAGGTCTTTCTTCGGATTTGCACACTTTGGGAGCATCCGATGATTGATCTTTTTGCGACAAGGTGAAATCGCAAGTTGCCCACCTTCGTCTCTCTGGTTCCAGACCCAGAGGCTTGGGCTGTGGACGCTCTGTCAATCAGCTTGGAGGGATTGTGGGCATACGCCTAAACTCCCATGGTCTTGGTACCGAAAATAATCCAGCAGTTAAGGGGTCAGAACTGTCAGATGATTCTGATTGCCCCTCTCAGCTGGAACAAGCCCTGGGTCACCGATCTACTTCTACTCGATCTAGCGATAGATCTACCCAGGAAGATCCCAGCGACCCCAAATCTTCTCAAGCAACCGTGGTCACGGGTGTTTCACCCCTGCCCGGACCGTCTTCTTCTTCACGCTTGGCTCTTGTCCGGACAGCCTTGCGAGACAAACAATTTAAACCTTCGATTGTGGAGAGAATCTCGAGAGCAAGACAGCCCTTCACTCTGAAGGCTTACGAGGGAAAGTGGAGGGTTTTAAGGGACTGGTGCCATATCAATAACATCGTCCCTTTGAGTGTCTCAATCCCTCAACTGGCCGACTTTTTTCTCTGGCTTTTTGAGGAGAAACAGTTGGCTCCAATTACTATCAAAGTCTACCGCTCTATGATATCAGGCACATTCTGCCATCATGGTCGATGTGATATAGGGCAGGACAAAGATCTGTCAGATCTTTTAGCCAATTTCAGACAAATTTGAGCCAGCCCACACTTCGTTTAAACTACTATCATACAAATCATGTTTCTTGATAGCCTTAGCTTCAGCATGCAGGGTGAGCAAGTTACTGATGCTGATGATCTTAGGAGAACTGGTTATCGTTCACATGGGGAAATCCAGCCATCATTCCCATTGAGGAAACCCGGGGTGGAGGCCGGATGCTCTGCATTCCCTCCTCCTATTACCTAGCCCTCTCCTAACGTAATGTGATCAGAGAATGTATTCAAAGAAGAAAGCAAATTTTTTAGTAAATTACCGTATTTTGGTGTGTATAACGCGCACCGATGTATAACGCGCACCCCGATTTTCGACCCAAAATAAGTGGGAAAAACGTAGTTCTGCCATATAACGCGCATGTGATATAATGCATTTTAAAATTTTGACTACCGCTATTTCGCTCCGTTTTCATAGTGCAACAACAGTTGGTCATTTTAGATAGTGAATGAAAAAGTGGTAATATTGATATTGTATCTTTCCGATTTTATTGTTGGCCCTTAAAAGGGCCCTTTAAATGTTCGTCTAGTTGACGTAGTCTATTGCATCAAATCCCCCAAATTCCACTTTGTCGTCATTACTTTCGAAAAGTCGCTGTATGTCCTGAATCAATTAAATACTGCCCACCGAGACAAAGCATTGTAACTATGTTGAGCGCATCAAAGCTTACCTGGCGCCGGTTACCGTGAAAAGACCACACCGAGTCGATGAAGCATTGAAGCCATTGATCACTGTATAATCGCAAAGATATCTCAAATACTATGATTTAAGATGAGAAATAAAACTAAGTAACAAGCTTATTTTCCAAAGAGGAAAAAAAATGTTTCCCGACTTCATACATTGATTATTTTGTTCCACAACGTATCAGTGTTCCCGTAAGAAAGAACCCGTAGTCGCAAAAATATATATGTCCACAACAGATGCTCTGATGAGAACATTAACACTAGTTGAATTCTACACATATTATATTTCAATTCGACCAATAATAAATGAAGAAAAATTCGATTAGATCAACAGTTATGGAATACGGTACTGAACATTTACGAAACAAGTACGGTAATCCACACAGTGGTATTTGTTCCGCTCCAATGCGGCAATTTGCACAGCTTTTGAACAAAGGCAAGTCGTTATGTACATGTATTTCCGGCCGTGGCACAGAACAACACTTGACACAGTGACGTGAAATGAAACCAGTTTATTAACATAAGCAATCAAAGAACAAGACTATTTGTAAGCATTATTTATTTCTTTAATACGGCTAGTACCGGTAAACATTTTAGTTACAATGCAATGTACAATGGATTTAATATTTTACAAGTAGTAAGTGCCTTCATCCTCTTCAGATCGACCTGGAAAAAATCTTTTTTTTTTTAGTTCTTGTATACAACGCGCACCCCCGACTTAAGATAAGAAAATTAGGTAAAAAAAGTGCGTGTTATACACAACAAAATATGGTATGTTTCTCCGAGAATACTTACCCGGTCACATTATTAAAAAAAAAAACCTCCCAACCACCCCGCCATGCAAGCATCTTCGTATATTATATGCCGCTTAGCTTAAAAACTGGCGACTCCAAGTGGTAGCAAGGGGAGGTAAGGGGCAAGAGTTATTGCCCTTTGTCTATATGAGATAGAAAAGACGATTTTTCGTCTTTTGGTAGGGCTGGATTCGCGAGGTAGCAGGCTTATATCCTAACGTAATGTGATAGAGTAAGTATTCTCGGAGTAACATAATTTACTAAAAAATTGGCTTACCCAATTCTCAATTATTTAAAATATTTAATAAAATAACCGATTTCTTGTTAAATGGTAGTCATGCTATAGGCAGTTGCCAAAATGATAAGAGTACTACTAGTCACAATATTAGTGAACTATAGCTGATTGGTACAGTTGGCCAGGTAGCAAGAATTTTAATGTATTTTAATCTTTATATATAAGAGTAGTTTTACAAATGCTTTTAAGAGAAACTGGGGCCTAATCTGAATTTTGTTCTGTGCACATGCTGCCAACACTGATTTGAATTACTATTCGACAATGCATCTTGAAAATGTCTTCACCACCAAGGAAAAAGATAGTCTGAGTTTCCTCTGACCCTTGTTACCCCATTTTATATATTCGACAATTTAAAATAAAACAAAAAACAAAATTAGTGAATTCAAAATTACATTAAGAAATAGTAAGTCTGTAGATTACAATTTTCATGTATCAGGAACAATATATTATGTATTAGAAATATCTTGGCACTACATGTAGAGGATGTGTTCACCTTAAAGAAATTGGGATGTAAACAGTAGATTCGTAAAAAATGTATGTTCTTGTAAGTTGGGACAGCATTATGACTTGCTTTCAGTGTAAAATGTGCAGTGTCCCTAGTGACTTTACTAATGGGAATATAGATCAGTATATGAAAGAGTTATGGCCCATGCAAAGCTTGGTGACCTTTTTTTTTTAATTCTGAAAGACACTGTTTAATACACAGTATGTCATGAATCTTGTAAGTATTGAGTGTAAGCTTCCTTGAGAGATCTTTTTGTCATGTTAGGTTTTCCAGCAATAGTTTTTTTTGGTTTTTTTCTTCTTCTAGGGTTTAATGCCATTTTTCAGCACACAATATACTATACTTGGCGGCCATTATTATTGGTGGAGGAAGAACCTGGGAAAATCCCCGGAAAGAATCACTGACCCACGAGAAGCTACTGGCAAGCTTTCTCACATGACTACATTAGCCAAATCTAAGACTCGAACTCACACAGACAGAGGTGAGACAACAGTGATCCGTAACAGAAAGACCACTCAGCCACTCGGGGCCTCTATTTTTCAGCAGTAATATGTATTATAAATGGTGTTGCTTAAATGTGATTGATTGAATTTCTCAGCACCATAACTCTGAAGTTTCTGGACAAAATCTCTTCAGATTTGTTGATAGATAATCATTCAAGGGTGTTTTGTGAAATATTAGGTTTTGAAATGCAAATCTGCATGTTTAACATTGCTACAAATTTTATTTACTCAGTCATTCTGAAAGCTTTCTTGGGAACCTTTGGAATCAACATAGACCCTTATCTGCCAGTGAATTATGTAACAGACTAATCATGATCTATGTTGTTTGCAATAAGTCTTGACTTAAAAGCATGTATATATGGTTAGTTTTGGGGCTTCCTGCATAAGTCATTGTCTCTATACTATATAACTATAAGTTTGTGCCAGAAATAATCTTTCCAATCTAAGAATGAACAGATAAATCATAATTTTTTTAAGGGATGCTCACCATAATGTTATCTGGATAACTTTTGCTATGTTTGCTATTCACATTTTTCACAGTGATAAATGTATGTTTTTTCTTTTTAATAAAGCATATTATTCTCTTGTGATGCTAAATGACCAGTGTCTACATTTCATTTGTGTAACTAAACCTTTGATAGGGATTTTTCTGCAATGTCTTTTCAGAAATTATTTTATGATGGGAGGTATGGATCTGAAATTTTGCTGTCATTTTTAGACCTGTATTAAAAATTTAAGTCCTTAGTAAGGAAATTCACCTCAAAAGCTGTACCATTTATATTGGCAGATGGTGAGACATTGCAATCATTTTCCTTGTACCAGAATCTTGGAGATGGTTGTCAATGTTACTGTGTTAAGATTGCGTATTTTGTGTTTTAGTAAGTCAGAATCTGTGTTTAATATCAGTTTGCAGGTTAGACAACAGGCTTCGTGATCATAAGACTCATGGCCAATCAGAAATAACTTTTCAAAAGTATTGTAATTTATGATTGGATGAAGCAGAATTTTAAGACTTTTATAAAACTCGGGTTTAGTTCTGCCAATTTGTTGTATTGCATTTTAAAGCAGATTCAGTCTAATTAATTATGGATATTTCAGGCAAGAAATCCAAAAAGGGTGACCAGTCTGTCCGCTGATGCAGTCAACAGTTATGTTCGAACCACTGTGCTGGGTTTATTGGCCATTACTGGTCTTCTAGCTATATCTTATCTTCTCGAGGGATCTACCCTGTTCCTATACTCCACATATGGTTTTATGTAAGTAATGCAAATGACTAAGATGGTTAAAAATTCAGCATGTAATCTTATTCACAGAAAAAGATATAATGTAATGATATACTCCTCATCCCAAGTTATGTCCAAATATCTGCGAGGCTCATATTTCACCTGCTGCTGATTGTGATAAAATTTCCTTATTTCTAATGAATATGTATGAACCTGCTATACCAGTTGTCGCAAGCAGGAGTAAAATTTTCTTGGGAAGTTGTCCCAAAATGACCTTTCTGTTGGAATGATGCATTCAGATTATCTCTTCCAAGCACAAGCACCTACCAATATCATTCATGCCAACAATTACACTTTTGGCATAATCATTGCTGTGTTTTTTTCCACCAAATTACATCTTACGCTAGATTGTATATTGATAACGCATTTTTTGTATAGTAACAAATAAAAGTAAAGCAACATAACATTTTCATCATTTTTATTATCTTCTCTTTAATTCCACTTATATAAATTTGAGAATGTTCTTAAAACGCTGACTGCTGCATGAGAATAGCTTAAGAGTACTTTCCTTATTTGCTTTTTATTGTGTATGACCCATTTCTAAGAAAATAGATGGGTTTCTTCATATGTGAACTTTGCCTAATATCTGTTTGATTGATTGATCTCTATAGACGCAATCACACTTGACTATTTCATTAGAATATGATTCTGGAAAACTACTGCGTGTGTGATCATACCAAGTCAGTAGCTTCAGCAGTTACTGATGATAATTTGTTACAAGCCCCAATTCTACGTGGGAAGAAGCTGAACTTGAAACAATTGATCGATGCTGACTTTAATTGGAATTTATTTTCCGTGGTTTGCCCTAGTTTGGCAATATACTAGGGTCAGGTAGTTGTACACTGATATGTCCACTAGGTTGTTCACTACCTTGTACAAGATGATCAGCTGGGACTTGGTTTGCCTGGATTTGAGTGATTCCCACTGAAGATGGTTCAACATTGAACTGACACTGCTAGTGTTACGATATCTATTTGTGGCGAATCAAGCAGTTCTCCTCTGAACCATCTCTATTGTTTATTTTGTCTTTATTATGTGGTTTCCACACAGTCGAGCAGTACTCAAGGCCTTGTCAAACCAGATTGAAATATGCTGCACTTTTTACTTCTTCATTGTTGATTTGGAGGTTGCAGCACAGGAAACAAAGGTTAATGTTCCATTTTTTCACTGTCTTGTCTATGTGTCTTTCCAAAAGAGGTCTCTGGACAATTCCACTCCAAGATATTTTTTTGCCTATTCAGTGGCTAGCTTGTGCCCCTTAAGAGTATATTTGGACAAGATTAGTGATTTTTTCCAGTAAACTACTAGGATGCTGCATTTTTCTGGGTGGAACAACATACCCCAAGTTCTTCCCAAAGTGCCAGTTCATTCAGCTGTTCTTGAAAAATCTCACAGTCCTTGAAGGCAGACTATACAGTCATCTGCAAAAAGTATTGTGTTGGATTTGAAACTCACAGGTAGGTCATTGATGAACACTTGGAAGATCATTGGACCCAAAACAATCCTTTGATGTGTTCCCCTTACAAACGGTGCTGGGTCTGATGTTGCTACATATACTGTAACTCTCTGCACTCTGTCTCAAGAAATCTCTGATCCTTTTCTGGGTATTACCCCTTATGCCATTGTGATCCAACTTATAGAGGAGTCTTTTATGGGGTTCATGATCGAAAGCCTTACTGCAGTCAAAGACAGCAAGGTCGTTCTGCTTCCTTCTGCCTAAGGATTGATAAGCTAGTTAGCGTACCAGTCTGTACTTTCATCAAAGAAAATGGCACCAGATATTAAATGAAACATTTTACTGTGTGAGTTTTGGATGTTATATTATGGAAAATGTTAGAGCAGATGTCTCCTTTCATACTTCAGAACATGTCAGATCAGAACAATGGATAAATTAACACTGTTTTACAAACCTTAAAAGAAGAATATGAGAATAATGTATTACAGTATTCTAAGCGCCTGGCTGTGATTATTACTGTATTCCAGATATGATCATTCAGTGAAAGTTACAAATGTAGACTAGTTAAAAGTGAATATAAAATGATTTTCCGGTATTTTTTGTTTGTATTCTGATTCTGATCCATATTTATTTTGCCCTTTGTGACAAGAATTTTGACCAGCTGCAGAACCAGGTTTGTTCTAACAACATATCTTAATAATACTTGCTGTAAATTGTAATTCTGGCATGAAGTTATGCCAAAATTTTATTAAAAAATCTACTGGGTTCCTATTGATTTTAAAGATTGGTTACCTGGGAACCCGATCCAAGGGATATTGTATTAAATATGAACCTAAACTGCTTTGTTGTAGGTTCACATATTCCAGGACTTAAGAAAGGTATAAGAATACTTATTAATATTATAAGTGGCAAAAAACGTGATCTGATCATAAAAAGAGCAATATATATATATATATATATTACATGCCATAATTACAGAAAACTATGAAAAATGTACATTTATTTTGGCTACTTACCTTCATCTGCAGTTATAATTATTGTTACAGTTCAGCTCAATCAGTATGGGTAAGTAGTCAATACAAGAGTATAGATATGAAAGAAATTGATAAATTATGAATGCATTACACTCACTTTAACTAGTCTACAATATTTGTCGCTAATAGTCATAAAGTCCACAAATGATGACTGTTGTAAAATTCTTATTTCAAATTTTTTTAAGTGCTTCTTTTTCAGTCATAACATCCATCAGTCACATCGATAAAGCCAGTGTATTGTGATATCTGGCACCATTTATTTTCAGTTTAGACTGGTCTGCTATGTATGTTGTATCAAAATACAATAAATTTGTGACACAATGTTTCACATTCAAGAAACCCATCTGTTTTCTTGGTACTGTTTGATGGATATATTATAAATGGAAAATAAGGAAATTAGATGGACTAATGAGGAACACGGGTACTGGTTGTTTCCAGTTTAATGATCAGTCATTTATTTATTTTATAATAAAACAAAAGTAACTTGTAAATAGGTGCAGTGCATAATTGTCCTTTGGCCAATGAGAGAGCAGTATTACATTCAGCAACTTACACTTGTATACTATGTGTGTATAATCATGGCATTGTTGAGCAGAATTTTGGAAAAATGGTCTGGCATTCCCTATAGATATGATAGTATCCAAACTTAGGACATGTATACAAAGTCAGATGTCTAAGCTAAGCATCAGTACCAGATTTATTATGCTACATCAGATGTGAAATCTAGCTTGAAAGATCAGCATTGATTCCTAAATTGGTTGTGCAAGAAAGGAGAGTAGTATTTCCCTTGTATTATTGTACAGTACATGTATGACAAAATAATTGTAAGCAGCCTTACAAGCCCCTGTGATGATGAATAAATGTGCTTAGAATTTACTTTTTTTCATGGGATACCTGTTTTTTGGATTTCATGGTTGCAAAAGATTATAGATGTAAAGACCCAGTAAACAGTTCATATCCCATACACACCATGAATGTAAGGACCCAGTAAACACTTTATCCTTACAAATCACAAATGTCATGACCTAGTGAACAGTTTTGATCACTTGCCGATGATGAATGTAAAGACCTGGTAAACAGTTAGGTTCTATATATACCATCTATAAATATAAAGTCTCACTGAACAATTTTGATCATGTACAACCATAGATGTAAAGACCCAGTGAACAGTTAGATCCTGTAGACCACAAATGAAAAAATTACCCAGTGAACCGTTTAGATTCTATGCCATCCATGAATATAAAGTCTCACTGAACAGTTTTGATCATGTACCAACCACAGATGGAAAGACCTAGTAAACAGTTTTGATCCCTTACAAACCTAAACTGTAAAGACCCAGCAAACACCTGAGTTCCCTGACAGACCATAAATGTAACCTTCTTTGAGTTGCTAATGATATTGACGAGTTATTTAATTGCAAACTATAATTCATGTCATAAAACAATAACAGTGTCTATATTGATGAGCTGGCAAATGACACAAAGCTCTCCTGGGATACTGTTAATGGACAGTTGATTCAGAGGTCAATGATGAAAAATTCATGTGGAGACCTTTCCAAATTTTTTTAAGTTAGGACTTCTTTCTTTACACTCACTGTTGATTGTGAGAGGATTTTCGTGCAGTAAAAATATCACATATAATTCAGATCATCAGTGAGAGATGGTTCATTAGAATCAATAATGATTGAAAAAACAAGGTGTATCGAAAGCTCTTATAAACAGCCTTTATCTGATGACTTACTCTGATGGTCCAACACGTGCATGTTTAACTTTAAATATTTTAACTAAGTTACTGTCCCACTTTACTGATGGTTGTAGATATCATAAAAAGTTTAAAATGCATTAAAGTTTTAAAATAAGTATGTGTTCCTAAAAATCAAAACTTTTGTTATAAGTAGTAAGTATTTTTATGCTCTGGGGTCGGCAGCTATAAATATGTTTTGATTTTCAAAGTTGAGGCTGAGCTTATTAATACACAAGCTTTTGAAGCAAAAACCTAACAATCAAGACTGGACTAATTCTGTGAGAATTATTAAATGCTTATTAAAATAATGATTGACTTCTTATTAAAACTCCTATTAACCCTTTGAACCCTAATCTCCCCCATATTTCGGCACATTAACCCGAGCCTCCCCGGCAATTTTTGACAATTTTATAAAAAGTAAAATTTTGCAAAATAAAAGTAATATTATGCCTTAGAATGATGATCCACTATGATATAACAGCAAATATCAAATTGTCTCTTTTCAAACATGCTTATAAAATGCTTTTTATTACTATGACTATGTAACAAACTGTCTCAAAATTTTGTTCATGTTGTACCATTCATGCAAGATCTATATTTCACTGACCATCTAGCGAATAACATAACACAGGCCGGGATACCAGCCTGTTGGGTTATGACGGTAGATAGCTAGGCCGGTATACCAGCCTTTCGGGTATATACACCATTACAACCGGCCGGTAAACCAGCCTGTTGGGTTCAAAGGGTTAAAACTATGCCAGTAAAATGTCCCATCTCTAACCAACCTTCTTTTACCAAATGTCAATTTCAGTCTTATCTTATTTTGCAAGTAAAATGTCCCATCTCTAACTGACATTATTTTACCAAATGTTAATTTCAGTCGTATTTTGCCTGTAAAATATCCTTTCTCTAACCAGCCTTCTCGCATTGGGTGTAAATTTCACCCTTATTAAAGCTATGCCTGTAAAATGTCCCATCTATAACTGACCTTCTCTTACCAAAAGTTTATTTCAGTCTTATTTTGCCTGTAAAATGTCCCATCTATAACTGACCTTCTCTTACCAAAAGTTTATTTCAGTCTTATTTTGCCTGTAAAATGGCCCATCTATAACTGACCTTCTTTTACCAGAAGTCTATTTCAGTCTTATTTTGCCTGTAAAATGGCCCATCTATAACTGACCTCCTCTTACCAAAAGTTTATTTCAGTCTTATTTTGCCTGTAAAATGGTCCATCTATAACCAGCTCTCTTATCGAGTGTAAATTTCACTTGACTCCACTTAAGCAGTTGATTGTGTTTCAGTATAGCTCAGGCCCGACTTCACTTGTAAATCCAGAAGATTTAACTGTGTAGTGGGGTGTACTTCTGTAGACGTTACATAGGCATGAGTAGAAAATGGTCAATACACCTTGTACTATCCTTGCTTAAAACATACACTCAATTATGCTCAGAGCAGATTGCAACAAATTTGAAGTAAGTGTACTACCAGTAATTAGTTCTTTAATGTATTCAGCATTCACTTGCAACTCTAATTAAGAAATTAAGGAATTGATACAGACACCCTTTGGAGATTCCATTTTGTAAAATTTCTTATGTTTCTCTTTCAGGCTCAGTGTTCCAGATCTTAAACCCAACCTAGGTGTGTTCTGGTATTTTTTCACTGAAATGTTTGAACACTTTAGGACCTTCTTCATCTGTGTGTTCCAGATCCATGCTTTCATCTATGTGGTACCACTGTCTATCAGGTTGAGGTAGGATCAATAAGCTTAATCTCTAGTGTCATTTCATTTCAGGCTGCTATTCATATAATGGTAATTTCATTCAGACTTTCCACATTAATAATTACTGTCTATACTCGTAAATACGTCTAGTCAAACTGCAAACAACAAAGATCCTGATCTGCCATAGCATATTGCATCTGCAGATGAGGGTCTGTTTTAAGTGTTCTACTGATTACTCCTTACCAACAGCACAGACCCAGATCAGCATATACGATGACAGATATGGGTCTGTGCAGTTTGCAGCTGGACGTATAAGCATGTATACAGTATACATTTTATATTGTAATAGATTACTTATGCAGGTTAAGTCTGTATTGTTTATGTGATAAAACTGAGGCCATTCTGATCACAACATAAAGACTTTCTCTTTCACATCCTTTTCCTCAAACAATACGCAACATCAACATTAAATTCAGTCAGTACAAAACTTAGATGTTACTCTGGACAGTACTCTCACATTGCACCAACATGTTATGAACAAATACAGGCAAATGAAATCACGGATGACATGTAACAAGCTGCAAACGAATGATGATAAAACTGAGGCTATTCTGATCACAGCACAAAGACTTTCTCATTCACATCCTTTACCTCAGACAATAAATATCAACAACACCAACATTAAATTCTCGCAGTCAGTACGAAACCTAGGAGTTACTCTAGACAGTACTTTCACATTGCACCAGCATGTCATGAACATATGCAAGGATGCATATCTTGAACTGAGATGCATGAGAACCATTCACAGATATCTTTGAGTTGATGCCACTAAAACACTTGTGTGTTCATTGGTACTTTCAAGACTGGACTATTGTAACTCAATACTGATTGGTGGTTCGTCTCAATATGTACTCCAGAAACTTCAGAAAGTTCAAAACACAGCTGCTCTGATCATCATTTGAGTACCACGATCAGAGCACATCTCCTCGCTGTTCTGTACCTTACATTGGCTATCTATTTAATCCAGAATCAAACATACAATTTGTTCTCTGTTCTACGTTTCACTGACGGACTCCAGTCCAGTATACTTATCTAATCTCGCCCATGCGTTCACACCAGCAAGATACTTACGCTCCTCTTCTTACAATCATATACTTATTATTCCCTTTATGAAAACGAGGTCATATGGACAACATTCTTTTGCATACCAGGGCCCAGCAACGTGGAATGAATTGCCCACTGAAATTAGACACAAAGACACAGTGATCACTTTCATGAGTGCTCTTAAAACTCCTTTTTCGACTGCAGGAACAAACTTAAAGACCTAAAAATGTTTCCTACCTTAAATATTTTCAGCATTTTTTATGTTTTCTAATTTCATATTATTTGTTTTTGTTTTTTGTTTTTGTAGTCATATCATTTAATATGTTGTAAAGCATTTAGAGCTTCTAAATATTAGGTGCTATACAAAGTCCTCATTATTTGTATTATTATTATTATTATTATTTATTATTATTATTTGTGACCATATGTAGGATTCAAATGTGTTGACAATGCATTTCATGTGAGGCTTCAGTTGTAGTGGCTAATCAAGGTAATTGAATAAACTTGGATTGTAACTGTGGTTGTCACTATAAGATTAGTACATAGTCAGATTTCACAGTAAAATCTGACTTTTAGGCTTGAACAATACCATTAGCCTCTGAAGCAGATTTCAAAAAGGCAAACAAAATTGATTACCTAGATTTTATCAATTCATTTTAGCACCTCTACTTTGATATCATTAAATTAAAATTATTATTCTTGTTTGGAGTTTTGTCTTTTTTAACCTGTCACAGGGGCCTGCAATTGTTGCTAAGATCCCATTAGTTGCAATATATTTTTTGCATGATAACGATTACTAAAAATATCACAGAGGCAAGCAATATAATCATTGATTGTATTTTGTGGAGTATTTTGGAATTAAAATGTTTTTTTTACAAAACCTTGTTAGCATATTTAAATTGAACTCACAAGGTAGATCAATTTGGCAAACATATTTGTAGATGACCTGTTACATTTTAGGCCATTGTTGTTATTGTCAGTCATTTTCATCTTTTAAACCACTTTGGTGGCCTATTGGTTAGAGTGACCACCTTGGATGTGGGAGGTCACAGGTTTGAACCCCAGCTGAATCATACCAGATACCTATATAATTGGTACTAGTAGCTGCCTGCCATGGCACTTAGCGTTAAGAAGTTAGTGTTAGGGCTGGTTGGCCTGGTGTCAGGATAATGTGACTGGCTGGGACATCATGCTACTTATCTGCGGCTATATAAAGCTGCCTCACTGTAGACATCATAGTGATATGGCTATAAAATTGTTAAAGCTACATTAAAAATCCAAAACACACACACACACACGCACACATTTCATATTTTAAAACATTTTGGACTTTTTTCTTGGGAGAAAGCCTTCTTACAATGATTAAGTAAAAACAGCTTTGGGGAGAAAAATACATTAATATGTATATGACCTTTCATGCCATCATAGCAAGTTTTCATTTTTCTAAATTGATTTACCTTTATGTATTGCATTTCTTGGTCTACAGTGGCATCATTGATGCTTTATAAAACAAATCTATTCACATCAGTTGTTTAACCGAGCCTAGAACTTATTTTCCATTACTGTTAATAATGCTGTTTTTAATAAAAGGCACCATTGCAGTCCAAATACCAATATAAGAAAAGTTGTTCAAATTGTTATTACAGGCTAGAAGTGGATGTCTTTGCATATCACATTTCCATAAAATGTTACCAGAAAATGATTAAAATTAAATATGACCTCATCATCAGTCCCATAGTCTGCTAGACCAATGGGGCACCATACAAGATCGAACAATCAGATTCCTCCATTCCTCTTTATTTTCCTTCTCTCTCAGGCTGCTTTTCTTTTTTCTTCCATGTACAGTGCCTTGCAGGATTCTATTGGCAAGTCTCAATGATCATGAAACATGTCCATACCACTGCTGTTTACATTTTTTCACTGTGATTAGGAATTCTTTGTGAATATTGATGACTGTTTATCAACAAATAAACCCTAACATGATATGTGATATTTTATTTAGAATTTGCGAATTTCACAATATGGAATCTATATGGGCATTAATCACCATGTTTGATTATAAAATGAGAAATGTATAAAGGTTTAATTTGCCAATTTTTATAATAATGTTTTCACGTTCAGCATATTTTAAAAGATTTTCATTGGTGACAGTCTTTGTATGTGATGCCGAGGATCTTTCGGGAACGTCTCATCTCTTTGTCCTTTATCCTTTTCTCTTTAAGTCAGCTGTTCTGGTCCTTGAATCACATGCATAGAGAAATATGGAGATCACCAGTGAGTGCATCAGTCTGACCTTTGAACGAAGTGCGATGTTCTTGTCATTCCAGATAGGCGTCAGTTTTGTCTGCGCTGCTGTTGTTTGTGCAATCCTGGAGAGTACTTCAGGCTTTAATCCTTCGTATGCTACCATTACCTCCAAATACTTGAAGCTGTAGACTGTTTCAAGTTTCGTACCTTGGACCCTGATATCAATGCTGTTGCCCTTGGTGTTGTTGGTCATCACTTTTGCCTTTTCTGCACTGATTTCCATGCCGTAGGACATTTTGTTGAGGCTCTCAACTCAGCTCTCTAGTTCTTGCTCATTTCATGCTAGTTCATTAATGTCATCGGCAAAACATAAGTTTGTGACTGTTTTGTCTCCATTGCTGACTGTCCCTTCGTGCTTTTCAAGTGCGTCAGCCATGATTCTCTCCAGAAAGATGTTGAATAGTGTGGAAGAGAGCAGACAGCCTTTTCTGACTCTTTTGTTCTGAACCATCCCCCAATGAAGTGTGCTCTATTACTGTGATGAGGTTGCCATTGATGTTGTACAGTCTCATTTTCTCCCACAAAACTGCAAGCTATACCCTGTTAAATGCCTTCTTAAAATAAACAAAGACGTGGTACAGATCTTGCTGGTGTTAAAGTTATATCTCACACAATAACCTGAGTTTGAAGATCAGCAACATGACATAGTAATGTAAAGCCTAGTACAGATTTTATTTCAGTTAAATTTATGGAGCAGAAATGACAATTTGTGTTGTCAGGATGACACATGATGGATTGACACATGTATTATTATATGCATCTCTATAGATATGATGGAGGCATCAAAATCAAAATGTATAGGAAATTTGAATTCATTTAATTTGTTCTTATGGTCTTAATGTCTTCATGTACTGTTGATGTATAAATAAATAAATATTTCTCCTTTGAATACGTTCCCCAATCACATTACTTTAGGGATATTAGCCTGCTACCTCGCAAATCCAGCCCTACCAAAAGACGAAAATTCGTCTTTCCTGTCTATGTCATATAGACAAAGGGCAATAACTCTTGCCCATTACCTCCCCTTGCCGCCCGTTAGGTGTCGCTTCTTTAGTTTTTTAGCTTCGCTTACGCGAAAACACGTACAATTAGACCTCTAAAGTCTTTATAGCGTACTGAATTGTTAATTTGTGCTTTGTTTATCTTCTTTCCGTTTCAGTAGACTTCGTCTCTGAACGACCAGTTGCGACTATTTAATGGCGGAATTTCGTGTTGTAGTCACGAATTCACACGACACTTAATCATTTCGCTTCCTCCGTTAGTTACGGTTATGGAATAGCGACTTAATAGCGTACTGATTGTTAATTTGTGCTTTGTTTATCTTCTTTCCGTTTCAGTAGACTTCGTCTCTGAACAACCAGTTGCGACTATTTAATGGCGGAATTTCGTGTTGTAGTCACGAATTCACGCGACACTTAATCATTTCGCTTCCTTCGTTAGTTACGGTTATGGAATAGCGACTTAATAGCGTACTGAATTGTTAATTTGTGCTTTGTTTATCATCTTTTCGTTTCAGTAGACTTCGTCTTGAACGACCTATTGCAACATGCTCACGGTGATAACTAGTGTGGTCATTAAGAGTTAACATGGCACGGAATAATTTGACTACTCCGTTAATAACGGTTATAGTATTATCGAATTAATAATATGCTGAATTTTTTTAATCTGTGCTTTGTTCTCTTCTTTTGTCGTTTCAGTAGCAAAGTCGACAACGAAGGCATGAATGGCAAAATGGGTGTTGGCAATGTGGAAATGGAGGAAATTATGTTGACATGGTTTAGGCTGCCCAGTGGATGTAAATTTCACCGCAGGTCCGTGCATGGCTTTCGGGCCTGTAAGTCCGGACGCATGGAGTCTAGGCTGGATCAATTGGATCCATTTTATTATGCACTTTCGCCGGCCGTCCAGCCGTCCGTCCAGCCGACACCGTCAGTTCAGCCGGCACTTCAGCAGGCACCAACCGGCACTAGCCATACATCCGGCACCGTCCGTTCAGCCCAAATGGCACCGGACGGCCAGCCGACCTTCCAGCTGGCATCAACAGGCACCGGCCGTTCAGCCCAAATGGCACCGGCCGGCCAGCCGACCTTCCAGCCTGCATCAACAGGCACCGGCCGTCCACCCGGCAACGACCGTTCAGCCCAAATGGCACCGGTCGTCCAGCCGGCATCAACCGGCACCGGCTGTCCATCCGACAATGACCGTTCAGCCCAAATGGCACCGGTCGTCCAGCCGACCTTCCAGCCTGCATCAACAGGCACCGGCCGTCCACCCGGCAACGACCGTTCAGACCAAATGGTACCGGTCGTCCAGTCGACCTTCCAGCCGGCATCAACCGGCACCGGCCGTCCATCCGGCAACGACCGTTCAGCCCAAATGGCACCGGTCGTCCAGCCGACCTTCCAGCCGGCATCAACCTATGCAGGCCGTCCATCCGGCAACGACCGTTCAGCCCAAATGGTACCGGTCGTCCAGCCGACCTTCCAGCCGGCATCAACCTGCACCGGCCGTCCATCCGGCAACGACCGTTCAGCCCAAATGGCACCGGTCTTCCAGCCGACATCAACCTGCACCGGCTGTACATTTGATTTACGGAGATTATAGTGATGTACCCGTCAGTCAATCTGTACTACTGGTTACATATCACTACCATGAGAGAGATGTTATAGATGTATCTCCGTCCAATCAGACCATTCGAGAGGCAGGTGCCGGTCATAGCCGGACCTTCGCCGACATTCCGGCCGACCATATACCAGACAAATCAGTCGGTATCGCCGGTGTACACCTCCCGTCACGTCAAATACGTGTCGGTGTGATTTTAAAACAAGGGAGAATTAGTGACATTATTAGAGATGACGGAATTGAGTTATCTATGCCACTTGGTATGCGCTACCCAGATATGGCAGCTTTACCAGAACAGGACTTTCAGGCCGACCATTCGTCAGTTCAATCAGCCGTTAGTGCCGGCCGTCCATATGTTCACGGCTTCTCCACAAGGGAGATTTAGTGAAAGTGTCAATTATGACAGAATTGCGTCATCTTGGTCACCTGGTATGCTGTACAGATATGCAAGCTATACCAGAACCAACATTCCCTCTGAGCGAATGGTAGATGGGTGCACAGTGCTGGCCGCACTACATAAGCATTATGTAATTATTATTACCTTCTAGCCGGCACCAACCGGCACCGGGCGTCAATCCGGCAATGACCGTTCAGCCATATGGCACCGGTCATCCAGCCGGTACTAACCGGCACCGGGCGTCGATCCGGCAATGACCGTTCAACCCAAATGGCACCGGTTGTCCAGCCAAGCTTCCAGCCGACACTTGCCGGCACTGACAGTCCATCCGGCTCCGGCCGTCCAGCCCAACAGGCACCGGTCGTCCAACCGTATGGAGATTTTAGTCATATACCAGTCCATCCGACTGTACCGCTGTACCAGCACGGGGACTTTTATCATACCGCAATCCGCACAAATCGGATTGACGAAGATTCTAGTGATGTTTCCGTCTGTCAATCCGTACTACCGGTTACATATCACTACCATGACTGATGTTGGCGATGAATCTCTCGATCCAACCCGACCATTCGAGCGGTCGGTGCCGGTCATAGCCGGCCCGTCGCAGGCGTTCAAGCCAAACATATACCAATCAATTCATTCGGCATTGCCGGCCGTCCATAGGCTATCAACTCATCCACAAGGGAGAGTGAATGCCTTTTTTAGAGATGACGGAATCGAGTCATCTATGCCACCTGGTATGCATTACCCCGATATGGATGCTTTACCAGAGCAAGATTATGCACATAGTGAGTGCGATGAATCACAGGCAAATCAGCTGTATGCAGATCCAACTATGGAACGGACTGAGTTCAGCTTCAAAGCCGCAGTGGAGGAAATTTTTAGGGTGTTAAGGCCCCTTCAGAATGCCCTCCACCTCCCGCTGCAATTACCGACTATAGGGTTAGTGCGTCGGTCGATCTGGATGAAGGGGAAGAGATTCTATCCTTCCGCCTCCTTCCCCAGTCGACAAAATTAAGGAAATTAATGACCGTCTGTCGACACGTATAGGGGATCCAGGAAATGCTAAGGCGTTCTTTTCTGAAAGCCAAGTACCAGCGTCGTTTTCAGGTCGATGGTACAAAACTCACTCCGATGCGTTCAATACTGAGGTCCTGGCTCGGGATAAAATAGGGCAGCAGTCCATATGTCTGCGGCATTGTCTTATAAAGTGGACAAAACTGTGTTCAATGCCACGTCCAAGCTGGTTCGAATGTAGTCACTACGTCTTCACTGTTAGACCTAGCCTCCCTAGCCATTTTCAGGATCGCTGAAAAATCTGGCAATGAACATGCTTGGGATTCGACGGCCCGGTTAGCTAGGGTTCTTAACAGGGCAGCTCACCATTCCATGGCCAATGCGCTGACTGCTTCTGCCAACCTAGACCTGATACGTCGTGACGCATGTCTGAAGGGCACGTCGCTTAAACCCCATCATAAGCTGGCTAGATATGACCGACGCACATTTCACGTCCCTATCCCACGAGTAGCGGACATTCTCCGTTGTGCTTGTCGGGACTAGGCTTATCAGTTCCATGTCATACCTTTTGGCCTAAATTTAAGCACTTGGGCTAGTACCAAGGTTATGGGTTACGTCGTCACCCTGTTCCGCTCGACTTCATCTATTGCGTCGGCAGTATATTTGGATGACATCCTCCAGAAACATCTGTCAAGTTCTATTCTGCTCAAAGGCAGAAACGATCTTATATCACTTTACGTCATATAGGCTTTCTCGTGAACTGGATAAAGTTTGATCTCTGTCCAATCCGGATTTTGGTCCATCTGGGTGTGGAGTTTCTCCCGATCTGAATCTGGTAATGCTTCCTCGAGTTTGCGATTATCCAGATAATTGCACTCGTAGAGTCCGTTTCCGACAGGATGCGCATTTTAGCGAGAGAGTTGCAGATCCTCTGATCATTCAATGCGGCAGCAGACTTGATCCCGATCAGCCGTCCTTTTATGCGCCCTTTACAAAGGACGTTGCTAGCGTAATTGCGCTCTTTTCAAGTCCCTTCGATCCCAGAAAACAGTCATGCTCACGCCAGAGATACAATCATTCTTGAGTCAATGGCACAACCCCTGTAGGCTGTCCACAGGGATTACTCTGGAGATACCCCAAGGGGATAACGGTATGTTCCGCCACTAATACCTACGGTTGGGGTGCCCACCTGTTGCCGAACTTCGATACTGTCAGCGGCACGTGGGTGCCGGGGGCGAGCCCTTTCCACATCAACCTTTCAGAAATAACGGCTGTCATCAATGCCTTTCATTTCGGGCAGGATCAACTCTTATTACAAACTGCCCTCATTATGTCAGACAACATTATGGTGGTGCCTTGCCTCAAAACAAGGGGACACCAATCACCAGACCTGTGCAATCTGAACTGGCAATTTCTACATTGGTTCGACAATCTCCACCTCAATGTACAATTCAGACACATTCTTGGCAGACTCAATGTCTTGGCTGACACTCTATCTAGTCATTCACACAGAATGGTCACTCCATCAATCGGACTTTCTTCCAATTGACACACTTTGGAGACGTCCGATGATTGATCTTTTGCAACAAGATGGAATCGCAAGTTCTCCACCTTTCATCTCACAGGTTCCAGACCCAGAAGCTTGGGTCGTGGATGCTCGATCAATCACCTGGGAAGGGTTGTGGGCATTCTCCTACCCTCCCACGGTCTTGGTACTGGAATTAATCCAGAAGTTAAGGGGTCAGAATTGTCAAATGGTTCTGATTACCCCTCTCAGATGGAACAACTCCTGGGTCTCCGATCTACTCAATCTAGGCGATAGATCTACCCAGGAAGATTACAGTCAGCACAAGTATTCACAAGCAACCGCGGCCAGGGGTGTTCCACCCCTGTCCGGACCGTCTTTATGTTCAAGCTTGGCTCTTGTCCAGACAGCCTTGCAAGACAAACAATTTAAATCTTTGATTGCGGAGAGAATCTCGAGAGCAAGAAGGCCCTCTACTCTGAAGGTTTACGAGGGCAAGTGGCATGTTTTCAGAGACTGGTACCATATCATTCACATTGTTCCTCTGAGTGTCACAATCCCTCAACTGGCCAACTTTTCTCTGGCTTTTCGAGGAGAAACATCTGGCTCCAGTTATTCTCAAATGTTACCGCTCCATGATATCAGACACATTCCGCCATTCTGGTACATGTGCTATCAGCCATGACAAAGATTTGTCAGATCTTTAGACATTTTAAAAAAAAAAAAAAAAAAAAAAATTAATCGACTTATATCCCTCACCCTGTTTTCAAATGGAATCTGTCCTGGGTTTTAACATGACTCAATTCAGACAGTATTGAGTCTTTAACCCACGATTAGTTAAAGCTACTATCATACAAATTGGGTTTCTTGATAGCCTTAGGTTCAGCATGCAGGGTGAGCGAGTTACATGTCCTTTCTAGTGACCCGAACTCTCTTTCATTTCGATCAGAGGGTTTGATGGTCCTCTTGACGCAGCCAGGCTTCGTAGTCCAAAATAGATTACCATACATTGCGATCAACGAGTCGTCATTAGCTCGCTTTCTTTATAGATAAGTCAGGATCAACAGCCATGTAAGATCCTGTTTGGGCACTCTAGCACTATTTCAATGCATAGAGGTGAGTCAGGTCACATACTAGCACCTCTTTCTTCTGGTGATAGCTGGGATATGAGATATCACCATTCAAGCCTTTGCTTCATGGCTGTAGTGGGTTATACGCTCGGCGTACTCTGAGAATTCGCAAATCAGTCACCTTATAGAAGCTGTTGCAGAGTCAACCTTCTACAGTTTTATCTTCAAGTTTGTACTCGCAGAGGCAAACATTGATTCTAGTAGGTCCGGTGTTGGGCAGCCCAGACGCCCACCAGACCCATGTGCAACAATCAGCACAGCCTATTAGCTTCGCTGGATTCGCCAGATAAATTTTCGTAGGTAAGAAGATTTCAATAACTATCTTCTTAACCGCATAAAAGGGTCACATATCACGTGACCCTGGGCTGTGTTGCTGATTGAAAATTAGGAGACCGGGTTATCATTCACATGGGGAATCCAACCATCATTCCCTAGAGGATACCCGGGGTGGAGGTCGGATGCTCCGCATTCCCTCCTCCTATTACTTATTCTCCTAAAGTAATGTGATTGGGGAACGTATTCAAAGGAGAAAGCAAATTTTTTAGTAAATTATGTTTCTCCGAGAATACTTACCCAATCACATTACTAAGAAACCCTCCCAACCACCCCGCCATGCGAGCATCCTCGTGTTTTATATATCGCTCAGCTTAAAAACTAAAGAAGCGACACCTAACGGGCGGCAAGGGGAGGTAATGGGCAAGAGTTATTGCCCTTTGTCTATATGACATAGACAGGAAAGACGAATTTTCGTCTTTTGGTAGGGCTGGATTCGCGAGGTAGCAGGCTAATATCCCTAAAGTAATGTGATTGGGTAAGTATTCTCGGAGAAACATAATTTACTAAAAAATTTGCTTTCTATGTTTATTGAATCATGTGAAGCAACAGAAAAGTATACTGAATCACAAGAGACCTGTATAGTGCAGCAGTTATAGACTTGCTTAGCACCTCAGTAGTCTTGAGTTCTTGCGATGGTTCCAGTTCATTCTAAATACCCCTGCATGAACTTGAACTATTGTGAGAACTCTGACTCTTAAATGATGAATTAATTTTTAATATATGTTTTATATGTTTTATATATGGCTCCAGTTCATTCTAAATACCCCTGCATGAACTTGAACTATTGTGAGAACTCAGACTCTTAAGTGATGAAATAATTTTTAATATATGCTTTCCTTGCAGAGACCACCCAGTTTTTTTAATGTACATTCTGGTCGTCTTGATGAGTATTTTCAAGTCTTATCCAAGCTATGCAGATGTTGCCCTCTTGACCTCACTCTTGCCGCTTTGGAAACATATTTTTAGCTGTAAGTATCCATTAACTTGTAACCAGTATCAAATCAAATTTGTCCAATTCAAAAACATATTGTCATTTTCAGTGTTTGAATGAAGTAGTTGGTGTTTTGGGTATAATCCCATTTTTCAGCACAGTATAGGGTAAATATGGCATCAAGCATACTTGGTGAAGGAATAACCTGGGAAAATACTGGGAAGAATGTTAAAACTATAGGAAGTTACTTTAAATCTTTCTCACATACCCACATTGGCCAAGCCTGAGACTCAAACCCATGTGGAGCTAGAGAGAAGTCAAATGGTTTTTTTATATTCAGTATAAGTAATATAACAACATTGAAAATGTACAGTATTAAAAAAAATGAGAAAGCTTTGATGATTTGATCTTTACCTTTTTCTTAAAAATGCTTCTGAATAAGATGTTGTTTTCCTCTATAATTTTTATGTTAAAAAAAATATGTCTATTGGTTGCATAAACTGTATTGTGTTGATAAAATTGGGTTGGTCCAAATGAAATGTGAATAAATTCAGCCTTTAATCATCATGCAAACTTGATTTGAAGAGAAACAATTGAACTCGTCTTGAAATTGTATTTATTAGAAAAACAGACTTTCAGTGAATCCTACTTTTTTATGTTGCCATGCATGATGAAGCACATGTTTATTTTGTTTATTATGGACTATTATCTTATTAAACAAGTCCTGGATAGCTAAGTAAATATACACAGATAATAACTAAATGAATGATGAATTATGCATACAAATTGCAATTATATTTTCAATAATACAGACTTAACATCATTTTAAGGTCCATCTGTTTGGGCAGCCATTGATGCAAGCTTCAATACCATTTCTTTAATAAATAGCACATCTTAAATGATTATCAATAGTTAATTAATATTTGGTACCAAGGGAAAATCAGTTACATGAATCAAACTAATTTCTCAAAGAAATATTGCAGTACTGTTAGATGATTCGAAATGCAAACATGCCAGCCCTTGCAATTTGACCATAAATCTTTCTGAAATGACCCTTAAATTTTTAAACATTATGGAATAATTACAAAATTACAAAAAATATGATCATTGTGATTAAATCTGGATATTGTCTTGTCTGTGTTTAATGTATGTCCAGGTTTCATATTAGATTCAGTGAAATTTTTCAGGGAACCATTCTAATTTACAATAGTACCTCAGATGTTTTAAGATGTGCATATTTTCTTTAATGCACAATGCCTGCATTATCACAGATTTGATTGTATAGCATTTGCTAAAACTTTTTTTTAATAATGAACAAAGACAACGTTGCAGATGAAAGAGACATTAAGCCTCCTTAAACGTTTCAACAGTCATTACATAAATGTAAAAAGAAATATTCAATTTCTTTGTGGGGAAAAAAAGCAGGAAAGGCACAACGTATGTTTATTGGACATCATGTCTTTATTTGTGTATGTCCTGTGGCTGAGAGCTTATAACATTTATTGAGCTTTAAATATTTTTTCTGTTACCAATTTCAATGTAAAATTTTATGAAACACCAATTTTAGCAAGCTTGCATATATATTTGTTTTTCAGATATGAGAAACAAATTCGTCGTTACCAACATGTTGGTATGCTGCACTGTGTTTGGTCCCATCTTGTATCATCTTTGGATTTATGCTGGTAGTGCTAATGCAAACTTCTACTTTTCAATAGCTCTTGCTTTTTCCTCTGCAGAGGTAAGATTTATTCATTTATATATTTTTTGAGTAGATATGTGATCATTTTACTTAAGTAACTACATGTCAGGTGATACTGGATTTCAAATGACTGCATAAGAAATGTCAGTTGACACTGGATTTCAAATGATGGCATAACTACGTCAGTTACACCACATTTCAAATGACTGCATAGCTACATATTAATCTGAGATTATTTATTCATAGGAGTTCTTGCTACTGTTTCACATATTAATTATAGTTTGTGTCTGAAGGGTATTTTTTCCCTTGTTTTTGACAGCTAATTTTCAGCCATTTTTACAACAGTTTTAATTTAAAATGGGATAATTTCTTAAGCTGTACTCAGTCAACATGCAGTACAGAACATCAAAAGGATATTTCTAACTTTTGCATTCCATAACAAATTACAATGTGTAACAAAGCCTTTAGCATACATAATAATTAGGAATTTGGTCAGGAAAATTAAACGTTCTGTTTTCAAGAATTAAAGTCTTTACTATATTTTTTTTCTATTTACAAGAAATTGAACAAATATCAGTTCAATAAATATATATGTATACAGTTATTATTTATTAATATTATTACCCAGATGAGTATTTTTCATATCATTGTAAAGTCTTTCATGAAAATGTGAAAGAATCAAGCAACTTTTTATTCATTAAAGAACTCTTTCTCATGTTTTCAGGTATTCTTAGCAACGGATCTTCTGTTTGCTTACCTGAGAAGAGAGTTTGACTTGAAGCATGGAATAGAACAGAAGCTTGAGAATGGAAAGATAGCTCAAGTTATATTAGAATAGTATCAGGAACTTGATTTGTGTTTCTTATGAATCAAATATTGACATAAGTCTTTTTGGTGCACAATAACTTAAGAAGCTAAGTATTATTAGAAATTCTGATAAATTAGGAATTGCGAATCTATTTGGTATTAAGGTCACAGCATATATTGCCATCGGACGTGTGCTTTTTGTCTCACCCGTTTTTGGAATAATGCGAGACTTATGTTATCAGTCATTAGTGTCAGCTCAATGCTAAAGCTTTTATGATTCCATAACTCAGAAAATAACTAAGAGAAAGGTTTCTGTCATTTTCTGCTGAACCCTTGAACACTATACAAATGCTGTTGATTTGAAAGGTTCTAGAATTATATAAATGATAGAATAGGAGGGCACTTAATTTAAAAAATATAGGTAGTTAGGATTAGTCTTATTACATTAATGGCTATATCATGAAGAGGAAATAGGAGTTAAGTACCTTTCTTAAGGACACGCTAAGACAGCTGACCCTGGCTAACCTGTGCAGGTATTGAACTCGAAACTCGTGGATTATAGGTCAGGTGCTCTATCAAATTAGGTAACATGGTTCATTAAGTGATTGTTAAAATCGAGACTATCACTAATGTTTTTGTACATGTGGAATAAGAATTTTATGAATTGTCTTAATAACATGCTTTCTGAAGTACCACACTAACCGACCTTGAACAGATTTCGATATAAAACAATTAAAATAATTCATTAATCATTTAATTCTCTTAAGGAGTCACAGTACTGATTCAGTTCATATAGTAAACCTACGTAAACACCATGATATTAAAAATTCAATAACTTAACATTTTTGAGTGTGCATGATCAAATGTATATTTATCAGTATAGATGAGACAAGGATGTCAGCTTCTGTGTAGAGCAAAGGATATGACCCACAGCATTTTCTGGACCTGTGTGTGTTTGAAACATGTGCTTTCAATTCCGCACCAAAGAGTCAGGTGCCAATTTTAGTAATCAGTGTTCCAAACTCAACACTGAAATTCCATCAGTAAAACAATGTCTATTTTTTTTCACTTACAACTTGATTAGGCTCTCAAAAGATTCTTTTTCCTAAAACATAACTTACATTATTAACCAATCCTGGTCATCAAAACACATGTACTCTTATTTTATTTTCACTTATTTCCAGGGTGGATCCGCATTTTTCCATAACATTAGTACTGTGAGTCCATAACATATATTTAGTGTTAATTTGATCAAATTTTGATGTTTTATGAAATCTCTATGATTATTACATTTCTCTACTACATTGGAAGGTTGCAATTTAATTCAGACTTGAATTTTTACATACATTGTTGTGCTTTTGCTTTACATGTTCTATTTGATACACTATTTGTACACTTTATGTGGGTTTTTTGTCACATGTCATTTTTTTCATTATATTTCTTCGGTCCGTACTTGTATCACAAGTAGGTAACATGCATGGGTTAAAGTTCACCATCATTTAACTGAAATTCCATCTTCAGAATATCTCCATAGGTCGGCTTCCAAATCATGTAAATCCATTGTATTTTGGTGTGGGGTGGGTGGGTAGGGGATTAAAGTGGTTGGAAAGTGTTAGTAGGAAAAATAATCAATGCTTAGGGATACAAAATTTTGAAGTTATGATTTACTATTGAAAGAGCAAACAGAAGTTTGCATGTATTATTCAGTTTTAGTGTGGCTCCTCAGATGTGTTTTACTGAATCAAGAAGTTTATACTTCACTCCATAATTCAGTGCCCTGATTTACTCAGTCATTATATTCCTCTGATATTTGATTCCAACATTTGCATCATGAAAACGATAGCAAGATAGAGGGTGCAGAACTATTTGAGTGCGATATCTCAGCCAGTTAAATACATCCATGTTTATCATTCAACCATTGTTTTCTTTAATCCCATTCCATTTGCTTCATAGAAAGAGTTTTTTTGATAAAACTAATTTGTTGCATTATCTTGACTTGGAAGTTGTCAATCAGGATGATTGGAATTCACCCCTAAATGTGCAGAAAAAAACTTTTTAAAAATATTTTTTATCCAGTGCAGTACAGTTATAAATGGATAAATTGCTGAACGAAAGCATACTACTTTTTCCAGAGTTTAAATTTTAAAGCATATGGAGAATGCATTGTCTATTTCAATAGCCTTATACAATGTATTTATGCTGACCAACTTTAATGGTGATAACAGGAGAATGACTACATAAAAGGCAGTCAACATACAAAAGCAGTGTATGCTAACAGATTTAAGACTGAGAACATATTTATTGTTGACTAAGAATGAGAATGAAATTGATTATTATCAGTCTTTTAGAAAAAGCAATTTTACTCAAGAATTTATTCAACCATCTAAATATTTCATACTTTTCTATTTGAATTTTTTGTTCAGCTCTTGAATTTTCATAATTACAAAATAATAATGGAAATCTTATGGTGAGATAAAGAAAGTGCTTTTTATTCAAAGTTTATGATGAAAAATGTATGTATTAATGATTCAATGGAAGTATGCATTATATTAAAGAATCAGAATTGTGGATTGTGCCAATGCAATTTTCATGTAAAAATATAGTCAAAATTACACCTTTATTAGTTTTCTTTGCCTCCAGATTTTAAAAAAAAATACTGTGGTTTCTCGCAGCTTTCAACCATGAATAAATTTTTAAAAACAGAGAGAATATTTGCTATTTGAGAAGAATACAACGTTTTAATTTCCTATATGCATAGTCCCACTTTTCAAGTATATTTCTAAGATAATGAAAAGGAAACTTAATTTAAGAGGAATACAACATTGTTTTTCCTATATGTAGAGTCCCACTTTTTAAGTACCATTCTAAGACACTGTTTTTCCTATTAAGCTTTGTATGTAGCTCAATTGCTATTATAACAGCTTTAGGTGACCACCCCCACCCCCCATTTGCAGAGGCAGTGCTGTTAGGTCTGTTCCAGTAAAACATGAGGAGTGACCTGAAGATACAGTTTTGAATTTATGTTAGTTTCATATGAACTCATTTAGTAATCAGATTACCCTGGTATAGCTTTTTAAAATCTGATTCACCAGGGTACCATGTATGTTTAAATGGAGCAATCATTACTATTTTTGGAGAACAAGCAGTGTACATTTCATTTTGCATGTGTCACATGCATGTAAAATGTAGCATTGAATTTACAAGTTCGAAAAAGCCTGTTTTATCCAGCACTTCTAAGTTTGTCACTGTCTTGCTACCTGATGCCTATAATCCAGCGCAGGGCTCTCATGTGGAAGCGCTCAAGTAGCTTGATGTACTTCTTGTATGCTGTCCAGGTCTTACATCGATATAGGAGGCTTGTTCGCACAACATTAAAAATACCATCGTGAATCTATCCAATAACTAAATTTGTTAACACTTTACTAGTCAAGGTTATTTTGTTATAGAAAATAAATATTTGTAAAGACTTAGGTTCAAGAAATGTCATGCAGAAATTGTTTTCATGACTTGCCTCATACATGTGTTAAATGTCAAATACCAGTACGTGTGTTAGGATGTTTTCATGTTTTCTAATGACGTTTTGAAATAAATCATTTTTGTAATTTTTGTATTAACTCTCTTTTTTTCGCTGATTGTGACTCCAGGTCATCATATTTCATGTTAAAGTAGAAAATTCACTTAGCTACAGTATTGTCAGCCAATGTTTTATGTAAGTTACTTCCATTCTGTACATGTGACTGAAGCTTTGGAGTAGTGTTGTTTCTACATCGAGAATATACTGAGGAACATCTGCAATGTTGGATATTTTTCTAAACATTTCTTTTTTTAAAAATAACATTCAGTAGTTTAGGTATGTTATTTAACATAACATTATTCCATACTTTTGGTATTTTATTTTAAATAATATTATTCATTAGTTTTAGTAATTTACAGAAGAGGTCTCTGTTCCTTCAAACTTTAATCTTAATGACATGCTTGTCCGTCAAAAATTAAAATGCAATGTCTTTTCTATAATTAAGTTAATTTCATCACTTTTTTTGTTTCCCCACTAAAGAGTCATAAATAGTCATTAATCTGATTGAAATTAATGGCTGAAATTTTTAATAAAATCTCCACTGAGTGTTTTGAGAGAGCACTAACGGATTATGAAATGTTGGATGTCAACATCACACATACACCTATTATTTTAACTAATGCATCCTTTTTCCTGCAGGGTGTAGGTAAGTGATACTAACATATCCGTTGTCCTTGACACTATCTTTGTTCAGATTAAAGATTTCTCTTAATTGTTTGACAGCTAGACATGGCAAATTATATTGGTTATAATCGATAAACTTCTTAAGTTCTGACATTTTGATCATTTGTAAATCTACCCAGCAGTGAGCACCACATGTGAGATAACCAGCGAGTACTATTTTCAGCTATTGTGAAACTGGTCCATGCATTTGGCGTGGGGTGGGGGCGAATACCTATAACATGGGGGATCTACTCTGTATGCAAGAGCAGTTTAAATGTTAACTTGGAGTAAATAAACTCACCTCTGTTCACAGAATAATGTAGACATAAACCAGTCTTCAAACTGGAAAGTATTATCCAACCACAGCATGATATGCTGTAAAATAGTTTCTAGTCACAAATACATTACTGTAAATCTGAAATATCTGCAACCATAATCATCCCTTCACATATCCAACAATTTGAATGCTTAGAAGTGAAACAGGTAATGACACTCATTGTTAAACATTTCTCTATGTGACTGAAAAATTGTGTTGAAAAATTATGTTGAGTCAAATATTTTATTTATTGATGGTTGCCTTTTGAATTATGATCAGTTGCAATTAAACTAACAAATTTTACTAGTTATACAACAGCACAAGAAATTCCAGGGGCTATTTTTTTATGTGCAACAAATTAAAGGTGCAGTATCTGAGTCAAATAGAACAGAATTATTTCTTCTTTCACTTTTTGTTATTAAAATAAAAACTGTGATAAAAAGAATCTCGAATGGTTAATGATCCAATATTACATTTATGAAACTCATTGAATAATGTCTAGCTTTTGTTCACCAAAGCTGGATGTTATTCAACTTGTTTGATAAATTCAGTATTAAATCGTTACCCATTTGAGATCTGTTATATATCACTTCACAAAACTTGAATGTCCCTTATATTTAGAGGAGTAAATTGCAATAATGTTGAAATAGTCCTACCGTATTTAAATATATACATGATTTTGTTTGTTTGTTTGATTAAGATGTAGCTTTAACAATTTTTCAGTCATATCGCTAAGATGTCAGCAGTGAGGCAGTTTATAGTCATGTCTAGCATTGGGGCACCATGCCACAGACATGTAGCATGATGTCCCACCCAGTCACATTATCCTGACACCAGGCCAACCAGTCCTAACACTAACCTCTTAATGCTGAGCACCAAGCGAGGCAGTTGTTTGCACCATTTTTGTATGTCTTTGGTATGACTCGGCCAGGGATTGAACCCACGACCTCTCGCTTATGCAGCAGACACTCTAACCACTAGGCCACCGGAGCAGTCACTATATATACTTGAACTGATACAAGTACTAACTGGTATTACCATCACTTACAGTTGACAGGCATGTTCAGAAAAAAAAAAGAACACCAGTTCATATTGCATAATTTATTTTGATCATCATGAGATATGAAGAAAGTTTGTATGTCATACAGGTATGAATTACATGAAAGTTTTTCTATCAATACATGTATAAATAACCCTAATATTTACTAAACATAATACATTTACACTCTGTAAACTGATTGAACTGAAATGAAAATGTAAATATTCAAGAATTCAGAAAATTTGGTCAGAATTAATAGAATTATATGGATTTTATTCTGGTTATTTATGAGAAAAACGGCTGAAAATGTTATATCACTGCAGTCCATAATGTTAACAGCAAGCCGATAGATACAACTTTATTGCTTGAAAGCAAATTTCCAATAATTCAAAATTTACCTGGAAACTGGACAAAAAGTTTGGACAGAAATTAGTCTATAATAAAAACTAAATTTTTAATCATTGCTTTCATATAAGAATCTTGTTTATATTAAAAAAGAGGTGTCTTCTTCAACAAAGCAATGAAGTATACTGTAACTGAAAGAGAATGAATATATACAGTAGTATTCCCTCAATTTCCCACCCAGATTTTGTATTAAATATGATAAAAAGTTATATTCGACCAGTGGATCATTAAAAAACTGATACCAAGATTAATAGCATAAAATTTCAATAAAAATTTAGGTTCTCACATATTTACAAAACATTATAAGAATGATCTGACTCAAGGTATTGTCTGCTTTTAATTATTTCAATTGCACTCATATCCATCATTTTTGCTATAATGAAATTACATGCTGTTGTTGTGAATGGTCATAAAGGCAGTCACCTGAGACTAGCACTGTTCCATACAATGAGACTGACTAGCAGAAAGCACTTCCACACAATGAGACTGAATGGCAGCAAGCACTACCATACAATGAGACTGAATGGCAGCAAGCACTACCATACAATGAGACTGAATGGCAGAAAGCACTACCATACAATGAGACTGAATGGCAGCAAACACTATCATACAATGAGACTGAATGGTAGCAAGCACTACCATACAATGAGACTGAATGGCAGCAAGCACTACCATACAATGAGACTGAATAGCAGCAAGCACTACCATACAATGAGACTGAATGGCAGCAAGCACTACCATACAATGAGACTGAATGGCAGCAAATGCACTGAGACCATGATTGGTATTAAGCATTGTGTCATATCTATAGTACTGTTGTTGTTTTTCTAGACAAGTAGAAACCAACTGAAAATAAAACTAATCACTTTTTGGAGGCAGTCAATAATTGATACCCCTAACTTAATCTCCTTATCTCATTAAGTATGGATTTCACAGACAGGCTGCAGTGGACAGAATGAGTCTGATAAGATAAAGGCTTAGACATATTCACATGCCATACCAAACAATTCCATTTCTCAACTCAGAACAAAACAAAAATGCAGTTTTGTTTTTATTAATACCAAATATTTAATGCTCAGATAATTTCTGCTACAAGGTCTCAATATAAATTCAAAATAAAAGTTTGATTCAATGCAATGATGAATGTTAACATAAGGATATAAGTCGATACACCTAACTAGTTCTAGTCTTGGTTTGTGATATGGACGTGCAGATGATATGTTTATTGTAAACCAAATAAAACATCTAAGATTATTCAGTATATATTAAAATTACACAAGACATTTATCAGGCTGTGGTATCTAAGCTGCATTCAGTAAGGTTAGCAATTAGTAGCACTTGGCTAACAATCATACTATATGCACTGCTAGTGAGTGATGCTAGGCAACAAAGTTGACGGTTTACTAAACTAAAAACTTGCCATACTGTAACATGCTTCCCATGGGTTGGCGGTTCTTACAGAGGTCTATCATGTGTTGAAAAATGGGATTAAACCCCACAAAACCAAATCAAACTGTGACTTGTCAAATGAGGTAAAGAGAAACTAGCCATAATGTACCCTAAATGTTGACATATAATGAAACCAATTTACTACAAATATTTGCTGAATATACAATTTATTTAAGGCCAGTAAAGTTCATGTGTAAATTTATGAAGAACACAGTTGTAAATATTGCAAAAGTTCAATGATAAACCAAATCTATGCAAGCACTTGTCCAACATTTTTAAAATTACTATGAGAAGACAGGCCATTCAATATGGTGATACATTTCCTAATGCTGTTTTTACTGAATACAACCCTGGTTTTACAAACTAAAAAGCCACATTTTCCTGAACATCACAATCAACAAGCTAAATGTGTAGTATTCAGATCTGTCAATATTACAAAAACATGCAGTTTATAACTGGTTTTGACAATTATATCTAAAATTTTCGTATTAAAACAAGAGTCATTCTCCATGAGCAAAAGTGTCCACCATACATCAAAACTATTTTTGTTAAACCTACAAATGGCACGATATGTATGATTATCATCAAAACAAATGGATAGTATATTGTTGGCATGATTTGCAACAACAAGCAAAAGTAAAATATCAGTGGTTCTCATATAAGCGTTACTGCTTGTAAATAATAACCTGATAAATATTTTTTATGAATGATTAACAAAAGAGGTCACTTTGGTTTAGCATTATATGCATAAAAATGATATGATCACAAGGTAATGTAATGCTTTTGATCCACTGCCATACATGTTAATTATGAAAATCAACTACTACTAATAAAGGTTATTCCATTTAAATCTATCTGGGGGAGAGGGAATGAAGTACTTTATTCTGTAGGGTGCAGGGTATAAACTTGTTCTCTTAATTTTTTTCTATATAGAACACCCGCCCCATCCCTAAAGCAACAGAAATAGCATCTTTCCCCTTCCAAAATGGAATGGTCCAAAGGGATTTAAGTGTTTATCCTTTCAGAAAAATGATGCGTATATTTAACAATTGTTCTAAAATATGACGAATGAGAAAGAAGACTAATGATATATATGTTACAAAAAACTATGAAGACCCCAAATAATCACTTTGTTTATGTATTGCTACAGTGTATAACCTATTGTAACTATTGTAAAATTTTGATATTCACATTTAACATCAATAAAATATTTAACTCCATGATGTTAAACTATATATTCTTGCTTATATTTCAAGAGCAAACTACAATGTTGATTCTGATCTGTTATCGTCTAATGTACCTGCAGATCAGGGTCTGTTAATTTGCTATACTGATTACTCCTAAGGAGCTACACAGACCCAGATCTGCCAGCAAGTTAAGTGATATCAGATCTTGCAGTTTGCACTTGGACTTGACTTATACGTGAATACATATAGCAGTACATGTTTCATCAACAGATACTCGGTTAAAAACGTTTATTTTCAAGTGTACAGATCTCACAATTAAAATCTAAAGTTTAATTTCTTTAAAATGACAGAAAAAAATTAAGTTTTTTTAGTTGTAGATATTTAATGTTAAATTTTGATTGTTTATTTTAGTTTGCTAAATAAATAACCTTTTGGGAAAAGCACATAAACTTCACATCAGATCTAATAAATTACAAAGGAAATTTCACATCAGATCTAATAAATTAAAAAGGAAATTTCACTTCAGATCTAATAAATTACAAAGGAAATTTCACATCAGATCTAATAAATTACAAAGGATATATATAACACTTGTTTTGTCAGCCAACTATGATATGATGCACATCATGTGACTTTTGAAAATTGCAACATAAAACATATATTATTTCAATTACTGTGGAAAAGAGATACCCAGGTTTGCTATATACTAATGAAGATAAGACAATGAAAACCATCTACTGTACATTACTAAATTAATCTTAAACTTGGATAAATATTTCATGTATAAATGTATTTATTATGTGAATTTATAATACTAAATCATACTTGTTTATGAGAATATGGAAATTCTCATAAAAACTTTTTCAATAACCACATATGGCAATCATGTCCATCTTCTGACCAATTCCCTACTGAGCTTGACCTCTGAGGTAGGTAATTGATTACTATATCATAAGGCATGAATTAGGGAATAATTTAATTAAAATATCAGTAGGAGTATGAAACAAGTGACAGCCTGCAAAAAGAAACGGGGCCACACATTTGAATATTTCCTTATTGTGACCCTAACTCTGAAGCAAGTGATATGATTGAATATTTAGACTGTAAAGAGGTATAGAAAGCTAATATTTCATTGAATTCTCCTTGGATTAAAAGTTACATCTGTTCATGGACAGAGGTTAATTTATAGTTTTCCCCTGCTGTGGTCTTCACCGTGACGTGGGGCTATAGTATATAATGCGCCATCTATTCATTACATCTAACTAGCAAAAGTTTCATTAAGATAACTTCAATGCATCAAAGGTCAAAGGTTATCCTCCAGACAAGGATTTAAGAGGCAAAATTGCATTTTTCCTAAGCTGTGACTTGACCATCATGCATGGAGAGTTGCTGTTTTATGCATTGCACAATCTATACATGATATATAATTGGCTAAAATTCATCAAAATATTCTAAGTGGCTCAAAAGTTACGCTCTGGGCAATGATAAAAGTTGGATAATTACATCTAATCATCCCATGATTTTGATTCCGAGGAAAATAACATGGCCATGGTACATGAACAAAAGATATATACTCCAACAATGTTTTATGAAAAATTCGAGGCCAGACAAATAAAGGATACTGGACAGATGGATGCCCAACAACATAACACAATACACCCCACTTATAACAGGCATTTAAAAATGAATGACATAAAATAAAATGAGAAATCTTACTACATCCCTGAAATGTAAATATCCACAAAAACTGACACAACATATCAACAGGATCATACAGTTACATGTAATTACAAAATAGGCAACTGCAATAGCTAAAAAATTTCAATAAAAAAAAAAAGACATGCAATATGCGGAAGAGGATTCGACCATTAAAGAACTGAATTTAGATGATTTGTCAATATGACTTTCATTGTACAGGAATTAGTAGAATAGTTATGCACCGATGATGTATGTGACTTTACTTCTAGAGTTACTGCCATATGCATGAATCTGTAAATCATTTTAAAGTTGAACACTGAAACAAAAACCTACCCAAGTCAATAAGATGAATCATTTACTGTTTTAAATGTCCTTTTTTTACTTTGAAAAAAAGTAAACAAATCTCAAATGCCATTTAAATATACAGTTCCCCTCCTAAACACCTAAAAACTATTTCACTTTAATTTATTTAAAAGCAACAGAGGGCCACCAATTCCTTTTACCATAACGCAAAAAATATATGTGCATCAAACCGTTTTGTTTGATTCCATAAGAAAATCTCAGATCTCTGTAGAAATGTAAAATATCTTCAAAATATGAAATTAAAAATGTTTTAAAATAAAGATAATTCATTTATACTGAGACTTCTTAAATGACTTGGCTGAATATTATAAGACGTTTGGGTCAGCAAACTCTGACTGAAGTAATTAATACAAGGTTGCATGTCACGTTTTGTTTTGCCTGTCAACCATCACCATTACATAATAACATGTTACATCTGTTTCTACAACCTTTAAAAAAAAACCTCAAATATATCCTTAATGTTACTGGTAGCAACATGAACAGCTTTGCCACCAAAAAAGGGACACTGTATATACGCTAATATAAGTTGATTAAAATTACAACCAAAACAGATCCTTTTCTGCCATCCCATTACATGTTAGTATACATGGTACCTATGTTTTTTTGCTGTTGCATTAGTCTTATAAGCTAGTATACATGGTAACTATGTTTTGATGTTGCATTAGTCTTATAAGTTAGTACATATGGTATGCACATTGTGTTGCATGCTTAGGATGACTAGACAATGAAAACAATCTACTCTAGTTCTAACAAGAACCTTAAATTTAGGTGAATACTCTATACTCTATGTATAACTCTATGTTAGATATGAATTTCAAGAACAGTATTATGTTTATCTGTGCAAAATAAAGTGGACATTCTTGCAGAAATGTATAAATAATGAATTACATCAAATAAAAAAGATACCTTGTAACTGCCCTGAAAAGATAAATATCCATAAAATTGACATATAACCAACTTATATTTACTATTATTTCTCTGCAACAGTTTACATTATTTAGTTTTAAAAAGTGAAACTACAACTAAAATGTAAAGAAAGCTTTTTCCATCAAAGAATTAATCTGACAAAATGACTGAAGGCATAATTTTCAACTAAAAAAATGCGCAATGAAGACATGTTTTTATGAAGTGTTAGTACATTCAGGAAGGTAATTTTATTTCTAAAACTTTCAAAATGTTAGTACTGTATTTAGAAAAAAAAAACACCTCTCCATGTTGTATTGTGTGCAAATTTTCTAACAATTTGTATTAATTATTTTCCATGATGTACAAATAATTAAAATAATTATAATTTTCCTATGTACCTAACATTTGCATAATTTCATTAACATAAAAATGTTGCCTTAACCAATAATCACTGCAATAAAACTAATTAACAAAAATTGTTATGATTGTGAAAATGTAAAAATTTATAAGGTATAGAAATGTAAATAATAAAAAACGCTCAAGGAAAAGGATATTAGACTTTCAGTCAATGTTCGTTTACTTCATAAAAGTTCAATCTGAATGCGTATGAATGTCTTTTCTGCACCAGAACATGTAAAATGTACACACTTCCACTATTTATCACAGCACATTCCATTTCAGTTAACTTCGGAGAGATGAAGAAGCATCATTTTTTTAAATCCTAATTTTAAAAAGACTTGGGTTTATTAGTCTTTTAGCAAGGTCCTTGACCCACTAGGAAAATAGGTTACAGGTGCTCCTCCAATCCCCTAGTGAATTTTAATGGAATAGTCCTAAATAAGAATCAGCAGTTCTTTTTTTTAAAAACTAGAAACTTTGTGCTCCAGTTGCAAGGTAAACAGTTTGGTTTTGTTTGGTATGGGGTGTTTATGATATTGCAATGCAAATAGGTTATTGAATTTTGAGGCAACTGGATAAAGAGATCACTAATAATATATTGCACAAATTGATCCATCAATATTAGGAATTATGCAGAATATCAAGCCACATTATCCTGTAATAATTTTTAAGAAACATTACATATGATATTCAAATACCAATTACATGTACTTTTAAAGATTTCCTTATTATACTACCACAGTTAAGTACTGTGGTTACACTAGTAAGATGGTAGCTATGCAAGTGTGATACTTCTCCATATGAGAAATAATATTCAACAGAGTTTTAAATCTGGCCCTTACATATTTTATTTACCCAAGTGTTGTTTACAAGTGTTGTTAAAAGCTTACAACTATAATACTTCTAAACAGAAAGAAGTTAAGTACAATGTTCAATATTTTAAAACCATTTAACATTTTGCACTCCCTCAATAAATTAAATATGTTGTTTGCAAAATTCAAGAACTGTTAAAAACTCCATAAATTCAAGGATTTTTCACGGTTGTATGAAACATTTTTGTCTTGTAAAAAGGGACCTTGAGGTAAATGAAGGTTCACCGTTTGTTAAGGTAACGTTTTTAAACGCATACAGTTCTAAAGAGATGAAATAAATCATAGTACTGAAATATAGTATTTCCCAAAATGGCATACATTTCTAAACAGAAAATATAAATCCTCATTATGAAAGATAATAAGTCAAGATGTATTAGTAAACAATCAAACAACTTCATTTTGCATATTCAATGGCATTGGTGGAGAATTCAAAAAGGTTTGGAATAAACTTTGATTCTAGCCGCAACCAATACATGTTCATGTTTCTTTGCAAAACAACAAATGGTATAGTCATTATAATATATTATCATTATCATAATTAACTGTCTAAATATCTTTTAGATGGGTACTATCTATGTTCAGTTCTTTTGTCAAGATGCAGTGCAAAAGGCCAAGATTAGTCCAATTTCTATACGTCAAAACTGTAACTGAAGGGGTCTGCACTGTGTCCTCAGTGAAGCAAGGGCTGTGGATGAAAATCATCATCACTGTCTTCTGTGTCAGCAGAATGCTCTGAAAGGTTGGGGCTGTATGATCGAATGCTGCCCACCATTGAGGTGGTTACCTGTGGATTAGTATGCCGCAGCCTATAACAGAATTAAATAAATTACCATTTTTTCGGTCTATAAAATTCATTTTCATGTCCATCATAATATGGAGTTGCTGGCTTTTAAATTTAGTGAATATACAATTTATTTAAGGCCAGTAAAGAAATTACAAATATCCTTTATGCTCAAGAAATTACTTTTACACCTGAGAAAGGAACCGTATGTCTGAAAAATTACCTCTTTGTCTGGGAAAAAACATTTTTCTTTGAGAAAGGACCTTTATGCCTGTGAAAGCACCTAAATATTTGAGAACAAACCTTCATGCCTGTGAGAGGACCTAAATATTTGTGAAAGGACCTTTATACCAGTGAAAGGATCTAAATATTTGAGAAAGAACCTTTATGCCTATGAAAAGACCTAACTATTTGAGAAAGAATCCTGTAAGAGGACCTAAATATTTGAGAACAGACCTTTATGCCTGTGAGAGGAACTAAATATTTGAGAAAAGACCTTTATGCCTGTGAAAAGACTTAAATATTAGAGAAAGGACTTTAATGCCTGTGAAAAGACTTAAATATTTGAGAAAGGACCTTTACACCTGAGAAGGGACATCAATGCCTATGAACCTGAATGCCTGAGAAAAAAACTTTATGCCTGGGAAAGCAAACTTTGTGGTAAATTATGTTTCTCCAAGAATAAATACCTGATCACATTCACTTTATAAAGGTAAGCCTGCCACTTCATGAAAAATCAAAATTTGTCTTTTCTGATAGCATAGAGACAAAAGGCAGTCACTCTTGTTCATCACTTCCCCTTGCCACCACTAGATGCTACCCGCATGCTCACATAGAAGGATGGCTGGGAGGGTCTTCAAGTAAGACCCAGGACAGACTGCAATTTGGGAACAAGGTGAGTACTGTTTGGTCTATTCAAGTCAAAATTGGCAAGTAGGTATAATAGCTTTTTATCATGATAAACTTTGTCTCCTTGTAGAACCAAAAACACCAGTTGGCTAGTTGATATATTTGAGGCACTCAAAGGGATGATAATATTGAATCTACACCAGTCCTTGAAAACATACAAATTTCCCTCATAAGCCTTCAGAGTAGAGGGCCTTCATACTTTTAAGATTCTCTACACAATCATTGGTCTGAAGTTTTCCTCTTGCAAGGAGCCATGTGTAAAGGTGAAGAAAGTCCAGGCAGGGGTAAAATACATTGTGACCTTGAGTGCTGAAGAAGATACAGTTTGGCTCTAATCTTCCTGGGCAGGTCTATCACAAGTTCAAGTAGATCACTGACCCAGAGGGTGGGAGGGGGTATGCAAAGGCTCGTGAGTCACATAAACCTCTGCCTGCCTGATAATGTATCCACACTCTAAAATTCTGTCCAGGACCGGTAAGTCAAAGGTGGGCAGCTTGTAGCTCCACCTTGTTACAAACAAGCTGATCATCTGATGCCACCAAAGTGCACAAATCCTTTGAAAAACAGACAGATGAAGGGATCATTCCATATGAATAACCTAACCCCATCTGGACAGAACATCTGCCTGAACACATAGTATGCTGGGAATGTGTCTGATTTGAACATTGATTGAAAGCTGGTTTACACCAGCAAAGAAACTGCCAACCCAGCATGCACGGTTCAGGCAATTCAGTGCACCCCCTACATTTCAGGAGGTAATCAGGGATCGTCCTAGGCTTCGCAAATGTCGCAAATTGCAATTTGTTTCCTTATTGATGACAAAATATACCATCTAGCAACTTTTTGGGCAACAAACTTTTTGGCTGTTTGTACGTAGAATCATATATCTGGAGTGGAGACATTCAATGGGACCACGAAAGGAAGCCACAAATGCGCTGGAATCTATCTGTTATTTAAAAAAAAAAAATCCTTTGTTTGTATTGACAAACCCATTTTACAGTGCATTGTTACATAATAATCCGCTATATTGACATCTGGCCTGAGTACTGTGTGTTGTGATACGCTCAGTCATGCTACCGGATTATACCTACAATCAATTAACCTCTGAAGATGCGAACAAGCAACTACAATTATTGAACGATGGCTAATCCTTGTTGTTTCTTTTTATAAATACTCCACTAAATAGTTTTGCTGAAATTTCAAATAAAACTGATTATTTTTTAAGTACTGATCGCTGTGTATAAATACATAGCAAATGGAAAAAATCATACACAGAATTATATGCTGTCAGCAGTGCAACATTATCATTGGTAAACAAAAGTTTACCATTGTGTGTTTATTGCCTCATCCTAAGAGTAACTTAACAAAATTAATGGGATTTAGTGCAAATTTATCAGACATGTCACTGAACTTGATGTTATACATCACAGTCCAGCATCATCTACATGTAGTGATAGTAGTAATGTCTCAAGTGCAACACCACATCATAATGAATGGGTCAAAAGTTTTCGAAAATTTATCGACAGCTGGAAATTTGGGCATCCATGGCTGATATACACTACAGAGTTAAAGCAGATACTTCTGTGATATCTGTATCAAGGCACAAGTTGTCAATTTCTTTTTAATTATCTGTGCTATTTTGAAGAAGAAGTGTGTTAATAAACATGACTCCAGTCAAGGTATGTAATATATATGTTAAGTTTACTCATTGATCTTTTACTTTTGCTGTCAATCCCCTGTTACGACTCCAGGGACTTAAACTTTGAAAACAAGAAATAGCAAAACAAGTAAGTTTTGCATAATTGAAAATAATTCATTTCTCAAAATGCATGAGCGAAAGAATCAAACTAACTTACAGCATGGTGAATGAATTCCTATTTCCTAAAAGTCCTTTTAATTCCCATAGTTCCAAAAAATCAAAATATGTTAAAACGAAAAATGCCACTTTAGTGTGGAAGTTTCAAATGTACAGAAAGATTTCCAAAGAAATATAGTCTAATGGTAATGCGGGATACAAAAAATATGGTAGTAGTGAAAATCAGTGATGCAATGATTTATTTGGTAATATTATTGCTGTATTGCTTGTTGTCAATAAAGTAAAAACTATCCCATCTTCTTCAATTTTCATTTCCCATTACATTAATAGACGTATAAAAATATTCATTACTTGTTCTGCTGACATTTTTTGAATTTACGACAAAATATTGAGGTTGGCGATTATTTTGCCAACAACTTTTTAAAAGCCAGGACTATGCCTGAATAAGTCACCCTAAAGAGTTGTCCAAAATAATTAGGAATGACTTCTCCATAAGTCACTCATTCCAGAGCCTAGAGCCATTTTTAATAGCTTTTATTTTTATCACAGCCAGGCAGCATGTGGACTACTCAACCATTATGAAGTAGCATTTGTACATATCATCATTTTTAATTGGAATTTCTCCAGAGGAATTCTTTTTGTGAACCAACTGTGGTTGCCCCACTGACACGGAATGATCAAATATCATTCATAATATTGAATGGAAAGGAGCACCATTGAGCCAGTGAAGTCATTTGTAACAGGTGCATTCAAAGTCAGTCCTGTGGGATTAGATCCACTAATGCATGGAGTAAACCATTGAGTTGATGCATTTCTTTCACTGAAATCCATTTCTATTGGAAATGGACTTTATCAGTTGATAATCTGTATGATGCAAACATGACAGAGGCATATTGATTGGTTATAAACAACATACCCATGAGGACAAAGGACTGGGATGGGTGAAGGTCAGATTACTACCAATTCAATAGGAAACTGAAATGATTCAAAAGGGATAGAAGAAATATTTCTGTCATAAGGAGAATAGCAACTACCATGTTTTTGGAGGAGATAGTCCAGATATGCAGCCATGGCTGTAAGGCTGTTGACTAGAACAGAACTCGAAATTTATATACTTTGCTGTGGTAAGCAAACATAAAGAAACTTTCAAAATGCTAGTTGAAGAATTGGGACATGAAAGTTGGCCTCTGTGAGACTTACTGCATTCAATGGATAGTTGGATAGACCTTGACATCTACATCTTGAACTTTGGTGCAAGAATGAATTCGCTGATGTGATACATGTCTATGACCAGCTGCAACATGTCACTGTTTTTAAAAAAAAAATAAGGAACAACTGTGAATAGAATCCTAGATTTTGTTGTTGATTTCATACAATCTTAACTGACTACTTGTCAATGAGTGACACAATCTCCTGCCTAAGAACATGGCCCTTCTCCTGATATGATAGCACATCTGTTAGAATGGAAGAAAAGGAAGGAAAAGGCAGTTGGACAAATGAAATCTGACTTAGGTCACCCATCTGTTTTGGTAAATAGGTTGATCAAACATGATCAGAACTGCAGGAGTCTGGTGCCCACCAGTATGCTGTCTCTGGATGATAGGAATGTTAAGTCAGCATCAGATAGTGGGAGGTTTGGGGTAGAGAAACTTGTTTGTTTTTTAAATTTCTATGAAAGATTTACTCCTAGACATGTTTTAACTGCTGTCTGATAGCTAAAAGTTACAGGAATGACCCTTAGGGTATGAAACATCCCTTTTGTGTGGCTTGCCCATCATCACTGTATTGTTGCAGGAATGGCAGGTTCCTAAAAAAAATAATACAGATGGAGCAGAAAGAGGGAGGTGCAGTTCTCCACAATTTGCCCCCAAATTGCAGTAGTGAGTAAAATTGAATCATCCTTTGAACTTGAACATGATGAAGTAGTGATTTGGCATGTAAACACACATACAAATATATCCAGTCATACATTAGACATTGTATTGTGAGCTGCTCTGTTAATGACATGAACAGTTTGGGCTTTCAAGTCCCAAGCATATTGGTAAGCCAATTTTTCCACTAGTCAAATCTCCAATGAGGCAAGATCCAGCATTGAAGACGTGGCAACAACATTTAGAACCAACTTCATTGTGGCAAAAAAACAAATTCTTTTCCACCTTATAAAATGATAGGGCAAGCAATGTCACTGCCATTATATTGTTATCTGATTCCTGGAAGCCAGCATGAATGTGTCCTGTACCAGTGTGACAAAAATGTGGCTGGCATTTGGCTTTCAGAAGAAAAGCTTAGAATTGTTTGAGTCCCATGTCTGTATGGCGGCCTGTTAATCACCTTGAGTTCACCTGACTGGGAAATCAGATGAGAAGAAGGAGACTCTTTCTCATCATTCATGTCAACCTACACTTTGACTCGATAGTCATGAATGGTGGTAGGGGTCATTCTAACGCTGAGAACACCTTGTATATCTTTTCAAGAGAAGCTTCAAAACTAAATTCTCTCCTGGTCGGATCAGAGATGGGCTATTTCTCTTAAGTATCTTTACACTCTCTATGTAAATTCTCTTGGTCATTTGATTCCATTTGAGTATAAATCATACCTTGAGCTAGCAATGGTGCAATGTCATCAACCTTAGTAAATCACTGCCAATACCCAGCAGGTAGGCAGTGAAAATTGGAAAAGCAGGATCTGCAATGAGATTTTGATGCACCCGGGAGAATAGTTGGCTCAGCTGTCAGACATGCCATAATGGTCAGCTTTGTTACTGGTTGTGCCTGACGCATGACTGGATGGATAGATTTTACAGTATCGTCTTCATCCTAATCTGTAACAGTCAGCCTGGCTATATGTTAATATCTTTCACTAATATTACCAACCTTATGAAGTCATATGTCTGGATTATGGATTTGATCAACCACGACAATTCCTGAAATAAACACTGGGTTGGGATGGCTGGATAGCTGGTGTCACTCTGGATCCAGAGAAAGTACTACATACAAGATCCAAAAAATACCCCAAATGCCCTGTAGACCAGGCTCATGGACTTGTGCCCACTGTATCTGTGGCTGCAGCATATCTTCATTCATCTCCCCAAATCTATCAATGTCTTTCTGATTTTAATGGAGTAAATAGCCACTAAATATGATGCCTGATATTAAATGAATGGAGTCACTGTACTGCTTATACACACTCACATGCATTATACACAGTTGAGGTACATATCTACTGAGGTAGCCTATAACAACACACAAGCTATGGAATCAAAATTAGGATTTCTTGTCATCATCCACAGGATCATAATAATATAAATGTAATGTTGGAAAAGTTACCTTTATATGTTATAAAGACATGGTGGAAATCATACAGTCATTTAGTATGAATATTCTAGCATGAACTGAGCTGAAGAATACACTTCAAACACCAGATTTTACCACAAGTCAGTGATGTGTGAATATTGATCTCAGTTACCTAATTTTGTAACAAGAGTGTAGTACTCATCAGGTTGCATCCCCTTAACAAGTTATATGATTCCAAGTATAATAAGTATATAAACTTAAATTTTATCAAAATACAGTTATTGCTGGGAAATTGATTGAAATATGAAATCAAACTATACCCAAATGAAATCCAACCTTACTAACCTCTACCAAAATTTAGGACCACTTGGAACTGTCAGCTTCATGTAAAACCTTAAGGAATTATGTCAGGTCACAGTATGGGTAATTACTGCTTTATAAGGTGAATAGCTTATGCTGATGGTGACACCCTATCCATCAGAAAAATTGTCAATCATGGAAAAGCTGTAAATAAATTTTTCCTCCCTTATGTGGGTATTGTAAAGTGAACTCTGAAGACAATAAAAATGATTAAAATATTTTAATTTTACTAAAACCAGCATGTCACAAAACTTTTTTTCTTTAATAGCATCCATTACTACAAGCCTGGGTTAGTCCTCCACCAGCTATACTGGCCGTCAAGTATAGCCTATCTTGTGCTGAAAAATGGTGATTAAACACACAACAACCACTGCCAGGAAACAAAAAACCTTTTTTAAAAAAAAAGAAAACTCGCAGCCAATATTTTACAATCTTAAAATTTCAAATAGGTGATATGCCAGTTTGCTTTTAAATTATAAAAGGGCAAGTATAGTTGTTATCCTGCATGCTTGAAACAATAATACACAGGAAAAGGAATCAGATTTAGTCTGTCAGTACAGGAATTATCCTGCAAACTTGATATGATGTTACACAGTCTGTCAATACAGGAATTATTCTTCAGACTTGATACGATGTTACACAGTCTGTCAATACAGGAATTATCCTCCAGACTTGATACGATGTTACACAGTCTGTCAATACAGGAATTATCCTGCATACTTGATACAATGTTACGCAGTCTGTCGATACAGGAATTATCCTGCAAACTTGATATGATGTTACACTGTCTGTCGATACAGGAATTATCCTTCAGACTTGATATGATGTTACACAGTCTGTCAATACAGGAATTTTCCTGCATGTACAACAAGATGCTATAAAGGGCCATTAATTGATTTTTAGTCCAGTCTGTCTGGATACAGACAATGACCAGAGCAAATAAAATTTGTAAGAAAAGAATTTACAAAAATTTCATAGATCTAAGTAAAATAGAAAGTCTTTGTGCGATCATATTAAAATTGATTCTGGATGGGTAAATAGATATACTGCTGTACAAAATCAGAGTAGGCAAAAAACGGATTTGCCATATAAGGAATGTATTTGTCCATCAAGGTTAATGAAGCTATATGAAAAAAACTAATCTCATACAATTGAATAACTGCATCTGATTGGTTAATATGTCAGCAGGGGCCCCGAGTGGCCGAGTGGTCTAAAGTGATTTCCATTACAGATCACTGCCGTCTCACCTCTGTCTGCGTGGGTTCGAGTCTAAGATTCAGCTAATGTAGTTATGTGAGAAAGCTTGCCAGTAGCTTCTCGTGGGTCATGGTTCTTTCCGGGGGTTTTCTCAGGTTCTTCCTCCACCAATAATACTGGCTGCCATGTATAGCCTATCATGTGCTGAAAAATGACGTTAAACCCTAACACAAACAAACAAAATATTACAGCACTGTCAGATTAAAAAAACAGATTTACTGGTTAAAACCACACTAACCTGGTTTGGGCATGTTCCAATTGGACTCTTAAGTTCTCAACTTGTTCCTGTAGCTCATCATTATTTCGCTGGACTTTTCTCACATTATTGGTCTGAGAATCCACCTGTACAAAGATCATATACCAAATTGATTCCACTTTTAATGAAGTATGAGATAAGCAAAGCTTAAGAAAAGAGAGAAAAGTTTCAGTCATGTGTTAGGTTGTGCTGACTGTTATACAGGTATTGTGTATACCAATTTGACATCTCTCCATAGTGGAGGAATTCAAGAAGACTAAAAGAACAAAACTGTGACATCATGTAAGTCTTTTGCATAGGGACAAGGGCACATTCTTCATCTGTGCAAAGGAAATATTATTGAATTGTACAGAATATTGATTCCTTAAATGAATATCAACAATATGATGTAAGACATTAATTTTCAATAATAATACAAAATCGTTTTCTCAATCTTCTTTTACTGATTTTATTTTCCTGAATAATCACTCTTTAAGTACTCATACAAAGTAAATCATAAGAAACTTCAAACAGAAAACCAGAAGAAAAGGAATTTCAACTGAACCGCTATACTTAGAATAGGAGCTCACGTTGCAAGTGGCACTCTATGCTGCCCACTACAAAAACATTTTGGTGAATGCTTTATAAATGCAAGTTTGTGTAAGAAAAAACACAGTAATCACTTTTACAGTATTATCTGCAGCTGCAGCATTTTTAAAAGCTTTGTTATTCTGTATTACTTCAAGTTTATTATTTATCTATCAACTCAGCATCAAGGAAATTTGATTTCCTGCTGAATTAATTCTTGTGTATTGCAATATAAAAACCCAACAGTTCACAGTATCCATCAAATTTGTTAATTCATATAAACTCTGTGGCACGCTGGCTTTTATATATTATAAATTGCTTTTATCTGTAAATTCTATATATGACTTTACAAAGGCATTTTTAATGTAGCTTTACAAAAATTTCAGTCATATGCTATGATTTCTGCAGTATGGCAGTTTTTTTTTATAGTGATGCCTAGCATTGGGGCATCATGTCAGTGACATGTAGCATGATGTCTCCCACCCAGTCACATTATTGTGACACCAGGCCAACAAGACCTAATACTAACCTCTTAATGCTGAGCGGCAAGCGAGGACACTGTTAGAAGCATTTTTGTAAGTCTTATGAATGACTCAGCCGGGGATCGAACCCACAACCTCCCGCATCCAAGGTAGATGCTCTAACCACTAGGCCACCAGATCAGCCACAAAGGTATGAGACATAATTTAAAAAATGCTAATCCATAACTTTTTCTAAGTTTTCAATCTTTTTCAAAACATAAAACTGATTTTTAAACCATACAACATTGAATACCTAACACTGATTAAAACTTTTGCTCAAATAAAACTGAAATATAGTTTTTAATTTTGCAATGTCTAAAAAAAACTATGCTGAAAATATAATTTGAGGCTATTCGTATAGTTTAATATGACAAAAAATTGGACCTGAAACCCAAAATGGTAGCACTGATCAAGAGATTTTAAGACATGAATATGTAGCTTTTAAAAATAAGCGTACACTCGGACACACTGTTATAAAAGTGAATAATTAAAATACTCATTTGTTTTGTTTTGTTTCTCTTGGTTTAAATGGCACTTTTAACATGTTATTGGATTTATCATGTCAAGGGAACTGGAGCTAAATGCCTTTTCATAGGTCACGCAGAACCAGCCAACTCAGGCGTACTCATTTTGTATACAACAGCTTAGGCTGCAATGAAATAATTAGGAATACTGTTGGGTAGGGATTTACTTCATAGCAGTGTTCTGCTGATCCTGGTTTTTCACCTGTGTAAATTTATCCCCCTTGTACCTGGCTTGAAGAAACTTTAACACATAATTTAAATGCAAATTTTGCTGATGCTGATGTCGTTGCTTTTGTAAGAGATAGCAAATTTTTTAGTAAATTATGTTTCTCCGAGAATACTTACCCAATCACATTACTTTAGGGATATTAGCCTGCTACCTCGCGAATCCAGCCCTACCAAAAGACGAAAATTCGTCTTTCCTGTCTATGTCATATAGACAAAGGGCAATAACTCTTGCCCATTACCTCCCCTTGCCGCCCGTTAGGTGTCGCTTCTTTAGTTTTTAAGCTGAGCGATATATAAAACACGAGGATGCTCGCATGGCGGGGTGGTTGGGAGGGTTTCTTAGTAATGTGATTGGGTAAGTATTCTCGGAGAAACATAATTTACTAAAAAATTTGCTTTCTCCTTTGAATACGTTCCCCAATCACATTACTTTAGGAGAATAAGTAATAGGAGGAGGGAATGCGGAGCATACGACCTCCACCCCGGGTATCCTCTAGGGAATGATGGTTGGATTCCCCATGTGAATGATAACCCGGTCTCCTAATTTTCAATCAGCAACACAGCCCAGGGTCACGTGATATGTGACCCTTTTATGCGGTTAAGAAGATAGTTATTGAAATCTTCTTACCTACGAAAATTTATCTGGCGAATCCAGCGAAGCTAATAGGCTGTGCTGATTGTTGCACATGGGTCTGGTGGGCGTCTGGGCTGCCCAACACCGGACCTACTAGAATCAATGTTTGCCTCTGCGAGTACAAACTTGAAGATAAAACTGTAGAAGGTTGACTCTGCAACAGCTTCTATAAGGTGACTGATTTGCGAATTCTCAGAGTACGCCGAGCGTATAACCCACTACAGCCATGAAGCAAGGGCTTGAATGGTGATATCTCATATCCCAGCTATCACCAGAAGAAAGAGGTGCTAGTATGTGACCTGACTCACCTCTATGCATTGAAATGGTGCTAGAGTGCCCAAACAGGATCTTACATGGCTGTTGATCCTGACTTATCTATAAAGAAAGCGAGCTAATGACGACTCGTTGATCGCAATGTATGGTAATCTATTTTGGACTACGAAGCCTGGCTGCGTCAAGAGGACCATCAAACCCTCTGATCGAAACGAAAGAGAGTTCGGGTCACTAGAAAGGACATGTAACTCGCTCACCCTGCATGCTGAAGCTAAGGCTATCAAGAAACCCAATTTGTATGATAGTAGCTTTAACTAATCGTGGGTTAAAGACTCAATACTGTCTGAATTGAGTCATGTTAAAACCCAGGACAGATTCCATTTGAAAACAGGGTGAGGGATATAAGTCGATTAAATTTTTTTTTTTTTTTTTTTTTTTTTAAATGTCTAAAGATCTGACAAATCTTTGTCATGGCTGATAGCACATGTACCAGAATGGCGGAATGTGTCTGATATCATGGAGCGGTAACATTTGAGAATAACTGGAGCCAGATGTTTCTCCTCTAAAAGCCAGAGAAAAGTTGGCCAGTTGAGGGATTGTGACACTCAGAGGAACAATGTGAATGATATGGTACCAGTCTCTGAAAACATGCCACTTGCCCTCGTAAACCTTCAGAGTAGAGGGCCTTCTTGCTCTCGAGATTCTCTCCGCAATTAAAGATTTAAATTGTTTGTCTTGCAAGGCTGTCTGGACAAGAGCCAAGCTTGAACATAAAGACGGTCCGGACAGGGGTGGAACACCCCTGGCCGCGGTTGCTTGTGAATACTTGTGCTGACTGTAATCTTCCTGGGTAGATCTATCGCCTAGATTGAGTAGATCGGAGACCCAGGAGTTGTTCCATCTGAGAGGGGTAATCAGAACCATCTGACAATTCTGACCCCTTAACTTCTGGATTAATTCCAGTACCAAGACCGTGGGAGGGTAGGAGAATGCCCACAACCCTTCCCAGGTGATTGATCGAGCATCCACGACCCAAGCTTCTGGGTCTGGAACCTGTGAGATGAAAGGTGGAGAACTTGCGATTCCATCTTGTTGCAAAAGATCAATCATCGGACGTCTCCAAAGTGTGTCAATTGGAAGAAAGTCCGATTGATGGAGTGACCATTCTGTGTGAATGACTAGATAGAGTGTCAGCCAAGACATTGAGTCTGCCAAGAATGTGTCTGAATTGTACATTGAGGTGGAGATTGTCGAACCAATGTAGAAATTGCCAGTTCAGATTGCACAGGTCTGGTGATTGGTGTCCCCTTGTTTTGAGGCAAGGCACCACCACAATGTTGTCTGACATAATGAGGGCAGTTTGTAATAAGAGTTGATCCTGCCCGAAATGAAAGGCATTGATGACAGCCGTTATTTCTGAAAGGTTGATGTGGAAAGGGCTCGCCCCTGGCACCCACGTGCCGCTGACAGTATCGAAGTTCGGCAACAGGTGGGCACCCCAACCGTAGGTATTAGTGGCGGAACATACCGTTATCCCCTTGGGGTATCTCCAGAGTAATCCCTGTGGACAGCCTACAGGGGTTGTGCCATTGACTCAAGAATGATTGTATCTCTGGCGTGAGCATGACTGTTTTCTGGGATCGAAGGGACTTGAAAAGAGCGCAATTACGCTAGCAACGTCCTTTGTAAAGGGCGCATAAAAGGACGGCTGATCGGGATCAAGTCTGCTGCCGCATTGAATAATCCGAGGATCTGCAACTCTCTCGCTAAAATGCGCATCCTGTCGGAAACGGACTCTACGAGTGCAATTATCTGGATAATCGCAAACTCGAGGAAGCCTTACCAGATTCAGATCGGGAGAAACTCCACACCCAGATGGACCAAAATCCGGATTGGACAGAGATCAAACTTTATCCAGTTCACGAGAAAGCCTATATGACGTAAAGTGATATAAGATCGTTTCTGCCTTTGAGCAGAATAGAACTTGACAGATGTTTCTGGAGGATGTCATCCAAATATACTGCCGACGCAATAGATGAAGTCGAGCGGAACAGGGTGACGACGTAACCCATAACCTTGGTACTAGCCCAAGTGCTTAAATTTAGGCCAAAGGGTATGACATGGAACTGATAAGCCTAGTCCCGACAAGCACAACGGAGAATGTCCGCTACTCGTGGGATAGGGACGTGAAATGTGCGTCGGTCATATCTAGCCAGCTTATGATGGGGTTTAAGCGATGTGCCCTTCAGACATGCGTCACGACGTATCAGGTCTAGGTTGGCAGAAGCAGTCAGCGCATTGGCCATGGAATGGTGAGCTGCCCTGTTAAGAACCCTAGCTAACCGGGCCGTCGAATCCCAAGCATGTTCATTGCCAGATTTTTCAGCGATCCTGAAAATGGCTAGGGAGGCTAGGTCTAACAGTGAAGACGTAGCGACTACATTCGAACCAGCTTGGACGTGGCATTGAACACAGTTTTGTCCACTTTATAAGACAATGCCGCAGACATATGGACTGCTGCCCTATTTTATCCCGAGCCAGGACCTCAGTATTGAACGCATCGGAGTGAGTTTTGTACCATCGACCTGAAAACGACGCTGGTACTTGGCTTTCAGAAAAGAACGCCTTAGCATTTCCTGGATCCCCTATACGTGTCGACAGACGGTCATTAATTTCCTTAATTTTGTCGACTGGGGAAGGAGGCGGAAGGATAGAATCTCTTCCCCTTCATCCAGATCGACCGACGCACTAACCCTATAGTCGGTAATTGCAGCAGGAGGTGGAGGGCATTCTGAAGGGGCCTTAACACCCTAAAAATTTCCTCCACTGCGGCTTTGAAGCTGAACTCAGTCCGTTCCATAGTTGGATCTGCATACAGCTGATTTGCCTGTGATTCATCGCACTCACTATGTGCATAATCTTGCTCTGGTAAAGCATCCATATCGGGGTAATGCATACCAGGTGGCATAGATGACTCGATTCCGTCATCTCTAATAAAGGCATTCACTCTCCCTTGTGGATGAGTTGATAGCCTATGGACGGCCGGCAATGCCGAATGAATTGATTGGTATATGTTTGGCCTGAACGCCTGCGACGGGCCGGCTATGACCGGCACCGACCGCTCGAATGGTCGGGTTGGATCGAGAGATTCATCGCCAACATCAGAGTCATGGTAGTGATATGTAACCGGTAGTACGGATTGACAGACGGAAACATCACTAGAATCTTCGTCAATCCGATTTGTGCGGATTGCGGTATGATAAAAGTCCCCGTGCTGGTACAGCGGTACAGTCGGACGGACTGGTATATGACTAAAATCTCCATACGGTTGGACGACCGGTGCCTGTTGGGCTGGACGGCCGGAGCCGGATGGACTGTCAGTGCCGGCAAGTGTCGGCTGGAAGCTTGGCTGGACAACCGGTGCCATTTGGGTTGAACGATCATTGCGGGATCGACGCCCGGTGCCGGTTAGTGCCGGCTGGATGACCGGTGCCATATGGCTGAACGGTCATTGCCGGATGGACGCCCGGTGCCGGTTGGTGCCGGCTAGAAGGTAATAATAATTACATAATGCTTATGTAGTGCGGCCAGCACTGTGCACCCATCTACCATTCGCTCAGAGGGAATGTTGGTTCTGGTATAGCTTGCATATCTGTACAGCATACCAGGTGACCTAGATGACGCAATTCTGTCATAATTGACACTTTCACTAAATCTCCCTTGTGGAGAAGCCGTGAACATATGGACGGCCGGCACTAACGGCTGATTGAACTGACGAATGGTCGGCCTGAAAGTCCTGTTCTGGTAGAGCTGCCATATCTGGGTAGCGCATACCAAGTGGCATAGATAACTCAATTCCGTCATCTCTGATAATGTCACTAATTCTCCCTTGTTTTAAAATCACACCGACACGTATTTGACGTGACGGGAGGTGTACACCGGCGATACCGACTGATTTGTCTGGTATATGGTCGGCCGGAATGTCGGCGAAGGTCCGGCTATGACCGGCACCTGCCTCTCGAATGGTCTGATTGGACGGAGATACATCTATAACATCTCTCTCATGGTAGTGATATGTAACCAGTAGTACAGATTGACTGACGGGTACATCACTATAATCTCCGTAAATCAAATGTACAGCCGGTGCAGGTTGATGTCGGCTGGAAGACCGGTGCCATTTGGGCTGAACGGTCATTGCCGGATGGACGGCCGGTGCAGGTTGATGCCGGCTGGAAGGTCGGTTGCACGACCGGTACCATTTGGGCTGAACGGTCGTTGCCGGATGGACGGCCGGTGCAGGTTGATGCCGGCTGGAAGGTCGGCTGGACGACCGGTGCCATTTGGGCTGAACGGTCGTTGCCGGATGGACGGCCGGTGCCGGTTGATGCCGGCTGGAAGGTCGACTGGACGACCGGTACCATTTGGGCTGAACGGTCGTTGCCGGGTGGACGGCCGGTGCCTGTTGATGCAGGCTGGAAGGTCGGCTGGCCGGCCGGTGCCATTTGGGCTGAACGGCCGGTGCCTGTTGATGCCAGCTGGAAGATCGGCTGGCCGTCCGGTGCCATTTGGGCTGAACGGACGGTGCCGGATGTATGGCTAGTGCCGGTTGGTGCCTGCTGAAGTGCCGGCTGAACTGACGGTGTCGGCTGGACGGACGGCTGGACGGCCGGTGAAAGTGCATAATAAAATGGATCCAATTGATCCAGCCTAGACTCCATGCGTCCGGACTTACAGGCCCGAAAAAGCCATGCACGGACCTGCGGTGAAATTTACATCCACTGGGCAGCCTAAACCATGTCAACATAATTTCCTCCATTTCCACATTGCCAACACCCATTTTGCCATTCATGCCTTCGTTGTCGACTTTGCTACTGAAACGACAAAAGAAGAGAACAAAGCACAGATTAAAAAAAAATTCAGCATATTATTAATTCGATAATACTATAACCGTTATTAACGGAGTAGTCAAATTATTCCGTGCCATGTTAACTCTTAATGACCACACTAGTTATCACCGTGAGCATGTTGCAATAGGTCGTTCAGAGACGAAGTCTACTGAAACGAAAAGATGATAAACAAAGCACAAATTAACAATTCAGTACGCTATTAAGTCGCTATTCCATAACCGTAACTAACGAAGGAAGCGAAATGATTAAGTGTCGCGTGAATTCGTGACTACAACACGAAATTCCGCCATTAAATAGTCGCAACTGGTCGTTCAGAGACGAAGTCTACTGAAACGGAAAGAAGATAAACAAAGCACAAATTAACAATCAGTACGCTATTAAGTCGCTATTCCATAACCGTAACTAACGGAGGAAGCGAAATGATTAAGTGTCGTGTGAATTCGTGACTACAACACGAAATTCCGCCATTAAATAGTCGCAACTGGTCGTTCAGAGACAAAGTCTACTGAAACGGAAAGAAGATAAACAAAGCACAAATTAACAATTCAGTACGCTATTAAGTCGCTATTCCATAACCGTAACTAACGGAGGAAGCGAAATGATTAAGTGTCGCGTGAATTCGTGACTACAACACGAAGTCCGCCATTAAATAGTCGCAACTGGTCGTTCAAAGACTTTTTTGAAGTCTACTGAAACGTCAAAGAAGATAAATACAGCACACATTATCAATGCAGCACGTTATTAGTCGCTAATATCGTAAACGTTACATACGGAATAAGCGAAATTATTGAGTGCTACATGTATTACATGCTTTGACCACGTTGCAACCTGGTCCGAAGTCTAGAAAAGGTGACAAAGTCACTCAAATTGGAAAATATTGTAAAATAATGTATACGACCTGTAGAGGAATGATTATCCAACACAGTAATTCCAAATTTAACTTCGGATGGTCAGAACTTACACTAAGATGGCTTGGATTCATTGGAGGTCTAATTGTACGTGTTTTCGCGTAAGCGAAGCTAAAAAACTAAAGAAGCGACACCTAACGGGCGGCAAGGGGAGGTAATGGGCAAGAGTTATTGCCCTTTGTCTATATGACATAGACAGGAAAGACGAATTTTCGTCTTTTGGTAGGGCTGGATTCGCGAGGTAGCAGGCTAATATCCCTAAAGTAATGTGATTGGGGAACGTATTCAAAGGAGAAATACTTATGTTGCACCACACTAATACATGTGAATCAACATTTTTAAAACAGCAACAGGGGCCCCGAGTGGCCGAGTGGTCTAAAGCGCTGTCCGTTACGGACCATTGCCATCTCACCTCTGTCTGCGTGGGTTCGAGTCTAAGATTCGGCTAATGTAGTTAAGTGAGAAAGCTTGCCAGTAGCTTCTCGTGGGTCGGTGGTTCTTTCCGGGTTTTTCTGGTTTCTTCCTCCACCACTAATACTGGCCGCCATGTATAGCCTATATATTGTGCTGAAAAATGGCGTTAAACCATAAAAAAAAAAAAAAAAAAAAAAAAAAAAAAACAGCAACAGCAACAATACATGATTATGCACTCCATATGAAACCATTTCAGAAAATAGGTACCAGCTCATTTACAAATTTTGTGTCACATTTTGACCAGCCCATTTACATGTAAATCTGAGGTCACATTTCAACCAGAGCACATTTACACACAAATTTTATGTCACATTTTGACCAGCCATTATACAAAAGAATTTGATGTCCCATTTCATATTGCCAATTAACAAAAGAATTTAATGTCCCATTTCATATTGCCAATTAACAAAAAGAGAATTTAATGTCCCATTTCATATTGCCCATTAACAAATGAATTTGATGTCACATTTCAAAATGCCCATTTACATGCATGTTTTTGTCACATTTCACTGCATATATTTTATAGTACACCACTGCGTTGTACTTTAAATTCTATGTTCAGTTTCTGGTTTTAGCACATATAATGGCTAGGGTCCACCCATCATATATCCATATGCCATCAGCCTGTCAAGATCATGTACAATAAAATATTAACTATTTTTTCTATCTGGACCAGACAATTTACATGTCTTCTGATAGGTCTTGCTCATCAATTTTATTGCTATATAGGTTATCATAATGTATTGCACCATCAACATAAATATAATTTAATTTTCCTATTTATAGCAATGTCCTCACCTCATCCTCTGCAGCTGTAAGGTCCCTCCTCAGTTCCTCAATACGGCTCCGTAATTTTTTTACCTCTACTTCATATTGCTCTGCTCTACGTTTTGTATGTTCCATCTCTGTTACTCGCTCCTGCAGTGCTTTTTTCAGCTTAGAGTGGGAATGGTGAAGGTCAGCTAACTCCTACAGCATAACAAATATGTGATTTAAACATTTTATGGGGGTATACATATTTTCAAAAATAAGGTTTAAACATGATCCAGCAAAATCGTAGGTGTTACCAGTATATCAAAAACCTATCTGCACCAAAAAAGTCAGGTAAGTTACCAAACTGATGCTCATCAAATGATCTCTTCACTTCTACTACCAGAATAAAAATAATGCAATTCAGTTACGGTAATCATCCAAATTATGCTATGCCATGCCTTCAGCTTGGCAGATTATTTCAGGGTTTATGCACTTCTCACAGATCACCCTCCCCTCTGAACAAACAGGAAACAGAACACTAAACAAACAAAACAGTTTGAAATCAAACTATTGCTTTAATAAAAAGGCAATGAGTTTGAACCCTTGACCTAATGCAGTGTATGGCTTTGTAGCCAGTTGATATATATATGTACCAAAGTTACCCAGTGCAGTGTGCTATAAATAAAACACACATTACCTATTTGAAACTGCCATCTCACCTCTGTGTGGGTTTGAGTCACAGATTCAGCCAATGTGAGTATGTGATAAAGCTTGCTAGTAGCCTCTCGTTGGTTGGTGGTTCTTTCCAGAGGATTTCACTGAATTCTTCCTCCACCATTTATACTGGCCACCATGTATAGCCTATATTAAGAAAAATGGTGTTACACCTTACAAAACAACCTATTTGAACCCATATACACATAAGACTGTCTGTTAACTGTTAAGCAATGTAGTATGTTATCAATTTTAACCATTTTACATTTTTGGTTCACATCTATGATGTATACAAAGGTTTAAGAGTAAAATCTGATAATTGTAACTGAATAATTTAATGGATGAATGTATTATGTGCTAAAAAAATCTTGAGAACTTTTTCATTATCAAGCCAGTGAAGCATTGTGACCAATCATAGCTGCCATTGCTCAAACTAGAAATTTACAAATTATTAGTTTATGTCTACACCACTAGATCATCTGAATTTGATAATTTATAAAAACTCATTGTTCATTACAGCAATATCAGAGATTTTATCAAAGTTACTGAAGATTTCACAGTTGTCACTCTAACTGAGCAAACTTGAGAAAGTAATGAATGAAATCTGTGGGCCTCTCATTTGCAGAGTGGAGAATACAACCCAGTTACTTTAAATAGCAGATTACAACTAGAACTTATGCAGCGACCATGTGATCTGATGTAATGGTCATTCACATCAATGAATGTAGTATTCAATAGGGTTTTCCCCCATATGGTGACGCTATGAAAACCAGTTCAAAATGGCTGATGTTTACACAAGTTGTTGAAAGGTGCTTCAATGAGAATGATGTAGAGGCATCAAAACATGCTTCTATGTGAATCTGGTAGAGATGTCCAAAGATGCTTTCGTGAGAATGGAATAGTGGCATCCAAAGACACTTACATGAGGTAAAGGGTCAACAAGCATAAAGTATACACTTGGGAATTGACATTAGTGACCCCATAGACCCCAATCAGGCATGTCTCTAAAGGACAGGAATGCTATTGAAAGTAAAGGAACAAAAGGAGTTATTATAATTTATATTCTAAATATAGTGTAAATTAATTTGTTTTAAAAACTGTTGAAATGTAAGTTATGGACCCAATGGCCCCATCTGAGGACATAGCTGATGACGTACGAGTGGTACATGTACAAGATGACACGTATGTGATAATATTATACTCTTTATATGTATTGAATTGGGTATTAACGAGTATTGAAATAAAAAGATTTTAAATAAACGATTAAAAAGGCACCTTCTTAATTTCTTATGCTTCCCACCTAAGGATATATTTCTGGGGCATATAAAAAGTGCAAATATTAGTGAAAATATTTGAGGATCACAATTATGTTTCTGCAACTTTTTTACCCTTCCAACCATGTCAAGCACTAGATGGTTGGGCACAATATGATAAGGAAGTTTTCATATTCTGTGTAAATAGATATAATTTTGAAGCCTTAGCACTTGCTGATATAAAACTGTATAATCTTGATAAAATGTCAGTGTAAGCTATTTAAATAAGTGTAAACTATGTCAAAAATGACTCTAACCTAGAAAAAATGTCACTGTAACATATCCATAAAAACTGACTAAATAGGACAATTTAGCTGCAGACGTTTGTAGGTAAATATTCAAGACTGCTTGGGGGGAGGGGGAAGCAAATCAACATTATAAAGAACAATTCAATCAAAATGGGTATCTACAGCCCAATTAGCAATCCAGGTGTGTGTGTGATCTGGATTTTTAAAATAGCAATCCAGGTAATTCAAACACAGATAAGCAGGTGCCCTGTATATGGAGAAATCCCCATAACCTCTTTTTACTTCCAAATTTTAATGAAAATTAATATTTTAAGTAAATATGTTTTTTCAATATTACTTACCAATCATAATATTTAAGAACATCATCTACCTACAAAAATCTAGACCTCACAAGCAAAAATATCTATCAATCACAAAAAATTTTGGTTTGAGTTTAAAGTGCTAAAATATACTCTGTCAAGATGGATGTCTGATGAGAGTTGTCTCCAATTCGATGAAGGCAGTGGCACAAAATCGCACCATTGCTCAGTTACTATGGGAGCAGAAGTGAGTGCTTTTACAAAGGGTGCACATGTGAGGAAGGCATGGGAAAGAGTGACTGTATTATGATTAAATAAGTATTATCAAAGAACAATGTTATGCCAAAATGTGGTTTCTTTTGAAAATACATTACCTGACCATAAAACATTAAGACAAGTAAAAGATGGCAGGAATTACATCCTTTACCAGAAAGTAAGCCCTGGTTCCAGCATCCTAACAAATATGAAACAGCTTTGAGTTTGGTGTGAGATACGTGTTAGGGTTAGCACAGATCAATTCACAAACAAAGTCTCAAAACTTAATTCTCACAAATCAGTAGAAGTTGAGTAAGTAACAAGTGTCATTATGAACCTGCTGAGTGACCTTGGAAAGGCAGACTGTTGTGCTGCTGGTCAATTTGAACTCTTTGGGGTTAAATGTGTCAATTTGAACTCTTTGGGGTTAAATGTGTCAATTTGAACTCTTTGGGGTTAAATGTCACAATGGACCTCCATTCCATGGCTTGAATAATGTACATCAGTGAACAATTTCACGTGAAGACTATGTAGATGGTAAACTCAACTAGTCAATACATGTACAAAATTCAGTTTCATAAATCTGCAGTTTTAAAATGAAAGTGTGGAACACAAATTAAATATTGGTTCATGGTTTATTTTTTATTGATAAATACCCTAAGAAATGTTTTGTGTCCTCTGCAATGGATATTTTATTTTCTCAAGTAGAAACAAAATACTTTTTATGTCATACAGTGATAACAATAAATAATGAAAACATAGAAAACATTGGTTAATTAGTACAGAATTTACTTGGGAATAAAGCAGTTTATGATGACATAATATATGGAACTAAAGTAAAAACAAATGTGATCTATAAACAATAAATAACACAATATAACGGTCATGGGGACAAATGATAGCCCAAGACAAAATTCTGGAAGTAATAGTTGACAACAATTTTCAATGGAATGAACATAACCCGATTTAATGTTATAAATGACAGTTTTGTTATAAATTAGAAACTAAATTTTTACTACACAAATATAAATTCAAATTAGTCAATGAAACACAGGATACATCATTCAAATCTAAATTACTGCCATGTTGCCTGGGGAAAAACATACAAATTATTCTGATCTGCAAAAAGAATATGACTGTACATATTGATAATACTGATAACATTTATAATGAAATGAATAAAACTAAAGTTGTATGAGTTAACAAAAGATTCTTCCTAAACACGGGTAAACTTACTATATGTATAAGATAGGTCCAACTGCAAGCAACATAATCTATCATCTGCTGTCACACAATGTATTTCCAGATCAGGGTGAATATTGTTTGGTCTGTTCAATAAATTACTCCTAATAAACAGATCTGCAAGCACATTTTGCAATGATCTCTGCAGTCTGCAGATGAACTCTATTTAGCAGTGAGTATAAACACTATCTTTAAAATTTTCAAACAATGCATTCCACTGTATTTGCAGATGTTATTTAATGCAAAAGTGGCAGGCAACATTTCAATTTTACGGTTTATTTCAGTCATTCAATTTTTCTTCCAAAACATAAAAAAAAGAGTATTCAAATTAATAAATATATCCACATGACATAGTAACACCCATTATTACGATGCAAGATCAAAAACAGAGAAATAAACTAGGGTCCATAATTCAAATCAAATCTGGATGCAAAGGGATACAAATCAAAACTCTACTTACTGGTATATCTTCCTAATATAATTCAAGGATTTTAGTAATGCTGGCCACAAAACCTTTTGTCTCATAATTGTGCTAGAAATTGACATAAAAAAATATCTATGATGAATGGATGATGGTAAAGAAAAGAAATGATCAAAAGAAAGAGCTTTTGGAAAGAAAATAGAAACGTTTATGAACACGTTATGGAAAAGGAGGGTTGGGATTTCCAAATCCAAAATACACGATAAAGGAATGACATGCATTGTATACATTTCAGTTCCCAAATTTTTTAAGTGCAACAAAAGTTACTCTCATACCTGACAAAAAACAAAAATGCATATCAAGATGACACAGCATTATTCATATATGTAACAATGTTTACATTCTATACCTTGTTTTTCTCCGACAATTCCATCTGTAGAGATCGCATGTCTGAATCAACCACTGTGGATGTGTGTTGTGTTTTTCTCTCCAGTTGTTCCTCTAGATCTTGTATCTGCATGCGCAATTTTTTGTTCTCTCTCTCCAAACCAAACCTTTCCGTTTCCAAGCGCTCCTTCTTACCCCACTCATCTGCATTCTCCTTCTGTAGCTTTTCAAGCTGAATAAGTGAACATACAAGATTATGTTTAAAAATATAACAAAGTGTAATAAAACATAAATAGTTTGGAAAGGACATAAAAATGGTTACAACAGTTAGTCTTATATTCAATATAAGCATGGTCATGGAATAATACTACTTAATCGAAGTTTTATATTGGATATAAGCATGGTTATGGATTAACACTTCTTGATGCTAGTTTTATATTGGATATAAGCATTGTCATGGACTAACACTTCTTGATGCTAATTTTATATTGGATATAAGCATGGTCATGGATTAACACATCTTGATGCTAGTTTTATATTGGATATAAGCATGGTCATGGATTAACTCTTCTTGATGCTTATTTTATATTGGATATAAGCATGGTTGTGGATTAACACTTCTTGATGCTAATTTTATATTGGATATAAGCATGATCATGGATTAACACTTCTTGGTGCTAGTTTTATACTGGATATAAGCATTGTCATGGATTAACACTTCTTGATGCTAGTTTTATATTGGATATAAGCATGGTTATGGATTAACACTTCCTGATGCTAGTTTTATATTGGATATAAGCATGGTCATGGATTAACACTTCTTGGTGCTAGTTTTATATTGGATATAAGAAGCATGGTCATGGATTAACACATCTTGATGCTAGTTTTATACTGGATATAAGCATGGTTATGGATTAACACTTCTTGATGCTAGTTTTATATTGGATATAAGCATGGTCATGGATTAACACTTCTTGGTGCTAGTTTTATATTGGATATAAGCATTGTCATGGATTAACACTTCTTGATGCTAGTTTTATATTGGATATATGCATGGTTATGGATTAACACTTCTTGATGCTAGTTTTATATTTTTATATTGGATATAAGCATGGTTATGGATTAACACTTCTTGATGCTAGTTTTATATTTTTATATTGGATATAAGCGTGGTTATGGATTAACACTTCTTGATGCTAGTTTTATATTGGATATAAGAAGCATGGTCATGGATTAACACATCTTGATGCTAGTTTTATATTGGATATAAGCATGGTCATGGATTAACACTTCTTGATGCTAGTTTTATATTGGATATAAACATGATCATGGATTAACACTTCCTGATGCTAGTTTTATATTTTTATATTGGATATAAGCATGGTCATGGATTAACACTTCTTGATGCTAATTTTATATTGGATATAAGCATGGTTATGGATTAACACTTCTTGATGCTAATTTTATATTGGATATAAGCATGGTCATGGATTAACACTTCTTGATGCTAATTTTATATTGGATATAAGCATGGTTATGGATTAACACTTCCTGATGCTAGTTTTATATTGGATATAAGCATGGTCATGGATTAACACTTCTTGATGCTAGTTTTATATTTTTATATTGGATATAAGCATTGTCATGGATTAACACTTCTTGATGCTAATTTTATATTGGATATAAGCATAGTCATGGATCAACACTTCTTGATGCTAGTTTTATATTGGATATAAGCATGGTCATGGATTAACTCTTCTTGATGCTAATTTTATATTGGATATAAGCATGGTTATGGATTAACACTTCTTGATGCTAGTTTTATATTGGATATAAGCATGGTCATGGATTAACACTTCTTGATGCTAGTTTTATATTTTTATATTGGATATAAGCATGGTCATGGATTAACACTTCTTGATGCTAGTTTTGTATTGTATACTCCATGATATATTAGTCATGGACAATCACTACTTTTTTTTTTTTTTTTTTTTTTTTTTTTTTTTATTGAACACAAGGTATCAGGATTTTACATATTCCCCTACATCACCACCTGACCTGGCGTATGGGGCATGATCTTAAATTCTTTTGTGTCCTGATCTCTACATGTGTTCCCTACACAACACACACACACATACACACACAGACACTTACTTACAATCACAATTATTGTACACAAAGTCATACTCGCATACAAACCCCAAGATGCATGAAATTGCATTTAAAAATAATAATAATAATAATAATAATAGTAATAATAATAATAATAATAATAATAAATATGTAAATTTTAAAAGTAAAAATAGTAATAATAATTCATGTACCAAAAGTTGATAATAGGGTCCACTTTCTTTTAAACTCGTCACTGCTGTTATTCACTTTGGCAACATATTTTTCCAGCGTTTTATATGATAAAACACAATTTTTATAATAGGCAAGATTTGGGCTTTTTGATGCACAACGTGATCTGTATATAACATATTTTGCAAGCAAAATTAGGAAGTTAATAAGATCGTCAAAGTTGTTATTTCCTATAAAGACATCTTTTCGTGTAATTCGAAAATTTGGGTCATAAGTTTGTATCCATTCTACCAACAGTTTCCAAAAGTTTTCAGTAACTAAACAGTCATAAAATAAGTGCTCAATTTCTTCTATTCCCTCATTACAAAAGGTACATTTATCATTATCACTTAAATTAATCTTTTTTAGAAACTGGTTTGTGGTAATATTTCTGTGGAGAAATCTAAAGTTAAAGCTAATCAGTTTTGTGTCTTTTGTACAAAATCTAGCCGAAACAAAAGAGTTGGTCCATTCATTTGTACCAATCGCACACTCTAGCTGTCTAGACCAAGTTTCCTGTTTACCATTTGGCTTTATTATTTTGGTTCTTATCAGGTCTTTATAGATAAATTTATTCTTTGCTCTTACCCTAAGGAGATATGTTTTGTCCAAAGCTACAAGAAAACTATTTCTACTTTCATAGAAAGTTTTAATTTTCTTTTTCCACATCACAGAGATCTTTGAAATAAGAGCAAAGTACTGTATGAAATTATTTGATTTTGTTTTTTGTTTTATTTCATCAAAACTTAATAGAGACCCTTGTGCATCAAAAAGATGTTTAATAATTATAATACCATTTGTTCTCCACCTTGTGTATGATTTAAAATTATCTACAGTCACTAAATTAAGAATATCTTGAGACAAGTATTCATTGACAGTAGATGGTTCATTTTTCCATTGAGATAACGCATAAATAACATCACGCCAAAAAATATTTTTAATTAATTTAGAGATTACTTTTAGTTTAGTTTTTCCTAATGAAAGTAACAGCATACCTCCAAATTTTCCAAATATTTGTTCAGAAACCAGTTTTTGCCATCAGCCATTTTCGTTTATTAAGAGGCGCCTAATCCAGGTAAGTTTTATATAACACACAAATGAGTGCAAGTGAATCATATTTAACCCCCCTTCCGCAAAAGAAGCAATAAGTGTGTCTCGTTTAACTCTCTCAGTTTTACTGCCCTAAATAAACTGGAAAAATAATGTATTCAGTTCCTTTTCTATATGGGGTGGAGGATTTGGCAAAGCTGCAAAAAGATGAATGAATTTAGGCAAAAGCAAGGACTTTATCAAAGTAATTTTTCCAATAATGGATAAATTTCTTCTACTCCACCAGCCAAGCAGTTTCTTAACTTCCTTTAACTTCATCGAATAATTAAGCTCTACCATATCCTCCAAGTTCAAAGAGAAATATACTCCCAGCAATCTAAAATTAGACATTGACCAGTTAATATCAATTTCTGGACATATTTTTTCATTAGAATATTTTTGGTTTCCAATCCAAATTGCTTTCGATTTCAAAACATTGCAGTGCAGACCTGACACCAAAGCAAAATCATTTAAAATCTGCATGGTTGTCCCCAAGGACAACTGAGAACCATCTAATAATAGAAAAGCATCATCAGCGTACTGCCCTATTTTAAACTCCATTTCATTATAAAAAATGCCTGTAACATCTGTGTTTTTCTTTAGTTCTGTTGCAAGAAGTTCAATTCCTATTATGAAAAAATAGGGTGATAAGGGGTCTCCCTGGCGACAACCTCTCTCCAAATTAAAGAATGGGGATAAATGTCCATTATTAATAACACAACATTTTGATTTATTGCAAAATAGCCTGAACCAGTGACAAATTGATTCTCCAAAGTTAAATGAATTCAGAGCAGCTTCTAGAAAGTCCCATTCAACTGAGTCAAACGCTTTTTCAAAGTCTATCAATAGGAGAAGACCAAATTCATTTTTTTCCTCAAGGTATTGCATCAGGTCATACCAATGAATCTCCCTTTCATAAAACCCTTTTGGGTGTCACTGATGATAAACGGGAGTACTTTTTTGACCCTATTAGCAATTGACGCTGAAGCAATCTTGTAATCCACATTAAGTAGAGAGATTGGTCTCCAATTTTTTATAAATTTCCTGTCTTTATCTTCTTTTGGAATGCACGTTATGATCCCCTGAGACTGAAATTCTGAAAAATGATTCATATCATATCCAGTATTTAGAGACCTAAAGAGAAAACCGCCTAGGTCTTTCCAAAAGAATTTGTAAAATTCTACCGTAAATCCATCAGAACCAGGGCTAGTTTCATTTTTCATATTTTTTAGTGCTAAACCACATTCCTCAAACGTTAACTTACCTTCACATGAACTTCTTTCAAAATCTGAGAGTTTTTTATCATGGTTAAAAAAGTGGTTAAGCGTTTGAAAGTTACATTTGTTTTTACTTTGGTATAATTTTTCATAAAAGTCTTTCTGTTGATTTAATATTTCTTTTGAATCTGTTACCCTTGTTCCATCTTCCTTAGTTAACTCTTTTATTGTTTTGTTTGTGTAATTTCTCTTTTCGAGATTAAGAAAATATTTAGAATTTTTTTCACCAGATTCATACCATCGTGCCTTAGATCTTAACATTATACCTTCCACCTCTTTTTTCCTCATTTCTTCTAACTCCGCTTGTTTTTTGTTCAATTCTTTCATCGTAGTGGGGTTATTATTTTGATTCACTAAAGCATGTAAGGTATTTATTTCAGCTTCCATTTTCCTGAGATTTTGTTTTTCCTGTTTTGCTTTAGCTTGTGAATACATAATAGATTCTGATCTTATTATCATTTTAAGGATTTCAAAAAACAATTGATCATTACATGTTAGTTTCACCTGAAGTGGGTTTTTCTTATCACCTTCACAATAACATTCTTCTACTGTGCTAGTTATACATTTTTTTACCAATTTAATATATTCATTTTGCTTTAATAGCTTTGAATTGAATTTCCAGTATCCAGGACCTCTCGGTGCTGCAGATATAGACAATTTGAGTGTTATTGCTGAATGATCTGTTTTATAGCCAGGAATAATAGAGGCGTCTATACAATTTGAAAACATGTCCTCAGAGATTAAAAAATAGTCCAGTCTACTCTGTTTCACAGGGCTTGCCTGATGCCAAGTAAATACTCTACTGTCAGGATTGACGGTTCTCCAAGGATCCAGTAAATCTAGTTGATTCTTGATGTCCTGGACTGCTGCTCGGGCCATGGAGTGTTTATCATGCAAGATATTATAAGAGTCAAGCTCCATGTCCTGAACAACATTCCAGTCACCACAAATAATAACAGAGGAATTTTCAAAATTTATAATATCCTCTTTCAAAGTTTTAAAAAACTCAGCATTATCATCATTATGACCATATAGATTCACTAGTGTGAATCTCTGTCCATTAACTAATAAATCTAAGAGAATGTATCTGCCCTGACAATCACATCTGTTTCTAAGAATAAGAAATTCAAAATTATTTCTAAACAGGATAGCAACACCAGCACTACTGCTAGATTTATGGCTAAAAACACACTTATATCCCCATTCAGCCTCCCAATACTTCTCAGTCTCAACTGTACTATGTGTCTCTTGTAAACATATAATAGATGCTTTTTTTTGTTTGACCCAGCAGAAAATATCTCTTCTTTTGAGATCCAAACTATGTAGACCCCTAACGTTCATTGACAAAATTTTAATTTGATTATCCATTGTTAAATCTTGTTTTAAGTAAAACTTTCACAGGGCTTATATAGACATGCATCACAAAACCATTATCATGAAAAATGCTCACATACACCTTGGGACACACTCTCACACACATAACCACATAATGCTTAAAAAATCGATAAGTGTAGTACAGTGTCATGCACCATTGGGTACATATATAATGTTGCCCAATATAGTGATACATGAACTCTGTTCTACGCTGGAGTGTTGGTATAATTAGCAAATATAAACATCAATACAGTATGATTGAGAAATAATACTTTTTGTCTGTCGATTCAAGATTGAAATACAATGTGCATATTTCAAAATTTTAGATACAAGATTATAAGAACATTCTTACCTTTTACAGGTTTTGTCCTTTTCCGAAAATCACTTTTCTAATTTAAATATATATAATTAAAATTTAAACTGTGCATATCCAATTTTGGAACAAAGTTCTATACCTCCAAATGTATCCAAAATCAATATGGAAAAAAATAATTTTGTTTATAAATTGCGATTTAGTGTTTCACTAATGTCGTCAAAAAGGTCAAATTTGTACCTTTTTCCTGCTTTTGTTTTTGCATACACACTGCAATTAAAGACAATCACTACCTGATCCAAGTTTTATAAATTAAATTGGATATAAGCATTGTCATGGACTAGCACTACATGATCCTAGTTTTATAAATTAAATTGGATATAAGCATTGTCATGGACTAGCACTACATGATCCTAGTTTTATAAATTATATTGGATATAAGCATTGTCATGGACTAGCACTACATGATCCTAGTTTTATAAATTAAATTGGATATAAGCATTGTCAAGGACTAGCACTACATGATCCTAGTTTAATAAATTAAATTGGATATAAGCACTGTCATGGACTAGCACTACATGATCCTAGTTTTATAAATTATATTGGATATAAGCATTGTCATGGACTAGCACTACATGATCCTAGTTTTATAAATTAAATTGGATATAAGCATTGTCATGGACTAGCACTACATGATCCTAGTTTTATAAATTATATTGGATATAAGCATTGTCATGGACCAGCACTACATGATCCTAGTTTTATTAAATATATTGGATATAAGCAGTGTCATGGACTAGCACTACATGATCCTAGTTTTATAAATTATACTGGATATTGTCATGCACTAACACTTCTTGATGCAAGTTTTATTTTGGATATAATCATTGTCATGGATTAACACTATGTGATGTTAGTTTTATATTGGATATTGGCATGATCATGTATTAACACTGTGTGATGCTAGTTTTATAATGGATATAAGCAAAAACTTGTTTTATATACTATGTTCCATATTCCTATTGCCATGCATTTGAATATCCTATTTGAATAACCTATAGAATCACAAAGATGTAATTTGAAATATCTAATTACAATGCGTCTTTTTACATGCATATCAAGGAGTTCACTCTTTGTTGACTCATTTCCTTGAAAGACACTAAGTGAACAGATCATTCAGGTCCATGAAGAACACAATATTTCTCAACCAAATGGGGTTTAATGAATAACTAATGGGATGCCCATGCAGGACTTGAGTGGACAGAATTCTCTCTTGTTGATAGATGAGTAGGAAAGGTCAAGACCATTATGACTGTACTGATACCCTTCAAGAGCTACTGAGGTGAAAGGTCGCTACCATAGAAAGAGTACCACAATATCAGATTAGCAAATAATCCTGGTCCTGCACTATTACTGGTAAGCTCATCATTTAACCACACACATGGATCAATTAAAATGGCTTAATTTAATTATATCAGTTTTTTTTTAGCTCATTTGATTGAAACTCATAGATAATGAAAATTAAACTGAATCAAATCAACTTTAAATGAAAAACTGACAACATAATTTTCTACCTCTCTTCGCAGGTCTCCAAGCCTTCTGTCCATTGTGGATCTGTTTGAGGACTCTTCCTCCAAATCTGATGCCATTCTGTCTAATGCTACCTTGTGGTCTTCTTTCAATTTGCTTATCTACAAGAAAAAATTATGTTACTTAACGCACAATGAAAAAATATGCAAATCTTTAGTATGCTGTACCTGTCAAAATAATAACTATGTCAAAATAATAACTAAAGAGTGGATTTTCATTCCAAGTTTAATAGATGTCACTAAGAACTGTATGAGAATTCTTAGAACAAAAGGTTCTTCTTAATCCCCCCCCCCTCAAGAAAGGTTCATCTTTGTGACCTTTCATGCCACATATCCAAATGCCATTTATGGGCTGTCAGAATAAAAAAGGAATTGCTTGCTTGTCCTTTTTAAAGGAATTTGGCTATAGTAACAATACTACAACTGATGTAGTATTAATACTACAAAGCTATCCCCCCAAACCCATGTAGTAACATTACCCTATGTTCAGGCACTAATTTTATTATCTCCAAAACCTGATGTAGTAACAATACTACAACTGATGTAGTATTAATACTACAAAGCTATCCCCCCAAACCCATGTAGTAACATTACCCTATGTTCAGGCACTAATTTTATTATCTCCAAAACCTGATGTAGTAACAATACTACAACTGATGTAGTATTAATACTACAAAGCTATCCCCCCAAACCCATGTAGTAACATTACCCTATATTCAGGCACTAATTTTATGATCTCCAAAACCTGATGTAGTAACAATACTACAACTTATGTAGTATTAATACTACAAAGCTATCCCCCCAAACCCATGTAGTAACATTACCCTATGTTCAGGCACTAATTTTATGATCTCCAAAACCTGATGTAGTAACAATACTACAACTGATGTAGTATTAATACTACAACACTATTCCCCCAAACCCATGTAGTAACATTACTCTATGTACAGGCACTAATTTTATGATCTCCAAAACCTGATGTAGTAACAATACTACAACTGATGTAGTATTAATACTACAAAGTTATCCCCCCCCCCCAAACCCATGTAGTAACATTACCCTATGTTCAGGCACTAATTTTATGATCTCCAAAACCTGATGTAGTAACAATACTACAACTGATGTAGTATTAATACTACAAAGCTATCCCCCCAAATCCATGTAGTAACATTACCCTATGTTCAGGCAATAATTTTATGATCTCCAAAACCTGATGTAGTAACAATACTACAACTGATGTAGTATTAATACTACAACACTATTCTGCAGCTGTTCCTGTGTAGCCGTGCAGGATCACCTTGATGTAGGCTTTTCAAAATTAGATTTTGAAAATAAAAACTTTTTAGCACAATTAAGTAAAAACAACTGGAGAAGACAGCTTATATATATATATATATATATATATATATATATATATATATATATATATATATATATATATATATAATTGACCCAATTAGATGTTCGGGACATTATAACCTCATTGTATTTATTTTACTTTCCACACTTTGTACTTGAACATGCTATATTACAACAATTCCAAGTCCAAGAAATGCACAATATTCTGTCTATATCATGATTGGCTTTGTATGTATTTATATAAGCGTATTGTAACTGTGCATGGGAATGTATGTATGTATGTATGTATGTATGTATGTATGTATGTATGTATGTATGTATGTCCATGGGTGCGTGCATGTGTGTGTGTGTGTGTGTGTGTGTGTGTATATGTATTTATGCATGCATGTATATATGTATTTATGTATGTATCCATAGGTGCATGCACGTGTATGTATGTATGTATGTATGTATGTATGTATGTATGTATGTATGTATGTATGTATGTATGTATGTATGTAATTTCACCTAGTAAAACAAGCTCAGTTGACAGGGAATCAGACTAGAGCAGCAGAGAGGGTGAACAGACCACGTTTTCAAGCAAAAATAAGGCTTCCAGATAAGGTTTTCGAACAAAATATGGCCTATAGATAACGTTTTCGAACAAAATATCAGGTTTCCAACAAATCTCATTTAACCAAAAAAAAAGTCTCCATTTTTGCAAAAACGGAGATTTTACGATTTTTTAATCAATTTTGCTCGCAACGATGTGGTCATCCACCCTCTCTGCTGCTTAGTGATTTCATCACTGGGTTAACAAAAAATAATAAATGATTTTAACCGAATATTTGATCCAGTCCTTAGGACGAAAATCATTTATGATCTCACAAACAGACTAATCGCTAACACCTCTTCTTGTAGATCAATTAGATTATTGGACTGATCTGTGAGTTTGAAATTAATTCTCGTTAACGAATTATTATGGCATCGCATGTAGACAGGATTAACCGGAGACTCAATTATTAAAAATCCTGGAGGAGCTGATGGTGCAAACGAATAAAGAATATATCCTTGCTGAGCTTGATTTGATCGTTCGAGATTAATTTGATAGCTTCCTTCGATAACATCACATACTAAATTGAGCGCAATCACTGAGGATATATTCACGTTGAACGGAGCGATATGCCTACCGCCACCGTCTGGGTCATTATTATGTTTGAGGATTTTTATTTCCTGTGATGTTGTTTTTTTCCATGCATCATGAATTATTTTAAAACCAATATCGATGGTGTCACTGAGAAGTTTTTTTAGTTCCGGTACGTTATATCCTGGTAGTTTAAATGTTGGGATATCTTCAACGCGGATTTTATAGTCTGTTGCAAATCTTATTCTCGATGTGGGATTATTGTTATCTAATATAACTCGAATAATTTGTGAATTAAATTTTTCCATATCGTCGATAATTTTGTTACATATTTCTACAACGCTGATAAATTCATCTCGGGTGAGAGAGCCGGATTTAAGAGATATTAACAACAGTGAAAAATCATTATTCATTGCTGTGAAATTTTCAGTGATTTCAGGTTTGTTAGCAAAATAATATCCCTGCAATGGTCCACCCTCCGCTCTATGTTCGTATCCTAACCCAAAAAAATCTATGGGTACCCTGTATTCTTTATAACACTTTATTGGATTATCCGGTTTTATCACGTCGGTGATATAATCAGTTTTTTGTGGTTCTGGTAAATCAACGGTTTTTCCCCCTGGCGGTAATTCAGGCCATCCTAGTACGGTTCTAATAGAACTTTGATAGATATCTACGACGTATCCTTCTGTGTTTATCTCAATTGCGGATGATAGCGTCGGTTCATGAACTGTTATAGCGATTTTTGACTCTACTCCAGTAATCGATTTTATTCTACGCGCGAATTCATTATTGATTTGTTCAATTTGGTATGACCCTGTTGGTATCGAAACGACGTTCCAGTCTGGGGTACCGTCGTCCTTATTCTTATACGAGAACACCAGTGAATTATTGGGTTGTTGACCACCAAATGATTTTGATCTGATATTAGGCCAACTGTGATACACTCGTAGTTTTGCTAGCGCTATCTCCTTCACTGGGACCGGAGAGGGGAAATTCACACTGAATTCTGGATTCGTTGATGTTATTGATATCATGCTTGTTTGTACTGGGTTCGTGTTCTCCACTATTCCTTGAAGTAATTCCTGCGGTGTTGTCATTGTTATTATACTCATGATTTATTTCTAATTTTGGTATCGAGGAATCATAAATACTGACCATCACTGAGAACTCACAATCTGGTAATGTTGATATTATTGAGATCATTTTGTTTTTTGGGTTCGTGTTTTCTGATTCCATCGGTGTTGTCATTGTTATTATACTCATGTTGTCGCTCTAATTTCGATATCGCGGAATCAAAAATACTGACCATCGCTGAGAATTCACTATCTGATATAATCGTATTATCGAGTGACGACGATATCATCAGGGATAATTGCGAGTATGCGGTTGATGCAATATGAAATTGAAGTAAGTAATTCTGCAGTTTACTCTGGCTGCATGATGATATCTTTTTTGCTATCCCGGTTGATATACCCCCGATTGTAGCCACCGCAGAAATGCAAATTGGAACTACGACCGGGGCAATCATTGTAACCGATGCAAGTATTATTCCGGCGCCAGTGAGAACGCTTGACACCGAGTATATAATAACATCAATTGCGGTGATTCTTCGTCGGTATTTTTTTATTTTTATTTGATACTCCTCAGTGAGGGTTTTGAGTCTATTCTGAAATTCTCTGACCTGATCATAGTGACATTGAGTTGATGAAATCATTGTTATTTTAAAAAAGCTAGCGTTTTCAATTGTGAAATCCGAACGATTTATTTACTTAAATCCGCTACGAATTCCACATACCATGATACCGAAGTTTTAGTCAAACTTTTATCATCAGCTTTTATCGTTAACCGTTCAGTTGTATCCTTGTCGATGATCGTTGATATCACATTATTGACCCCGGATGAACTCGACGATGATATATTAAATTGAATTGGTGCTACCAGCGTTAATCGATAAATACCCTTGATAGTAGCTGTGATATCTAATTTGTTGTTTGCAGGTGTCCACTCAAATGATCCGTGTTGGATTGTATATACTACGTTGTTGGTTTTCTCATGAGGAATTTTTGTTTTTTCAATGATTGTTATCATCCTCGAAAAATCACCTTTGACGGCTTCGATGAAGTTTTTCGTCTCATCGATGGATTTTTTAATATCAGGGAGTTTTATTTCAATTTTATCTAACGGGGTTCCAATAAATTTATCAATGATATTTCTACGAAATGATATAAACTGTTTTCCGTTATCTTCAATTCTAGATTCAAGTGTTGTTAGTACAACCACAAAATTTTTTAACTCATCGTTGAGAGTTTTTAATCGATCTGTAATCGTCGAAACGAGTACACCCGGTTTGAGTTTACCCTGATCGGAAAATAACGCGATAGTATCCTCGATTGCGTTTTGTTGTTTAACCAAAATATCATCCAGAGAAATATTACTGGTTTTCAATTTACCCTGATCCGAAAATAACGCGATAGTATTCTCGATTGCGTTTCGTTGTTTAACTAAAATATCATCCAATGACACATCACTGGATTTCAATTTACCCTGTTTGTCTTGAAATACAACTATTTCATTAGGATCAACATTTGTTAAGTTCAACGTCTCAGCTATTTCATCTTTGATTAGTTTTTTTACATCCTTGACAGAATCAGGTGGTGCAGTGCCATCGGGTTTGGGTTTCAAAGATCTCCCCCAAATATCAATCATGTTATTGTAAAACTCTTTCTCTCTCTAAAATCGTTTCGATTTCCAGCGATTACTAGTGTATTCATTAACGACAAGATGTGGTGGTTTTCCGCTTGGGTTACTCAAGGAGTTAGAAATAGCGTCAAGGACATTTAATACTTCGCTGCCGCATATTGGTGGGTCATTCATTTGTTGTGTTGGTAGCGTAGAATACCAAGTCTTCATTGGAAGGGTTTTTATATACCGCATAAACTCTTTTGGTGGGGCTAATCCATATGAATCAAAATAGACAATCCCACGTGGATCAATAGCGTATGCAACCCAGTGAGTACCAGGTCCGGTGCTGTTATCTAAATTAATGATTCCGGTTTCAACGCTGTTTGGTTGATGTGGTAATTGATCTTTCATAAAGACACCTCTAAAGTTTTTAATCGCTAGTTTTTTAGCAGCATCCATTAAATCAAAATTGGACATAGGAATCGAATCGAATTAATAAATCGTTCCTGGTAGTCTTAGACCCTTTCCGCTGTACCACGAATACGGGGTTCCTGGTAGTCTTAGACCCTTTCCGCTGTACCACGAATACGGGGTTCCTGGTAGTCTTAGACCCTTTCCCTTTTTTTTATATCCTTTCCCAGTTGCCTTCTTTAGTGCCATTCCTGCTGCAGTACCAACGGCTCCTAACGCCGCTGCTTTAGCCACCGCTGGGGCAGCCGCTGCAATCAATGCTGGAATCGCAGCTAACAACGGAAATATACCGCCTGTTTTAATCATATTTTTGATAGCAGCCACAGAAAGAGTAATCTGAACACCTTTTTTGGCTGCAAGTGCATCATTGAAATGTTTTATTTGACGAGTTGTCAGCGATAGTTTATTTGCACCACCAGTCATTTGGTTGGGTTTCAACGTGATTGTGGTTCCACATTTTTTAGCTGATTCCGATTGCAATTTTTTTAATTGACCGGGAGTTAACGCAACACTAATAACACTATATGACATTATACATAATTGATTGATTCTAATTCAATGAAAAATCGAGAAAATCAATCAAAGATTTTCTACTGGTGCATCTACCACTCTCATTCTTCCACCAACACCTTCAAGTAGCATTGATTTATCACTGAGAATGACAGCAACCGCTCTATAATTAGCAATAGCACCACGAGTCACATTAGCTCTAAAGTGTATATCAACGACAGACTGTCTTGTTAAATCGAGATGTTCCAGCGAAAAGTAATAGATCGGATATAGATTTTTAAAATCATATTGTGATATTTGCAAACCAGTATCGACATTTTGATCGCGTGCCATAAATGACAACAGACGATGATAAACTCGTGCAATATGATTTTCTGTGTAATTAAGTTGTATATCCTCGGATGGTTCCTGTTGGCCGTTTATTCTCAGTGAGACGTCTTTCACACCTAATTGATTGAATATCATATGACTGGAGAGTTGATTGCCAACTCGTGTGTTATCCTGTAACGCAATAAATATATGACGTGGCGCAGCAACGCCTTGTTTTGATGCTAGATTCCACGTGAATAACCCGTTGATATTTGATTGTTTAACATCTGTACTCACGGTTAGCCAACTCAACAACGACTTTCCTCCTTGGTCCATAAATGATAGTAATCGTTCTTCTGCGGTGATTGCTGGAGTCAACACTGGCATCCACAATGATATTTTTGTTAAATTGACTTTACCGGCATCAGCATTGGGATTTGCAGCATCTGCTGGAATCCTCCAGATTGCGTCATTATCATCACTCTTTCGTACAAGCGATACTGTATGCTTCGCCCCGTAGATAACTTTTCTGACGTTTCTACAGAATCCAAATATGTGATGCAGTGGAATCGCACATGAAAATGATTTACGCGCTCCTTGCAACATTGAAATACGTGTTGCGGCTCCTAGATTGAAATTAACGTCGTTGTTTATAATCATATTCTCGACATCAGCATCACTATTATCACGTTTTTTTGGTCGTCTTACAACAAATGGATTTCCTCCAGCGGTATTCTTACCATCTTTTGCAAACATCATAGAGGGTCCTGCTGATCTTGTATAATCATCGGAATATCTCGCTAACCCGATTATTGTTGTAGCCATATCAACATCGCGATCTATGGACTCAATTTCTTTTCCATCAATGAGATATCTAGCACTCTCAAATAACGCCATAATACCATTATTGACAAAACCGACTTGAGTACCATCTGGATACGGTGCTGGTACAGCAGGAGTATCATCAGCTGTTACAAGTTCTCCTTCTACTTCAATAAACGCTTCACAGGGCAAAAAGTATTTACTGGTATCATGGACTTGAAGTTCAATTCTTGCTCGACTATTTGAGTCTATGGCATGATAGGCGTAATATTGATAATCGCGTACAGAATCATCCTTGCCAACTGGGGCGTCTATATCAAATGCTGGATCACGTGACTGTTTGAACATTTTATTCTATTTATCAGAGTCTAAATAGTGAAATCGTAAACAATTTTTCCATTTTCATCGTCGTAGTTTTTTAAAGCCACTTCCTGCTATCATATTTGCAATATTGCTTTGGTCGGGGGTTAAAGCCATCGACACTAATTTTTCGTCTACTGCGTTATTTATAATTCTACTAACACTTGCAGGCATTTCCGCTGTAGATGGTAACGGTTTCTTTTTTCGTCTCACTAATGATGTTAATTTATTCTTCGCAGTTGAAAATGCTTTTCCAGCAAAATCTCCAACAGCACTAATACCCTTATCACGAATAACATCAATGGCTTTCATTCCTAGTTGTTTAGCCAACGGCATCACTTTTGGAGCCATTCTCGCAAATAACCCTGCAATGGTATTGCCTAAACCATCTCCGTAGTATGCTCTATAAACTGGAAACCGTGAATTAACAACGTAGACGGGGGTTGGTTTATCATGATTGTAGTGTATGATCATTATTTGAAATCAGAAACAATTTTTCAATTGACTTTTCAATTCAGTCACTATGATACCCACTTTCCACTAACTCGCCAATGAAATCTCGATATGTGCTGATATCCATGATACCACCCTGAAATAATCGTCTACAGATATCAGCTGCTTCATTAATTATTTCCGGTGAGTTATTTCCGGCTCGGAACCCTCCTACAAGAACCTCTAATCGTGATATATCATTGATAACACTATCAGGACATGTCGTGGTAGAGTCATAGACATCCTTTGGATTTCCAATCGAATATCCTTTTCCGCTTGTTTCCTCAGTTGTACCAGTTGCGCCCTCACTATCATCAAGTAATTGCCTTTGTCGGCCTCGACTTTGTTGTTTTTGTATACCATAGCTATCAACTCCTAATTTAAAAGATCTATACTCAATTGTATCCTTTTTCAAATTACCAGTAATCACCTTATTCGTTTTATACAACCAATTAACCCATTCATCTCGGCTTATTCTACTGTTTTTATACTCGTCTTTTAAAAAATCCTTTCTAGAATCAAAGCTTTTGGCGGCAAAATCACCAAAAGTCGAATAATCGTTGATTTTTATTAATTTAGGTTTTTTGATTTCTATTATAGCTTCTTCGGTAAGTTTGTCTATAAAGGGAACACCTCTTGGGGTGACGACATCAACAGGTTGTGGTTCAGGTGTGGAAACTCTTTGAGTTTCAGGCGCAGAATCATCAATATCAGCTAATCGTTCATACTCGCACTGAGTTTTTATATCACTGGATAACTGTTGTATCCCTGCGCGTGTTTGTCCGGTCTCTGCTGCTATCTTTTCAAGCGTATCAAGCAGCGGCGCCTTCTTTACTCGTTCTCGCTCAGGAATATCTCCGTATATCGCTGCTTCAGTTAACTTTTTCACATCTTTGGTCGCACTTGTTATCGGAGTAAACAGTTGTTCACTTGACACAGAAAAGTCAGTCTGCGCTTGTTGTCGTTGTTGCAGTTTATTCCGTACAGAGTCGCGAATTGGTACAAATCTCTTAATTGCATCCAGTCGTTCACGAGCCAATCGGGTTGTTAATGCTTCATTGACCATTATTTAAAATCAGAAACAATTTTTCAATTGCAAAACAATTTTTCAATCCTGACCTAACACCATCGTGGAAGTGTTATTTCATCGTGATACACCTTCGTTCATCGATGGGGAAAGTGTCCAAATTGTATATAAAATAATAATAATGTCACTTTCCCCACTTTTCCATTGATCACTGATTTTGACATTTTTAATCAAAAAATGCTAAAAAAAAATTAAAATCTCTATGAGGGACGGTCACAATCAAATAATGATAAATGGTTGGTCAATCAAAAATGTTCATTTTCTTGAATTAACGCCCGTAGGTTTCTAACTTTAGAATTAACCTCCTTTTTCAATTCGTATTCGTACCCCAATTCTTTTCGTATTCGTTCTACGATGGTATACAACGGAGCGAACACACTTACGTCACTGGAAAATGCGAGAGAGTCCCGAATAGAATTCTGAATTCTTTTGATGAGCGCATACTTCTTTGGTAGCATATATTTATTGTTGTTAACTCCGTATTCTATATCCTGAAAATCAGACATGATTTGATCAGGATTTAACCCATCTGATAGTTCAATATCCCAACTTTTCAATTTTGAAATCTCGGATATGATGCTATTCATGTTTTCAGAATTCATTATTCTATAATAATGATATATTTCTAAATGAAAAATATGACGCATTAGACATAACTAAATTGAACTTTTTGTCCCGTCCTTTTTTAAATAGCCGATCGATAAATCCCCTCTGCAACTTTTCGTACTGAGGGTGAACAAATATCGAAATACTTGCCGGCTTCATTCATTGATTGAAATATTTTTTCTTCGTTAGTTGTTGTATTCAAAGATTTTACTGGTCTCGCTTTTTTTGAGCATTTTCCAGTCTTTCCTCGTTTGGTATTCTCACTTTGAGTAACAGCCTGCAGATTTGATAAAGAATTGTTTTTCGGATTTGAATCCTTGTGATCAATGACAGAATCATCCTCGATCAATCCATGGAAACACTTGTACACGAAACGATGGCAGTAATATGTCTTCTTTCCAGCACCAAACATCAAATACCCTTGATTATTCACAACACCAACTGGTTTCTTCAGTCTGCAGTTTCTTACAACACCATCACTTGATGCTTCATTATTTGTGATCACAGGGTGTGGTCTGAATTCTTGGTTCATTTATATATTATACTATTGTTTGTCTAATTCATCATTTGGTTCAATAATGAATCTTTCAATGTAGTCTTGAGGGGTTCTTATGATTTTATCCTTGATGTTGTCAGGGTCAAGGACCTTTTCAGGGTCAAAATTTCTGATTGATTGTCCATTTTTTATTCTTTTATCATAATATCGCTTCAACTCCCTGTATCGCTTACCACCGCAATTTAGACACAACTGAGATTTTCCCCTGACCCCAACTCCACATAGAATACAAGGTAACGGACCATGGCTTCCACGACGAAAGCTTTGCATATGATACCCACAAAACTCATTTCTGCATGATTTGTTACACGGGGTTACTGATCCAATCATAAGCCACTTGCAGTGATTCATTATATAAAAATCTTTCATTTAAATGCTTGTTTTAATTATAGCATGAGGGAATTAGGGAGAACGCCTTCGAAAAATGCTGATAAGGAGTTTAAGAGATTATTAAAAATCAATCCTAGATTTAATCTCGATAGACCCAAAAAACGTCCAATAGACGGAAACATGAAAGAGTTTAAGAGATTATTAAAAATCAATCCTAGATTTAATCTCGATAAACCCAAAAAACGTAACAAACGTCCAATAGACGGAAACATGAAAGAGTTTAAGAGATTATTAAAAATCAATCCTAAATTTAATCTCGATAAACCCAAAAAACGTAACAAACGTCCAAGAGACGGAAACATGAAAGAGTTTAAGAGATTATTAAAAATTAGTCCTAAATTTAATATCGATAGACCAAAAAAACGAAACAAAATTAATCCTAAATTTAATCTCAATAAACCCAAAAAACGTAATAAACGTCCAAGAGACGGAAACATGAAAGAGTTTAAGAGATTATTAAAAATTAGTCCTAAATTTAATATCGATAGACCAAAAAAAACGTCCAAGAGATTACCCTGGAAAGATGCTCAATTCAATCTCGATATAGTTTCTAATACACCAAAGAATACAATTCTTGATAAAGCCATGATTAGTAAAATCAGAGACTGTTTTAATGAATTCAAGCGTGATGGAGCATCTTATTGTTGGTCAACATTTCGAATTGATGTTGTTGTTGATGCTACCATGAATGATGAAAAAGCAGCAGTGATAATTTCACGTGTTGGGGAAAAACGGCATTTTTTCCGAATCAAATTCATTATCGAAGTCGATGGCAAATGGATTATTGTCACAGAATTAGGCGAAAATTTGAACTGATTTTTGTTGTTCTTCAATTGCAAACGAAACTCACCATTTTTCTTGATTTCGTCGTACACGCATTACCTGGGGTGATTAAGTGGCGTGTAACGATTTGCATGTGCCAATTTGTAATTTACATGAAATCCGAAATACTCGTTTTACGTGGTGTACGGCAAGCTCGATGTGATTTATGTTCACCTATTGAGAGTATATAAGGTTAAGGATTTCTCATTATTATTTACGGGAACTAAAATATCTAATCAAAGGATAGATAACCTCGTCTTGCAAATCTCCAGCCAAAGGGGTGAGTGTTAAATTTACATTTCGTTTTATTGTGAATTTTATTCAGATTATCATTTCGTATAATGATGCTTTTATTGCAATTAAACGTGGAATATTTGGAATTACTAGTCACTTTTAGACTTTAAATACAATATCGTAATCTACGGCTTAGATTATTTTTGAGACAACTATTATTAGTCTGGTTTTGTTTATTATAGCTAATTCAGTCTGATTCAGTCTGATTCCAGCTGATTCCGTCGTTAATTCAGTCTGATTCAGTCTGATTCCAGCTGATTCCGTCGTTAATTCAGTCTGATTCAGTCTGATTCCAGCTGATTCCGTCGTTGATACCGTAGAAGTTCATCACTGATAGCGCATCTAATAACATCGTTGATACCGTCTCTGATACCGTAGCTGCTAACATAGTTGTTACATTGTTTCTGGTACCGTAGCTGCTAATAACATCGTTGATACCGTAGCTGCTAATAACATCGTTGATACCGTAGCTGCTAATAACATCGTTGATACCGTAGCTGCTAATAACATCGTTGATACCGTAGCTGTTAACACATCTGATACCATCTTTTGATAAACGTCTTTGAAATCGTTTGATTTGTTGTGGGACATCTATTGTTTGTTCTGGAACATCTCTGTATAAATATCTGAATGTGCTTGTGCCGTTAATTTGTGCAAACGGAATTGAAGTATCTGTCTGTGTGTCGAACTGTCTGTTCGTCAATATCTGTGTAACGTGTAAATATCCGGAAAGCTAGAAGTCCGAGTGTCGGAGCTGTCTTAGAGTTGTAAAACGTCCGGGTTGACATCTAGGGGAGTGAGGAACCGTTGGTTCGGGTAGATGTTGTATGCTGTCTGAACGTATAACTGTGGTGGATCCGTGTAGGGAAACGTCCGATAATAGTATTGGTCAACCCTCGGTTCTCGGGGAAACTGGGAGACGATTCAACTGTTGCTGAATCGTGCGGTTATACAGGGGAGACACATAGGTGTATTGAAATTGTGATATAATTTAATACATTGTTGTATTTGCATGCTTATGTCAGATCGCAATAATATTTCAAGTGATCACATAGATATCAATAAAAGCTAGCAACTTGATTCAATACAAGTATATGATCGTGCTAGTTATCGCAATCCATCGTGCGATAGATAGTTTGTCGTTTGTGTTTATTTTTTTTTCGTAAATCATAGTTGCATTTATTTAACTTTCGTAAAGGATTCTTGGATCTGTGTATAATCCAAGAGATCCCTTTACATTTGTGATTCCTTTTGTATTGTTATTTAATTTATTCATGTATTGTGAATGGTTGTGAGTGTAATTGTGGGTTGAGCGCGTGAATTATTGTGTTGTTACATCTGTATTTTTTTCATTTATAATTTATTACATAAATTTATATTTTCTTTCACAAATTGTGTTTGTATTGTTCATTTAATCCACCCTCCTCTCGGTAACAATTCTGTTACAATGGTGTCAGAAGTGGGATCGTTGGATTAAGTGAACTGTCAATCATTTTTGTGAAGGTATACATTTAATGTTTATATTTGAGCGTGACCTCTGTTAAGATAATACTCTAGTTGGAGTTTATTTTTGTTTAGTTTACCTAGGTCCGTGTGTCCAGTATAAACGTGTTTAAAGTATTGGTTTGGTTATATATCTATATTCATATTACAATTGTCATTGTCATGTCATCCCTTAAGGACTTGGTTGCCTTAGGCAAAGAATTTGGATATGAAGGTGAAAGCTTAAGGAAATTTATTCAAGAAGAACAAGCCCGGGAAAGGGAAGAAAGGGCAAGGGCAAGGGAATTAGAAAAGGAAGAAAGGGCAAGGGCAAGGGAATTAGAAAGGGAATCTGATGAAAGGAAACGGGAATTAGAAAGGGAATCTGATGAAAGGAAACGGGAATTAGAAAGGGAATCCGAAGATAGGAAATGGGCCTTTGAGAGGGAAAAGATAGAATTTGAGAAGGATAAGATAGAATTAGAGAAGCAGGCTCAAAGGGAAAAGATAGAATTTGAGAAGGAAAAGATAGGATTAGAGAAGGAAAAGATAGAATTAGAGAAGTAGGCCGAAAAAGACAGGATAGAATGGGAAATGGAAGCGGAGCAAAAGCGAATAGAGTTAGATAAACTAGCTAGAGTAGAAATGTTAGAGTTAGAAGAAAGAGCAAAACAACGGGATCATGAGCGTAAGGTAGAATTAGCGACATCTGGAAGAGAACACGATTCTGCCTTTAGCAAATTAAGGGGCCCCAAATTACCTCCCTTTGACGATGAAAAAGATAACATAGATAGTTATCTTCATCGGTTTGAGCGGTATGCCGAAAACCAGAAGTGGAGTCAAAATGACTGGGCGCTGCATCTGAGTGCTTTATTAAAAGGTAAAGCACTGGATGTATACTCGCGACTTCCTAGGGACGATGTGTTTAAGTACGACGTCCTAAAGGAAGCACTTCTCAAAAGGTACGAGCTCACTGAACAAGGTTTTCGAAAAAAGTTCAGGTATAGCAAGCCCGATAAGGGAGAAACCTTTGGTCAGTTCACCGTCAGAATTGCGAACTATTTTGAGCGGTGGATTGAATGCGGCAAAGCGGTGAAAACGTTTGAAGGGTTGACTGATTTCTTGCTCAGAGATCAATTATTTAATACAGTTGGGCGAGAATTAGATCAATTTCTGAAGGAGAAAGTCTTCACAAACGTAAAAGATATGGCTAAGCAAGCCGATTTATTTGCCGAAGCTCATGGGGGAACCCAGAACGTGGTTTTAAAAGATTTTAAGTCTGGAAACCAGTCTGTAAGACCTATGCCTAGGGAGCCTGTAAAATCAGCTGAGGTAAAAAGGTCAGTTGGGAATCCAGTTTTTCAGCGTGTGCGGTGTTTCTTGTGTAATGCATTGGGTCATGTTCAAAAAGACTGTCCTAAAAGAAAGGCACTTATACATAAGGTAGCAGTGGCTATACAAAGTAAAGGTATATCCGATAACAACGTACATGTAGAACCTTGTATTCATTCACTTGGCACGTGTATATTTCCTGAAGCGCGCGTACCAACCGCGAGAGGGTTTGTCAACGGTCGAGAAGTCGTGGTATTGCGTGACACTGGTTGTACGGGCGTAGTGATCAAACGTAGTCTCGTGCAGGATAACCAAATGCTCGGGTGGGAATCCCCATGTATGTTACTTGATCAGACGATGGGTCGCATTCCCGTAGCAAGGATCACAGTAAAAACACCTTTCTTAACGGGAACTGTTGATGCCCTTTGTATGGACAATCCTATATACGATCTGACGATCGGTAATGTTGAAGGTTCCCGTCTTCCAACCATGGCCGATTTTAAAATACCTTTGGCCCAGGCAGTCGAAACGCGAGCGCAAACACGGCGAGAGAAATCCGCGTTTAATAAATTAATAGTCCCTGAATCGATCTCAGGAATTTCCCGTGATGATTTCAAACAAGAGCAAGAACGTGATGAATCCATCAGAACAATTGTTGAGAAAATCACGTCCGGCGCGATTAAACATTGCAAGCGTGGGGGTAGCTCTAGATTCGTACGCAAGAACGGATTAATTCATAGGGAGTTTAGCGCTCGGGAGGGTAAGAAGTATTGGCAAGTGGTCGTACCCCAGAGATACAGATCTCAAGTACTTAGGGTGGCACATGAGTCAAGCATGGCAGGACACCTAGGTAAGGCTAAGACCACTAGCAGGGTAGTCGCTGAATTCTACTGGCCCGGTGTTAATGGCGATGTCACACGGTTCTGTAGGTCGTGCGACGTATGTCAGAAAACCGTTTGTAAGGGAAGGGTCACAAGGGTGCCCTTAGGACAAATGCCATTAATAGATACACCGTTTAAAAGAGTGGCAGTAGATATTGTAGGACCAATACACCCAGTTACCGAAAGAAAGAATCGGTACATACTTACTCTGGTTGACTACGCAACCAGATACCCTGAAGCCGTAGCGTTACCAACTATTGAAACGGAAAGGGTAGCTGAAGCATTAGTTGATATCTTCAGTAGGGTAGGGGTGCCAGAGGAAATCCTCACTGATTGTGGTGCCCAATTCACCTCTGACCTCATGGGTGAAATAAGTAGGCTGTTATCCATCAAACAGCTAAACACTACCCCATACCATCCGATGTGCAATGGACTGGTAGAGAAGTTTAATGGTACCCTGAAAAGCATGCTGCGAAAGATGTGCGCGGAACGTCCGCAAGACTGGGACCGTTATTTAAACGCTGTTCTGTTCGCGTACCGTGAAGTACCGCAGGAAAGTTTAGGGTTCTCACCCTTTGAACTGTTGTATGGTAGAACGGTTCGAGGCCCGATGCGGATACTACGCGAACTATGGACTGGTGATGTCTCGAACGAGGAAATAAAAACGACTTACCAGTACGTGTTAGATCTAAGAAACAAACTTGAGAGTACATGCCAGATGGCACGTGACGAATTGATTAAATCGGGGCGCAGATATGCCAAGTATTACAACCGCAGAGCGCGTAATAGGAAATTTCTTGTGGGAGATCAGGTGCTATTGCTTCTTCCAACGAGTTCGAATAAGTTATTAGTCCAGTGGAAAGGTCCATATGAAGTTAAAGAAGTAAAAGGTGACATGGACTATAAAATTGACATGGACGGTAATGTAAAAACATTTCATGCGAATATGCTCAAGTTGTATATCAAGAGACAAAGCGACAATGTCAATAAGGGGAGTTGAAAATATAGGCGCAGACTACTTGAGTAGGGCATGATGGGAAATTTGTATGAATTTGCCCAGTAATAAAATCCAGTTTGTAGTATAACCAGTGTAAATGTTGTAAGATATCATCAGTAGTTATTTTTCTTCTATTCTGTGTTAGTTTTAAAAATGTGTACATTTTTATTCTTAGGGGGGAGGTATTGTCACAGAATTAGGCGAAAATTTGAACTGATTTTTGTTGTTCTTCAATTGCAAACGAAACTCACCATTTCTCTTGATTTCGTCGTACACGCATTACCTGGGGTGATTAAGTGGCGTGTAACGATTTGCATGTGCCAATTTGTAATTTACATGAAATCCGAAATACTCGTTTTACGTGGTGTACGGCAAGCTCGATGTGATTTATGTTCACCTATTGAGAGTATATAAGGTTAAGGATTTCTCATTATTATTTACGGGAACTAAAATATCTAATCAAAGGATAGATAACCTCGTCTTGCAAATCTCCAGCCAAAGGGGTGAGTGTTAAATTTACATTTCGTTTTATTGTGAATTTTATTCAGATTATCATTTCGTATAATGATGCTTTTATTGCAATTAAACGTGGAATATTTGGAATTACTAGTCACTTTTAGACTTTAAATACAATATCGTAATCTACGGCTTAGATTATTTTTGAGACAACTATTATTAGTCTGGTTTTGTTTATTATAGCTAATTCAGTCTGATTCAGTCTGATTCCAGCTGATTCCGTCGTTAATTCAGTCTGATTCAGTCTGATTCCAGCTGATTCCGTCGTTAATTCAGTCTGATTCAGTCTGATTCCAGCTGATTCCGTCGTTGATACCGTAGAAGTTCATCACTGATAGCGCATCTAATAACATCGTTGATACCGTCTCTGATACCGTAGCTGCTAACATAGTTGTTACATTGTTTCTGGTACCGTAGCTGCTAATAACATCGTTGATACCGTAGCTGCTAATAACATCGTTGATACCGTAGCTGCTAATAACATCGTTGATACCGTAGCTGCTAATAACATCGTTGATACCGTAGCTGTTAACACATCTGATACCATCTTTTGATAAACGTCTTTGAAATCGTTTGATTTGTTGTGGGACATCTATTGTTTGTTCTGGAACATCTCTGTATAAATATCTGAATGTGCTTGTGCCGTTAATTTATGCAAACGGAATTGAAGTATCTGTCTGTGTGTCGAACTGTCTGTTCGTCAATATCTGTGTAACGTGTAAATATCCGGAAAGCTAGAAGTCCGAGTGTCGGAGCTGTCTTAGAGTTGTAAAACGTCCGGGTTGACATCTAGGGGAGTGAGGAACCGTTGGTTCGGGTAGATGTTGTATGCTGTCTGAACGTATAACTGTGGTGGATCCGTGTAGGGAAACGTCCGATAATAGTATTGGTCAACCCTCGGTTCTCGGGGAAACTGGGAGACGATTCAACTGTTGCTGAATCGTGCGGTTATACAGGGGAGACACATAGGTGTATTGAAATTGTGATATAATTTAATACATTGTTGTATTTGCATGCTTATGTCAGATCGCAATAATATTTCAAGTGATCACATAGATATCAATAAAAGCTAGCAACTTGATTCAATACAAGTATATGATCGTGCTAGTTATCGCAATCCATCGTGCGATAGATAGTTTGTCGTTTGTGTTTATTTTTTTTTCGTAAATCATAGTTGCATTTATTTAACTTTCGTAAAGGATTCTTGGATCTGTGTATAATCCAAGAGATCCCTTTACATTTGTGATTCCTTTTGTATTGTTATTTAATTTATTCATGTATTGTGAATGGTTGTGAGTGTAATTGTGGGTTGAGCGCGTGAATTATTGTGTTGTTACATCTGTATTTTTTTCATTTATAATTTATTACATAAATTTATATTTTCTTTCACAAATTGTGTTTGTATTGTTCATTTAATCCACCCTCCTCTCGGTAACAATTCTGTTAAGAATTAGGATAAATTTGAACCAATCCTCAAGAATAAAAAAGCTGTCATTGTGAGTAGAGATTCCAAACCAGGAATTCTAACCGGAATCGATAAGCCATACTACGAAAGATCTTATCCCGTAACAGCAATGGTTTATGGGATATATCCGTTAAATGATAAACCCGATATCGCAAAACTAGCTCCTATGAAATATTCTAGTTCACTGAATTGTGTAGCAGAACGAATAATAGAACACTTGACAAATGCATCCCGAGGAAATAAACTAACTGATCTGCGACGTAGGAAAATAACCGAGTGGGAACTGACAGTGAAACAGCATGGTGCAAAGATTTCTGATATAGCTAAATTAGAAGCATCATTAAAATTCCCAATATCAGTAACAACAATAACCGGAGAAGTATTATACGAACCGAAATATCAATCGCGAGGAGCCCCAATACAGGTTATTGATCATAACAAACACGCGTGGACACCTGCGGTAACAATATTTCCACGAGAACGAACCGTGAAATATATCCCTAAGGAGTTCGTCGGGGATGTTTTCTATGAAGAGAGATTATTCGATGCTATTCATGCGTTGTGTAAGGATGATCCTGTGTCAGTGTGGTTACTTAGAAGTGATGAAGAATTTGATCAATTTGTAAAACCAAATGGTGAATTATATCGCATTGAAGAATTAGATAACAGAATGAGAAAAATCGCTAGTGATTTTTCACCGGAGAATTCCCATGAAAAACTACTCACGGATAGTTTTACTATTCCATCAGTGGTAGCTCACTTCGCAAGAGAAAAAAACTCATGGCGTCCAACACGAAGTGATTTTCTCGAGGATGTTAAATTGAGTTGCGTCTAATTTGGTCATGGAGGACTGTGGAATACGAAATACTCACGTGATGGTATGATTTCAATTGATATAGCCGCGTGTTATCCCGGAAGTTTTCTCGGATATGGGGAATGCGCTGAGTACTTCAAACGATTTGGACACCCCACGCATGAAATGACTCGTGTTGCGATTAATGGACCATTGCCTGATTTTGATTTAACCGGATTCGCTCGTGTGATATCATTTGAATTAGCTACAGGGTTACATCCGTGTAGTTATGTTTGGCTCGTTAGACACCTATCTGAAAAACACTGGATGCCAATAGTGCTATTGAGATATATGATTGATTGTGGTATGCTAATATCGTTGATTGTTTCAGAGGCTATTATATGCTATCGAGCTCAGAAAGAAGTTTGGCTACCACAACCCGATCTAGATAGAATAATCAACGAACTACGAAAACAGTTTCCAGATTTCAGTGAAGAAGAAATCATAAATTGGTCTAAGAAGTTATTTGAAATTAAAAAAGAACAAGCAAAAGATCTCGGAAGAAGAATAATCGGTAAATTTACCCAGGGTGGACGATACGACAACGCAAAATACTCTTCGCGGTTGATCATAGATGTCGCTGAATACGATTTTATTGTAGCGGATTTAATGAAACAGGGAAAACTTGTATCCCGTAAGGATGCTTTTCTATCCAATGGTGAGAAATTAGGTACGGTTGTTACCTACTGTGATGGATATAATTCCCAGTACACACATTTGAGAAGTTCAATGCTAGCCTATGCTTCTATTAATCTATTTTCGATGATAAATAGATTTCCTAATACCGCGGTTAGAGTGGCCTCTGATTCGATGTATATACACAATAAGTACAAATCAGCTGTAGCTAAATTCACAGATCCCGAAGAAAATTGGGGGCGTTGGCGATTTAAAAAGGAGATGCTACATGAGTATTGTGAATCCGCAGACATTGCCATGGATGATAAATATCTTTGTTGTAACCGTATTGAAATTCAATCAGAATTTTCTAATGCACCACCGGTATCTGATCCAGTATGTAGATACAAAACAGTTTATTTAAACGGTTGTGGTGGGTCAGGAAAGACAACTCATGCAATTGAATTATTTCGTCGTGGAAACGCTAGCGTTTCTAACATGATTGCGCTAACACCGACTCACAGACTCGCCAGAGAGATGATACAACGAGGGGTAAATGCTTGCACTTATCACAGCTTCTTTCGATGGAAGGGTGACAAATGGACTCCTGATCGAATGGGTGATAAATTCATTCCTGAAATCATAATTTGGGATGAAATATGCACAGTGTCATTAGATGTATTAAAAACATTTCTTGAGTGGTTGTTAAACAAAAACACAAAAGTCGTCATGTGCGGGGATCACGGCCAACCACCACCATTTGTCGGTGCATCTCCACATGAATGGCTAAAGGGTTTTGTAGACTACTATGAAGAAATCACCACTGATTATAGATCACTTGATGAACGATTACGCGAGTTCAAAGCGCTAATTAGATTACAACCGGATAGAATCCAATGCGAAATAGCGCGTGAAGTGATTTCAGAAACCCCAATGAATGATTTCTGGGAAGCGTGGAGACCAAACGATTTGATCATTGCAAGTAGAAAAATAGTCAGGGATACACTTCAGATGAAGTTATTTGAATTGCATAAAGAAAAATTTGCAACGCTTCCAGTACCCCTTTGTTATAGGCCATCGGATACACGAAAACAGAATATTGAAGTTGATATTCCAGGACAGAGTGAAAAACAAATTCTCGTATTAAATGATATTGTGCTGGTTGATATCAATGTCGTTGAAGATGCATTGCGTGCTAATAAATCCCCGTGGACGCTAGGATACGCAACAACAATACACTCTTCACAGGGATTGACTATATCGAATACAATTGTTTGGATGGTGGATAATCACATCGAATGGTCAAATTTAGTCTATCTCGCAGTATCCAGAGTACGAAACATAAATCAACTTCGAAGAGTTGTTTTCGATGATAATGACACAACAATAAGTGATATTGATGTTAGCATCATTAATAAAAAACTCTCCGGTTACAAACAACAGGACAAAAAAAAACAACGAGAATTTGATATTGATGCTGAACTAATAATCACTTTGAAGAAACAACAGAATAATCACTGCGCGAGTTGCAATTGTATAATGCGTTGGCAGTATTCGGATAAGGATCCTCGCCAATTCACCGTAGACAGAAAAAAAAACAATCTCGGTCATGTCAGAAATAATGTGATGTTAACTTGTCTTGAGTGCAATAGACGCAACGGTGCTAGTTAAGACCATGCGGTGGCAATTGAGTATCCTCGGGAATCACTTGTAGTTGTTGTCGAGTAAAACCCCGCTGAGGGGCAGTTGAATCCAGTTTATAGACTGGAGGTCTACCAGTTGATCGTGTTATACTAGATATCTTATGCGTAGTGACGCTCCAAATAGGATCAGTAGCCCTTTTTCTACCCCCTTCAAGCTCTCCTGGTTCGTATAAGTACCTCACAATGACACTACTACCAAGAATTGGTTCTTTGAAATCTTTTTGTGGTTGTACGGGTATTGACTTCTTTTTAATCGCGTTGATAGGTTTCATGTTGATTGTTCTAGTAATCTCGTTATTCAGTGCAGTAATCACAGATGGTAATCTTTTAACCCATTCATGAGATCGCTTTTCTTGAATGAATTCTTTTGCGTATTGATATCCAAATAACCGCTCAGCAATTGTCCGATTAAATCGTTCTACAATGGCCTGATCGCGATGTAGCGCAGTATGCCCTCGTCGTATGGTGACATTATGATGTTTCATTGTAGATAACACTGCACCCTGAAATTCCTTGCCAGGATCAACTTGTAACAGATTTGGCCAGTTTAGAGGACCTCGTCGATAAATCCTTTCAAATGCAGAAGCGACTTCAGTGGCCGATTTTGTTTTCAGCGGTTCTGCTTCTTTGTATCGACTCGCAACATCAACTACGGTTAACGCATATTTGTAACCACGATCATGTGGCAGAAATAATATATCAGCCTGATGAACTTCATTAGGAGCGGTCACATCAAAATGCGAGAATTGAATTTGTTTAGGCGGTGGTAGATAAATTTGCCATAGTGCCTGTTTGGATAACCAATTAGCCGCAGTGGTTTTTTTCACTTTTGCAGCGCTAGCGAGTTTATTGATTGCAGCGTTACCCCTCCAGTATCCCCTCGGAGAATAATAAATTGATTCCATATTATTAATTACCGGCACCTAACATCAATTTACTTTTCATAGCCGATTTTATCAAAAATGAAGACAATTTTTCTTTGAAGGATTTATCAGGAATAGCATTTAACGCATGAATTAATTTCACATCTGCTAGATGCCTGTGTTGCAGATTGCTGCTTTTATAAGCAACATCATGAAGGTGACAGGCCTTATCAATGGCGTTTATTGGTTCTTCACCGGGGTTGGGTTGATTTTGATTATTGAGTCTGATATCAAGTCTGGTTCCCGGTCCACAGTAGCTATATCCTGGGAGGTGCTTTTCTCCGGGGTACTTTGCCCATGGGGTTCCAGGGAGCTTTGCCAATTTGGCTGCGATATCACCTCCTCGTTTTTTTTTTAAATCAGATCTCATAGACACAAATCTAAATTTCTTTGTACCACATTGCACGCATTTACCAGAAAGCGCTGATCGGTTATTTTTAGTTGTAATCGTCGTCAAGTCATCTGTGCCAGTACGCGTTTTACACTTCACACAATATAGATCCATAATTTATGTATAGAAATATGGATATAATTGATTTTTCAGCGACTAAAACAAGAGAACCAATTAAGCATCATGCAGCGCTACCAAACTCTATCCGGATGATTATAATCGGGCCATCTGGATCCGGTAAAACGCAATTGTTGCTCAATTTAATAATGAGATGGATGAAGTGGGATAAGTTGTATTTAATTGCCCCTAGCGTAGATGATCAACGATGTTATGAAGTGTTAAAGGATTTTAACGAGAATGCATCAGAAATTAAGGGTGAGAACGCCATTGATTTTATAACCGATATCGATGAAGCACCGAGTATTGATGATATTGATGGAGATATTAACAATTTAGTCGTATACGACGATATAATGTTGGATAAACAAAAGAATCCTGCTAGAATATTTTCCCGTGGGCATCACAAAAACACTGACGTGATATATGTCACTCAACGCTACACTCAGGTTCCAAAAGTCATCAGAGATAACTGCAATTTATTGTCTGTATTCAACGGAGTTGATACTCATACTCTTAGAAATATTTGGCAGACATGGTGTTCTGATATGGACTTCAATCAATTTCGAGATTTCTTTAGTCATGCTCAGTCGACTCCGCACGGATTCGCAACAATAAATTTGCATGATCCTCGGACACGATATCGTATCGGACTGGATCAAATATTCGGTTAAAATCGTAAAAGAATTATTAACCCAGAACTGAAAACTTTAGCAGCAGAGAGGGTGGATGACCACATCGTTGCGAGCAAAATTGATTAAAAAATCGTAAAATCTCCGTTTTTGCAAAAATGGAGACTTTTTTTTTGGTTAAATGAGATTTGTTGGAAACCTGATATTTTGTTCGAAAACGTTATCTATAGGCCATATTTTGTTCGAAAACCTTATCTGGAAGCCTTATTTTTGCTTGAAAACGTGGTCTGTTCACCCTCTCTGCTGCTACTAGTAATCCTAACATTCAAGCTTTGACAGGCTGGCTCAAACCAGCATTGAGCTAATTGCTTTGGTGTGTCCTTGGGAAAAGTATTTGGTCATAACGGTGCTGACAAAACCAACAAAAGCAAGAAACAAAAAGCAAATAGTAAAATCCGGCTCAACAATATAATAGCTAATGAAGCAGACTCTAAGAACAAATACTTACAATAACAAGGAAAACAAAATTAACCTCGTTATTTTTAGCAACTCATTATAGTACCTACTTTTATATCATTTAAAAGAAAGTTATTTTTTTACATGCCCTGTATTATCACTTTGAACAGCATTTCATTGTCAAGATATCTTATATCTGAATTTGTTTTCTACTTCAAAATTCTTGTTCACAGTTGCACTTAGAGACTACTTTTCTAAAATATTTGCAATGGTTCTCTGGCTTATGTAAAGTAACAAATGGTTACATTAATTAATTTGTCACATTAGCATAAGTTAATCAGCTGAGTAATATACCATACCTTTATTCCAATTCATTGTAATTAAAAAACTGACCTTCTTCATTCTACATTCAGAGTGATGCTCTTTTCAAAAGGAGTGGGTTAACATTAGAGGCAGCATTAGGTTCAGACACTGACTCTGTTCACCACTAACCCTTGGGAATTAGTTAATGAAGATAGCTTTGATATGCAGTTGTTAGGCTGAAAATTATTTCATCTGTTAGTACAAGTGTTCTATAGCTCTTCTTAATTACAGTCAATCACAATTATCTCTATCTGTGTTACTAATCAGATTTGCTGGTCCTGGTTGTCCAATGATACATCAATCTCTGTTAATTATCAGAGCACCTGCCAAAGTTGCATGGTCTTCAAAGTATCAGAGCTTGTAGTTAAGAGTCAGCCTTTGTTTAGAGAAGATGGCAATAAAGATCTAACCATAATCAACAATTCCTCTCTCTCTCTCTCTCTCTCTCTCTCTCTCTATCCAGGTGTAAAAATTATATGAAAATATATTCCAAGAAGGTCAATCTCATGATGGCTTATAACTATGTTTAAATATGTGGTCTTTCTGATGCATTGAACATTGAACAGAAACCTAATCTCAACGTCCTCTAATCTGTCAATCTTGAACCCAAATAAAATTCAATTCAAAATGTTTTGGTTCTTGTGGTGGCTACTTTATGCCATATTTATTAGTACTGTGTTGATTACCCGGAATGACTGCTGATCATTCCGATATTATTGGTGACCATTTACAAAAATTGGTAACCAGTTACCCCCAACCTTACTTCATAACACTTAAAACATATTTATCTAGCTGTACAAATTTTACATAAAAATTTAAAATTTGCATAAAATGTCTCACTCACAGTCTGGATTGCTTCAAAAGCAAGCTTTAAACATGAATTGAAGCAATCTAACTAATATATCTACCATGGATTTAGCCAAATGCTATATATGTCCCATTGTCTGCTATTCTTAGATATGATACAGAGTAATATTAATACCATCTTTGCAGACATACTTTATGCAATAGTATGTAGTAATATATCTTAAGGTTTGTGTGTCTAAGTCATTTTAAAACTAGACATGCACAAGTTGTATAACTTGTCAGTTTTATAACTTTGCAGTGATTCTGGAAATCATGATATCATTGATACTGATTATTGCATGCAATGGTGGATAATATGGCAAACTAATTAAAAGTATTATACATGCCTGAACTTCATGCAAACACAAGAGGAAGCTACATCTGTGTCAGTAGAAGCAACATATATGTTTTACTTGATTTTAGAAATTGAATTTCCTGTAATTCTCACCACTACACAGTAAATACATGCTTTGTAGACTGCAATTCACCATTGATTGTTTTCTCATGAATTATGGGCAACCAGTTTAGAATTTACCGCAATGTGACTTTTACTTTTGGTACAATGTGACTCACTCTTTACTGCAATGTGACTTTTGCTCTTGGTACAGTGTGACTGTCATTCTTTACTGCAATGTGACTTTTGCTCTTGGTGCAATGTGACTGTCACTATTTACTGCAAAGTGACTGTTACTCTTTACTGCAATATGACTGTCACTCTTGGTGCAATGTGACTGTCACTCTTTACTGCAAAGTGACTGTTACTCTTGGTGCAATGTGACTCATTCTTTAATACAATGTGATTGTGACTCTTGGTGCAATGTGACTCACTCTTTACTGCAATGTGACTCACTCTTGGTGCAATGTGACTCACTCTTTACTGCAATGTGACTGTCACTCTTCGTGCAATGTGACTGTCACTCTTTTCTGCAAAGTGACTGTTACTCTTGGTGCAATGTGACTCACTCTTTACTGTAATGTGACAGTCGCTCTTGGTGCAATGTGACTCACTCTTTACTGCAAAATGACTATTACTCTTGGTTCAGTGTGACTGTCACTCTTGGTGCAATGTGACTGTCACTCTTTACTGCAATGTGACTATCACTCTTGGTGCAGTGTGACTGTCACTCTTGGTACAATGTGACTGTAACTTTTGGCAGATACACATTCCTGGTCATAAATTTACTTAAAATAGCTATCATTTATATATGAAAATTACAAAATTCATTGAATGTATGCTCTGTGTAGCATTCTTGAATAAAAACGAAAAGAAAAACTGAAACAAGAAAATCAGTGGCAATATCACATATTCATAGCTCCATATCTTCTCAGGAAAACCATCTTTATTATGCTTTAAATAGATTTGTATATCTGTATATTAATACAGAAATCATTGTGTCCATTAAATCCTAAGTTTATCAAACTGAGACTGAATTTCAGCCAAAACTTGATAAAATATAACCATTGTATACACTTTTCCAAGGACAATCAAGTTTTAAACTTCCTTGCAGGTTTTATCAGGAATAAAATTGAGTATGTTTGTACTATGAGGAATCACTAACAAAAATTACACCCAAATGAGCATATTTAGTAATTCTTTGCATGTTTGTTTCAGCCATGTATTAATATTTGGTTAGTTTGAGTACCCATTTCGTGATACTGTATTGGATTTAATTCAGTCTTCTATGAATTCAATGTGACCAACTAAATTTGGGACCATTTCTATATCCTTACACATTAGCTGAGTTTAGGTTTCAAAACAGTGATTTTCTTTTATTTAGGAAGGAGAAAATTTTCAGATAAAATCTACTGAAATGAAATGGCTAAGTATAGTGGATTGGGCTATCTCTATACTAAATTAAAGTTGCTCCTAAACAGCTGTTATAATTGGGTGATCTTTATATTCCTGCAGCTACTACCTTCTTACCTGTATTGTTTAGTTCTATCTATGAACATTCAAGGTCAGAAATCTCCAAGTCACACTGTAGAAAAGTATGAATGTTTTTTAATACTTGATTCACACTCAAGTGTAACCTTTCCTTCCTGTATATCATCATTTAGAACAGCGGTTCTCAACCATTCTAGTGCTGTGACCCTTTTAATGCAATTCCAAATGTTGTGGCGACCCAACCGTAAATTTTTTTTCGTTCATAACTGTAAAAATGGCAAATTGTTGTTCGACCCCTGACGGGGTCGCGACCTGCAGGTTGAGAACCGCTGATTTAGAATACTATGCTTAAGCCACATCTCAGCAAAAATCACTACATTAGTCATAAAAAAGAAAATGTGTTTCTGGTCGGCCGACAATCTGTTTTTTGTTGCTGACCCTAGCACTCCCACACCCGCAGATTAAGAAAAAGAAATTAATTATTTTATAATCCCAAAATTTATTTGTGCATCTAATTGAGCTGGTTAGCAAAGTATTTGAAGTGCTGAAGTGCTTAGTAGTCATTATATATACTAGTCATTTTAATATATATATATATATATATATATATATATATATATATATATATATATATATATATATATATATATATATATATATATATATATATATATATATATATATATATATATATATATATATATATTTAAAAACAGTGCAATAGTAAATATACTTTTTGGGCCTCAGACATTTCCAAGTATCAATTTTCTTGTGCTTTTTATGGCACTTTCAACACATTATTGGCTAAATCATGCTGAGGAAATTGGAACTAAGTAATTTTCCCAAGGACACACCAAGACAGGTAACCCAGGCTGGCATAGGTCAGTATCAAACCTGAATATCTTGGATTATAGTCCTACACTATGCCAACTAAGCTTTCTCTGTGTATCAAATCACTGTTATGTCATAGACTGTGTACATTAAAGTACATAATATTAAAATAATTTCAACATGTTTGCAAATTGGACTTAGGATATATCCATGTTAGCAAAAATAGGATCCTAATAAAAATACATTATTATGGCAATAAAAAAAACTTTACTGGTAAAGAATGACTTAAGTAAAAATAAGTTTATGTGCATCAGATCAAATAACCAAATAAATAGTAGGTAACTTTTGGCATTACAATGTTCTGATCATGTGTTGTATGCATCAGTGAAGGTTGATTTGCACAAATGTGATACAACTTTAAATGCAAACAATTCTAACAGAACAATTTTGGAAAACAGAAATATTATTAATGTTGAGAAATTGCACTTATTTCATGTTAACATTTTTTATGACACCACTGCCATAGCAGAATGGGACATTTTTTTAATTATTCCTTAAACATAGGCAGCAGTGGGTAAGGGAACCATCTGACTGACTACCTCATCATTCATTATAAGCAAATTACTTTATAGGGAATATTGGTTAACACTACTATTTAGCATTATATTCTAAGCCCAATACAGAACTTAATATTGGCTACTTTACAGAGAGAAAAAGAAAGAGGGAGACATATGTCAGCAGTCTCTTAAGGAGAGAGAGTGCAAATAAAAGAATAGAGTGCGAGTAGAAAAAAGAACATATATTTATTGTTAGCATTTTTTTTACATGTACACATATTTAGTATACACACATATATATAAACACAAATACTTAGACATATACACATATATGCATGTTATCACTAGATTCAACATTTGCTTGTTATTACAAGTTTTATACTGTTGTCAATATTTGCATTTTGTTACTATTTTAAATGATTATTTTCTCTTATTACCAATCTCCTATGAGACAAATAGCACTTTAAAAATTTACTGCATTATTACCTTTGAAATTACTCTACTGATGTGTATATACAACTGCTACGTGTTTCTTTTCCTTTCAACAAAAGCATTAAATAAACATGGCCATACCGACAACTGTAAAAGTAATTATTTAACTTCGCTAAATTTGCTTTCATAATTAAGCTGACCATATCATCTAACTCTATAGAGAATGTAACACATGTACCTACATACATAAAATAAGATGTATTCCAATCTAAATGATATTCTTCACAGTACCATATTGTACTTCCAGTTATATTTTATATAATAAAGACTTTATTTAGAGAAGGCAACTCAGTTAGGTACAGAACTAATCTATCTTGAGGCCTTCTATCTGCTATGTACAATATATACAGTATATACAACATGATGTGAAAAGTCTGGCTTGTCACTAAATAATTAAGTAATTGTAAAATTCAAAGTATCAAGCCCGGAACACATGAACAGGCATCTGTGTAAACATAAACATATATAAAACATAAAATATCATCCAGCATTGAAAAATTCAGCTATGAAAATGATGCAAAATTACAGAAAAGCAGGCAGTATATTTTTTGGTACTAGAACTGTAATTTTTGTTAAAGATTTCATCCATTTAAGACATTGATTATGAAAAGAAGAAATGCTAGGAGCCAGCCTTATGTCACTGGGAATGTTGTTCTATACCAGTGGACCAGTATATTGAAAACTTTTTTTAAACAATTTCTTCTTTGGCCTTGGTATAATGTAATTTTTTCTTCTAATGGAGCTTAAATTTGGAGTACCATCAGTATCTCTTTTGGTGAAAGATATTGCTTAGATAGACGGGAATGGCTTTTCTGAAGACTTTATACATCAATTTGGCCTTTCTAAAAAATATTATTTCATGTATTTTCAAAAACTTTATATTACTTTATTGCATCCTAAAAATTGTCTATACATTGATCTAGAATTAAATGGCAAGCCCTCTTAAAAGTGCTGTTATGTTTGAATTAGAGGTATTACCACAAATTACATTACGGTATTCCAGATATGGCTGAATATAACTTTTATAAAAGATGACCCTATATTGACGAGGAATGTATGTTTTGATTTTCCTCAGTAGCCAAAGATAAGAATTAACCTTTTTGAAATGTGTTTAATGTGAATAGACCAAATAAGATTGTTACCTATGAATACACCAAGAATTCTATTTTGAGAGGTAATATTTAGGCTCACATTGTCAAATAGAACCTGGAGTTTGTCACTATCTAGCTTGCTCGGTTTTGTTGTGTTGTAACTAGTAGGGCTATTGTTTTTCTGTATTCATGACTATACTATTTTCCTTGCACCATACCTGAAGTCTGTTGAGAGCATCTTGTAAGTTATTTTCAAGTACTGTTTTGGTTTTACCAGTCTCAGACAGTGTAGTATCATCTGCATAGAGGTCAATGGAAGAACTTGAAGTTCCAATCTTAAGAGGTAAATCGTTGATAAATAGAAGGAATAAGAGAGGTCCAATGATAGAGCCTTGTGGTACTCCACATTTAATATTTTTAACTTTCAGATAGTTGTTCATTTAAAAAAAATATTTTGCACTCTATCGGTTAAGTAAGAAGTAAACCAGTTTAGGTAGTTTTTCACTGCATTGATTATATAAATACACATTGTTTTTTTTCACTATTTATACAGAGTCCTAAAAATGTACAATGTTAGCAGATAAGATCTAGTGTTCACTTAAGGGATTTCTTAAAGTCATCCAGGGTAAGAGTGGTGTCATCTGCATACTGTGAAACTATATTGTTATTTGTTTATAAGTGTATACCTGTGATTCTGAGCTGAAATATTTTAAAACTATCTTGTTGCCATTTACATCTGCTTTTACTCTGTGTATTGCAAACTGAAAGTTATTGTTCAGTAAAAAAAATTATTCAAATTATTCCCCTGAATTGGATGCAACAGAATTGAAGATACATTCATAACCCCAACATGATCTAATATATGTCTCCCATTGTTTTATAATATGCGAATCTTGCAATAGATATATTAAGTATTACCTTATTTTTCTTTCCATCTTTTCTTTTAAATGGGTTCCCCAAACCCATGAAGGCATTTCTCAAGAATTCATCCATTTTCCATATTTTAAAATCAATGATATTTGACATTGCTAAGCACTTTACTTCTAGTATTTGCAGAGACAATCTTCTCCAAAACTGCAATAGTGAACATTTGATTTGTTATTCTTTGGCTACATATAAAACAAAGGTTCATGCTGTCAATAAGATAATGAGAAAAGAGGAAAGAGAAGAAGTAAACAAAGTGACAGGTGAAATCTAAAACACAAATTGTCAATGTTGTTAAGAGAACTATCTTAAATGTTGCAGAAATATTTTTAAAATGGTAAAACCAATGCCCTGTAATTCAATAAGAGTATTGTTGTGACTATTGTTTTGTCACTTATCTTTTAACTTTGCTTTTTATTTTTACTTCTACAGCAATCAAAATGATGCAGCCTGTGTAGTCTGCTTAATTGCTGTTCATATGGTATTAGCAAAAAATCTTTTGCTTTTGGTTTTCCAATGGATACCCTTCACCAACCTCCAACACCACCCACAAGATATTGTAGATGGCAAATTTCTTAACTTAAGGCTATGGCATGACTTTTGTTTAGATATTATAATTAAAGATATGGATATATTTGTTAATTAGGTCTTTTAGGTTTGTATTATTCCTGAAATTGATGTGAGGCATGTACACCTCATATAATATCTGCACAGTATGTAGCCAATCAAATACCAATAGTCCACTAGGAAGCAGAGCTAGCTAGTTATAGCAACATACATGTTGGTTCAAGGCAAGTAGAATATCTCAAAACTGCATGGATGACAAATATTTTGACTTACATTTAGCTATTAAGTAGACAATGTTTTGCGCATTATTACCCAGGGAATGGGCTAGTGTTTGCACTGTGAGTATCATGTGCTCTCAAAAATGGCAGGCCTTCGAACATGAAAAATGCATGTAAAAATTTGGGGGTGGGGTGCAACAACTTTTTATTCTGTGAACTTCCATTGACTGATTAGGCCAAGTGAGTGATATTCCTATGTTTTGCTTTATTAAGCCTATCCAAAATCATGGACCTTTTTGACATCGTGTATTGTTTATTGTTTAAAAATTTTATTTGACAGATGTATGCAACATTAAATTTGATCATACAAACTGTCCCTTGCACCCTAAGACCAGTTTTCGTACTACATGATCCACATCATAGATGTGAATTGTAGATGCTCTCCAGCCCGGCAGTAAGCCTTTAGATGATTTGGTTTTCTAACTCTCCTTGTAAGTACACAAGCTAGAACTCCAGTTATACTAAATAATAATTGCTAAAAATAGGTAATTTGGAAACATCCTTTACAGTTTTGCATGGTTAACAATAGTTATCTTCCTTGTCAAGATAGAAAGAAGGTTAAATGTGCAAGTGTGTGTGATTTGGATTTTTAACATAGTTTTAAAAAAATTCAGTAATATCGCTATGATGTCTGAAGTGTAGCAGTTTATAGTGATGTATAGCACTGGGGTATCAAGCCGCAGACATGTAGCTTGATGTCCCACCCAGTCACATGATCCTGACAATAGGCTGACCAATCCTAACACTAACCTTATAATGCAGAGTGCGAGATAGCTGTTAGTACTATTGTTAGAAGTGTTTGGTATGACTCGGCCAGGGTTCAAACCCGCAACCTCATTCATCCGAGGTGGATGCTCTAACCACTAGCGGTTAGATAGGAAAAAAGTTATTTTACAAACAATTTAATTAAGTTAAATATCGAACATAAGACGAACATTGTAGGAAAGGAACACTTCCAGATATTAAATTTTAAAAAAGTTATATTTATAAGTTTTGCTTACATACTTGGTCAGTGGTCTATTAGTTTTGAGAGGTTTGATCTCATCCAGAATCTGAGGTTTTTCATTATTCATTTTTCCCATTATTCTTCTATTATAAAAACAACAGTTTCCAAAGATTCATGTTTTACTTTTACCATGAAGTCATGTGTTGCTTTCATTATATCTTCCTTTATCACATAGTTTAAGTCCTTAAAAATCTTCCTTGTGCATTTTTTAAAAAAATTTTGCTTGTGTCCTTCAGGAAATTGATGTCCTTATCTCCATATATCAGTATGCCCATTCCAAATCCACTTTAGTGTGATGGCAAAAAAAATTTCAACTAAGAATCATAAAATTATATACATAAATAAATTATTTAGATCACCAGGATATTACAGCAGTCTTTGCAATGCTTTCATACCTTCTTTTAACTTTTTGGAGGGGCCCCGAGTGGCCGAGTGGTCTAATGCGCTCTCCGTTGCCATCTCATCTCCATCTGCGTGGGTTCAAGTCTAGGATTCACCCAATGTGGGTATATTAGAAAGCTTGCAAGTAGCTTATCATGGGTGGGTGGTTCTCCCCAGGGTTTTCCCAGGTTATTCCTCCACCATTAATACTGGCCTCCATGCATAGCCTATCGTGTGCTGAAAAATGGTGTTAAACCCCACAATAACAACAACAACAACTTTTTGGATGTTGACCTATCGATTACAAAAATTCTTACCTCAATTAGCAGTCACCTCCTAACATTTTCACATGATTAGCTTATTCTTAAATAAATATAAACTCATCATTGGCAGTAAATTGTTCAACAAAAGTTATCAAAAGGGATTATTATTATTATTATTATTATTATTATTATTATTATTATTATTATTATTATTATGTCATCTATGTGCAACAAATTGTTTTCCAGCAGTAACAACATAGACACCTCTAAGCCATCATGGTCAGATAATGCTATTGGGTTTCAATATATTTAGATAATTATATCTGTAGAAGAGAGCAAATGGATTAGTGTATTTCAGATTAAAGATGAAGAGCATACACCAAGCTATCACTGTAAACATCTGATCCATGCACTCTCCTTACTGAGGAATTTGCTAATTGTGAGCCCATACTTGTTTAGCAAGCTGGTGATGGTAGTAAAACAGTCAGATGCACAGCAGGTGTTAACAACCAATTAGGCCTTTATACATTCTTATCTGACAAAACAGAGAGAGAGAGAGAGAGAGAGAGAGAGAGAGAGAGAGGGGGGGGGGGGGTTGTACATATTTTTATTTCCTACAGGGTAGTTTGCTTAACAGAAGGGCAGGCTAGGTTAGCAATTTTTTTTTTTTGGGGGGGGGGGCAGTGGTCACAAAAACATCACTAGTTCCCCAGCAGGAGTGTGTGAAAAACCACTCTAGTTGAAATATATTCTTAATTATGAGAGAGAGAGAGAGATTCATTAAGATGTAAAACCAAGAGTAGTTTCTGATTGAATAAATATAACGATGTCCAGACTTGGAAATGTTACTGTTTTCCCCCAAAAAACAGAAAGTAAATCTACTTGTTCCCTTGAGTATTTTGATGAAAATTTAGGGGATTATACGATCCTAGATACATGGATGGGTTGATTTATTAATAATATTTCACATGTCCTCCAAACTGTTCAAGTCTCTAGGCTTAGAAGTTTAGGATATTATTGGAGATGGTCTACATATGTGTATAATAGTTTTATAAACCAACCCTGACTATTAGAGCTTGATATTGAGCTTGGAAGCTGTTTCAAAAAAAAGGTAAAATTAAATTAAGCTCAATTAGATCTAAGAGCACCTACATGAATTTGCGCAAATCTGAAGAGTGGCTTATCTCATCAGTTACAATTATTAGCAAATTAAACTCATTTATACATATGTACGTACATACATACATACATACATACATACATACATACATACATACATACATACATACATACATACATACATACATACATACATACATACATTTTGCTATGTATATCTGATTTAATATATCTTTTAATTTAATTGTTTGTTTGTCAGTTTTCAATTTTTTAATCTGTTACATGCTATTATAATATAAATTTATTCACTGGAGATTATATTTTTCCAGAAAATCAGTTGACCTGAATCATTCTTTTTGTAAACACCAGGTGTAGGCCTGGATCCTGACCTTGATTCAAAATTGGTAGCAGCCACGTAAATAAGTTCTATTTTTATTTTAAAATGATTGGTTGTTGTAAAGGTCATGATGGGACTACATGATTTAAGATGTAAACAATTTTTTTTATTCTTGGAGTAAAATCATTCGTCTAATCAAGGCCTTATTCTGTGTACATGTTTTATATGTAAACACGATCACGTGTCCTCCCTCTTCTGATTTCGCAACTTGGGTGATTTTCAAAACTGCATCTCAGAATACGATATAACCTTTGTTTTAGAGAAATATTCTCAGTTTCTGGCTTTTACACTTGGAATCAAGTTGTTTTCTTTTGTTTTAGCCAGATTTTGACTTATAATTATCTTCAGATCATTTGGATTTCAAAAGGATTAATTCTTTTTCTCTGGAAATATTTGAAGAGTGCTCATATAGAATTTTTGGAAAGACATTGCTTACAAATTTTAACGGATTTCAAACACCGGAACTGTAAATGACCACACTGTACAGACTACAGCACATGTCATCGTCATCCATCATGGATTTTCCATCAGGACTCGAACTTGAATTCATTAGAACATTTTGTTATTAGGACTTTTGTAATTTAATTCATGGATTATTCTTGGATTATTTTTGGATTTGATTCTTGAAACTAAGTTCTAATTTTTTCATTTTTACAGAATTTTTCCACGGATATATATTATTTGTTAAATTATACAAAGCTTTTTGTTTTCACTTTTTCTGTGTTGCTGTTTATTCGAGCCTAAACATGTAACAATACATACATACATACATACATACATACATACATACATACATACATACATACATACATACATACTCAAAGTTCTTGTCCATATGATGTAATCATTATTCTGTAGGACAGAAATGCAAGCCTATTTCTGTCTACATCCATTGTAATAAGTATACCACCTTTAAATATACTTTAATCAGAATGCATGCAAGGAAATTGATTGTTTCAAGAATGAAGGAAAGCATAATATCCCCCACCCACTTGTATTATGGAGAAACCTGGGGTTTGGTAAAGTTATTTTATAATTACTTCAAATAGAAGGACAAATCCCTTGTGTGAAAAGAACAAAGTTGACAGCTGTTGATAGCAGTTGCAGAGAATGGCAGTGCAGTTCTTTTGACTGACATAGCAAGGGGAGGGGGGGGGGGGGGGGTGTTGGACTATAATTGTAAAATTTGCTAGTGTCTGAGATCTGATGGTTGGAGTATCAAACTAAATGTCAGCACCTGTTGGGCATTGGATGGGATCCCAATGGCTCTCTAATTAATGTAGAAATGTTTTGACTGGAGAGAGTCCAATCACTAACATTAGCTATGTTAGATGTTGTTCATGTAATGCGAATGCTTTGTATTATAACTGTTAATATCTAGCAGTAAAAGTAAACATATGGCTTATTAAAGGTGATAGTATTATAAGCTGCCTGAAGTATATCCTTGAATGAATTGCCATATAAAGCTGAAATGGCCAGTGAAACAGACTTTGCCTTTGATGAACTTGGCAATTCTATGGAAAAAAATTATGATAATGCTTTAGGAACCTCATTAATGGACAATAATGTGTGGCAGGATAATGATATATCCAAAAGTTTTGAAGTTCTGGGTACATCACTTATTGACAAATTGGGAAGTTCTTTGAAAGAAGATCAGTCAAAAAGTCACGATGCTTCAGATATATCAGTTGCAGAGGAAGCCATCACTTTTCAAGATGATAACATGACAAAGAAAGATGATGTTGATGCATTTGGATCATCAATAATGTCTTAAAAACCAGCAGATTCAAACAGTTGCTTCCTGGATAGCCAGATGGAAAACCCATCATTTACTGAAAGGACCAAGGTATGTAGCATCTTAAATGTTATACCACAAAATATTTATAAACCTTACAATAAATGCAATGTATTTGTGGATTCTATATTTTCTGCTTGTAATTAATTGTAATATCTACCATTTTTTTCTTAGATGTAGGAGTTAGCAATTACATTATTTTATATGATTCTTCAATATCCTACTTCTCATTAAAAACACAAGCGGAGAAAAGGTAAAAAAAAGATTGTGACAAGTATGCCCAGTTGTGAAACAAGTATGTATATCTAGTAGAAGATGCACCAATATAAGTACAACAGAAACGTAATAGTTATGCCTGGAATATTAATATGAAAAATTAAGTAAAATAAATCTGAATGCTGATGGTAATATTATTGCTCCCCACCAACTACCATTTCAAATCAGAAGCAAACATAATTGAAACTACTTCCTAGAGATATGACCTAAGTAGCTTTTCTATGATTAAACATGTTAAATGTGTTTTATTTTAATAATATAAGCAAATATTGCAATATATGTAGTAGTTAAGCTAAATATAATAACAGGAATTTTAAATTATTGAAGATCATTGATTCAGATATTGATAGTATATGGTTAGAATACTTGTATGAGATGCGTTTGGTGGATCAAAGTAGTATTAACAAAATTTCCATGCTAGTGTCTGCAATGTTTTCAAATAAACTATTTTGTCTTTTCAGAAAATTGATAAGGAAAACACTGTATTAGTGGAGACAATGACTCTATGTGTAGGCTATATGTTGAAAAGAGATCAATGGAAGAGCAGAACAGAATTTATATGAAACTCAAACAATCTCCTAATGAAAGAATTACCAAATATCTGCCTCATAAGGAAGAACTACCAGAAATAACAGCAAGAGATGCTACTGACATTTTAATTCTATTAAATGAGAAAGAAATTGTGCCTTACATTAGTGTTGAAAATATCTATATTTTATGATGATTAAAATATTGTGTACAAGTACTTCAATATACTGAATATCTTGTATAAGTAGCACCTTCAACAATTTTATCTAGACTGTATTATTACTGGCCATACTATTAAACCAGGCTTGGTGATGAGAGCTTCAGAACAATGCAGTCTCCTTGGAACAGCATTATTACAAAAGGATTTCAAGTTTATCAATGTAGAAATGCAGCAAGTAGCATTATGGCATGGGTTTAAACTTCAACTTTATAGTAATAATACCTACTAATGGTTTTGCAGATTAAAACAATGGTACTCTGAATGACCTTACAAATATGGTGATATTACTGCAAGAGTTTTGATATAACAAAGTAGTAAAGAATTATTATCAAATAACATCACTACAGCAAGGCTGTCAGGAGTATCAATATGGTAATCTTATCACATTAACAAACAACATGAATGCATATCAGTAAACTTCATCTCTGTAGCAGTATTACTGTATTTACCATATATGTTAGGACACCATATTTGTTGGGACACCATAAATTAATTTTTGAAGTAATTTCTTTGTGCACTGTATGTTCTGGAGCACATCATGTTTTTTTAGTAGTAGGTTTTGGGACAACTTATAAATCATTCCAAAATTACATGTCGGAAAACACACTCCAACTTTAATGTTATTGTAAAAAATATAAAACTGTGCAATTGAGATAAAACTCTCTAGTCCACTGCATCATCATTTCATCTACACAACCCTTCTCCTGCACATGTATGATCCATTAATTCGGTGCATGAATATTTGTTAACCTTTCTCATGATGTGAATAATTATCGTTGGAGGCAACACATCTCTTGAAGTGGAAACTGTAAGGACCAAAGTCAGATTTTTTTATCAATCTGCACAAGTCATGCTAATTCTCACACATTTAACCCCCATTTTATCATCAGTCCATCAAGATCAAAGTACACTAGAGATTCATCCATGTTAATCTCCATATTGTCGGTAAATTATGTAGTATTGCTACTACATCAGTTGTAGTATTGTTACTACATCAGATTTTGGAGATCAAAAAATTATTGCCTAAACATAGGGTAATGTTACTACATGGGTTGGGGGGGGGGATAGCTTTGTAGTATTAATACTACATCAGTTGTAGTATTGTTACTACATCAGGTTTTGGAGATCATAAAATTATTGCCTGAACATAGGGTAATGTTACTACATGGGTTTGGGGGGATAGCTTTGTAGTATTAATACTACATCAGTTGTAGTATTGTTACTACATCGGGTTTTGGAGATCATAAAATTAGTGCCTGAACATAGGGTAATGTTACTACATGGGTTTGGGGATTATAGCTTTGTAGTATTAATACTACATCAGTTGTAGTATTGTTACTACATCAGGTTTTTGAGATCATAAAATTAGTGCCTGAACATAGGGTAATGTTACTACATGGGTTTGGGGGGATAGCTTTGTAGTATTAATACTACATCAGTTGTAGTTTTGTTACTACATCAGGTTTTGGAGATCATAAAATTAGTGCCTGAACATAGGGTAATGTTACTACATGGGTTTGGGGGGATAGCTTTGTAGTATTAATACTACATCAGTTGTAGTATTGTTACTACATCAGGTTTTGGAGATCATAAAATTAGTGCCTGAACATAGGGTAATGTTACTACATGGGTTTGGGGGGATAGCTTTGTAGTATTAATACTACATCAGTTGTAGTATTGTTACTACATCAGGTTTTGGAGATCATAAAATTAGTGCCTGAACATAGAGTAATGTTACTACATGGGTTTAGGGGGATAGCTTTGTAGTATTAATACTACATCAATTGTAGTATTGTTACTATAGCCAAATTCCCTTAAAAAGGACAAGCAAGCAATTCCTTTTTTATTCTGACAGCCATTATTTATAAAATAGCTAAGAATTATGAGATTATGTGTCTCATGGTGAAGTCTTCCATTTAAAATGTTAGAAAAAAAACTAGAATTAAGTCAATGGCATGCCACTTTCTTTCCTCTTCCTCTCTATCTATGAAACTTGGGGTAAGACCTAACTAATTTAATACTTTTTTATACCAAATTATACCGAATATTTATAACCAATCAATTTATGGAAAAAAGTTTAAGTTTAATTTTATATATATATATATATATATATATATATATATATATATATATATATATATATATATATATATATATATATATATATATATAGACAGCAGGGTAAAGTTGTGTTTAAGGTTTTGGTTATATACCATTGCTTTATCTGTGGAAATTCGTATCTGTGTTGTTTTTGCTGTATTTCAGTACAATGTTTGTTTACATTTTATAGTGAAAATTGTACATATCTGCCATATCAAGTCCAAGTTTTAAAGTCTTTTTTTGTCATCCTGAGGCCAACTACTTATTTGATTTCAGATGATGATGATCAACAATAAAGGGTATCCTGTATTATTAATACATAATATATAATACTATTAACCATAAATATATGCTACCCTGTCTGCCTATCATTTTTTCCATCAAACCTGGGTAGAGTTTTGCATTACCAAAGAAAATTGTTTGTCTTGTGCGGGGTGTTTCAAATATTTGTAAAGAGTCTTAACAAATTTGATTCATTTGTTATTGGTTGTCATAAGGATCTTATCATTACAAATAGTTTTACAATATATAAGATAATAACATGCTGAATATATTATTTAAAAGTTGATTGTAAATTCCCAAACAGAGTCTGCAAAAAAGCATTTTAATATTTTGACTAATCCATTCACATTATCCTGGTACCAGGCTGACCAATTGTAACATTATTTTGTTAATCTGAACATCAAGTGAGGTAGTTGATAGGACCATTTTTGTAAGTCTTTGGTATAACATGGCTGGCGCTCGAACCCATGACCTCCAGCATCGAGTTGGGATTTAACCACGGAGTGTTCCTAAAGGTAACTGTATCAGGAACTTTTAATTACTGGGTATTTTAGTTTAGTGTATGTAACTAGCTTTGTAAAAACTAAATTGTAATGCCAAAAACTTTACAAACAAGCTAGATTTCACATTTCAGTGACTTTTTAACTGTCTTTATTCAATCTTCTAGAAATCCAATTTAGAAGGATGCTATAAGAGGCCAGCCTGAAAATGATATATACAAGATCTCACAAAATCAGAGGTAGATTTGAGATATTTTCGACATTTCAACATCCCAACAAGAATTATATTTTGTACTCAATGAATGCATAAAAATGTTAACTGTAAAGAATGCACATTGTGTACTGAATAAGCATCTAAGTATCATAGCCCTTTTAAGTCTGACAATGAATAACATGTTACAAATCCAATTAATACAAGATGTGTTAAGCATTTAGTTAACCCACCAAATGCACTCATAAAATAAGAGCAGAACCACCCCTTCCTTAAATATTAGAGTCTGGACTCTAAATAGAAACCTTTGATGGCCTCCAGACAAACTGGGTCTCAAAATAAAATCACCTTCCCATAACACCAAATTATGGATCAACCACTTGAAATGTTCACCATTTATTTGACTGATTATTTCAATCATTTGAAAGGCACCTCATTTGATGAAACTTTACTATAAATAACATACCCAGCCCAAACACGAACACATTCAACACACAAACCATGGTTCTTCATGATGCCGAAATCCATTTATCCAACAGCTGATTAAGAAATACACAAGTTTATATTGTCATTGAAATTCTCTTTTTCCATCCATTTCTACAAAATGAGTATGAATCCTGTAGTGTGCAAACCATTGAACAAAAATCACGGGATTGAGTGAAGCTACCGGTATGTAGATTAGATCTATGAAGACAATAAGATTAAATGTCTTAAATGACTGTCAGTGCCTAATGATAACATGGATCAAAGGACTAATTATACGTTTTGACTTCTTTTAGATATACATTACTCAGCACAGTGTAAATCCATATTATAAATCCTTATGTGGAATAACAGTATTTTATTAAATACAATCTAAAGTAAAAAATGATTTATAACACTGGAGGGTTAAATAATGTGTTTCTACAAGGAATTGTAGATAAGCACAAAACAGACTTCAGCATACATCATCATCTTCCATCTTGGATTTTCCAACAGGATTCAAACTTGAATCTATTAGAACATTTCATTACAAGGACTTTCGTAATTTAATTTGTGGATTATTCTTGGATTTGATTTTTGTTTTCACTTTTTCTGTGATACTGTTTATTAGACACTAAACATGTAACAAAAGAACTAATATACCTTGAGGTCCACTAAAGTACATGTGTAGATACAAAGTGCAATCAATCACCACACACGCACACATAAATTACAGAACCAGAATAATAAAATATACTAACTATAATTGTACACACATCTACAGATGAAACGACTGCTTTCAGTTTTCACTAGTCAAAAATAAAATTGTGCATAACATGTACAAACATACATTTACTTACAGAAAAGATGCAGGTGGGGGTGGATGAGCTCTGTGTTATTAAATAAGACTCAGATTTCATCAATTTTATACATCCATTGTGAAAAAATGAAATTCAAGAAAATTCTGTTATCTCTGTGTGTACACATTCTTTTAATATCTTTTTATTCATTCTAGTTACTTGTCCCTCCAAATATTCTTAAATGGTGTAGGATGGCACTTAAAGGATAATGATGATGGGTAAAGCTACATAATATTAACTTTGAGAGACTGAGAGATGCATCCATGAATCCTCTCTAAAGATTGTGTATCAGTCTATTTACAAATTTCCACTAGTTTTGGACATGAAGACATTTTGCAGACTAAATTATGCAAACTGCATTTCAAGTTCAATACTTTTACGTGCCATATCAAAGTATCCAAACTCCATTTCGTAATATGAATTATTTAATTTACCATGATAGAAAAGAAATTCCTGGTTCCAATTTCTAGACAATGCATGGGGCTAGTAACTAGCAACCATGTAACAGGGCCTATTCTATGATACACGATTCTGGAATTCATACTCTAAAAATCCAAACACAATAACTTCAAAATCTCAGTGAACTGCAAGAAAACTGCACATCATATTTTCACATTCTACCCGTATTGCTTCACTAAACTGAATAATATTTATAAACATTTTCGACTGTCATTTTCTCAAATTTCCCCATAAGTTACAGTTCTAGAACCGATCCTAAAGTAAGTTTTTATTTTTATTTTCTGCACAAACATATAGATTATGAAAAATACACTGTTATTACCTGAAACATGGCTTCTTGTTTTGATATCTTCATCTCCTCATACTTTGACTTCATCGAGTGCAACTCAATCTGTAGTGTCTCTATTGCTTTCATTAGACTGGTTTTCTCACTAAAAAAAAAAACAGACTGGTTATGAATATCCAATAATTTTTCTTCAAAGTTGTCTTTAAGATCATGTACAAACTTAACCAACTAATAAAAGATCAGTTAATCAGATGGAATGGTAATATATTATAAATTTGCTAGTTAGTTTTAGAAACAAATTTCTTCACTAATAATGCTTTCTTGAAACAATTTTGAAAGTAATTTATAAAACAGAGTAATATAACTAGACTACAATCAATGCTGTATATAACAATGTTGTCTGGACCTCAATATTTAGCAAATAAAGCTGATAACATTATATAGCTGAGTTGCTTATTATTAGTGCGACCTCAAACTTAACTGGGCATACTTAATTGACCAAATTGTTTACCATAAATATCAATTAAGACTATGGTATTATGTTTTAAATACAGAACGAACCTGTTAAATCCACATTAATAAAGATGTACTAAAATATAATTACAATGTGTAAAATAAATTCTGCATTCCACTTTTTCCTTGGAAAGTTTTGAAGTCAAAAGCACTTTCATATAAAAAGGATCAATTCTGATCCTACTGTAATCAATTTATTCCCTTTCACCACTGGTTCCAGGTGACTGATGTCTAACGTGCTTGTAATTACCTTTACAGATCACTCACACATCTCACCTTACTAATTCTTCCACCAAATATACTAGTCAAAGTTAGAATGGCTTCTATAAATGCAGAAAAATGGCATTAAACCCATTAAAACCAAACCATCCTCTGATGTTTGTTTAGTTGTGTAAGGTAACTAGACAGCACTAAATTAATGTACTGCCATTAATTTTAATATACTGCCATTAATTTTAATATACTGCCATTAATTTTAATATACTGCCATTAATTTTAATATACTGCCATTAATTTTAATATACTGCCATTAATTTTAATGTACTGCCATTAATTTTAATATACTGCCATTAATGTTAATATACTGCCATTAATTTTAATGTACTGCCATCAATGTTAATATACTGCCATTAATTTTAATGTACTGCCATTAATTTTAATGTACTGCCATTAATTTTAATATACTGCCATTAATTTTAATGTACTGCCATCAATGTTAATATACTGCCATTAATTTTAATATACTGCCATTAATTTTAATGTACTGCCATTAATTTTAATATACTGCCATTAATTTTAATATCTGGATCCTTTAATTTTAAAATATCTTATATTCAAAATTGAGTAATCATTTTCAATAATTACATTAAATTTCCTGACAGCATGAATATTTTAAAAATATGAAAAACATTTAAATTGGAATATCAAGTAAAGACTGTTCTACCTTGAAAATACAAAAATGATGATAACCATAATGTTGTAGTCATCACACAATTTTCATTGAGAACTCATTGTACCTTGAATTTGTTCAAGTTCTAAACTGTATCCCAACAGTGTGTAATGCTTAATAACTAGTTGGCAATCAAGACTGTGTTCTGTTCCTCCTTTATGTTATTTTACATACAAAATCATATTATTTACAACCACCAGTCAGAGGGGCCCAGAGTGGCCAAGTGGTCTAAAGCGGTTTCCGTTACGGATCACTGCTATCTCACCTCTGTCTGCGTAAATTTGAGTCTAAGATTTGGCTGATGTAGTTATGTGAGAAAGCTTGCCAGTAGCTTCTCATGGGTCGTGGTTCTTTCCGGGGTGTTTCCCGGGTTCTTCCTCTACCAATAATACTGGCCGCCATGTATAGCCTATCATGTGCTGAAAAATGGCATTAAACCTTAAAAAACAAACAAAACCACAACCACCAGTCATTTATGAAAGATAGGGACATTATAATTAATGCAGGTAAAGAAAATGCAAAACAAAAATAAAGTTTAAAACTTTTTGATTGTATGAAAAAAGTCTGATTAATCTTTGTACCCTATGCATGATTTGTTGGCTGACATGTGGGCAGACTAAAACAAACTGCATAGCATGCATATAATCATAAAGGTACATTACAGATCTTACTATATATCCAATTTCTTTCCATGATTAATCATTAAGCCAGTTGTCTAAATTCATGAGTTCATTGACCAAAACAACTTCATGAAATACTACTAACAAAACCAAAACAAATGTATCACCAGCATTCTATTGAAGTCATTGCGACTATAAAGAAATCTTTTAAATTTTAAAATTATGCAAAATGATCAGTTTTTGTTATAAAAAGGTGGCACACTTATACATTGAAATATAATTAAGTAACTGTTCTTTTTCAGCAAGAAGGGAAAATTTCATGTAATCTATTTAATTTAGCCCACATCAGCTGACATTGAACTTGCAAGACACATCAGTACAAACAGGACAAATTAATGTTCTGGACAAGATGTGTGGGAAAAATGACCATTTTTAATTAGCATAGAGAATATGCAGATAGAGCAAAAATAAACATTTATGCTTTTGAGCAGCTAATATCACATGACCCTATACAAGTCGATATGGTGATAATCAAGAAAACCATCTTTAACAGTGGCATTTACTTTTTAAGTCAGAACTCCTTTACTACAAGTATGTTCTTTTAGCTGCATTGCAGGCTTTCATCAAATAACACTGCTTGAATAAAACTCATTAGTATCAAGTGAAATAAGAAGCCAAGGTTGACATGACAAACTTCATAGACACTGATGGCTTAATCTAGTAACAGGGTTGAATAACCAGTGAATGGTTTGGTTTGATGCTACATGGCATAGCAACACAAGTAGATTATTTAGTTGTTGTTGCGGGGTTTAACGCCATTTTTCAGCACATGATAGACTATACTTGGCAGCCAGTATTAATGGTGGTGGAAGAACCCAGGGAAAACCCCCGGGAAGAACCACCAACCCACGAGAAGCTACTGGCAAGCTTTTCAACATACCCACATTGGACGTATCCTGGACTTGAACCCACGCAGACAGAGGTGAGATGGCAGTGATCCTTAACTAAAAGCGCTTTTGACCACTCGGTCACTCAGGACCCCTGGTTTTTCAGTACTCAGGCAATTGGAGTAAAGTGCCTTGCACAAGGACACACCACTGTGGCATAGTTGCTGACCCAGGGTTAAAACCTGCACCCTTTTAGTCCAGCATCTTAGATGCTAACCAATGAGCCACCATGGCTCCTCTAACAGAAGATGATATAAATTAATGTCATATACTCGCTTAATTGTCCAACTGCAAACTATAAAAAAAAACAGATCTGCCACCACAAAATGCGCAGGCAAATCTGGGTCTGTGCATTTTGTTAGTTGTAATCAGTAGAACAAATAACAAAGAATTGATCTGCAGGTGCATTATGTTACAGAGCTGATCAGGATCTTTCTTGTCTGCAGTCTGACGACTTATAAACAAGTATTAATTACATTACTGCTAATGTATACACATATGCACTGAATTATTTGCTACAGGAATATGTCAAATGTGAAAAGAAGACAGTTACTGTTGGCTTAAAATAACATAGTATTTTAAAAAACCATCAAAAGTATGAGTCTAAAATGTATTCAATATAGGTAACGTTTTGAAGAAAAAAAAGCAGGTCACTTAAATCTGACAACAATAATGAATAAAAAAATTAAGCAGTCTTTATTTGTTTGGGAAAAGATAAATATTTTTAAAAAATAAACACCATATATACTCATGTATAAGTCACTCACGTAAAAGTCATGTCCAAGTGAAAACAACATTGACCTGAATCTGCCATCACATACTGCGTCAAAAGATCATGATCTGCATCATTTATTGATTACTCCAAGCAAACCGTATAGACAGAGATCTGCAGATGCATTATGCAATGGCAGATCTGGGTCTGTCCAGTTTGCAGTTGGTCTTGACTTTTTAGTGCTATATGGTAATATAAATGTAACATAATCCTAAATAATATGAGTTGTTTCTTCATGACATATAAACGTCAGTATTAAAGACAACTTACTCTCGCTCTGCAATGATTGTCTTCTGTGACTCATCCAGTTTTAATTCTATCAAGGCAACTCTATCATCCATAAGACTTCCCTCTGAATCACCAATGGAGGATGAATCCTTTGAATATTCAGCTTCTTCCTGATTTGCTGAACCAGGCTTTGGAGTTATGGGAGGACTTTTTTTATTGATATCATCTACACCAACCATAATCTGTCTGTCATCAATTTTCTTAACATTTTCATGAGTATTTGATGTCCCTTGAGCCAATTCATGATCTTTGCCACTCATATCAGGTTGGTTTTGAGAGGTAGTAGATAAAGGAACAAAGTTTAGCCCATTTTTAAGTCGACTATTTTCTGTCAGTAGATCCTCCTTTTCTCTTTTTAAAGCAGTGCAGTCATTAATGATTGAATCAAGCTTAGTACGCAGTTGTCTATTTTCATCTCTAGCCTTGTTTCTCTCATTGCGCACTTTACACCACTTTTCCCTCCAGTTGGCCGTACAATCTGACCACCATCGCATTGTCTTCTCCATTTGCGCTGCTCTGGCTCGTGCTTCCTCCAACTCTCGCAACCGAATCTCTTCTCGATCATCCCAATCATTGTCCATATTTGGGGCCTGAGCTATGGGAGTTTGAGTCTTTTCACGGTTCTGTGGCACAGGAGTTGGTGTTTTTGAAATAGGTGGAGAGGCAGTAACTGCTCTTAAATTAGACACATCCCCCTTTGGTAGTGTGCCCTGTCCACTTTGCTTCTGATTCATGGCTTACTCTCAGAATTCCAGGTTCCGTCTTACGTTCAGTTGATCACAATCATGTCATGGTTCCTCCTTTAGCCAAACTATCTTATTCTCAAAAGCGCATTTAATTAAAAAGAGATATTTCTATAATGGTGAAAGAAATTCTTTCTGTGAAGTTCAAGGTAATTAGTCCACATGTACTCTATATAAAATACATTGCATTCTTCAAAAGTACCTGCAACAGAAAAATTTTAAACTTATATCAATCACTTTCAAAACAAGTCATCTGGCAGCCTGAGATAATTCATATGAAACCTTTTATAATTTGTAAATAATCAAACACATAACCTTTCGCATGGCACTAAATAACCTAATAGTGCTGGTGAGCCATACAAATACAATCAACCAATCAAGCAATCAATCAACAACCTTAATGTGAAAATATATGAAACATGGTATATTCAGATTTTACTGTAAACACCTTTTATAACATATGTCATTATTATTGATTCATAACAGAAAATAGATAAAGTGAGTGGAACTGACTGACTTTGATGCCATGCTAGCTGACATCATGTTACTTATGCCTGTCTCAGAAAGTGCTGAAAGATATCGTGGTACGTGATTTGCAACCAGAACACACCTCTCAGATGTCTCGCTAGGATTTTAAAACTAGGAGTCCAGGACTCCCATTTTGATAAAAATAGGAGTCGCACCAGCAAAAGTTGCAGTCCCATCCCAAATTTTTTTAAACTTTGCAGATTAGAAGAACTGTTGGTTGCCATTGCGTTTAATTCCCCCAACACTGACATGTACAACTCCATCAGCTTATTTGGCATGTCTGGTAATTCTGCACAACAATACGTCATTTCTGTAATTATTCGATAACGTGCCTTTCTGGTAAAAAAAATTAAAAATTTTTTGGGGCTGAAATGCAGACAGAAAGATTCTAAAGTCATGTATTTCATTTCCATAGCCTGATGCATAAACATTACATCTTTTCAAAGCCAGGTGCAGAATAGTCCACTATATGAGTTCTAGTAACTTAAGCATAGTTCTAAATCTCATTTAAATCTTCAACATTTTTTCATTTAACCCCAAAATACTTGTCCAAATTTGCAAATGGCATTATGTCCAAGTCTCGATGTGTCTTGGTTTCGAGTTCACATGCAATATTTATACAGCTACAATCAGAAATTAAATCAATTACAGGATCATGGGGCTTCACCAATGTAGAAAATTGCGATTCTGTTTTCCTTTTTGGTGATATAATATAAAATCTAGCGATATTTGTGGCGACACCAATTTTGCCTGATAAAAACTGTATATACAGTCTTGCGTTTTGAGTAGAGAAAATCAAAGGCACCATGACAGGAAGCAGTGAACTTGCATGTAACAATGCACTGTTAAATCATAATCTGCTTTGCTGATATCTGGCCTTATTAATGTATGCTGTATTATAATCAAAATAACCATGCAACTGACTAGTTAAAATCCAACACCTCTGAAGGCGTAAATGTGAAATGAGTAGTCAACTAGATGATGCTAATTTTTAAAAAAACAGATGGAAGAATAAAATAGTTTTGCTGACACTTCAAAGAAAACTGATTACCTCTGAAGCACTGATATATACTAAACAATAAAACAAATCTGTCTCAATGTTCTACAATTATCTATGTTGCCGCAGCAATAACAAAAAGGTATTTGTTAGGTCCTTCAACTGGAGCCTTTAGCGGTGCCTTCAATAACAAATGCACCATCATCAAAGTAAGCCGATAACCTTTGCTCAAAGAAAGTCAAGTCAGCAACAAACTCAAATAAAAGCATTCTCATTTTTCATAGTGATTAGAACATATTTTTTGTGCCACAAAAAACTTACCTGTTTGCAAAAGAAAAAAGCAACAAAACAAACCTTCCCCCCAAAAAAACATGCATATGAAGGACTTCTGCGTGGGTGATTTTCTGCATCCCAGATAAAAAAAATTGCGTCCAAATACGCATAATTAAGCATTTCCGAAATCTCTTGCCTCTGCTAACCAAATAGTTTGATTTATTTTTGTCAACACCTCTAACATCTACTCACCTTCAAAGCTGGTGACATACATATAACAATGTTTGTCAAGATGAATATTTGAGTCTGTAAGCTCATAAACTGATAAATTAAAATATAAATATCTATTCCTTGTTTGTCAAAACTTGTTTTAAACAGTAAATATTCACAATAACAATTAAAAGATGACCTTGATATTGACTGCCAGATAAAAATGACATAAGATAGATTAAAGAAAGTGTGGTGAATCATGTAAAAGGATGTGGCACACATAAATAAAGGTGTTAATAAAAAAAACTTGCCTTCATTTTAAAATGTTTCTTGCCCTGAGCATGTATCTGAAACATTTTTTCTTTGAGCACTGGCAAGGACAAAAAGTCGCTCAGTATAGTAAGACTATTGTTTTCAATAACTGCCAGATTTGTTCTAAAGCAACACGTCTTTATTCGGGCTTTTATTTAACAGATAAATAAAACAGTGGCGGGGAACAACTTGTTGATCTGCATTTTTCTTCAACAAGTTTCGAAAACTTTACAGGAAATTCTACTTAGTGAAAAATTAATTATATCATCTGAATATAAAACAATATTTAAATCCGAACGGAAACCTTTCAGTGAAAGGCGTGCATGAAAACCAAATCATGCAAAATGTAATGAAATCAACATCGAAAATAAGTGACAAATAACAATGGGGATATTAGTAACATATGTTTGTTTCGACACGTCGAGGCTTTCATTAACCATATATTTGAAATAAGAAGTTCATTTTACAAGTAACCTTTATCGTCTGTACCCATGTAATGATATTTTAAACTAAATTAACGTACAAATTTAAGATAATTACCATGCAGAATTGAATTTATGATCACAATCATGATCAAACAACCGCTTGACGCTTTTAATTATTTATCCGCGTACGCAGCCGATACGTTAATTTAGTGGTTGCGCATTGAACGTGCGTAATATTTAGTCAGTCAGTCAATCATATGCAACATGAGAAGACAAAGAAGCCATGTATAATTTAAATGAGTAGGTTTGTATGATTGTGTGTATATAGGCTAATAATAATGCTTGTTCTTGTTTTTCTTGTTCTTGTTCTTCTTCCTCTTGTTCTTGTTGCTGCTCTTCTTGTTTCTTTTCTTATTGTTCTTGTTCTTCTTTTTGTTCATGCTCTTGTTGTTGTTGGTGTTGTTATTGTTGTTGTTGTTCTTCTTCTTCTTCTTCTTCGTATTATTATTATTATTATTATTATTAGTATTATTATTATTATTATTATTATTATTATTATTATTCCTCACTTTCATAACCTCTTAATGGCATTATAAGCTTTCTGTCGTGTTTTTCCATAGTATTAAATCTTAAAGCTATATTTCATTTCCACGAATTGCCCCTTTCTGTAGTAGACTTGGCTTTATTGTTATTCCAAGATAATAATAGACAATTTATAATAGAATAATGCTTGGTAAAGACAGCAGATTACCCTTTGTGTAAATGGCACATTGTCAGCATATTGTGTAATAAAAAAAAAAAACAGCTTCAATAGTTTGGCTTAAACCACGAGGTTTATTTCGTTTATGGTAACTTGGATAAAACTCCAATTTCTTAAAAAGATATAATTGCATAATTAAAACTAATTAAATTCATAATTTAGCAATTAGAAGCACGAAATACAATACATTATATAAATTTTAAACTTTGTATTTAATGTGCAGAAAACTACACAAAAATGACCTTTAAAAGTACGTGTGTGTGTGTGTGTGTGTGTGTGTGTGTGTGTGTGTGTGTGTGTGTGTGTGTGTGTGTGTGATTTGTATATTTTTTAACGTATCAATTGTTTATTCATATCGACACTATGTCCTCGGTGTGGCAGTTTATAGTCATGTCTAGTACTGGGGCATCATGCCGCAGACATGTAGCACGATGTCCCACCCAGGCACATTATCTTGATACCAGGCCCACTAGTCCTAACACTAAACTCTTAATGCTGAGCGCCTCGCTTGGTATCTATTAGTACCATTTTTATATCTTTGGTGTAACTAGGCTGACGCTCTAACCATTAGATCAATAGAGCAATTTAAAAAACACGAGTATAGCAGTTAGAACATTAGCAGCACATATGGCGAACACAGCTTTTTTTTATACTGAAACATCATTTTTGAAAGAAAAAAAAAGCGTCCTGCAAAAATGAAGAGAAAAAAGGTCAATAACGATAAAACCGAAGCCTGTAACTGACCGAGAGAAATCATCAGCTGAACTTGCGATTGGAAGAAATGCGTGTAGCCATATTCATTAAGTGTTTGGATTTCACCAGCAAGTGTAGATGGTCCAGTTTATACAAATGCATGACGATCTGAGAACAAAAGCCACACATGAGTTAGAAAATGATTTTATTTTTTAAAAACTCAAGAATGATGATGGGTTCTGAAAAACCAATAGCATACATTTTCTATAATTGTATGACAGTTATGCCAGCCGACAAGGGTAATTGGCCAGAAGTGCGTTTGCATATTGCACCTGGACGTTATGAGTATGGACACAGTCTACCAGTCGTGCAATTTTACTACACAATTATATTATGAAATAAAGCTATATCTGGTAGTGCTAGCAAACTAATTTCGATATAATTCAATTTACGAATACATTTTTATTCAGAACTTCTTGCTGCAGCACAAAGTAGACTGTATTCAGTGACCATCGAGGATAAAAGAATTAGCACGACCATGTCGTAATATCACCGAAGACTTCGAGCGCAAATAAGAAATATTATGGTTGCGGACCTACAGAAAATAAATGTCAAGTAAACAAAAGGAAAACAGACTCGACTCACGCTGACAGAGACGAGAAGAGCCAAAACCGAAGGTATTTTGTGTGCCTGGAAATACCACTCGACTACACTATAGTGTTGTCTCCCAATACTTAGTTACTGCTAATGATTTGCCAATAGCCGTAAGAAGTGATGGTCTAGTGATGTTTCTCAATGTGATTTTCAAAGATGTCCTAACTCTGTACGAGATTTGTTCGAACGGTAAACATATTGGCCCATCAACCGCTCTCCTAAACTATTCCAAGGGTTATTTTGGACCGAAAATCAATTTTGGTGGACTTGACATACGTTCTCTGGTTTGCGTGATAATACGAATTTATACTTTGGGCATGTTCACCAATCAACCATTTTAAGAATTATTAAAGTATTCCAAATTGTCAGCGTTATTATTAGCGTCGTGCCATTTATGTTAAAATAACTGAGTTGAAACACACACACACACACACACACACACACACACATACACACACACATACACACAGTGCCTTTTAATGGTCATTTTAGTGTAGTTTTCTGCAGAACAAAAACTACTCTCCTTGAAAAATACACAATCCAACCCTGTCCTCGCCCAAATTTAAAGATTTTTACCGGGAGAGTTTCTCGGAATCCGTTAAATGCATAACGCGTCCTCCTGCTATGACTGCATGTCTAAATTTTGTACTTAAAAATATTTCAAAAGGTAGTTGTAATTGCAGTTTTTAGATTTATATATGACATTCTACCCTTTCATTTTGACCCAGGGTAAGGAGCAAAACGTTTAAACTCGTAAACAACCGATATACTAAGTTTTGAATATTCTCCCAGCGGTTTAGGAGGAAATAGAATTACGACCAGACGGACAGGTATCACTATGTGTTCATTAAAGAGTTTAGGTATACAAAATATATCCCTGCATTTACAACACATATAGCCCACAAAAACATCCAAGTAAGAAGAGTTCAATCACTAATACAAATCTGGATCATTATTATCACGCACGGTACATCTATTTTTATTATCTCTCAGCGTCCGTCAAATACAGTAAACATCATTATACGAGGAACATGTGGTGAGTATATTGCATATGAACAATATTGTAACAACAAATCATTGATTCACTTTCGTTGGATTTTTTTTGGGGGGGGGGGAAAGACACCCATAATTTGGAATGGTTTCCTCCGTCATCGCACTTGAGCAATTAAGGAAGATTTTGTTTTAATAGTGTGATAATTTTGTTATTGGTCTAGGTCAAAGATATCTTCCTACGATGACTTTGTGTTCACATCACGAACGTGGAAGCTACCATGAGGCGCCACTGTCAGAGGAAAGGCATGTCGGGTAAAGGACATCAGCCATGATCAATTCAAATCTTGATGCTATACGTGCGCTGGTAACAATGCAAGTATTTATTCCATTTTGACTACATGTAAACCGGCGATGAAAATGCTCCGAGTTCGTATCTGTGCTCGAAGTCACCTGGTGGTTTTTCATGTAATTATTTCATCTCAGCATCGGTTATATCGTTGAAGTTTTGGTAAACGCAATCGAAATTTCGGTCACTGATTCCACTGCTTTCGTTGATTTCGAGCAGATTTTTTGTTCCACCTTAGACATTTGCAGCGTATCAAAATTATTTCTTGATCCAGCGGATAATAGATTTGTAAGTTCTAAAGGTAGCACTGAAATGAAAATATTGTTGATAAAACAACTAATAACAAACCTTGGCTTAACAACAAGTGTCACAATGCAAAAAAAAAAAACCAAAAAACAATTATCATAAGAAATTATAATAAGTGTGAAGTATTGAATTTTGAATAAAAAGTGAACCTTAAAGCTGAATGCACTGAAAATTTAGATTGGGGAGTCTTTGTGAAGGGTCATTTTGACCTTTATTCTTGATTTCTTCCATGCAGTATTCAAATTTCATAGTGGCCAATGAAATTGACCGAATATCTTAACACAGTTTTAAGAGAGAGAGAGAGACATCTGATCTTCCGATCCCTGTCAAATAGTCATTCTTCAAAGGGAAAAATTATATAACAGAGTTCAGAGATTCTGACTGATGAAACAAATGATTGTCTTATATACATATATACATATATATATATATATATATATATATATATATATATATATATATATATATATATATATATATATATATATATATATATATATATATATATATATATTTGTATGTTGTATGTAAGTCTGTTTAACATCATTAGGTTTCATATTATGTATCGTTTATTCAATTTCATGGAAATGTAGAGTTGTTATGCAGAACATCTATTCAGTTTCATGGAAATGAGTTGATGCTTTGCAATTTATCTTTTAATCTTACAGTTATTAGTTCATTAGCAGAATAATATGGATCCAAATCTACATATGTGCTGGATTTCATAGAATTATATGAAATAAATATGAAATAATTTCCTTTGTCTGTTAGGACGATACTGATTATCGCGAGTTAACGATGATTATCTATTATGTTAGTTTTTGTACTTTTCAAGTAATCTTGTGTGTCATGGATCTGTGAATTTTATGCAACGGTAATGAACAGGTAGTAGCATAGGGTACATTTCCGATAGAGAGGTCACGTGGTAATTTATGGCAAGGTACTACCATAGGCAGGCTTTATGCAGTGTCTTAATAGCTAGTGTGTTCTGAGTAACGTAAGTGAAGGAATTTTATGTACATCTAGAAGTGGTCCAAATAACGATTTAGGGATAATTTTGTCCTTTAAGGAAACAGTTTTCCGAGGGAGAAGGACACTCGACAGTCCGAAGACGAGGTCCGAATGAAAAGAGAAGATACTAGTGATATAGACAAAAGGGAGAAGTGACGAGTAAAGTCCAAAAGAGAAAAGTGACGAGTACAGAGTAACCTCTAGGAAGTCGAAGAAAGACGAGTGTCAGATTCTCGCGGGTCATGAGCGTTATTCGTATAATATTGTACAAGCCCACTTGTCAAAAGGTATTACACAACATATAAAAAGAACACTCTAACCCACTCCCCTCTGATACTTGCTATCTAGGAGATGACCGCCCACGGTATGATTGCCCGGTTCGAGTATAGAATGTATGCTGAGCTAATATATTGAACAAAATACTACGAGCCGCCGTAAAGATAGATAAACAATTTAATCAAATACATACACAGTGCAATTTCCTTTCATTCGGAATGCACGTGGTTTTAGAATTAACTTTCACCGAATTACAAATAGATTGAAAATATAATTAAACAAATTTAGCCGTTCTATTACTGATAGTTAAATTCATCAGAGAATCGAGAGTTCAATCAAATTCATCCGCTTGTTCGATTTTCATAACCTGTTAACGTCGAACTGCGTTCTCTGCTCACTCAAATGTTGACCCAGAATTTCCTGTCTCTCAAGAGTCTTTTCCCTCGTGGATGTTCCGCTCGAACTCAGACTTTTCCTCTGTATCGATGTATACACCTCGCAACTTCTACTTCACAATTCCCTTTTCCCATCTTGTACGTCCTCTAATTCCGTACTGCACGTCTCTCCAAATAAAAAAGCTATTTTCGTCTTTCATTCCAAAAGAAAAGTAAAACACCCTAAGTCTCTTGTTACACGGTAATAGCTGAAACCGTCCGTTTTCCTAGTTTGAACAATCAGACATTACTATCAGTGATAACAATTTTACGGCTAGTAATTAACTACACATGTCTTCAGATCAATACAGCTAAACCACCTGTTAATTCGGTTTGCCTTGACCTAGTACATTATACACTGTCGCTAAATTATCTACATCAAAATTCGGCGAATTCACATGTATCCTTGTAAATCATTAATTAAAGTAAGACATTAAATCTTAGAACACAATCAATATTCAAACGATATGATAAATTCAAGAATTAACGTAACACTTTCCTATCATAACTCCACCTAGTGCTTTTACGATATCAGTTAACACACCGTCATTCTTAAATACGAACTAAGGTAAGAATTCTAATTCATAATTCAAAAGCACATTACTAAATTAATGTAACAAATGAAACTAATCATACAAATGTATCAACAAATCATGCAGAAACATTATATTAATTACATCATAATAAACGTGGATTTTGAGACAAATACCTCGTGTTTTTGTTGCGCCTCTCAACCGTTGGTTTTTGGCGGTCTTTCTGGTCTATTTTTACGGAGGTACTTCTCTAAAATTCTCTCCGGAGTCTTTATTCCAAACATAATTCTACACTGTCCTCTCTTGCAGAGGAATTTTCAAGACTGAAGTAGATTTCAGCTAGAAGATATTATATTCTAAAGGTTTCTCGTGTAAAACACACCCCTTATTCAACAGTGACCAGTCAGAACAAATATATTTTCTCGCGCTTTCCTTTAAAGTCGCTTACATCAGCGTGTCAAGATGACACGCTTTGGTTTTAAGTAACAATTCTCTGTTTTAAATCAAACCCTGACATCTTCGTGATAAAATGAACCTTTCAGAAGGTCACTTCGGTCAGTACTGCTCTAAACAAACAGTTAATTGGTGAACCGGTCACATTCTATTATACCAGCTGTACCTCTCTGTGCAGAATGTGTCTCATAAATTTAACAAATGGCTAGCTAGGCTAGAACTAATATTTATTTGATAGACTCGACCGAAAATGTGGCACTTCACAACGAGGCAGTCGGAATGGAAAGACGAATGTTTCAAAATAATAAAGACACATTACATAGCAGGTAAATAAATGACGAGACACTGCATAACGACGTTAGATCTTTAAATGTAACACTTTCAAAAAACAATCGGCATTATGTCATTGAAATTATGGGATGTCAAAGTAAAGAAACTTTCAGTTTCATTAGGCAACTGTTTGATATCTGTTTAACATATTTGTGAGAGAATATAATACCGTTTGACACGTAGACGTAAGATGAACACGTTTTTGGTAGAGATATTTTATTAAATCGTTCTTTTGCATTTAAATCTGTGTGGTGGTGTCCCTTTACAATGTATGCAGCAGAAATGGCTTGGGAAATCAGAGAGACGTAGTTGCAGTGAGGGAAATTTCAAAGTCCATTCGAATGTTTTGGAAAACACAAGTATAACACAAAATGGAAATTTTTAAAACACGCAAGAAAAACAAAACTACAAAAGCAAACAAGAAACAAACACAAAAACATATATTAACAACCACATATTCAAAGACATCCATTTCATAAACACATTCTAACCTTTTGCCTTTACACTAAAATGGCATATAACGCATTTATAAACAAACAAAAGAAAACATATGACTAAAACCGGAAATACTAAAACACATTAGAAAAGCTATTTAAAAGAACAATATTTTTTAACAAAAGATTTCATTGATTTTATGGCACATTTAAAGAAACATTTAAAAAGTACAAATATAATTTTACAACACAGTTAAAAAGCAACAATGAAAGCGCTTAATAAAAACACAAAATGATACACTTTGTAAAAAAAGAAAAACGCATTTTAATGAAAAGCCTGAAAAAAACGATAATCCACAATAAAATGTAAAGTTCTGAACCATTCATGCTTCTATTTTATGAATCACAAATTAACTACAACCAAATCACAACTTCAAAACGTTAAACAATAAAAAGACAATATCCACAAACCCCCAAAACAAAACACACACATACGCAGACACAGACACATACGCGCGCGCGATAAAAGAACAGAACAACAGAAAGAATTGTGAAAAACAATACAGCAAATAAAGAAACAAGAAAAACACGTAACAAATTAAAACAATTAAAGGCCAAATCACATAAATGTTACAAAGGCAAGAATAAAAAGCGAACCAACAAACAAACAAAAAACAGGAAAAAACACAAAAAGAGCAATGAAATACAAAAGAAATAACATATTTAAAGCACATCGCATGCATATAAAACAGAAAAAAGAAATAATTATGAAAACAAAATAGCAAAGAACAACAATATGAAGATAAAAGCAAAACAATATTAAAACTCTACAAATAACCCCTCTCTCAACCCAAATAACACCAACAGCAACAATAAAAGCAAAACAATATTAAAAAAGTCTACAAATAACCCCTCTCTCAACCCAAATAACACCAACAGCAACAATAAAAGCAAAACAATATTAAAAAAGTCTACAAATAACCAACCATAATAACACCACTAAAATTCCTTTCCAAATGATTTTACACAAACTTGAAACATCAAAAATATACCCCACCACGTAATTTCCACTAAACCACTTCCGATGTTTTTGAGGTACATAGCTAATTTTTAGATAACGTTATAAGAAACAGGAGAAATTATTTTATAGAAATATTCCCACGCAGGTGTATCGGTCAAGCTGTATTCGAATTGCCCACAAAATATTGTGACAAACTAGGGGAATTTGCTTTGACAGAGCGGTGTCATACATGGTGCGATTCCGCTAGTAGTAATAAGTTTCCCCTAATCCCAAAGATTTCCATACAGCTTTTGTTGTAAATTAGAAAGCCCAAAGTGTCCATTCTATAACTAATTTATTTTAACCAATACAACGCCACAGATCTCACAACTTTCAAACTGTCTAACAACCGCACGTCTGCATGGTTTCTCTTCATCAGCTTTCTGTACCGTCAGCATTTCACGCCGTAAAACAATACAACTATACTTACTACGCCACCATAGGCTAGTCAAATCATGGTTTTGAACCACGTTTTTCACGTAAAACTGCATCACGTTTACCTGTCTCCAATCACAAATAATGCACCTGGAGTCACGCAACCAATGTACACTGCTAGATATTAATAGGGACTACGGAACGACAGGGACACTCATGCGGATCTGGCCTGAATTCACCAAAAATGAACCATGGCATCATGGAAACTAACACGTCACCTCGCGACGTTTGCTCCTAGTAATTGGCTAATTATTTCGAGCTCAGGCAAATTTCCACAGGATCGAATTCCAATAATAAACAAGTAATCACAAAAGCCAAAGAATTCATTTAATTGGTGCGCTATAATAAAATGCGCATACTCCATATTTATTACAAAATGTTAACTTGTATTCAAATGACGCAGACTGAAAATATTGCGTTAAGTGGGCGTTTACGTGCGCCGACGAATTAATGGAAAAAGCTCTAAAATGCGTCATATTTTAAGATTTATTGTCGAAATGCATGGGTTACCTTTTATTTACCTTCTGACATCAAAGGCAGATGCCGTTAGGTTGGTGAGTAAGTTTTCTTTACAGTTCGATGGATACAAATGCCATAAGATTGCACCTTCCCCTCGACTCTCATTAGGGGTTAATAATAATAATAATAATAATAATAATAATAATAATAATAATAATAATAACGCTACTACTACTACTACTACTACTACTAGTACTACTACAAATAATAATATTAATAATAATGAGGACTTTGTATAGCGCCTAATCTTGAAAAGCTCTAAGGGCATTTCAACATCTATAATGATATGCCAACAAAAACAACAAAAAACAACAAAATATCATGAAATTAGAAAATATAAAAATGCTTAAAATATTTAAGGTAGGAAACATTATTAGGTCTTTAAGTTTGTTCATGCAGTCGAAAAAGGTGAATTTTAAGAGCGCTCTTGAAAGGGATCACTGTGTCTTTGTTTCAAATTTCAACTGGCAATTCATTCTACATTGCTAGGCCCTGGTATGCTTTAAGAACGCTGTCCATATGGCTTCGTTTTCATAGTGGGAATAATGAGTATACGGTTACATCGTTTAGATGGATCAGCCCATGTAATACACGGAAGACTTATAGATTAACCTCGTGTATGTTTAACATTCACTTTACAGAATTTAAGTGCATTAGTGGTGCTCACAATGCATTGGGATCCTGTATGCTTCTGTCGTCGAGGTGACACACCACCGTATCTGGTCTGCGCTGGAATGCAACATTAGCTTCATACTTTCATGGCGTTTCTCAGGTCTTAATCATAAATACTAATCTTCTTGGAGATAAAAGATTACGGTATATTTAAGTCCGTAATTAGTTACATGTTGTCAGTTGGATTTGTGTAGTCTGTTTAGTATCTCCATACAATTAGCACAAGCTTTCGTAATATAAAGCTTCTGTACATGTTGAAAGGACAGGTTTAGTGAAAACACAAGTATTTGACCATACATGTTTTACACCATTTACTTCAAATGAGTTTATCAAATTTATTCATTCGTGAAGGGGCAAATTTCTGTCGATCTAACAAGAATACATTGAGACCAGATAACTATTAATTAGATTTTCTGGAGAACCGACGCGAATCAATTGACATAATGTCCTTTCGAATGGAGAATAAATCGGAGAAACTCTGTAACTATCAAATTGTCAAGCTGACCCCGATTTTGGCGCCATTGAGAAAGGCGGCAGAAAGATTTGACTGATTGGTTACGCTGATTAAGAGGTGTGTTTCCCAACAAAAAATTTCATAGCTTTGAATATCGCCTCATCGAAAATTTTAACCAATCGCTGTTTTTTCTGCAAGAGAAACCAGATTAGGCTCCTGGGAATTTACAAGAAATTTCCTCGTAAAAACTGCTGTCGAAGAAAACCGACAAACTATTTTGGATGGACATTAAACACAAAAGGAGAAAATAGCTCTCGAGAATCCTGTTACATTTAATCCTGTGATGTAATCCTGCGACGTATCAAATCTGAGAGGTATTTCTGAAATTATCCTGAGACTGATTCTTGAACTAGCGTTCTGAGATCCAGGGGTCTGAACAGCTACAGTGAAAGTAATGCAAACCGAAGAAAAAGGTTATGCAATCGTACAAAACGTTGACTTCGATTGTTCACTCAATACTATGATGAACTAAATCTATCAGTAAACAGATCAGCTAATTTATTTGAATCCACCTGTGCTTTCCTTTGTAAGTCGAGAAAGTTTTGTTTTCCTAAAAGCAGAGATATTCCTGATATAATGACATCGTATAGTTGTTTATGTAATTGATTAAATTGTTTGTTTACCTGTACGGGGGGGGGGGGTTCGTGCCGCAGACATGTAGCATGATGCCACACCCAGTTACATTATCCTGAAACCAGGCCCACGAGTCTTAACATTAACCTCCTATTCAAATCATGTGCGCCCAGTGAAGCAGCTGTTAGTACCCATTTAATTAGGTCTTTGCTATGATTCGCCCGGGGTTCTAACCCGCGCCTCATGTATCCGAGCCGAACGCTCCAACCACTAGGCCACCGGAGCGTTAAATAATTTGTTAATATTTTAATTTAATGTAATTGAAGTTTAAATTTCTCTTAATGACATGGTATGTGAGCTTGTATATTAATCTAAATGTGTGAACATAGGTCAAAAGCTGATGTTGCTACTGCATATGTAGTGTTTTAATTTCTAGATTTTTATATTTGCTTTTGGCTTTTAGTTAAGCTAAATGTTGGCTTATACTGCTTACACATAGTTTTAAATGGATGTTGTTTGATTGCTTCTGATTCCCGCGATCTGTTCTGTTAGTTTAATTCTGTATATGCTATTAGTTGTCTCGTGATATATATATATATATATATATATATATATATATATATATATATATATATATATATATATATATATATATATATATATATATGCGTTTCCTAAAGTGTTCAAATCGTTGCATATTTAAAATCTGCATGCTTAAAACATTGCATTTATTTCTGAATTAGCGAGCCAATACGCATTTTTATTTTAACACGGCATGTAATTTTAGAGTGGAATATATTCATGTAAACTTTTAAAAAAGAAATTATAAATTAGGATGCGTGCGCGTGTGTATAGCAATTAAGTGTGTATTGGCAAGTCATTACACATGTATATATTAACACTGCATGAAACTGTAGACTATAAATGAATCATGTAAATTTATTTCTGTGCATTTAATGTTAGTATAGAATTATAAATTGAGATGGAGGTATATACTTTTAGTATACAAACACGCTTTTTATATCTAGTTAAAATGTATGCGTGTTTGTATGTGTATTGAAGTTAACTCTTATTTTTATTGTATCTTGTCAGTAAAATAGTTTCAATGGACTAATGTTTAATTTTTCTAATTCTGCAAATTCAATTTCGATTTCAAATAAAATTAAATGTGCCTGGTTGGTTGATTGAGTGAATGGATTGATTGATCGATTCATATTTGAATCTATGAAAATACCAGTGAATAGATTATGGATGGATAGATAACGCATCCCAATATTAAGATATTGGCGACGGGAAAGCATGTCATAAGGGAAATATATGACTTCATATACAAATTAGGTAAATACAAATAACAATACAAATGAATATCAACAAACAAGTAATATTTTATTCAACATCAAAATAAATTATGTACAAAGCAACTTAATTGACGCCAACGTCGATAACAAATTTCAATGAAAGTTTATTTTTATTTTTATTTAGAATCTATTGCACAGTCAACAAATATTGTTCTTTTTTAATATATATTGACTAGAAACATTTTCTGGTTTATTTCATTAAAATTTAACACAAAGATAAATTTTAACATTTTTAAAATCACATGCGTAAAACAACATTCAATGTCATTGGGGATACATGTCTTATTTATAAGGAATAAGAAGAAGAAAGATGCAAAATCCATCAAAGGGTTTAGAAAATATCAGCAGATGAAAATTCTTTAGCCAAAACGTTTTAATGCAAATGTTTTATAACTTTGTCCTTGGTCTCTGATTAAAAGGTGTCTTAACTAATGCTTATTCTTGCTTGGGATCCTGGGAATATATCAAGGTGGTTAGATTACATATGCAACAAAAGATGTAATCATGACCTCGACAAACTGTTGTCTCCGGCGACACCGCCAAGAATGTGAAATTTTGTCTGTCGCAATAACAAGGGCTCGATATAAATTCTCAGAAACGCAATGGTATGGTCTACTTCTTTCTTAAAAATTGTCTTTTCTGAGATCATAGATAAAAATACTGCATTCAAAAAAGTGTGAACATTGTCCTACTATATATTTTCCTTGTGGCTACATTCTACATGGTTTCTGAGATTGAAACAAAATTGCTCTATTGTCCTAAATTCTAATGAACGTAAGAACATGTGATTTTATACGACGTTAGAAAGATTCACACACAAAAAACAACAGATTTAGAAGATACAATATATGTATACAATATATGTATATAATATATGTATATAATATATGTATACAATATATGTATATAATATATGTATATAATATATGTATATAATATATGTATATAATATATGTATACAATATATGTATACAATATATGTATATAATATATGTATATAATATATGTATATAATATATGTATATAATATATGTATATAATATATGTATATAATATATGTATACAATATATGTATATAATATATGTATATAATATATGTATATAATATATGTATATAATATATGTATATAATATATGTATATAATATATGTATACAATATATGTATATAATATATGTATACAATATATGTATATAATATATGTATACAATATATGTATACAATATATGTATATAATATATGTATACAATATATGTATACAATATATGTATATAATATATGTATACAATATATGTATATAATATATGTATATAATATATGTATACAATATATGTATACAATATATGTATATAATATATGTATACAATATATGTATACAATATATGTATACAATATATGTATACAATATATGTATACAATATATGTATACAATATATGTATACAATATATGTATATAATATATGTATATAATATATGTATATAATATATGTATACAATATATGTATACAATATATCTATACAATATATGTATACAATATATGTATACAATATATGTATATAATATATCTATACAATATATGTATATAATATATGTGTATATAATATATGTATATAATATATGTATATAATATATGTATATAATATATGTATATAATATATGTATATAATATATGTATATAATATATGTATACAATATATGTATATAATATATGTATATAATATATGTATACAATATATGTATATAATATATGCAATAGATCATGTTAACAATTAATCTACGGAAAACTCAAATATTTTCATGTATTGGTGAACATAAAGCTATCATTAACACAGAAAACACGCATGAAGTTTTTTTTTTAACAGTGATTCTACAACATTTATCTTTCATTGAAAGATTGCCATCGTAAACATGCAAATATTAGGACAGAAGTTTTAGTAAAAGTAATAAGATTGAAATGTTCTCTAAATTGTATTAAAAGTAATTTTTTAATACTAACTTATATTGAAAGTAATTTTATACTAAAATATATTAACATAATTTTATTTATTTCTATATCAAAACTACATGCTTTTTTAATAAGTTTGCTCCCTTATGAGCAAAGGCAAAAAAAAACCTGCACTTTTACATTTCTCTTGTATTGTAAAGTCAGCAAATACAATACATTCGGTGGACAACAAAGGTTACTGTCTTCACATTCTTACAATTTCGATTGAATGAATGGGTTGGTGATGTAGCAAACGTTCTGTCGAGTGACGTAAAAACATGGACGATCCTGTGAATTGGAGATGAGAGCCTCTTTCTGGCTAGAATGAATGAACATGATTATCTTGACGAGTAACCATATTTAGTCGTGCAGGTACGTCCAGATTACGCATCAAAGAAGTAAAAAGCGCGCACCGTCAGTTCATTCATTCTGAAGTTAGAATGACTCGCCTCTCTAATTACAGGTAAGAATATTATATGTTCGTAAACTTCTTTTAAGACTAGGCACTTATTAATGTTTGACATTTGAATGATAAAGTTCATATGTTTTCAACATTTTTTAAAAACTGAATTCTTCTTTTCTATATTATACTATAATGGAAGGCTTAATTGTTTAAAATAATTCATATTCATTTATATTTATGGTAATTTTTATTGTAAAAGATGAATTCGCTACCAACTTCATATTTAGATTCAATGTTGAAATAAAGAATTCTTTAAGTAAAACGGATAATATTTAGTAACATATTCCAAATCAGTATTTGATTTTAAAATTAATCATATACATTTCTTCAGAATGATTGTTGCATCCATCGTTGCTATTAAATTGTATACTTTGGCTATCATGAAATGAAGCGAGATTTAACTATTTGTATTTAATTTTAAAATGCAGAAATTATACAAATGAATGAAGTTGGTAAGCTCGAAAGGAAAGTGTAATTTTAGATGTATTTCATTTATTTTAAATATATAGCTTTATATATGTATTTCTATAATGTAGTAATATATTTATATTAATTATTAAATAAAGTTCATTCCGTCTGAAGTAAGAAGGAATCGACTTTCTAATTACAGATTGCTGTACCTCATTCCTCAGATGTAGCTGTATTTCATCGTCATAGTGACACCTTTTTATGGAAAGCTTCTTCCCTCTCTCTCTCTCTCTCTCTCTCTCTCTCTCTCTCTGGTTATGGAAATTACCGCGACCAACAGTTTATGAGAAAAACCCATTTTCATGCGCACGCACAATACACACACACACACACACACACACACACACACACACACACACACACACATACATACATACATACATACATACATACATACATACATACATACATACATACATACAATAAAATAAAACAAATAATGTCACATCTCAGTGAGAAAATCTAGAAAGATTCATGATTCTTGGTCAAAGTTTGGCAATAGAAAGACTCTATCTAAACGGATAGTTAGTCATCCATTATAAGGGACATAATTCAAACATGGCAGACTTGGAAGCACGTTCACATCACCTGCATTCTGGGTAAAAATTTCCATTTTCTCCGCAAACTCCGAAATATTTTGTAAAGCAGCAACAATCCCGCCATTACGATGGCAGTATTTAGGAATAAGAGTACCTGAAAGCAGATAAACACGAAATGAGCTGATTTTCTACAATTTGCTTTTTTCAATTCTATAGGGGACAAGTCAATATACAACTTCATAGACTGGTGCCTACTAAAATTATGGCTCCTGATTTTGTGAGTAGTGGCTTATGTTAATTCAAAACGTCTGTGGGTAACCCTTTGAACTACTAGGCCCTTAAACCAAGATGGTGCCGATATGTATCTAACATTACGCCTTTTTAAAAGTATAAACATCAAGCTAAACGCGGTTAGCGGAATGACCACATAGAGATTTAAATTTTTTATCACAATTTCCTCTTGAAATCTTGCTTTCCTTGTGGACGAGTTTTAATAAAGAAATCAGGAATGATCCTCCCAAGAAAGTTTAATTGAATAAGCATATTACTTTCCATAGATCTCACTACTTTATTCCACTGAAACTAAAGGTGGCGTAGGGCATGCGCTGTGTAAAAATTGTAGTCTTTTTATTTTGGTTTCTATCCTTAACAGTTTTTATGCATTTTGTGGAAAGAAAATTATTACTGAAATAAATACAAGTCTTCAAAATTAAAACTTCGTTTAGGGATGAAAAAAAATATAGATTTTATGCACGTTCTTTAGATCCATCATTATATCTTGGGTATATTATTTTGCAGTATACCGAATGACCCTATTCGGAAAACGATATGCCGAATGACCCTATTCGGAAAACTACTTGAGTGCATCAGCAGCAACAGAAAGATCTAAAGCTGTAGCGTCATTTCTAATAAAATTAAAAAACTACCTAAGAAGGTAAGAACAAATTATATCGAATGAAATAAAGTACTGAAATTCAATAGACTGATTTAGAAAGATTCAAAGTTTAAAACAAATTGTCATTGTTTCCCTCGGACTCTTAAACCGTTCATGCGATTGTGGTAACTGCGAGGGTACTAATATATGGAACATATTATGACTGTATGGTTCAACATATAAACAACTAAAAGTATCAGATTAACGAGCAAACAAAGTAATTTCCAAAAGGACAAAGTTTAGCTACATAAGCATACTAAATAATTTAAACTGTAGAGTCAACTTGAATATAACTCACGACTGTGTTTGATCCTAGTCTTGATGTTTTATTCCCGGAAATACTTTTTATTTTCCTTATGATTATGTCTTCACTCAGTGAGCCTGCGTCGTCTTTGTACGACTCTTTGGCTTCAAGCGGACGGAGGCAATAATCAGGACCGCTGGCATAACCGACTTGAAATCCACGCCTGCAAGCGACAATAAAAATGAAAACTTAATATTAATAATACTTTAACATCTTGTGTACATGCATTTTAGATAATAGCAAATGAAAAAAGACATAAAATATTACAATGTTATTACATTTAAATGGGTCACATTAGCAACCGATTGATTAAAACATACATTCGTAGTCGCTTTTTAAATGTTGTCGTTTTTGACTAGCGATAGGTTTTGTAAAAATACTTTTGAGATAAGAAACGATAAGGACCAGAATATTATAATGAGTTTAAAGTAGCTACATGCAAGCAATAACTTGTTTGACATACATATGTGTTTTTTGACAATTATAGTATTACCGTCCAAATAAAAAAGTTACTTTAATTTGTTTTTGTGAGCTGTCTGAAAATTAGAAGTAGTGATTAAAACGTGTCGTTACGCTGTGTCATGCATTTGTTATACATTATATTATAATACTAAGTAAAGCAGTGTCTAGTGTATATGTAACGTTGAATCAACACAAAATATTTCTGGTGCAAATAGCTGAGTTTGTTCATATAGGTTCCTATCAGTACATACGTCATCATTCTACACTTGTGCTCCTGTAACCTTCTTCCAGCGCTGTTAATATCCTGGACTGTTTTCGCGCTCCATAGTCTTTCAGCTACAGCCGAAGCTCGCGGCCTACGTAAGAAAACAAAACGTCATAAAAGGTACAATATGTTTGTTTGTTTTATGCTAGGCTGTGATTTACTAGATTTTCAAGAGAAATAACTGACTATAGTAGAATACCGGAACTATTTGTCAACTGTCCTGTCGACAGCCATCGATAAGATCAAGTTTAAAATCTCGCTTTAGTTTGTGCTAATATATGTAAAATACACCAGAAAATACTTATAAACCGCTCACATTATGAGTCTTCCGGAAAGATGGCCGCTATCGCTGTTCTTCCGTTTTAATGCTGTTTTCCATGATATATGTGCTTGTTGTCCATCTTTGCCTACATTATTGTGTTCCATCATGCATTGGCTGTTCACTTCATATCTGTTTCTTCATATCCTTGTTTTGGAAACGAGAACACTTATAATTTTTCTCTGCTATCTTGCTCCACTGTTAAGACGTCCTTTGCTCGTAAATAAACCGCCGTCACGTGATCGTCAGTCGACCCGTGTATGCTATGATGGATTCTCATTAATTGCTTTAAATAACTACTCCTTGGCTCTTCATACTACATTGTGTTCAAGACTAATCGAAATGGGACTACATTCATCATTCTTAAATGTAAACGGAAGCGAAAACAGAAACGTGGTTTCAAAGCCGGCCGGCATAGAACTGGAAGAATTCCAGTTATCTCCTTTCACCCTTTCCAGCCAAACAATTTAAAAATTCAGCCGTTAATTTTGATAATCTGGTGTAAATCCATCCTAAATCGTCAACCGTTGTGCCAACTGTCCTAGTAGCTTGGCCGCTTGTGAAAATAGTTTTTTTTTTAAAGTAACACTATGAATTATATCCATTATTCACCCAGAGCATGCGTCATTCATGTATAATTTTAAGGTCGTTCTAACTGGATGAACGATTTGTTCAATGAATAGTAATTAAAACCTAATTTGAAAAATATATCTCAATATTCCAGAGTGACAATGTAACAAAGCAATATCTTGAACATAATTTTCTACCATAAGCCTTTATCGCCTGAGGCCTCTGTGTCAAAGACTCATTGCGACATTATTATCGCCTGAGGCCTCTGTTCCAAAGACTTATTGCTTTAAGCATTCATTATTATAAATTCATTATTATAAATATTAATGCGGTATCATTGCGTGTTATATCTGTGAAAAAATTTAATTCAACCTTCAGAGAAAATCCTATTAAACAATATAACTATTTAAATCGGCGGATGTTAGTACCATTTGTGAAAGTCTTTGGTACGACTAAGCCTGGGATCGGACGCGGCGTATGCCCGAACCACTAGTCTACCAGAGAGAGAGAGAGAGAGAGAGAGAGAGAGAGAGAGAGAGAGAGAGAGAGAGAGATTGAGAGAGAGAGAGAGAGAGAAGCACCATCTCCCTCTTTGTTGTTAAATGTTAATATAAAGTAAGAGGAATGTCTCATGCAAATTTATTCCAGGCTACATGAACTCACCAAAGCATGGTCATAAGGTTATCATTCTCTATGTATTCTGACCACAGGCATGCCTCTCCACCCAAAAGTTTGTCTTTCTCAGCACCCTCTGTGGTGAAAAGAAAACCAAATGAATTTATTATTTTAAGTGCATATTTCATCATCTTCGTTCTGTGATTTTTCATATTAAAACATACCTATATGTGCTTTGGGAACACTGCATGCATCGATCGTTGCATTATTTTGTTTAAATAAACAAAATAAAATCTAGCATTTTAAAGGACAGTGTCAATTCGTGTTTTAACATTCATTAAATGGACATTGATTAATTATTGCATGTACTCGCTTAAAAGACCAGTCCAACTGCAAGTTGCACAAATCCAGATCTGCCATCGCATAATACGCATAGAACTGTTTATTTTTTTTATGGCCTGTTTAATATGATCTAGACGTGCAGTTTCAGTAGCTTTGGATTGGAATGAAACGACGGCCGTTGTGGTTGTTTGCAAAGATGAGGGAATATATCTATTTTCCTTGGAACTTCTGTGGCAAGATTGATGAGGTCGTTAAGGTCGTTCACGACTTCACCCATCTTAGTGCTGAAATCAAGGTAAGACGACACTGATTCTTTTCCTTTTTGCATCAAAGTGGGAATCAGATGTGTTGGAAAGTAAGCGTATAGGCCGTTCCAATCTACGGATAGCGCATCGATAACTCAGACTTTGGAATCCGGGACTGGTGAGACATATATTGGGAGTTTGGTCATCCGCCTTGTCGCAAATGGATCCACGAGTCGGGCACAAATCGGACTGAAAACCAATGGATGGAGAGACCATTCTGTCTGCATTAGCTGATTGCTCCGAGACAATGAATCTGCTTATTGCGTTTATTCGGCGTAGAATATGACAAACTTTGACGTTTATTTATCGCCGAAGACGCCACTTTAGAAATAAAATCCAACACCAGCATAAAAAGGTCTGGGGACTTAGTTCCGCTTTGCCGTTTGAGGTAAGCCACCACCATAGTTTCGTCGGATATAATAAGAACTTATTTTCCATTTAGATATTCTTGCCACCAATGCAGTGCTTTCAAAATGGTTTTAGTCTCTAGTATATGTTATATGTAGATGACGTTCCTGTGGAGACCACACTCCGCGGCTTCGCGAAAAGACGTTCACAGGTGTCCCCCCCCCCAGCCCTCTGAACTTGCAGACGTGCAGATGATTTCTGCAGGTTGTACTTAAAGAGGTATACCCAATGTTATCCAAGTTAAGATGATCCATTTCCAGAGATGGTACGCAGATAGCGAGAAATTGATCCAAACTATTGGCTTCCAATGTGACAAAAGAATCATTTGTAAAGGGCGCATAAAAAGGCAACCTAGAACTATGACGTCCGCTGCAGCAGTGATCAGGCCTAGTAGGTGAAGGAAAACAAGGAATTCTCGAGCGAAGTTTTCCTAAAAACTAAAGAATCCACCATGATACTGATTTCAAATTGCCCGTTCATGAGAGAGACGTACCTAATCTGTGTGTTGAACTCCATACCTAGATGAACAAGTTGTTGAGAGGGTAAAAAGTCGTATTTGGTTATGTTAGCAGAGAAGCCAATGTTGAGGTGAAGTGATGAAAGGGTTATCATGTCTCGGTCTAAGGTAGAACTAACCTGAAGTTGTAGAATGTCGTCCATGCCGTTTGATGTTCCGGATACGAAACATTACTCGGTTCATCTGACGGTTGAACACCCAGAGGCTAATATCGAGTCCAATTGAAAGCACTAAATTTTTGATGATGCCTTTGTAGGCGAATCGCAGGAACATACTGGACGCTCTTTGAGAAAAGAAAATGACAATGTGCGTCATTTAAGTCCATTCTGATTGTTAAGTCTCCCTCCTGAACGGCATTTAAAATGCACCTTGGTGTTTTTATCATGAACCAAGGGGCGCGAATGAGCTGAACGAGTGCGTTTAGGTTGATGAAAGACTTCCGTTTGGCTATGGGAGAAAAAATAGTATTGAATAAAACTTCTGGGAAATGAGAATTTGAACGATTTCTACCGCCCTTTTCTTGAAACGGTCACTTCTCGCTGCAAGGTGATGACTTTCAATGCGTCTGTGGGGGAGTTTGCAACTGATGGGGCAGGGGAGGAGGTGTGCTGAAAGTGATACAGTGTCCCTCGAAATCAACTTATCAAATACATTGATTGCAAATATTCTCCCGTTCGAAAGTTAAGAATTGGGGTCTTTCGCCTTCCGGGACCTAAGGTAAAGACGGCGTAAAGATGATACAATATTATGTGGACAAATTACCTCTGTCTCTTATTCTCTTTTGTACGCGAGAAGTGTGATTTACGATGGGTGTAACATCCGTGGGACTTCTTCCCAAGGGAACGTGTCCTTAACGAGTCCCTGTTCTTTTTGTTGATTTCTCGAAATGTTCATGCGCTGATTCTGAGGTTGTGTGGGGTGGAAATTGATCTCATTGTTGGCTTGTTTGCAGATTTCGTCAACCTAGCGGTTAAATAGGAGATTAGAAGATTAATGTTGCGATCGTAGTTTTGTCTTATAGTTATCCTCCTTAAGGAAGACGGATGTAGAACACGTCATCTCGTTCCTCCAGTTGTAATCTCACAGCTACTGTTACGGCATGGGTGTGTTGAGCAGCTCTGTTTAATATTCGGGTCATTCTGGAGAACGACAGCCATATCCTGTAGTATCTAGTGGGAGAAGATAAATTGTTTTCAGCCTGTTTGGAAGATTGCCATATAATACTAAGTCCAACACTGATCTGTAGGGTTTAATGCCATCTTCAGCACACGATAGACTATACATTGCTGCCAGTATTATTGGTGGAGGAAGAACCCGGGAAAATACCCGGAAGGAACCACCGACCCACGAGAAGCTACTAGCAAGTTTTCTCACATAACTACATTAGCCGAATTCTTAGACTCGAACCCACGCAGAGGTGAGATGGCAGTGATCCGTAACGAAGAGCGCTTTAGACCACTCGGCCACTCGGGGCCCCTACCCAACACAGAGTTAGCGGATACGATATTGCGTACCAGCTACTTATTGTCATTGAGAGACTTTCAGTCCATAAGTATATGAAGTTCAGTTTCGTCATTCTCGATGTTATGGTATCACCGTCGACTGCTGGAGTGTCCATCTTAAATACTGAAGTATTGAACTTATAGAAATGCCGACCAACATTCGATGGCTGGTGCTTTTGTTACAAAAATAGTCGGTTGCCGTTTGGGTCTTGTAACTGACGTTTTAGGCAGTCCAAACTGTCAGAAACTCTGCCAGACTTGCGTAACTTATTTGAAGTTGAATTCTTCCTTTTTAGTCAGAATATCAACTGATGCTGAGTCTTCACCCATCAACATATATTATAGCAATGACGAAGAAACTTGAGACCAAGTATCGTTATCTTTGACTGTAGGTGGCGAGTTTGACATCTCTTGTGCTGCCGGAGAATTAGTTGGCAAAGAATGTCAAGGTATGCCGCTCACAAAGTCATGGAGAACCATGCCTTCTAAGCGGTCGCTGATTAAAGGGTCTCTCTGAGTGGAAAACGTTTGAGAATATGCGAAGCGATATCTGTTAGAATTCGAGGTACTAAACTTCATATCCCATGTGGCGAATGTCCCGAGGCACTATGTGGGTTAGGCTGATCCATGCTAGTACCTGTATAGACCGGGTTCGACATACTGGTCTACATGAGTTCTGCTAGTGGCTTATAAAGCATTGCATGTTATGGTCGTGGCCCATTATAATCACTTTAATATGGCATAGTCCAGTCACAACGGAAGTGGGCCAGTTTGTTGGGAGAACGTCGTCCAGTTCTTGATGTTGGGTCTGGGTACTGGATGTTTGATCCATAACGCTGGTCCGTACATTTGACAGGCGAGATTGTATTTTTGGCTATGTGGCTTGCTCAGTCCCTCATTCTGCAGCAAAATATATGGAGTCGAAGCCTAAAGTGAAATGACCTATTGATATCGCCATGAAGGATGAGTACTGTGGCGGGGAATATGGTGCCGGAACTGTCTCTGCAAGAGTAGAGTTTAGATGTTGTGTTTCTGGTTAACCATTTGTTGATTTCCGTAAGAAATCTCAGCACTGGAGACGCGTGAACACGTATACTTATGGTGTCTTCGTCCTTGGATGTGCGGTTCTGGGCTTTCCTGTTTGGTGCTTCAAGCACAGTATTATACTAATCTTCATGACATGATGAGCATAATTCACTCGTGTAAACGGTTTCACAACCTGGATATACCACACAATTAGATTGTTATGATCATTCTGTCAGCGTTTACAACACTGATTTCTAGTTTTGCCCGGGTCTAATCTGCGCCATGGCAAATGAAGCAGAACGTATAAACATGTATAGCTCTGCACCTTTTTGTAACACAATGAATTTTAGCGCATAGCTATAATTCTAATGTGTTGCCTGGAAATTGTTGCTAACTGACGCCCTAATGAAGACAATGAAGCATCAACATATAATGCCACTTCAATCCGACCTATAGGAAGGCTCAATGACAGCCTGCACAGATAAATTCAGTGAAGTTTGGCTAAGATTGCATTGGTATAGCAAACTTACCTGTATATACCTGGTCGCAGCGAAAATTATACTATAGCTAGGCTACCAATAATGTGTAGCATGGCGAGAACGGATGTAGTAACTGGGTTAATCACGGTATTTGCTGCTAATCCCTGTGCCAAGGGAAGATTGAGCACTGCCCAAGGTATCCTGATTGACTAACGTATTTAAAGAAGAAAGGAAGTAAATTGGCTCATATTTTCCTCTTTACGAACAAATTTTAACCGCGCATCCTTCAATGTATCGATATTTACCATCAAAGTAAGGTGACGGGTCACATAAATAGTATTCACTCCACTGGATGCCGTATTTGCTGTGATCCAGGTACCAACAGCTGGAGTAGATTGTTCTAAAGCCCTGTTCATTTAACTGTTGTACATAATATTGCTTGCTCATCCATACTTGTAATATTGAATCTTTAGGAATCTGAAATGACAAATGTCAGTTAACTATTATTGGAGTGATATCGTAATATTTCCAGAGGGGGCAGAGAGAGAGAGAGAGAGAGAGAGAGAGAGAGAGAGAGAGAGAGAGAGAGAGAGAGAGAGAGAGAGAGAGAGAGAGAGAGATGGTAACACGTTTAAAAATAACGTTCATTTAGATTTGTGAACCCGTGCATCGTTTGGAACACCCTTTATTCTGTCTATCGTTTATGTAACGTAAAATGACATACACGGATCGAGTTGCATATAAAAGGTTCTTCTTCATGAATTTAGTATACTTTAACTTCTGTTTGTGAGATGATATACCGTTACGTCTAGGGGCTAAAATTTAAGTACCAAAGTAATACTAAAAAATCATTCAAAATTTCAAAAACATAATTTTATTTCCACAAAATATAAAAATGAAACATTTGATAATAACTTACAGTGTAAATTCCAAGAATGTATTATGTTGTACTATCAACTTCACTCATCGAGAAACTGTCCAAATGTATTTCGAATATAGGTTTCAATCCAAAAGCTTTTTCTTCAAAATAATAATGAAGGGAGAATATCACAAAAGTCCTTGAAATTTTCAGATATTCCAATTTTTTTAAAAATATTCAAGTCTTTGAATAATTTCACACAATCCGGCGGAAATAAACAACCTAAATTAAATGTTTTCCACTCTGCTATTCCAGCGAACAGTTATAAATGGCATAAACCATAGAATAACATACATGTCTTTTGTATTCACTTATATAGTTTCCATATCCTCACCAGATCAACAGTCTGGTTCACTGAGATATTCTCGAACAATATAAATCTTTATATTATACAATAAGAGTCATAATCTGACATTCTCAATTTATTGAGTAATTAAGGCGTACATAATATTTACGGGACAATTGCACCCATAGTTTTACGTGACATTTTCGTACCTCCATTCAGAATAAATGCGTTGTGAATATGACGTAATAGTTATTAACTTAACCTTGGCAATCAAACTTGATTTACGAATGAGAATTCTATACGTATAGTACTTGTACTTTAATTAACAAAGTCAATCACTGAATTAAAGAATTTGAAATATGACCTTCATAAAACAAATGATTTAAATAAAACTATATTTTAATAGATGATACAGATATTTGTAACAAGGCTTTACAATGTGCTTATTTAAATATTAAAAAAGGTTATTGTTGGACGCACGATAATCAATTGAATTCAATTCATCATTGTTCCGCCTAGGATCGAAACTAATGCCTATATTTGCAACTGAATCGTCTTACGGGACGAAGCTGAGACTTCGAGTGATATGGCATTTGAATCATTCAGATGACGCTCGAGAGGTGATTAAATACAGATTTTCTGTGAGAAAACGGTAAGCTTTGCATGAAATTTGTAACAAATTCTGGAAATATTTTTAAAAAAATATATAGCTATCAAAATGGCTGGCTTGCCCTTCCTTATTACATCATCATTTTTTTCATCATTAGTCTCTTGACCTAGTGTGGTCGTTGAGGCACTGTGCTGCTGAACATCTGATCAGTTCCCTCCACTTGACTCGATCATGTGCCAATGCCTGTGTCTTTGCAAAACTTTTCCTGGTCCATTCTGTGATGTTGTCACTCCACTGTTTTCTCTGTCTACCTCTCCTTCTATCACCTTGGACACTACCCTGCAGTCCTGTTGTGGATAGACTGTTGGCTCTAGTGACATGGCCATACCATTTCAGCTTTTCTTTTTTGACAATGGTGAGGAGGTCTTCATAATGGCATACTTTGTGCCTGATGGTGTCGCGTACTTCTTCATTTGTGATGTGGTCCATGTAAGAGATGCCAAGGATGGTTCTGTAGCATCTCATTTGTGCCTGAATTCTTCGTTGTAATTCTGCTGTCAGGGTCCAGGCCTCACATGAATACAAAAAGACTGAGATGACAAGAGGTCTCAATAGTCTGATTTTAGTTTTCAGACAGATGTTCTTGTCTCTCCAGATGGGTCTTAGCTTTGACATAGTTGCCGTTGTTTGTGCTGCTCGTGACAAAATTTCTGCTCTTGATCACTCTTCCGTGATTATGGAACCAAGATATTTGAATTGGCCCACTGTTTCCAGTTCCTGTCGTCTGACTTTAATTTTGGTTGTGATTTGTTTGCCACTGTTTGTCATCAGCTTTGTCTTTTCGGCACTTATCTCCATGTCAGATCTGGAAGATGTTTCATCCATGTTCTTCACTAAGGTGGCACTTAGTGAAGTGTTCCTTATTACATGTTTAGGCAAACATTGTATATGATTTGGCAGACTCAGCGATGAATTATTTAGAAATAACAATGTCGATACACTGTCATTCTAATACGATTTATCCAAAGCAACAATTTACCGGAAGTATTCTTGAAGTAATCCGTCTAATCATAGCCCGTCATGACGGTTTTGTGATTGGCTTTAACGCCAGCAAATAAGACTCTGTAGAGCAGGATAATCACAAGTATACAGAATAACAATAACAACAACAACAACAACAACAACAATAATAATAATAATAATAATAATAATAAATAATAAATAATAATAGTATTGACTTGCTTAAAAGAAGAAAAGAAAAAATAACACACAAACGCACACACAAATACCCCGAATCCCCTACCAAACAAAGCAAAAACATGCACACCTACGTTATTTTCATTTATAAAACATTCGTGCCTGCAATAAATGTGTCTGCTATTATTCGGATTACAGTCCATTTCTGCTATGTTGTTTTAATACAGTTTTCATGAACTATTCCCCGCCAGTTGCAATTTATGTCATGAGTTTCCGCGGATGATGGGTATGCGTATAAGCCTATGTTCAGTCAAATGGTGTTGCAAACATACGAATTCACATGCATAAACGTTTCATTTTTACCGCATGTTCCCCAAAAGTGCCATAACAGCTTCCTTTGTGCCCACGACACTTTGAACAACCATGTTTATGACTTTCAGTTTTGACCATATCATATAAATATTACTTTGCAAAACAGAGGCATGTGCTTAGGTGCATGAACTAAATTATCAAGATCTTTATCCGCTACTGCAAATCACAAATAGTTGAAAACAAATCAGGAAGAAAGTATTTTTTAAAAATGGCAGCAAATCGCTGCAATTACACTTTTTGACTATTAGCGCAATGATATTATCTGCATATTTTGGGATATAGCCCTTTATTGTTGACGAACAAAAGTCGCGGATATTATTACTGTATCTTGCATTTGATTGGCTGGACATGTTAGCGTTTTACAGACTGTATTTCTAATTCTCTTTTGATTAAGGTTGATAAAAATAAGAATTCAGTCATCCATGCCTCGGTTGAATAATTGTATTAGCGAGATGCACGCGAATTAATGAGGTTATCTTTTATTTGACTGGCTCAGCTGGTTAAAACTTAAAAGTCTTTTTTTTTCCTTCTCAGATTTTGATCAGTGTTTTAAATAAGCTCGCATCATCACGTTATCATATAATGTTATTATGAATGAGGTCTAAACATACTGATGATTATGCATCTGATTGGATGAACCTCTCACCACTCAATAGATTGTATTCTCTGATCCGTTATTAATCAAATGCGGTAATGACCATAATTGTTTAGGATATTATTGATGAAAACAATAATTAGTAAAGAAAAAGTCGTATTGCTACTGCTGAAGATCAATCGTTTCCCTTCTGTTATACTTTAAATACTTTCTTCTGATTGTTAGCTTCCATTTTGTTGGTATGATATATAGACACAGTTAAAACCAAGAAAACAACACTCATAATAGGTGCATTAGTATTATGAATACTTTGTTTTTGAGAAAATGACATCTTTGAATGACGTTACATAGCAGCCATACTTATTTTGTATATAACAGAACCAATAAGAGGCCAAGGTGGCCGTGTGGTGAAAAGCGCTCGAATTTATCGATCATTTTCATCTCACACCTGTCCGAATGGGTTCTATTCTCAAGCTTGTTCGATGGGGGTATGTGAGAAAGCTTACCAGTAGCTTCCGGTGCATTGGTTGTTCTTACGGTATTTTTCTGGGGTTCTTCCTCAGCCAACAGTACTGGCCCCATGTATCTTCCGCGGTTAAATGGAGTTAAGCCCCCAAAATAACAATTAGAAATAATGACAAAAGATACAAAGTTTTGTCCAAAAGTATACTGTCTAGTCAAGTCTACGGCAAACATTTTATAGATTTTAAATTATCAGTTTTATTCCAATCCTTTCATTATGTGTAATACTAATGCAGTGTACTTTGTCTGTCATACTGTAAGAGGCGCCATAGTCCACAGCGGGTTTTGTAAGGTATACGCTAAAAATATGTCACAAAAAAGTGAAATAAAAATTACACAGGATACTATGCCTTTTCTGCTCAGTCGTGGAAATATCCCAAAAATAATCCAAACATTATGCCTAATAGCGATAACAAGAAAATGACCTTCACAATAGGACAACGAGATAATCAATATAAGTAACACAAATACATCCATCGTATTTCATTCTGTACAAATAACAATGTCCAATGAACTGAGATGAATGCAATACTTAATGTAATCACTGAAGCATCAACGGTGGGTCACAGTAGTCTACTTTTGTTGGTGGTGTGTAATGCAGTCATTAGGTTTCATGACTGTACATACAACAGTGTCGAAAAAAAAAAACAACAAGCTAACAGCAGGATCTTAACGTAATAATTAAAGATGTGATGGTTCATGAATAATGTATGTAAAACGTAACGTAATCGCTTGAGCGTTAAAAATAGGTAACCATAACGCAAAATTTAAATTTGTAGACAATGACATATATACGATTTCAACTGTTATAATTCAAAACGTGCACACACATGCTTTTATCGGAGATAAATTATGTAGGCATTACAAATAATATTATAATGAATATCCAACAAATTGGTCTTTGATTCAGTTTGTTACAGCCACCACACTTTCTACAGCAGAAAGATATCGTTCAAAGCACTGGTACAGCTACTTGCATGAGCGATGTGGACCTACGAACCTTGCCATGCAGAGATGTGATAAGAGATCTACTATATAATTTTCGTTGGGTGTGGGTGGGGCAACTAGTATTTTTTTCAGCCAGATTATTTATAATTTTCTATCACCTCAGAATAATATTTTTCAAATAATATAACAATTATTACTAGTCCTTTTTGAGTTCCGAATCAGAACTAGAATATTTTTCCAAGAATGTTGTGGTCCGAATTTGTTTTCCAAAAAATGCTAGCACCCCCTGTTATTCTAAAATGAAAGTGTATACCTCTCTGAGAAACTGACACTGTTGAATATTCTGTTCTATAACTATGGTACAAGCATTCTCGTAATGTTTACTAACCGGCGTTCAAATCTTTATTTATTTCAATAAACTGAAAACAAAATTCTACATTCGTTTAACATACACCAAAACTACAAGTTTATAAGTACTAAAGCTGCAAATAACCAGTCTCTTTTGAGTTTTATATATAAATATTCTAACAAAGATTTAAATATCACTAAAATGAATATCTTTCCAACCCAGATATTAATGTATGCGGCAAAAGTATACCTGCGTCAATTTGTAAAAAAAAAAAATTCTACTAAAGTCTTATTTTTGGTTGTATACACAACAAACAGGCTTCATAATGCAGGCATTGCCTCTGGAAACAGTCGCGTGAATTGATCTGGGCGTGGTTATCTACCGTGGGTCGCAGGATCATTTGCAACAATTATCCGAAGCGGATGAATAAATTAGTCTTAACTAAAAGGGCTTGGTAACCGTCCAAGCTACTACTGCCAACCAATATGGTGGGGTTGGTGAACCCATGTTCAGTCAGGGCCAAACAATGCCAGCAATTTTTGTTTTGTTATTGGGAGGGGGCCTTAGAATCACGTTTTGGAAGTGGTTGAATATTTTCTACGCCACTGCTCAATGAGTTCACAGCAAATTTTTTTTTAAATTTTTTTTTTTTAAATTGCAGATGTCCGTCGTCGCAAGCTATGGGCGATAATTCACTTTATCACCGGCGGCTGCTTTTGCTGATATTTGCATTTTTCTTAGTAGTATACATAAACAAAACACTTAATCAACATCACAGTGTAAAAAAGTCTTAACATTAATTAAAATGCCAGTTTTATCGATCGATAAAATGACTGTGGGTGGAGAGAAACTTTGACTAGCTCGATCAAATAGTGTCATGTTGGGTCATAATGTCGTTATTTTTAAGAAAGTTTATTAATATTGCATATTCTATCGAATGGAAGTGTTTGAAGGTTCAACGGTTGTTTTTATTGTCCTAGTGACCCTGTAAACGTCAGTACACTGCAAGTTGCGTATAGTTCTTATTCTTACATGATAAACGGCTTCGTAGGTAACTTATACATCAACAAAGAGTTACACACGAGAGAGAGAGAGAGAGAGAGAGAGAGAGAGAGAGAGAGAGAGAGAGAGAGAGAGAGATAAACATGTACTATAACAGCACGTGTAATTCTGATGTTTGAATTAGCACGTACCAAGCCATGTAAAAGTCAGCCTGATCGCCTAATGCATTTATGTAGCGCACCAAATAGACTAAACAAGCAGCTTTTATCTCTCGGTTTATTTTTTTATGCGGCTGCAATTCCTTGGTAAAGTATATGCATTGACTATTACATCTGTTGAGATAAAAGACACTTCAGAAAAGCCAAAGACGACCTAAATATCCGTAACGAATAAGATAACCGGCGTTCTAAGTGTTACGATTTGAGATTAAAATAACCATCACTAAAGCCAATACTAAAGCTACATTAACAAGCAAATTGGTAGCGGCTGAAAACTGACCTCATTGGCAGATTTTATCACATCTTCCCACATGATGAAACGTCTTCCAGGTGATTGGTTTTGATTAATTTCTTTCAAGTCCTTGGTTAATCTAGAAAGGAATAGTTTCAATATTTATTAAAACATTTGACGCAACTCATTTTCCTTCCGGCTAAGAGTGAATGAAACAATATCTATTCATGAATTTGACAATTAAATCAGTTCTGACATATCCAAGTTGTATCCAAGGCTTTCGCTGACTAATTACAATAAAATGCAGAAAAATATAATGTACACTTATTATTTTACCATTGTTGAATATTCAGCGAAAGCCTTGCGTACGATGTCAGAACTACCTACTCTTTTATGAACGTTTCATCACCACGTTTCACAAAAAAAGGTTTTGTCCTTACCCAACAATATACACTTACATTGACCATTGTACAGCTACATTATCAAGCAAATTGGTAGCTGATGAAACCTCATTGGCCTCATATATATGTTGTTGCTGTAGGGCTTAACGCTACTTTTCAGCACACGATAGGCTATCCATGGCGGCCAGTATTAATGGTGGAGGAAGCACCCGATAAAACCCCCGGAAAGAAACACCCACCCACGAGAAGCTACTGGCAAGCTTTCTCACATACCCACATATACACTCACGCACCTGTGAATATAATAACTTAATCAATTTATATATACCTGTGAAAATAATAACTGATCACGCTCTGGACATAGTCCCTGGGATTAAGATCAGGTGATATGCCAGCTACACTTTGCATGGTTCTCCGAAGTTCCGGGTTAGTCCACCTTAAAGGAGATAAAAAGGAATGTATGTATGTATGTATGTATGTATGTATGTATGTATGTATGTATGTATGTATGTATGTATGTATGTATGTATGTATGTATGTATGTTGTATGCATGCATGTATGAGTATGTGCGCGTGCGTGCGTGTGTGTGTGTGTAGAAAATAACTCATAAAATCAATCACGTACACTGAGGGTACTTAGTAGTTCTTATTCTATGCCATTCAATAGATTCTAATTGGTGGCCTATTTACGTCTTCTTGCAAATCGAGCATTTAATCAATATATATATATATATATATATATATATATATATATATATATATATATATATATATATATATATATATATATATATAATATTGATTAAATGCTCGATTCGATTATATATATATATATATATATATATATATATATATATATATATATATATATATATATATATATACGCACTGTATTGCATATAACTTTTTAAAACAAAGCGCAGGTGTGTCTATAGTTTTCACATTGAGTGCACAATTAACGTCATAGTCGAACTGTGCACACTGACATTAATATATAACCAGGTAAGAGTGTCACCAAGCCGCGGGTATCGAAAGCGTTAGATGCTAACCAGCAGATAGTGTGAACCTCGTCACCACCAAGATGGATATAGTTGTCAGGAAACGCATGAAAAATTTCTCTAAAGAGAGAACGTAAAAATTCAAAGGTCGCATTTTTAGAAGGATCCAAAGGCCCCAAAGGACCATAGAGCGGTTTTCCATTTTCGTAACATTTCGTTTTGATCTCTGGATATCCTAATCCCCAGGCAAATGTATGTCCTGTAGATGAAATAAAAAATAAATCAATATAAATAGAGTCCAGTCTAAATGATTTTGAAAAAGCATAATCTGAAATGTTCTTTCGACTGAATGAGACATTTAGTAATGTGGAATATGTACATGGAGTAAAACGCCTGTACGCTACGGTATGCAAGATTAATTACCTATTTGCACATTTTTCTAAGACTGTACTACAAATTTAATTAAGACATGCAATTTTATTTAAATGCATTTTAAAGCCACCTTACATATTTGTGAGCACTTTAGATATATGTTGATCATTTGAAACACATGTATGTATGTCTGTCTGTCTGTCTGTCTGTCTGTCTCGTGCTTCACCGTGAAAGTTTACTTAAAACTCTTATTTATCATCAATATTAAATATAACTATACTGTATATAAGTTACATCAATATTAAATATAACTATATTGTATATAAGTTACATCAATATTAAATATAACTATATTGTATATAAGTTACATCAGTATTAAATATGACTTAATTGTGTATAAGTCATATCAATATTAAGTAAAAATATTTTGTATATAAGTCACATCGATATGAAATATAACTATATTGTATATAAGTCACATCGATATTAAATATAACTATATTGTATAGACGTCACGTCAATATTAAATATAACTAAATTGTATATAAGTCACATCAATATTAAATATGACTTAATTGTGTATAAGTCATATCAATATTAAGTAAAAATATTTTGTATACAAGTCACATCGATATGAAATATAACTATATCGTATATAACTCACTTCGATATTAAATATAACTATATTGTATATCAATCACATCAATATTAAATATAACAATGTTGTGTATACATCACATCAATATTAAATATGACTATATTGCATATAAGTCACATCAATATCAAATATAACTCTATGGTATATAAGTCACATCACTATTAAATAAAACTATATTGTATATAAGTCACATCAATATTAAATGTTACTATATTGTATGTAAGTAACATCAATATTAAACATAGCTATATTGTATATACCGGTAAGTCACATCGATTTTAAATACAACTATATTGTGTATTAAATATAACTATATTGTATATTAAATATAACTATATTGTATATTAAATATAACTATATTGTATATTAAATATAACTATATTGTATATTAACTATAACTATATTGTATATTAATTATAACTATATTGTATATTAAATATAACTATATTGTATATTAAATATAACTATATTGTATATTAAATATAACTATATTGTATATTAACTATAACTATATTGTATATTAAATATAACTATATTGTATATTAAATATAACTATATTGTATATTAAATATAACTATATTGTATATTAAATAAAACTATATTGTATATTAATTATAACTATATTGTATATTAAATATAACTATATTGTATATTAATTATAACTATATTGTATATTAAATATAACTATATTGTATATTAAATATAACTATATTGTATATTAAATATAACTATATTGTATATTAACTATAACTATATTGTATATTAAATATAACTATATTGTATATTAAATATAACTATATTGTATATTAAATATAACTATATTGTATATTAAATAAAACTATATTGTATATTAAATATAACTATATTGTATATTAAATAAAACTATGTTGAATATTAAATATAACTATGCTGAATATTAAATATAACTATTTGGTATACTGAATATAACTTTATTGTATATTAAATATAACTATATTGTATATTAAATATAACGATGTTGTATATTAAATATAATTATATTGTATATTAAATATAATTATATTGTATATTAAATATAACTATATTGTATATTAAATATAACTATATTGTATAAAAGAAGCCACATCAACACATGATTATGGTCCTTAACTTTATCGTATCAGAGGAACCCACATATTGATATAAATGAGGTCCGTGTATCAATTGCAGTATGCCACATACTTTATTTGCAGAAAACAAGCGAAACTTAATTTACCTGGAGAGTCAAATTCCGGTATGACCCGAATACCTCTTAGACGGGCATATTCAATTATTTCTGCGATGTCTTTCTGAGTATATACCAATGTAGGATGAAATGCCCCCTGCAAAAGGTATGAAAACGTAAAAAAGGCCGTATTATTTCGACTTAAAAATCTTATAGCGAAATATCCCAAATAAATTCCAATACGAAACAAGGCAATATTTTGTGAATAACTTTGTAAACTTTACTGAATTTAAGTCCAGACGATGTAAGGTAGAACTTAAATGAAAACTGGAAAACTTTTGCAAGGAAATCATTTCATACGTGACTTTACATTTTCTATTCGAACAACGCCCTACCAAATCTGGCACTCAAAGGCTATTACCTAAAGGTTGTTGACGTGCATACTACCTCCACTGTGAAACTCTTAATCTCTTGACTTAATAAATCAATTATTGTGTGCATGTATGTACAACTATTTTGATTTCCAATAAAGAGCAATCAGTACAGTTATATCAGTCAGCTTTTCAGTTATAATTTATAATTAAGTGTAACATACCAAGCTTTCGAACAACCAACAGAGGATTTGTTGCCAAGTTTTGTTTCGTCCGTGAGAATAGAAGAAGCTATAGAATTAATTTCTGACGGCGTGGGCGTGAAGGTAAGCTAAATTAGGCATTTATTTCAGTTTCTATGACAATGTTCTATGTTATGTCATGAAACTTAATTGTAAGATGGATGGTACTATTCTTCAAAGTCTAGGTCACTGTGACCTTCAATTACGCTGCGGTTATTAGTTTTGCCTTAATCTCATTTTATCTGACAATGTTGTAAGTAGCCATAAACTTGATGGTCTTTCATCCACGACGGCACGTTTCACAAGTGGATAAAATAATATCACACTAATATTTCATTTCCGTTTATATAACAATGACCGCTCCGGTGGCATAGCGGTTAGAGCGTCCGCCGCGGAAGCGGTGAGGTCATGGGTTCGATCCCCAGCCGAGTCATACCAAAGACTTACAAATGATACTAACAGCTGCCTCGCTTGGCTCTCGGCATTAAGAGGTTAGTGTTAGGACTGGTCGGCCTGGTGTCAGGATAATGTGACGTTGTGGGACATCATGCTACATGTCTGCAGCATGATGCCCCAGTGCTAGACATCACTATAAACGGCCTCGCTGCAGACATCGTAGCGATATGACTGAAATATTGTTAATAACGTTAAAGCTACGTTAAAAATCCTAATCACACACACACACACACACACACACACACACACACACACACACACCATAACAATGTTCCATGTTGTGTCATGAAACTTGATTGTGAGCTGGATTGTACTATTCTTCAAAGTCTAGGTCATAGTGACCTTCAATTACGCTGCAGTTATTATGCTAAGTTTTGCATTTTGATCTCAGTTTATTTGACAATGTTGTATGTAGCCATAAACATCATGGTCTTTCATCCAGGACGGTAGTTTCACAAGTAGATTAAAGTATATCACACTAATGTTTCATTTTAGTTTCTATAACAATCACCTCTCCAGTGGCCTAGCGGTTAGTGAGTCCGCCGCGGAAGCGCGAGGTCGTGGGATCAATCCCCTGCTGAGTCATACCAAAGACTTACACAAATGGTACTAACAGCTGCCTCGCTTGGCTCTCGGCACTAAGAGGTTAGTGTTAAGACTGGTGTCAGGATAATGTGACTGGGTGATATGTCTGCGGCATGATGCCCCAGTACTACACATCACTATAAAGGGCCTCAATGCAGAGATCGTAGCGGTATGACTGAATTTGTTTAAAGCTACGTTAAAAATCCAAAAATCCACACACGCTCTATAACAATGTTACATGTTGTGTCATGAAACTTGATTGTGAGCTGGATGGTACTATTCTTCAAAGTCTAGGTCATAGTGACCTTCAATTACGCTACAGGTATTATGCTACGGTTTGCATTTTGATCTCATTTTATCTGACAATGTTGTATGTAGCCATGAACTTGATGGTCTATTCATCCATGACGGTACGTTTGACAAGTGGTGGGTGAAAGTATATCACACTAATCAAATTGTCACGCTCTGACTTTTGCCTCATATGTTTGCACTTAGCTCCATGGGTCTATTTATGTTGAAGGGTCCTATCCATTATGGGAACATACATGTTACGATAACCTACATTACATGCTTCAGTGATTACGTTACTTTTTCCCCTTAGGTTAAGTTTTTCGTACTTTATTGTCTGTACAGTCAGGAAATTTGATGGTTCGATTCATCGCGTAGGGTGCTACTCAGTAAGGAAAACTAAATATCAGTGACCTACTTTTCACGCTCAACTGATAATTTCTTTAACACTGTCGTACTGGAGAGTCATAATACCTAATTGATTTATTCATTTTGGAAGGTAGAACTCTCTCCACTGGCAAAGTAAGTCACAATGGCTGATATTCAACGCTCCAGCGATTATGCAATGTATTTGCAATTAGCTCAGTTTATCTGACGATTTTGTATGTATAGCCATTAAAACATATGTCTATTCATCTCAAATGGTACTATTCACCGCGGGAAGAGTATGTTGCAAAGGCCTTGCTTGAGTTATTGAGGTTTTTTACCATCTTTGTTTTTACATTTATGAAACTTGAGAATTATGTTTATTAAAGACGATACTACCCATCACGACCAAAGTTAGGTCATAGCGATCTACATTTCAAAATACAGTGAATATGTTAAGAGTTTGCATTTAGCGTAGTTTCTCCACCAAACCGAAGTCATGAACGGATCATAGCAAACAAAAGTAGGTGTCCGTGTTTAAGTTATTCATTCCTCTAAATTATTTTTTATTTTGGGATTTCGCTTAAACATCTGCTAATAAGTGCCCAAACTATTTATATGTTATTAAAGCCTATCTCTTTCGAGTGATATCTCTTTCGGGTGAATGTACACGAGCGAAATATATATATATATATTATTATAATAATAATAATAATAATAATAATTTATATGAGAGAGAGAGAGAGAGAGAGAGAGAGAGAGAGAGAGAGAGAGAGAGAGAGAGAGAAAGAGAGAGAGATTACCTTTTGGCTTAATTTAGGAAGAACTTCGCTTTGATAAGGAAATGAGTTATCATCCACTATGTGCCAGTGTAGAACATTTAGCTTATTTTGGGCCATGGATTCCTGTAAAATAAAGTGAAAAATTCCATATGGATATAACACTGAATTCTTGCGTGAATTCGTTCCATGGCAGTAATGTTAGAGATGACAACTTTCCGTTATGTACTTTTTCCCCTTTTTAAAAATACACAAATCAATGTGGTTATCGATAGCAAGTGTATTGGCTGTTCAAAGTTCTTATTGACATAAGCATGGGCATGCCTCACGTCATTTAACACATACAATAGGTAGCAAGCATGTGGAAATGTTACAGTCACATAATAAGTCAAGAAATAACTTGTTTTCGCCTTAGAACGTTTTGACCATTTGACGTTACAAGGGTGGACAATTATTTTGCTAGCTAAGCAACTGAACTAGCATCTACATGTACCTCGTTGTATATCGTTTGCTGCGAGAGACACTAAAAGTACGGTATGCAAGGGTATTTTCCCCTTACTAAGACACGTTCTCCATTTTTGTTCTACAGCCATATGTGTAAGTGATACATTTTTAATATTGTAGCTTGACATTATTCCTTTACCATTACGCGCATTTGAAACTGTGTGAAGTTTTTAATTGTTACAAGTTGATATTAAGAGATTAATTTAGTAGTATGTATCTATAGATTTGAATTCCGCACCTGTTAGTATAACCAGTTTGGTTTGATTGTAGATGTCTGTGCGTATGTGTGTATAACATGACGTCGGTCTGGCTGTGTGTGTGTGTGTGTGTGTGTGTGTGTGTGTGTGTGTGTGTGTGTGTATGGGGATGGCATCTAAAGTGACCATATTGTGAACGGAATCGCTGATTTGTACTTGTGCGCATGGTGGATCCATACATGGTGTTTGTGGCCAATGCAAGCGTGGGCCAACCCAAGAATTCAGAAGAATTTAAAAATGGAGAACGTACACTCCTTGACAAGACCAAAAATATCAGTGTGTCAATTATAGAAGAAACTTGCCTTAAAGCTACAGAAGAAGGTGTCTTAGTAAGGGGAATTCAAAAGAACTTTGTCAATGGACCCGTTTGCAAGTTTTTACAAGTATTTGTGGAACATACGTCTGTACAAATGACTTAGTCACGAGTCATATGTCTGTTTTATATGAATGTGTTTCGATGAAGTAAAATTGGATAATTTTCATTACATGAGATTATTTGAATCTTACTTTTTTCCATGAGATTATTTGAATCTTACTAACATCAAAATTTTATGAATCACATTTTTGTTTTTCCCTAATTGTGCATGTTTGTGTAAAGCAATTGAATGAGTCTCGTGTTTAGAGCATGGAAGAATCACTGTATTTGTAGAGTATATACATATTTGTTTTATTAATTCATTTCATAAACTTCCATCTTGCATCACATTGTGTTGTGTTGTCATTCAATCCAGGTATCCATTCATGTCCAATCCTGTTACAGTTACGCAAGTACATACGTATTGTGCTATCACAAAACAGACGCATCTGATTTATGCATGGTACATATTGCAGACAATGTCCATACACTTTAAAACATAGTATACTTAAATTATTGCTTATGATATAACCATACATTAAGATAAGGCTTAGATAAATTTATCAAATGTACATACATTCTGTTCAAAGTCCAAAGTCACGGTAAGTGTATACATAAGTTTGAGAAAAATCTTACCGTTTCGTACGAATGAAATGTTTCCTCACTTCAGTGTGTGTATGTGTGTGTGATTTTGATTTTTAAACGTAGCTTCAACAATTTCAGTCACATCGCTACGATGTATCCAGTGTGACAGTTGATAGTGATGACTAGTACATGATCATCATGCCACAGACATGTCCCACCAGGTCTTAAGCGTTTCCAATATATAGTAGTATTAGTTGTATTACTGCTAAGTTTTCCACAACTACATGACTATATTCTGATTTGTGACGTCTCCAACAAACATAAGCGTCTCCAGTGTAATTATACACGTATACGTGCACGCTAAAAACAAACGCAGATGAGCTGGATCAGTCAAAATCTGACCCTCCCAAAAAATGAGTAGATCCGATGAACACCGATAGAAGGCCATTTTCCGTTGACTTTCTAATTCAGCAACAATACCACAGCTTTCAGATTTCTGAAAATGACAAACGTCCTTCAGAACCTATCATTGCTGAGGATGACTACCACTAACAGAAACTTCTAGTACTTACAGATTGTTAGAAAGGTCGACCATTAAGTCAGAAATCTCGACTTTAATCACAGTGATCGCAGTCTGTGTTATTATGTCAGAGATCTCGACTTTAATCACACTGATCGCAGTCTGTGCTATTATATCACAGATCTCGACTTTAATCACACTGATCGCAGTCTGTGCTATTATGATATTATGTCAGAGATCTCGACTTTAATCACACTGATCACAGTCTGTGCTATTATGTCAGAGATCTCAACTTTAATCACACTGATCACAGTCTGTGTTATTATGTCAGATATCTCGACTTTAATCACATTGATCGCAGTCTGTGCTATTATGTCAGAGATGTCTACTTTAATCACACTGATCGCAGTCTGTACTATTGTCAGAGATGTCTACTTTAATCACACTGATCGCAGTCTGTACTATTGTCAGAGATCTCGACTTTAATCACACTGATCGCAGTCTGTGCTTATTCTCGATCCATGACACTTAATCATGACACGAGACACGTTCTCATTTGTAGAAAAAAAAGTTAAAAAGGAATTAGAGAACAAAAACAAAGAAACAAAAACGTCTTACCAACACATCAAATATAACTTCCTTGAAAATGTAATGACGTGCTGTGTCAATCAGGACGCCACGGTGCTGAAATCTTGGATAATCATGGACATGAACCTCTCGAATGTAAAGCTGGAATTATTTAAATTTACCATGAGTACTCTGGTATTATAAATAAATACATAAATAATTGGGGAAGACAAAGTCATAAATACTATAGGCTGTACATCATACGTAATCGAAGGAGTGAAGAAACTATATCTTAATGTTAAATATATTTATCAGATCAACACACCTACACCTATCAATTAAAAGCTTGTATGAAATTACTCGTTACTGCGAGCTTGGATCAAATATATTTGTCCAAAAACTTATTTCTTAGTGAGAAATTCGCCTGAATATGAATCGATGGTTCATATCCGTGCTGATCTCATAGTGTGAATTTACTATTCACAAAGGCAGCATGTATCGATCAAACCTTGTATAGGACACGATCAACAAAGAAAATATGTATTTGTCAATGCCTCAAACATTGGGCATGCATTGCAACCACAGAATGCTGCACAAAAGAAAATACGAATTGACCAAACTCGAGATAAAAACGTAGTCAATGTACCTAGGAATTAAATAATTTTCATTTAATTGGATTTTCGAGTCTGCATTTCTTAACCCGATGAACAATATATTTCATGATAACGTGCTCATTCAATCAATTTTATGTCACTGATCACACCAAGCTTTGACATGAAGATCTCTCCCAACCCTCTCTGTCTGTCTGTCTGTCTGTCTGTCTGTCTGTCTGTCTGTCTGTCTCTCTCTCTCTCTCTCTCTCTCTCTCTCTCTCTCTCTCTCTATATATATATATATATATATATATATATATATATATATATATATATATACACACACCTGTCTCTCTCCGTGTCTCGCTTTCTATACCTCGGTCTTTGTCTGTCAGTCTGGATATATATATATATATATATATATATATATATATATATATATATATATATATATATATATATATATATATGTCTGTCTATCCATCTATCCTTTTTATTGATATATATATATATATATATATATATATATATATATATATATATATATATATAAATGTGTCTTGATGAGAGAGAGAGAGACAGACAGATATATATATTCTTTTTATTAATGTATGTAAATGTGTCGTGATGAGAGAGAGAGAGAGAGAGAGAGAGAGAGAGAGAGTGAGAGAGAGAGAGAGAGAGAGAGAGAGAGAGAGAGAGAGAGAGAGAGAGAGAGAGAGAGAGAGAGAGAGAGAGAGAGAGACACCTTTCCATCCATCTGTTTGAAGACCATTTGACTGAAGGTTTCGAGACCCCTTAAGGCACCCCAGACTTCAGGAGCGGATAATTTCGCCTTACCGTTATTAACATATATTTTATCTAAATGGAAAGGAGAAAGAAAACAGTATTATTTTTTTTCCAGCTAGTCCAGTCTTGCGGCAACTCTGCCTCAAAGTAACAAACAAGGTTGTAATGCAGTTACAACAAAGAAACACAAGGATGCATACATGACTGTATGCACGGAGATCAGAGGTTGTTATTATGCAACTAATGTAGTTTATGAAACAAACGTATTTTTTTTTTTATAAACAGAAGTAATACTATGTTTGACTGGATATTTACAAAGAGTATTAAAAAAAAAGAATAACAAAAAACGTTTGCATGGCGCTATTTGTTACGATGCGTCTGAAGTGAGCCCTCAAAGCGCAAACAACCTTGGTTAGAACTAAGGAATCCAGTTAGTGACACCAACAAATAGATCAATATGGAAAATATGCGCCATCTTAATTTTTGTCAAAAACTTTTTAATCAAAACTGCATATCAGATATAATATTTTGTTTAAGTAGGAATTCACTTCAAACTGGTGAAAACTTTCTGTGTGATGACTAATCAAGTATTTGATAATGTTCACTTTAACGTTACATTGGTTTCTGTTTGTTTGTTTTAGGTTTTAACGCCATTGTTCAGCACACGATAGGCTATACATGGCGGCCAGTATTATTCGTGGAGGAAGAACTCGGGAAACCTCCCGGAATGAACCACGAGAAGCTACTGGCAAGCTTTCTCACATAACTACATTAGCCGAATCTTAGACTCGAACCCACGCAGACAGAGGTGAGACGGCAGTGATCCGTAACGGAAAGCGCTTTAGACCACTCGGCCACTCGGGGCCCCCCGTTACATTGGTACAATACTGGCTAAATGGTGGTGACTAAAAGTAGCGTTAGATAACAAATATGTGTTAAACAAACATAGAAAAAGTACTAAACGATAAAGGTTAAACTAACCTACATTTATTTAAGTACATTTTAAAAAAAATTAAAAGACAATTTTACTGAAAGACAAACGTAAACTGTGATAAAGAAAATGCAAAATTAATGGCAGTGAAATGTAATTTTTAGAACATTACTTTTATTAGGTTCCATATAGCCAGTGTTATGCTAACAATACACGTGTAATTAAACATTTTTTTACTGAAAATTTAAAAGAATTCCAATCTAACAGTAAATATAAAAAGTTACTCAACTGCATGCATGTCATTAAATGCTTATAAAACTCATGAAACCATTTCCTCATGGTCTAAAAAAAAAACAAAATGCAGTTTTTCTCCTCTCATACATAACTTTCCATTTAACTGAAAATTTAAAAGGAAATAGGTATCGTGTTTAAATCAATGATAAAAACGATCTGTACTCATACAAATTGTGAAATTTCTTATGTTTTAATATCGACAGTAACCAACCCTATCAAGCAAGTATTCCAATCGGTGGTAGCAGTCTTAAATGACATTGCGTTTGTACTAAAGGAATGAAAAAAAAATAGTAACGACAATTTTAAATTGATAGACACCAGTTGAACTAATCAACATTAAAAGTAGAAAACAGAGTTGAACATATGACAGACCGGCACAAGTTAATATTTAGATTGAATAAAATACGTCCAATACTGATTTGCTTGTTTGTTTGTTTAATTAGGATTTTTAACGTAGCGGTAACAATTTTTCAGTCATATCGCTATGATGTCTGCCGTGAGGCAGTTTATAGTGATGTCTAGCAGTGGGGCATCATGCCGCAGACATGTAGCAGTCACATTATCCTGACACCAGGCCGACCAGTCCTAACACTTGATGCTGAGCGCCAAGCAAGGTAGATGTTAGTCCCATTTTTGTAAGTCTTTGATATGACTCATCCGGAAATCAAGCCCACGACCTCCCGATTCCGCGGCGGACGCTCTAACCACTAGGCCATCGCAGCGGTTACGTCCAATACTGAATGAATGAACCCCAGTACATGCTATAATTTAACATAATAAACTGAGAAAGATCGAATTTCGTTGTGTAATGCATTTTCTTTCGAGCCATGTTTACAGTCCTTGTCAGGTGAATTGAATTAGGCCGTTGTGTTTAAACATTTTTTGTTTCTGCACAAATATTAAAGTCACAGTATACTGTTCGAAAAGAGTTGATGTGGCGGTGGTGCTGGAGTACCTTTTAAATTTATTTCACTGCCTTTCATACACGCCTTTTTTAAATTTAAAACACTTTTCACATAAAAATAAGAATTTAGATTCAAACGGATTCATTAAATTCAGATTAAGGTTACTTATAATGAAGACATGTTGAAGTTCGACTCGCTCTTGTCTTCACTATCTTGTCATAATAGAGACAACACAATCTTGAAACCTTAGCTTATACGTGTTGATACGTTATAAATGGCAACCCATATGCATTCAATACGAACAGCAAACAACAACTGCTCCGGTGGCCTAGTGGTTAGAGCGTCCGCCCCGGAAGCGGGATGTCGTCTGTTCGATCCCCGGCCGAGTCATACCAAAGACTTACAAAAATGGTACTAACAGCTGCCTCGCTTGACGCTCAGCATTGAGGTTAGTGTTAGGACTGGTCGGCCTGGTGTCAGGATAATGTGACCGGGTGAGACATCATGCTACATGTCTGCGGCATGATGTCTCAGTGCTAGACATCACTATAAACTGCCTCACTGCAGACATCGTAGCGATATGACTGAAAAATTGTTAAAGCTACGTTAAAAATCCTAAACAAACGAACAGCAAACATACCTGTAAAGAATAAATATGGCCAAACTTCGTTCTTCACTATGTTTTCAGGAAAACGTAACAGAGGCAACAACAATTCGGATACCTTAGAATGAACAGTTGCATATGTATTCAAAACGAACAGCAAACAGAAATATAAAGAATAAAGATGGGCAAACTTCGTGCTTCAATATGTTTTCAGGAAAACGTAACAGAGAAAACGAAGAAATAACAATATGGAAACCTTAGAATGAACAGTTGCATATGTATTCAAAACGAACAGCAAACAGAAATATAAAGAATAAAGATGGGCAAACTTCGTGCTTCAATATGTTTTCAGGAAAACGTAACAGAGAAAACGAAGAAATAACAATATGGAAACCTTAGAATGAACAGTTGCATAAGCATTCATAATGATCAACACGAAAAAATCTATGAAATTAAGATGGGCACGCCTTGTGCTCCATTATTCTGATATTTAGGTATATAATTGTTGAATCATTGTGAGTTATTTTATAATACGGACTTCCAAGTAATTTACTCCTATCACCCCAAAGGTCACATATCAAACACCGCGTTTTTCTTTTGCGAAATTAGATCAACTTTTAGGTTGTCACGCTGTAGACAGAATGAAAAGGAACTCGTAAGTTTGTTGTAACGTTTTCCATTTTTGCTCTCTTTGCAATTTCATGAACAACAACGAAATATGGTAATTTCTTTGATATCAGCAATAACTGAATACTTTTCCTGTGATTGCAATATATATGTTCTATACGATTTTCTAATACTTAACAACTTTAACCAAATCTGGAATTCTTACAATGCATGATATTGATTTTATTTTTTTCATATCACTTTTATGTAGTGCGGAACAGATAAACAAATGAACAAAAAAAAAAATAAGGAAAAAACAAAGAAAAAAAAAAGAAAAAGAAAAAAGGAATAAAAATAAAGTACGTACATGTTTCGTTAGAATGTTCATTCGGATACCCTCCACAATTGCCAGAAATACCGACATCTAGACGATCCAAATGAAAGTCGCAGGATATTACATTACTTTTCGGCGCATGGTTGGTCCTGCTGCCATCTATTACATTATCCAACATACTGTACGACTCTTCCACCGAATATCGAAGAATATACTTTAAATATTTTTCCATGGCTTTTTCTAAAATATCACAGCTATTGCTGACGGCGATTATTTTAAATGTTTCATCAATACAGTTCAAATTATTTTTAGATACGTTGTAGAAGCGTGGTAAAGGCCATGGCTCTCCTAGTGTTGGAAGTGGGGCAAATAAAACATTAGGCTTAAAAGTATAGCGTGGATCAACTTCAAGGACAAAGTCATCAGTATTCCATTTTACAACAGGTTTTATATGTTTTTCAATAAACTGTCCCAAATGATCCAGAGTTTGTGTTGCTTTTGTAGATGCCTGGGATTTTTTTCTGTCTGAATTCGTCTTATTCCTCACAGGAGAAACAACTGAAATGAACATATAAACGAATCCGTACAATGCATTAAAATGTTTTTTTTTTATATTTTTTATACATAATTTACTTAATATGTGCGTGTTTCAAAAAAAGTAAATTATTTATCATTTATTGTCTCATATGATTTATCAAGAAAAACTAATCTAACTGCAACTAAAAATGCCGGTTGTGAATTCATTATGTACACATTGACATTTGACTCTAATACCGTATACATTTTTGACAGACGGTGGACGATATTTGATTTTAACGCCCGTCGTGGAGTCATATCTACACCTTGACGTTTGGTTCTGATACAATATTTGACAGACAATGGATGACATTTATTAAGGCGAATCTCACATGTTTACTTTTTCATTTTAAAAAATAAGAACAAATGAAAACATATATTTAAAATACATGCATTTAACACGTGACTAGTCTACATCCACGTTAAGCATATTATTACACCTATGAAAACTAGATAACTAATTATATTTATCTTTTAAAGACGTAACTATTGATTGTATTTCGATTATACCACAATTCATAAAGCGTTTGCAACACAGATAGTTTAAACTTGTAAAGCGACTGATCCCTTCTTAATGTTAAAAAAAAATATGCCAAGATATCTCAAGTGCGGTTCTGACGTTCTCCTAAGCAACTGAAACCTGTGACTAAGCTATTGATTGTTAAAAAAAATGAAATGTTTCGAACATACCTATTTTTAATTCGTATACACAGACAAGGTCTATAATTAAAAGAAATCGTGGTAGTTTATATTTGACCGCTGCCTTCGAACGCTATTAATGTCTAAGCAAGGGATCTGGTCGTTAACAATCACCTTATACAGAAAATCATGCGCAAATAAGAATGAAATTTACAATATTGCCTATCTCACCCGTCTCTAACGACAAAGACTTATCTCAGGCCTACCGCAGTGTAGTATGTTTATTGTTTTCATGTGTACCTACCAGATATAAAATGTTGCTGGTGCACTGTACCGTAGAGAACCGAGAAAAGAATCCATCTCCAAATATCCATCCTCTCTCTGAAAAGAAGGCACACATTCGATTAGTACTGCAAGCAAGCACTAGACAGTACACAAGGCTAGTCAATTTAGACGAACGACAAGAGAAGCTAATCCAGGTGAATATTAGAGCAAGTACTCTAATATTCGCTTGCGCGATACAGTTACACAATGTCACATAATGTACACGAAAATGAAACCAAACACAATGTAAACTCTTGTTTACGATGGCTCGCGCCTGTAAAATTAGTAAAACGGTGATGAAATATCGCCCATGGTGGTTACAAAGGAAGGAGTCCTCAAGACAGATTTCATGCGATGACTGGTTCTACTTAAGAAGGCTAAAGCAGGTTAAAACATTACTGGTATTTGAAAATATTTATTTAGTATCCCGTCTAAACATTTAACAGTCAAAACCGGTTAATTTTTATTCCTTTTTTTCTCCTTAATAATACATTTAGGAGTTAAATACCAATGGCTATTTTCTGTTTTAATGTAATACTTAGATTGATTTACAAGGTATGGTTGTGACCATAACTGTTGTCAAATGTAAATGACACAGACCCATATGCATGATTTTCGGAAATATTCCTTTTGGTGGTCATATATGATTTGAAACAACACAAATATATATTTAAAAATTACTATTTTCAATAAAATCTTGTCTAATTAATTACCGAACTTTTTTAAATACTTATTTAAAACACGTTCCTTCAAACAGCGGATGTGGTGAACTGTGAGCAGAAAGATATTCTACCTATGGTCATTTCATACATGTATAGCTAGTAATTACCTGGTCTTGCATGGCAAACAACAAAAGATTTTATCAGCAATATTTATGAAAAACACAATCTGCCTCAAAAATACATCTGACTTTTGTTTAAAAAGCCTACTCTGAACAAATTGGAAGCATATAGATATAAACTTATATAGTATATGGTAAATCAGAAATATGAATCACTCGAGGCACCTTAGGTTCTGGTAGACCATCTACAGCAGCTTTGCTATTGGATATCCATTACCATTATGCGCCGTATCGCCAGGACATACATAAACACGTTTTTCAACATCTTTCCAAGACAAGGGCTATCAATCTCCTTCGTTCCAGATGTTTCTAACTTAAAATGTATGTCCTATTCCACTGTCACACAAGGTGCAGTTGTTATATTTAGTTTGGTTTGTTTTATTAAGACACATCAACACAGGTAGATTACTCAGTACCGATGCAAATTGAAGTAAAGTTCACAACATGGCAGTTGACGTAGGCTGGTTTGATCTTACAATTCCAACCCACATCTTTCGGTCATGAGTCCGACGAGCTAACATTTGTTCCACCATGGCTGCTGACACGTATCATACCAGATCTGCTCGTTGTATTTATCTTAGATCTTAGCTGGGAATAAACTTCGCATCATACGTCGACCATTGTCTGCAAGAAATGTCCATTTCTCCAATATAAACCGTTCACACACGAATTTGTCTTGCGAATTAAAGCACGAGGACATCACGGAAGTCGTCATTTTTAATATCCATAATGTGTAATTAGCTATCTCAGTGAAGCCCCTATACCACCGTTTATCATATTTTTAAAAAAAAAAAAACATTCTGTCGATCTAACTACAGTTTGGAAGGAAGGAAATTAATTGTTAAAATGCTATTTTGCATACACCATTCTTTGAATTAATCAAGATCTTCGGTTTAAACGACGTTCAAATATTTAGTTTCGAAGTAAGAGGTGCAACCCAACCGCTCCGGTGGCCTAGTGGTTAGAGCGTCCGCCGCGGAAGCGGGAGGTCGTGGGTTCGATCCCCGGCCGAGTCATACCAAAGACTTACAAAAATGGTACTAACAGCTGCCTCGCTTGACGTTCAGCATTAAGAGGTTAGTGTTAGGACTGGTCGGCCTGGTGTCAGGATAATGTGACTGGGCGGGACATCATGCTACATGTCTGCCGCATGATGCCCCAGTGGTAGACATCACTATAAACTACCTCACTGCAGACATCGTAGCGATATGACTGAAAAATTGTTAAAGCTACGTTAAAAATCCTAAACAAACAAACAAGAGGTGCAACACCAATTGGAATCACACCACAATTAATACTTCCAGTTCAGTACCAACGAATGTAGTTCCAGTCTATTTTTAGAACATTTTTTCCTCTCTCATTTTGGTGGTGGTAGAAGAGTTATATTGATGCATATTTGGTATGGATTTAAAGGTAATTGTTTATTCTTGAGAATATGAGCAGAGAGAGTGGTTGTCAGTGTGTAATTTGGCGACAGTGCACATGGAGTAATAAGGCCTTGGTGATGATCCGGAAGTGAAATATGTGTTCTGTTTACATGCTGCTCTGTTTACAGTGCAGCAGCTCAAAAAAATGCCGATCAACCCTTGACAAGAATTTCACCGTGAAGTCATCTTTGGAAGTATTTTAGATTAACATATGATTTGTATTGATTGTCACACTGTGGAAAGGTCAGTACTGAGAAATATATGTAGAGAACATATAGTAAAATTAATTGTGGTCTATGTCCAATTCAGTCAACGAAATCGCTAATAATTCCGATCTTTGTTTGGAGCGCGCCAAAAGTAGTGATGTAATACACTCGACAAATTCCTTTAGTGATTAATGTAATAACCACAACATTCGCACGTTGCGTACAAATTGATTAGAGAGGAAATGACCATAGGTGGGTCCGCTTTTCAAAAGTGGATTTGATAGGAAAACGCGTGCGTTATACAAAAATATGACTGATGAATATTGGTGATCAGCTGGGGCGCTGGTATATACATGTATTATGAAGGGCGAACTCGGAATGAAGACAGTCTGATATAGCGTTGTGTTAGTTGCCTATATCTACAACTGTGACGCCATATTATCTTACTAATCAGTATGATTCAGACGATTTGGCATATACGACTTTTTGCACATAACGGCGACAGTGCGGCTTTAATTTAGCTTGCTAGGGGCGACGACTCTTTTTTTGAGCGAGAGTACACTTTCTCAAGTACAGTTTTGGCTTGCCACATATGCCATAGGTCAGTTTAGAACGGGGCCGTGCGGAAGAAGCTTTAGCTAGGACCTCGCTGACTCACTACGGGTACAATGTCTGTACTGATTCATTTCAATCTTAGCCACTCTCAGGTGCAGAAATATTGATTGTAATGATCAATAAATGCACAGATATTGTTATCAGTTGTTGAATATTCAAGAAATCAACATCAACGCAAATCAGATATATCTATTCGTGAACTCCCTGCTTGTTCCTCGTATAACTTGTGCCTAAAGAGACATTTATTCTTTTTTTTTTTCTGACCGCGGATTATCAGCCATTTTCACAATTGAAACCACGTCGATTCCACCAGGAAGTTCAATGCGTTTGGTCTTCAAAATCGGTTTCTTATTGGGCTATTAACACCATTTTCCTAGATAGAGCTTAATGCACTTGAAGTCACGTGCGAAGGAAACTAATGCCAGTGTTGTTGATGACAGGTGGTTTCAAATGACTTACATCCAAGCTCTTGGGGCAAATGCGGCAACTAACTTTCCATGATCATGATTGGATAGGTAAGGCATAAATTTCAATGATCATGATTGGATAGGTAAGGCATAACTTTCCATGATCATGATTGGATAGGTAAGGCATAAATTTCCATGATCATCGTTGGATAGATACGGTATAAATTCCATGACCATCATTCGATAGGTACGCTATAATTTTCCATGATCATCATTGGATAGGTACAGTATAAATTGCCTGATCATCAGTGGATAGGTACGGTATAAATTGCCTGATCATCATTGGATAGGTACGGTATAAACTGCCTGATCATCATTGGATAGGTACGGTATAAACTGCCTGATCATCATTGGATAGGTACGGTATAAATTGCCTGATCATCATTGGATAGGTACGGTATAAACTGCCTGATCATCAATGGATAGGTACGGTATAAACTGCCTGATCATCAGTGGATAGGTACGGTATAAATTGCCTGATCATCATTGGATAGGTACGGTATAAACTGCCTGATCATCATTGGATAGGTACGGTATAAATTGCCTGATCATCATTGGATAGGTACGGTATAAACTGCCTGATCATCAATGGATAGGTACGGTATAAACTGCCTGATCATCAATGGATAGGTACGGTATAAACTGCCTGATCATCAGTGGATAGGTACGGTATAAATTGCCTGATCATCATTGGATAGGTACGGTATAAACTGCCTGATCATCATTGGATAGGTACGGTATAAACTGCCTGATCATCATTGGATAGGTACGGTATAAACTGCCTGATCATCAGTGGATAGGTACGGTATAAATTGCCTGATCATCATTGGATAGGTACGGTATAAACTGCCTGATCATCAGTGGATAGGTACGGTATAAATTGCCTGATCATCATTGGATAGGTACGGTATAAACTGCCTGATCATCATTGGATAGGTACGGTATAAATTGCCTGATCATCATTGGATAGGTACGGTATAAACTGCCTGATCATGATTGGATAGGTACGGTATAAACTGCCTGATCATCAATGGATAGGTACGGTATAAATTTCCATGATCACCATTCGATAGGTACGGTATAAATTTCAATGATCATCATTGGAAAGGTACTACGGTATAAATTGCCATGATCATGATTGGATAGGTATGGTATAAGTTGCCATATATATATATATATATATATATATATATATATATATATATAGTTTCCCCCCAACCAGTAGCATGCAATGTTCAATGATCTGATTGTTTCTTTATTTAGTTTATTGTCCTGGACATGTACCAGGTATTTCCCTCTCTATTTAAAACCTGAATTTCTTCACATAACTAGACAGGAATGAGTTAGTCATCACATTGACCTTTCAATGTCGCTATCCTGCACCAACGAAACAAATTTAGCTGGAAGGACATTGCAATTTTATATATGATAAATGGACACAACTTAATCAAGGGACAATGCTTAGAAAATGCATTATACATACAGTTATCAAAATGTACATGTAAATGTATAAATTTAGAGGAAACATAACGGAATGAGGATGATAAAAGTGAAATATAAGAAGGAAGCAATAACTGATTCCGTAGTCGAAAAGCAACATTATCAAAAGCTTAAAACTGTATCAGCAGATACCCTTTCTAATTCTTTACCTCTAAAAAAACATAATTCAAATTCGCTTTCTTTGCTTAAAATATGTAATAAAAATATTTTTCTTCATTAGTTGGAATGATACACAAAAGCCTCTTAATAAAAAATATATCTTTTTATCCAGAAATAAAACGTGCATATTTTGTTCGATGTATGCATACGTGTCGTTTGATATGCTGACATATGTACACCTGCTTAAAGTATCATATCTATATCTGTTAACCATGATAGTTAGACATATTAATTCATTTAAAATCTGTTTTAGTACGCTTGCGAGTTTACTTGAGTGAGTGATAGTTTTGTTTTAAAACAACTATTCGTATCATAACCTATTAAAAAATTAAATACCGCAGTTGGCTACCTAATGACCAAATGTGTTATCCTGTTAAATAAAGATTATTATTATTATTATTATTATTATTATTATTATTATTATTATTATTATTATTATTATATCAATATTATTTTATCCTCATCCTCATCCTCATTATTATTATTATTATTATTATTATTATTATTATTATTATTATTATTATTATTATTATTATTATTATTTTAAGATTTACAGTCGTAATACTTTGAATACAAAATTACATAATAGCAATTCGAAAAGTTGGTTTATTTGTCAAGATACTGCACTTACATCAACGACATCAACGGCAACACGAACAACACAAAAACTCGTCATTTATTTTTCTAAAGTTGTTTAAATTTTTATTCCTTCCCAAAGCAAATGTTTAATTTATATTGTAAAAGTTGTGTTTGCAGCGCCACCAACAAACTTCAACTACATCGCGCAGGTTTCCTCGTTAAGTTCCGAAAAATCCGTGCGTTGTTGTTTGTTATACAGTACATGTAATTGAAGGGTATGCATGTGGGAAGGAGGCGTGATGGGGTGGGCGGACGTGGATAACGGATGATAACCAGACCAGCTTTCCCTAAATTTTAAAGCTACACCATGTTTGGCGATTTCCTTCAGAACTGCTACAGACCCAACATAAATAACACCAATGTTTGATTGAGTTATACAGAACGCGGGCAAAGTGATAATGGATAGATTTATCATACGGATCGGTCGCATACAAAGTTACCAGTGACCGCGACATTTGCTGGACACCGGGACGGAGGTGATAAGTATGCTACTATTGCAGCTACTGTACCATCAAAATACTGGCCTGATTTAACATTACCGTTTGAATGTGCAACGTTATGACATTAAGATCGGAAGGGAAACTTAAGGATCTTACCCTTTAGATAGGAACCTACCGCAGACACATTCCCGGACTCTACTAGATGCGCTGGAAGAATTTCGAAGAGAGATCAACAGAAGAAAAGCACATGATTCGCTTTAGTGGGCACGAGGACAAACACAAGAATGTAGTCGGATTTGTTGTGCATAAGGGTATTTCGAGTGCAGCCATGGGGTGTCTAACAGGGTTAGTTCATTATCGCCATCATAGAGGTTTATGCCCCAGTATATAAACACGAAATGGGCGAGTCTACGACCAGCATTAAACTCTCATTGACCAGACACACAAGAAGGATATTCTAGTTATTCAAGGAGATAAAATTGATATGGTATGTCACGATGCACAGCCATACTGGCGGGAAGTATGTGGTACAAACTGTAATGAACAGACCAATGAGAGAGAGAGAGAGAGAGAGAGAGAGAGAGAGAGAGAGAGAGAGAGAGAGAGAGAGAGAGAGAGAGAGAGAGAGAGAGAGAGAGAGAGAGAGAGAACGACACCTACAATAACTGAGTGCTAACAAACACATTAAAATGTCTAACTGATAAACTTGGCACAGTCTGGACGGAAAACATCACAACTATATCTTGGTGAGGAAGCGCGTCCAGTCTAGTTTACTTTGTCAGAACACGTCGTTTCCCAGGAACTGACGTAGGAAGCGATACTGACTTGATGATGTAAACCAAGAAGCCAAGACAGGTACAGAAAACGGTTTGAACTTGAAAATGATATAGATCTATGCGTGATACAATCATCTGAAGCATCAATAGGCGGCTAAAGGTCGCCTCTCAAATTTTGGGTGCTGAAGAAGAAAAAAAACCCCAGACTTCTTGATCATCACCGTCAACACGGCAGTAATAGGCCGAGCTAGCGAGATCATTGGCAATCATCGGAGATATATCTGTAAGATACATAAACCCTGGGACACAGCAGACATCTTCGATCTCTGTGATGCGAAGAAACCTTAAGGAGGAAGCGAGAAGACTACGGAGGAACAGAACATTACAGGTAGATTAAAAACAGTGTCAAGAAGAGCTAAAGAAAGCGAACAAAAGCTAGACAGAATATTAATTAAAAGAAGCTGTGAAAAGCCTGAACCAGAATAACAGTATAAAGGCATACTGGCCAGTGAAAGACCTTATAACAGATAAACAGGGGGAGATATATAACGATCCAGGGCGAGATATATAACGATCCAGGGCAATAATTGTAAGAGTCTCACAGAACGTCAAGAGATCCTCAACAGTTGGCAGGAATACTGTTCAGACTTCTACAGCCAGAAGACTTCTGAAGAGCGAGCTGAACTCATCTTTCCATTACCACAGCAGAGATTTACTACCTCTCATCAGAAAAGCGGCGGAGGCTGCAGTAAAAGTACTTAAGGAAAGTAATTCAGCTTCAATAGACACTATAGTAGAGCTCGTCAAGCAGAACGAACCTCTACAATTTAGAGGTTCTAACAACAATCTCCAAGACATCTGGCAAACACCAGAAGTCTCTGACCATTACTCTTCCAAAGAAAGGGAAACTGCAGGTGTGCCAGAACTACCGGAAAATCAGCCTCATCAGTCACCCGAGCAAGGCTATGCTTAAGATCATCAGAATGAAACCCCAAGAAGAGCACATCACTGCTGAAGAACAGACAGGTTTCTGAGCAGGACGTAGAACAGATCTCCAGTCTTTGATTCCTCATTAAGAAGCATAGGTAGTATCAACAGGACCTCTATCATGTCTTGATTGACTTCGAGACGTCTTTCGACAGGGTATGATATGCAATATTGTGGGCCACCACGCGGATATACAATACAACTCACAACTAATCAGCACCTTCAAAAACCCGTATGACAAAGCCATTAGCTCAGTTCTCGTCAACGGCAACATATGAATTTTCTTCAAAACCAGAGTCGGGGTCAGAAAATGGAGCCTTCGGTCACCCACTCTCTTCAACATCTATCTGGAACGGATCATGTTCGATGCTTTGGAAGACCATGATTGCAGTATCAGTCTTAGAGGCGGAACAATTACAACCTTGCGTCTCGCTGATCAACCCGAACGGCGTCAAAAAGGAAATCAAAGTGAATGGACAGACGCTGGGAACAGTTATGAGCTTCAAGTATCTAGGTGTTACAACGTCTAATGAACGTTAATAACATCGAATTCTTTCCAGGATTATGCAGACGATAACAAGCTGTCTAGGCTGAAACCTATTGGGAAGGACAGCAACATTACATTGAGGTCCAGGGTCAAGCTTATGCATTATTTCATCATGTCCATATTCATGTGTGCATGTGAGACATGCACCCTGGTAGCAGAACTTGAGAGACGAATCTATGTTTCTTTTAATGGATCCTGAAAACCGAATTAGACAACGTCTCCAATGATAAGATGCACGTTAGAATCACAGGTGCTCGACGCGAAGAAAAAAAAATAATCTAAAGGGAAAAAAATCATACAAAGTGCTATATAAAAAGAGAAGGTTCGTAACTTCCAAATACTTGGTTCCAACCATGACCCTCAATTTCATTCTGCTATTTCCGTATTTAAAAGCACACAACCATTCTATATGGCTTGTTTTACTCCTGAGGTAATTTTCTATTCATCAAGCCATCATTGGCTTTTCTACGTTGTACTAAACTAAAGTTATGGCTTCCGAAACGTGCGATTTTCGCGAAATTTTTAATCACACACCTCTGTTATTTTCCGGCGAGCACAATCTCCATGTGTTTCATATTGCTACCATTTTTTTATCCTATACAAGGCGTCTGTCTGTCTCTAATAGATCATACATTAGAGGCAGAGCCGACAAGGAGTGGAGGCGGGCAACTAGGGATATATCTCAGGGATCCAGGTCAAACAAATGTTACCCCAAGGTCCGTGATCGCTCTCTACGGCCTTGATTAGACGTGCCCAATGCCACCTGTATAGAAGTTACGATATTGGGTACCACTCTTTATTGTACCGGTGCGTCCGTAATATCCATGAGTAGGGAATGCACGGAAATTCGCGATTTATCTTGTTACGAATGTAGCGAAATTAAAAGAAGTTTTTTATTTTTTATTACAAAATAATTGCAATTACTTTTACCAAATAGATATTTTGTCATAAATTAATTTCAAATGTTATAAATATTCTTCTATTTATGAACCTTTAATTACAATTTTTTGACACTTGTCACGAATGCCAACATTGCATCCGAAAGGAGTGAATTGAAAGATATTTATACCACACTACAATTTTTAAAAAAAGAATTTCAAAAATTGTTAAACAAAATGTCATTGTGTTTAACTTATTTTCTAGCTTATGTGTAATGTGTTAATTATATGTATATCTTTCTAACCGAGATTAATTATTCTGTTTTCAGGATGACAGCTGTTTTCTTTTAAACTTAAACGCAATTTCTCTAGCCCATCAAACATTCTTTCGTTTTATGAGGAGCACACTCTGGTGGCCTAAGTGGTTAGAACGCCCTCCTCGGATGCAGTAGGTCGCAAGTTCGAACACTGGCCGAGTTACATCAAAGACTTTAAAAATGATACTAACAGCTTCCTCTCTGGGCGCTCAGCGTAAGAGGTTAGTGTTAGGACTGGTCAGTCTGGTGTCAGGATAATGTGACTGGATGGAACATGATGCCACTTGTCTGTGGCTTGATGTCCCTGTGCTAGACATCACTATCAACTGTCACTATGTAGCCATCTAGCAATATTACTCAAATTGTTAAGGCTGCATCAAAATTTGAAAGTCCTATTCATGAGGTCAATGTGTTTTATATTTACTGGCCATCACTAAAATAATTATCTCTCCCGGGCCTTAACATCGGACTCAATGGTATTTGCCAATTGTATCAATAGTACAGCTAGTCAGCAGGAGACTATGCTAACACTTCCCATTGGTGTCAACACTGTCTCCAGTGTCATCACGTTTTTTGTTGTTGTTTACATTGCGACAGCTTAATTATCTGACTTCAGATACAGTTTTTAGATGAAAAGTTATACAATTAACACACACATGTATGTATGTATGTATGTATGTATGTATGTATGTATGTATGTATGTGTGTATATATATATATATATATATATATATATATATATATATATATATATATATAACCCATCCACTAAAAGGTACTGGCCCTTACCTTTATTTTCCTTCTTTCAAAGATGGGGGCAAAGCCTGTTTGTCGTACCCACCTATACACATGCAATTATACGAATGCCATTTTGATGTCACAGTTCCCTCGTTAATGATGCAGTCGTACTCTTTGATGATACGATTCTTTCATTTAGTGAAAATACTTTTCTCTTGTTTGACTAGGTAAAGGTTATTTTCTTGAACTTGTTAGGCCTGGTTTGGATCTTGCATCGACATATTTAGATTGTTAACATGGTCTGCCCAGAGCAGCTGATTTTCACGTGTCAGTGCTGTGGTGGAATCCTATCTGACCGTCGGCCATTGACTCAAAAATATTTATACTCTTTACATTTTTATGGTTGAATGAACTGAGTAATACCCTTACTGACTGACTTTCTTAGCATTAGTGATTGATGTTTTAAAGAAATTCTAGTGACAAGGCAGATCGTGTATCAATTTTAGAATTTGGCTGATATGGGATGTTTGTGATTTCACCAATGAAAGGAAATAAGCGATGGATTTATGTGATTTTATAATACAACAGGACATAATTTGCTGATCACAAGCATTGTCCTCGAACCGTCAGAGTTGAATTCAGTATATATATATATATATATATATATATATATATATATATATATATATATATATATATATATATATATGTATGTTCTTTGTTATAGGAAGTAAACTCATACAAAAGAAAAACAGTTTTTAGTTGACTTTCTGGGCTAAACTCTCTTTAAGGTGTTTGCCTAGAAGTTTTGCTTATTTTGCAAACTGTCTTGTTACACCCGTGTAGCAATTCTGCACATTGATCGGATATGCATGCATGCATGTATGTATGTATGTATGTATGTATGTATGTATGTATGTATGTATGTATGTATGTATGTATGTATGTATAGCAATTTACTGTACCACAGCACACAGTTGGCTACACGGTGCAAAATTTGAAATAGAACTGCACATACATTTAGGAAGATATACACTTAAAAATAAATATAAACATGAATTACAGCATGCTAAAATATAAAACATAAACATTCAAACTTGAAAAAAATGAAAATAAAATAGATAAAGGTTAACATGTGTAATTGTATCATGATAGCCAGCTAGGTCGGGCTAAGCCCACTTTACGGTTATTTGTTTTATGGTTTGGTGAATTGTTCTTGGGAAGTGCGATTGAAAAAAAAATAAAATCGCAAACAAACAATACAAAAATCTCCCCAACAAATCCCCCAACCCTCCCCACCCCAACCCCCAACAAAACTAAACAAATCTACAACCAACCAGAATTTGCTTGTCTTGTGTATGATCATGGTCGGCCCAATAATATAGTGAACTAGGCGGGCATGTTCGATGTTGTGCTTTAAAAGGGTCCAAATTCGACGGAAGTGAATTTTAATCTCATTGGGAACACCGAAGTCATAGTTAGCTTAGGGTACAAGACCACATTGACCGGCACTGTGCATGATCCTTATATGTATATGTTTTAATGTAGCTCCATGCAGAATATCACATTTGTTACCCAATAATTTCATCTATTTGGAATCATAAATTTGAGAGAGATCTTAACTGATACAAGCAAATCTGTCTCTATTAATTTAATAACGCCACGCATTTTCATCTATGGCATGAGAGAGAGAGAGAGAGAGAGAGAGAGAGAGAGAGAGAGAGAGAGAGAGAGAGAGAGAGAGAGAGAGAGAGACTCACTTTGAGGTCTCGATCTCAATCTTCTAATACTTGTTGAGAAGTAAACTAAACAATTATAATCACAATGCCGCGTAACAAACAAACTTAACAGTGGATTACCTGAACAAAAGAAAACATCATTCACAGAAAGTATAACAAAATTGTCATTTACCTTTTGTTCACCAGTTCTGCTTTATGCAAAGTTTTTGGCATAGGCAGACTTTTGTGTGTGGAACTTTTTTGTGATCTACAAAGGTAGAAAGTAGTGAAGATGAAAGACTAACTAGAATTTGAGTTACACTTGGGCTTGGGACAAGTAAAACTGTACCCTGACCAGCGAGAAAGTAAAAAAAGATTCTTGAATTCAAAAGATAACAACTTGGAAATTAGTGGTGTAAGACTGTTAAGTTAAACGGAACTCACCACTAAATACAACTCAAATGGAGAATAAAAGTTAAATAATTCAAGGCCCAGTCTAGCGGGAGTCAATCTAAGCAATTATTTCAGGACCAATACAGAATGGGGGGTGGGGGTGGGGGTGGGGAATCAAACGTTAGTAGCTTCTCATTCCCTATGATGTCAAACGATTGATTTTGGAAAGGTAGCAAACTGCCCCAAAACAACCTGAAATCTTGATTGCTTTCAATGTCAGTGGAGTTTCAATTGGAGCGATTGACGGTCTTCCGAATGCAGGAAGGAACAAGTATGTTCTATTTCCCAAAGATTTGGATAACAAACTCTTTATGACGGAAGAGATAGAGGTCATTGGAGTGAAAGCCAAAGTTTACATGACCGATCCCTTCGTGAGGGAGATATAGAGGCCAACTTTACAGATGTTTGGGTATCGGGCCTCCGTCTCGAAGTAGACATCCAAGAGGTTGTATATAAATTAAAGAGAAATAAAGCCCGTGAAAGAGTTGGAAAAAGGCAAATTTAAGGGAAAATTAGCATACCTACAGAAATACGAACATACATATATAATGTTCTTCTCTTATCTATATCACTGCTACCTCTCTGTGCAGCTCCCGTACTGCATAGACAACTCGTTTACATTGCACCTTTACCAATTCATAAACATCTTTGGAAGTATTAAATAAATAAATAAATAAATAAATAAATAAATAAATAAATAAATACCCATATATCGCACATACAATTAGCACTAAAACAAATATAACACATGGGATATAGGTAACCTCTAGCCAAGGTCGACAAAAAGAATTAGGGAAGGAATTTTGAGATCAGGTGAAGAAAGCACACTCGGATGAACAGCCCTATCGAAAACACTATGCATAAAATATCCCATCAGAAGTCTAACTAAACAATTTGAAAATTTAATTAATTTAAAAAAGGAAAATATTTAAAAGCAAAACCCACCTAACTACATATTGGGGGAGCACAATACATGTACATATTTCTTTTCCCTTTTATTTTCGAAAATGGAGGGGGGGGGGAGTCATCTGTCTGGTGGCCTAAAAGAGCAAAGAAGGATATCAACCTTCGGTGCTTGCACTAATGAACAGCTTTTTCTGAAGTTCTTTCTCTACCCAAAAGAATGGTTACAATAGAGCTGTGGGTAATGCTTTAGATTCGTTGTTAGAATTTTTTTTTAATATCAGATTTTTTTTTAGATAAATAAATAAAAATAAAAATAAAAAATAAATATATAAATAACATTTTGATAATTAATAGCAGAGAGCAATCCATTGCATACAAATCATTTAAATATGAAAAGTTCTCACTTAATAGTCATGTCATATAAAATTCTTTACCTTAGAAAGCCCGTTTCATGAACAGAAACAGAACACCACTTTGCTCATTGAAATGTGAGGGCTGTCCTAGTTTGACAACTGTAAAATTAATAAATTTTTTTCCACATACATCTGTAAACCATCACTTCATTACTTGACAAACTCACCGTAAGTACTTACTGATTCCAAGTCCATTAAAAGTACTGAAGCCGTAGAATTGGCCATGTAGGTTACACTGTGCGTAATGTGAACAATAGAATAGCACATTTGTATGTTTACTCCATTTGCAAATGAATTAGAGGTCTAATTAGGCTTTAACTGTCTCATGACGCCACTATACTCTCCACCTTTACTAGTTTTGCTTCTGGGTTGATTTGCGATATGTTTGTTGCTTCTAACATGTATTGGACATCAAAAAATAGTGCAGTATACATATACCTATGGAGCTATTGTTATCTATAAATACTATTACCTTGCACTGCCCCCGATTGTGTAAATCAAGTTAACAAAGAAATGGTTAGAAGCCATGTATAAATGTCAGACCCCGTGGCAATAGTTGAATGGTACTAGAACCCAGCTTTGTTGGGTGTGAAAAGAACAAAAGACCCTTATTGATATCGTAAATCTCACTACGTTGACCGACAGCCGTGGGCATTGTCTGCTAAGTGGCATGGAATAGGGTAGTATTGGTATCCAATCGGAATTGAAAGAGCGTGTGGTCAAAATTTTCAATCCGGATTTAACTTAATACTTTCGACGCTAGGAGCATACAAGGATTACTTAAATTACTAAATTCTTAGCACCCAAATATCAGTTGATTCAATCTTGAGAATACGGGCGCCTTTGAAGCGTCTCCAGAGAGCTGACTAGTTAGCAAAGAAGCCCGTCTCCTCGATATTGAACAATTGTAATAAATATTAACAGATCAAAATAAACAAATATTACTTAAATTACTAAATTCTTAACACCCAAAATAGCAGTTAATCAAGGATTGAGAACAAGGGCGCATTTGAATCGTCCCAGAGACCTGGCTAGTCAGCAAAGTGGCCTGTCGCTTCAATCTTGAACAGTTGTAATAGATATTAATAGGATAAAACAAACAAAACACTAAACATAGGGCAATATATAGTATAATTATAAGTTAACAGAGGGCACCTAATACATAAGTAACTCTCCTACCAATAAGATCAAGCCTCTACATAATAAACACCATCCCTTCTAACAACATCCGGTCTCCATACTAACATGCTAACACCTCTAAGAACTCCACATATTCAACCGTGGGGACAGCCACACTTACACCAAGGCTACGTATTAATGCCTCAAAATTAGAACCTATAAGGTAATTCCAAAACAAGACAATCAGGGCCCGTCACATAAGGTGGCACTCTACATCATTTTAGGACCTAATACCTAATATTAGTGCATAAAAGGTGGTATAAACTCCAAAGACCATCAGGCTCTGCAGCACAAGGCTGCAAAACAAAAATTACAAATCAGAACGATAAGACCCCAAATGTATACCAACAAGGTGGTCCCAAACAATCCTAAGACCATCACGGCCAGCCAGGAGAGAGTCGAATAGGACGAAAAGTAGTCTAGGAGGATATAGTGAAGAAATAGGCGAAGTCACAATTACCATTTCCATTATAGTCGGTGATCACACTTGTATGTTCAGGTACATTTGGCAATATACGTTTTTTTTATATTTATTTAGTAAATCCCACCCAATCCTTATTTTTGAGTCGTACATTTGAAGCGTTATTCGCGTTATTGCTTATAATAAGTGGCATACGGGGAGCTGTAATGCTTGCGGGTTAAAGTACAGTGGCGCTTTGATGATATATTGGAATGACCCTCTGAGCCAAGAACGCAAACCTGTGAAACATGCTACTGAGTACTGTTATATAATGTTCTGCAACATTAATTTCTGCAGAGCAAACTTTCACTAATTACAATTAACCATAAACTGATCACAGAAAACAATTCGAGGAGAAGACTAAATAAACTCGGATATGTCGCAAATACTTCTATATTCCTGTATTTGCTGTAAATTTTCTTGATCTCCACAAAAGTCGTCAAATGTGGGCTCTCAAACACAAGTATACAGTTGCATCAAAATGTAAGTAAACACATGTACACGCATATCAGGACACGTGTGTTCCTAAAATTAAGGTCCCATTTTCTGAAGAAAATATCCCCCACAAATTGGTAAAGCACTGCATATTTAATTTAAATCTTAACTAAATGGAGCGAGAAATTTCATTTGAAAGAAGTTATTCACTTTAGATTGCAGAGGAGTTCTGAAATCTGATATATCATTTGTAAGAGAAACAGTAACCGAAATGCATGTGGAAAGTCATCCATTTGATACATTGGATTGTTCCACAATTGATCTCTTTGGCAAGTATAACATTGGCTACATTTGATTGGTACATTGTTTACTCTCTTTCGTATGTAATAACAATCTGTTTCTATGCGAAAATTCATAGAAATTTCTACGATTCTTCACGTGCAGTGTAAATTCTATCTTTAATTATACAAGTTCTAATCATAATTAATATGTTTGTAAGAGTATGTTCGTACCTGATTAGCCGTTTTCACTGGGTTGTGTCTTGCAATTGTGTGATAGCAGTCGTTGGTGGCCCAGCACAAGTTTCATTTAATCTACACCGATTACACCATTTAATGATTTTAGAAACGATCTTTATTGTCTTCCCTTTCAATGTTTATTATTACAGGTGCGTCTCTCTTAAATGACAATCGTCGTCATTATTTTCTTGCGGAGTCAATATTGTTGTAACGTATTCGTTGGTGAACATAACCTGGTGGATTTATCAGTGAAGTCCACTAGGTCGTTGTTTGCACCTGATGATGCCGCTAGCAATTTAGTGTTTATCGCGTGTTATTGCTATAATAGCAAATTGACCTATTGTTGATAATGTCTCTTCATGAAATAGTTGATGAATATTAACAAGATTACCGTATATTACAGCGTATAAGAGGACATGGTACAACAACAACTCTGATGCAAATATTCGTCGACAAGTGGACAAAATGAGCATCAATATTAGCTCTTAGTTTCGAGGAATGAGAGCGGTGAAGTGATTCCTGACTGCATATACGATACTAATAACGATTCTTTATGCAGAGAAGGGATTAACACATGCATCGACGAAGTCAATCTTGACAATTCAACTGCAGCACCTCCTATATAACCAATTTTATCGTTGGCGTTGTTCTTAGGGAACAATGTAGCTGTGTGTTTAGCTCCAAAATCATAACATTGAGAACTTTTCTATAAAACCCAAAGATGTGACAGAGATGAATTTCACATTAAAGCTCAATGAGTCTCCGTCAGGTTGTGAATGACGCTTTGCAAATCCAAGGTTGAATGTCAAATGAATACGACCATTAACAACTAATATATGGTCTGTGATCGGTACTATTTGTTGCTCTTCGCTAATCGTCATTGTACGACCGGCCGTTCTCTTGTAATCATCGCTGTATCTAGCTAGTCCGATAATCTTCGTGGCAATGTTAACATTGTAAAGAATTGCTTCCATTTCTTTTCCATCGAAAGAATAACGGGCACTGTTGAACGAAGGGAGTGATACCATTGCTGACAAATTCAATTTCTTTGATAAGGAGAACCAACGTCGTCGTTTTGAACACATCTTCCCTCAATTTCAAGTAGGCCTCCCACTGAATATAGGTGTTCTGCACTTTTAAGTCTATTTTTAATTGATTGGGACACATAGCCGGATATGAATTTTACTTAAAGTCGATTTTGCTTCGATATACCAACACACGTACGCCCATGTAACAAGTTTTCTGGTCATTAATATGATTCTTCGTCGAATTTCGTCATTGCGCCATGCCATGTCGTATGATTGCAATTCAATATCGTTCCAGGTGGAGTCACTTTCTACTACAAACACAAAAGAGTTGCTCGTGTCAAGATCACCAAATGGTTGGGATAGAATATTAGGCTAACTGTACGAAGCTAATGCGATTTCAATAGTGCGTGATTCACCTGCGATTACAGGTGCAGAAAGAATCGCATTCAATTCTGCTATCGTCGATCAGATTGTGATCACCAATTTAACGCTCTGAATGTAATTACAGCAAACTGTTGCATATTATAGATGATGCGTAGCACACTCAACCATTGTCAAATAGAGTAGCAGAGGAGGTGAACAGACCAACTTTTACAGGCGTCGATTTAGCAAACTGAGGCTTTCTCGAAAATGCTTAATATAAGCCTCCATTCATCAAAATAAAATTAAAAAAAAAAACGACGCCATTTTTGTTGTCACCATCCCCTTTGCTGCTACGATGCTTGGAAAATTCGTGGAGTTTTCGGGTAAAAAAAAAGACGCCATTTAGTTGACGTTCACCTCCTCGGCTGCTATGAAAATCTTCGATTTTTACTAACTAAATATTTGATCAAGTCCGATACGTTATCTTGTCCGAGGGTCTGATAAATTTATCGTCACAAATCCGTGTGGGATTGTCTGAGCGTGGCTAAAGAAATTTCTAAATCGATTATGATCCATATCACCACCGCACCAAGTTTGCCAAATATTTCTAAGAGTATGAGTATCAACTCCGTTAAATACACACAGCATATTGCAGTTATCTCTGATCACTTTTGGTATTTGAGTGTAACGTTGAGTGATATATATCACATCGGTGTTTTTATGTCTGCCTCTGGAAAATATTCTAGCAGGATTCTTTTGATTATCTAACATGATATCATCATATACGACTAAATTGTTAATACTTCCATCAATATCATCAATATTCGGTGCCTCTTCGATATCGGTTATAAACTCAATAACACCATCACCGTTAATTTCTTGCGCGGCATCATTAAAATCCTTTAATACTTCATAACATCGTTGATCGTCTACACTCGGAGCAATCATGTACAATTTATCCCACTTCATCCATCTCGTTATCAAATTAAGTAGCAATTGTGTTTTACCACTTCCAGATGGTCCGATGATAATCGCGCGAATAGAATTTGGTAACATTGCATGGTGTCTAATAGGTTCCCGTCGTCGAGTAGCTGAATAATCAATTACATTCATAACTGTTATATATAAATTATGGATCTATATTGTGTGAAGTGTAGGACGCGTACTGGCACAAATGACTTGACGACGATTACAACGAAAAATAATCGATCAGCGCTTTCTGGTAAATGCGTACAATGTAGTACGAAAAAATTTAGATTTACTTCCACGAAACCTTTAAAAAAAAACGAGGAGGTGATATTGCAGCCAAATTGACAAAACTCCCAGGAACACCGTGGGCAAAGTATCCAGGAGAAAAGCACCTTCCAGGATATAGCTACTGTGGACCGGGAACACGATTAGATATCAGACTTGATGATCAAAATCAGCCCCGACCCGGCGAATATCCAATAAACGCTATTGATAAGGCGTGTCATGCTCATGATGTCGCTTATAAAAGCAGCAATCTTCAACACAGACATCTCGCAGATGTAAAATTAATTCATGCGTTAAATGCTATTCCTGATAAATCCTTCAAAGAAAAGTTGGCTTCTTGGTTGGTAAAATCTGCTATGAAGGGTAAATTGATGTTAGGTGCTGGTAATTGAAAATGCTAGCATTTTAATATGGAATCTATTTATTATTCTCCGAGAGGATACTGGAGAGGTTACGCAGCAATCAATAAACTAGCTAGCGCATCAAAGGTGAAAAAAACTACAGCGGCAAACTGGTTATCTAAACAAGCAATATGGCAAATTTATCTACCAGCGCCTAAACAAATTAACTATTCGCATTTTGATGTTACAACACCTAATGAAGTTCATCAAGCTGATATACTATTTCTGCCGCATGACAACGGTTACAAATACGCGTTAACGTTAGTTGATATTGCAAGTCGATACAAAGAAGCAGAACCGTTAAAAACAAAATCATCTACTGAAGTAGCTTCTGCATTTGAAAAAATTTATCGACGAGGTCCTCTGCGCTGGCCAAATCTGTTACAAGTTGATCCTGGCAAGGAATTTCAAGGTGTTGTTACATCTACGATGAATCATCATAATGTCGCCATCAGACGAGGACACACTGCGCTACATCGCGATCAGGCAATTGTTGAACGGTTTAATAAAACCCTTGCTGAGCGGTTATTCGGATATCAATACGCAAAAGAATTCATCCAGGATAAACGATCCCGTGAATGGGTCAAGAGATTACCAGCTGTGATTACCGCAATCAATAATGAGATTACTAGAACAATTAATATGAAACCTGTCAACGCTATTAAGAAGGCGTCTATCAAAATGGAAATCCAAGGAATTTCACAAAAAGAACCAATTCTTGGTAGTAATGTCATTGTAAGGTACTTATATGAACCAGGAGAGCTTGAGGGTGGTAAAAAAAGAGCTACTGATCCTATTTGGAGCGTCACTACGCATAATATATCCGGTATAACACGATCAACTGGTAGACCTCCAATCTATAGACTGGATTCAACTGCTCCTCAGCGGGGTTTTACACGCGAACAATTACAAGTGATTCCCGAGGATACTCAATTACCACCGCGTGGTCTTAACTAGCACCTAAGGTGCTGTCACCCCGGCGTCTGTTGCACTCAAGACAAGTCAACCTCACATTGTTTCTGACATGACCGAGATTGTTATCTTTTCTATCTACGGTGAATTGGCGAGGATCTTTATCCGAATACTGCCAACGCATTATACAATTGCAACTCGCGCAGTGATTGTTCTGTTGTTGCTTTAGTGTCTTAATTAATTCAGCATCAATGTCAAATTCTCTTTTATTTTTTTTATCCTGTTGTTTATAACCAGAGAGTTTTTTTCTGATTATATTATCATCGGTGTGTATATTACTTATTGTATTGTCATTATCATTAACCACAATTCTTCGAAGTTGGTTTATTCGCCGTACTCTGGATACTGCGAGATAAACTAAATTTGACCACTCAATATGATTATCTACTATCCAAAGAGTTGTATCGGATATAGTCAATCCTTGTGAAGAGTGTATTGTTGCTGCATAACCTAGCGTCCACGGGGATTTATCAGCACCTAATGCATCTTTAACGACGCTGATATCAACCAACACAATATCATTTAATACTAAATTCTGCTTTTGTTGTTGTCCAGGAATGTCAACGTCGATATTCTGCTTTCGTGTATCCTTAGGTCTATAACAGAGTGGTACTGGAAGCGTTGCAAATTTTTCTTTATGTAGCGCAAACAACTTCATCTGAAGTGCGTCTCTGACTATTTTTCTACTCGCGATTATTAAATCATTTGGCTTCCACATTTCCCAAAAATCATTCATGGGAGTTTCAGAGATTATTTCACGCGCTATTTCACATTGGATTTTATCCGGTTGTAATCTAATTAGCGCTTTGAACTCGCGTAATTGTTCATCAAGTGATCTATGGTCGGTATTAATCTCTTCATAATAATCTACAAATCCTTTTAGCCATTCATGTGGAGATCCACCAACAAATGGCTGCGGTTGGCCGTGATCCCCGCACATGACGACTTTTTTATTTTTCAATAACAACCATTCAAGAAATATCTGTAATACTGTCAATGATACCGTGCATATTTCATCCCAGATTATTACATCAGGAATGAATTTATCTCCCATTCGATCAGGAGTCCATGTATCGCCTTTCCATCGAAAGAAGCTGTGATAAGTACAGGCTTTTACCCCCCGCGCTATCATCTCTCTGGCGAGTCTGTGAGTTGGTGTTAACATAATCATGTTAGAAACGCTAGCGTTTCTACGGAATAATTCGATTGCACGAGTTGTCTTTCCTGACCCACCACAGCCGTTTAAATAAACTGTCTTGTATCTACAAATCGGATCGGATACGGGCGGTGCAGTAGAAAATTCTGATTGAATCTCTGAGATATTATGGTTACTTTTCAAGTATTTATCATCCATAGCAACGTCTGCGGATTTACAATACTCATGTAGTGTTTCTTTTTAAAACCTCCAATTTCCCCACGCTTCCTTAGGATCTGTGAATTTAGCTACATCTGATTTGTATTTTTCATGGATATACATCGAATCAGTAGCTACTCTAACCGCGGTATCGGGAAATCTGTTTATCATCGAGAATAGATTAATACAAGAATAGGCTAGCATAGAACTTCTCAAATGTGTGTATTGACAACTTTTTCCATCACAGTAGGTAACAACCGTACCTAGTTTCTTACCATTTCGAAGGACATCATCTACCCAAACATTATTAGTTCCGCTCGCAGATTTGTAAGCTTCCTCATCTAATTCCCCTGATAGAAAAGCGTTCTTACGGGTTACAAATTTCCCTTTTTTTATTAAATCAGATATTATGAAATTGTATTCTTCATCGTCTATGATTAATCTCGAAGAGTATTTTGCATTATCAAATCTTCCACCTTGAGTAAATTTACCGATTATTTTTCGTCCGAGATCTTTAGCCTCTCTATTACTACCTTCGAATAATTTCTTAGACCAATCTATGATTTGTTCCTCGCTGAAATTCTTCGAATTTCCATCTAGAAATTGTTTTCGTTGTTCGTTAATTATTTTTTCGAGATCGGGTTTTGGTAACCAAACATCTTTCTGAGCGTTATAACAAATAATCGCTTCACTGACAATTAACGATATTAGCATACCACAATCGATCATATACCGCAATAGCACAATTGGCATCCACGCGTTTTCATACATATGTCTACCAAGCCAAAGATAACTACACGGATGTAACCCTGTAGCTAATTCGAATGATATCACACGAGCGAACCCGGTTAAATCAAAATCAGGCAATGGACCATTAATCGCAACACGAGTCATTTCATGTGTGGGATGTCCAAAGCGTTTAAAATATTCAGAGCATTCTCCATACCCGAGAAAACTTCCAGGATAACACGCGGATATATCAATTGAAATCATACCATCACGTGAGTATTTCGTATTCCACAATCCTCCATGACCAAATTCGACGCAACTCAACTTCACATCCTCCAGAAAATCACTTCGTGTTGGACGCCATGAATTCTTTTCTCGTGCGAAGTGAGCTACCACTGATGGAATTGTGAAGCTATCCGTAAGTAGTTTTTCTACAGTAGAAACACTAGTGTTTCCTTCTAAATACTCATTAGCGATTTTTCTCATTCTAGTATCTAATTCTTCAGTTCGATATAATTCACCATTTGGTTTTACAAACTGATCAAATCCTATTTCCGGATCCTCATTACTCCTGATTAACCATACTGACACAGGGTCGTCTTTGGTTAATGTGTGAATAGCATCAAATAATTTCTCTTCATAGAAATCATCCCTAGAAAATTCTTTAGGGATATATCGAACAGTTCTTTCTCGTGGAAATATATTTACCGCGGGTGTCCACGCGTGTTTGTTATGATCAATAATTTCAATTGGAGCTCCTCGCGATTGATATTTTGGTTCGTATAATACTTCTCCGGTTATTGTCGCTACCGATATTGGAAATTTTAATAATGCTTCTAATTTAGCTATATCGGAAATCCTTGCTCCATGTTGATTCACTGTCAATTCCCATTCGGTTATTTTTTTTCTTCGTAGATCAGTTAATTTATTTCCCCGGGATGCATTTTTGAAGTGTTCTATTAACCGTGTTGCTACACAATTAAGTGGCAAAGCCACTGATGATGAAAACATTGGAGCTAATTTTGTAATATTAGGATTATTATTTATTGGATATAACCCATACACAACTGCTGTTACAGGGTAAGATTTCTCATAGTATGGTTTGTCAATTCCAGTTAGAATTCCTGGTTTGGAATCTCTACTCACAATAACAGTTTTTTTATCCTTAAGGATTGGGTCAAATTTATCTCTGATAATCCATTCACCTTCCTCTTCGATAATGAATTTTATTCTAAAAAAATACCTCCGTAGAAATTGCTTTGCAATTTCACCAAGATGTGAAAGTATCACAGCTGCTCTTATATCATTCATAGTAGCATCAATTATGGGTATATTGACATCTTCATCAATAATTCGAAATGTCGACCACGTATGAGATGCTCCATCACGCTTAAACTCATTAAAACAGTCGCTGATTTTACTCAATAGTGGTTTATCATCTACTAGACTTTTAGGTATATCAGAGATTCTATCGAGATTAAATCTAACATTTTTCCAAGGCTTAATTTTCGATAATCTCTTGAACTCCTTCATATTATAATTAAAACAAGTATTTAAATAAGAAAATTTTATATAATGAATCATTGCAAATGGCTTATGATTGGATCAAAGACTCCGTGTAACAAATCATGTAGAAATGAATTCTGTGGGTATCATATGCAGAGTGTGAGAAACGGTTCGGAGGGACCTCTATCATGCTTGCATTGTGGGGTAGGTGTAAGAGGCAAGTCGCAGTTATGCATTAATTGCGGGGGTAAGCGTTATAGAGAGTTAAAACGTTATTATGACAAGCGAAGAATCAAAAATCCTGACGACGTCAATGGCAAAATCATAAAAACTACGGATGACTATATAAAAAGATTTGTTAATGTTATAATTCAGCCAATTAATGAATTAGACAAATAGATATATTATATATATAAATGAGCCAAGAATTTCAAAGACATCTTGTTATTAAAAATTACGAAGCTTCTCGTGATGGTATTGTCAGACATTGTAAAAATAGGAAATCTGTTGGGCGGGATAATGGTATGGGGTATTTGATATTTAAAGCTGGAGGGAAAATGTATCTCAATCACCGTTTCGTCTTCGAAGTGTATAACGAATCAATCAAAGATGGTTTTGTTATTGATCATATTGATTCCGATACTAAGAATAACAAATTGAACAACCTTCAAGTTATTTCTCAATGTGAAAACACAAAACGAGGAAGAACTGGGAAATACCCGAAAAATGCTAGATCCGTAAAGTCAATGGACACTGACAACAAGGAGATAGTATTTCAATCAATGTCAGAAGCTGGTAGGTATTTCGATATTCACACCTCCTCAGTACAAAAAGTAGCAGAGGGAATTTATAAGACCGCTTTTTCAAAGCGTTTTAAAAACAAAATTCAGTTTTCTTACGTATAATACGTAAATGGAAATCTTACGGATTTCACGGGAGATAACTCCGTTAGGTATAACGCGTGTGACAAATCATCAATGACAGAGTTACGGATCTTAAACACGGAAATATTAGTGTTGGAAAATCTTCGATTTTTGATTGGTTGTTATAATTACATAAATCTGAACAAAACATAATCAATTTTGTCTTTTTTCAAGTATTAACAGAACTGTTTTATAAACACGTCGTATTTAAACATTTTTTTTAATGTCTGTTTCAAGTATTATATGTGTTTTCAACGTTGTCAGTGATCGCTAATAAACAAACAAATAATTACAATCACTACACCTATTTTATATCACCTCGTCGTAATGAGTGTATATATACAAATTCGTCTTTATTATAATTGGGCATTTAGCCGAAATTCAAGTGTAAACAAAACCACACCGTCACATGTGGTATGAACGTTATTATTGACATTCAAAACCAAAGTTTCGATTTTGCGGTTTTGTTTACACTTGAATGTAGAATAGCCCGCGTCATCCATTGTCATTGAAATCAATTCATTCATTGTGTCACCTATAATCTATTGTTGTACCGTCGTCATTGTCATTGAAATCAATTCATTGTATATACCATTGTCATTGTTCACCTATAATCTATTGTTGTACCGTCGCATTGTCATTGAAATCAATTCATTCATTATTCACCTATAATCTATTGTTATGTGTTTGTCGGTTGTAACCGTTGAGCGCTGCTTGATGTATAAAACACCAAGGGGGTTCAAAACGGTGAATGTGCCGTCGTCATTCATTATATATAATCATAATCACCTATAATCGCATTAAGCTTCTGGGTATACTAAGATGATCAACACCTTAGTGTATCCAGAATTCATTTTAAAATACTTTGTATTTGAAATACTTTATTTAAACAAATATATTTTTATATATATATGAATATTGAAAATCTCAAATTGATTATTATTGAAATCAACAAGTTGAAGGATGAAAATGTAAAATTATGTTCAGGTTTGGATTGTGATCAAATTATGACCAATTTCGAGGATATACAATTTGCAGAACAGACCGGAAAATATGTCCTATCTAAAAAATATTTTTTAATTAAGAATATCCAAAAGCTTATACGTGAGAGCTTAGTAAATACTGAAGATGTTAATGTCTTCGTACCATTATGTAGCATCGTTGAACGTGTTCGAAAGCAATTAGGATTAGAATATGAACAAAAGAGACTTATTAATTGTAAAGTGAGACAATTAAAAATGTTAATGGAAAACTCTGAAGGTGATGAGCCCACGCGTAGAGAGCCTCCTTTGTTTGTATAACCAGTACGGTATGAGGAAGTAAAATTATGTGTGTAACAACAAGGAAGTATTAAAATGATTTGCATTTTTAGGTTAGTGATTTCTTTCGAAATGATTTGCAATTATAAAATCCTTTGGATTTTTTAATTTGACAATAGTAATACTCTTTTAATAATGATAGGAGAATCATTAACTACACGGAACACTAAAGAAAGACTTGAAGCTCTTAAGAAAATATTACCCCTTCGTGATCGTATACGTGAAAAACTTCAACAGCGGCAATTATTTCAGACTGATTTTACAGAGGATACAGAACAACTCTTCAAACCTATTGTTAGTGCAACTGAGGGTGTGAAAACAGCAATCTCTAAACAAGAAAGCACGCAAAAAGAGTCCTTTCTCCCTGTGTTAGAGAAAATAGCAAAACGAACTAAGCAATCAAAAAAATCATTAAAAACACTTCCTGGTGATATAATAACTACTGCAAGACGACAAGAAGAACAACAACGAGAACTTCAGGAAGAAATTGAACGATTAGGTGATGTTGATATTTCCTCACCACCACCTGAACGAAAATTCGAAGAATTTCAAGAAGTTCAAGAAGAAGAAGAGGGAGCTGTTTCAAAAAGGGACTATCCTCCTGAAAATATATTTACAGTTGATGCGTTAAATACAATCAGAAATATCCCAACACTTGCTGGATTAGCTAAATTTACCAAAGACAACGTTAAAAAAGCGAAGAGAGTTAAGTATTTAAGAGACGACACGGCTAAGGATTTTGTAAAGGGTTCAGAAGTTTGGGCAAATAAGGTGTTTTTAGCAAACAAGAGGAAAAACAAAATCACAAAAGAAATAAAATCTGATTATGACCAATTTCTAACTATGGTAAAGGGGATCACAGTAGCACCACCAGTATACACAGCAGACCCAATCCCTGATGAAATACAAATAATGGCAGAGGCTGATTCCCAGAGTAAAACTCCAGAGTTGAAAACTCTGAAGGGTGCAACTGGTACAACTAAAAAAAAGGGTAGTGGTTTAGTTGGTAAAAATCCTATAGATTTTCACGCTAGTGTAACATGTCCTGGTAATATTCTCGGTGATATAGCACGATTAGAAGTACTTGTAGGAGGAAAACGAGCCGGGAATAACTCACTGGAAATAATCAATGAAGCAGCTGATATATGTAGGAGATTATTTCAAGGTGGTATCATGGATATTGCAACATATAGAGATTTCATTGAGGAGTTAGCCGAAAATTCTTCGAATTTCTACGGTTATCATAGTGACTAATGTCACTGGAAATCCGTAGGTGGGAAATCGAAAATTTCCTGCGATTAGATAATTGGAAATGCTTTAGCATTTGGAAACATTAGTGTTTCTATATAGAGAATGATCATACACTACAACCATGATAAACCAACTAACGTCTACGTGGTAAACTCACGATTGCCAAAATACCGAGCATACTATGGAGATGGTCTCGGTAATACTATAATGGGATTATTTTCAAGAATGGCTCCAAAAGTGGCTCCGTTTGCAAAACAATTATCAATGAAAGCAATTGATGTTATCCGAGATAAGGGTATTAGCGCTGTTGGTGATCTTGCTAGTAAGGCATTTTCAGCCGCTCGGGATAAACTAACAGCGCTAGTTCGACGACGAAATTCTTCGAATTTCCAATCAAAACCTGGAAATGCTAGCATTTCTGGAATGACTTCACTACCATCTACTGCAGTAATGCCTACACAGGTTAGTAAAATAATAAATAACGCCGTGGATAAAAAACTACAATCATTAATGACTAACGCCCAGGATAACATAACAGCAAATATGATAGCCGGAAGTGGGCTTCCGGGAAGTGGCTTTAAGAAATTTCGCCGGAAACGTTAGAAATATTTATTTGAACAGGATTTCCAATTATTATAGTTATTGTAGAAATGCTAGCATTAGAAATATTTGTGTCAGAATCACTTGTGATTCTATTTATTTGAATAGGATGCTCAGTTGTTATGGTTATTGTAGAAATGCTAGCATTAGAAATATTTGTGTCAGAATCACTTGTATCAGAATCACTTGTGATTCTACTTACGTTATCTTCATTATCAGATATTTTCATCATCATTATTAAAATACATCCAACTAAATAATTAGTTTAAAAATTCTTTAGAATTTTGAAAATTATTTTTATATTATAAAATATTTATTTTTTGCTAATTTTGTTAGATTTTTTACTTTTTTTACTCATTTTTCTAGTGTTTTTACTCATTTTTCTAGTGTTTTTATGCAATTCATCGACAAAATTTCATGAAAATCGAGGATGAAAACCCCAGGAATTCATTTAGAGAAAATCCATTTTGATCAGATTTTTTATCCTGTGAGGCTAAAATTATGTTGTTTCATCGAATTTTCGATGTTTTTTTTTATTGATTTTGTATTGTTTTTTGGCTAATCCGTCGACATAATTTCATGAAAATCGATTTTCTCTAAATGAATTCCTTGGGTTTTCAATTCAAAATTCCTTCAGAATTTTTTAAATTACTTTCAGAATTTTTTAAATAACTTTGTAATTTTTGATTTAGACCAACGGGTATATAATAAAAAATGTTCAAACAGAACCCTGATGTTGCATTTGACATGGAAGCCCCAGTACTTAAAGATGAATCTGTACGTGATTATCAATTTTTTGCTTATCACGCAGTGCAACCTAATCTTCGCGGGAGAATTGAACTTCAAGTTCATGATACTAGTAAATACTTTTTACCCGCTGAAGCCTTTATTGAAGTCGAAGGTGAACTTGTAACAGATGTTGTAGCTAATACACCATATGCAGATAACCCAACTGTCCGAGTTGGTTTTGTTAACAATGGCATCATGGCTTTATTTGAAAGTGCTAGATATCTCATTGATGGAAAAGAAATCGAATCTATTGAGCGTGAAGTTGATGTTGCTACGGGAATAATCGGGTTAGCGAGATACTCTGATGACTATACTAGATCAGCGGGTCCGTCTATGATGTTCACGAAGGATATTACTGATAACGCTGATCACATTCAGCATATTAAAATAAATACTGCAGTAGCTACTGCAACTAATCCACAACCTGATACCCCTGAACATAGAGATAGACCAGGTGCTGCCTTTGATATTCTCGGAGGTGTTAATAATAATTTCAATTTAGGGTTTGCAACAAGAGTAGCAACGTTGCAAGGAGAGCGTCGACGGTTTTCATATGCGATTCCGCTCCATCACATATTTGGATTTTGTAGAAACGTCAGAAAAGTTATCTATGGAGTAAAGCATACTATAGCACTAGTACGAAGAGGTACTGATAATTATGCAATCTGGCGCGCTGCTGACGTTGCCGATGGTAAAGTCATTTTATCAAAACTATCACTGTGGATGCCAGTGTTGACTCCATCGTTGTCAACAGAACCACGGTTACTATCATTTATGGATCAAGGGGGAAAGAGATTATTAAGTTGGTTGTCAACGTCCACAGATACCATGGATTCTAATATTGATGGTACACTTACATGGCATCTAGCATCAAAACAGGGTATTACAGCTCCACGGCATATTTTTATTGCGCTACAGAATACTGCGCGATTAAACAATTAAGAACGTTCCCACATGATATTTGATCAAATTGGGTGTAGTGAAGTCTCGCTGAGAATAAACGGACAGCAAGAACCATCAGAGGATATACAACTTGATTATGGAAATAATCATATTGCACGAGTTAATCATCGGTTGCTGTCGTATATGGGACGCGATCAAAATGTCGATACTGGTCTACAAATATCACAGTTGGATTTTAAAAGTCTGTATCCGATTTATTACTTTTCGTTGGAACATCTTGACTTGATGAGACAGTCCGTCGTTGATATACACTTCCGAGCTCGTGTAACCCGTCCTGCTGGTATTGTTAATTATAGAGCGGTTGCTGTTATTCTTAGTGATAAATCAATGATACTTGAAGGTGTTGGTGGAAAAATGAGATTAGTTGATGCACCAGTGGAAAATATTTGATTGTAAATCCTTTGGATTTTTACATTGAATCGCTTGCGATTTAGAATCAATCTATTTTGTATAATGTCGTATAGTAATATCAATGTTACGTTGACACCTGGTCAAATAAAAAAATTACAATCCAAATCAGCTAAGCAATGTGGGACCACAATAACGCTGAAACCTAATCAAATGAATGGAGGGGGAAATAAACTATCGCTGACGAAAACTCAAACTAATCATTTTAATAAAGCGCTGAAAGAAAAAAAAGGAGTTCAGGTTACTCTTTCTACGAGCGCGATTAAAAACATGGAAAAGACTGGTGGTATATTCCCGTTGTTAGGGTTGATTCCAGGGTTGATTGCCGCAGCGGCCCCAGCGGTAGCGAAGGCAGCAGCATTAGGAGCTATTGGTACCGCAGCAGGAATGGCATTGAAAAAGGCAACTGGAAAAGGGTATAAAAAAAAAGGAAAGGGTCTAAGACTACCAGGAACCCCGAGTTCATGGTACAGCGGAAAGGGTCTTCGAATTCCAGGAACGATATAGTTCCTATGTCCAATTTTGATTTAATTGATACCGCTAAAAAATTAAAAATAAAAAATTTCAGAGGGGTTTTTATGAGAGATCAGTTACCGGCACAACCAAATGATGTTGAAACCGGTATTATTAATTTAGATAACAGCTCCGGACCTGGAACTCACTGGGTTGCATACGCGATTGATCCACGTGGGATTATTTATTTTGACTCATATGGATTAGCGCCGCCGAAAGAATTTATGCGTTATATAAAAGATTTTCCAATGAAGACTTGGTATTCTACGTTACCAACACAAACAATGCTTGATCCACCAATATGTGGTAATGAAGTATTAAACGTACTTGATGCTATATCCAAAAGATTTTCGAAACCACCTCATATAGTAGTAAATGAGTATACTAGCGGCAAATCTCTTTAAAAAATTCTGAAAGAATTTTGGATTAAAAATCCTTAGATTGAAAATCCATCGGATTTAGACGATGAAAATATTTCTATAATAATGATTGATATTTGGGGACGATCTTTATCATCGCTGAAAAAACCTGATAGTGGAGTTGAAACCGTTGATAACAAGGATATTAAAAAACTAATCGAAGATGAAATAGCTGAAATATTAAACCTAGCAAATGTTGATCCTGGTGAAATAGTTGTATTTCAAGATCGTCAGGGTAAATTGAAAAGTAGTAATATCTCTCTTAATGATATTTTGGTTAAACAACGAGACGCAGCAGAGGATACTATCGCGTTATTTTCTGATGGGGGTAAACTCAAACCAGGTGTACTTGTTTCAACAATTACGGATAAATTAACAACATACGATAACACGGTGAATTCATTAAAATCGCTTAATGATAAGTATGATGATCATATAGTTGCATTTGATCAGTTTACTGCATTACAAAGAAATATAGTTGACAAAATTGACAAACCCATACTAGAATTTTTTGGAAATCCACCAGTGACCACACCAAAACTCACCACAATAAAAGATTCTATATTGGAACTAGCAACTCTTCAATCCGAATATGAAAAACACACGAAACTATTTATGACGTTTCGTAAAAACCTCATGGACAAGTTTATTGGGAGCCCATTTGATAAAATTGAAATAACACTTCCCGATATTAAAAAATCCATCGATGAACTTAAAACATTCACCAACGCAATAAGGGATGATGCAATGAGAATGATAAACGTTGTTGAAAAAGTAAAAATTCCTCATGATAAATCTATCGTCAACAACGTAGTACACACGATTCAATACGGATCATTTATGTGGACTCCCACAAACAATATTTTAACCGTAACCGCAGCAGTCAAGGGTATTTATCGATTAATAATAGTATCACCGACTCAGTTTGAAATATCATCAAGTAGTTCATCTGGAGTCAATAATACGATATCAAAGATCATCGACAAGGATACAACTGAACAATTCACGATAACAAATACCATAGATAGAAATCTAGTCAGGGTTTCAGTAACGTGGTACGTAGAATTCGTAGTGGATTTAAGTAAACAATTAAATTGAAAATAAAATCCTTAAAAATTACTTTGCAATTTTGAATTTCGTAATTGAAAATGCTAACACTTTTAAAATAAAATGACTCCATCATCGAATCAGTATCGCTATGATCAAGTCAGAGAATTTCAAACTAAACTCAATTCTCTCTGTGAGGAGTATCAAATAAAAATCAAAAAATACAAACGAAGAATAACCACAGTTGATATCACCGTGTACTCGGTGTCAGGAGTAATCACTGCTGCTGGAATAATACTATCTTCGGTTACAATGATTGCTCCGGTCGTAGTTCCAATCGCTATTTCCGCAGTGGCTACAATTGCTGGTATATTAACTGGGATCACAAAAAAACTATCATCGTGTAGCCAGAGTAAACTACATGATTATTTAATTAAATATCATATTGCATCTGCCGGTTACTCGCAATTATCCTCGTTGATATCATCGTCATTGGATGACACAACAATATCAGATAGCGAATTTTCAACGATGGCTCAATTGTATAAATCAACAATGCTGAAATTAGAGCAGAATAATAATAATAATAATGTCGTCGCAAGAACTACTTCAACAAATAGTAACAAATACAACACCGGTGAAAACAAGCACGATATCAGTAACCTCAACACGTCCTGAATTTAGTGTTAATTTTCCAAACCCCGTTCCCGTGAGCGAGATCGCACTAGCAAAACTACGAGTGTATCATAGCTGGCCTAATATTAGATCGGTAGCATTTGGTGGTCAACAACCAAATAATTCCTTGGTGTTCGCGTGGAAAAATCGTGAAGACGGAACCCCAGACTGGAACGTTGTCTCGTTACCAACTGGGTCATATCAAATCGAACAGATCAACGCTGAATTTCAACGTAGAATAAAATCTCTCACCGGAAAAGAATCAAAAATCGCTATAACAGTTCACGAACCAACATTATCATCCGCTATCGAGATAAATACAGAAGGATACGTTGTAGATATTTATCAGAGTTCTATAAGATCAGTGTTAGGATGGCCTGAATTACCACCGGATAACTCGCGAGAAAATTCGAAGGATTTTCCACCCGAACCTAAGAAATCCGATTATATCACCAACAAAATAAAACCCGTTAATGAAATCAAGACTTATCAGGATTATGCTCCTAATAAATTCTTTAATAAAGAAATTTTTGAATCAATTTATGTTCCTCTCATTAACGGAAATTTCACAGCAATGAATAATGATTTTTCACTACTGCTAATATCTATTAAATCCGGCTCTCTCACCAAGGATGAATTTATCAACGTCGTAGAAACGGGTAATAAAATCATCGACGATATGAAAATATTTCACTCGAAAATTATTCAAGAAGTATTAAATGAAGAAATCTTACATGATAAGTTTGCGGATCTATATAAGATTAATAAAACGGAGATTAAAGATTTTAAAATCCCTGGATATAATCCGGATAAACTAAAGAAACAACTTGACGATGCTATTAATATTGGGTTCAAAAGAATCCACGATAATTGGAAAAAATCGAAGAATCCTACAGCAAATATTCTGAAATATAATAATGATCCAGAAGGCGGCGGTAGACATATTGCTCCGAACAATGTGAATATTTCAACGGTGATTGCGCTCAATTTAGTATGTGATGTTATCGAAGGAAATTATCAAATAAATCTCGAACAATCAAATCAAGCTCAGCAAGGATATATTTTATACTCATTTGCACCAACGGCTCCTCCAGGATTTCTAATTATTGAAGACCCAACTAATCTAGTCTATATGCGATGTCATAATAATTTGTTAACGAGAATTAATTTCAAACTCACTGACCAATCTAATAATCTGATTGATTTACGAGGTGAGGTTTTACAAATTAGTTTGTTTGTGAAATCTTAAGGACTTGATCAAATATTTAGTTAGCGCATTAGCAGCCGAGGAGGTGAACGTCAACTAAATGGCGTCTTTTTTTTTACCCGAAAACTCCACGAATTTTCCAAGCATCGTAGCAGCAAAGGGGATGGTGACAACAAAAATGGCGTCGTTTTTTTTTTTAATTTTATTTTGATGAATGGAGGCTTATATTAAGCATTTTCGAGAAAGCCTCAGTTTGCTAAATCGACGCCTGTAAAAGTTGGTCTGTTCACCTCCTCTGCTGCTAATAGATGCGACCTAACTGATGACCACTTATGAGTGTTTAAAAGTGACGAGTAATGTGTTATAGTCGTATGGTCCACCAAAACCTTTTCATTGTTTTGGGTGTTCCACTATCCGCTTTTGTTTGTTTTGTTCGTGTTCCTCTGGCCTTTTTGCAGGTGATACTCCTTTTGGCCATTGTATTTTTACACGTGCTTTTTCAATTTGTTGGGGTGTATGCGTTTATGCCAGTAGTAGTATAGCTATATACTCGGGTGCAGGTAAACGTTTATCATTTGTTTCATTTACGGTATTCTGGATAATATAAACTTGATGTCGTCAGTGTTCCTTAAGCCTTCTGTATAGTTAGGTTCGGGTATAGCTGACGCTTATGCTATTGTTAGAGGGGTTGAAAAAGGTTCTAGCGACCTAAAACCTTCTTTTGCCTCGTATATGTCAGGCATGAAATCTTGCATCGCTTAATATGATTTATTAATTTCTCCAGTTGTATCCATATCAAAAGCATGTCAATATGAAACTGAAACAACTTACATTTGGCTTGTTTAAACCCAGTAAATTCCATATCTACATACTTGACCCATACTTTCATATATTTTGGGTTGGTTGTTTGATCACTTTATTCTCACAGCCTGGGTATATTTACATGTAGGAATGCACAAAATATCGTTTAAAGATCCACCGGCGACCGTAATCTTTAAAATTTGACTTCAGTGTTACCATTATTGAGTAGTATTCGGTTGGTCGTAGAATCGTTTGAAGTAATTCTTTAATAGCTTGCTCTTCTGTAATCTTTACAATTTCGTCTGCATCTTATTTGACGTTATCAATATCCGCTGTTACCATTATCCAGTAGTCGTTGTAGCTACTCTTGTTTTCTTAATATATTTGGTGCGTTTGGCGATTTTACGAATTGGACACGCTTTTTCTTCTGTACCTGATAGCGTTGCCAATGATACCACAGATGCCTTCTTAATATTGACAAGACTTTTTGTAATTTCCATTCATGGCTTAATCAGAAGTACAGATGTTTGTAAAAGCCCGCTGTGAGATCTTTTCGTCCAATATGTTGCGACTGTAACACATTTTGACACTTTTACGACCCGCAATAACATTACGAATCAATTCCTGGCGTTCACATGCGGTATGGTGCCGCCTTTCACACTCATTAATAACATCACTGCCAAAAACCAGAGCTTGCTCATTTGTCATATTATATATTCATTATGATTGGTTAATTATTTTGTGAGACATATTTGTGCCCAAACCAGCACGATAGTTCTGTTTGGGCCCACCTGCCAAGTCAATGGTAAGCAAATTAACCGGCTTCGCGAGAGGATAACACGAAATTCATTCTATGGGTAGTCAGCGGCATAACAAGTCCAATGAATATTTGAGAGACCATGCTCGTCAATGCCACGAAATACCATCACGTTAAAGTTGTCATGGATTACTTTAGGCACGTGTGCATGTATCTATACATTGGTGTTATTGTGTGGACCTCGTGAAAGCATGTGTGCGGGATTGATTTGATATTCAAGCATCGCATTATTGTACGCTACACATGCCGAACAATTATTCGGCCATAATTACGCCCAGGAGTTATTATTGAAATCTCGGAGTGCAGAGAAATCTCTAATGCATGATGCTAGCACTTTCAATCACACAAACTGGTAACACGACTTCCAATAGACATAGAAGCACTCGATTATGTAATCCCATGTGTATTTAGTTTCTATAAGGTAATGCAATTCGACAGAAAAGGAAACATGTTTGTCTGTATGAATCTAAAGAATTAGATGATGGGTAAACATCGTGCTACTTATCTGATACTATCTCGGAACGGACTGGTACCCGAAATAAACTAACCGATCACTGTTTGGCATCTATTATGAACGAGCAGCAAAGCCTTCTCGCAGAACAGTTGTGCAAGAAGAATTGCACGTTGTTTCGCCTTTTTAATGTTCTTGTATCCAGAACCTCCTGTTGCAACTGTGGAAATGAAGGATCCCTGCAAAATCAAAATTCGTTTAGGTCGAAGTAATACGTATTCTTCGAGTGGTTTACTCCAGCATTCGTCTTTGGGTTTGCCAACAGCCTGTATATTATTGTTGCTAAACAACGGGTTATGTTCTGGATAATTGCTGGTATCATATATTCGTGCTTTTGATGCTGTACACGAACCACTTCATTGGTGGGTATATGCATCAGCAGTGAGTCAGTGTCTGTATAGAACATCTTCACACGATCCTGATGAAACGGTTTGACTTTTAAACTTGCACATGACCAGATTTGAGTCCATCACAGACGATAGTTTTGTAAAGTTCAAGTTTGTTTTTTTACAATTATAAACAGGAACAAGCTCACCATCAAAGATTCAAATCCTGAGTCCACGAAGAGCCTTTAAAGCATATCGTGTTCAGTTTCAATTGCAAGGTCAGCTTGAATTCGTTTTCGTAAATTCTCCACGGCTTTGCCAAACACAGCAGTATTCATGAGTATAAGAAAGTCCTTTTCAAAATCACTCGAGTTATTTGTGCGCAGATCCATATTCATTTGCAAATACGGCACCATCCAAACCTGGCGGAACATATTCGCTCGATGGGCTTTACACGCTATTCCAAATCGTAAGTACAACTAAAGATTTCGTACGTGAATACATGATTGTCCTGAGACTTCGTAAAAGTTAAGTAAATTATGTACACTTGCTTTTCCGATTCATTCACGATTGCGTACTGATACAGAGACAGCCACCCATTAGACACCGAGAACGCTTCTGACTCAAACAGATAATGATCGCAATGAAATTGTTTAGGGTATTCTAGATCAACTTCGAAAAAGTGTCTGTGGTTAAAGTTTCAGTTATAGTAATGTACGTGGTTTCGTACTTCAATGTGTGCGGCATCAACCCACGAAAAGGCATGGACAGCTAATAGTTGCATCATTGGCTAAGGTTATTGCTATCAAGATATATGATGTAACTGTTAACGACAACGGGTTCTTATCCGTCCATATTTGGGTTTGCTTGTACGCGCACATCAATGACTTACCACCATAGAAATCGCGCGCTCGATGAATGGTCAAGGGCAATGAGGAATTCCATTTCGATTTTTGTTTTTGGCAACAACCCAATACAACCCATTCCGGTGACAGGATCAAGTGTATAAACGTGCATTGTAGTGTCACGAAATGTTTCAAACTTACCCGTAAGCAACTGCTTGTCGGTGCGCAATAATGATCGCGCTAGTTACCCATATATTTGCAATCAAACGAGGACCAGATGTTGTTTGAGTGAGCTTTGTTGCTGTGGAATTACTTTTACGTGATAGCAATGAATGGAACGTATCAAATGATAGCATCTGAGTTTTTACAAATTTGTCCCACTCCCTTATGTATACGTATGGATACACACCATTTCTCGGTATCAAATCAGTGTTATTGGCGATAAATTGATAAGTGATTTTGCTGTTTCCACCGCTATATTGCTCACTAACTTGTCCGAGGACGAATTCAGAAACTGTAAAGAATAGATGCACTGTAATGGTCCCAACTTAAACGTCATGAAGTTTTCAGTATTGTTTGAAAATAAATGTTACGTGCTTAGGCTCGAATAAGCAGCAACATAGAAAGAAGTGAAAATAACAAGCTTGTACAATTTAACAAACAGACAATAAAAAAAATATAAATGACTTATATCACATATACGTAACACCTTTCCCCCATAAAATAAAAAGAAAGGTTTATATGATAAAACTTTCTTTTTACCACAAACCAATTTACACCTGAGGTTAAAAAGAACTCGTATAAATTACAGTGTATATGATATAATATATTGTTATACACTGGAAAGAGCGTATGATATTAAATTATCTTACTTGTCCATGTCCCACAATATGTTCTAAAGAAAGTCGCACTAGCACAGCAGAACTCACTTTTAGATAAATTAACTGTCAAACATGCATCAGTGAATCTGTCAAAAAATTTTCGAATTGTTGCTAGATGTTCTATCCAGGTGTCGTTGCAGATGATGACGTCATTTATATAGGCATCACACTTTTCTAGACCAGAGGTGATCATATTCATGAGACGTTGAAATGTACATTCTTTACATTGATGAAGTCCATCTGGAGTCACAAATGCCGAGATTTCCTTTGCTCTTTCCGTAAATGGAATCTGAACCATAACCTCTTAGAAATAAGAGCATTTGGAACAGGTCTGTCTTGATTCTGATGCCTATTTTTCAATTAGTAGCAATGAGAAATAACGTGTCCTTTATTCTTGCAATAGGTACTCGTCGGAAGAGACAAAAATCTAGAATCAAGCTTCTCTGAAGTTTGATTTTTGAAAGTTGTGCTAGTTTGAGTTTTAGAAGGGCTTATATTAGGCGGAAATACTTTTCTGCCAGAAGACTGTTGAGTAAAAGTCTTGCTAACAAAAGGAACTTTGTGTCAAATAATATTCGTCAGCAGCTCAAGCAGTATTTTCCAAGGTTTCAATCTTATGCTCATCAAGATAAGACTTAACATCACTATGGACACAGTTTTTGAACTCTTCAATTAATATAATTTGCTTGAGATTTTGATAATCTTGTTCGACTTTCTTGGCTAAGTACCATCTATCAAACAACTGCTCTTTTTCTCTAGCAAATTCGACATGAGTTTGTCCAGCTTCTTTTCTGTAATTTATGATTTTTTGCCGATAAGCTTCAGGGACTAACTCGTAACCCCTTAGAATGCATTCTTTAACCACATGATAGTCACCGCTTTTGCTGAACGGACAGTGAAGTGTAAATCTCACTAGCCTTACCAGTAAGTACACATTGTAATAACTGAGTCCAATTCTCTCTTGGCAACTTTAAAGTTTCTGCAACTTTTTCAAAACGAATGAAGTATTTGTCTACTTCTTTTTCTCTGAAAGGGCGCACTAATCTAATATTCCTTGCTAAATCAAAATTTAGATTTGGATTTGAAGTATGATGGCGATTTTCACTTGCCAGCTCTATTTCTTTTATTTTAAGTTGATATTCCCTTTCTTCCTTCTCTCTATCAATCCGCATCTGCTCTTTTTGCAATTCAATTTGCCTTTCTTTCTCCTTTCTATCAATCCGCATCTGCTCTTTTTGTAATTCAATTTGCATTTCTTTCTCCTCTCTCTGTCTCTATCAATCCGCATCTGCTCTTTTTGTAATTCAATTTGCCTTTCTTTCTCCTCTTTATCATATCGTCTTTCTTTCTCCCTTTACTGTCTCTCTCTCTCCTCTTTTTCATATTGTAATTGTCTTTCTTTCTCCCTTTCCTGAAATTCCAACTTTTTCAACTCTAATTCCATCTTGAATTTTAATTTTAATTCCTTTAGTTTAATGTCAGAATCTGACGCAGACTTACTGACCGAAATCAAAGCACTTTGTTCCAAAACATCCTTATCTACTAAATATTGGACCAAAATCTTTTTGATATCTTGTTTCGTTAAAGAAGCCTTGACTTCAGAAAGATCGTATTTTCTGGCAAGTTGAATCAACTCATCTTTTTGAAAAGATCTAATTGCTCCTGGGTAGGATTAGAAATAAATATTTCTACTTTAGATGTCATTTTATTACAAGCTTGTCAGTCTCACTAAAGATTTAAAATGTTCAAAAACTAGGGGAATTCAAATTTAAAACAAAAGTTTTCTAAGAAAAATTCTAGCCAAATTCCAATTTATCTCAATCTCGGACGATAGCTACCAATTTCTATGTTACGTGCTTAGGCTCGAATAAGCAGCAACATAGAAAGAAGTGAAAATACCAAGCTTGTAAAATAAATTTAACAAACAGACATTGAAAATAAATATAAATGACTTATATCAAATATACGTAACATAAACTTATTGATGAATTTGACACTGATTCTAAAGCTTGCATTATTATGTGGAGATCATTGAAGGCTGGTTATCAAGTGCCATATTAATATTGGTTTTCTTTGGATAAATTCATAATTTAAAATTGTTGTATTTCCTTAGATTTGTTATTTATTTGTCACGTCATGGTCGTTGGAAGCATTAGTACAACTTCGAAACGTTCACATCGATGATATACGGTGACATTTTCTTTTCTATGCAGTAAAGTATATTTGAGAATATATTTGCTTTGTTGTGGCATTATTGTCTGATGAGGTTTTACATTTATCACACCACAATAAAAGTCCCGTCAGTGAGCAGTTGTTTGGTACTAAATGTATGCATGCAACGTCTGCATGGAAATGTATTACCCTATGACCTGCTGTATGGTCATGATTCGTTATCTATACATAATGAAAAACAGATTTTGAACAAATCATAGCAACAAATCAATCCGGATTCGTTCGCTTGGTCACTGTGAGGACAGAGCAAGTGGATAAAAGCCTTTACTGCAAGTGAACACATTAACAGCGATGCCTTTGTTAAGTGTTTAAAATTTGTTCAGCGTCGTTTTAATAACCTTCAAACAGGGAGTTCTATGTCACCAAAATCAAGTTCACTTAAATGCTTTAGGTAGTGTTGAAGCTTGTTTTGATTATCAGTTACAGGATATAACACTGGAAATATACACATGTAATATTTCTTTGTCAGAATTATTTTTTGATACCTTTATTATTGACCGCTGTGGACCATGACTTCGGTGTTCATATATAACTGGATCTACAAAACGGTTGATTTGTCAACGTCCATCCTGTTCGTGTATTATTGTAATTATCCAAAGTCTCGAGAATTCCTTTATCGATTTCATCATGATAGCCTTGGTGTCTTTACGATTCAAAAGTGTACGAACACCGCTGTGAATTCACGGTTGTGTAATTTTCAATCGGTCGTTTTTGAATGACTTGTGATTAAGTGGAGTGACTAAATACCCATTAAAAACAATACAGATTTAGTTCATGAGGTACCAGTGTTATAACCCCGCAATAAAGCCCGGAACCATGTGTAATAACAGTTGTCGAGCGTCTGTACCTGTTTTTTTTGTGTATGAGATAATTGCCGCGCGATTTTCTAATGCGCTTATGAAACAAATTTAGGAATGTGCATTTGCCGTGATTTTTCACGAACATGCTAAACATCTTCAGAGTAGCAATAGCAGATACAATATTTTTTATTCACCCTCCAGACGACGGTTTTGTTCGTCTGTTGTAATACGATGACGGTTTTGTTAATTATCAAACGTATCTCAAATGCAAGTATATGAGCTTTTCCTGCACCTCTTGATTATTTTATAACATACTCATGTGCAAATTGTTTCATTTGTTTTATCGTTGCTGTCTTGCTAACCTTTGTTGTATTAACAACCTATGCGTACGCCTATATATTTATTGAGTCTCAATGTCACTGAACTTTTTATATGTTAATTAGTTTATTTAATTGGGCTATATATGTATACGTTTATCTAACTGGGCGTAAACTAAATTGAGATATCTTAATGTATCTTAATCTGAAATATTGCACGAGGGTCATGTAAATAAACAGGCACGATATCCGAATAATCAGAAGCAAACAAAACAATAAACTCGTGTAAAATACTTCTTAAGTCCCTTTCTTCCCAAATCAATTTATAAAATCAATCGTTTAATACGGTACCAGCCCGCATACTACCGTTTGGAGTATTAAATTCTAAAATATGTATCCTTTTCAAAGCTCAATGAGTCTGAGAAGTAATATTGCAAAGAACAACGTACGCTAAAAATTCAATTCAACAGAAAAGAGAACTGGATTGAAGCTTTGAGTCTCATAAGCAAATGAAAGCTAAGATTATATTTGTGCATACCGGTTAATGCTTTTGAAGTCGGTGCAATACAATTACAAAAATACCTTAGTTGTCGCAACGCTTCTGACCCAATACGAAACGTTTCAGAGGGTCTGCGTCATTGAGATGGATTCCGAAACATAATTCTTTGATGGTCCGTAAACCTTTGGGTTCTTGAAAATCAAAACTTACTTGCTTGTTTTGCTCAGAGCTCTAAAACATGCGAATTTATAAACAGCCCCCCTTCCCAATAAGAAACTAAAAAAGAAGCAGAAACAGATATGTAAAAACAAACAAACAAACAAGCAGTAAAGACACGCAACAAACAACCTTAACAAAGAACAAACAACAAAGCAAAATATATGCCCAGTATATATATATATATATATATATATATATATATATATATATATATATATATATATATATATATATATATATATATATATATATATATATATATATATATATATATATATGTGTGTGTGTGTGTGTGTGTGTGTGTGTGTGTGTGTGTGTAACAGATTTATTCCAATTAGAGGATTCAAATAAAACTCAAAACATATTGCATTAAACATATTTCTACATACCTATTTTAGCTCTACAGTAGATTCCAATGCATATGTGTATATAACATAGAGTAAAGAAAATGTTCCTGCGAGTTATACTAAATACATGCACGGAATTTGACTTCCTTGTGGCACTTCCATAAACGTATTTCTGGAGGGGATCCATTTTATACTTGTATGTCACACAATGACAGGTTTACTCATTTTGAAATTGATTACTACGATATTACTACGATACATATGCATATATACATATATATACATATACATACATACATACATACATATATATATATATATATATATATATATATATATATATATATATATATATATATATATATATATATATATATATATATATATATATATATATATATATATATATATATATATATATATATATATATATATATATATATATATATATATATTAATGCCGATGCTTACATGCACATTAATATGCGTATGAGATTTTAAGATATACAGATTCATTGAATCTGTTATTTGTGTGAGTTATGAAAAATAATACTTGATAACATATAGCTGATTTCAATACATTTATCTTTTATCGAAGTTGAAATCTGCCTGGTAAGACTCCATTAAATTAGCTGGCCCAGGGCATTGATATAAAAACTACAGTATTTATGACAAACAGCAAGGACACTCAAGCCAAAATATTCATATATGTATGTACACGTTTTCACGTTTTGCAAACTTCCATAAAACCACAGGTCATATACTAATATTTGATCGCTTGAATGTCCTATTGAATTTAATCGAAAACTGTTTTAAAAACGAAAACAAAAATGAATTTACACCTGTGAGTATGCAGACTTGAAGTAGTTTAATGTTAGATGTACGTTTTGTACACAGCAACGACAACATGTATTTCATGACAATAAATAGACAATAAACATTGTGCGGCAAACAAAACGGACAATCGGCCCAATTCGCTCGTTTGCAGGATTCTGAATTTAGAATGTTCCCGATACACTCGTCTGCGGCCTCGGGAATTGAGAATGTGCCGGATGCACTCGTCTGCGGGATTGAGAATGGAAAATGGGCCCGATACACTCGTCTGCGGGACTGGGAATGGAGAATGGGCCCGATACACTCGTCTGGAAGATTGGGAATGGAGAATAGGTTCGACACACTCGTCTCATGCAACGGAAATAGAGGGTAGGTCTGACACGCTCATCTGCGAGCTTAGAAATAGATGATTGACCCGATACAATTGCTGCGAGGTATGAGATGGAGGATAGGCACGGTTAGTTTAATTGGCGAAAGCAAAACAATCCAATACTTATGTCAAAATTTCATTGACACTATTGGTGCACGTGCGTTTAATATGAACAAAAGTAACAGAGGTTGATAAATGCATAAATAATACATTTTTAGCTAGACATGCCGTAGCAATGTGGGAAAGATAGTCCTTGTTTGTGAGCGAATACTTCTCACACGTAAATATTGTTTATAAATACTGATATTAATACGTTTCTTTCTTATATAAAATACAGGGCAAATATTTATTCGATGTCTATAGATTATTGTCAATATTTGAATGACTATGTCGAAGGTTTTACACGAAGAATTTTAATTATTATATATGATTTGAAAAATATATGGTTACTAGAGAAGAAAGATAAAAGTGATATAAAAAAGGAATCACTCTTACAAATGTAAATTCAGACAAACATGAGTCCTCAGCAAAAACGAATTTAAAATCTGTATTTAATAATATTAATATTTGATAAAGAATAAAATAAAGAAACCTTATTGGAAATACTAAGCGTGGTTCATAGAATAATTAATCAAACTCGGAGGTCAACCTTTTAGCTGAATAATTACCTTTTAAGTTAAATTTACTTACATACTTATAACAGCTAGTTTGAAAAGATGAAAACATATTGATGATAATACATGTAATTTTGTTCATAAAACGTGAATATTTATTTTATGATTGTCCAGTTATTGACGATTTTTAAAAATCTTTATTTCATGGATTTGAATTATATATACCAAATGCGACGATTTCCGAAAACAATCTAAATTTTTAAAATTGCAAGTTTTGGCGATATAAAAAATTTCATTCTAATTGCAAAATGTACAATTTACAGGTCACGTTGTTCGTTAAAGAAAACAAAATGCAAGTTGCAAAAGAAACAGTTTTGAATGTTCTTTTATCACTGCTGTCTAACAAAATATTTATGTTGGAGGCAAAGTGGACCTTTTCAAAACTGTAACATCGTCTAGCATGCTGCAGTTAACCATGCATTTACTACAGAGTTTTGTAATTTTTTTAATTTAATTTCCCAATCTGGGTAACATACAATTTTTCTTGACGCAAGTCACGATACATTTATTATTACCTTTAAACAAATTAAACACGACATTTCATACAAAAGAGAGCGAGTGCGATGAGGATTTTTAACGTAGCTTTAACAATTTTTCAGTCATATAGCTACGATGTCTGTAGTGAGGCATTTCATGGCTACAATGTTTGCAGTGTGGCATTTTATAGTGATGTCTAACACTGAGGCATCATGCCGCAGACATGTAGCATGATGTCCCACCCAGTCACATTATCCTGACACCAGGTCGACCAGTCATAACACTAACCTCTTAATGCTGAGCGCCGAGCGAATCAGCTGTTAGTGTCATTTTTGTAAGTCTTTGGTATGGTTAGGCCGGGAATCGAACCAACTACCTCCAGCTTCCGCGGCGGACGCTCTAACCACTAGGCCACCGGCGTGATCATACAAAAGAAATGCATGAAACTGCTATTTAAAACGGGTGTAAATCTCTAGTAGAGTTTCACCAAAACTAAGAAAGTTTATTACTGAATGTAATTTTTCAAAATGTTCTATTACCGGTACATTACGAAGATGAGTTATCAGACACGAAAAATAACATTCGGCATTTTTAACAAATTCAACAGATAAACCATATGTACCTCTTCTTTTCCAGACTTCGAACTACGCATAACGGCTCTTGGTTTGTTCTGGTGGATTTCACTGTTTGGTGTTTCGTCTTAAAGTTTTAAGAAGTTGTAAAGTTTTATGTCAATATTTCTGCAATAATGGATTAAAAGAATTCGAAAACTCAGAACAATTCTTCATTAGATTTCTTTGTTCTTGTAACTAAAACTGTCAGTCTCGTGCTAAGCTTGAAAAAAGTTTTGAGTAATTTTTATCACGTGTGTGTGTGTGTGTGTGTGTGTGTGTGTGTGTGTGTGTGATTATGGTATTTAACATACCTTTAACACGTTTTCAGACATATCGCTATAATTTAAGAGATCGAACTAGTAAATTGTAAAATGCCTTCAGTTCAAATAGTGTAATCAGGTTGATGGACGCTATAGCCAAAAATCTGACTCTGATCGGAGGAATCAAATATTCTGGTATTTCATATGCTGATACTAAAATATTAATATCTAGGGATTCCTGATTAAGGTCAGATATCAACGTAATAAATCATCAAACGGTTTTCCGGTTGCAGGCTTTTAAGATGAATTAGGATGAAAGAATATAAATATCTGGGACAAATGTTTGGGATGAAAAATTCTAAACCGTCTTCGACGTTTATGTTCAAAAATTAGGATTATCATTTAATATAAGCTATGCATTCGGACCAGGTAATAAGATTGCGGAATTAGCTGACAAAGTAATAAAGGCTGCTAACAACGACGGCAATTTTGTTCAATTTTGCGACGAATATCTGCTTAAAATAGTTGTGTTAGCATACTAACGCATTCAGCGGAATTAGTATTAAGGGCCAAACAAACGTCTACCGCTGGAATCACCCTGATGCGTCCCTGCCACTGGTCTTATAGATGATCTATGTTTACAAGTAGCGACATGAAATAATATATTCCGAACATACTTAATGATCATCTTGACCATTTATTTTGTACTTTTTTACATTACGTGTTAAGACATTGACATTTCTTCATCGAACACATTTACAAGTGGCTTTACAAATAATGCTTAAGCAGCAGAGGGGGCGAATCGGACAACTTTTTATAGGCATCTATTCGGAAAATTAAGGCTTCCTCGAAAAATGAATCGGACAGGCGTCACTTTGGCAAACTAAGGTTTCCTCGAAGATGCCATGGTTGTTGTCGCCGCCCCCTCTGCTGCTATGGGTTAACCTGATATTTTATCAAGTCCGACACGATATCTTGATCTCGGGTCGTGTAAATTTATCGTTACAAATCCATGTGGGACTGACTGAGCGCGACTAAAGAAATTTCTAAATTGATTATAATCCATATCACCGCCGCACCAAGTCTGATGAATATTTCGTAGCGTATGAGTATCAACTCCGTTAAACACACACAGTAAATTGCAGTTATCTCTGATCACCTTCGGAATTTGTGTGTATCGTTGAGTGACATATATTACGTCGGTGTTTTTATGCCTACCTCTGGAAAATATCCTAGCGGGATTCTTTTGATTGTCTAACATGATATCATCGTATACGACTAAATTGTTAATATCTCCATCAATATCATCAATGCTCGGTGCTTCTTCGATATCAGTTATAAACTCAATAATACCCTCGCCGGATTTTTCTACCGCGCTGTCGTTAAAATCTTTTAGCACATTGTAACATCGCTGATCGTCTACACTAGGAGCTATCAAATACAATTTGTCCCATTTCATCCATCTCGTTATTAAATTAAGTAACAGTTGTGTCTTGCCACTTCCAGATGGTCCGATTATAATCATTCTAATTGAATTCGGCAACATCGCATGGTGTTTGATAGGTTCCCGTCATCGGGTAGCTGAATAATCAATTACATTCATGTTATTATATATAAATTATGGATCTATATTGTGTGAAGTGTAAGGCGCGTACTGGTACAAACGACTTGACGACGATTACAACTAAAAATAACCGATCAGCATTTTCTGGTAAGTGTGTACAATGCAGTACAAAGAAATTTAGATTTGTTTCCCTTGATAAATTAAAGGGTTTAAAAAAAACGAGGAGGTGATATTGCAGCCAAGTTAACTAAACTTCCAGGGACACCGTGGGCGAAGTATCCAGGAGAAAAACACCTTCCAGGATATAATTACTGTGGACCCGGAACCAGACTCGATATCAGACTCGATGATCAAAACCAACCTCGACCGGGTGAATATCCGATAAACGCCATTGATAAGGCGTGGCATGCTCAAGTTGTCGCTTATAAAAGCAGTAATTTGCAAAACAGACATCTCGCAGATGTAAAATTAATTCATGCGTTGAATTCTATCACTGATAAATCTTTCAAAGAAACATTGGCTTTATGGTTAGTAAAATCGGCTATGAAAGGTAAATTGATGTTAGGTGCCGGTAATTAATAACAACATGGAATCTATTTACTATTCTCCAAGCGGATACTGGCGGGGTAAAGCAGCAATTGGTAAACTCGCTAGCGCCGCGAAGGTAAAATATACCACTGCGGCTAATTGGTTATCCAAACAGGCGATATGGAAAATTTATCTACCGCCGCCTAAACAAATTAACTTCTCGCATTTTGATATGACCGTTCCCAATGAGGTTCATCAAGCTGATATATTATTTCTGCCGCATGATGGTGGTTATAAATACGCGTTAACCGTAGTTGATGTTGCGAGTCGATACAAACAAGCAGAGCTTCTAAAAACAAAATCATCAACTGAAGTGACTTCTGCGTTTGAAAAGATTTATCGGCGGGGTCCTTTGCGCTGGCCAAATCTATTACAAGTTGATCCTGGCAAGGAATTTCAGGGTGTAGTGTTATCAACAATGAAGCGTCATAATACCGCGTTACGACGAGGACATACTGCATTACATCGCGATCAGGCAATTGTTGAACGATTTAATCGTACACTTGCTGAGCGGTTATTCGGATATCAATACGCGAAAGAATTTCTTCAACATAAACGATCCCGTGAATGGGTCAAGAGATTACCAGCTGTGATTACTGCGCTGAATAGCGAGATTACTCAAACAATCAACATGAAACCTAGCAACGCGATTAAAAAGAAGTATATACCCGTACAACCGCAAAAAGATTTTTCAAAAGAACCAATTCTCGGTAATGTCACTGTGAGGTATTTATATGAACCAGGAGAGCTCGAAGTGGCAAAAAAAGGGCTACTGATCCTATTTGGAGTGTCACCGCGCATAAAATATCCGGTATAACACGATCCACGGGTAGACCAGCAATCTATAGACTGGATTCAACTGCCCCTCAGCGAGGATTTACTCGACAACAACTACAAGTGATACCCGAGGATACTCAATTACCACCACGTGGTCTTAACTAGCACCTCTTCGTCTGTTGCACTCAAGACAAGTCAGCATCACATTATTTCTAGTATGACCTACGCTGCTATCTTTTCTGTCTAATGTAAATTGTCGAGGATCCGACCAGCACCAGCGCATTATACAATTGCAACTCGCACAGTGGTTATTCTGTTGTTGCTTCAGCGCGATTATTTATTCAGCATCAATATCAAATTCTCTATTATTTTTTTATCCTGTTGTTTATAACCAGATAGTTTTTTTTCTGATTATGTCCTTAGTGATGAAATCACCAGTGACAATATCATCTCCTGACTCTGTTAGGACAACTCTTCGAAGCTGATTTATTCTTCGTACTCTGGATACTGCGAGATAAAGTAAATTTGAACACTCGATGTGATTATCTACCATCCAAATAATTGTGTCTGTGACAGTTAATCCCTGTGAAGAATGTATTGTTGCTGCGTAACCTAGCGTCCATGGGGATTTATCAGCGCGTAATGCATCTTCGACGACGCTGATATCAACCAGCACACTATCATTTAACACTAAATTCTACTTTTCACGCTGTCCTGGAATATCAACTTCAATATTCTGCTTTCGTGTATCCGAAGGCATATAACATAACGGTACTGGAAGTGTTGCAAATTTTTCTTTATGCGTTTCAAATAACTTCATCTGAAGTGTGTCTCTGACTATCTTTCTACTTGCGATTATCAAATCGTTTGGTCTCCACGTTTCCCAGAAATCTTTCATGGGAGTTTCGAAATTATTTCACGCGCTATTTCACATTGAATTCTATCAGGTTGTAATCTGATTAGTTTTTTGAACTCTAGTAATTGTTCATCAAGTGCTCTATGATCGGTGTTAATTTCTTCATATTAGTCTACAAAATTCTTTAGCCAATCATGCGGGGATAAACCGACAAATGGTGGTGGTTGGCCGTGATCGCCGCACATGACGACCTTTGTGTTCGCGTGCAATAACCACTCGAGAAACTTTTGTAATACATCTAATGACACCGTGCATATCTCATCCCAAATTATGACATCAGGGATAAATTTCTCACCCATTCGATCAGGAGTCCATTCGTCACCTTTCCATCGAAAAAGCTATGATAAGTGCAAGCATTAACCCCTCGTTGTTTCATCTCTCTGGTAAGACTGTGTGTTGGTGTTAACACAATCATGTTTGATTTGCCACGAAATAACTCAATCGCGCGAGTCGTCTTTCCTGACCCGCCACAACCATTTAAATAAACTGTTTTATATCTACATATTGGATCAGATACCTGCGGTGCGTTAGATAGTTCTGAACACTGATTGCTTTTCAAGTATTTATCTTCAATCGTAACATCTGCTGAATAATAATTGGAATAATCACAAGGTATTTCCCGCTTAATTCTCCATGATCCCCAACTCTCGTCGGAATTAATGAATTTAGCTACTGCGTTTCTGTGTAAAATGAATCAGTGGCGACTCTAACTGCGGTGTCAGGAAATCTATTTATCATCGAAAATAAATTGATAGAAGCATAAGCCAGCATAGATGCCCTCAAATGTGTATACTGAAGACTGAGTCCATCGCTGTAAGTAACAATTGTACCTAATTTGGTTCCATCGGACAAGAAAGCGTCTTTACGATTGACATATATACCTTAGATGTTACATCCGCGATTATAAAATCGTATTCGACGCTATCCATAATCAACCGTGAAGAATATCGTCCATTGTCGTATTTTCCACCTTGAGTGAACTTACCAATTATTCTTCTACCAAGATCTTTTGCATCTTTGTTTCTGATTTCATATAACAGTTTGGACCAATTCATGATATATTCTTCGTCGAGATCGGGAAACTGTTTTCGTTGTTCGCTGATTATACTATCTATATCAGGTTGTGGCAACCAGACTTCAGTCTGTGCTCGATATGATATAATTGCTTCACTGACAATCAGCGATATTAGCATGCTACAATCAGTCATATAACGTAACAGCACCATTGGCATCCGATGTTTTTCCTACATGTGTCTACCAATCCAGACATAACAACACGGATGAAGTCCTTTAGCCAATTCAAATGATACCACACGAGCGAATCCGGTTAAATCAAAATGTGGCAGTGGTCCATTAATCGCAACACGTGTCATCTCATGGGTGGGATGTCCAAATCGCTTGAAGTATTTAGTGCATTCTCCGTATCCGAGAAAACTCCCGGGATAACACGCAACTATATCAACCGAAATAATATTTTTAGGGTCGTATTTTGTATTCCATAATCTGCCGTGGTTGTATTCGATGCAGCTTGATTTGATATCTGTGAGAAATTCAGCTCGTGTTGGTTTCCAGGAGTTTCTCTTTCTCGCAAAATGAGCTGCAACCGACGGAATTGTAAAGCAATTTGTTAGTAATTGTTCATCGTCGAAACTCTTCACGAAACTCATAGCTAGTTTTTTCATCTTGTCATGGAGGGCTTCGGTACGGTATAATTCTCCATTGGGTCTTACAAAATGATCGAATCCACCCTCGGGGTTTTCAGCACTGTGATGTAACCACACTGACACCGGATCGTTTTTACTTAACTGGTAAATAGCATCGAACAATTTTTTCTCAGAGAATTCCGTGGAGAACTCCACGTGATATATTTTACTGTTCGTGTTCGCGGGAATATTGTTACAGCAGGTGTCCATGCATGTTCGTTATGATCACTAATTTTGATTGGGGTTCCTTTTGATTTATGTCTTGATTCGTGTAATGTCTCACCGTTTATCGTCGCTACGGTTATTGGGAATCTTAATAATGTTTCTAATTTGGCTATATCCTGAACTGATGCTCCATTCTTGTTAACTGTTAATTCCCATTCCTTCATTTTTTGGCGTCTTAGATCAGTCAATTTGTTCCCCAGGGATGCATTTGTGAAGTGTTCTAATATTCGTTCCGCTACACAATTCATTTTTGACGAAGTCGATGACGAAGTCATCAATGACAGTTTCATGGTTTTTAGTTTTTCAATACTCGGTTTATCATTTAACAGATATATCCCATAAACAACTGCTGTTACAGGATAAGATCTTTCGTAGTATGGTCTGTCAATTCCAGTCAGAATTCCTGGCTTGGAGTCTTGACTCACAACGACGGTTCTTTTATCCTTCAAGATGGGTTCAAATTTATCCCTGATAATCCTATCTCCCGTGTCTGAACGAATAATGAATTTCACTCTAAAAAATACCTTTTCTGGGTAAGATGTAAGATTATCACTGCTGCGCGTTCGTCGTTCATGGTAGCATCAACACTACCATGAATTCGAAATGTTGACCAACAGTGAGATGCTCCATCACGCTTGAATTCATTAAAACAATCGCTGATTTTACTTATCATGGTTCTATCACTTATTAGACTCTTTGGTTTATCAGAGACTCTATCGAGATTAAATTTAGCATTTTTCCAGGGCTTAATTTTCGATAATCTCTCGAACTCCTTCATGTTATAATTAAAACAAGTATTTAAATATAGAATTTATTATATAATGAATCATTGCAAATGGCTTATGATTGGATCAGTAACCCCGTGTAACAAATCATGCAGAAAGGAGTTCTGTGGATATCATATGCAAAGCGTTCGACGCGGAAGCCTTGGTCCAATTCCATGTATAAGATGTGGGGTAGGGGTGAGAGGAATATCACAATTATGTCTCGGTTGTGGTTGTAAACGATACAGAGAATTGAAGCGCTACTATGATAAACGAATTAAGAATTCCATTAAGAATTCCATTAAGAACTCCGTTAATGACTCTACTTCTGACTGTGTCAGCGTCCTTGACTCCGTCAAGGACAAGGTCATTAGAACCCCTCAAGATTATATTGGGAGATTCTCAAATAATATCATACTTCAACCAAATAATTAATTAGACAAACAATAGTATAGTATATAAATGAACCAAGAATTCCAACCGCATTCTGTAATTGCAAACTATGAGGCGTCCCGTGATGGCATTATCAGACACCGTAGATTGAAAACGTCAGTCGGTTTTGACAATGGTATGGGATAATTGATGTTTAGCGTTGGAAGGAAGAAATATTACTGTCATAGATTCGTGTATGAATGTCATAACGGATTGATCAACGATGGCTTTGTTATCTATCACATTGATTCCAATCCGCGTAATAACAAATTGGATAATTTAGTAGCTATTTCTCAAAGTGAGAATTTAAAACGAGGTAGGACTGGCAATTGTAAAACAGTTAGGAAGAGACCTATAAGATCATTTAATACAACAACTAACGAGCAAATTGTATTCAAATCAATGGGTGAGGCTGGTAGGTATTTTGATATTTGTAGACCCTCGGTACGAAAAGTAGCAGAATGAATAACCAAGACGGCTTTTTCTTTTAATAAGATTGAACAAAAGATTCGATTTTCGTATGTCTAAATCATATTTTATATAACACCAACAGAGAAAACTCGTTTAGGTATGTTTACGGGTTATGAAATAATTATCTCCGTGTGTCACCGATTTTGATTGGTTTACAAAAAATAAATAAATTTACTATTTTTTCTGGACTGATTTTAGTCGATTTTTTATTGATTTTGGTCGGTTTTTGACTGATTTTCAGTGGTTTCAGTCGGGTAAAGTAGTTGATGCTGCATGGGATTTCTCGTAGATTTTTTCATGAAAATCATATTTTGCGATATTTGTTTCATTTTATCGTTGAAAATCAGACAAAAATCAATCAAAATACACCAAAATATCGCCGTGGTCTCAGTCGGGTCAAGCAGTCGATGCTGCATGGGATTTCTCGTAGACTTTTTCACGAAAAATGACTTACCCGCGAGTGTTAGTAAAAAAATAAATAACGCAGACGCCAACGTCGTTGTCATTTACCCTCGTTGCTGCTATGAGTTAACAATGAAAATCATTTACGATAAAAATCCTTAGGATTTTACAAACAGACTAATTTGTAAGACTTCGCCTTGTAAATCAATTAGATTATTAGACTGATCAGTGAGTCTGAAATTAATTCTCGTTGGCGAATTATTATGACATCGCATATAGACTGGATTAATTGGGTTCTCAATGATTAGAAATCCTGAAGGAGTTATTGGTGCAAATGAATACAAAACATATACCTGCTGAGCTTGATTTGATCGCTCGAGATTTATTTGATAGCTACCTTCGATAACATCACATACTAAACTCAATGCTATCACCGAGGTTATATTCACGTTGAACGGAGCGATATGCCTGCCTCCTCCGTCTGGGTCATTATTATATGTCAGGATAGTTGTTTGTGGTTGTGATGCTGTTTTTTTCCACGCGTCATGGATTTTTCGGAAACCTTCATCAATGGCATCATTGAGAGATTTGTGTAGTTCTGAGATATTATATCCTGGTAGTTTGAATTCAGGAATATCTTCTACGCGTATATTATTTTTTAACGCAAACAACGTTCTCGTTTTAGGATTATCGTCATCTAATATCTCTTGAATAATTTTCAAATAAAATATTTCCATGTCATTGATGATTTAATTATATGTTTCTACGACACTGATAAATTCATCTCGGGTGAGAATACCGGATTTAAGAGATATTAACAATATCAAAATATCGTAATTGAACGATTTAAAATTTTTAGTGATTTTATCCTGATCAATTAAGGAATATCTTGGGTCGCTCTCTTCTATTACTTTAATGATAAAATATAGTTTATCGTAATTTCTATAGCTTTTTATTGAATTATCAGATTTTATCCTGTTGGTGGTATAATCAGATTTTTTCGGTTCAGGTGGTATGTTAACTTGTCGAGGTGGGATTTCAGGCCATCCTAGTACGGTTCTTATTGAATTCTGATAGATATCTACGGAATACGGTGAGTTTATCTCGATCGCAGATGATGACGTCGCTATAGCGATTTTTGATTCTGCTCCAGTAATTGATTTTATTCTACGCTGGAATTCAGCATTGATTTGTTCGATTTGGTATGACCCAGATGGTATCGAAACAACGTTCCAGTCTGGAGTTCCATTGGGTTTATTCTTATTCGCAAATACCAAGGAATTATTTGGTTGTTGACCGCCAAACGCTACCGACCTAATATTAGGCCAACTGTGATACACTCGTAATTTTGCTAACGCGATTTCCTTCACGGGGACTGGGATAGGGGAATTTACACTGAATTCAGGATTCGTTTATGTTATTGAGATCATGCTGGTTTTCGGGTTTGTGTTCTCCACTATCCGGGCTGTGTTCTCCGCTATTTGTTGAAGTAGTTCCTGCGGTGTTTTCATCGTTATTATACTTATGTTGTCGCTCTAATTTTGACAGCGCGGAATCATAAATACTTACCATCACTGATAACTTACTATCTGATATCGTTGAGGTTATTGAGATCATGCTGGTTTTCGGGTTTGTGTTCTCCACTATTCGTTAAAGTAATTCCTGCAGAGTTGTCATTATTATTATATTTATGTTGTCGCTCTAATTTTGATATCGCGGAATCATAAATACTTACTATCGCTGAGAACTCACTATCTGATATAAATGTATCATCGAGCGACGACGATATCAACGAGGATAATTGCGAGTACGCGGTTGATACAACATTAAATTTAATTAAATAATCATGCAGTTTACGCTGACTGCATGATGATATTTTTTTTTTGTTATAATCGAAATAATTGCCGCGATTGTTGTCGCCGCGGATATACAAATTGGAACAGCTATCGGAGCAATCATTGTCACCGAAGATAGTATTATACCAGCTCCAGCGATTACACCACTCACCGAGTACACGGTAACATCAATTGCGGTGATTCTTCGTCGGTATTATTTTATTTTTATTTGATACTCCTCGGCGAGGGTTTTGAGTCTAGTTTGAAATTCTCTGACTTGATCATAGCGATATTGAGATACCGAAGGTACCGTTGATGACATTTTATTTCCAAATCAATTTACGATTTCAATTGAAACCGCTAGTGAAATTGCTTTGCAATTTTCAGTTTAGTTGTTTACTCAAATCTGCAACGAATTCCACATACCATGATACCGAAATTCTAACCAAATTTTTATCAGTGGATGCTATCGCGAACTGTTCAGTTGTATCCTTGTCGATGATTGTTGATATCGTATTGTTGACCCCAGATGAACTCGATGGTGATATATTAAATTGAGTTGGTGTCACTAGTGTTAATCGATAAATACCTTTGACAGTTGCAGTGATATCTAATTTGTTGTTTGTGGGTGTCCACGTAAATGATCCGTGTTGGATCGTGTATACTACGTTGTTGGTTTTCGCATGAGGGATTTTTGTTTTTTCAACGATTGTTATCATCCTCGTTGCATCTTCCTTGATTGCCTTGATGGTGTTTTTCATCTCATCGATGGATTTTTTAATATCAGGAAGTTTTATATCAATTTTATCCAGCGTGGTTGCAAAAAATGTCTCAATGATATTTTTACGAAATGATGTAAACTTTTCAACGTGATCTGCATATTTGCTTTGAAGTGTTGCTAGTTCCAACATAGAATCTTTTATCGTTGTGAGCTTCGGTGTAGTCACCGGTGGATTTCCAAGGGAATCTAGTAACGGTTTGTCAATATTGTTAATTCGTTCCAAGATAGTTGATACAAGTACACCCGGTTTGAATTTACCCTGATCGGAAAATAACGCGATAGTGCCTTCGGTTGCGTCTCGTTGTTTAATTAAAATATCATCCAGGGAAACATTACTAGATTTCAATTTACCCTGATCGGAAAACAACGCGATAGTGCCTTCGGTTGCGTCTCGTTGTTTAACTAAAATATCATCCAGAGAAACATTACTAGATTTCAATTTACCCTGACGATCTTGAAATACAACTATTTCCCCGGGGTCAACACTTGTTAAGTTCAACTTCTCAGCGATTTCATCTTCGATTATTTTTTTTTATATCACCGGTTGCAGTGCCATCGGCGGAGGGTTTCTTCAGCGCTGATAGAGGTCTTCCCCAAATATCAATCATGTCATTGTAAAACTCTCTCTCTCTCTAAAAAGCGATTGCTGGTGGATTCATTTACGACGACATGTGGTGGTTTTCCAGATGTTGAAATAGCATAAAGAACATTCAATACTTCGCTGCCGCATATTGGTGGATCATTTAGTTTTTGTGTTGGTAGCGTTGAATACCAACGAGGAGTTTTTAAGCGGTTTATATAGCGGTTAAATTCCTTCGGTGGTGCTAATCCATATGAATCGAAATAAACAATTGCACGTGGATCAATCGCGTATGCAACCCAGTGCGTTCCGGGTCCGGTGCTATTATCAAGATTAATGATGCCGGTTTCAACGCTGTTTGGTTGTGTCGGTACTGATCTTTCATAAAGACACCTCTGAAATTTTTAATCGCGAGCTTTTTAGCAGCATCGAGTAAATCAAAATTTGACATGGGAACCATAGGTTCCTCAGTTAAAGACTCTACAACCATCGGTTTGGAAATCGAAGATTTCAGGGTTAATAAGCCGTTCCTGGTAGTCTTAGACCCTTTCCGCCTTACCATGAATACGGGGTTCCTGGTAGTCTTAGACCTTTTCCGCTGTATCATGAATACGGGGTTCCTGGCAGTCTTAGACACTTTCCATTCTTTTTTTATATCCCTTCCCAGTTGCTTTCTTTAGTGCCATTCCTGCCGCGGTACCAACGGCTCCTAACGCCGCTTCTTTAGCTACCGCTGGGGCAGCTGCAGCAATCAATGCTGGTAACGCAGCTAACAACGGAAATATACCGCCTGATTTTTTCATGTCACTGATCGCAGCTGCAGAGAGAGAGAGAGAGAGAGAGAGAGAGAGAGAGAGAGAGAGAGAGAGAGAGAGAGAGAGAGAGAGAGAGAGAGAGAGAGTGATCTGAACGCCTTTTTTATCTTTGAAAGCATCATTGAAGTGTTTTACTTGACGAGTTGTCAGTGACAATTTATTCTGACCACCAGTCATCTGATTGGGTTTCAGTGTTATTGTGATTCCGCATTTTTTTTAGCTGATTCCGATTGCAATTTCTTGAGTTGACCGGGAGTTAACGCAACACTAATATAACTGTATTTCATTATACAATAACAGATTGATCTAATTGTTATTGATTTTCCACTGGTGCATCTATCACTCTCATTCTTCCACCAACACCTTCGAGTAGCATTGATTTATCACTGAGAATGACAGCGATGGCTCTGTAATTAGCAATACCACCAGGACGGCGTACCCGAGCTCTAAAATGTATATCAACGACGGATTGTCTTGTTAAATCAAGATGTTTCATCGAAAAGTAATAAATCGGATATAGATTTTTAAAATCCAATTGTGATATTTGTAAACCAGTATCAACATTTTGATCGCGCGCCATATATGTCAACAACCTGTGATACACGCGTGCAATATGATTGTCGTTGTAATCAAGTTGTATATCCTCGGATGGTTCCTGTTGGCCATTTATTCTTAGCGAGACTTCACTAACACCTATCTGATCAAATATCATATGACTTCGTTCTTGATTACCAACTCGCGTATTATTTTGTAACGCAATAAATATATGACGTGGAGCTGAAATACCTTGTTTTGATGCCAGATGCCATGTAAATATATCATCAATATTATCCAGTTTAATATCCGTACTCACTGATAACCAACTCAGCAACGACTTTCCTCCTTGGTCCATAAATGATAGTAGTCGCTGTTCTGCGGTGATTGATGGAGTTAACATTGGCATCCATAATGATAGTTTTGATAAAATAACTTTACCCTCGGGGACACCAGCACCGCGCCAGATTGCATCATCACCAGTACCCTTTCGCACGAGTGCTACTGTATGTTTCGCTCCATAGATAACTTTTCTAACATTTCTACAGAATCCAAATATATTATGCAGTGGAATCGCGCATGAAAATTGTCGACGCTGCCCCTGCAACATTGCTACGCGTGTTGCAAATCCCAAGTTGTAATTGGTAATGTTATTTATGACATCAAAATCAGCAGCTGGTCTTGCATATCCGTCTGGTGCTGGAATAACTGCAGTTGCTTGTGTTGTCTTTACTCTGGAATACTGGACGTGTTCAGGGTGATCAGTGATATCTTTTGCGAACATCATAGATGGACCCGCCGACCTTGTATAATCATCAGAATATCTTGCTAACCCTATTATTGTTGTGGCAACATCAACATCACGCTCTATAGATTCAATTTCTTTTCCATCAATGAGATATCTAGCGCTTTCATATAACGCCATGATACCATTATTAACAAAACCAACTCGGATAGTTGGGTTATTGTCATATGGTACTGGTACATCATGAGCATTAGTAGCAGTTGTTACAAGTTATCCTTCTACTTCAGTAAATGCCTCACAAGGTAAAAAGTATTTACTGGTATCATGAACTTGAAGTTCAATTCGCGATCGCAGATCTGATTGTATTGCGTGATAGGCATAAAATTGATAATCACGTACCGAATCATCCTTGCGCACTGGGGCGTTCATATCAAACGCTGGATCAGGTGACGGTTTGAACATTTTACTATATTTATTAGCGTCTAAATCATCGTCGTCGTGGTGGTTTTTTTAAGCCACTTCCCGCTATCATTTTTGCGGTCATATTATCCTGGTCACTTGCTGTCAATGACGATAGTTTCTGATCCACTGCGTTATTTACTATTTTACTAACACTCGCGGGCATTTCCGCTGTAGATGGTAACGGTCCCGGTTTCTTTCGCCGTCGAAATAGCGATGTTAGTTTATCCCGAGCAGCTGAAAATGCTTTCCCGGTGGCATCTCCAACAGCGCTAATACCCTTATCACGAATAACATCAATGGCTTTCATCGATAACTGTTTTGCTAGCGGCGCTACTTTTGGAGCCATTCTTGCAAATTACCCTGCAATGGTATTACCGAGACCATCACCATAGTATGTTCTATAAACAGGAAATCGTGAGTTTACTACATAGACGCTGATTGGTTTATCATGGTTGTAGTGTATGATCGTCTTATTTAAATGGTATTTATCTAATGTGGAAATGATTTCCAATCCAAGAGATTTTCAGTCGCTGTAATAACCCGTATGATTTTCCACTAACTCATCGATGAAATCTCGATATGTTGCAATGTTCATGATACCACCTTGAAATAACCGCATGCAGATATCAGCTGCTTCATTAATTATTTCCGGTGAGTTATTTCCAGCTCGTTTCCCTCCGATGAGAACTTCTAATCGTGATATATCACCGAGAATATTACCAGGACATTGAATTAGACCACTACCTGAAATCTCTCTTGGACCGCTCTGAGAAAATCCCTTCCCGGTTGATTTTTTAGTTATACCAGCTGCACCTTTTTCAGAATCAGCTTCTGCCATTATTTGAATTTCACCTGGGATTGGGTCTTCTGTATACCCTGGTGGTAGTGGGCCACTCTTTACTGCAGCTAGAAAACATTAAAATCAGGACTTATATCTTTTGTGATTCTAGTTTTACCGCGGTTTGTTAAAAACACTTTATTCGCCCAGGTGTCTATGTTTTTTATAAATTTTCTAGACTTGTCGTCTTTTAAATAATTATCTCTTATATTTTTTTAAAAATTGTCTTTAGTAAATTTAACTAATTCAGGGTCTGATTCGATTTTTCTAATTTCAATTAACGCAGTATCGGTAAATATCTTTTCAGGTGGATATTCTTCTATTGCAACAGAACCTTGTTGTTCAAGTTGTTCAGGTGGTGCAAGAAGTGGTTGTCTACTAGCAAGTTCTTCTTCAGGTTCTTCAATAAGTTCTCGTTCTCGTTGTTCTCGTTCTTGTTGTTCTTGTCTTACAGCAGTTATTATATCATCAGGAAGTGTTTTTAAAGATTTTTTGTTTGTTTGGATCTTTTTGCTATTTTTCAAGTTCACCAATAAGAGGCTTTTCTTTTCTTGGTTCGTCCTTGGGAACATCCCCCATATAGCTCGCTCAGTAGTTGATATTATCCCTTTTGCTGCTTCCTTTGTTGCTATAGTAACCGGTTGAAATAACTGTTCAGATCCCACGGAAAGGTCAGTCTGAAGACTCTGCCGATTTTGTAATTTACTCCTGACAGAATCACGGATGGGTATATATTTTTTGATAGCCGCCAGTCTCTCGCTCGCCGATCGAGTGTTTAATGCTTCATTTACCATTATTAAAATTGTAAACAATCTTCCAATTTGAATCTCGAAAGTGTCGAATTTAAAGTTAAGTGGAAAAGTCTACGGGAAATCCTATGTTAAATCGGGCATTTGACCCGACCGAGACCACGTTGATATTTTGGTGTTCCGTGGTGATATTTTGGTTGAATTTGCTGATTTTTGTTAAATTTTTCTTAAATTTTGTCAAAAAAAAACGCCGAATTCAATGTTAAGTGAAAAAGTCTACGGGAAATCCTATGCAAAATCGGGCATTTGACCCGACCGAGACCACTAAAAAAAGCGTCGAAAAACCATCAGCGCGGACAAAAAAGCACCAAAATCAGACAAAAAAGCACCAAAATCAGACAAAAAAGCACCAAAATCAGACGAAAAAAGTATTTAATATGAAATTTTCAGAAATAAAAAAATATTTTACAACTCTTGTAGTAAAACATCCATTGATAAATGCCAGTATATAATTTCACCGCTATTGTTAACTAAAACCGCTATCCGAAAGGGGATTTTCGTTTTGTTCAATTAAGAATCTTATATTTCTAATCTTCGAATTAACCTCTCTTTTCAATTCATAATCTCGGCCCAATTTTTTGCGTATTCCTTCCACGATAGTAAATAACGGGACAAACACACTTACGTCACTACAGAATACAAGAGAGTCCCGAATGGAATTCTGAATTTTTTTTATTAATGCATATGTCTTTGGTAACATGTATTTGTTCGTAATTATACCGTACTCTATATCTTGAAAGTTAGACATAATTTGGTCAGGTTTTAGGTTGTCAGATAATTTAATTTCTTGTTTTTTAATTTCTAAATTTCAGATACAATCTTATCGATATTTTCAGAGTTCATTTTATATAAATACATATATTTCTAATATAAAAATATATATTTTTTTTCAAAAATGAACCCCGTTCGTAGTAAGTTGTTGTATCATCTTACTCACGCCAGGGGATATTATGAGATGATATATGAACCCCGTTCGATGTAAGTTGTTGTATCATCTTACTACCGCCAAGGGATATTATGCAATGATATATGATGATGAATCATGTCCGTGCTAAGGTGTTTGATCATCTTAGTACGTCCAGGGATTATACGATTAACCCCATTTGGAACCTCTTCGGTGTATTTACATCGAAGACGCCCAGAGGTTACATATATGACAACACATCTCATAGGGTCCAGTCAGGTGTATTTTCATCTAACTACGCCCAGAGGTCATGAAACGTATTCCCCGCGAGTAAGTCTAATTCGCCAAATAGCGGGTTAGACCCACAAGAGGATACGTTTGATGAATGGACAGCACAAACAATAGATTATATATCACGAAGCATATTCTAAGAGTGAATTTAACTCGTCAAATAATGGGTTATAATCACAAGATGATATGGTAGTTATATAATGAATGACGTCAATGATGTGGTATTTGATAATAGATGATAAAGGGACGGCACAGGACAATACTACATATAACATAAAATGAATGATGTCAATGAATGATGACATTCCTACATTCAAATTGCAACCACTACCCCACCCACAAAGCCACCCTGTGTTGAATGGAAAAAATCATTCACACCACGGTTCGGTGTGGTTGGTATATATGGTTGCAATTTGAATTTTCAAATGAATTTGAAATGCCCGATTTAACATAGGATTTCCCGTAATTCAAAAAATCGTTCTGGTAATGTTACGGAGGTTTTCTCTGTCATATATATTTGAGGATTAATTTCGTCAGAATACACAGAATACATCAGATTGCCAAATAACTGTCTTAATTGTAGGTCTATTCGCTTTTTATCTATATATACTGATTAGGGGTCAAGGGTGAGGGAAGACAGCTATAACGATTTTTCCAATTTCCATCAAAGGTGGTCACACTAGAGCCCTTCTGACATAACTAGATGTCAGTGGGCTATCCGCCTACGTCACACGATCTGTTAGAAACCAAAGCAGTGAAAGATTGCAACTTTGTATTTCCAATTCCGTCAGACAAATGAATGTCAAGAGCTTGGTATAACATAATAGGCAGATACACATTGATATATGTTACTTGTAATAATCGGCGAATGTTTAATATTTATCGCAGTTATATCTTTAAGTGAAAAAGTTCAGATTAAAGAAATGAATATACGATGTATTTACCCGTTTGGCATTAATATTTGAGAGTTATCCCATTAGACTGATAATATATAGCACACGTTCATTCATTCATTCATTCATTCATTCATTCATTCATTCATTCATTCATTCATTCAACCTGAACAACATTTGTAACGCCGGTAGTGGTTGAATCGCATACCTTTTTTAAATGATATTTTTCAAGCAAATGTCAAATCCATAGATATTTCCTAATTGCACTTATAACCGTAGAATAAAGAAACAAAAACAATCGTGTCAACATGCACACATGTTTATTCAAAATATCAAATATAACCTTTCTTCTGTTTGTCATGACTGTCTGGTTTATTATTATTATTATTATTATTATTATTATTATTATTATTATCATCATCAGGAATGAAAAGCGATGGTCAAGGATTTTACGGTGGAAATGATATCGTGATCACTGATGAACATACTTCAATATTAAAATTTCAAGTGTGGAATGTTCGTTGGTGGTTCAGAATGCTTGACAGGGAAGAATATCAATGGTATGGTATTCAGAATGATAAAACAATTACTATACCATCAATTAGCGAAACCCCGTAAATCATATATAATATATGTAATATACGGGGTTTCGCCAACGCGGATAGAAGCATCATAATAACAAATTAAATACTTTATCTCAAAGTTATATGTATGTATTTTGCGAGACTTCTATCGTCACTGGGGAAACGTGACACTGATCTACAATACATAACAAATATCCCCTTTCCAAACTCGCAAAATACATACATGTTGTGGTGAAATATCGAGATGAAATAGTCGCAGAAAATATTGCAAGATCGGCTTTTTCGAAGAAATATAATCTAAACATTACATTTCAATATTGTTTTTGAAACAGTTTACGGGGAATAAATCTGTCAAGCATCTTTCTATAGTAGAGAGTAATTAAAAAGAGCTACCTCGCTTGTTCAGTAGGTAACGTTATAATAATTTCTAAAATAAATATCAGTGACATGGTGTCCGCGTTACATTGCTAAAGCCCATTGCTCGTATACACGAAGTTTATACTTCAAAACCAGTGACTGAGATACTGTTGATGGTTACCATATTTCACGATTTTTCATTATAAAGTGGGGGCTGAAATCCAACCTTTAACAGAAAAAGTGCACCCTCACACCATGTCACCACGCAGTGGGTGCTCATTTGCATTCTCCCAGGTTGTGTGTGTATGTGTGTGTGTGTGTGTGTGTGTGTGTGCGCGCGCGTGTGTGTGTGTGCAGAACTATGTGGAACGCAGAGAAGACCCTTTTAGGATATGTTAATTAAAATTATATGAAGATTCCGAACCTGTTAGAAGATTCGATTAGTATTCTAGTGGTTGACATGGTTGGGCTGTACTTAGATTAAGATTGTATATAACGCTGTAAATACGCTTCAATGCTGTATATATAGCGCTGTAACTACGCTTCGATGCTGTAGACATAACGCTGTATATACGCTTCAATGCTGTAGATATAACGCTGTAAATACGCTTCAATGGTGTATATATAACGCTGTAACTACGCTTCAATATTGTAGACATAACGCTGTATATACGCTTCAATGCTGTAGATATAACGCTGTAAATACGCTTCAATGCTGTAGATATAACGCTGTAAATACGCTTCAATGCTCTCGATATAACGTTGTAAATACGCTTCAAATATGTTGTTACTTATATATACAAAAGAAACTATTAATTATATGAAATTCAACATTTATTTGTTCGATTTGATAACTAAACGTTGAAATAACAACCTGCCAGTCAGGGGTTCTATCTGGTTTCTGTTTATTTTCTGTGATTTTGGTCGGATATTTGTCTAACTATGGTATACTCGTAAATGTGCAAGTACAATTTCTTTTACTGGATTTCGCTTAATTCAGGAATGTTTTGAGCTTGCTGATTTTATCGTTTTTATGGAGTTGTATTAACGATAATCTGTTACAGTAGTTCTTATTAGTTGCTTTATGATTTTATTATTATTATTATTATTATTATTATTATTATTATTATTATTATTATTATTATCAGATATATATTCTATCACAGCCATTGCTTCTTCGACAATTTTAATCATTTCCGCAAATTCACAATCTGATATTTTCCCATCATTAAGACTAGATGATATTAACGAGGTGTTAACTTTACTGTGTGCTCATGCAATTTTGTATTTGTACTTGTACATATTTTCTTTGCAGTTATATTAAAAGCTCCATCAATTGTTGCTGCTGTAACACAAATTACAGCTGCGCTGTAACACAAATTACAGCTGCTGGTATCATCGCTATTGTTGATAATAATGCGCCGGTTCCAGCGATACCAGAGGTAAATTTTTGTGCAGCATTAATTAAATCAGAAGTTGACATAGGAACAAAATGCTTTCATTCAGCGAAGTGTTCCTGGAAGTCTCAGACCTTTTCCATATCAATGAGGGGTTCCTGGTAATCTTCGACCCCTTCCCTTTTATGTACTGCAACTCTCTCAGTAACCTTCCTTACTGGTATAAATAATTGTTCTTAACCTTCTGTAAATTTCACCTGAGACTCCTGACATTATTGTAATTTTTCTTTGACAGAATCGCGGACTGGAAAATATTTTTTGATTGCCTCTAGTCGCTCTCTAGCCAGTCTAGCTGAATAAGACCTCATAGCTGGCACCATTATTGAAATACAACAATAACGATTTAATTACGGAATCCTAAACATCAGCAGAGAGGGCGCAAGCTTAATGAAACGTCCGGGTAGTTAAACAAACAGTTAGACACGTCGGTTTGGCGTTTTTGACCTTGTATTTTTCATTTTCGTAGAAAGCTTAATTTATTTTTTTAAATGACGTTTTAGCAAAAGGTCCGTTTGCCATCTCTGCTGCTACTTGTGTATTTCACTTCCACGAGAGTTGCCGAGTATTAAACAATCGTATCAAAATTAATTCATATAAAGAGACTGGATATATAACGAATGAGAAATTAATGAATAGCAGTGGTGTTCCAATTTTAGAGAACTGTTCAGCAATAAGTGTGTGTATACGTGTTTCCCCTCTGTTGCTCAATCAAGTTCATTCTAAACAGTCTCCTGATACATTGATTTATCATTGTATATTCTGAATATACTTCCCCTTTTGTTTGTAACCCCTACCGATTTCAATAACGAACATCTTTATTACATAAAAAGTGCACATACCTTAGTTAATTCGTTCATTGATTTATAATTTGTAACCTCACTGTGACCAGAATGGCCCTAACACTTGCATATCTCATGATTGACATATTGTCCATACTAACACGGCGCCATATTGCATACATTATGGGCAAACCTGTCTTCCTCAGACAACCGAGTGACGTAATCTTACTATTTTATAACTGCCGGATAATTACGTACATTGCCACAATGTTGAGAGGTTAATGTTATACCCCTTTGCAAATATGAATAAGGAAATTACACAGCGTTGTCATTCCTTTTCCTTTGCTTGATTCGACGTCGTAAGTATCTGAAGCACACGACGCGGTATTTTCTTCTATGTACGTCGATGTGTAGTAGTGCATACACCCCTTCGCTAAAATAAACTTGTTCAGGAACTGAAAATGTCTGACGAGCACGTTCGTCTTTTATAGTGAAAACTTCCATTTCGAACGAAACGCGCAGACGGTAACGGTGTTAGGACCCCGGGCATAATACATTATGAAGTTATGAATCAATAAATTAACTCACTAAATTCTTCACATCACAATAATATTGCTGGTTTCCAACCGGGCATTATCCTCATATTTATATAAGCATTGTATGATTTTAGCTTTTCTTTTTACTCCAAAAGGAAACAAAAGCTGGTTCTTGAAAAATCGATGTAAATAATAGCGCGTAAAATATTTGCGTTGTACATGAATAGAGGTCATACAAGTTAGTATCAACTTTGAGATACATATTATTTCTATTATTAGTTACAGTGGATTTTGATTCTGTTGCAACAATATTTCTCCAGCCTAATGGTATATTTTCTATTATGCAATTGAGTTTTTTTTTTTTACAAATCTTTTCAGTTTTGATCTCAGGACTTGATTTGTATACAATTTCTTTAATAGCTTTATAAAGTAATAATCCTGGTACAAATTTATATGCAATGTCCTGAACACGAACAATACTTGCTTGAATAAATTCTGCGAAAAACAACGTTTTACCAGCACATGTAATATTAGGATTCAAAATGTGAGATTGTTCATATACATTCCTCACTCTATATTTTTGTCGATATTTTATTTCTAAGTTTGTCCCATGCATGAAACATTTCTCTATAAAAAAATAGGGAGGGTATTCAATTGTTGCTTATTTAAGGACATGATAAACAAGTCTTTTGTCCACTACATGTTCATTACAGTAGATAAAAAGTAATCAAAGGTAGTTTTCCACATAGCATGGCAATTCACATCAAATTATCTTTTAATTGTTTTAGTCTCAATGCATACATTTTCATCTTTATATCAGTTAACTGTAGTCCGCCGTTTTGCTTTTCACCAATTATGGTATAATTGTGAACAAAATGAGACTTTCCTGACCAGATAAATTTGAGAAATAATTGCTTCAAGTCATCAATAATTATATCAGGAAGAGGCTGAACTGACTCTATGTACCATTTTCTGGAAACTAATAAGGTATTAACAACGGCAACGTTTCCTTGTAATGTCAGATTTCTCTGTGTCCACATTTGCAACAAGTTTTTAATTTAGACAATATATCATTCCAGTTACGCTGCTTACATAACTTTGCACATTTTCCAACATAAGCTCCTAAAATTAAGATGACTTGATCACAAATTTGAATTCGTAATTGTTTGCAATATTCATCAGAGAGTTTATCAGATCCAATACACAGAAGTTCTGTTTTTTCTTTGTTCACTTTTGCACCAGATCTTTTACAATACAAGTCAATTACAATAAAAGATTGATAAATGGATTGCCTCAGAAAGAATTGATTTCACTCTCTGTACATAATCTTCCTTACAATGAACACTGTTATTCAGTATCCATAATCCAGGATCTGTTTCCACTTTACATGTATTTAGTTTAAGGTATACGAACGAATGATCGCTAAAGGATGTATCTGCATAATAGATGTTTTGCACACTGGGGTTCAATTTTGAGGAAATAAAAAAATAATCTATCCTACTCTGCTTCATTTCGCCTTGTACAACTTGAAACTACGATTATCATTATTTCGTGATCTCCATAAATCGGAAATATTTCTATCATAAATAGCTTCATAAAGCTCACGAACAGCGATATTATCGATATGTAGTGTTTTGTTATGTCGATCAATTCCTGATAAAGCTGTATTAAAATCACCAGCCAAGATAGTGTTATCACTAGTATTATTATGTAAATATGTTTTAAGTTTCATGAAAAAGTCCTTCCTTCACAACATTTGGAGCATAAACATTGATTAAATCGATCACTCTATTGATTAAATCGATCACTCTATCATCAATAACTATTTAAAGATGTAACAGTTTATCCTTTTTAATAATTTCTTGTGTCACCTACTTTTTAATTCTCTCACTACCAAAACAGCAGCAACCGCCCTCTTACTGTCGGCATTACTATAAAATATGTCACCATTCCAAATTTCATTTTCTCTAATACTTTCAACAAACTCATCATCCCAAAAGGTTTCTTGCAATAATAAAATATGGCCTCTTTTCTCTTTAAATATTTCTAAAACGGACATTAATTTAGTCAAATCTCGCAAGCCATTTACATTTAGAGATATATTATTTAAAGTCTTAATAATGATAAGTCTATTAAAATTATTAAATATTGTTGAATGCTGTATCATTTCTTATCAGGTGTTCGCCGCATGCTATTCATTTTCAGGTTAGGTACTGGATGAAACCTTCTCCTCCTCCTTTTTGCTACTTTGAAATCGTCTATATTAGTACAGTTTTTATCACATCTCTTTGCATCGTTTGATCTTTTAACAAAGTCGTCAACCACCATCATGTCATCACCTGAATCTGTCACCGATCGACCACTAATAGCTTGATTGTGGTTTCCTTCCTCCTCAGATTCTATTTCTTCATTCGTCATATCAATTGGCGGACTCTCTAAATAATAGACCACCAGAACGGTCTCTATGTACTTAGTTAAGTTACACAGAATGTCGTAATTCTGAAAATTTCAAATTCGAAACGATTATTATCATACAAGTTAGAGAACGCGGTTTTTTAATAACGATGAGTCACCAGGAGGGTGTAGCACTCATGCCAGCTTCTATTTTCCATTCATTTCATGGGGATGAACATGTGACAGTATTGCGGTTCATATGTGTATACCCGCTTTCAATCTCAGTAAGTAACGAATAAAATTCTCTAACTTGTCAAATTATTTGAATATTGTTATGTATGTATGTATGTATGTATGTATGTATGTATGTATGTATGTATGTATGTATGTATGTATGTATGCGCCTAAAACGAGTAAAATATTTCTTTACACAGCATGTAACGTGATGCCCGATGCAAACGTTTAATTAACATTGTAAGGATGACTTCTAGTAATTAGCCAAAGTAATGTGACTTTTAAAAATATTTTAAAATAATGATAAGATCGTTTTTACTTGTATATTGGAACCCCGAAGTGCATATCATTTCTATATATTCAGTATGTCAGTCTACTTACCTTGTTTCTAGAAACTCTTGCTATCTCTGAGTGAAAAAAAACTATTACTTTTGAAACGCTCTGTACAAAGATGGTGTCAAAGTAGTCCAATTGATATATTTTTCAATGAATGTATAAATGATCAGAACATATTCAAAAGCGATCTGTATTTTGTAAGCTTTTCAGCATCCTTAATTGCAATAGCTCTCTCCAAATTCTCATTCACACTCTTTCTAAAATCGTAAAATCTCCCCTTGAAGAAACGTGCGGAGTTCATTTTAAAGAGTCTGGTTAGCAACCGTGGAAAATATTCTTATTATTTGTGTGTATAATTTCAATTTGTTGTGACTGAAATATGTATAGCTGGACCCCAGAGGATGTTTACAAAAACCCCAAATCCGATAAACTACCGTTTTGAGCAATGTTGTTATTACGTATACGTGTGTTACTACCACGTATTGAGAATAACGTTAACAATGCACATGTCGGATGAATAAGGCGAAACCAAAGAAGGAAATGTATTGCTAGGTAAAAATGTTAGCAAGAATTATATGGGTCACACAGAGGGCACGTTTTACCTCATCATTTGTCTGCCGTACGTTTGACAGATGAGGGCTTATTAATACAACAAAGCACTGTTATACTCGGGGTTATATCCAGAAGAGTCAAGCAAACAGATTGTATTCAGCAAACAGTTTGCTGCAGTACTACATTATTTCCTAGAATTAGAATGTGACTTTTTAGTATGAAGCGGTGGATTTCATTGGTTTGTAATTTCACTCACCAGCAAACGTTTTAGATGTGATGGTTTTGGATTGTTACCTAAGGTGAATCATGAAGAAATCATATGTCTTGGTTTTAGTTATGTACGTCATTTGGTGTTTTTCCACGTTCTGTACCTCTGAAAATGGAACTGAAACGGAGAATGACTTCACCAACAACGGGACAACAAGCCAGAATGTTTCAATGGAACAAATATCTGAAACTTCAAACGGCAGTCGTTTGAACCAAATTCAGGCAGGGATTCAGAAATCGCCGGATAATGACAGTAGTACAGAGAAAATAAAGGTTAGATTAATTTACCACAATAATACTGTAACTGTGAAACCAGTTTTTGCTAATTCTACAGCATTTAATAATACATACAACAGTAGTAGTGGAAACAGAACCAAACGAAATAATACTCAAGAACGTATTCTGGATTTTACCGAATTCCTCCCTCCGTATTGGAGGCCATTTTGTGTTATGGTCCACAGACCCTTAAATATTTCATTGAACGTTTTGTTGATAGAATGTGATGTTCATGACGGGACAACGTGGTCCATCCACGACTATCGGAAATGGAATGCTGATTTGATGTATTCTGGAATTGATTTGTGGAATGACCTAAGATTTTCGGTGGATATATTGTGTACATATGGCGGGTCTGTTTTTCTGCCATGGCCATTTAGAGCTGCAAATCTGTGGAGACTTTCTATTAAGAATTGTGATATAATGGGATTTACGAGCGAGTATAGCCGGCAAGATTTCAGCAATGAACCGGACCAACTCGTGTTTCTGGAAATAGTTGATTCCCGAATAAACGAGACAACTTTTACGGCATTCGATGAAAGGATAGCAATGGACAACAGGACTAGGGCCTTACATTGTGGTCCTGAGAACCTTCACGTGTATATTGTCCGAAATTTCACGCACCGAGCTCTAGAGGATAAGTTTAGAAATTCGACAGAGGCGGAATTTGTAGAAACTCCAACTGAAGCGTTGGACGTTCCAGATCCTTTTGCAATGTTACATATTCCGAGTCTTCATCAGCATCACCATGACCATGAAGAAACAGAGGTATGCAGATACCCTAATTTGATTTACGTAGATGAAAGCTTGACATCATTATTTCTAGGACACCATCTGCATGTAATGGGCGAGTCTGCAAAATATCCTGTGTTAGAATATCTGAATTTATCATTTACAGGATTAAAAGAGCTTCCCATTGTTGCATTGGAATGGGGGCTGTATTGGCCTGAAATGAGGTACTTAGATCTATCTCATAATCAAATTCGTTCCTTCACAGCCATATCAGATCATGGACAAGTTCGCTCAAAAATCGGAGTCATTGACTTAAGGTATAACCAGATAACAACCATACAAGACAAAGATATCGAGGTCCTAAAAGTCCACAGCAGAACGGTTCTACTTAATATTAGCAAAAACCCTTTCAACTGTGACTGTGAAATGAAGGATTTCGTGACTTTTCTGAGCATCGGCAATTTAACTCATCGCTATCTTCGAAAGTATACATACTTTTATGATCTTGTTTGCCATGTACCAGAGAAGTATGATGGAAAGAAGATTTCGTCTCTGAAACCAGAAGCCATTGACTGTCCTTTCGCTGAAACTGTCTTCCTGGTGGGACCAATGATAGTTCCTGCTGTTGTATTTACAATTGTTGTCGTGATTCTGATTCTTATTATAAGGTACAGGAAAGAGATTACAATTCTGGCATTCACAAGATTCAATATACTGCTTCCATGTCAGAAGATTGAAAAATGTAGCAAAAAGGTATACGATGCATTTATTTCTTACAGTAGCGACGATTCTAGCTGGGTTATAGAAACTCTTGCCAGCAGATTGGAATATTCGACTGGAGGTTTTGAAGGATTTAAACTTTGCCTTCACCACAGAGACTTCGAAGTGGGAGCGGCTATCTCTGACAATATAAGTCGGAGCGTTGAATCAAGCCGCCATACTGTTATCATATTGTCGAACAACTTCCTGCGCAGTGAGTGGTGTATTATGGAATTCAGAGCAGCTTTTCATCAGAGCTTGTTAGAGAGAAAAAGACATCTAATATTTGTTGTACTGGATGATGTAGACGTAGCGGATATGGAGTCGGATTTGCGACATTGTTTAAGAACATTGACCTATCTCAAGGCAGATGATAGACTATTCTGGGATAAGCTGATATATGCTTTGTCAGACAAGTTACGCCGGGGAAAAAGGACCCAGTCCATTAGTACGCTCACCTCACAACTTTCTACAACCAGCATTACATCAGCACCAAAAACACCAGATTCTGAATGTAACAGTTATAACTATAAATGTGAAAGTGATACAAATTGTAATGATATTCCAATATTAGTGGATAGTGACGTCTTTGCGATTTCGGAAGAATCCGAATGTACAACAGTAACACTATGCTCAACTTCTGAAAATCCAATTATAAGAAATGGTTTGATTACATTGCAAAAACAATCAAGTATTCAGAAAGATATGCTGTTCATGAATGATAGAAATCCGTGTATTCTTAATGACAATTTGTCATCTGTGTTAAATCAAAACATAAACAACAATAATAATCCCAAAGTAGGAATAAGTAATTTGAAACCGGATAATTATGTTACTCATATGTAGTTTTAGGTCGTTAAAGGTTTGTTCTCAAGCTCCATTGGGTCGATTTGATTACAGTGTACATATTCAGTTATCAAGATATGTCATTTAGACTGGTGGTATTAAATAATTCGGTGCAAGAAACAACCGTAAACAATTTTTCACATGTCAATGGTTTAATTACCGGTACTCTTCAGGTCCACTTTTGTGGCTGCTGAAACGGAATTTAGGTGTCGTCTAGTGTATATACAGAGGATTTTTCTAGGAACATTTGTTTCTCAGGGGCAATTTTAATGGAAGGAATAGAAAGCTCATGATCCTACCCACATCACATATCTACAAATGAGGGCTAAACTTTCCGACCTATCAATCTACATTAAGTTTCATTTACAGCTAGATAGTTGAAATTATGCACTTCAAACAATTAAAATGCATGAGTTTCTCGGGCAGGGTGCCCGTTTGGGATGTGTCCCACAAATCAATTTCCTACTTGTTTACTTACTACTCAGGCTAAACGATAATAAATAATATTTATGAGCAGTCCCTGCTTGCTGCACACTAAGACGATCTGGTCCCAGTTTCTCTGATGTAAGACTTTAATTTTAGTCTCGATTTCAGATATTTGATTTACCAATTAAAATCCGAGATCCATTTCAGCCAATAACAGCACACAATTTGATACTTAAATTAAGGTCAGTTTTGTAGGCAAATGTTTACACTAGATATTAATTACACTGACCCATAATTTCATCACCACTGTCATTACTTCTATTCTGAAATCCTTGTCTAATGGAAATACATAGGATTAGCGCGTAGCAATTAATAGACAACCAATATATATGTCTATGTATGCATTGCTAGGAGCAGTAAGGTATGTATTGTATATAATATTATTTCATTTCTGTTCAAGAAAAGCGACCATAAATCGTTTGTACCAGTATGTCTGTATCTTTCTTTTTCATTCATCATTCTCTCTTTTATTATTCCGATTTTCCATCTATCCAATCGTCCATCAGTCACTGCAAAACTCGACCAATTAGAAGTCGTAGCCCAGTTGGTATAATTTGAGACTCAATCTAAGTGTCACGGATTCGATACCCACCAAGGCCAGTCCCGGTCGGCTGACTCCAATTTCCTTAGCATGATACAGCCAGAAATTTGCTCAAAGTACAGTTAGAACAAACAAAAAACGAACCATCAATATATCAATGATCTTGCCTGTCACATGTATGTATGTATGTATGTATGTATGTATGTATGTATGTATGTATGTATGTATGTATGTATGTATGTATGTATGTATGTATGTATGTATGTATGCATGCATGTATGTAATCAGATTTGTATATCAACTGCTATTGCATCTGCATTTGTGGTGCCAGCCTGGTCGGTAATCTCAGGTCCAAATGGTCCCCTTGTTATGATTCAATATATTGGTACAAATGGAAGCACTTGGAGTCAAATGCGTGGTTTCGAGGGCAGTAAGCGTGCCACTGGTGGCGCTTTTTGTAACTTAACTATTATATAAAATGGTTTCTTTTGAAAATTTCGGGTTTCTTTGAATTAGCTTTACATTTCAGATAAGTACAATTATATAATCGGTTGACGTGCTTGAAATAATTTAGAGTTTTTGGCTTAGCAATGTAAACCAGCTAATATGAAGAGCTAGTATATTATTGCCTTAGGTGCGCTACATCATTTTTACAAAGCTTTGCTTGTAGCAAAATTTGAGGAAAATACTCGAAATGGATGTGCTCTTATTAAATGGTGGCGTCTGATTCCAAGAAACGTGCTGCCTGTTAACTCAGAATGGTGTGATAGAATGGTGAGATTTGCCATAATATATCTGGGACTTACTGTAAGGCACATAATATCAATCTGACGCACATAAATTCGGGGTGTGCATAGACCCGGAAATTTGGATTCTAACATTTGAAAAATGTTTTATTATTCGAAGCATATTGTTTCTCTTTATGTTAGAAAAATTCGTATTGGCTCTGGAATCTTCAAATTTGTTAATCCCTACTTACTGTAGATTTATTTTAGCTCTATTTCCAACATGCCGCTTGTTTATTCTGGTAAATTGATATATATATATATATATATATATATATATATATATATATATATATATATATATATATATATATATATATATAACAATTTTTGGTAGTCACTGCTTTTTTCTTCGTATTTTATTGTATTATGAAAACGCGCTAGAGATTATTAGGAGAAATTGTAATTGGTTGACTTGTTCTCAAAGGTACAACTCAGTGATCTCAATCATCAAGTCCTGATATTATATTTAATGTAGCATTTTCTCTAAAACCCGGTTTTGTAGACTTGAATGAATACTGTATGATACAATGCATTATTTGAGTAATTGCTAAAACGGTTAAAAATATAAAAGCAAGCTCTGTCATTAACAAAAAGCTATTACAGTAAAACGCAGTTTGTACAAAACACGGATATAACGAATTTGCAGATAGGAATACGTTAATTCGTATTCCAGCTGCAGTAGATCTGATATATTATTACATGGATATAGACGAATTATTGATGAAACGACGTTATGCTGTGTGTAGCGAGAGGTTCTTTATCAACGCGATAATTTGTAGAATTGAAAATGTGTTTGAGTGTTACCTTCGCTAAGTGTAACTCATTGGCACTGCAAAGTCTCTCAGACCTGATTTGCCACAGTGTCATTCCTACGATGTTTAATTGTTTATGCGATATTAAAAGTAAAACGTCCCCAAACCAGGCATTGTTTGAACCGAACACCTTAGTTGATTCACACAGATTGCCAGTATAAAGAGGTTTTTATTACTACGTGTATTAAAACCGCCTTGATGGGACCAAACCATGTTCACAACCCTCACATTCTGCCAGCTCAAAGAGAGGCAGGCCACACAGGGGCAGGTTCAATGGCTATTCCGTGTGTATCCCTAATATCATATCTTGCAATAATTCAGCCTTTACAAAGGACGTGTTTACTTCATTATAGATGCTGTCTTAATCAAAACAAATTTTTACTGAGTCAGTTTGATGCGTTTTATAGGCTTATCGATTTTAAAAGAAAATAATTATACCATGAACGTTTTGGGCAGCATCTAAATGTTTTGTTTGTATTTGGTTTCTGATTATGAGTATAAAATTATTGATCCATTTGGATCAAAGTGATTGATTTCGTCCGCAATCGTAAGTTTTGACGAATGAATCAGTTTTTTTCGGCTCGCGCTTCTACGTACTAGAATAATTACATAATATTCATGATTATTTTGCAAGATTGTAAATGAATCAAATCTAGGAATAAACTCAAATTTCGACGTCAGGTCACTCTCCCCCACCAACACCCTCGTTAAACAGTCTTAATATTGTGATGGCATCACAACATATATCTGCATAATTGGTGCTGTTAAATAACAATAAGCAGTATGTTATACATTTATTCGGACCCTATATATATCTTGTACCAAAATATGCGGGAGTAATTAATCAATATTAATATATTCAACTGTGACACTTTTTCATAAGTACGAAATCTATTTTAGTAGCAGCGTAGAAACCAATGAAGCAAATTTGCTGTCATCAATTAAGAAATTATGTTTTCTCTCAGGAATAATAATGATAATTTAGCAAAGAAAGACAAACAGTTAAATCAAATAGCAAAACGACAAAATTTCAAAGATATTTGCTACACTAGTTTCAAAATTGGGAGATAGGTTTCTGTCTTTTGTTTATAGGTCTTTTTATACTGTATGTCTCGAGCTACTCAGAGTCTCATAAGCATAAACTAAGATGCTATTCAACAATGAACTCATTCGTTTTTAATTATTATGTTTGAGACAAAAAATTAAAACATCTAAGTAAAACAGAAAAAATTATTTTATACAAATTGGTCAGAATCAATCGTACAGAATTGAACAAGATGTTCATGAAAGTGCTCTTTGATGTTTAACCTACTTTGTCTTTGGCATTGATTGAGAATGAAACTATTTCTCTACATTCCCCAGAGATGCTTTATTGAGTTATATGACAACTGACATATTAGGAAAGACCTGTGTACAGTCCCATTACTTTCTATTAAAATAACGTCATACATTTTTGTCATGAAAAAAAAATGGTAACAGCTAACATAAAACCTGCACCCTTTATATCCGCGATCGCCAAAATGTAAGTCACATTTGAGAGTCTATTTGTTCAAAACTAAATCAATTAGTCCCAAATATTACTCCTTGATCACAAAAAGGTGCGGAATCTGTCAGAACATAAATTTAATTTGGTGTTGTTGGGAGCGGATTCACTACCAGGTCTACTTAGATTATATACTAAATGGTGTCTGAAATGGATATTGAGCCAACAATGTATACATTTTGAAAAAAAATTCGCCTCTTGTCAGTTTTATTAGTCATTACTACATGCTTTCTTAGGCTGTCAATCAATCATGACTGACAAGCTTTCATGAATATTTTATATGTACATGTTTTAGATGTCTCGGTGTGCAATATGGTAAATGACATTTTTCATTGTCAACAGCTCTTCTGCGGTGACCTCATTATGTCACGTGCCTAAGCTTTGTGCTCGCAATATGCTCTGACATTGAGAAGTTAGGCAAAGTTATTACTTTGTCATCAACATGAATCAATGCTATTCATGTGAACAACATCAATTAGCGATTAGAATATGTGTAAACGCTGTTCACATAATAATGGCGGAATATAGATATAGGTGTCTAGCATTCATAGACAATATCGCACGATTAGATCCGATTGTTTATAGTCAGACACTTATTAATCATATACTGGCTGGTATCACTAGTACTTTTTGGGAGTTAATTTTTAATTAGCGGATCGTTCATCAGAGTCTATGTGTAAAAGTCCACTTCGACCAGTTTGGGAGTTCGTGCCCGCCCCCCCCCCCCCCCAAGGGGTGAGGCCCTGTCCGCTAAAGATGTTTCTGAAAAAAAATGGAATTTGGCGTTTTTCTTGGCATCTAAATTCTATCATTCACACGAGACAAACAAACACCATTTTATGCATGTATGTCATTTTTACATGAAGCCTATTATTTTCGCCTCAAAGTTGTTTCTGGTAAGCACGTTCAGAAACCACACATTTAACAAAATCTATTTTTTTTATGGACAGTTTGTTGTAGTAGGGGAGAGGGGGGGGGGGCTGATCGATTGAATAGCAGTTTGTTCATGAATCACACGCTGACAGCAGAAATTAATTAGTAAATTCTTGTTACACGGATTCATTATATAATTTGCTGTAAGGTCGGGGATCACAAGTAAGAAATTTGCAAACAACGGTTTGGTCATTTTGGTCAAAAATAATTACTTTTTAAATATTGCCGTTTTAATGAGAGCAAACATTGTACAACTATTATTCAAACTCTTTATCCAAGTAAACGATTTGTGTATCAAAAGAACAAATACAATTTATGTTCGACTTGGTCTTAGTATTAATAGTATTCTTCCGAACTCCACCTCAATCCCCCAAGAGAAAAAAAATAATAACATAGATGAGAGAGAGAGAGAGAGAGAGAGAGAGAGAGAGAGAGAGAGAGAGAGAGAGAGAGAGAGAGAGAGAGAGGAATTTTGGGAAAAAAGACGAAATCATTCGTTCTAAATTAACGTCTCCTTAACTCTTAAAATCAAGCCCAGCTCGGTGAATTAGCAACTAATACCATTGTATGTTTGTATGTCGCTTACTTTTAATTTTCGAATAAACCATATTAACATAAACATATTTACAAGGCTGACAGCGTTGTAAAATAAGGCTACTATGAGAACCTTGACAAGTAAGACTATATTTCCAATCATTTAATATCATTTTGCAATCAAAGTAAAATTCATATCAGGGCTGAAGAAATGAATTACCACAATATAAACAAAAACACATTTCGGTTTTATCGTCGTTTCTACAGAAATCACGATGAAAAGATAACAAAAAATGTTGTAAGGGAGAAAAAGAGTTTTATAACCGAATTTAAACCCCAGGGTAACTCGGTAACACGTGTGCCATGTGAGCTCTGATTAGTCGAGAAATGGAACATTCAGCACATAATTGGTTACATCATGCTAAGGAAATGAATGCTACATGCCTTTCCTAACGATAAACCTAGACAGCCGATCAGGGCTGACCTAGGTGGGTATCCAACCCGCAACCCTACGAATCCTACCTACTGAGCACCCACGGCTTCTCAAATACAATTAGGATCTCGCAGAATAGACTCATATCATATAAGCTTTCGTTTAACCTTATAACCGCTGATGACGGTATACTGTTTCTTATTTTTTTACACCTATTTATCAAAGAAATAAAGGCTGAAATTTCTTCGGAGTAAAACCTTACATAGATAAGTAATAATTAACTTGCATATCCCTTGTTTTCACGTGACGTCACAAAACGTGTGTACTTCCATATCCGCCATTTTGAGTCCCTATCCCACATAACCAGCAAGTTTCATTTTGTGAGTAAGAATATAAAAATACATCACATTCTGTTGTGCATGTCAACCTCGCGGGATCGAATCGCGTGACTCTTCTTACGTGTTTTCTTCAAGTAAAATATTTATATTTCAACCATGTTTGTTGTTCTTTCCTAAACAAATAGATCGATCAATAAACAAACGCATAAACAAATGGATATACAACCAAGTAGAAACATGTAATGATTTTCTATTTTCACGGGCTTAAATCAAGCATTTGATTATCGTTAAAGTTTAAAAGCTAATTGTTTATATACAATTTCATATTTCTAAAAGCATTTGAGGAAAACATCGTTTTGACATTCGAAACAACGTCATGTTCCTTCAGACACGTATTTCGTTTGAATACACTAAAGATGAAACTTCTTTGACCGATTATCGCCTTCATCTAGTATAAGTCTACGTCCACCATCCCCTCCAATATTTGAATATACTAATTAAAATGGTTTCTCAAATATTCTATGGCACAAACACATGTTGTCGCGAAAAATATTTGTACATAAAAGTTCTAGCATAAAATATATGCTATGAAATTTTAATTCGTGACTGATATTGTATCTAGAAAATCATGATCTGTAAATACTTTATCAAGATGACAAGCTTAGGAATATGATACGAATGACTTTTTAAAAACGTCAATATTGTCTGTTTTTAAACAACAATAAAAAGTGCATTTCTTAGATATCAATAATATACACGATTACGGTTCTACTTTACTATTCTGTCTTTCGATATAAGCAAGGGAACTTCCAACTTGATATTTTTTTGTGCTATAGTGCACATAATTTCAAGTATAATCTATGTATTGTGTCGAAGAAGTAAATATCCTTATCGATAGTTAAATCAGATTATTATTCTTGAATATACATAATGACTAATGTTGACAACGGTTTGTTAGCGACTCAAAATGGCGGCAGAATGTGCGCGCGCGTTAAATTGTGGGTATTTGTGTACTTAATCGTGACGTCTGTGAAAACAACCCATACAATCATGGACCGCCCGTCGCCAGTTTGTAAATTATTTACAAACTAGAGCAGTGTAGAACTTACGGGAATTACATTGCTTGTGGTAAATCGTCATACGAAATTAATTTCACTTTTGTAAAAACGTGTCTATTTCAGCTTCTCATTCCTTTTAATACTCCATTTTCATGGAAACACCTTACCTTGACAAAATGGGAATTTGAAATCTTAAATGACGCATCGGTACAACACGATCTTAATGCGTTTACGGGAACCAGTTACAACACATACAGTTCTAGAGAGATATGGGAAACATAGACAGTTATCGATGCCAAATTGTATCGTGCCAGGACAATTGGTGAAGATACTGAATACGACATTATGTCGTTTGCTTTGCTACTTATCTGTGCATTTGGTGTTTCCAACCAACGTTTTCTCTCAGTAACATAAGTATCAACTAAACTAATACAAGTCTTATTTCAACATTTGGTGTGTTGGGCTCCAGCATGATTTATATCTAGCTGGAATCGGCCCTCTTCCTTCACACATCTTTTACCATCTACAAAATGTTTGCCGTATCGCAAATATAACATCCTGCTTTCTCTCAAATAGTACTTTCAAAATGATTACGATTTTTGTGTCTGCAAAATTCCTAATTCCCTGTTGAAAATCTTCAGAGATTATGATTTGGTGGGCCTTTGTTAGTTCCCTATTCTCGATAACATATATTAATTATGTGACTCTTGCTAATTTTCAACTTAGTATATACATCTCTAGAAGTAATAATTTGTCCTTATAACAAGTGAATTTCACAACTGTTGGCCGAGGGGTGTATTTGGCATTGAACTACTGTGCCCTTTCCACTGAGATGTTTGCGTCATCAGTCTTATCAGTTTCTTCCCATGCCTCTCTTACAGATTTCTCAAGCCAATAAAATATTTGTTTTCCTCAGTGTCATGGATCTTCCTGTCTTTTTTTTTTCTTCTATTCATCCTTCAACGTTTTTCACTCTTATGACCAGTGTTCTCACAACGATCTATATACATCAGCAACAATTGCCTTTAATTTCACAGTTTTGGACTCAGCCATCTGCTTTGTATGATGCAGCTCTTCCATTGAATAAATGAGTTGTTCCAACTGGTTATTTGTTGCTCAAATTGCTTTTCTTATATCTGATATCTGCATGGTATTTAGATGAGTATTTTCTGCCCCCATCTCTGTTTTTGAAATTGAATCTGTAGTACCTTTTTTTTAGGGTGACTGAAGGGTTAAGACAAGACATTACTTCGAATTAATCCCTTTGTATTAGTTCTGATGCCGTGATTGTTACAGCTGCCACGTCGTATGCCTATATTTCCATCCCCTGGGTTTGAAAAGAATAGTTACAATAACGAGATAAACAACATCAACTATAATAATAATAATAATAATAATAATAATAATAATAATAATAATAATAATAATAATATTATTATTATTATTATTATTATTAATTATTATTATTATTATTATTATTATTATTATTATTATTATTATTATTATTATTAAGGATTTGTCCCTTAACAATTCGAACAGAAAATAAATGCATGTATAGGAGGAAAAGTATTTGGAAGAATAAGAATAATATTAATTCTCTATCATCATAATCACATTTATTTTTATTTACTAGTGGTGGTAGTGCTGTTGTTTTTTAAAAAAATTTTCTTCTTAGCATATAACGGGGATGGGATTAAAGTTTGATTGGTTCTTCAGTAGATGAAAGAATCAAACAGGAAGATTTGGAGTCGTAAACCATTGATTGCGTAATCTTGGAAATAAAATGCCGAGTGAATACGTCATTTCAGTGTCAAAATAGTGACGGATAAATAAACGCAGACTGACATTTCTGCATTTGCATATCTTATCATTCGAATGCAGAGCTTAGGAATCGTTTATTTATATTAGGATGAAATAAAAGCAGTACCATATTTACCGGAGAAGTGAGATGATGTAATGAAGCTCTTAAATGTGCCTTATCAATAATAAAGCTTTTAAAATATAATCCAACTAGCATAGCGAAGAGAGCATAATACCTTAATGAAGATATCATTTATCTTGAGAATTAATATATTATATAATGAACTACACAAAGTTAAACAGTATGAGGTTTAAACAAGAGGCAACTATCGAAACATTATAAACACTTTCAATTTCAACATTGGGACTAATTTAAGAAACGATAAGCATGTCCATGTCTCTTGGCAATAAGGATACACCGTCGCCATCAGAACATAGCAAACTTCACTTTTGAATCTGGTACGCATTGCTGAAATACTACTGCAATTTGTATGCTGTGTCGCAACATTGGACGTTACTAGCCACACGTGTATCAGTATGGGCACATGGCAATTCACCACCACTTGAAAAATATAAACCTTTGGGCACAAGTGGAATTTATAATTGAAACCTTTGGAATTAGCATTGTGGGCCACTATTGACATATGAGAAACACCAAGGCAGATTTCAAGTGAAAGTGAAATAATGTGCAGAGGTTAGGATACTTTAAACAGGACGCCTGTTTGAGATGGAGCTTCATGCGATGCATGATGACAAGGAATACCGAGGAACAATTTACATAAAACGTTGAAAAAATCTTGGCAGTAGAGAATGTCAGGTATGTGAAGAAGGACGTGTATCTCCTCCTTATTGTTCCCACCACTGATGTCGTCGGGATGCATGCGCAGAATTATTCTCTTTGTACAGAAAGATCAATGAGCAATGTGCAAATTTCCAACGAAACAATCAGGTATCCCGTCGTTAGCGCGCAGGTCAAAAGTTCGCCGACAAATGCGCGCCAACAAAAGCGCGCACCGAATATTGCGCGCAAGACAAAAGCGCGCCATCAAAAGCGCGTAAGACAGAAATTTTAAAAGTAAATATGTCAAGTAAAAATGATTCATAGGTATAAATAACTCATACAATAGAAAAAAATCTGGTATTTAAATAAGGTTTACTATTATTAAAATGAGTTACAGTTAATTATGTATATCACTGTTCAATTTGCAACGTTATGTGCATAATCAATACAAACAAACAAGGCAAAAATATGAAGAAAATAAATGAAAATGAATTTCAGGCGTCGATTAAACAGTGATTCAAACTATTTGTTTATTTCTACTCAATTTTAAGAGTGTACACACTTTGATATCTGCTTAAACTGATTCAAACGTTTATTTTTTTTCTACTAGATATAAAGATTCTACACTCTTTGGTGTGTGCTCACTAGAAAATGGCATATGGAGTTTATCGATCAAGGTATCAAAGTGAAAATTATGATTCATTCGAAATGAGACATTTATCAATAAAATTCATAATAACAGTTAAATGTTATAGTTTATACTGCGCGCTTTCGACGGCACGCATTTGATCGGCATATTTCGCTGCGCGATTTTGTCGGTGCGCTTTTGTCGACGCGCATTTGTCGGCGCTTTTGAACTGCGCGCTAACGACGGGGTGCCAAACAGCAATACTCTCATCAGGAGTGAGAAAATTACTGACAGGTTCGCGCAACGTAAAGTAAGAATAAACGAAAGCAATCAGTTTCCGAAAGAAGTCAACGCCAAAAAGAGAGCCATCCATTCATTCCCCATACCTGCGAGGACAGACTAGATACGGCTTTTGTAAAGTACGTCTAGACCGAGGAGACTTCAACATCACCAACGCTGTCTCCTAGGGTATCGTCACATCATAGACAGCTAGACTGGGCAAGTGGAGAATGATATAATATCGATGGAACTTTACTGGATTTATGAGCAATAAGCAAACAAAGCCTGGTAAGAATAAGCTACATATCGATGCCGTCAAAGAGTTTCTTCGAAATGTATGCATGCCCATTGATTCTAACTGCCAGGATAAATTTGGACTTTGACATTGGCCAAACGCTATATCCATTTGTTGAACAAATAGATTGGAGACCTAAGGGATGGAGGAACGACACTACAGACCAGAGGCTATGTAACGGGAATATATTTCTCTCTTCTTGTAGAGGTCCATTATCGACGACCTTAAAAACCTTTCTTGTCGACAGCTGCTTAAACAGCATATACTAATTATAACGACTTATCTCTACCAGTTGACACAAACCAGCAGATAAGCATCAAATCACGCTTGGAGAATAATTTCAAATCTATGACCACCAATAGACCTTACAATTAACAATCTAATATTTACAGAGAGCGAGAGTTTTGCAGGCATTCTAAGGTCAGCAAAAAAAAAAATCACTGAAGATTTTAGAAAGAAGACTGAGGATGGAAACATTATACCACGCTTGTCATAAGCTATTGTTTTATTGTGTTATATATTGGTAATCATTCTACGCATGCACAGCTTTAAGATAATACTATTTATAGACGGGCTATAAGGCTACGGTTGGGAAAATTCAAATATACTTCCTGTACTCCAGACGTTTAGTTCACGTTTAAAAACATACTTACTAGATTCCACTTATATCGGCGGAACAAAGTCTTAAAAAAATCGCTATATAAGTTTGAAATTGGATGAATAACTTGCCGCCTCAACATAAGTGTAATTGTGCACACATTATAATTTAGTCTTGATAGTTTCATTCGATTGATATCTTTTTTGATATCTCTTATCCTTCATAGATTAATATATCAGGGTTTGTCATATTTCTTGTCATACTTTCCATGTTGAAAAGCTTGATGATGTATGTAGATATCTGATAAAAATATACTAGCCAGATTTTGAAACGATGAAGCTGTACATTATTTGGTCGAATTGTAAGATCCTTTTCTGATCATTTATACGAAATTGGAAATAAATGAAGTCAAATGTACAAGTAAGTATATAACTTAGCAATTAAACTTTTATCAATGAACCTATCTTAGATGTACTTTGGAAACATTATACCACGCTTATAAAAGCCCGTGTATAAATAGTATTATCTTAACGCTGTGCATGCGTAGAATGATTACCTATTTATAACACACTAAAACAATAGCTTATGACAAGCGTGGTATAATGTTTCCAATAGATGGTAATATTGGACCTCATCATGACTGGTTGTCTGCACAGTGCCTCTAAACTTTGATTAAAGTCATGGCTCAACATATTAATATAATATGGTTTATACAACGAATGTTGATTTTGTGTTCATCTTTCATTGCTTTTATTTTTATATTATCATCACTTATTTTTAAATTGGTACATTTGTCAAGTTATGTTGTATTGGTTTTATTACAATTCTTGGGCCTTAAAACGTACAAAGTTAAAATTAAAAAACAAGAACTGAGCATTGCGAATTAAATCATAATAGCCCAAAACGTTATATCACCAGTCCTAATGAATAACGTTCTAATTAAATTCCAGTAGAGTTCAAACTAAGATCCAAATGTAGTGTTGATGTGGCTGTAGTGATCTGTGACGTGGTGATATGCCAACAGTCTTTTCATGAAAGCCCAATAACAAAATCCAAGATGTGCTTGTCTGAATTCATTATAATTCCAAATTAATATTTCTCTCAAAGAATATTATTAAAGAGAACATTATATTTCCAGTAACAACAAATTGAATAAATAATTAATCCAAACCAAATATTGAAGTAAACGTTACAAATGATTCTTGCATTCGTGTTTCAAGCATCGTCGAATGTTTGGAAACATAAGGTGGAAAAAATCAAATTCGTTTGATTAAAGCTCTCATGAAGGCAAAGGTTTAAATATTTTTGTTAGAGAAAATCAAAATTAACTTTAGTTTGAAATACGGTAAATTCTTTTTTGGAATGTGATTTGTGTTGGAAATGTAATCTTAACTTACAACTTCGCGTTGTTGATCCATTATGGAACCACTGTACGTCTGATTAGTAGTTAAGCCAAAATCAGTATATTTTGAGATATTTCAAGATTTAAAATGGTAGGTATTTTTATTGTTATTGTTATTATCAGCTATTAAAAACACATCTTAACTCCATATTACATGCATGCTCCTTGCTGGAGAGACCATAACCTTTTACATGACCTGTACATGACTTGTATGACTAGAGAGCATAATTTTTTTCTGTTTTCATCGTATCGTGGGATACGACTTATACTTATTACGGTACTATACATATCACCAAAAGGTTTAATGTTATTTCGATCTAGTTAGTCCAGAATAATTTGGTCCATTTCATGTATACAAATGGAGCTTGGATTTATCCCAATGGCGAGATATATTCCTTCCCTTCATTCTAACGTTAAAACTTTGGAAGGAATCTTTTTATCCACGTTATCAGCGGTTAGTTGTCTAAGTTAATTTCAAATATAATGCACTGATTCACACTTGTCATAGAATCACTGTTGCGTAGCGAAACATTTCAGAAACGAACTGTACACTATAGACTCTTCTAGCATTAGCCCATAATCGTTTTATAAAGCAATGAAAGTAGTTCAGGCGCATATTGCTGTCTTTTTAACTATCTTCTGCCACGTTGTATCTTTAGTAAAGTCGACTATTTACCATGACGGCAGTATATAATATGATGTGTCATCTGTTTTCCAGTTCATCATTAAGATTCACTGAAAGGAACAATTAAGTATGTGTTCTAAGGGTCGTCGACACGGCTTTTCACCAACTTAGTTGTGTTGGACATTTCCAAATTCGTAGATATTTTTGTAAAAATTATCGAAAAACATCTTTATTCAATGATAACTATTTTTTGGGTGTGTTTTTGAGTTGTGCCACGCAACACACGCTCATTCATATATAATTTTTCTTTAACTGAATGTTGTCTCAAACGTATTCCAGTTCACGTGTTTTCCTGAAGTGAAAAAGTATTTTTCTTAAAAGAATGTATTAGCCTTCTGACACGGGATGAATCAATGTGGTCAGACAGAAACTGGTTATTTAGAAATTAACGTTTATTTTTCCTAATAATCCGGTGGCCTAAGTGGTTAGAGCTTCCGGTTCATATGTGGGAGGTCAGGGTTCGAACCCCTAGCGAACCATTCCAAAGAAATAAGAATGGTACTAATAGCTGCCTCGCTAAACGCTCAGCATTAACTGGTTAGTGTTTGGACTGGTCGGCCCGGTGTCAACATTATGTCACTTGGTGGGACATCATGCAGCGATCATAGCGACATAACTGAAACATTGTTAAAACTACATTAAAAGTCCAAATCACACACACACACACACACACACACACACACAGATATACACACACACACGCACAAACACGGACATTAGTAAATGGTGTCAAAAACGTATTTTAGTTCACGTGTTTTCCTGAAGTTAAACTGTATCCTTCTTTAAAAGAATGTAGTAAAAAGTTGTCAGACAAAAAACTGTTTGTTTATAAAATATTCTTTTTTTTTCTTCTCCATAATAATCTGGACCGCTTCAGTGGCTTAAGTCGTTCAAGCATCCATCTCAGATTAGGGAACTCCTGGGTTCGAATCCCGGTCGAATCATACCAAAGACTTCAAATGTTATTAGTAGCTGTCTCCCTTGGCGCACAGCATCAAGAGGTTAGCGTAGAGACTGGTCGGCCTGGTGTCATGTTAATGTGGCTGGGTGGGATATGATGATATATGATTGCGGCATGGTGCGCCATTGCTAGACATAAACTGTCCCACTGAAGGCATCAAAGCGTCATGACTGGAAAGTTATCAAAGCTACGTTAAAATGCAAATAACACACACACACACACACACACACACACACACACACACATATATCCGAGGCTTCATTTTATGTGGTTTATCGTTGGGGAAGTAAAAAAAAATACTAACCCAACACGCGATGAAAACAATACTAATTGTTAGAACTTACTCATTTTGTATTTTTTGTAAATTTTAGCGCATGAGTCATTACTTCGTATCAGAGGTTTAAGGGTACAATTTAGACATAGCGAGACCCTAAGCTATAGGAAGCTGTAGAGGCCCTATTTGATATGAAATAAACATGACGTGCTCCTTCAGACTGTGAGCTTAGACTGTATTGTGTTTAGCTTATGCCTAAATCCGACAATGATCTTCAGATATGGTCTTTGAGATCTACGGCTCGCACGATCTGTAGGTAACAGTTTGTTCATGTCTACTCTTAAAACAGGACTCTTTGCAAAACAAATCTTGACTATATTATAATTACTTCAAAACCGTTACAACAAAAATACCAATATTGTATTGAGAATCAAGTTCGTTAGATTTAGTTGTGATTTACTTTTTTTCTTTTCGAATTTCTTAGCACAAATGACCTATGAAACCGGTAGATTTGAAAGAATTATACTAGTTTTCGAGAAGTATTGGTGCAAGTCATTTTCTACCATGTTGTCTATTATACGCTGAAAAGCAAGTATATGGCATCATTTTAACAAATAACGTGTATTAAAAAAAGAAAATACGGATATTCCGTATGTAAGTACATTTCATGAAGTTATACATTACAGCATTGATGAACGAGACGCCCGTATCGGTAGTTTATTAAAATATATCGTTGCGTCACCTCAATTTGTCATTTATATATCTAATTAACATTTTTATGTATCAATTGTTCTTGTAAAATACATTATATGTAATAATATTTACTTTTGGGGAGAAGCCTATATACCTGAAATAAAGAATAATAAATAAATTTGCATATTATTGCATCAGCAAAATTTTGCTACAGCTCGATGCTTTCTTTGAACATTAATACTTGCATATCTAAAAAGTTAGTGGATTGTCCCACAGTAAAAATTTCAAAGATAAAAAAATGTAAATTAAGAAAACTGGCCTTGTAGGCATCATTAACTGATGGCATATGTCAATCATTTTTAAATGTTTGCAACATCAAACAAGAGAACAGTATACAAACATATATTTTTCTTCTTTTAGATAAGGTATGTGTCATTTCGTTGCTCTTTCCATCTGTTGTGAACGTCCTTACTTTCAAATAATGTAATCGGTTAACATTCGATTTTGTGTGTACCTACATATCAATTTTCCTTGGCACAGTATCATATTATTGTGTCAACATCAGAGTAAGACCACCCCAATATATTACAATAATGCATTTTTAAAAAAGATCCAAAGTATATGAATCCATGCCTTTAAATCAACGGTATTTTATTGTACGCACTCAAGTCACTTAATAAGCATTCTTTTTATATAATTGATTTATGTCCTATCTCGAAATGTATCAAACATATTATTGTCTAGACTTACCTATGTTTAAGATTTTTACTTTGTTTGCTGTGAAGCTAGGTTGCTCAGGTCAACATAATAGTATGAGAAAGATAATTGGCTCCTAAACGGATTTATGCGGAACACTAATATTTCGTTTTATATTAAATACATATGCTTGAGAAATCAAAATTCTAATGTATCTTTTTGTCAAACACTTTCTAATTTGAGGGTTGACAAGTTCTTGTTTTCACAAGTCTACCGTTTAAGAAACAACAAAGTAAATCATACACTGATTATAATTAGCAAAACAATTTTAAGAATATGACAGTGTGCGTTTCTCAAAATATTATATTTGATTAAAATCCCAGAATCCAAAGCTTAAAGATCAATTTATTAATCTATGGCAAAGTTGTCGTATCCAACGACGCATACATTGTCCTAAATTATTTCCATTTTTAAAAAAAATATCGTTTATGTCCATGTCCTGGTTTCATTAATTAGTTGAGTTGTTTCTTCCCAAATATAGATTGTAAGCCACTTTGATTGCTATACGTCTGAAAATATTTGTTTTTATTCCTGTGCGTGAACAGAAACGAAACTTATAAAAGAAATATGCAACAGCAAATTTAGTTTAAACTTAGAAAACAAAAATGGGTAGTCCCAAATTCATCAGCGGATTTCTTTGCAGGAGAACTGACACTAGTTTGACCGTATTGAAATTGTTAACGCTTTAAAAAAAATATATTCGAGAGCATATTGCAATAGGAATCCAGTGTTCAAATCTCCTTTTGCGGGTGAAGTTGTTGGGTGTTTAGTGAAAGTGGAGCCATGTTTTTCGTTCTGAATATATGATGTTTTTTTCTATAATATTCATTAGGGGAAGAGTGTACTATAATGGCGTAATAAAAACATTATTTTTTTTATATTTTTTTTATCATAAAGTAGAAAGATAGTGTTCCATTTTGGAGCTAACTACAATAATCTCTACCATATTTCATGTCATGATATACACGTGATTTATTATGTGGTTTGAAAACATGTTATTATTCAAATGTTCTATTCTTGGAATTCTTCAATTCAACACACCTATCATGTTGTTTTGACAAAGAATCATAATTTAATTATGTATCTGACAAATAACTGGAAAATGTTGTTTTGTCAAACCATTATTAGATTAACAGTGCATATCCAATATGCATACCGAACAGTGTAGCTTTTTTTGAGACAAAAAACCCCAATAATTCGAGCCCAGCGCCGCCTGCCTTTCTTAGATCAAGAATTATATTCAACACATTTAGTATCATGACCCAAGTATGTACTTTACCAGTCTGTATATAACGTTTCATTTTATATCAAACGCGGAGTAAAAAGTACCAACGTACTGCACAATGATCTTCGACAACATCTCTTTTGAAAAAATCAATGTTTATTCTCCTTCATCCCAATACTTTGGTATCCAGCGTGGATATATTGCAATACACTATGTCTCTCAATGCGCCGGTTTGTCCATCTGTCTTTCCCTACCCAAATCTTCTCCAAAGAGTATGTGTGTCATTTCACATGATTCGGAAGGTATAATGTCTGCCCGAAAGCATCTACAAGGGTATTATCCACCCGTTCCATCCCAAATAGTCCCCGAGAAGAACATACATGTCAAATTTGCAACAAATTCAAGCACAGTGGGGGATTTTCTAATATTTTTCTACCAGCTATTATAGGCATAATCCTTACAGAATACCACAGCTGATATTTAACGGATATATGATTATGATCACTTGATCACTATCAGCCGTTGGATTTGGATAGGCGGGGTTTGGTATCGTGCAGAGATGGGTGAAGATGGAAAATCGTTTTGCAATTAAAAGCGTGGATATTTGACAATGTATGCCATTCTTATTGTATCAGATATAAAAAAACAACGAGTTACTATAGGTTTTGATAAAAACTTAAAATAGATAAATGGAAGTCTTTACTGTAATACACCGATAATTCTAAGTGTAGGGTTATTCATAATTATAAACTATGCAATGGTGTTTACGAAGATTAGGTTACAATATGATACACGTTTTCTTTAACCATTACTTAAAATGAAATTCTAGATCTGAAGGTTACTTTGTTGAAGGAATGGGACATGGATAATTATTGACAACCACAATACCTTACCATACCCAACTCCGCATAGTGAAATTATTATTTTTCTTATTTAAAAAACCCTATGTATCATAATCCATCGATGAACAAAACGTATGTTTGTGCGCGCGCTCGCGCGCGCGGTTGTGTTTGATTTTGATTCTTAACGTAGCTTTAATATTTCTCTTCAGACATATCGCATTGATATCTGCAGTGTGGCAGTTTATAGTGATGTCTCTCACTGGGGTGTCTATGTAGAGACATGCATCATGATGCCCCACCCAGTAATATTGCCTTGATGTTTGGCCGACAACTATTAACACTAACCTCTTAATGCTGATTGCCGAGCGTGGTAGCTGTTAGTACCATTTGTATGTCTTTGGTATGACTCGATAGGGGTTAAAAATCTACGAGCTCCCGCATCCGAGACAAACGCTCGAATAGCTCGTCTTCCAGAGCGGTCAACGAAATAAATGAAAGTGCGTCTCACACAAAAAATGTTCTGTCAGTCATAACCTGTTTTTTTATATATACTCCTTCCTTTCCTTTCTCTCTGCTTTTGTGACCAAAGTAACCCGCTATAAAGTCAACATCTTTTCAGATTTTTCCTGAAGTATAAATATGAGCAAAGCATTGCTGATATAAATCAATCGTGTAGGAAACAATAAATTATATGCATATTATATTGAGACTGATAAACTTTATGTGACATTCATTAAAAATATCTTAAAATTCATGACGTCACAATGTATTAAAATGCTTAAAATCAAAGCCAAATGATCAATGTATTATTCAATAGCAAGGTAATCGTATTCAGCAGTCATCACTGATATATCATTGTTTTAAATCCCTGATCCAGATCTCGCTTTCAATAGATATTTTAACGTTTTTCTAATCGTAAAGAATGTTTGAGTCATCTCGTTTATGATCTGTCTGCAATTATGTGGGTTCTAGTCTGAGGAAGGGAGAGAAGAAAGAATAAAAATTGTCATATACTGTTATACTGTTCTACCAGAAATTAAAATGGTTAAATTATAAAAGACAGAGTTTAGGTGTATCTCACATTTGAGTAAGTACCTAAAATTACTTTGAGATAAAACATTACTCTTCATGAGAATTGAAGATGGTTTGTACCTAAAATAACTTTGAGATAAAACATTACTCTTCATGAGAATTGAAGATGGTTTGTACCTAAATAACTTTGAGATAAAACATTACTCTTCATGAGAATTGAAGATGGTTTGTACCTAAAATAACTTTGAGATAAAACATTACTCTTCATGAGAATTTAAGATGGTTTGTACCTAAAATAACTTTGAGATAAAACATTACTCTTCATGAGAATTGAAGATGGTTTGTACCTAAAATAACTTTGAGATAAAACATTACTCTTCATGAGAATTGAAGATGGTTTGTACCTAAAATAACTTTGAGATAAAACATTACTCTTCATGAGAATTGAAGATGGTTTGTACCTAAAATAACTTTGAGATAAAACATTACTCTTCATGAGAATTGAAGATGGTTTGGCCGTATTTTAATTTGTTACACCCTTTAAATGTATGGATGACCAACAAACAGGAAAAATATTTTAACGTGCCTGAGGACAAAAATATGGGCTGTTAGTAAAGGTGAGACTAACTTATTCTATTTCGGTATTATGTTATTTATTTTAACTCTTTTATTGTGTTGTTGCTTTTATCAGTTTTAGTAAGAAAATCAAACTATTATAGTGGGCTAGTAACACAATTATTAAATGCGTTATATCATTAAATAACTTTTAGTAAGAAAAAAAACAACAACTTCACTTTCATTCATGCAATATGAACCACTGCTTTCATAGATATTATTTATTCAGCATGTGACATACTCTGCGGTATGAAAACATGTTACTATGCAACGTTTAGTTTCTGAGAATACTTCATTTTAGCAGAACAAGTACGACGTGCTAATGAAATGATCATTATTTAATTTTTTAGATGATTATTGTCTAGAACTTGTAAGTTTGTTAAACTGATATAGTATTGATAATGTATGCATGATGGACAGTGTATTTACGAGTTTTACAAAGGTAAAAAGATAGTGGTTCTGGTCGAATGTCGGATGTTTTGCTACGTTCGAGAATTGCAATCACCACCTTAATTGTCATGACCTAAGTACGTCTTTGGCCAGTCTATACTTGAGTAAGGATTTTCTCAAGCACTCAAACAAACTTGAACTTACTACATAAATGATTTATCAATATTGGATTTTAGTGTGAAATAATGTACATGTAGACATGTCATAAAAGATTCAATGTTAACCATCTAGTTTCCCCGTAATTGAACATCAATCGAGGAAATACTGTCTCTGCATATGATTTCACCCATTCATTGAACTGCATATTCATTACTAAATCTTCTCTATAAATGCATAAATCTAGGAAGTTATTTCGACTTTATGGTAACCATTAGCAATAAGGATATCATTCTTGATAACACGGAAAGAGCATAAAAGTCAACTTTACCGCAGCTTTAGTCACAATGATAGTTTTAATATTGTTTCGACTAAACATTCAAAGTATAGTCGGAGCACGAAGACACAATAAATATGTGACGGAAATTGGACCACAATGCTGAATCACTGTATGGGTTTGGTGTTGGCTTAGGCCAGGGGTGGCGAACCCTTATTAGATCGTGTGTCAATATTTTCAATTTAAAAAATATAATTATTGCTGCGTGCCAAAGAGGCCTACCAGTGACGTAGCCAAAACTAAATGTGCTGATTTTATGCCGAAACGTAGGGTGATTTTGGAATGGTATTACATATATAACGCCATATTAAAATTACCATATATAAATATAAATATACTCTGCTGTTTTTCTTCAACCGGTACTACATACACCAGTAGCTGTTAAAAATGTTTTATTATGACAAAATAAAGTTTAGAATTATAATTACAATATAAAGCGTTTATTGTTATTTCGTGACTTAAACCTAGCTTACGATATAGGAGTCATAGACAAGTCAATCAATGTGACTTTTGCTGCTGTGTGGTAGACGATAACAGTTTGATATCTATAGTATATTTTGTATTCTTCAAAGATACACTAGCTGCACTCAAATCATCAGTCAATTCACATGAGTAAGTAGACGAGAAAATTGACAAAATCGCCCTTGCTACTTTTATCAGAGAGTTGAAAGTTCCAGGCAGGTCATTTCAGACGTTGAGAACCTCATTTTCGGCCGATATCTGAGGTTCTAATGTTTCATTTCACCGCTCACGTTCAATTATTTCTAGTCGCACTAGCAAGTAAACAAACTTTTGTTTCCAAATTGCACTGGACTGTAACTCAACAAGTTGCATTTGAAAATCGTGTAATTCCATCCAAGAAAACATGGCCAGATCTAGATTTTCAAAATCGATTGTATCTGGATATTTTATAAAATTTGCAGTGTCTTCGAATTTTTTTAAATGCTCAAAACGCGACTAAAATTGTACAAGAATTGCATCAATTATCTCGAAAAACAGCCTCATCTGAGAATCTTTGACAACAGTTTCTTGAATTTCTATATCAGCATAAAATTATTCAAGTTTCTTAAAATAGTGAAACTCTTCTTTCTCTAGATCACGTTTGTAAATCTTCAGCTTCTTTTCAGATGTTTTCACAATCTCAAATGCCTCATCAAGAGTTTTTCCGCACCCTTGCAACTTAGTATTAAGTTAATTTAGATGCAATGAAAAATCTGTAAAGAACATTAGTCTGCTGAGCCAGTCAACATCAGTTAATTCTGAGCATTTATGTTTGTTATCATCCATAAACATTCGAATTTCATCAAGGGATTCTACAGAACATTCTAAAACCCGACCTCTACTAAGCCAACGTACATTATTATACATTAGTAAACCAGAGTAAGCTGATTGAACTTCATTTAACAGCTGTGCAAATTTTCTGTTATTTAAAGCACGTGCAGTAATGAAATTTACAGTTTTTGTGACACATTTCATAATGACTTCAAGTTCCTTTAAGCCGGATTGCACACAGGGCTTCCTTGTGAACAATGCAGTGAAAGGTTAACAGTGGGTGCCCAAATTGTCTTGTAAATAATGTAACAAAACCTGTGTCTTTTCCAGTCATGCTTGGAACACCATCAGTTGTTACAGAAACTATTTTGGTTATATCTACACCTGCATTTCAAAGTTCAGTCACAACGGTTTCACATAAATCTGCACCTGTTGTTGCTGTCGATAAAGTTGATAATTTTATTGTTTCTTCATGCATTTCGTTATCTTTGTGATATCTAGCAACGATGGCCAACCTAGGGGACGATCTCACATCAGTACTTTCATCAAGGCAAATAGAGTAGGCGTGACATGAATTAATATCCTTTTTTACTTGTTCTTCAATATTAGCATTCAATTTAATAACTCTCTCTTTGACCGTATTTCGACTAATTGGCAAATTCGTTATTCTCTGAATAATTTTGTTTTTATTTTAAAAGTCTTCAAACAAATAAGATGCACATTCTAACAACGATTCCTTTATATAATCACCATCGCTGAAAGGCTTGCCATGCCTAGCTATGATTTTTGAAACTTCAAAACTCGCAGCCACTAAATTGGATGTACTGTTAACAAACTATGCAAAAGAACTGATTTGTAAGTTTAGTTTTTTTTGTATCTCACGCGATATATGTTCTTTTTGTTCATCTTCGCCTTCGCCAAGAAGCCAGCTGTGATTGCTCTCATAATGACGTTTAACTGAAGACGTTCGAAAAACAACACTTTCCGAACACACGACACAAAAGGCCCTATTCCGTTTGTTGATCATTCCGTGTCATTGAGTCCACCACTCTTAGAAATCTCTGCCACTTTCTTCTTCGACAAGCTTAGTCTTCTTTGGCTTTGAAAACGACATTTTAGGCTTATATTTAAAAGATTATTCGTAATAATTTTCAAAATCAACAACGTGGCAGACGAGAGCTAGCGAGATCTCGTTGAAAATACGAACGTATCTTGTTTAAAATTAATTGACCCCTAGCGAAAACAGTAAGTCAGTAAATTATATGTAAAAAATAAGATTGACTAGGATAGGGTATTTCGATAGGACTTCTTCCATATCAGTTAAGCCTTTCCAAAATATGTTTACAGTAGCATTTATACTAAATTGAGATTTCAGTGATTTAGCAAGATGAATAATTTGTTTCATATCAGCATAATGATGTGCCACGCACAATCATCTCACGTGCCATTTTGGGCACGCGTGCCATAGGTTCGCCACCTTTGGTTTAGGACCGATATGTGGAAGTACGTGTGTGGAGAGGGATGGAATTATAATGCAGTAAAACATGGATAAATCAAACAGTTAGCCATCAAAATGATTATTGTTTGGTAGGTCACACATATAGATGAATTGTTCTTCTGTTTTTATAGACTACAACGCGTTCCGTCACAAAATGGATTAGGAGAAACCTTGACTGTTTTGATATATACATCAACTTAAAAGTGTAGGAAAATGTATAGTCCTGTAAGTTGCAATCAAGTTTTGGAAGATTAAAAAGCAAATATTTCTAGGAAGGTTATTTGAAAGAAATTCAGTATTCTAAGTTTCAAGGGTACTTAACGAATCAGTCTCGCCGTAGCACCTTCACTCGCCCACTAAACTGACCACTTAAGTGACCACTAAACTGCTTATTGGAAATGGACGGTGATCCCGTAAAAACATAAATTGATGTGCGTGACAAAGATCAAGCTATATCTTATATCTGCAGTTGTTTTCGCGACTCTTTCCTTGTTTTCTTGTCATGTACACGATGATTTTAACCTTGAAGAAGTCTGCTTTGAAACCCAAAACTTATCATCATGTCAAACGTTAACCAACTTGTTTGTATGAATCAACCGAATCTGAAAAAGAGATACTTTTAGGTAAATTAAGAAATCAGAAATTTTAACTGGATTAAAGTTGTCGTGTTCAACGAAGATCTAATTCTCGATATTTATTAATTTGTATTTAAATAGTATATCCACGTCACATTTCTATAAATTTGTTAATAGTTTCCATAAAAATTGAAATCTCACATCCCTCAGTCGTTCCGAAATTTTCTTGACAAAAAACTTTATAGTCGCCACATAAGCATCCTATGGCATGCAATGAATTGTTTACTACCAATGGACCATGATCCAATAGCGAATACAATGAGAGTGTGTGATGTATGCATGCAATGAATTGTTTACTACCAATGGACCATGATCCAATAGCGAATACAATGAGAGTGTGTGATGTATACATGCAATGAATTGTTTACTACCAATGGACCATGATCCAATAGCGAATACAATGAGAGTGTGTGATGTATGCATGCAATGAATTGTTTACTACCAATGGACCATGATCCAATAGCGAATACAATGAGAGTGTGTGATGTATGCATGCAATGAATTGTTTACTACCAATGGACCATGATCCAATAGCGAATACAATGAGAGTGTGTGATGTACAATAATTTGTTTTTTTAACGTCATCATCAGCCTTGTCTTGTATGTATAGTCTCTTTCTGACGCAATTAATCTGTTTTGATGACACTTTCAAGATGCACTGTAATGAACGGTTTACAGCGTATCCCAACATTGACAAGGTTCTCAGTCCTTTCTTAGAATGTGTAAATGCACCTGGATATCTCCGTGTGTCTCATTCGATGTAACGTTGGATTTGTTTTACCTTGTAAGGTCACTTACACTCATTTTTATGATTCACCTCAAGTCTACGATACGGAATAAAATAAATGTTTGGCAATAAATAGTCCTTCCACTGGATAACATCTTTCCCGGACATAAATTTTGAAAAAGGCAAAAAATATCTTTATATTAAAATTATCCTAATTCTGAGCAAATCTAGTAAATTGATTTATTGTGATCTGAAAATATATAAGGTTCCATTTAGCCATGAGAAAGAGGGTTTCCAGTCATGAAAGAACTGTCCCAATATTACAATGTCCCAGAGATATTCCAATATTACAATGTCCTAGAGATGTCCCAATATTACAATGTCCTAGAGATGTCCCAATATTACAATGTCCAGAGATGTCCCAATATTACAATGTCCCAGAGATGTCCCAATATTACAATGTCCCAGAGATGTCCCAATATTACAATGTCCTAGAGATGTCCCAATATTACAACAGCAAAGGCCTGAGAAAATATTACAAACTACGCATTCTTTAGAAATGTACCATTCCATATTTTGAAGGATTTGATATATGGTATATATCGTGACATTTAAAACTGATTGCATAATATGATATTCATGAGGAGCAGGTCGGACGAAGTTTGGAGCATGTATAATCCACCACAGATAAATCATTTCCGACATTTGAAAACTTAAAACAAAAATGAATTGGCAACATTTTCAGAATATATTAAATACGGTACAAATCAAACCTTTAATGCATACCAAAAATTATATGAAATATTTTTGTTTCAATTTTTGCGGCACCGCGGACGTATAGTGACGGATTCAGGAGTTTCAGGGCCGTAGGCACTGAAAATATTATGGTGTCCCACCTCGAAAAAATAGAAAAATCCCCAACTCTTATTAAAAACCAAAAAGGTCGGAAAATACCAGTGCTGCTATCATTCCAAATCAAAATATTTGATCGAAATGGTCGTATATAATTCATTCAATTTTATCATCAACAATTAATTTGATATTTTACGGTGCCCTGTTGGCACAGTTGATTACTGTGCTTACTGGTTAACCCGGTAATGCACATACTTGCCAATTATACCTACTGTTATTCCATGTAGGTGATTTGCACAGTCTGTTTCAATCCTGCATAAAAACAGTTCATTATAGGTATGAATCATACTTATCAAACACTTTTGAAACATCTTAAATGATATTACAACACATTTTTCTTTTAAGCTTTGCCATCTTGTCTGCAGCAAATTACGTTCATCCAGGTTAATGCAACATCACATTCAACGACGTTTCACATGGCAGATATTTTAAAAAAATTATTAAAATATTTAACATTTGAAAAATTGCATTGTTTATATTTTGTACTCTTCTGAAAATTGGCACTTGCTTTATCAAGTATTGGTATGGTAAAATTGGGTTTTATGTCTGATCACTTGTTGATCTAAGGAAGTGAAAATATGAATATTTATTCACCCGTAGCCAATCATGTTCCACGATTGCTACTTAAATTTTCATGTATTCCCCCCCCCCCCCCAACAAAGCCACTAATTTGGATACAGTGGTAGTTCTGAGAATCGTATTTCTTGGAAATAGGGAGAGAGGATAATGAAAATGTAAGCGTGTGGCGTATTTGAACTGACCTTTTATGCGCACAGCTGATATTTTATTTTAATTTGGTAAAGCAAGTTTAGGATTTCAATAATTTTAAGGAAATATGTATTATTTCTTTGCCAATAAAACACGAATTGTTTTAAGTGAACTGATTACTGAGTCAAGGTCCTACTACGGTGATCTTAAATTTGCTTTACAAATAATGACTTTGGAATATTAAGATATACCTCGAAGTTTGTTTTAAATTTAGGACAATAGCTTAGACATTTTGTAAATCAAGACCATTTTTGTATACTGTCTGGTTTTAAAGTTCAAACTTTTCCAAGAATCATATGTAACAGAAATTGTGATAAAACTGTTTTCATAGAAGAATTTGAATAACATTGTGTCATTAAATCGCTTTTCGTAAGGTAGGAAAGAAACGTCCTGCTTTGGACCATGATACATTCCATCATGATGTGGTAAATTTAAATGTGTAAGTCGTTCTTGTTCTATGCGATATATTCTTTGGTATGGAAACATTTTATATTTTCAATTTGTTAATTCTTGGAATTCTTAAGTTTGTTAGAACTATTGGGCATGGCTAGCGCAATGATAATGTTTTAATTAAGTACATGCCACAGGGTTAACATCCTGCATGTCAACCTACATTTGTATTTATTGTATGTACACGCAGGACAGTGGAGATGAAAGTACTTTGTGCTTTAATATTTTCAGATCAGTAGAAATACAATCGTTAGGTCAGCCATGTCGTTATATGTTTGAGAATTACTTTGAATATATTTAATGGCATGATCTAGGTAAGTCCTGGGTATATCTATGTAAATAAGTCTTATAGCCAGTTACTAATTCAGAGAAGAGCACGAACGTACAACATAAATGACTCATTGTGATTCGATGTTACTCTCACAATAAGCAGGTGTAGACGTGTAAATCAACACAGGAGTACTGATATTTATTAGAACAGGTTTACCCTTTAATGTTCCCTCACATTAGTTTCAAAGTTGGGGATTAGTTTCATAGTTGCCTCATCTATCCCACCGTCCGTCTGTCTGTCCATAAGTTACCTTAATCTGCCAGTTTAAAATTAACGAAACTCGGTATCTGTCTCGTCTATACGATATGCATTGACAACTGAGTTATTGTCCAGGTTTCCTACCATATGATATCTGGTAGGATACCAAGAAACAAATTTGCAATAATTATTGTTGACCAAACTTTCTATTTGGTGAAAATAGCATGATGCAGTGGATATACAAATAATATTTGTTTATGACCCTTAGGGTTGAGTGATTGGCGAGTAGGGAGTTTAGGGAGAAGACCGGAGAAGGAGGGGCGATAAAATATGTTATAATAATTACGTTATTTGAGATAACGTGGTATCAGTGATGCTCTAGTGTTACAACTATATAGTCTTAAACAAGGTAACAGAAAAGAGCTAATTTTAAAACAAGCTTTGTAAAATACAACAAACAGTTTATTTCCCTAAAATACAAAGTGAAAATATAAAAAGATAACTTCGGTGTTGCGAATTAAATCCTAAATAATCGTAGAATTTATAATGCAAGTTCTAATCATTCAATCACTTGATAAACATTAGTAATATTCCGAAATAAATCCAACGCTGAAAGTGTTTATGTGCTTGTGATAGTCTGAATAGTAAACACTTGCCAAAAGTCCTTTGTTGAATTACGATAACAATATCCAAGAAAACATCCTACGTGAAATGTCTCTATTAATCCAAGTCTTTATTTTTATGAATATTAATTTTGTTAAGCAGTTTGTATTTCCAGTAAATAAGTCATATGAACAAATAAATTCCAGCCCAAATGAAACAGTATACTCAACAATAAGACTGATTTCTGCTTCAGATATTAATATAGGAATAATTAATGTTCCCGTAAACAATAATTTAAATTACTGTACCTGACCAGAAGATTTGAAATGCTAACAAGATACAACCTAAGTTCTGATAAGGTCTGTTACTAAATGCATAATAAAGAACATGGTAAACAAAATGCCCTTGAATCCGACCAAGATAATAATCCTAATATTTATTCGTCCTTCAGAGAAAAGGTACTGTCACTGATTTGGGGCAAGATCAGTTTCTAAAGTACAATTATACATAGCCCACAGCATGTCATGAAATAAAAAACACAGAATAAACTAACAAACTATGCAAGTTAATTATACAGAATTCTAGCAAGTCCACCAAAAATTGTTCATTCAGGTAGGATTCTGTTGGAACTATTACTATCACTGACAATTTAGTCTTTTGTTTCTTTAAGGCTACCTTGATTGAAATGATTTGACAGTATGAGATCAAGTTCTAGTATTTTTGTTAATAACCATAGTACATGCATCAGACTACGTGCTGGTATTAAAACTACCGATATGCTATATTCCTTTGATAAAGAAAGCAAAATCATATCCATAAACTGTGTCTACAGTTATGTCTTGTTTTTACTTATGATAAATATTCCTCTCTTATTGTCTCTTTGATATAACAAACGTTTGACCCTGACAGCATATGTAATGTGATATGTCACTTATTTTGTCACTCATTAGGTTGTGTTATACGTAATAGCGTTATGTTGTTGTTGTAAAGGTCATCGGCAATGCTCTACACGAACCGGTTTTTAATGAAGATATTTAAAGCTTATGGCTTATATATAGGTATTTGTATGCATCTTTATTATCTTTAGATGCAAATTTGTTTTATCTTTTTTTTTTAAATTAAACAATTAAGAAAACCCCAAAATGGTCAAGACTAATTGCCTCAAAGAAAGAAAAACTTCAGAACGTTTTATATATTAAAATTAGAAGTATATGGGGAATTTGTTTTCGAGGTGAATTATATTGGAGAAGACAACTCTCTCGTCTGATATAAATAGTTTTATTTGTTTTAATCCAGTTTTAAACTTTGACAATCCACGTGTTTCATCGGGTTTTTTGATACTGAATATGACCAGGTTAATTATGCTCATTTACTTACTAATTAAATTCCAACCTTTCCTTAAAGTTTATATATCAGTTAATTACGAGTTTGCAGTTACATTCTGACCCAAAGCGTCCTATTCTGAGAATAAATAATCCTACTTTAGGACTATATATACTATACGTATAAGACACACACTCTGTTGGTAAACGTAGCAAAGTTTCAGCTTTCTCTGTCTGAAGATGGATCGAAACCTTTCGTTTTTAAGACATTGTGGCGATTTTCTAAAATACTTAAACCCAGAAACAAGTTGCACGTATACTCTGAGCAGAAACGTGGAACCGATACCGGAGAAAAGAGGAACTGCCAAAATCAGCTAAGAAACAACATGATACAACAACGTATCACTAATAGTGAGTCGCTATTCTGTAAGATTTATGAGCTACAAATATAGCTGACATTTATAAACTGATGTATGTTTTTCTGTATCTGCTGTAATTTTATTTCATCCAACATGTAAAAATACCTTCCTCTTTTGGCAAGTGTTTGGATTACGAAGGCACCAACTATTCTTTTTCGTTGGGGGAGTGGGCGGCAGTGGTCCATATCCTCGGCAGGCGGAGTAGACGGCAGTGGTCCATGGCCTAGGTAGATGAAGTGGGCTACAATGTTCCATGCCTAAGTAGGAAAAGGAGGGATTTGGGATGCAGCAGTCCTTGGTCTTGGTAGTGGGATTGGGCTGTGATAGTTCATCACCAAAGATGTATTTGTATGTGTACAATAGACGACTGAAGTAATCAAAATTGGATATTGTTTACTATTGAATAAACATTTCGCTGCAGTACATCACACAAGTTTTGTTATATTCTTGTATTGAATTTCTATACAGAAACTGTGTGAAAATAACATGATTAATGAAGTGAACTGAACAGCGAGTGAAGGTATATACCAAAAAAAACATAGAGCGGCATTTTAGCAGCGATTACGTTGCTGAAGCTCATGAATCATGTCCGGATCAGTCCGTTTTTACCGCTGTGATGTATATCTTGGCAAGACATAACAAGTGCGCAGATGTGCGATTAAACAAATTGTCCACAAAATGTTCACTTGGTACGCAAAGGTTTATTAATACAGATTTAGAGACCTATGATGTTCGACTCATACTGTATAGAGAACTATAAAGGGACATGATGTTCCTTGAAGAGATACCCAATTTTGAGCTCTTTCCGGTATTAAAGAGATAAAAATCTGCTGTGTTGTATGGAATTTTGAAAGTATGTCCAAAATATTAAAGGTACGTGCATGTCCTCTATGGACCACAAATCAAAGATATCATACAGAAATAAAATATTTGTCTCGGAAACTCTTCCTTCAGTAAGAAGAAGAACAACAAAAACGATGTACATTAGCACCATCATTTGTATCGTAGCCGTCATTATAACAAACGTTTTAATCGTTATCTATCTGCAAGACTAGTAGTTTAAATTGCAACTTTTATTTGGCGAAATTTCAAAATAGGTGTAGTTTTACACACATACATATATTTATTTATTCCTTAATTATTTATAGTAATTAAGCCACATTGGCACGTAGATAAGCAAAGTCAAGTGACCTGTATAGGCTTAAATTCCTCATCCAATCTTTCTAAATCAATCCTTTATCTCATCATGAAAAAATATAGTTGCATGGTGACAATTAAAAGCAAAGTTCTTTTTAATATTAGAATGAAAAATATAGTTGCATGGTGACAAGTAAGACCAAAGTTCTTTTTAATATTATAATTAAAAATTTGGTTGCGTGATGCAAGTTAAGAGGAAAGGTCCCAGCATATAAATATAAAGAATAGTACAAAATCTGTAGTAAAAACCTTCGAAATAAACGTAAACATGAAAACCTATAAAATAAAAGAACAATAATGTAAAGATTGTTAAAGTCTGTAAAATGTCTATAAACTAAACAATAATGGTACGATATAAACGTCAGGGTATATTAGGGTATAACGAAAACGAAACACACACACACACACACACACACACACACACACACACACACAAATGGTGTAACCTTTTAGTTTAAGCAAAAGCTGCAGTGCTGCAAATGAACAATGCCTGATGTAGTTTTTTGCATTATTACGTCATGACAGATTTAGCCACGTCAAAATAGGGCAGATAAAAAGACCATGTTTATATGAACACACGATTCACTCTCGTTTATGTTAATCATGGAAAGTGAAGTTAATTGTTGTCAGTAAAAAAAAAAATACATTTTTCCCTTCCGTTTAATGGATCAATAGCAGGGCCAGATTGGAGGAGGGAGGATGGAGGTTTTTGGGTGTTCGTTTTGTTTTTACGCACGTTTAGTTGGGTTATAAACACACTTCGAGTAAATAGAGTAAATAGACACAGATAATTTTGCTTTGGTGCCCTTTCGAGAACTGTTAGGACCCACTGAAAGTGTGATCCCCCACACTGTATCACATACATTAGATCGCGTATCATAACAAATCGCTTACCATTAGTCTTAGAGACGTCAATATTGGCCCAAACATTTGCGAAAGAATCCCTATTGGCAGTCGGTGTCGATAAACTTTCATTGCATTTAAATCGTTCGTATCGGTTTGACTTAAATTTTATTTCCTTTATAGTGTAAATATGAGATGGAGTTTACTTTATCATGTTTTCATGTCCGATATTACTGTGATCTCGTTGTAGTCGCATATGCTTCAATCCGTACGTCAAGTACAGCACAGATGTTGTTTTCCCCTGAGTAACTTTTATATTTAAATTCATTTGATTTAAAACAATAGTAAAAAAAAGAAGCAATAGTTCAGTTTTTAATGTAGACTCTTTACATAAAAATAGGCTTTTTTATAGCTGGGACAGAACCTTGCTGAACATAAAGACGTTCTACCGAATATTGAATTTCGACTCAGCTGAAATTCGTACGAACTTTATCTGTATTTGTTTTTATATTTTTCCCCATTGTTTTAGATTCTTCTCTTTTGAAAACTAATTTGGCATTATTCAGAAAGAGTATTCATATATGGCTACATGATAAGGTCCACTGTTTTAGCACATTGTCACGCTTTCCAAGAATAGAAAATTACCAACCTTTGTGAGAGACCGGCGGAAATGTAAACTTATGTAGAAAATCAAGGCTGAATCCTCATATACAGGCGGAGTGGGCAAAATGCGCCCACATTTTGGATACGTAATAATTAACTCCATCATTTTAGATAATTATTATACATAAGCTCGGATTTCTCTGTTAAATCTATTGTTAAACATTTTTATTCTCTACTTTCGATATTATATTTAATATTTTTCAGACAGGTGTTTTAATTTGTTCTCGTGATTGTGACATTTTTGGATTGTAGCTAATACACAAGCTGTAAAACATGTCGCTACATCCTCAAACTCAGCTGGATTTAAATTTCTTAAATATGTAATTTTGGGGGAAAAGACATCAATGACGAAATAAACCTCACATCCGCTCTCAATTTTGTTTCAGCTGCAGATGTCTTTGGTTCTGTTTCCCTTTAATGCTATCTAGCACCCTCACCCTCTTCTTTCTCGAATACAAAATCATTATTATAGTTCCGTGATGGTAAAAAGAGCCATATTTCAAATTTAAATTTTGTAAATTACATTTATATTTGTTTCTTTAATATATAATATCAGCATCTGCCCAAATTGGGTAAATGACTTCATTTGGCTAATTGGCCTTTCCTTGCGTTGGCCTATCAGGTCAACATTAGCATGTACTAGGTTAGCATTTTATCACTAAATTTATATCCTTGAGGCAGTTGCATTGTCCTAAGATCTAAGGTAACACACCTTGAGGAACATGAGTAACCCAATGAGAAATGACGCCAGACAGCTGGGGTGCATTCTGCAAGAGTTGGAAACGTAAGAAAATTGGTATATGACCACACGCGTTGACTTTAATAAAGTATGTGACAATTGTGACAATTTAATGCAGCATACAACAATTAAATACAAAACAAACAACCCTTAAGGAAATTTGGAATCACATCATGTCTCGTAGGCAAGTGTATAAAGATCTTCAGATATGATTAGCACATGTACTTTGTTATTTAGTTATTAAATTAAAAATCTGTCCAAGGGCAATCAGTCTGGCTATAGTAATCCGAAAAGTTCTTGCAAATTAAATATTTGCAGTAATGTTTTGCGGTTCTTCAACACAAATATGGCAATATGGTGACAGCTGAAAACAAAATTTGAAAATAGTGAAAATGAAGACTTGCACGAAGCCATTTGCTAGATGTTTTCAAATAAATGCAAACATGTAGTACAATTTAAGACTACGCATTGATGACATAACGATTACCTCTTTACTCATTTTATAAAAGTTCCGTGTCTCCCAGAGAGCTGCCTAAGTTTGAAAACCGCGATGATGTCACTTTTGATGAGTAACTTTAGAGTCCGTGAAAATATATATTACTGTACGCATGTTTGAATATAGACCACGTATTGCCCACACCCTTCTTCCTCCAATGTCTTAGTTTGGCAAGCGGGTACCAATTACTAGGCATTCCTGTTGATCCTCTCAAATCCCCAAAGCAAGGTACTTATTTAGCAATCATCTGTCGTTCGCGATAATTCTTGTTAAATAGGAAATTACGTCATAAATTTTGTATGATATAATGAAGCTTGTTTCTTGTCTTCACAATAATGTCGCCCAATAGAATGCAGTAAGGTCACAATACCGCAATTAACTAAAGTCTGACGCAATCACAATATCAAAACAAGTTCATTTACCTAAAGTGCATGGACTCGACACTCTCATTTATACATAGGGGAATGGCATATACATCATTGATCAAGCTCCTGAAATTAATAAGCATCAATGTGTTCATGAATATCATTTTCACTGGCATTTATAAACAGAATATATAATGTGAAATACATGACGATGTATATTTCCCTTCTGAGATTCGATATTGTGATATCGTTGGGAATCGTTTGATCACGGTGCAGTGATCGAAGTTTCCATTAAGAAGAATACTTACTATGACGTTTTATGGCATTTAATGAATGATACATTTATTCATACATTTAATATCTTAATTATGTTCGTTACTTTTTCCTTCCATACGTAATTCATTGTCATTTAAATAATGTATTATTTCATTAGTATGTTAGTAAAATAGGTGATGGTAAGTACTGTTTCCAACGTAACAACCACATGGGAAGAATCTAAAATCACCGAAATTAGCAACACTAAATACAAAAGTTAGACATATTAACTTTTCATATATATATATATATATATATATATATATATATATATATATATATATATATATATATATATATATATATATATATATATATATATATATATATATATATAATTCTGTGAAAGAGAACAAAGACTTGTGGTTATTAAGTTATACAGAAACTGTTAAACCAGGCTGTAATCAGCTGACGTTTTGATTCGAAATACAATGTTTATACTGTTGGATTAAGTACATGATTCATATGACCAGTTACACTGCGATGCGTAATTTCATGTTTTATGTGTCTGATCCACTCAATATATACTCAGGAAATTACATTGCAGAACAAGGGCTCGAGGATTGCTTTGTTTTATAAAAATATGGATGTTCCTGAAATAATGTCATATCTCTAGGCTGGATTGTATGAGTGTAATTGTCTGTTTTAATTTGTTTGACTAGGGTTTTCCATGGGTAGTCTTCACTAATGGATATTATAGTCCAAGGATTCAGTATCAGTTTTGCTTAAAGTATGTAATGTTGTCCAGAATTTGTTTTACTTGTAATTATGATGAAATATTATAAAATCAAAGGTCAATTTTTAAGTGATATAGGAATGTCCATGTTTTTTTTCTACTGACACTGGGTCAATTGTTTCCCAAGTGACCTGAATCCTGGTTTTTTACTTAAAAACTATTGCGATTGCCACGATATTGCCTTTCCTATTTATGTAGCGTCTCAAGCGGATGTCTGTTTATCTTTCACTTCTCAACACATTACAAATTTAGAAACTATACTCAGGACTCTAAAATGAAAAATAAAAGCCCTTAAATAATTCTTGTCAGTTAATGCTCCGATGTAAGTGTGTTAAATATTTCCCATATTTATTATTGATACGTTCATACTGTTGGTGATAAAATTGATAGATACATGAATTTTTGGAGTAGATATAAGTAAACATTTCACGAGTAAGACGAGATTTCACGAATGAAATATTTAGGTATAATTACTTGAAGAAATGTACATATTTCTTTGTTTATTTTATATTTTTCAAGACAAAAACCGTCGATTTCCTTGGGATATCTCCATTCTATGTCAAGGCGATTAACAGCTGCATTAATACATCATTAAGAAGAAGTTCCTAAACTTTACAATAGATTTATGGCAGCGACGTTTTACAACCTTTGTTTGGACGGATCATGCATCAAATGGTTTATTGTATAAAAATAATGACTATTTTCATTTGATTGCATAAATATATATTATTTTGTCTACAGTTATATATTTTCAAATATGTACATCCTGATATGGAGAGAAAGAGAGTAAATGATGGAGGGATTAAGAGAGAAGGAAATTAATAAGGAACGACTATATATGGAAAGACGGGCTTGAATAGCATGCATTAGACATGTATCCTCAATCGGGAAAAAGTAGTTCTGAAAATAAAAGTGACATGGCAGAGGTGGCAAAATCATTTTCTACCATTGACGTATTTTGTTATATCACTGTGAACTATATAAAAAAACTGGGATTTAGGGAAGCAGTAAACCGTTATAGATGACTGTTGTTTATAGTTCAGAAAGCCTGCTCAACATATAATATGATGGGCTTCACAATCGGTCTAACTGAAATTGCCATAAATGTATATCTTGGATCTAAGTGTACACAATATTGTTTTTCAGTTTTATCGTCATGGTTGACTTAGGTATGATTTATACTACTTATTTAAAGCCTATCAATTACACAACGATTGAAAAGATTGTGTTTTCATCGCGAGCACTACATTAGAGTCATATGCTGCCCTTAGGCCTGACGCGAGGAAATTGTTCTTGACTCGAGTGGAATGTTCTTGTGGTTTATCTCTCTCGATGGACAATAATTTTAATTGAGAAGCGTCTTGTCACTCTTTCTCTGGTTGAGAACAAACACTACATTCTGAGACTGGAATAGCCGCTAAGAACTATGACGTACGTGCTCACGAATAACCAATAAGCAACGGGATCGTAATGTTTGTGTGATATATATATATATATATATATATATATATATATATATATATATATATATATATATATATATATATATATATATATATATATATATATATATATATATATAAGTTGCAATATGGTTAAGGAATGAATACACTGTTTCATCTGTTATAAAATCTGTATTTAAATTGCCCCGCCACAATTCTAAATGTTATGTATTCCCAAACTTTGCTGTAGTGTTCCTTTGTTACGACGTTTAATTGGTTATAGTGGTCACCAGAGAAAGTTGCTCAATTTTGACAATTGTATCACCTGAAGCGTTTAAGCTACATAAAATATATCGGTTAGCACTAAAATATCCAATAGCCAGATTCCAAGTCCCTTATGCAATCTAAGTGCCAGTCGGGCTTGAAGATAGCAATATAATTTGCAGAAATGGTGCATGACTAACTTGGTTCATAGCTCGAGTCCCGAATGCGCTGGCTGAGCTACTTGAAAAAGAAACGACAATATTTGATGTTGTAATAGTTGCTATTTGACAGTAGCTATGTAGGTATATTAGTCTAAGATTAATCAAAGATTGCAAAGAATATCAAGGACTGCATGACTTATAACGGATGTCCCACTCTTGCATATTTGTAAAGGTTGTGATTTAACCAATGCTAAATCAAACAGCACAACTTAAGACTTGGACGATGTCATCACTTTAAAATTACTTTACTTGCTATTGCTATAACCTTGCAACAAATATAAAAGAAATTAAAAAACACACAAAACTTTGTGAATTATGTTTGCTCTCTACTAGTTAATGGCTACGTACATATCATATCAGGCTAATATAATCCATGCTATTATAGATGCAACTTGAGATACGTCTAATGTCACTTACCTGAAACCAAGAAGTTAGATAGCAGCAACTTTATAACTCATCCTTTGAGAGGTTGACTCTTCGATTATCACTGAGCGATATCGGCATGTTGTCTTCCCAAGCAATATTATAGATGGTGCTGCAGACAACTCACATCGCGGATATATTGTTGAGCAGTAAACGTTTTGCCTTTGAATAATAAAAAGTATTATTTCATGTCTCAAACGACATTTATTGTGCCAAACTATTCGTAAAAGGGTAGGCATACCTTTCCTCAAAATTAATAGCGTTGAAATTCGTGGATAAAAGGGGAATGCTTGCTATTCCATAATACAGTCTGCTTGATATACCATAATACAATATGCTTGCAATAGCATAATACAGTACGCTTGATATGCCATAATAAAGTATGCTTGCTATTCCATAATACAGTCTGCTTGATATACCATAATACAATATGCTTGCAATAGCATAATACAGTATGCTTGATATGCCATAATACAGTATGCTTGATATGCCACAATACAGTATGCTTGATATTCTCTATTAAAGTACTGCAATACTGAATTTGCACATTTGTTTATGATGTGGAACTGAAGTTGTTTGCATTTTGAGTTCTCATAAAAGACGATAAACATAAAATGCCTCACATCTACAAGGTTCACAAAGTTTCTTTGAGGTAAAGGCGCCAACTATATATATCTCATTTACCAGCAATGAAAATAAGATAGAGACATATTTGAAGAAACGAATTGAATCCCTTTCCATGCAAAAGCATTTTATTTCATCAGTGATTCAAAAGTAACAATACATCCTTTACAAAAATATTGCAAACTAATAAAAGTATAACGAAGACAGATTTGCACAACTCATACATTCAACATCAGATATCTCAAAATGTATAACTTATTCAATCATAGATTTGGTACTTCGCTGACCTTTGGTTAATGTTTCTATTTAATTTTTTTCTCTCAAGCCCTTATATAGCATCAAAATAGATGATTATATGCATCTATATAAGCTCCGGACCCTTAGAAAAAGGTCATTGTGAACTACATATAATATGTTTCTGGCTCGGAATATGTTTTTTGGATTTAATTCAAAGCATCATCGGTCTTTGTAACCGTTGTTTTACATACATATATACTTATAATCACGTATTGAAAGGTTACATTTTGATCAGCACTACTTCCTCGCTTCATACACCAAAATAGGTCACAGAAATTCATGCTACGAGCATTATCGACTTTGGTTACCTTAGGTGCTTTATGGTTCATACTTGAATCTTTAGACTTGATGACTGTATACATATGTGTAGTACTAAACCTTCACCAAGAGAAGGTCGCTCGACCTTAATTTCACAATTAACCGGCTTTTGTTAATTTTCTGTGTTTAGCTAGTGACGAAATAGTTCGCTTGCATGTTATGAACATGATCTTTGATCTAAAATCATGAAACTTGATAAGGAAATGAAAACTGAGGATCCCTATTCTCTCTCTGCTCAAATTTCAAATGTAGGTTATTATCACTTTTATGTTTAATGCTTCACTGTATTGTGTTAAAGTTTGTGTTTAATGTTCATTTACCTGGCTCTTTTGATGCTAGAATTGTGAAACGAATGAGTCCCATAAGACCACACCATATGTAGATCACCATGACCCATATTTCATATTTTACTGGCTTTCATTAAGGTTGAGTATTTGGCTCATGGATATATGTGTTTATTGAATGCAATATGCGTCTTATCTTAGATTTGTGAAATATGTGCGGATACACTCTGTAAATATGATACCCTTTTTGCAAAACTAGGTCTCTATTATTTATATTTCATGCTTCAGTGACCATGTTGAAATGTCGCCTGTAAAGCTCATTGTTTGGAGTGATTTTTAGGTTTCAATAACAAACCACAATAGCTGGATACATCTTTTGTTAATGCGAAATTGTTTTAAAGTTATTTATCGGGAGTGCAGAAGAATGTTTGGAACCTTTTACTTAATTATTGCTTATTTGATGTCGTAAACATTGCAAAACATGGGCAAACATTTTTAAAGTGAGTGTCTCCTCAATGCATTGTATTATGGCCACGAATCAATGCACAATTATTTCTCGAATAAAACGGCTTCTAAGTTATCATCTTCACTGGCACCGTCTGGGGGCTGCCTGTATGGAACAGGGTCGCCTGGTCGGTGTTTAAAGAAAGTGGTCACAATTTCATTATTGGATATCTGGAAAAAGAAAGGATACCTTAGTATATTAGTAGTACTAGCAGGCTCCCATTAGAGGCTAAGAAATGATCGGGTCAGTTCGAATGTTGGAGGCCCTATGTCTTAGTTATATCTAAATTGTTAGTGCCAAACCATCCTTTACAATATACTATATAACGATTTAAATAAAACTAAGTACACGAAGAAATATATTTATTATTTTCAGAGTTCTTTAATTATAAACTTTTATTCAAAGTCTCTTAAGGGTTGAGGTTTAAGCGAAATGTCCCCTCCCGGGCCGCTTCTGAGTGGACAAGAGTACTAGCAAACTTACAACTAATATTGCTACTAATAATATAGTAGTTATTGTAGTAATAGTGGTAGTTTTTGTAGCAGAAATGTTTGTTGGTCATGATGATGGTGTTGTTGTTAATAATGATGTCTATTACAACGATGTAAATAAACAGAGAACAGTCTGATAGAGAATCACAGCAAAAAGGCATCCCAAATTCTAAAAGACCTCACCAGACAGAAGCAGCCGAGAATCAGTACCATTCAAGGCGAAAATAGAAAATGTCTCACTGAAGCGAGTGACATTGCAGAAAGATAGACTGAGCATTGTTAAGAACTCTACAACCATCCTTCCGAAGGAGATCCAGAGGTGCTTTAAGTTCCAAACTCCACAAATGATGATGATTTCCCCATTCTCAATGAAGTGAAGTCAGCAATAAGAGCACTGAATAATTGGAACGCAAATGGGGTAGACACTATCCCAGCTGAACTTATCAAAAATGTGGGCAGGGAATCATTGATAGAGCTGCTACAGAAATCTGCAACATGATCTGGCAGACAGGTGAATAGCCAACACAGTGGACCATGTCACTGATTATAACACTCCCCCAAAAAAGGAAATCTCCAGCTGTGCCATAATTACAGAACTATCAGTTTGATCAGCCATGCTAGTAAGGCGATGCTGAAGATCATCTTAAACAGACTGATTGTTCTTGTTGTAGGGTTTAACGCCAATTTTAAGCACACGATATGCTATAAATGGCGGTCAGTATTATTGGTGGAGGTATGACCCAGAAAAACTCCCGTAAATAACCACCGACCCACGAGAAGCTACTGTCAAGCTTTCTCACATAACTACATTAGCCGAATCTAAACTCGAAGACACGCAAATTGAGGTGAGATGACAGTGATTCGTAACGGAGAGCGATTTAGACCACTCGGCCACTCGGGGCCCCTCTTGAACAGACTGAAATCACAAGCAGAAGAAATAATCGCCGAAGAACAGGCAGGGTTCAGGAGTGGAAGAAACACAATAGAACAAATATTAAATTTCAGAGATCTGTGTAAAAAGTATTCGCAACATCAACAAGACATCTATCATATGTTCATAGATTTAAAAAAGGCCTTTGACAGAATGTGGTATGAGGCAATGTGGGCCATAATGAAGAAATACAACATGGATCAAACGTTGACCAATACTATCAAGCAGCTGTTCACCAATGCTATCAGTTCAGTAATTGCTCATGGTTTGGTATGGGACTGGTTATAGACAACAGTTGGAGTTCGTCAAGGCTGTCTCCTGTCATCCACACTTTTCAACATCTACTTAGAGCGCATCATGCGCAACGCCCTGGAAACTCACTATGGGACAATCAGCATTGGATGGAGTAACATCAGCAATCTACGCTTTTCTAACGACATTGATGGGCTGGCAGGCAGTGAAGACGAGCTTGCCAAATTAGTGAAAAACTTGGATGAATTATCTTCCAGACTTGAGATGGAGAAAAGCACCTAGATGACAAAACTGATGAAAAATAGTGGCAAACAAATCTAAGCTGAGATTAAAATCGGACACAGAGACTGAAAACTGTGGGCCAGTTCAAATAATTGGTTCCATAATCACTGAAGAGGGATCAAAACAGAAATTTTGTCACGAGCAGCACAAACAACGGCATTTGTCAAAGCTAAAACCCATCAGGAGAAACAAGAATATTTGTCTGAAAACTAAAATCAAACTATTGAGAGCAGTATTCATCTCAATCTTTTTGTACTCATATAAGGCTTGGACCCTGACAGCACAATTACAACGAAGAATCCAGGCATTTGAAGTTAGATGCAACAGAACCATCCTAGGCATCTCGTACATGGACTACATCACAAATGAAAAAAAGTGCAACACCATCAGGCACGAAGTAGACCCATATGAAGACCTCCTCACCACCACCAAAAAAGAAAGCTAAATTGGTATGGCCATGTCACCAGAGCCAACCGTCTATCCACAACCGTATTACAGGACAGCGTCCAGGGTGGCAGAATGAGAGATAGACAAAGAAACAAGTGGCCTGACAACATCTCAGAATAGACCAGGAAACGTTTTGCAGAGACACAGGCATTGGCACATAATCGAGACACGTATAAAGAACGGGTCCGATGTTCAGCAGGACAGTGCCTTGACGACCAAACTAGGTCAAGAGACTGATGATGATGATGATCCCGATTGAATACGAGCCACGTATAGACGCTGTAAATCAAACTTACCTGAACCGTCAGGAAACAAATCTCCAGTGGTACACATGTCGCCAATCCAAGAATCTCTAATGGTTATACAGGCAACTTTTTCCATTCCCAAAAAGTTGTTATCGAGCTAAAAATAAATTAGACTGAAGCGGAGAAAGAAACTAAGGGAAAATAACAATATCAAGAAAAATTTCAGGTAAACTTATACATGAACCTGTACTTACACGCGAATGGTACGCGGCAAACAATAATTGGTCATGTGTCAAGAAACAGCGACACACCTGACGAAAAAACAACCACATCTAAGAGAAGGATCAGGGAAATGGTCCCGGAGAAACGTATGACCGTACTGGTCGACTGGAAAATCATGTATTCAGTTCGCTAGGGTAAGAACACGCCAGAAAATATAAATGAGGCCGCGTCGATTTATTAGCGACTTCTAGCTAACGACATCATGGATTCAGGGACATTTTTTGTGTTGATGCAAGAACATATGAACAGTTTGGGCCGCTTAAAAGTAAAGAACGAATAATTGGTTCGAAACGCACGTGTCGTGTGTGTTACACCTGATATACTTCGCGATCACATCAATAATTTAACTATGTACACCACTTCCAACTACCTTCTCTCCGCTCTACTTTCCGGATCTGTTTGCAAATTTCTTCCAAAACATGCTAGAGATAATCTTGACAACACAATTTCAATTGACTCGTCGTCACCATACAGTTGGGATACATAATTTCCGCGATAACCGTTAGCAACATTTGAACCCGTCTCTATGGATTGAGTACGGACAATCGTGATGAAGAGTGCACCAAAGTCATGTGACCTTGATCCAATTTCAACATCATTGCTGCTTGAGTGATTAGATCCAATTTCAACTTCACTAATTGATATTATTAATACCTCTATGTCTCTCTTTCGGGGAATTTCCAACATTTTACAAAACTGCAGTTGTAAAGACTCTGCTGAATAAACCAACACTTGACCATAACGATTTAAAGAACTACCGCCCAGTTTCTAATCTCCCGTTCATATAACTAATCTTAGGAAAAGTGGTTCTAACACAACTGGTATCTCATCTGAATTCAGTCTTTTTAGCAATGTACAGTCTGCATATCATCTTTGCCACAGTACTGGAACTGTTCTTCTGAAAGTAGTTAATGACAATCCCTCTGCACTGGATAGCGGAAAGATTACAGTCCTCACCCTCCTTGATTTGTCTGCATCATTTGATACAATAGACCATGATATATTACTTCACCGTCTCCAGCAAGTATTTGGCATTCATAATACAGCCTTACAGTGGTTCAGCTTCTACTTAGTCAACAGGATAGGATACAAATTGTATCTGAAATGGAATACACTCCATCCCATTGAATCTATGTTGTGGTGTTCTACGAGGTTCTGTTCTTGGGCCTGTTCGCTCCATTGTATGCACTCTGTCGCTCATAAGTGTCATATATCATCATCCAGTGTCTCACCAATTGTACGGTGATGACACCCAAATATACAAGTCTAACCACCCAAGTGAAGTTGATGATACCATCCAAGGGTTAGAGAGATGCATTTCTGATGTGAAATCATGGATGACATGTAACAAGCTGCGGATGAATGAATGTAAAACTGATCAGATTCTGATCACAGCACAAATACTTTTTCATTCACATCATTTACTTCAAACAATAAATATCAGCAACATCAACATTACATTCACACAGTCAGTACGAAACCTAGGTGTTACTCTGGACAGTACTCTCACATTGCACCAACATGTCATGAACATGTGCAAGGATGCATATCTTGAGCTGAGACACATCAGCTCCATTCGCAAATATCTTTCAGTTGATGCCTCTAAAACACTTGTTTGTTCATAAGTACTTTCAAGACTGGACTACTGTAATTCAGTGGAAGGACCCTTTTGGCCATATATACGTAATATTACCGGATTAAATCCTTTGTTTGATGACTTGTAAATCCACATTGAATAGCAAAACCCTCTGTGCTGTGGCAAGTTTGATTAATTGTTGTTTCCTTCAGTTGGTATCAAAGAACAGGAAGTGTCTAAGCTGTATGCGAGTGTGTTTCGGACATATCTGCACACAGTAACTGTGCACATTTTAAATAACTGTTGAGATCTTTCATACATATAATCCATCCGTATCAACTAAAATTTGGAGGTGGGGGTGAGGTGAAATTTCGGGCTAGATATGATATTGTCATGCTCTCTACAGTGTTGTCACGCTCATGATATGAAACTTGTAATACATGAGACAAATTTAACGGTTGAACAAAAGACATTATATAAACTGTAAATACAAATTTAAATAATAAAAGATGATATATACCATTGGATTTCCATGTAAGAGGTCTTTAACAAAGGAATGAAGTTCCAGCTCTCTAGTTTCTGCTAAATCTCGTGTGTTGCGAAGGAAAAGTTTTGTACCTGGAATGAATATTTCAGTTATTGTGAACATGTGTGTAATGAGTTAGGCTGAGTGAATACGTACATGTGTATCTTATGTAAACAGAAGACAAGATGTGGAGAAAATCACCCATGCATGAATATACCTTGTGTATATACATGCATGCCTATTTATACCTGTCAATCTACTAATGTAACGCCCTACCAACCTTTCAACCTAGTTAAATACATTACTCGCACAAACCCGTCACAAAAACCAAGCATGCATACACACTTATATACTGATCGGCAAAAGTCGTAATGCTTGTTTCAGGCTTTTTCTTGTGCCCAGGGTTTAATCGCCTTTTCCCTGCTTTGATCGATGGCTTCCTCTGGCCCATCAATTTTTCCTAAATATAAGTTATGCCTATAGTTGATATTAGCCTACGTCACGAGATCTTGATCTACAATCGATGAAAATAAATTAAGTTTAATTTCAGACAGACAGACTATATTTAATGTTCTGAAAGCATCATACTTTATTTGCCCAGCCGTTGTTGATTTGGATAATAGGGATGACATGGAGTAACATTTAGCAATCGTTGGTTGGATTAATTCCCATGTAATATTTTATATAGATTTGATGGAAGATGTTAATCCATTCTATGGTCTGTCTGAATGAGGAAATACCTAACTCCTTTTCTTCATCAAATAATTACAAGGACGAAGCAGTTTTAACAGATCTGAATACCGACTCACTCAGAATCAGTTAACAACTGAAATATTTTTGTAGTAAATATTAATATAATTGTGCAACCATAATATATGACCTATGACCGGATTATATATATATATATATATATATATATATATATATATATATATATATATATATATATTATACCACATACATTAAAAATAACATGGCATTTAAAGTGTTGGTATAAAGCAAATCTATATACCAATACTATTGGTATATCAAATAGTGATCCGCCCATAGCGCAATGATACGAATATATAAACATTCTTTCTACCGTAGGCCTATAGCTCTATGAAGAATTTCTACTCATTCATTAATCATAAATGACATGAAATTAACGACACAAATATTAATAGTCCCTGTTTTCTAAATATTAAAATGGTACACAATTTCATCGGAATCCTGTCTTTTTCCTCTCCCCCTCTCATGCAAAATAAGCACAAATCTGGAGTGAGAGAGAAATATATTGCGCTGGACGAAAACATTAAAGCTGAACTTGTACCAAGTAACCCACAGTACTCTGTTTCCTCGTAAACCTATGCTTACGCTTTCCTTGGAATTTATTTATAGTATTCATAATATCAATGATACATAGTTGCAATCGTCAGACGACACACAAGGCCTACATGTTAAATTTGTCGGTTACGATGCGCACATACTGTATTGTGTTTTAAGCCTTTGTTGTTTCTGAAACCCGTTTTAATCGAGTATTAATAATTAAATATAAAACTGTCCAAATGGTAGCCAGCCCCCCCCCCCCCCCTCTGGAGCAAAAATACACGAAAATACAAGCGTTGTGGATTTTTGCTTGTGTCATACGACGATGTCTCTGGACCTATGAATGATGACAATGTTAGTCAAGACGGAGAGAGAGAGAGAGAGAGAGAGAGAGAGAGAGAGAGAGAGAGAGAGAGAGAGAGAGAGAGATGTTTATTCTGTAGAATCGCTAATTAAATCAAAATGATGACTTAGTTGAACTGTCAATATATTAAAATATTTTAATTACCTCTTGTTTGTTCGTGATTCCAATTCGTTTATATTCCACGCGAATTTCCATACGAGAGTAGGTCAATGAGTACATGCATAGTCTATAATAAGATCACCGTGTTTGCAGTGCACTACTTTCTTCATTTAAAAAAAACAACACAACAACATATTTTATGTTTAAATAATGCGTGTGTCTTATAATTATTTAATAAATGTGAATAAAAAAGGAAAATGAAAAAGAAAACAATCAACTTATCAATTTGAATATGTGATTGTGAATAACAAGAAAAATCGTAGAACTAGATTTTGTAGCAGACAGCCACTTGGTTGTGAGGAGGTCATTTACTCGGGCAATATATCAGGAGCACATCGTAACTCCAACTTGCAAATATTTGTATTTGTATGTGATATAAATAAAATATATGTATAGTATGTACGCTGTATCATTGATATACCACTCGTTGTATAAATTTTTCATTAAAAGGAAACTTGGACAAGCCTCGTTTCCTTTTAATGAAAAATTTATACATCTCGTGGTATATCATTGATACAGCGTACATACTATACATATATATACATATATATATATATATATATATATATATATATATATATATATATATATATATATATATATATATGTGTGTGTGTGTGTGTGTGTGTGTGTGTGTGCGTGTGTGTGTGTGTTAAATTATTTCGAAGTCAAAAGTCTGATTGTAGATATACAACACTATTAGTATTTTGATAATTTTTCGCTTTATTGTTAACAGGGTTGTGTATGTTTGAATGTGTATTCAAATTGATGGATGGACGAATAAGTACATGGATTGACGAATAGCTTGATGAATAGATAGATGTATACATATGTTGTGTTATTGTGTTAAAACATAATATAAGACGTCGTGTTCTAACTATCAATAACTTTAATATGAACAAACGACTACTGTGAGGTCTTAACACAGAGTGGTATCAAAGAGGCAGACGCCTGATGATAGTACCAGTGGAACCAATGACTCATGCACAGAGGGCTCTGATTGGTCAGCTACACATGTATAATGTTACATCTCTCTTCTTACAAAGAAGGTCTTAATACACTTTATTAAAATGTCTAAATTAATCATTAGCCATTATAACTAACATATCAAAATCAAAAGCGTCTTTGATAGCAAATATTACAATGATTAACTAATAAATTTCTGCAACATACTGAGAATGAATTTTACAGTTTTTACAATTCTTGTTGCATGCTTGATTGCTATTTAATGTACACAACTGGTCCTTATATATTTAATGTACACAGCTGGTCCTTATCTTGAATCACTGTCTGTGTTTATCAACAAAACGATACACCGTGACACTAATGACGGATCTCTGGGCTCAGCCTCTCTATCTGAGAGTATCTGATTACAATGACTCGATTATCTTTGGTTTTACTAACCTTCCAGAACGTGTGTAATATCCACTTTGCTGACAATCCTGTGGGAATTTTGCGTCAGGCTCAGGTGTATTTTTACTGAAACATCGAGATTCTATTGACTGTGAAATTGGCATACTGGCATTTGCGGGAAATGTTACAGCTGTACACAGTGTGTTTTCATTCTGAGAGAAGGGGGCATTTATACTACATTGCAGGGGGTGTAGTTCATTAGTTGTTATGAGCTGACGTCTATTTCGACGATAAATGGTACCATCTTTGGTGCGAACTGAGTATGACCTTTCGTTGTGTCTTCTTATTATAACGGCAGGTTCCCAGTTTTGACCTTTGAATTGAACTCTAACTGATTCCCCTTCCTTAAGTGTTTTTAGTGGTTTTGCACTTTTATCATAATAATTCTTTGTTTTATTCTTGCGAAGCGTAATTTTCCTTTTGACCTCAGCGGTGTTGGGTATTTTGGGCATTAATTTCTCGCGGGTTGTTGGGAGAATAGATCTAAGTTGTCTGCCCATCAACAATTGTGCTGGTGAGAACCCGATATCAAGCACAGTGGCTCGATACTCTAATATGCCTATAAGCGGTTCTCTGCCATCGGCTTTTGCTTTTGAGAGAATTTTCTTTACAGTTTGAACTGTTTTTTCCGCTAGGCCGTTCGACTGAGGGTATGTGGGACTCGATGTTACATGTTGAAAATCCCATTCTTTCGCGAAGCTTGCGAACTCTCGGGAAGAATAGCATGTTTGATTGTCGCTGACAACGATTTCTGGTATTCCGAAGCGCGCGAATATACTTTTCATGTGATTGATAACAGTACAACTTTTTGAGCTTGCGAGTGTCTTAACTTCAAAGTAGCGACTGAAATAATCTACTACAACAATGTACTCTTTATTATCCCATGTAAATAGGTCTGTGGCGACTTTTTGCCATGGATATTCAGGGACGTCATGGGGAATGAGAGGTTCCTTTTGGTTAGAACTTCTGCGCTCCAAGCAGATAGAGCATTTTGACACTAAATCGGAAATGTCAACTGAGATTCTTGGCCAAAACAAAACATCTCTAGCTCTTTTCAGACACTTCTCAATACCTAAATGTCCTGAATGTACAGTGTCTAGCATTTTCTGTCTGAGGGCTTGTGGTATGACTATTTTTTGACCTTTCAAGATTAACCCATCTACAACTGAAAGCGTTTCTCTATAATTCCAATAGTCAATTATCTCTGATTTACAGCTTGACCTCTTTTCAGGCCAGCCTTCAATTATGACCTGTTTCAGTATGACCAGCTGGGGGTCTTGTTCAGTGAGAGATTTTATTTCTTCTTTCTTACGATCCGATACAGGTAATGCTGATAACACCATATGCACATGCATATCTATACCTTCAGATAAGGAGGGGTGTGTATCAGATAAGAACTTACGAGAGAGTGTGTCTGCTACGGGTATGTTCTTACCTTGATAATGTTTTACCTCTAGGTCATAACGCTGCAGTTGCAAAAGCATGCGTTGTAGTCGCGGTGGGGCTGCATAGAGGGGCTTTTTCATTATAGAGACAAGTGGAAGGTGGTCAGTTTGAACATGTACCTTTCTCGCGTATACATATTGGTGAAAACGTTTGCATCCGAACAGTATAGCGAACATTTCTTTCTCTATCTGAGCATAATTAATTTCCGTTGTGGTCAATGATTTTGATGCATAAGCCACGGGCTTATCATCTTGCAATAGGGCGGCACCGAGCCCATATTTTGACGCATCAACTTGCAAAGTCAGTGGTTTCTTGGGGTCAAAATAGGACAGAACAGTTCCCGGACTTGTTGTAATTATGTCTTTGACCTTTATAAATGCGTCTATTTGCGGAGAGTCCCATTCAAACTCTACGTCTTTCGCTAACAGTTGTCTTAACGGACTGGTGACCGCTGCCAAATTTGGGGCAAATTTGGACAAGTAGTTAACCATGCCAAGAATGGTTTCTAACTCCGCACGGTTACGAGGGGGTTCCATTTCTCTGACAGCTGCTACTTTGGCAGGGTCCGGTTTGAGACCTTCTGCTGACAGAATGTGCCCGAAGTACTGTACTTCTGTGACACCTACTTCTAGTTTTTCCTCATTTAACCGGATTCCTTTTTCAAGGGAACGTTTGAGAACATTTCTCAAATTTGTATCATGTTCGTCGCGTGTGCGTCCGAAAACTAGTATATCGTCGCAAATCGAAACTATACCATTTAAACCTTCAAAACTCTCATCGATCTGCCTTTGGAATTCATCTTGAGATGATTTCAAACCAAATGGGAGACGCAAGAAACGGTAACGACCGTATGGGGTGTTGAAAGTTGTAAGGTAAGAAGAATCTGTTGACAGTTTTATTGCCCAATATCCTGACCGTGCATCCAATTTGGTGAAATATTTTGCACCTGATAATTGGGGTAGGATATTGTCTAATGCGCGCATAGGGTAATGGGGACGCAAAATTGCTCTATTAAGATCTTGTGGGTCGAGGCATACCCTTAGTTTACCCGACTGTTTTTCTACGACTACCATAGAATTCACCCATGCTGTAGGTGATGTAACCTGGGCAATAATATTTTCATTTTCCATGCGATCGAGTTCAGTTTTGAGTCTGTCTTGAAGTGCGACAGGTACTCGCCGCGGAGGGTGCACTACAGGTGTTGCCTTGGGGTCGATGTGTATGGTACATTCCCCTGGGAAAAGACCTATGCCGTTGAAGACTTCGGCATATTCCTCGAGTACAACTGCCTTAGTGAGGGGCGTACTCTTGTTGCATTGTAAATTTGACATCTGTGTCTGAACAGAGTATGTAAATTTAACTAAGCCTAACTCAATACAAGATTGTAAACCAAGTATAGGTGGTGCTTTCGTTTTAACAATGTAGAACTCGAGTTCATGTGTACGTTCAGTGCGTTTACATGTGAGATTGACTGTACCCATTGTACTTAATAATTTGCCGTCATATGCGGATAATGTATTTGATGTAGGTTGTAGGGGATGCTTTATGCCTAGCTTTTTGAATATATGCAAGGGTATTATGTTAACTTGAGAGCCAGTATCCAATTTAAAATCAATAGAAACTAAATGTGGTCCTACCTCAATCGCTGCATACGCCTGGCCATTGGCAATTATATCCCTTTTTACACTGTCAATATACAAATCCTCGTTTTGATGTTCATTGTTAATCACACTGACTGTTTTTGATCTACATACTTTTTCAAAGTGATTGGGTTTATGACACTTATTGCAAGTCTTTCCTTTTGCGGGGCACTTATCCTGGCTTGAATGCGACTTGTATCCGCAGTGTCCACATGTCAAGTTCACGCTCCGTCTGGAAGACGTGGTCCATTTCTTTTTCGGCTGCAGTTCTTTTGTCTTGGCCTGTCGTTGAATTGTCGCATGCACTTCTGGTCTGGCTGATGCAGACATGGTCTGGAGTTGCTCCTGTGCATATTCATGGCTTTGACTGATATTGATAGCCCTTTCCAAGGTCAACTTTTCGCCTTCGTTGATAAGTTTTTCTCGTATCCTTGATGATGATACCCCGAAAACAATCCTATCTCGAATCATGTCGTCTTCGTCTTTGAAGAGACAGTCTTTAGCCAATAGTTTCAACGAGGTCACATATTGATCTATTGTCTTGGAGCCTTGAATTTCGTTATTGAACTTGAATCTTGCAAAGACCGGATTTAATTTTGGTTGCACATGATGTTTGAATTTTGTAAAGATAATTGTTGGGTCCTTTTTATCTTCTTCTGTCAGAGTCCATGTATTGAAAATGTCTCTACCTTTGTCTCCTACCCAAAGTAAAATGTAGTTGGCTTTAACCGCATCACTTCTTCTACTCATCGGTCCGTTAAATATCAATTCACAATGTTGTTGGAATTTAGCCCATGATGTGGTAAGGTTGGAATTTTCCCAGTCCATGGTGGGTGTTGGCACGCCGGAAAGATCCATATCGAAGGTATTAAGTTCGTATTCAGAATTTTGAACGTTTTAAAGGTTTTCAATTCGTCTTAAATCTTCCGTGGATTGATAGGTTATTGTTTCAAAATATCCATTTACGATCCATGTGCTATTTCCATTGCGATCACTTCTGACACCATGTTGTGTTATTGTGTTAAAACAACTAAAAATATACAGACCTTACAGAGATGAAATAATGTTCAACGATAACGTAAATCTACCTTTCCTAAATTCTAATCATATGTGCACGGAAGTGTCTATTCGTACGGCTTCCCGTGTACTAAATGTTAGAATGACTATTTTCAAGGCGAGCGGTAACAAATGTCACCAGAACCGCAGCCGGTGTCTGCCTCACATTTTGGATTACAGTAATTATGGTATGGTGTACACATAGTCAGAGCCTGGGCCGTGAATTTGTAGCTTTCCCAAGAGAATAGAAAAATGTTAATTCAATTTTACTTTTGAGTCCAAACTTTTTTTCTTTAGTTGACAGGGATAAGCAAAGAATTTCATCTTGCAAGGTTTCGATCACTCAATCTGTCCAGATTTATGTTTAAAGTTCATTTACCTGTCCCTGTTGATGCTAGAATTGTGAAACGGATCCAGGTTTGAATCCCCGTCTAGTTTCCCATTGTGTGCTTTATTATCTTGAATTGAGAAAGAATTATATTACTCAGATTTTCTGTGCGAATATAACAAAATATTGCAGAATCAGCTATTTTCAAACTCCTGATACACTTTAGCTCGTCAACGTGTTTTTGAGCAATAAAATAATAGGAATATTTTGGTTTTGAGTGAACTATGCAAAGAGTTCATCGCTTGGGTGACATGAATAGAAATTTCTCCAACGCAATTCACTCAATGTTTATTCAAAATATCTATTCCTACCAGTGATAAAGGACAACAGTGACTTTCGCATATAAAATCAAATGGAATCAATTGCAGAAAAAGTCAGTTTTCACAGATCAGGTAAACGGCATCCGTACGATAAGCTTTATGTAAATTATACATAAATTCTGTTCACGGCCACCATGTTAAGTCTTTCTAGTTGATGTATACGGCAGTCATGTGAATAGCCTTACCTAGTTAAAGTACGCGGCAGCCGTGCGAATAGCTTCGGTTATGTGTAGATGTATACTTCTAAATGTATAATTACAATTTATAAGTTGTCTGCACGTTTCAAATTATTATAGACAAAATAAGCACACTGATTGACTCATAAATGCACGTATACATACATACATACATACATACATACATACATACATACATACATACATACATACATACATACGGACCGCTCCGGTATCATAGTGGTTAGAGCGTCCGCCTCGGAAGTGGGAGGTTGTGGGTGTGAAACCCGGCCGTCATACCAAAGACTAACAAAAATGGTACTAACAGCTGCCTCGCTATGCGCTTAGCATTAAGAGGTTAGTGTTAGGACTGGTCGGCCTGGTGTCAGGATAATGTGACTGGTTGGGGCATGATGCTGCATGTCTGCGCATGATGCCCCATTGCTAGACATAAGTATAAACTATCACATTGCAGACATCGTAGTGATATGACTGCAAAATTGTTAAAGCTACGTTAAAAATCCTAATCACACACACACACACACACACACACACACACACACACACACCCATCCATGCATACATACATTCCAGCATGTGTAGCCGCTGGTAGTGAAGCATTTGTACTGTCCCTTGTATAAAGACGTATAAATTCAAGAAAATATAATAAATGGGAGATTTACCTTCTAAATGTGGTATATACACGGGGCTCAAACTTGTGCTCTCTGCATCCAGTCTTACAAAATAATCCTGAATATCTTTGCAAAAACTAACGAAATCTCTATACGTCCGTTTGACAAAAGTAGTTTGGTTGTTAGACCAGTATACCTCCACCACAAATAAATATTCCGTTCGGAATGCTGCTATTTTCTTTTCTATGAATCCGGTGACATTTGCATACACCACTGACGTTTTTATGTCATTCTCAGTTCGTATGTCCGAAGAGGCGCTAGAGTAAACCCCATCCTCACCATATTGAACGATTCCTTTGTAACTCATCTTATAGTTCTATCAAATTACATTACCTAGATTTACAATCTGTTACAATAAACACGTCCTTTAATCAGCTCACAATATATAAAAACCTTATTACCGGAGATCACAGTGTAGCTAATATAATTGTGTTGATTTCCTGTGCAATTTCATTCTGTACCTTTCAATTATGATAAACATACCTGTGTGGACTAAAGTGTACATGTACGAGTTATGTAAACACTGCACGCCCCCTTACTGATAGGCGAGCATGAGCACAGGGCAAAGTTTACAATGTAGATAGTTTAACACAGTAGTGATTACTTCTGATGTATAAAACGACGACAGCAATATTAAAAAATTAAGAATTTTATTTTATTTGACATCTGCAATGACAGGAAGGTTAAGAGTCAAATGAGTGACTTTGCCGTGAGCATAAAAGTGTGTGTAGAACTCCTTCATCTCTAATATAAAATAAACAATGATATAAAACTGAAAGGTATCAAATAACTCTTGATGATAACATTAATAAAATACAGTCTCAATCTAAAATTAACAAACCTAACACAGACTCTGTACTCTTGTATCAAGGACAAAATAAACAAGTCCATGCTGTCTTTGACAACCGTCATCGTTTTATCATGGAAAAGAAAACATATCCGGGAAGTTATCAAACCATTCAGTCCCATTTTAAATTCTGGATGCAGCGATAACGAATAATTTTAAGATGTTTTTGTTTTTAATGATAAAGTCAGATAAAATATTTTTTTGTGTGATGTACATGACCATCGCACGACCCATGCGTGCTATTCAGTTTTAATTTGAACAGACCAACAATTTTATTCGCTTTCACCCAAACTGAATTGTTTTACATCTTGCCATGTACTTGACTGCGACCGTAAGCATCAGCGTTTAGCTCAGTGACAGTAAGAAATGCTTTTCACTCTAAGAGTTATTTTTATAAATACTGACATATATTGCAGAAGTACGTTCCAAACAATTTGGAACAGAACATAAAATACTCATTAAGTACATGCAAAAGTTATTCGCCTATTTCACTGATCTTTCTTAGTGTTATTCAAATTCAACGCAGCTGACTCATCACAAGGCTAAAATAACCATTAGCACAGGACATACCATAAACTCAGAGTATTTTATTTTGACACTTCACCCATATTAATTTGTAGTAGTATTTTGTTGTTTTTGTTTTGCTTATTTTTTTGGGAGGGGGGGGGGGGTTGGGGGGTTGGAGCTAGGTGGCGGACCTGGATGCCCGACAAACTTTCAGTGCGCTCGTCAATTTCGTGGTGCTCACTTTCGCCAAATATTGTATTGTTCGGCCGTACGGCACGTGTTAGGTGTGGCTGACATTTAGTACTACGTTAATTTGTCAATTTACCATTAAATGTCATGTAAAACTAAAGATCGAGGCAGATGGCTGCTAACTTATATATGGGTTTTGTTTTACATGACATTCGGAGCGGGGGGTGGGATTGAGGTGACAAGTAGATGGCCCATCATATTTTAATCCGATTCACAAGTAAAGATGACGAAATCATATGTCGTGATGCAAGGGGTGGACTGTAATCCGCAATAATTTAATATGTCAATGACCCCGCCGGAAAGTACAATATCTCCACATTAACGATGAATATTAGAAAGACTGTTATTTTCATCGAAACGAATTTTAAGTTTTAAAAATATATACAAATGTTCTTAGAACGTGCATAATTGACGAAAATAGAAAGCATAAAGGTCGTCAAAAATAGAAAGCATAAAGCATACATCGGTGAAAGAAAACGTTGTTGCCGACTACAATAATAAAAGCGTCCTAATCATGCAAATCAAATCAAATGAAAGGCATTAGAAAGCGAGTATTTGTCAGATCTTGAAATCTATGTTATGCACAATCAGCAGACATCCTAGCACACCATTTGCCAAAGTTAAAAAAGGAGAAATATTAGAAAGAAATATAAGTAAATAGATATGTTATATCATGTTAGATAACTCGTTCATGGCAAATACTTTTTATTTAAAAAATGTATGTATCTAAACTTCCCATTAGAAACATTGCTGTGATCGGGTGAAGATGTGAATTTTTAAATATAAGTAAAACCTTACATTCTCTAGTTATTTTTATGTAATTTCGTACATAACTGTCGTCATGAAAAATAATTGATCTGAATGCCGCTATATCAATGGACAGAAGAACTAGAGTTTATACACGAAATATTCTTTGAAGCCACAAGAACAATGCTGTAATTCGTCGTGACGCTCTCATACATTTGCTCAATCCAAAAATAAACATGTAAGGAAACTGCTAATTTATGGCTAAAAAGCAAAGTTCGTTTCGCAAATTATATCATCCTCATCTCAAAACTTGTTTTCTCTTTCAGTTGACCTAATTATTATGTATTCGTTGATAAGCCAAGTCGAACAGCAAACAAGAACACCTAACCTGCCGTCGCACAATGCGCGGAAGATGACGGTCTGTGTCAATGATTATTTCTAACAATAGGAATAAATCCACTCCTGCAGTAAAACAGCAAACGAAAATATTGATATAACCCAAATATGCATAAAATAAACTACAGGTTATGTAACATTTCATGATGACTTTGGATAGCTGCATTTCATTGAGACTCGACTGAACCTTAACATAAGATATTTCATTTCGCATGTAATATATTTTTGTATGGTAGATCTAACTAAATATGAATACAATGATACTGTATTCCAAAACACCAAAGTATATATTTAATGCGAAGTGTTATCTAATGGAAGAGAAATTCTACATTAGGGTCATTATGTTCTATTACTTCTATCGAGTATTATGGTTTATTGGATGACATCTTTAGCTAATATTTTTTTCAGTGTGATCACGTCCTACTTGATAAAAAGTGTGCACAAAATGAGATTTTAGCTGTTGATCAGTGTTATTTTAACTTTGCAATAGGGGTGCACACCTATCTCCCACAATAACATAAAAATGTCCAATATCTAACATCGAGTGGGGAAGGTCAGAAGGAACTTGAACTAACTTACCAGTCCATTTAAGGTCAATCTTATTTTATTAATATGGCAAAACTAAAAGTCCGAAACTGAAACGGCATCTAACGGAAACTAAAACCAACTGGAATAATAATATCACAAAGTATAATCGAGACAAAAATAATTACTAAAATTCCCTAACTGAAACGAAATTAAGACAGACTAAAAGAGTAAAACCAAACGCAAAAGATATTATTAGTTAAACAACAACAGGAAACAAACAAATGCAAAGTTTAAAATACTTGTTACGACTCTAGGTATTAAACTGTTTAACAGAAAGAAGTGAAACTAAGACTTTAAAAAAAAATCAATAAGCAATTTATTTCTCAACAATACAAACTGAACATTCAAAAGACATTTACATTATTGTGAATTAAAACTCAAGTAATCCTACAAGTCCTATCATAAGTCCAAAAAGACATAATTTTTTGCATAAATTCAAATAGTCTTGAAAGTCATGATATACCATAATTATGCAATTCAAAATGTCGTTTAATGAGATCGCAATAATACCAAAGTAGTGTATATTAGTCCAAAATTGAATGTTCAGTCTAGTAATTGTAATGAATTTTTTAAAATAAATAATTCCTCTCAAAATTATATCTAAGTGACTTATCTAAAACAGGAACGAATAATTTATCAAATCAATATTTAACTACATTTTCTCTAGACCTATAACGTATTATAAAGTGACGATTTCCAACGCAAAAAACCTAGTCTGACTGTAAAGTCTGACTGTAAACAAGTCTGACCTTTAACTCTTTCTCCGTCAAATCTTCTTTACAGCTTAATCTCAAGGACAAAAGCCAGATAGGTAAACATCATGTTGACAACTTGCAATGATGGATAAAAATTACTCACACAATACATATTAAATATACAGGCGCAAAGAAAATGTTAAAAATTACAAAGAACATAATTTGAATTACAAAAGCAATATATTTACAAAAATTGACGTTGAACTAAATAAATAAAAAATTGACCAAAAATAAAAAGAAATGAATACATTACAGCAAAGATTAACAGGTGTACATTTGTACAATTTTAGCAACAACAAAATTGGAATAAGAAATGTAAATTAATAAATATCTAACAAATAATTAAAAAAAATATTAAAAAAATGCTTCTTTTTCCTGTGATTGTGTTGTGACCGAAGTTTTGTTTTTTTTGGCATAAACGATAGGAAAGAAAGCGTATTTAGGAAAATAGAACTTTCAAAAAGGTATAAATGTTAGACCGCGAAACAATGAGCGAAAATAAACAAACCCTTTAAGTCTTGACACACACACACACACACACACACACACACACACACACACACACCACTAAAAAGTGAAATGACGTCCCTGGCTATGTGTTGATAACTATGTTGTTACACTTAACATGCAGACATGTCCTACCAGCTGGTCGACACAAATATACATGTAATTAGGATTGTAACTCGCCTAATTGCCCAGGAGTTTACTCGACAAAGATGGTGCAGATTGTGATTGACTGAGAAGTTTCGAACGCATAAAACTCATGTGTTTTTTCAAGTTCTCGGCGAGTGCTACGAGTAAATGCAATAGCTCATAACGTCTGAATTGATTGCAGTATCTTTGCGAAAAGAAAAAAAGAAAAAAATACAGGCGTACAAAATAATTCGTAATTTTGAAATTAATCCTATGTATCGTTGTTTTGTTTACCATGTAAAGCTGAAGTAGTCCGAATATTAGTAGTAACTATCTCGGATGTAGCATTAGAGGCGAGCAAAAAGAAATGGACTTTCTTCAAGGGCTCAGATTGTGCAGATTTTGTCAAAGTAACGTTTCCTAGTTTCTTGAAGTAGCCACAACGAATAGCTTGTTTTCTAATGAAATATATTTGTTTTATAGTCATCTGTTATTTGCAAGATATTTTGTTTTCTAAAAGTAACAATGCAGGAAGACGGATACATTATGTTGCTACCTATTAGTATTACCGTGATGGTTACCTATTTTCGAACTATATTTGTATCGAACATTTCCATTGACAACGATGAAAGAGCAAATCCTATATTTTTATTTCATTTTACACACAGAGACGATTTCACAAAATTGAGATTACATTGCATATAAAACTGCTGCTGAATTATTGACCGCATGAAATGTAACTTTTATCACAGGAGTCTGACGTTTTATCAATAAAGGACGGCGAAATGCCTGACAAAATGAAATACCCTTAACAATAATATATATATATATATATATATATATATATATATATATATATATATATATATATATATATATATATATATTATATATATAACACAAGGAATGCAAGCGTGACCACAAGCCTTCGCACGATTCGACATTTTCTCACGAGTTTTTTATCGCTTCAGAATCGTAAGAAGACTGAAACACTACACATATGCATTCAAAAGACATTTACTTACCAACGCATAGCTATTAAATGACCATGTCCTGAATCCAACCAGCGAATTAACCTTTATTTTCACCATTACGATCACATTAGCCAAATGTAGGCTGATTACCTGAATTTGCAGTGTAACATATTTTCAAGCCTTTAAAATGACACCACAAACTACTGGTATATTTACTTCTTCTGTCATGCTTGTAATGCATCTTCTGGTTTGGATTATGTGACTAACCCACTTAATATCATAAAAAAATGGCAAAAGTATGTGTATAGTGCATTATTGGCCAAATAACAGGACAAAATGCAATTTAAACTTCTTAAAGTGCCTTTAATCACATTAAAATACATGCAAAAATTAAAATAGTGTTAGTAGATTTGTTTCTTTTACTTGGCATTCAAAGCAGTACATGTAATTACATACAATACATTATCATTTTAAAACAGGGTATGGTGCTGTTGTTGTTGTTGTTGTTGTAGGGTTTAACGTCATTTTTCAGCACACGATAGGCTATACATGGAGAACAGTATTATTGATGGAGGGAGAACCTGGGAAAACCCCCAGAAAGAACCACCGACCCACGAGAAGCTACTGGCAAGATTTCTCACATAACTACACGAGACAAATCTTAGACTCGAACCCACACAGGCAGAGGTGAGATGGCAGTGATCCGTAACATAGAGCACTTTAGACCACTCTGCCACTCTGGGCCCCTAGGGTATGGTGCAAAGAAAGGCCTATTTTGATCTCTAGGTCTACTGTTAATTTTTAAAAGCGTACTAAAGTTATCCCCACCTTGCTTGTGCAAAGCTAGTGTTCATTCCTTGCTATGCTCAATGTGTATGTGTGTGTATGTGGGGGGGGGATAACTTGAAGCATCTTTTAGAAATTAACATTAAACATGGAGATCAAAACAGGTCTCTTTTGCACCATACCCTATGCTCACATAATAAAATCTTGCATGGACATATTGGTTTTTATATAAAGCAAACACCCCATGTCAGGTGTATCTGGCTTTATTATAATTGTAGCCTGCAGTTTATGGTGAGTAAAGACATACTAAAAGTTTCAATTGCATTTAATCCTCTCATTTGGCAAAACATGCAGTCAGCATACTCTTTTAGAAAGTGCGACAGTTTGAGCCTTTTTTAAAGATATTTTTTAACATTTTAACTGATGTGCCTTGCCTGAAATTGAGTTTTGAATCATGTGGGTCAAGTATGTAATCCAAAAACTGGAAGATGTATTGCCAGCATAGCAAAAGTTGTATGTTAGTTAGTGATATCATACTAAAGTCTTCGAAAATTTTTGACACTGCAAAAGAATGTAGATTTTTGACTAAAAATAGTGAACAATATGACAATAATTTTAATAGGTCTACTCTCCAGCTTAAGAAACATAAAATTCTGGGCTGCTCATTTGCCATTTGTTAGCTCCAACCTAAAGATATTTACTCCTTCATATTCTTGTGGAGTGTTGTTGAGTATTGTTTTGATTTTAATTTACAACTCAGTATTTAGGTATAAGTATGTGTTCAATTAGCAATACATATTTTTATTCTTTGATTTGCCTGCATTGATTTTACATTGGAATATAAGTTGAAGAAATGTAGGAATATTACATTTGTTTACCTTACCTTTTTTAATGTTTGCCAATTAGCCTTTGTTTGAGAAAACTTTGATCTCCAAATGTTCAAAATTTTGACTATGGTATATGCTGTAATTGGATTTGAACTTTTGAAAAGATCCAAACATAATATATTTAGGTTTATGGGGGGAAAACCCTGTACAAATTTAATAAGACTGGTATTTTTAATAAAATTTACTTCTTAAAAATGCATATTTCAAAATATCTTGAGCATAGCTACTCCTTGTCTTGAGTTTCCTGTCTGTTTCCATGTCATTTTAGATATTTTGACATTTATATGGAGTCGGAGTCAATTACCTATAGAAAATTTGGAACTTGCCTCCACCATGTAGGCCTGGCAAGCTCAGACAACCTTACATTGAGCCATGCCATGTGGAATTAATACAAAGTTGATTTTTTTTCTCAGAAATTGCAAGTATAACTTTCATTTAATAATTATTCTGCTGACAGATCAAATAAATCTTAAGTGTTGATGAAATTTGGCTTTGTACTCACCATTACATTTCAAATCTTGCTACCTACATGCCCATGATAAAGTCACATATGTCAGCAATAAACTCCCTTCCAATGTTGTACAAAAATTCAAAAATATTAATTGAAGCTACATATTGTTGTAGAAAACAAAAAGGAACATAATTCTTAAAATATTTATTCAGAGAACAACAACTGGAAAACTGTTGTTGTTGGTGCAACTTGGAGAAAGCCAGATTTATGAAGCAGACAGCTTATGTATGTTTTTGTTGGTATCGTGTTAGTATTGCAGTTGCTAGACTGGCTAGTAAGCTGTTGCCTACCTCACTTTCTGCCACCCTGGACGCTGCCCTGCAGTACTATTGTGGATAGACTGTTGGCTCTAGTGATATGGCCATACCATTTCAGCTTTCTTGTTTTGATGGTAGTGAGGATGTCTTCATATTGGCCTGGTGGTGTTATGCACTTCTTCATTTGTGATCTGGTCCATGTAAGAGATGCCAAGGATCTCATTTCAAGTGCCTGGATTCTTCATTGTAATTTTGCTGTCAGGGTCCAAGCCTCACATGAATACAAAAAGCTTGAGATGACTAGTGCACTTAATAGTCTGATTTTAGTTTTCATACATATTCTTGTCTCTCCAGATGGGTCTTAGCTTTGATATAGCTGCCATTGTTTGTGCTGAACATGACAAAATTTCTACTCTTGATCCCTCTTTAGTGAATGTGAAACCAAGATATTTGAACTGGCCCATTGTTTCCAGTTCCTGACCTCTGAATTTAATCTTGGCTGAGATTTGTTTGCCACTATTTGTCATCAGCTTTGTCTTCTCTGCACTTATCTCCATTTCAAATCTGGAAGATGTTTAATTCAGGTTCTTTAATGAGGTGGCAAGCTCATCTTTGCTGCCTGCCAGCCCATCAATATTGTCTGCAATGCCGAGGTTGGTGATGTTATGCCCTCCAATGCTGACTGTCCCACAGTGGTTTTTCCAGGGCTTCGCTCATGATTTGTTCTAAGTAGATATTGAAAAATGTGGGTGACAGGAGACAGTGTTGACACACTCCAACTGTTGTCTGGAACCAGACCCCCACACAACCTTGAGCAACTACTGCACTGTATTGGTCAACTTTTGACCCTCTTTGTACTTTTTCCTTGTTGCCCACAATGCCTCATACCACACTGTCAAAATCCTTTTTGAAATCTATGAACACATGATAGATGTCTTGTTGATGTTGTGAGTACTTCTTTTCTAAAAAGATCCTGAGATTCAATATTTGTTCTGTTGTGCATCTTCCACTCTGGAACCCTGCCCATTCTTCAGCGAGTGTTTCTTTTGCTTGTCGTTTCAGTTTGTTCAAGATGATCTTTAGCATCACCAAACTAGCATGGCTGACCAAACTGATAGTTCTGTAATTAGATGCCTAGAATAGCCTGACAGTGGTGTAACTCTTAGTCCTGTGTGAGTCTGAATTTTGTCAATCCAAGGAATTGAAAACTAAGCTAGGCATCAGACACTTTCTTACACTTGGCTACTATCCATTTCAAACTAGCAACTTTAGCACTCTTCTGAATCTCATAAAAACCATTGCCAGTTTGCCATTTGACCCCAAAATACTTATTCTAATTTGCAAATGACTTTTTGTCCAAGTCTTGATGTGTCTTGATTTTGAGGTCACTTGCTCTAGTTATTTTGCTACAATCAGAAATGAACACAATAGTGGAAGCTAAAGTTCTTATGTACTTTTATAAGAACCACAGGTACATCTTGGGCCATTCTGCCTGTAATTTCAGTCATTGTAAATATCAGCACATTTTCCCACCCAAGCTGCTAGTCAAATTCTTTGAACTTGCCACTCAGCAATCTTTTGATGTACTCGTATAAAAACAGCAGGCACATCTGGTGGTATTTTAACCACTGAATTCTGGCATTATAAACATCAGCACTGCTAAAAAAAAAAAATAATCAAATAATCAACACATTCTCTGAATCAGTTGGTAGTCGAAGTAGTACTGGCAAGCCTTTGAATTTGCCACCAAACTATTTTAACATGCATACGGAGGACTCCTGCATGGGTGATTTTCTGCTTCTCAGATTTAAAAGAATTGCATCTAAATACGCATAATTGAGTGCTTCCATGACCTCTGTAATTTCTTGGTGAATAGTAATCATCTGTTCTTAGTGTTGCTGACCATGCTGAGGTGTAAATATGCTTCATTTTTTTTATTCAGATAACTTTAGAAGGTGGTTGATCGTAGCTGTACTCTTACTTCCATAACTTGGAAGTTGGAATGCTGCTTTTAGGTTCCATCTCCAAATTATTCTGAATTTTCTAAAGTAGACAGTGAAACCAAGTAATATAAATATTACAGAAATTTCGCGCGACAAAGTATGTCAGTACATACATATGGGCTCCATGTATATTTACTGCATACTGAATTTACTTTCTTACAAGTTTAAAAAACACAGACCTTATTTGTCATTGCATAATGCACCAGAAGATCAGAGAGTATGTTTGTTCTGTTGTTTAGTCCTACCCTACTACGTAGACCCAGATCTGCTAGCATATAATACAGTGTCAAATCTGGGTATATGCAGCTTGCATTTTGATCTGACCTATAAGTGTATGGAAATGGTAATTTCAAAAGAGGTTAAGTACACTGAGATTGGTTACTCAGGTCTCTGATCATTCTCCAGTTTGTTTCAAATCTAATCTCAAGGTAGAGCTGTACCAATGTCACTTTTTGCCGATTATGCCGATACCGCCAGCGTATGGCCAATTATTAAAATTGCCGATACTGATTATAAGACCGATTATTTCATTATCACAGTATATATAGTCGCATATAAGCTTAATAATTTAGGACAAAATAAAGGCCTGGAAGAGGAGAGGGGAGGTTGGCTTATCCGCGGGCCAAAGTCTAAACTTTACTGTTTTTAGGTCTTTTTGTTGACTACTGTAACGGCTATAAATCTTGGAAAATGAAACAATAATTTTTTCCGTGTCTTAAGACATAGGCATGTTAAAAAAGTAACTTTCGGTGACCCGACAATTATTAAACTGTTATAAAACACTAAGATTGATTTTGTTTTTTATTTGCATATACATATTTTCTGATTTCTCCAACACAAAATTAAATAAAGGTAAATACAGACTTCATAATTCCTGGGTCAGGGAGACCATGTACTATAATGTACAGTACTTACACAGTGCAAAGCGTGCATAGCGTCGCTTAAATCCATATTTATTCCCAAACATATTGGATGCAGATTTTGCTTTATTCGTTGTTTCAACCAAATTGCATTCTTCAAGATAACATTTCAGATAGTCCTTAATAGCTGTTTCATTTACAATGAATCATCTCTCACGAGTTACTTATTTTCAATGATAAAAGCAATCCTACAAATTGAGGCAATATGTTTAAAAAGGTATGCACGTTTGATTATACAAGGCACATAACCATCATAATTTACATGCTCATTAAGAGGGGTAATAATAAAAGCTAAAATTCTCATATAGATTGACTATGATAAAGATCAATCAATTTTAGTTTTGTCTTTTGGCTGAACAAATATCATAACTTCCCACACAATGGAAAGCTTGATGTTTCGGCGTCTCCTTTGATGATAGTCGGCGAATTTCTCTATAGTTTTGCGACAACAGTACAGGCCAGTTAATCATTAAAATGCTTGAAACTGGCTTGTGACGAGGAATTTTTAATGCTAACTATACCAGTACATTGATGCAGAGGCGTAGCTAGAGTGTTTGGAGCCCGGGGACAAGATTCATTTTTACGTTCCAGGGTTCTTCCTCCACCAATAATACTGGCCGCCATGTATACCTATCGTGTGCTGAAAAATGGCGTTAAACTCAAAAGCAACAGCTACAACAACATTTAACGATGGTAATTAACATTGGTATATTTGGTCTAAAAATACCAGATGTTAACTCGTGTAAGTTTCTTTCATGGAAATGGCATTGTAGCATTGGAGTTAAGCATTCATAGTAATCATTCTTGGGATTTAAATTAATTGTGGACGATTTTATTGTTATGGCTTATGTGTTTGTTCTGGTTTATTTATTATTTTTTTATTGTTGCATCGGTTAAAAAAAATCATTAAATTACGTGAATAATGTTTAAACTTAACATTCTATTTAGTGAAGATACAAATTCTTTATAGAAAAGTAATTATTTTGTCACAAGAATAATTCACAGGTGATGCAACAGAACATGTAGGACTTTTCTTGTTTAGAAGAAAATGAAATCGAGGACATAATGTAATAATTGGGAGTTCTCAGCAAAAATCAGCGGTAGTTTACAGCAAGTGTGTTAAAACAGTAGTTACTTTTAGGAATATATTGTCTTTCAATTAATCCCCAAATCAAATGTTTCTTCCTTAGTTTCCACTATTTAATTCTGTTTTAAAATTCAAGCCATGTCAAGATGAATCTTATAATTGAAATTAGATTTTGGAAATTTATTTGCATCGGCACCGATTATTTCTGCCGATACCGATTATACCGATTGTTCTAATAATCGGCCAAATTAAGAGTACAGGCGATTAATCGGTACAGCTCTATCTCAAAGTATGCAAACATTGATGGATTCAAATTTGTTTACTTTTCTTCTGTATTTACTTTTTCATGCATTTATAAAATATAAAGGATCATCTCATATCATAGTAATTAAGTTTTTAAGATTACTGTACCTGAGCCCCAATTATTTCACTTTTACAAAATAAAAGTACTGTAGCTTGGACTCTGGCTAGTTACTTGCATGTGGAACTGTTCCAGTGGTCAAATGGTTAGCGCTGCCTCGGATGCAAGAGATCACAGGTTTGAACAATGGCCAAGTCATACCAAAGACCCATAATAATGGTTCTAACAGCTATCTCACTAGTAGCTCAGCATTAAAACTGACTTCACTAAAAACTGCAACACTGCATACATCGTAGTGATATGACTGCATTTTTTTAAAGCTGTTAATCACACACACACACACACACACACACACACACACACACACACACACACACACACACATGGTCTCTTTTTGGTCATTTATTACCTCTTTTCTGTTTTTGGCCAGTTATTACATGTTGTTTAATTTTGCCCAGTGATTACATATTCTGTTTTACTTAAAACATGAAACAGTTTATGTTAGAAAGGTTAGGTTCTGCATTTTGTTGCCAAGTGACAGGCATTGACAAGATTATTAGTAGTAGATGCTGGTAACATACCAATTTTGCTTGCTATCAGCTCTGTTTGGATACAGACAAATAGAGACTGTCACTAAATTAATGGGATTGGAATGTATTTGTTAATCCCACAATGTCATGGAGATAAAGCAGGAATAAATCACCATGATTGTATTTCGTCTTATGGCAAGATATCTTTTTTTTTGACAGACCATTTCCTGAGAAATGTGTCATGGAGAGTAGTAGCTTCCAGTTTTAGTACTACATCTGCAACACTGGATTTCAAGCAACTAAATCCTTCCAGAGGTTTTGGAGCTGTCTATAGACTCAAGTAAGTCCTTTGTTTTCATATAGTCAAACACCTCAAATTAGAAAATACTTGGAATTACCCCAAGTATTCATTTTACTGAGATTTTCACACATGGGAAAAATAGTCTTTTTCTTAGAGCTTATTATGGGTGAAACTATTCTTCTGCTGCATATTGATATGAATCATGATACATATCAATACACTATAATACACACATGAACTTTATGGTCTTTCTATCATTGGAAGGTATATCAATACACATAGGATCTTTATGGTCTTTCTATCATTGGAAGGTAGGTGTTGCCCCTATATGTATGTTGTATTTCTAGTATATAGATTACAGATGGAGATATTCCGTATTTACCGTATATGTTGGGACACCGTATTTATTGGAACACCATAATTTTATTTTAAAAGTAATTTTTGTGTGCACTGTATATTTTGGGACACATAGCTTTTTTTCAGTCGTAAGTTGTGGGACACCTTTTAAATCATTCAAAAAGTACATGTCAGAAAATGTACTCAAACGTATATTTTATTAAGTAAAACTTCAAAAACAGACATTTATCTCACCGTCCTAGTAATATACAGTTACATTTGAGTTAGATTATACAATCAGATTTTGAAGTATAAATGTTGCTTTGTTTTCTTGTTTCAGACGTGGCCAGGCAATAAACAAGACAAGATATGGTCCTCTCACAGATCTTCCAGACTTCACATTTCTTGGTATATATATATATATATATATATATATATATATATATATATATATATATATATATATACACACACACACACACACACACACACACACATTTATGTATATGTATAGGTTGGCCTCAGTTATTAGAAATGCAAAGGAAAAAGCAGAGCTCTTGATAAGAATTGAACAAATGGGTATTGTTTGTACTCATAAGTTTAAAAACAATTTTGCATTTTTAAAAAATTTCATGTCTCAGGGTAGTTTGTAAACATAGCCTTGTGGTACTAGACTGAATCTGTGTAATCAAAATGTTATTTATGCCATTTTCTGTATGTCATTCAACTGAATGATCATAATTATTTCAGGGTACATTCGCTTATATGAGTCTCCTGAATTTGAACTTAAGTCATGTAGAATAATTTATATTGCAATCAGAAAATGTGGACTATATTATTTGGCCTTGTTTCTGCCTTTTAAATTAGTTCACCTCATAAATGTACATCTTAATAATTTTGACTACAGTTGTGCAATTTGTGGTTGTTTACCACAAGAAAATCTGTTTTAATTTTTAGTGATTGTTCCAGTTTTTTAAAACCAGAATTTAAGCCTGTGTTACATGAAAATGGACTATTTAAATTAAAAAAAACAACTTTTCTTCATCAATCAAATTGGTTTTCTTTAGATGGTAGACCAACCCCATTGGCTCCAGGCCAGAAAAGACGGCTTGATGAGAAAAAACAAATGACTGTAAGTATTTCGGCCGAAATAACTGGTTAACTCTGTTTTCTGGTTAAAGGGTTATGGGAAGTAAACTAAAAGTGATAAAAATATTCATGCCACACACATTGTCTTATCTTTTGTACCAAAATTACCTGAGAAAAACCCAGTAATTATTTCAAGTATTTTATGTTTATCATTTATCACTTTTCATACCAAGATGTGAATGGTTATCAGAGATTTGGATGGGATATCTTTTGTCATTACATAAGAATACTCAACCCCAAGATCATATGCCTAGTCATGACTGGGGGGGGGGTATTAAGCAATAAAATTAACATTTAGGGTAATTTTGCTTAGTAGAATCAGAAAATACACTTCAATATTTCGGAGATTCCTCTTATATTTGCAAAAAAAAGATTAATGATCAATGCTTTTGAACAGGTCCAAGTCAGATTTACCTAGACAAAGTCAAATAAAGTTTGCACTGAGAAAACACTAAAATATTGAAGCATCTGTTTGATTCATAATACAGAACTCGGTTTGATATTTGTATTTCACTATTTTGTATCTTGATTTTTTTTCTTCTTATTAAAATCAGAATGTTTGTTTTCTTATAATATTTCATAAATAACATAAAATGAACATATAATTTTGCATGTCAAAGTTGTTTTATAAATTTATAAATCTAAGAGTAAAATAGAATTGGGGTCTGTCAGTTATAAAGTTTTCATTTTGATAATTGATGGTATGGTGAACACGAGGAAGAGGGCTAATCAGGTAAATTGTCATTTCAGTTCATCATGCTATGAAAGACACATTGAATTGTCTTTATGAAACTTTATGCTATGCCAATCCACATTTCTTTTTAATTGGATGCTAGAAGTTCACTGCCCTATTGCATTTTTAAATGAATCAAGTATTATTGTATTGTATATTCATTGTTACTAGTCAATTTAATTACTTCATACCGCACATCGACTGCTCTGGTGGCCTAGTGATTCTAGCGTCCACCGCAGAAGCAGGATGTCATGGGTTTGATCCCCAGCTGAATCATGCCAAAAAACTTACAAAAATAGTACTAACAGCTGCCTTGCTTGGTGCCCAGCATTAAGAGGTTGGTGTTAGGACTGGTTGGCCTGGTGTCAGGATAATGTGACTGGGTGGGATGTCATGCTGCATGTCTGCGGCATGATGCCCCAGTGTTAGATATCACTATAAAGTCTGCCTCACTGCAGACATCGTAGCGATATGACTGAAAAATTGTTAAAGCTACGTTAAAAACCCTAATAACACACACACTCATGCCACACATCAAGATTTGAGACGCTACAGTAATCACCTTTTCCATCCATCTTTCTTTTGATCAGTTTAGCTGTTCATTGATACTTTGGTAATTACAAAAGTTCTGAATACTGTTCGCATAATTGATGCCATGTACTTTGGATGTGGCACATAGATATGCCCTTTAAAGATTTTAACTTATTAGGTCCAATTTTGACAACCATCTACAGAAATGAAGATTTGGCCTGATGTCCTTGCCTGCCTGTTACAAGAGGTGGCTATTTGATGCTGAAGCTGTGGTGGTTTACAAGTTTGAATGCTAAACATACGACCAATTTTAGGCCACCAGTACAGAATTACTTTATAACCAGTAAAGCTCAGAAACTATTCAACATATTCTGATGCAATATGCTGCGTACATCACAAACATAGATGTACATTTTATGCAATTTGTGTGATCATCACATTTTCAGTTAGTTATGGCCCTTGACAACTAATTATATATTTTCATATTGGTTGCTGTTTGGGAATGGGATATTACTTCTAACGCCAAAGTTCAAGAATAATTTGACTTAACACTCTCTAATAGACCTATGTTTTTTAATGGTTTTGACCTGTCAGCTGAAGTTGTTGATAAAGTTATATTCCTTGACAAATAGCTTTTTATCTGTACATGTACATTTTGATATGAACATTGTCTACTGGACTTTGATGTGCCTTTATTGGGTTTTGTTTTGTCAACTCTTTTGGGGAAAAGAGTTATGGCCCTTGACAACTATCATAATATCTTGACATTGGATATTGCACGTAATAGGTGCAAGAACTAATGAGCATATTCTGATACAGTGGGTGGGAAAATTTTCTCATATACCTAATGTGCTGTTTGTGGGTTTCATGTCATCAACTGCTTTCTGTTTTGTCATGCCTCTAGGATCAGACTTTGTGATCTAGAACAGGGGCTGTTCAGGTGCACGTGTCAGCATGATGAACTCCTAGATGACAGGATTTGGGCTTGATTCCATCATTGGTTCAGCTTGTTACTTTACAAAGCATTTTACCCTAATTTGTTCATCAATTAACAACCTTCTTGTATTGATACACTGTAAAACCTCTAAATTAAATAAAAATGAGACAGTTCATGTCTTCACCAGAATTTTGCTTGTAATGAACATTGCACAAGAACCAATCAGCATATCCTAATGGAGTTAGGTGTGCATATTGTCTCATAAGACTTGCATTGATTTTTATGGATTGATTTTGACTGCTCCATTTTGAAAAGAATTATGCCAAGAAAATTCTTGCCTTCATATGGAAACTTCATTAGTTGATTGCATTCAATAAAGCTCAATAACCATTAAGTAAATTTAGATGGAATTTCGGAAGAACATTGTCTCTTACACTTCAGTGGGTCTTTTATGTTTTTTTCCTTGTCTACACCATTTATGACAGAGTTGTGGCCCTTGTTAATCAGCTTCATATTTATGCATGGTAGTTGTTTGTAATCACCATAGTTAAGTAGCCATGCAACATATTCGGACACACGGTTATGTTAAGATTATTTCAGAGACTTTGATGTGACTTTTATGGTTTTGTCTCATCAACACTGGGAGAGTTATGGCTCTCGCCAGTCAACTTAATACCTTTATCGTTGCCTTGGTTGATGCTTTCAGGGTTGAGCCTGTGTAATTTTAAGATATTTCATATCATCATTTAGAGGAGTTTTGACCTCAGAATACCCGTGTTCCCACACAAGTACCTGCGTCTAAGGCCATACAGGACACATAGTTGTCAGTGTGCCCTTTGTGATGCACCTGTTGCTAATAAACTCTAGTTATTAATATGTATCTATCCATCTTTATATCTGAATAGCTTGCTCCCAACCTGCCTGTTAGTGTAAGCTAATTTATTTATTCTTTTTTCTTACAAGACAATTCTTTTGTTTGCAGACTGTTATTATGAAAATGCTACAGGAAATGGATTCAGCAGAGACATATTTTAAAGAGAAACAGATGGAGGAGAAACAACAGAGGGAAGAAATACTCAGCAAAAAATTCAAACCTAAATCATCTTGATTATGTGCTAACATCATCGCAATGTTGCTTTAGGAATTGTGTATTATTACATGTGCATGTTTTTTTTACTTTGGAGACGAGTGTTTGATGTGAAATAATAAGCACCTACAATCTTTATCAAAGTCTTGCGTTATTGATCATTCTAATGATTTTATGTTCAACACTTCATTTTTTTGTCTTTGAGGCCTTTTGTGACTAAGTGTTCTAAAGTGCTCGCAGCCATGTTATTAATACAAAATGTTAGGGTTTTAAGAGACAACATAGATAAGCTTAGTGTGAGCTTTGTCTCATTTGGCGTTGAAATGAAAACACCCACTTGTCAATTGTGGGATTTATTGTGAGATGAAATGGTACGAAATAAAACCTAAAACAATACAAAGCACATACTTAGATTACAAGACAAATACAATACAGAACTTGACCGACACATATACAATGCACAATACACGACACACACTCTGGCATTTATAATTTTATCACAGAAAAACAAAAATGATACCTTACCAGACTCATAGGGTATAATTTTTCCAAATTATATTCAATCCCTGGTCTTTCACTTGTGTGAAAGCCAAGTGCTCTTCATCTTCATGACTCGTACTGCTCGAGGTGTTGTCTGCATCAAGAACTAGAGTGGGAATGCCAGAAGTTTTTTGTTAGTAATACAGGGGATTGATTTTAATACTCATGAAGCACAGGAATCATGCACATCAATTGATTGCTCACGCGTGCACTCCCTCATGACAAACACGTACATTGGTCCACAACACGAGTCCTGGATCAAATGACTCCTGACATTTATTAAATTTGTGCTTGCCACATAAATAGTACAACATTAATCATTCGGAATTGTCCTTCAAGTCTTTTGGAAAAAAATAAAACTATTAATCATACCTATGAAATGATTACGAATACAGAGTATAACTGGTCTACTCTCCATGCAGACAATACATAAAACTCTCAAATTAGAACTACAACTGATCATTTAAAACCTTGGAAACCTTGTTAATGTTACTCTTCCTCGATGGATGACCATATCAGCATGGAGTTTTCACTAAAAGACATTTTATGATGTCTACCTGGTTTTACTGGTCATAGATAAGAAGAGCTTATGGGATGACCTGTTGTCCATTTTTATCTGTTAAGTAGTACAACTTTCTTATTGCTGCTATATCTAAACTACTCCGGATTGCATGAAACTTGACACACAAATTCAACCAATGACCATCTTAACGTTTGTTAACTATACCTAAATGGATGATCATTTCTATATGGCCACCATGGTGGTCATCTTCAATTTTGTTAACTTTACCTAAATGGATGATCATATCAATATGTCCACCACTGTGGTCATCTTAACTTTTGTGAACTATACCTAAATGGATTATCATATCAATATATCCACCACACTGGTCATCTTAACTTTTGTTAACTATTGTAACGTAATCAAGCTGACCCTTTGAGACTGGGCAGGCTTTTAAGAAATAACAAACACGTTCGTGAATGACAATGTATTAAAGACTCACACTAATGACACAAGAATAACAAACACAAAGGCATATAATATGCCTATTATATCAAACTCATGTAGTCAAATACTTGTTACAAACTTCATATAAACTTCATGTAGTCAGACACTACTGTCATTACAATTTACATGTAGTCAAAACATTACTGTTGTTACAAAAATGCATGTAGTCAAACACTAGTCATTACAATTTACATGTAGTCAAACACTACTGTTATTACAAAAATGCATATAGTCAAACACTACTGTTATTGCAAAATACATGTAGTCAAACACTACTGTTATCACAAAGTCAATATCACCACATGTGTATCTCCGTGTTGATTTGGCCTGTTTTCATGCACAGTCACTCTACCCTCCAGACTTGTACATACACGTTGGCACTGAACTGGTGGTTTAAACTTGTAATGGTGCACCAGACGTCCTCATATTCTCACGCTCATCCATCTATTCATACCCAGCAAGCTGAATATGGAAAAGAAACAACTTTCCCAATAGTCTGCTTTAATTGTAACTACTTTAAAATATACAGCTGTTTCGAATAGGTTAATATAATCCACCTGAAATATGACGTAGGAATGGTATGCAATTAAAATAAAAATACGTTATACTAAGACATTAAAACATACATAGTAAGTTTTCAACATTAGTCATAGTAGCGACCAGATAAAATTATCTCGCTACCAAATTGCATAGGTCATACTCTCTTAATAAATTGAATTACAAGTATGATAAAATAATGTAACCACATAATACAACAACGAATGTGTTTTACGAAACTGAATATTAATTGTCAACAATGAAAAGAGTTAATTAAAAAACATACAACTCACCCAACTCTTTGGCTCAAACTAAATTAAAATGGCACCTCCCCGACAGCTGAACACATTTAGAGCTTCTCTCTATAGTGGCTGTGCCCTTCAAGATTTCTGCCTGATATATATATATATATATAGTCGTGCGCATTAATACATAACTCGCACGTGCTGCGCAAGCAATAAAGGCGTCACATGATACAAAGAAAAATCATATTTATAGAAAATATGGTGCATGAAACAAGACACCTTGATAATAATAAAAAGTATGGTGGTCTAACTGGGCCATATCGGGCATTTCGTAACAACTATACATAAATGGATGATCATCTCATTATGGGGTTTGTACCAAAAGACTACTGATGATATCAAGTTGGTCCTTAAAGAAAATATTGCTGATCTGACCTCCAATATGCTGCAGTGACACCCATCTTTATATTCTTGTTATCACTACTGTTGTGAACTGAAAGTCATTATCAGCAAGAGGTTTTCACAGAAAGACTTCTTACGATTTCTAGTTGGGATTGAAAGAAAATGTGCAACTTGGTAAACATCCAAAGTGGCTACCATGGGTATATTGAAAATTTTGTTATACCTGTCATTGTGGCTTCTTTAAATATCAAATCAATCAAGAATATTATAGCTTGTTTCTATTAGCAGAAGTTAAAAAGAAAAAAAATGGTCTTAAAATGAATTCCTAGATATTTTTTGGACATTAGAGACTGTCCATTTAAGAGACTCTTGTTTTATTGACTGATTATCATTTGTAGTTATTGTTTTAAGTATACTTTAATATATAGTGCAGTACTTTGATTGATACTAATTTACTTGTTTGCTGCATTAAAGCTAAATTGGAGAATTTCTTGGTAATTCTAAATGCTGGTCTTAACTAATATTTATTTCAGTTAAATTCAGGATTGTTGCATTTCTCCAGTTGGCATCTAACATACATGTATAAGGTCAGTGTATGTGATATGGGAATGTGAGTAGAGAACACTGTAATGTGCAATAACAGGACAGGTAATCTTGAAATCTGCAAACAATATTAGGCATCGAAAAGCCTATACAGTGTACTTGGGTATCAGTGAGTGAGTTATACATAAAGCAGATTGGTTAAGAATGTATAGCAATATTGCATCTCTACCAGTCATAGCTAAGAACAGTTTATTGGATAACATGTTGGCTGTCATCCATCTATCCATTATTACATCTTGTTGGCCATTATGATAAAAGTGCACATCTGACTTCCATTATGGCTGCCAGAATGGCCATCTTGAGACTATTGTGGTCATATCAACATGGCATTTTAACCAAAAAATTAATAACAAAGTCTAGTTTTTTCTAAATGAAATGATGTTGATCTGACATCAGGTATAGTAAACGGTGACAATTATCTTTAAAATCTCGTGTTTGTTAATTTTGCTAAATTGAAAGTCATATCAACATGTTGTTTTTCCCAGAAGACTTTTTATGATATCTCATTGTTTCTAGAACAAAATAGTTCCAATCTGACCTCCAATATGGTTACTATTGTGGCCATCTTGAAAATTTAGTTATCTCCTGAATGAAAGGTGACATTGACATTTTTTATACCAATATATATGTAATGATCTCAGTTGGTTTTAATGATAACAGTGCATATTACGACAGATATGGTCAACACAGTGGTACTTTTTTAAGAACATTTTCAAATCGGAGATATTTTGAGTATTCATTAGTTAAAATGGAAAAAAATTAGTTGTTTATTTTGAATTTACTGGATCTTCTTCAGTCAGTAGAATGTCAGTTCTCGTAAGGGATTCTTCTTTACCACTTCTATCTGTCTGTCTATCTATCTATATATGTCTGTCTGCCTGCCTACTTACCTATCTACCTATCTACTGAATGCATAAACAATCATCGAATGACAGCAGTCCCATCTGACTACTATGTGGTATGAATAATTGTTTTGTCTCACAAAGTTTAGGAGAGTTATTGTACTATCCCTGGCATTCACAGATACTTATATACAAATCACACCATTTCAACCATGTCTTCATGCACTTGAGGCAACAGTTTGGATTGGGTTTCATAGCTTCTACCCATTAGGGATGGTGCTGTCATGTGGATAAAGGTTTTGTATTCCTGACTTTTGTCAGGTATTATATAAATATGTTTACTAAAATTTGAGTTCAAGGCCTAAGACTATGTAGAAGTTATTGGAATTTACCATAAAATAAAGACTTTTAAGAAATGTTTAATGTGTCAAAGGTCAAGTGGGGATTTGCATATATAGGGAATTTGGTAAACATAAAACTAATTCCTACCTTAAGATCAGTTTCTGGGATCCATTTATTATCAGATGTTATGGGTGTGTTCAGATGTAATTTGAGAAGATTGATTTATTTAATTGTTCATTGGAATAACTAAGTGCTCATTGACTGTGGATTAACTCATCACTTTGGAGGTTTTGTGAATTCATTCAAAGACATTCTGGATTGCATCATTTGTATAAAATGACATCAAGACTATTGGAGTTTATTTGGAACATCATCTACTTTTGGACTTGTGATATGACAGTTTGGATTATTTGGAATTTAATTCACAATACTAATTGTCTTTTGAAGGTCAGCTTTGTAACTTAGAGAAAAAAAATATTGTTGATTGATTTTTCTAAACGTGTTGGGTTTTCTTCTTTCTGTTGCATAATTTAGGACATGGAGTCATAATAATACGTGTACATTCTTGTTTTTTAAAAATTTTGCTTGTGTCTTTTACAATACAGTCCTACCCGTTTATCTTGACATCCTTGGGCCCGAGGTAATATTGTCGACATAGGCAGATGTCGAGATAAGTGTTGGTTGGGGTGGGGGTGAAAAAAATTAAAATTCATCAGCAAAGGGAGACCTGTCGTCAGTGAATAGCATTTACACTTTGAGAAAGAAAAAACGCAAATCATGAAGACAGAATCAGTGTGAAATACACTTGTATATTGACAAATTACATTTTGGTTACCTTTGTGTAATAAAATCCAAATTAAAATATTGCATTGATCACATCCTGATACGAACAACGTTACGATATTCAACGTCGGCATTAGCACGTGGTTGGGAAGTTGTCAGTTACATGCTTCATGTACATGTACTTAAATTGGCCTCGATTTTGGTCAGTCTGTACTCTGTACCCATCTTATTGAGGCTACCAAGGGGATGGGCCTATTCACAGGGAAGTGAGAAACTGTCAACAGTACATGTATTCTCCACAAACACCGATGTTATGACGAACATTAAAGCGACTGAACCAACCACTTGTTGCAGCAAAGTTCTCCACATTAAGTTTTTTCGATAATGCTTCATTGAACCATTTTGATGCTTCCTCCACGTCTTCAAATGTAGCAGTCTTGCTTCTTCCTTTAGGGAGCACAGTTACATTCAACTTAGTCTTTCTTTATAGACTTAGCAGCTTTCATCCTTCCTGGACGTGTATTTTAAGTGAAAAAATTTCACAGACCTCTTTGCAAGATGTTCATCCCTTAACTTCCTTAACAGCCAGATATATCGCAGATGTGAAATTGATTCATGCGTTGAATTATATCACTGATAAATCCTTCAATGAAAAATCGGCGATGAAAAGTAAATTGATGTTGGGTGCTGGTAATTAATACAACATGGAATCTATTTATTATTTTCCAAGAGGATACTGAAAGGGTAAATCAGTAAACTCGCTAGCGCTGCAATGGTGAAAAATAATATAGCAGCGGATTGGTTATCCAAACAGGCGATATGGAAAATTTATCTACCACCGCCTTTACAAATCAATTTCTCGCATTTTGATGTCAGAGCACCTAATGAGGTTCATCAGGCTGATATATTATTTCTTCCGCATGATAGTGTTTACAAGTATGCGCTAACCGTAGTTGATGTTGTGAATAGATACAAACAAGCAGAACCTCTAAAGACAAAATCATTAATTGAAGTTGCTTCTGCATTTGAAAGGATTTATCGAAGGGGTCCTCTGCATTGGCCATATCTATTACAAGTTGATCCTGGCAAGGAATTTCAGGGTGCAGTGTTATCAACAATGAAGCATCATAATGTCACCATCAGACGAGGACTTACTGCACTACATCGCGATCAGGCAATTGTTGAACGATTTAATCGGACACTTGCTGAGCGGTTATTTGGATATCAATACGCGAATGAAATTATTCAGGATAAACGATCCCTTGAATGAGTCAAACGATTACCAGGCGTAATTACCGCGCTGAATAAGGAGATTACTCGAACAATTAATATGAAACATAAAAAGTATATACCCGTAAAATCACAAAAGGATTTTTCAAAACAACCAATACTCGGCAATGTCACTGTTAGATATTTATATGAACCAGGAGAGCTTGAAGGTGGCAAAAAAAGAGCTACTGATCCTATTTGGAGTGTTACTGCACATACAATATCTAGCATAACACGATCCACGGGTAGACCGCCAGTCTGTAGGTTGGATTCAACTGCTCCTCAGCGGGGATTTACTCGTGAACAAGTACAAGTGATACCCGAGGATACTCAATTACCACCGCATGGTCTTAATTAGCACCTCTGCGTCTGTTGCACTCAAGACAAGTCAGCATCACATTATCTCTGTTATGACCTACGCTGCAATCTTTTCTGTCTACGATAAATTGGCAGGGGTATTTACCCGACCAACACCAACGCATTATACCATTACAACTCGCGCAGTTATTATTCTGTTGTTGTTTCAGCGTAATTATAAATTCAGCATCAATGTCAAATTTTCTGTTATAATTTTTGTCTTGTTGTTTATAACCAGAGTTTTTTTCTGATTATATCATCACTGACAATATCACGTATTGTAGTGTCATTATAGTCTAAAACAACTCTTCGAAGTTGATTTATTCTTCGTACTCTGGACACCGCAAGATAAACTAAATTCGACCACTCGATGCGATTATCTATGATCCAAACAATTGTATCGGATATAGTTAATCCCTGCAAAAAATGTATCGTCGCTGCGTATCCTAGCTTCCATGGGGATTTATCAGCACGCATTGCATCTTCGACGACATTGATATCAACTAACACAATATCATTTAATACAAGAATCTGCTTCCTTGACTCTGTCAGGCCTGGAATATCAACTTCGATATTTTGTCTTCGTGTATCCTTGGATCTATAACACAATGGTACTGAAAGTGTTGCAAATTGTTCTTTGTGTGTATTAAATAACTTCATCTGAAGTGTATCTTTGACTATCTTTCTACTTGCTACTATCAAATCGTTTGGTCTCCACGCTTCCCAAAAATCATTTAATGGGGGTTTCTGAAATTATTTCCCTCGCTATTTCACATTGGATTATATCCGGTTGTAATCTGATTAGTTTCTTGAATTCGCGTAATTGTTTATCAAGTGATCTATGATCGGTATTAATTTCTTCATAATGGTCAACGAAAAATTCTTCATCCAATCATGTGTGGATAAACCGACAAATGGTGGTGGTTGACCATAATCATCACACATTATCACTTTTGTATTCGCTAGCAATAACCAATCGAGAAACCTTTGTAATGTATCTAACGACACTGTGCATATCTCATCCCAAATGAGGATTTCAGGAATATATTTCTCGCCCATTCGATCAGGAGTCCATTCGTCACCTTTCCATCGAAAAAACTGTGATAAGTGCAAGCATTAATTCCTCATTTCATCTCTCTTGCAAGTCTGTGTGTTGGTGTTAGCACAGTCATGTTTGATTTCCCTCGAAATAATTCAATCGCACAAGTAGTCTTCCCTGACCCACCACAGCCGTTTAAGTAACTGGTTTTATATCTACATTTTGGATCGGAACACGATGGTGCAATAGATAATTCTGATATCTGATTATTTAAGTAATTGTTTTCAATTGTAACATCTGCTGATTCAGAATAATCACACAATATTTCCTTTTTAATTCTCCACAACTCTCGTCTGAATTAGTGAATTTAGCCACTGATTCTTTATGTTTTACGTCTATATAAAATGAATCAGTGGCGACTCTAACTGCAGATTCAGGAAATCTATTTATCATCGAAAGTAAATTAATAGAAGCATAAGCCAGTATAGACGACCTAAAGTACGTATATTGAGGTTTTCTCCATCTGTGTAAGTTTAACAATTGTACCTAATTTGGTTCCATCGGATAAGAAAGCGTCTTTACAATCGACGTATATACCCCTAGATGTTACATCTGCGATTATAAAATCGTATTCAGCATCATCTATAATCAACCGCAAAGAATATCGTTTGTGGTCGTATTTTCCACCTTGTGTGAATTTACCAATTATTCTTCTACCGAGATCTAACTTCAAAGATTTCTTTGGACCATTTCACGATATATTCTTCGTCTTGGTCGGGGAATTGTTTTTTGTTTTCGGTGATTATGTAGACTATCGAGTTGTGGTAACCAGGCTTCAGTTTGTTTTCGATATGATATAATTGCTTCACTGACAATCAGCGATATCAGCACATTAGAATCAATCATATACCGTAATAACACTATTGGCATCCAGTGTTTTTCAGAGATGTGTCTACCAAACCAAACATAACACGGATGAAGTCCTTTAGCCAATTCAAATGATGCCACACGAGCGAATCTGGTTGAATCAAAATCGGGCAGTGGTCTATTAATCGCAACACGGGTCATCTCGTATGTGGGATGTCCAAATCTTTTGAAGTACTCAGAACACTTTCCGTACCCGAGAAAACTCCCTGGATAACACGCAATCATATCAACCGAAATAATACTTTTGGGGTCGTATTTTTTATTCCATAATCCACCATGGCCATAAGCAACACAACTATATTGGATATCCGAGAGAAATTCTGCGCGTGTTGGTTTCTATAGATTTCTCTTTCTCGTGAAATGAGCTGCAACTGATGGTATTGTAAAACAGTTTGTTAGTAATTGTTTGTTGTGTTGCGTTGAAAAACCACTAGCTAGTTTTTTCATCTTATCATGGAGAGCTTCAGTACGATATAATTCGCCATTGGGTTTTTCAAATTGATCGAGTTTACCCTCTTTGTCTTTAAAACTCTGAAATGACCACACTAACACAGGATCGTTTTTACTCGACTCGTAAATAAAATGAAATAAATTTCCCCAGAGTTCTCTACGGGTAGATAATTTACGGTTCTATCCCGCGGAAATATTGTTACTGCGGATGTCCACCGCGCGTGTGCATTATGGTCAATAATTTTGATTGAAGATCCTCTCGATTCATTTTTCGGTTTATACAATATCTCGCCTGTTACCGTCTCTACGGATATTGGGAATTTTAGTATCCGCTCTAACACGGCCACATTTTGAATTGTTGCTCCGCTCTCCTTCACTGTTAATCCCATTCATTTATTGTTTTGCGTCTTAGATCAGTCAATTTGTTTCCACACAACGCATTTGTAAAATGCTCTATTATTCGTTCTGCTACACAATTCAACGACGAATATTTCATGGGTTTTAATTTTTCAATACTCGGCTTATCATTTATCGGATAGATCCCATAAACAACCGCGACTCCAGGATAGGATCTCTCGTAATACGGTTTGTCAATCCCAGTGAGAATTCCTTGTTTGTAATCAACACTCACAGTGACAGTTCTCTTATTTTTCAGGATGGGTTCAAATTTGTCGCGTATAATCCAATTCCCCGTTTCTGAGCGGATAATGAATTTCACTCTAAAAATACTTTTTCTAGTCAATATACGAGATTATCACTGCTGCTCTTTCGTCGTTCATGTTAGCATCAACACTACCATCAATTCGAAATGTTGACCAACAGTGAGACGCTCCATCGCGCTTGAATTCATTAAAACCATCACGGATTATACCTATCATGCTTCTATTACTTATTAGACTCTTTAGTACATCAGTGGAGACTCTATCGAGAATGAATTCAACATTTTTCCAAGATGTAATTTTCGATAATCTCTCGAACTCCTCAATATTATAATTAAAACAAGTATTTAAATAAGGAATTTATTATATAATGAATAATTGCAAATGGTTTATGATAGGATCAGTAGCAGCTTGTAACAAATCATGCAGAAATGAATTGGATATCATTTACAAAGCGTACGTCGTGGAAGTTTTGGGCCCTAACCTTGCATACGATGTGGAGTAGGTGTGCGCGGTAAGTCGCAGTTGTGTCTCAATTGTGGTGGTAAGCGATACAGAGAGTTAAAGCGCTATTATGATAATAGAATCAAAGATTCCGTCAAGAAATACATCAAAGGTTCCGTTAGAAACTCCATCAATGACTATGACTCTGTCAAGAACAAAATCATAAGAACACCTCAAGACTACATTTATAAATTCTCAAGTAATAATTAAACCAAATAATTAATTAGACAATTTTTTTTAGTATATAAATGAACCAAGAATTTCAACCACATCCCGTGATTACCAATTATGAAGCATCTCGTGAAGGTATTGTCAGACACCGCAGGCTGAAGAAACCAGTTGGTTTTGACAATGGTATGGGGTTATTATATTTGTTGTTGGAAAGAAAAGATGTCTCAACCACTGGATAATATATGAATGCTACAATGAATTGATAAAAGATGGTTTTGTAGTTGATCATAATGATTCTAATCCTAAGAACAATTCTTTATCGAATCTACGATCCATAACACAAAGTGAATGCACCAAATGAGGACGGACTGGAAAAAACCTCGAAAAATGCGAAACCTATAAAATTATTTAATGCAGAAAAAAACGAAGAAAGAGTATTTCAATAAATGAATGAAGCTGGAAAGTATTTCGATATTTGTATTCTCGTTAGTACGATATGTTGCAGAGAATATCACTAGATCGGCTTTTTCTAAAAAAATAAAAATAGTATTCAATTCGTATATACCTGAATTATTATATGTAGCATTAAGGGAATAACTCGTGTGGGCTTGTTTGTGTAGTTTTGAAACAACGATTACTCCTTGGTAGTCACGGAACTCAATGGAATTTTTCCGATGACTGAATGGCATTTTTTTTGTGGTTCACATACGCATATATCGTATTCAAAATTATAGACTTGTATATTACGAACACTAGTGTATTCCATACACGGTTGGGATCTCGTCCTAGGGCCCATCGTTCGAATCTCGTGGCAGGCATTATTGTCGACGGTACCGATAGGAAGGTTTTTCTATATAATAATTGGGGATTTAAGCCATTCGAAATTCAAACCATGAAACCACCATATGTCACACACCGTCACACGGTGTGAAGGTGTTTTTGCATGCAACCCGGGTGATTTTGTTGGGGGTATGGTGGTTTCAGTTTGAATGTAGAACAGCCCCGTGTGTGTATGTTCACCTATAGTCCATTGTTATATGTTGTATTGTCTTGTGCTGTCCTATTTGTATTTGTATATATCATTGTAAATACCATATCATTTCATTGTAAATATCATTATGTAAATACTTGTAAATACCATATTATTTCATTGTAAATACCATTATGTAAATACTTGTATATATGTATATAAGTATATATCTATATGTAAATGTGACGTCCATTCACCAAGCATACCTTCTTGGAGTTCTAACCCGTTTTTTGACGAGTTAGATCCCCTCACGGTGACTATGCTTTGTGTACCTCTGGGCCTCTCAGATGTGAATATAACACATGAGGGTTCCAATGGGGATGTGTTGTCTTATATATGTAACCTCTGGGTCTCTCAGATGTGAATAACACCTGAGGGGTTCCAAATGGGGTTTTTCATTATAACACCTTAGAGCGAATGGAGTTCATCATATCATATCACAACTTGCATAATATCTATAGGCACAATAAGATGTTAATAACACCTTAGAGCGAATGGAGTTCATCATATCATATATAATCATATCATATATAATCATATATAATCATATCATAACTTGCATAATATATCTAGGCGCAATGAGATGTGAATAACACCTTAGAGCGAATGGAGGTCATCATGTCATACGAAAACGGTCAAAAAATGACCCATAATTGTTTTTATTAGATATATAAAATATATTAGATATATAATATTTCATATAATGAATTTCGAAAATATGAATGGGATTATGATTGAGATTTAAAATTTGAAAAATCAAGGAATACAGTTATCAGATAAATTAGATTGTAATCAGATTCCCTCTGAATTTCTTGATCTTGATGATAGCGTCCTTACCAAACAGTATAGGTTGATCAAAAGATTTCAACACGCTGTAAATGACTCACTTGCATTTTGTAATGACATCAGCAAGTTGTTCCCGTTGTTTATTGCTGTCGAAAATGTGAACTGTGAATTGGGTAAACAATATGAAATCAAACGCACAATAAACTCGAAAATCAAAACACTAAGAGAAGAAATCAACAGACAAAATGAAAATCCCCCTTTGTTTACCTCAACACAGTGAAAAATCTCTAACACTCTAAACAATGTCCAGCCCGTTGCAGGTGAGTAATCCGCATACAATAAAGCCCCATTGACAAATATTTCTATAGACCGGTATGCGCTTACTCGCATAGAACGATTTTGTATGAGTTGAAATTCTATAGACAGGTAAGATAGTGTAAATTTTTTTGCATGGTGATTTATCACTACACGGAAGTAATGAACACTGTGTGTGGGGGAAGTTTTCACTTAAAATTTAGATCGTATATTATCTCTATAATGGTAGGTGAAGCCCTAACAACTAAATTAGCACGCGAACGATTATTTGCGATTAAGAAATTTATTCCGATTCGTGATTCCGTTCGAAATGAGCTCCAATTTCAAACCGCTTTTACAACGGGCACTGAACAGTTATTCAAACCAATAACCACTGCAACAGGGAAAGTCGTATCGACCACTGAAAAGCCATATGGGGAGATATTCCTGAGGAATAACGAGGGAAAATACCAGCCCTTCTTCCTGTACTTGAAACAATAGCAAAGAGATCCAAGCAAATAAGGGAATCTTTAAAAACACTTCCTGGTGATATAATAGCCGCTGCACGACTTCAGGAAAAAGAAGAAGGCGAGGAACAACAACAACAGGGTGATATTATTGAAGAAGAAGAGGATGATATTATTGAAGAAGAAGATGGTGATATTGAACAACAACAGGGTGATATTAATGAAGAAAAAGAAGAAATTTCGAGAGAGAGAGAGAGAGAGAGAGAGAGAGAGAGAGAGAGAGAGAGAGAGAGAGAGAGAGAGAGAGAGAGAGAAAATATATACACCTGAAAAGATATTTACGGAAGAAGCGATGAATAAATTTAAAGATTCCACGGATGATGAATTAACTGATTTTGCTGCTAATTCATTTTAAAAAAGACGAGGGAGCAATATATAAATGGTGGGTTTGAAGATACTATCATAAACGCAGACACCTGGTATAAAAAATCTATTTCTCAAAACACGGTGGAATTAGAACCTTAAAAGATAGTAATAATTTTAATGCGTATATGAATAAACTAGAAAAAAAAGGAGTGGTCAACAACTATATGATCGAAAAGAAGATGATGACAAGGTGCAACTGGTATCACTAAAAAATAAAACAAATGGAAAGGGATTTTCTCAAAGTGGAACTCCAAGGGGGGTTTCAGGTAGTGGTCTAGTTCGTTGATATTCTCGCGGATATATCACGATTAGAAATTCTCGTAGGAGGGAGACGAGCTGGAAATAACTCACCGAAAATAATTATTGAGGCCGCTGATATCTGTAGACGACTATTTAAGGATGGTATAATGGATATTGGTATATATCGAGAGTTTATTGACGAGCTAGCGGACGGTTACCATAGAGATTAAATCACCACATTAGATAAATGTCATTTAAATAAGATGATCATACACTACAACCACAACAAACCAACCATGGTCTACGTAGTAAATTCACGAGTGCCAGTTTATAAAGCGTACTATGGAAATGGTCTCGGCAACACCATTGCAGGGTTATTTAAAAGAATGGCTCCCAAAATAGCACTAATCGAAAAACAATTATCAATGAAAGCTATTGATGTTATTCGTGATAAGGGTATTAGCGCTGTTGGTGATGTTGCCGGGAAAGCATTTTCCGCTGCAAAGTAAAAACTAGTAGCGTTAGTTCGGCGAAGAAAGTCACCGATGACTTCGTCATCAGTGATAAAGTCACTAGGACCACTACCATCTACGGAAATGATGCCTGCAAGTATTTGCAAAATAATAAATAACGCATTGGATCATAAAATAGCATCACGGTATGACACTCAGGGAAATATAACTGTCAATATGATAGCGGGAAGTGGCTTGAAATCTCGAGAGAGAGATCGCGATTTAGATCAAGAAATATATAATATGTTCAAATCGGCTCCTGATACAGTCTTCGATATGGATGCCCCAATACCCAAGAATGATTCTCTACTCAATTATCAGTATTATTCCTATAATGCAATACAACCAAATAGTCGATCAATAATCGAATTTCAAGTCCAGGATTCCAGCAAATACTTTCTACCCGCTGAAGCGTTATCGAAGTAGAAGGAGAACTCGTAACAAATGTTGCAACTGATACGCCATATGACCTAAATGTCAAAGTTGGCTTTGTCAATAATGGTATCATGGCATTATATAGTAGCGCTAGATATTTGATTGATGGAAAAGAGATTGAATCCATAGAACATGATGATGTTGCCACAACAATAGTGGGGTTAGCAAGATACTCCGATGATTATACAAGATCGGCAGGTCCATCTATGATGTTCTCTAAGGATATAACTGATTACGCTGATAACAATAAATATATAAAATTACGGACACCAGTAGCTACTGGAGTTACTGATCAACCAGATGATATTCTTGAACACGAACCAAGACCAGCTAATCCCTTTGATGTTATAAAAGGTGATAGTGCTTGTTCCAACTTAGGGTTTGCAACACGCGTATCAATGTTGCATGGACAGCGTAGATTATTCTCATGCACGATTCCACTACATCATATATTTGGATTCTGCAGAAATGTTAGAAACGTTATCTATGGAGCGAATTATACAGTAGTACTTGTGCGAGGCGGCGACGATAATAATGCAATCTGGCGAGAAGCAGGCCCTGTTGGAGCTCTAGTCGCTAATGGCAAGGTGAATATAACAAAACTATCACTGTGGATGCCAGTAATGACTCCATCAGTCACCGCAGAAAACAGATTACTATCATTTATGGATACAGGCGGCAAATCATTGCTATCATGGCTAACAACAACAACTGATACTATGGATAGTACTGTTAATGGTATATTTACATGGCACATGGAATCAAAACAAAGGATTTCTGCGCCACGGCATATATTTGTTGCGTTACAGGAAAAAACGCGATTGGATTCACAATTACGCAGCCATAAGATATTTGATCAATTGGTTGTTAATGAAGTCTCGTTGAGGATAAATGGACAACAAGAACCATCTGAGGATATTTTACTTAATTACGATCAAAACCAAATAGCACGTGCGTATCATCGTTTGCTCTCATTTATGGGACGCGATAATAATGTAGGATAATAATAAAGGATTTCTCTTTTTTCATTGTCTGCCTGAATTGGTTTCGGTTTGCTTGAAATATTTTTGGTCTGTCCACCCTCTTTGCTGAAATCTTTTAGGACTTTGTTTGAAATAGTTTCGGTTAGTTTGAAATAGTTTCGGTCTGTCCACCCTCTTTGCTGAAATCTTTTAGGACTTTGTTTGACATAGTTTCGGTTTGCTTGAAATAGTTTCGGTCTGTCCACCCTCTTTGCTGAATTTTTTTGTGTGACTTATTTGAAATAGTTTCGGTTTGCTTGAAATAGTTTCGGTCTGTCCACCCTCTTTGCTGCTGGTTGTTTTCACTATAAGAGATTGTTATGTTACGTATATTTGATTTAAATAATTTATTTTTAATTGTCAAATTCAAATTTTCATTTTGGGTTTATAATTCATTACTTGGGAGATATCTATTCTGGAAAATTCAGGCTGACCTAGACTCTATTTGTACACAACAGGTTGACCTAATTTCTGACCCTGCTTCAGACTGTGTCAACAAGTTTCTAAAACGATTGGCTAAATTCAAGGACATCTTTATATTTTTATTTCTTGGGGGTGAGAGGTGAATGATTTTTTTCATCTGGATCTTTCTTTGCGTACGTGTGTAAATGATCATACGTTTGTTCTATGACCTTCTATGACCCTCCAGAAAATCACGTGATCCCTTGTTTACGTAAACAAACAGGTATTTAAATTATTGTTTGGGAGAGAACAATTCAGTAGTTGTTGGGATTTTATGATATTAAGTTGTGCCTTCTGTTCTAGTTATAATTTTAATTGCCTTGTACTGGAAATTGTGTCAATTCGTTGGAAATGAGGAATTATTTTATTTATCTGGAAAAGAACATGTGCTTATAGATTTTCATTTGGATTATTATAAAAACAAGAACTGACTAAATCACGTGACATCGTCAGCCATTTTGGATTACATCGTCAAGATTCGAACCTGGAACTATTAGGACATTTATTTATCAGGACTCTTGCAAGTCCATTAGTGGATTATTTTTGTGAATTCTATATTGGATTATATTTGGACTTGATTCTCTAAAACCGTAAGTTTATTTATGTTCTCTTATAAAACATTTGTACTTAATAAATTCATTGTTAAATTTTACAAGCTTGTTAGTTTTTACTCTTTCTGTGTTGCTGCTTATTCGAACCTAAGCACGTAACAGTTATATCATTAAATCATTGTGCACTGTTATGAATAAATTGAACGTGAAAGTGATTTGAAGGGCAAGGACGAGGAGTCAGGCTTGTTAATTTATTCTTTGTTAATTTCATTATTAAATTGGAACAAATTTAAATACACCAATTAACTCATGCATTATAATACATTCGTTGCCCTTGTTGGGTATGTTATTTGTTTCATGTTACATCTCCCATTCTCCTGTGTATCTCTAGTGCCTTTATTTTGTTTTGCCTCAGACCTAAATACTTGTTTTTATAGTAACGAAAACCACCCCTCTTACTGCATGCTATTACTGGTAGGATAAACAATTGGAAACTGTCATATTGGATAGTTTTTATAACACTTAACAATAAATATTATTTTATTGTACTGACAAAGAGCCTTCTCTTAAATTGCGTGACATGGAAGCGGAATTGTTGTTGTAGGGTTCAACACCAGTTTTCAGCACACGATGGGCTATATATGGCTGTCAGTATTATTGGTGGAGGAAGAACCCGGGAAACCCCCCGGAAAGAACTACCGACCCACGAGAAGCTACTGGCAAGCTTTCACACATAACTTCATTAGCCAAACGAATCTTAGACTCAAAGCCACGCAGACAGAGGTGAGATGGCAGTGATCCGTAACGGAGAGCACTTGAGACTACTCGGCCACTCGGGGTCCCCATGGAAGCGAAATTAAAAGTTTTACAATTAAATACAACAATAGCGATATTAATTAATTCTGTCGGTGCAATAGGCAACAGTCAAGAATTCAAATGAAGTAATCATCTTTCTCAAATAGTGGATCCCATCGGTGAAAAGAATAAGGGAATTATACAAAATATCATCGAATAACTGCATGGAAAGATCGCAGAGTTCAAACACAACACAATCAACTATTTGCAAGAAACAAATAGTAGAAAAATGTCTGGTTACTCATTTATTTATTTTGCAAATGCTTTTGATCGAATTGATTGTATCTATCCTGACGATACATTAAACAGATCTAGACAACCACGACTTGGTGATTTCAAACAGCCTTTAGACTGGTAGGTAAAATATGAACATATATTTACTGCTCTAGACATGGATGTTAGTATTTACGAAAGGTTACATGTTACTTTTAACGTAAGCGAATTCTTTTGATATTTAATATTAATGACGGCAGTGCACAGTACAAGCATCAATCAGTGCACACAAGATATACCAAAGTCTTCATCTGACATATTGCATTCCACATACTTAGTATTTTTCATTCTTTGACGTTCTTGTATTGAGAGGCATTGCTTTTGTATGACTTACGCATAGCTGAACTATAGCGTTTCTTTGTTATTTTTCTAAAATCTTTGTTTGAAAAGTAAGATACCAGTACTCCATGGAGACAGAGATGCTCCCAACTTAAACTTAAAAAAACCCAAAACAATATAATATGATAACAAAACAATATGATAAGGTATCTAATTCCGTTTGAATTATGATAATCATTGTATAATATATCCTGCAAATTGTCTAAATTGATGATTTGAAGAAATCTGGCAGTTCAATGTAACAATTACGGTACACTATAATTTTTGCATCTCTTGCATTGATAAACATTTTATATTGATATGATTCAATTGCATAATTTCCTACAATTATTAAACACGTGTTTACTCATTACCTGTTGATATATTGATCTGATTCAATTGCATAATTTCCTACAATTATTAAACATGTGTTAACTCATTATACTTAATGTTTCATGTGGAAAAATCCTGTTCATTTCCTTTTTGTACTATTCGCTTCTGTTAGTTATTCTTACACACACTTTTGTTTTCGATAAGTCCGTGTCTTTTCTATAGGAGCTGTAAACTTTAAAATAAAATTTATGAAATCCGAAGTTGAATTATACGAGTAAAGAAGATAAGATTTATGCCTGTTAGAGAAATAATTTTAAAACATTTCAAAAGTGTTCTTTGTAATAAATATGACTCGCTGCAAAACAATTAAAAGCAAAAACAACCCAAACAGAATCATATATAAATTGCTGCAACCGTTTAAAGAACGTTTGAAATATTATGTGAAACAACCTATGCTGATGGGATGACATCAACTAGTGCTATATCTGGAGAAAACGTTGATAAAGGTTTAGAAAGTGGAACAAGTAGCAGCAGTGATCCATCAGGAGAGAAAACGAAACTGTTCTAATAATCTGTTGGAGTCAGCCAAACAAGCAGTAGCAGCATTGGCTGCAATTGTGGATAGTGCAGCATGCTGGTTTGTGGAAACAGTTTGCTATGTTGTTTCTTACTGGGCTGATGAAATCGTCTTAAATGTTATGACAATATGCAAATTCATGATCTAATTTACAAAGTATGCTATAGTAGTTTTTTTTTGTAGCCGTTAGTATTATTACCAATTTATTTTATTTCATGGGCGATACCGTCTTTTAACAATTAGAATTTGGCATGTGTCATTTAATTGTCCATAATAGTGTAATAAAATTTGAGTATGCGCATATGGTTATAGCGCCCCGTTTTAATGAATTCTTAGATTTACATAATAACGTATGTGCTTTTTGGAATTCGGTACAATGGATATATTCCCCATGCCTGAACTAATTAGTCAATCACTAGGTGCAAACGTCATGCAGCGAAGTGCTAGTGGATTTTCATGCAGTATGGTTAACTAGCAGTGAATTTCAAGTCAAAACAGAATGAGTGACCCTGTCGTACTATATTCCCTATTATAATCTAGTTGTGTACAGTGGTGGTGTGACTACAGTGTCAGCATGTACGGTAGGTAACCTTAAATAATAGAAAGGAATGGACGTAGTAGATTCCTTTTATGTTGCAATGGTGGCAAACGTGACGCAGTGTACTGTTGAATTGTTCATGGAAATATAAGATTGACTGACCTACTGTGGCGTAGTTATAATAGTTCTCTGTTAAAGGTGAGTTGTATAGTTTCTACGGCGTGTCCTGCTGGCGGTACGGAAATCTAACGAAGAGAAACCATGCAGATGTGCGGTTGATGGATATTTGGCAGGTTGGAGATCTGTGGTCTTTCATTGATAAGAGTAAAGCTTATGTATAGAACGGACACGTCGTGCTTTCTAAATTACAACTGAAGAATGAATGTCTTTCTAAATTTAGGGTAAACGCATGACTTCTAGCAGGAACTGCACCAGGGTTTGACATCGCTCAGTCAAGTAAAGACCCCATGGCTTGTAACAATACATTAAAAATTCTGACCGTACTATTGTTATCTTAATAATCTATCTTTTCCAAATATATATATATATATATATATATATATATATATATATATATATATATATATATATATATATATATATATATATATATATATATATATATATATATATATATATTGTATTCCCTTCGATGTTTACTTTATTGTCTTCTAAGATTCCGTTTAGTACTGCCAAATATTGTTTGCCATCTTTTTGAATAACATTCTTTGTTACCTCAGTTTTGATGAATTAATTAAAAAGATTCACTAACCATTTCAACTACATCTGATATCCTATGATGCTATCAATTTTCCTATCTTCTCACTGATTAAAGATAGCAAAATATATTCCTCTTATTCCAATTTTGATATATAGTCATGAAATCGGATGATTATATTTTCATCTGATTTGTAATTTTAATGTTCTAAAATAAATGTTTCAGTCATCATTTTTATCGAATCTGATACTGTCGGAACAGACTTCATAGGGTTTGTTTTGCGTCTAAATTTTGCATCTACCATTCAGATTACCTATAACTTTGTAGACTGGTTTGACACTGCTATTCATGTATGCTTCAGACAGTCAATATCGTTCAGGAAGAAGTCCAGTCTGTTCGCATTGTTGTCGTCTTGTCTATTAATTATAATATGCAATTATATAACACGGTAACTGTATTTGCCAATTTAGGGTCCATTAAGGACAACAAATCAATGAGCACAAACCTCCTCAATACGATTTCATGAACACTGATTAAAAAGGGGAAATTAAAAATATAAAATTCATATATTTGATAAACCTATTTCTAACTCATTTATTTGAAAAACACAGGATGATTGCTGTTGCAAGTCAACACATATTAATATGCTTAAAAGTCAGGGATACACCAATAACAGAGATCATTCTGTGAAACAAAACTGTTTGATATCATCAAATCGATTATTATTTTTTCGTATGATCAATCATAAACATAATTACAGTCATTGTTTGCAGCGTTAATGACAGTCTTCATAAGTTCTTTCTATAGGAGTAGTAGGATTTGAATATATTTCACTTCTTTATTTGTTTATGGAATTTCACTTAGTCATTTGTAATAATAATGCAAAACGTGACATGAAATATAAACATAAAATGTTTACGTGTTTCATCTGTATTATCTGACAATAGAGCGAAATAGAAGAAACCTAATTTACTGTAACACCCTTTTAGCATTAGTTAATTCATCCTTCTATCAAAGTTACATATTCTTTTTTTGAGTGTTAAAAATATTCAAAAGAGTGGAAATAGTGGGGGAAAAATGTTTTACTTCTTCATTGCTTCGGAACATGTTATGGCAGTATACGTTAGAAATCAGAAGTAACCGGTGCATGTTCATGTCAAGGAAAAATATCTACCAGTACAATATTAAGCTACAGTTCGTATCTATCTAATTCGGACATGATATTATTGTTTGAACATCTTTCGCAAACTCCGACCAAAATTGTAAAAAGTGCATGTATAACGTTTCACGAATGAAATGTATACTGATTCTACATGACAAAAGGAAATACTGATTATGCAAGACAGAATTAATTCATTAATGCCCAGCCGTTTTTGAGAGAACAGATTGCCATCATATAAAAATTGGATTACAATAGGTTTTATATATATATATATATATATATATATATATATACTGATTGTGCAAGACAGAATTAAATCATCAGTATTCTCTCACTTACATGATCGTATTATTTATATTAAATATTATTTCTGCATACTATTATCAAGCATTCTCATGTAGAATCTCGGAATAGCACTTTCCGTTCTCTCTCTCTCTGTCTCTGTCTGTCTGTCTGTCTGTCTGTCTGTCTGTCTGTCTCTCTCTCTCTCTCTCTCTCTCTCTCTCTCTCTCTCTCTATATATATATATATATATATATATATATATATATATATATATATATATATATTCTACTTAATATATATATATATATATATATATATATATATATATATATATATATATTCTACTTAATCCTTTATGGAGATAATCATTTTTAGCATCGGTTAAAGAATCAGAAGTCATTTACGTTACACGCTACAAGTATATGAATTCGTTCAAGTCATGCAGTGTATTTTAAATGATTTAATTGTTTTAAAATATTTTGCCTCATTAAAGATAACTACATTGAATTAATCTATATTCTTTGACAACATCAGTTATCAGAAAATTTCTATAACACATCAAGTTTACTTCGTGACCCATCTTTTGAGGAGGAAATTAATGTAACGTCATTACTTATTGAGTGACACGTTATGCATAGACTTCGAAAGATATTTTGATGTGATATTCATAAAATATTCGAACATGTTTGATCTCATCACAAACCATTATCTATTTCTACAAGTTGACATGAAATAATTAATTACTTTATTACTATTATTTATACAGAAGATTAATTTAGCATACATGTTTGAACAATAGCACATACAAACCCATTACTATTAACACCAAACATTTTAATATAAATTGCAGAGTAAAGAACATAACGCTTTTCTAGAGTCTATGTAAAATGCCAGCATATTTAGATAAACAAGTATCAAACATATATTTCAGAACAAACGTTTTATCACTTTTGAAAGGTTAGTATGTCAAGGACTGATAATTTAATTTTATTTTAGTATTAAGATAAGCATATTGCTGCAAATATATTGAATAACGTATTTAAGACATCATATATAGTAAAACTCCTATAGTAAGAACATAGTGAGATGATAGAAGAATCCAGGATCAATATTGCAATGTTATTAAATATAATAAACTATTTATTTTGGTATGCCAGGCACTATAGGGTCACATTAATTAAGTAAAGTCTGGAAAACCTTTCAACGTTTTTCACTTACCATGACTACAGATGCCATGATAAAATACAAACAAGTTTTGTTTAAAAATGTACTTTTCATATTATTTGAATTTCATATAAACTTTTAACATTGTAGGTTCTGTCAAGTAACGTTTACAAATTGTTTATGAATTGCTTGCTAATTTATTTTTACCAATGTATTAAATTAATTCATACCCATTAATGATTCATAGCTGGACCGGAAGTAGGGGACCCGCTCCAACTCCAGCCGAACTAACGCGTATGCACAAAACGTGCAGTTATTTGTCATTCGAAACGTGACCATTGTTTAATTCTTTCGTATGTTTATTTGTTATTATGCGCACATTGCACAAAATGACACAGTTATTTACTTTCGTGTTCTTTCTAAGAAGGTCAGCGCCCTTTTAAAATGTTGGAATCCCTCTCGCCATTACTTGACTTGATCCGGCCATGTCTAATACAACGTAAGTTCTCAAGCGTACCCATCTAATAAACATATTAATAAAGGATTCTGCACCGTATATGCGTGACTATTTTTATTAAGTCTTAATTAGGTTGCTTATCGGTTTGAGCAGAGACATTTTCACCATATACAATTGGAGCGCTTGGGACTGGATGAGATGTTTGAATGGTACACGATTATTTTGCGCTTTATTGAAGCCATTATATCCATTTCGAGTTACTGAAATATATTTCCCATAACGTACAGTTTTTCAGCCTTCGTTCAAATTATTTGGACTAGGAGACTTATAGTATTTTCAGGCTTGTCTACAGGATTTTTTGGTAAATATTTATATTTTTACCGAGTAAAGAAATGTTTTTGCATATCACGCATCTCATTAAGACACACATTTGCTACGGTTTGTTAGGTGTACAAACATGCAGGTTTAAAACAATACATAGTAGCCCGTGTAAAATAAGATCGAAAATGTAATTCATAGTTGCCTGCCCCATCCATTATGGAATTGAGCTAAACAATTCTTCTAAATTAACGTGCTTGAATTTAAAATGAATTTCAATGATAAAGTCGACATCAGAAATTATCGCTAGCTTAGTATATTAGCAGAAAATAGATAACAAAAAAGGAAATAATGGCACATAAGTTTACAGCAGGCAAGTGCCACGTCTGTACCGAGAGTAATCACCTACACCTTCGATATTGCTGTAATCTTACATTTTCTTTTCCCTACACTATGTCAGTGCATGAACTTTGACTTTTTGCAATAGAAGCCGATGTAATTGTTAAATGCATGGTACGGGCTATTAGAGTGAACTGTGCATGGTACGGGCTATTAGAGTGAACTGTGCATGGTACGGGCTATTAGAGTGAACTGTGTATGGTACGGGCTATTAGAGTGAAGTATATGAAAGTAATACCTGTTAAAAAGAATTCTCGACGTATGATTGCACCAAAGAGAAGCAAAGAAGTCGTCTGTATGAATTTGTGTCAGCTGTATAGGAGTTTGATCAATGTCAATCTGCTCGGAAGAATGCTACTATACTTCACGTTGGACCAAGCTTACTTGTTGAAAGATACACCAAGCATCCAAAAATGATTTTGTTGTGGAACGTTTTACTGTCTTGTTATCAATATTTTGGTTTGTTCAGTATGTGTTCAGAACACCTTTGTACTTCAAAAGTTATAAGAGTTCACTGTTTTATTTCATGTCTTCCATGCATTTTAAAGTTTAGGAATCATTATTGCGTTTATAGCTGCTACTTACATCTTGAATGTCCGATCTCATCTAATACAGTTTTATTTACGCGTTCATTTTTCTAACGGCCTTGTTTCGTTTATCTTTAGTTGTTAAAAATACTGTTCTATCAATGAGAGAGAAAGCAGATTTTATAGTTTCTTTATACCGAGATGTATTTCCTTTTCTGTTATTAAGATATTTGTTTCTTCACAAATAAGAAAGAGCTGGGGAGTAGAATTGAAGAACCAGAGAGTCCTTATTAATATCGATGCAACCAGTCTTTCTCTTACTCCGCAAAATGTTATGGCGTGACAACATTGAGAGTTGAAATATGCGTGAGTATGATAAAGTGTGCTAATAAAACTTTATGTTGTCACACTTCAACAGAAATCTCTATATGCATCAAGTTTCTCAGCAGAATATTTTGCATCGTATGAGAGAAAGAGGTTCTTGACCGTGAAGGATGCATGGTAGACTGGAACATGCCTCATATTCCCTTGTCCACCAATGACTCTTGTTCTGGTAAATTGCTGGAAACTATCAGATGTTCTTTTCAATCAGAGCAAAAATGTGCATATCGTCATTTAATCAGTGTAACTTCCTTTCAAATAACGAATAAGATTTGTGACATAAATAGAGGAAAATATTCAACTTTTCAGATAGTCATCGCAGACGACCAAAACTAAAACTATTTACAGTATATTTCGGCGCACTTGATATTGGTTTCTGCATCTTTTCTTGTAGTTGAAAGGTTAACACATATGACTTATGTAGAAATTTGAGTTTGTTTGATGTTACCATTAAAATTCAATATGCATGCAATATGTTGGTCAATCATTTCGCAAGTCTATCAAAAGTCGACCTAGTCATTTATGATACCTTTTATCAGTGAACTAGAAAGAATAAGAAGGGGTGTAGACGACAAAAGAAATATATACAAACATGTTGAAACCAAACAAATAAAGCTGTCCGATTAATATAAAATAAGATCAAGACTATAATAAATGCATTGAAATGGCATGGGCAATTATAACGTTCAAAGCTAACTAGCGTTACTCCCCTTTGATCTCTTGTAAATATTCTTTCAATCGACATTCACTATGAAATATAAACGATGACAATACGAATGTTTCATACTCTCCTAAATGAGCATTTTAAGACAGATATTTTCGAAGGGTTTTCTCACATACTTGGTTAATATTGGTTTGCCGATTTGATGGATGAAATAGATAGTTATGAAACTGTTTTTCGATTTAGCATGTTTTGGTTTACATTCTTGTCACTGTCTTTGTTCATAAAAGGTACATCTAGTGGTAACCCATTTATATTGTTCCAAGTGTAAAGTTAAAGAAAGGGTACTCATACGAATTCGTGATAAATACTCCCGTTTTTATCTCTATTTGAACATTTCAGGATTATGTGAAGTTTTATCCACACTATTCAAGGATTTCGCATGAAATAAGGAAGACTAAGTATTCCGGATGGTCATTTTTGTATCGTGCAACTCGAGAGGACTTAGTCAGTTAATATATATATATATATATATATATATATATATATATATATATATATATATACAAATTGAGATATGTATCACAATGCTGAGAACTATAGAAAACATTAAACATAATTATGATGCCATAATTATAGTTTGGTTAATATGTAATAAATTAGATAATTATAAATGCCATCATATAGAGGAATAACATTATTGTTAATATCAACCAATATGACACATTAACCACACGAGATCTTATCAAATATTTATCATTGTAAGAAGTTGTTCTTGATATAAAAATGAAGATAACAGAAGTATTCAATCAGCAACATACATTTAATGACTTTCAATCAATTAAAATTTGTTAGATTTGTAATTGCTCCGAACATAATTATTTTAAGAAACTGTGTCGAAAAGTATATCACTTCACACACTTTTGGATGCAATTATGTTTGTCCTGTCACATATATTTACAGAGACTGTAAAATTTTCAGATTAACGTATTAATTTATTTACGTGATTAAACTTTACCCACGCAAAAGTATCCATGCTGCGAAAAGTTAAACTTATTTAACAGCTAATTTCCTTATCGATCTCACCTCTCATGGAGCTTTTAAATTTATTATTGACATCTCCTCTCATCGTGCTTTTAAACGTTTTACTTGTATAAGAAAATGCATAACTTATATGATATGAAATGTCTTTCTTTCGCCTGCAAACGTACACGTTTAAACGATAAAACACATTATTCGTCATTGTTATATTATAGAATCAAGCAAATTTAAGCCTCACATTCTTAAAGATCCTGCATAATTTGTTTCATGTGGGAATATGCTTGTTACACCATATTGTGTACAATTTGCTAAGAGTTTGCAATCAGAGATGCAAAATGAATAGAGAGAAAACTTTGCATTCTAATTGTGTCTTATCGTAATGCTTCGGAATTCCCCCTAGCGAATCTATAATGATCGAGTCGTCGGACAATGGTATGAATGGCTCTATATTTAGTTTGAATCGTTCTCTTACCTACCCGGCGCTGCAGTCGACTTCCAATTTTGTCAGACTCTTGAATATTCAAAGACATGTAATATTCAGCATTTAAATAATTGCATATCAACCGTTTATAGAGGCATCTTCTCATCTCATTATATATTAGTAATCACACAACTTATCAACTATAAAGGATCACGCTTGCATTATTTCTACACTCGTCTTAAAATTGTATAGAACAGAGTGACGAATTCTCGGTACCTATCAGGAATTAGTCTGCCGTTTGGCGACATCATTAACGTACTCGCACCATGAATTACAACGTGTTCATTTTTTCACTTTTCAACCATCACTAAGATGATTTCAGCTAACTCCAACGAATACTATCCGGTTATGTAATCCGTTTGAATGACATAAAACTGTTGGTTTTATGTTTACATTGTCCTTCAACTATGTGCTACAAGGTTGTACTCTCATGATAATCATCAAGATTAATTACAACTCGTTTGCCGTTCATATTGGGAGAGCTTGGCGTTGAGTCCGGACTGTCCTCTTTCTGAGCGGCCTCAGTCATGGCCGACAACTTGTGCTGCAAATGACGGTTGCCTATTTTCATGTTCCGTTGTTTCAGGAGCTCTAGCTGCGTATACAGTCTTCGAAACTCCTCCTAAAAGAAATATATAAGAAAAGAACTTATAGACTTATGCAATAAAGGACGTATCTCAAGGAAAAGAACTTATAGACTTATGCAATAAAGGACGTATCTCAAACCAGTACACTTATACTGTGAATAGAAACTCAAACCGTGAATAATTCTTCGTCTGAGACTAGAATTATACAGGGATTTATACATCACATAACGTCTTTCTATTAACGATTACACATATTACACATGTATGTTACATCTGTAAAGATATGAAATGTGCGGATATATTTTTGTGTGTTAGTTATAATTAAAAAATCTGTGAAGGAAGTGTAAATGTTGAAATCCTTGCTCTGTGTATGTGTATTACAGAAAAATAATACTTGTACTGATCTATTACGGACACATTAATTTAAGTAATGTAATTTTATACATTTTTTTTCTTCCTATTTGTCAAAAGAAGTGACACACATATCTGGAGATCCTGTTGATACTGATTTCGTGCTGTATATATTTTTCCAAACAGAAATAGTTAAAGCATACAATTTGTACCGAAATAGTTAAAGCATACACTTTGTACAGAAATAGTTAAAGCATACAATTTGTACAGAAATAGTTAAAGCATACAATTTGTACAGAAATAGTTAAAGCATACAATTCGTACAGAAATAGTTAAAGCATACAATTTGTACAGAAATAGTTAAAGCATACAATTTGTACAGAAAGGATTCAACTCTCTATTGATGCAATTTAAATTGACTTTGAAACTTTTATGAAATACAGAATTGAATATCAGAGCAATATATGTATCACGTCACCAACGAAATCTCCATCTAAAGGTAAAAGAGGCCCAGGTAAATTTTCCCAGGGCATACCTATCTTGATGCTGAGAGATGACCATTGGTCTTCAAGTGCTAAAATAATGTTTAGAGACCTCTTTTATATCAGTAGGGATTCAAACATAGGCTTTAAAAGAGCTTTTATACAGATATCATTTTGAGTATAGACCCAGTATCATCCAGCTGGCCATAAATATCTGCATATGAAAGTTATATTTATATATAATTCTGCTGTAAAGACGATTTCATACATTGGACACATTAGAAGTTTACACTCGAAAATAATATTGACTGTGATGTGTTTTTTAATATACAAAACAAACATCAAGAAACCCGCAAATGACCTTATATATATATATATATATATATATATATATATATATATATATATATATATATATATATATATATATATATATATATATATATGGTTCCAAAGATATCTTTGTCCTAAGGTTGCAGAGTTGTTTATAATGCATTCATGTTTATCACATTAAATAGCTCGACAGGTAATTGCATCTCAGAAAACGATATATATACCGATGACTTCGGTGCAAAAGTTAGGTTACTGCGACTTTAGTTCATTTTAATTTCGTAGTGTTCTTTATGCCGTTGATGTATCTATGCATCAAATTATAGAAATAGTCCACCAACTGCATTGAGGAATTTGAATTATCATTAATATTAACTGTAGTGTTTACGTTGGGCAGACGGATAAACAGATACATTCCTTTAAGATGATTAGCAGTTCCCCACAAATTCTCCCTTTCCACCAGTGTTCAATTTGAATCTTTCGAATCAATGGATTTTCATATGCTATATTTCTTTTGACGAATTGCCAAGGAACAAATACCTGGATATCTTTCTCCAGCAAGCTTTCCAACTCGCCCGCGTCTTTCTGTTTGTCGCCGTACTTCTCATAGGAGGAGTTTGCATTTGTTGTATTGACGTCTGTTGCCAGTGTTGGCGATTTGGGACCATATGTATGTTTTGAGCCTTTTGTCACCATGGTAGTGTGTTGTACCTCATTTTGGTTCTTACCGTGGTATTTGTAAACCAAATAGGCCTGGAAAGCAAATAAAGAAAGTAATTATTGTATGTACCACGGTCATATTTTTAAATAAGAACAAAAATACTGTACAATCAATTTAACATTATTTCGAGAGAGATATCAGTGTGAAATGAAATTGATCTCTAACAACTAACCGAACAGGTCGCACTTGAACTCGCAACTACCATCAATAATTGTGTTTACCTTAATTAAAAACTAAAATAATTAAATTTTGTGCTTTTACCTCCAAATTTAAACTGACGTTTTTATTTAGATACACTAGCTGCTAATTTCCGGAATGAAATACTGTCGTTACAGTTGACTTACGTCCATTTTATAGCCGTCAACAGGTTTGAATTTTAATAACATGTTTAAAAATAAGCAAAGGTGATCGATGTTAACAGATACCTGTTTGACATTGCTGACTGAATATTGAAGATTATTGAAACCCTACATAGCTCTGTATCCTTTGGTCTCAATGTATGTATGTATGTATGTATGTATGTATGTATGTATGTATGTATGTATGTATGTATGTATGTAGCGACTTGAGGTGTGGAGAATGCAGAATGTGGAGAACCCCCCGTCCTCTTCCAAAAAAAAAAAGAGAAAATAAATCTTACCTTACTGCCAAACAGAAAGGTAAGCGTGACGGTTGTGCTTAAATTTGCATGTATAAATATCACTAAATATAACAGATCTGGATTTGCGGGAAAAGGATCCTGAAGAAATATCCTGAAAGAGACATGTATATTTAATTTTATCCATGACAAATTCGATTTCTTGAGAATTGTCTGACTCCATCTAATAACTAAATCTGGACAGTTGAATTTCTGTAGGCAAATTATTGAAATACAGTATTAAATATCAAATAGAAAGCTAAGAGTGCGATAGAGAAAGCTCCTATTCTCACAAAAGAGTTATATAATTATATGGCATCTTAGACAAGTATTTAAAAGTAAAATATAATTCAAACGTTAAATTTTATATTCACATACACTATTGAGATAGAACGTGATATTCAAAAGTTAAATTTGACAATAACAGACACTATTAATATAGAAAAGGATATTCCAAAGTTAAATGTAACAATAACAGACACTATTGAGATAGAAAGGGATATTCAAGTTAAATGTAACAATAACATACACTATTGAGATAGAAAGAGATATGCAAGTTAAATGTAACAATAACAGACACTACTGAGATAGAAAGGGACATTCCAAAGTTAAATTTGACAATAACAGACACTATTGAGATAGAACGTGATATTCAAAAGTTAAATTTGACAATAACAGACACTATTGAAATAGAAAGGGATATTCCAAAGTTAAATGTAACAATAACAGACGCTAATGAGATAGAAAGGGATTATCAAGTTAAATATAACAATAACAGACACTATTGAGATAGAAAGGGATATTCAAGTTAATTGTAACAATAACAGACACTATTGAGATAGGAAGGGATATTCCAAAGTTAAATTTGACAATAACAGACACTATTGAGATAGAACGTGATATTCAAAAGTTAAATTTGACAATAACAGACACTATTGAGATAGAAAGGGATATTCCAAAGTTTAATTTAACTATTACAGACACGATTGAGATAGAAAGTGATATTCAGAAGTTAAATTTAACAATAACAGACACTATTGAGATAGAAAGGGATATTCCAAAGTTAAATTTAACAATAACAGACACTATTGAGATAGAAAGGGATATTCCAAAGTTTAATTTAACTATTACAGACACGATTGAGATAGAAAGTGATATTCAGAAGTTAAATTTAACAATAACAGACACTATTGAGATAGAAAGGGATATTCTAAAGTTAAATTTAATATTCACAATTACGATTGAGACAGAAGAAAGCTAAAAACTGGTACTCACATTGAAACATTTAAAAATAAAGAGAGAAGCGTTTCATTGTATATGGCCCAGCTTATGAATCGGCTTTCGTTGAATTCAGAGGGTGCTTTTCTCACAACTATACACAATCGTATACCCCAGATTAGGAAAAGTAGTTCACCTATAATGGAAGGTTAAATACCATGTTACAAGTATTGTGTTATTTTCTGTATCATGTTTATTTGAGTGCACTTAACACAAATCAAAGCTTCAGTGATTTAACTAGGATTAACGATGATTAATACTTTGAGGAAAATTGATATAGCACAAAGTATACTGAACCTTCCGATCTGATAGTAAAACGTCAATAATCCGAACTCGCTTACGCTACAATAACGGTTTGAATACTGGCGAGGTCAAATGCCCACGTCGAGAGCTGCATAAAGCGGTGTAATAATAAAAACTTCTCTAGAGTAAATTTCCAATGTGCATTTTACCTGTATTTATTTGGATAATGACCATGTAGCTATTCCATCTTACTGCGATTCGTCACCAGTCTACATTGCATCTTACTGCGATTCGTCACCAGTCTACATTGCGTTAGAAAAAGCTATCATTTTAGCATAGGTCTCGAGCCATAGACAATGAATTGTTCAGTGTCATTGCTAGGTAAGTCATTTAAGCTGCTAAATACCTCATATAATAAATTGTTTTTTGTTTTGTAAATAAGTACTTGACATTTCACAAACAGTACATGCGAACAGATGGTAGAGAAATGCAAAATTACAATACAAGTCTTTTTAAAAGTCAAGACTTTAAACATGTTGAAAACAACAAATACTTTTCTGACTAGTGTACGTTTGTGATATTAGATATTACATTGTTTTTTATTCTTTCTGAAACAAAGATTTATTCTATACGAGAAGTAACTCTGTAAAGAAAATAATTGCAGAAATAAGAAACCGCAAAACAATCAACGTGCTGTACAATAAAAATAGTTCACTTTAATTTCGATATCACCTTTCATTCGTCTTCTTAATTATGCCGATATATGTTGTATAGCCACGGTGTCTAGAAGCAAAGTTATCGGATATTTGCTCATTGGTTGTCTAAAATATTGTTTTGAGCAATTGGAAGGTTTCATATTTTAAAATGGCAGTGTTGACGCAACTGCACTGGATGGCCCCAATGATATCGATGACATCTGTTGTTGACAAGTTTTGCAACTGAGGAGATAAAGACTTTGCAACTGCCTTGTTCAAAGATTCTATTGAAGCAATCTCGAAAGCATAAGGTCGCTCTGGCGCGAACACAAATAACTTTCAAAATTGTTGACAAGCCACTAATCTCGAATAATTAAGTCATAACAGACAATACAAAGGCTCTTTGTCTTAATATCTGCTACACGTTATTTGTTTAAGATAATACATCCTTCAAACAACCTAATCTGAACAAAGAAATAAATATGCCTTATTAGATGGTCTACATATTTGCTAGCAAGCTTCCGATATGTTAACCGACCTACACCTGGCGGATCGATTCGATATTTTAATGCTTTGCACAAGCGACATATACGTTTTTCACGATTTGTTCTCATAAGTTTTCAATGCCAATTTAGTAACAAAATATCGTAAAACAGCGGTGCATTGTACGTCGGCTGAAAATGGTGGAGGCAGTCGACAGGTCGCTATGTAGTTGACAGTGACATTTATACTGTAAGTTTATTTTTTAACGGCGCACCGGCACCTTTAGGCCATTTAGATCCATACGGTAGGTAATATGCATACACGTTTTAAAATGGTAAAAGGTTTAATATCGATCAGCGATATTAAAAATCAAATAGTTCAAAGTAAAACGGTAAGATGTTAATAACAGTAAAAAAAATGAAGCTTCCCAATCAACTGGACACGTATGCTAATGAGGACAGATGAAAATATGTTGAAAACAAGGGACGGTATTTACAATACATAAAAGTGCTCTAGATGATGGCATAATAGTTATTGTTTAAAATAAAGGTTTACTTCCTTCATATAAATGTAAGAGCGATCTTGATGCAACCAATGAAATTCATAGACCCGATGCACTGAAATAGTTATATCGATCGGACAAAGTGTAGATAGGTTAACATATCTGAACCTTGGAAAGCGAAGATGGATGTTTCACAACTCTCGGTAAACTAACATCAATCAAATTTTAACGTGCTGTATATTTTAAATAATGCGTCGCTGTCTCTTGTTTTAATTTTCTTGCAGGAAAAAGTCAATACTAATAAATGCAGTAAACATTGAATACGTTATTGAGTTTGACTACTTTTCACTAATAGTTTCTAAACGATCTTGCAAAAGATGAGAGAAAAGATCCAATTGAGAACGTCTAAGGAAACAAAATTGAAAATAGTTTTTGTGTCTTTGTGTCTGTGACGAACAAAAGAGAAAATATGTGAGCGCGATACACAAGTTTACCTACATGTAAATGCAAGATGACATATTGGGAAGAGAATCAAAACTGTATAGTCAGAAGTTAGAACTTATCTATTAAAAATATTATCACCGCTATTTAAGATATTTTGCGTTTGGATCCTTAATACTAAATAAATAAATAAATAAATAAATAAATAAATAAAGGATGTGCAATAAGCTGTGAATTGGTCTGGCTGCTTGTTGTTACGTAGATGTTAAAGTTGGTCTAGTCAAAAATGGGTATTAAACTACACGCACATTGTGAATGTGGTTTGAATCAAATTCTCCTTTCCATCTAGCTTGAACAATTCATGAGCTCGGACCATTTGCCTGTTTCGAGGGCAAGTTATTCCGGAATAACTATGCTAACGAAATTTGTGAAAGAATTTTTTTCTCGCACTATAGGTTGTTTAGAGAATATGTTTACGTTGAGATTGAACTGTTAATTAGAAAATCAATGATCCTAAATGCCAGGACCATTCAAATTCCCCCGCTTTTTCTTTCAAACTGCAAGCATGGGTACTACTTGTTCAATTTAAGCTGGAAAATTTGCGGACTCTATTCGCAGTAATAAAGAGATGTGTTATATATTATGTACTCATATTCCAATAAATACAATTTGATACACTCCTGCACACATTTATGTTAATCAATTATTTTACGAGAAGGTCATTTTCTTCTGCAATTACATTTGCATATCGACCCAACTCCCTCCATCCAGATCAAAGTATGTACATGTATAGGTATCAATCAAGTAATGATAAACTGTACTTGTAAAGCATTGGATAACAATTTCGAAGAAAAAACATTTCGAACTTTTATATTTATTTCCTAATGTTCTGTATGACGTAAAATATTATACATACTATTTAAATAATTAGTTATTCAAAACAGCAGTTTCAGAAAACTGCAAAGTCTAAAAGAGATTATTGAGGGAAATAATTTCAGACGCTAACACAATGTAAAATAAATTAAGAAAGATTCAGTATACCAGCACGTGTACTTCTACAATTGATTCTATAGGTATGGTGAAAAGTACAGCCATCGCATTCGTCATTATAGTCATCATAGTAGTCACAATACTCAACATCATCAACATCATTATCATAAATTTCATTGTCATCATTTTCAGTATCGTTGTCTTTGCGTCTTAATTTTCACAAGTGCCAGCAGCATTACATCTGCTTTTGTCTTGTCATCATTGCTTTTCATTTGACTTCGTCGTCGTCTGTATCATCGTCATCATCAAAAATGTACTATGCATATAACAGAAAACGAATCAAATAGAAAAATTTACCTATGGCTGCTGCATGGTCCCACCAGTCCGAAGAACACTGAAAAGCTTTTAGGCCACCCACGTGTCTCCCTTCAAAGAAAATTGTAACACAAATTTTTTTTAACTTTGTTGCATTATTTTAAACATTAATGTTAATAATATTTCCTAAACATAATAATTATGAATTGTTCTTAAGCTTGTTACATCCTACTACTACTACTACTACTACTACTACTACTACTACTACTACTACTACTACTACTACTACTAACAGTAATAACCGTAATATAATCAACCAATACCAGCGTGCTCCTACAAGCAAAGAATTCGAGAGATAATATGTTGATACCGTATTGCTTGTAAAAAGAGAGAAAACAAGTAAATTTCTGTTTAATATCTCTGCGAGGGGAGCCAGATTCTAATTTCTTTTATTTTTAGGCCATTAAAGAGAATTACAGTAGATTGCGCTTTATGCCATGACAGGAAAAAATCTAGCCATATTGGTATTAGAGGTAATGAAGAAGCAGACCGTGCTGCTAAGATGGCTCTATCCCAAGAACCATTAATTTTAAATTACCGTTTACTGATTTTAAACCTTGTATCAAAATGTATCTACGTCAGAAATGGCAAGTGTCATGGGATGATGCAGACAATAACAAACTTCATGCCATCAAACCAACCCTGGGAGAATGGACTCCTTTCTACAGAACTATCCGTAGGGAGGAGGTTGTCATTGCAAGAATCAGAATCGGTCATACATACATCTTTTCATCAACATACACCATTTACATCTCCTGTTGATTGGGAAGCTTTTAATTTTATATTTACCAACATCATTTTACTTTGAACTATTTGGTTTTCTATGTCGCTGGTCGATATAAAACCTTTTAGTATTTTAAACATGTATAAATACAACCTATTATATGGCGCTAAATAACCTAAGTGTGCTGGAGCGCCGTTAAAAATCAATCAATCAAACAAACAAACAAACAAGAAAAATCTTGCAACATGAAACTGTTTGATAATTCAAGATGACACTTGTCAATGGACACATTTACGATTATTTTATGGTGGTCCGCGCTTTTAAATTAATGCTTATTGTATAGCTCAGGATGACGTCATCATTACGTGATAAGGTAATCACTATCACATCAATTTGCTCGCCAGGTGGAACATTCGCTTTCATCGATGGCCATGACACTACAGGTTAAAACCAGCTATTGCTCTGCAGAAACTCATGGGCATTTTTATACTTCAATTATAATCTTTTTAGCAAGCTGTTGTTCACTCTTCATCAGTTTCTCTGATGACTACTATAAACTGAAAACTAAGCTACCTATGTCACTTGAAAGCAGCCACCGTGTTCTACGTGAGCTACTGTTCTTGACATAGCGTCACACTTTCGTTTCGTAATTAATAATAAAATGTAAACATTTTTATACAATATTATTAATTGTGATAACAATCTAAACATGAAATTGATAAAATCAATGAATTCATACGAGACACTTTCGGAATATTTTGCTATCGAGGTGGATTTGTGTATGGATTTGTGATACCGTTATCTTGAGGAATATGGGTCAATAAGGAACATACAAAACTAGTTAGAACATGAATGTTATTCAGAATGTTAGATGTCGGTGTTTTTGCTCAGATGGTCCGTTTGAATCTGAGTATCTTTTATAAAGTCGAAATTACTTGACATTCATAATAGTACATAATAGTTCGATTGCCCTCGAAACGCCACTGCCACCCGAAGTCCATATAATATGTATTGCTTTCTTTCAGGCACGCCAGCTTGTTTCAAACTTCTCATGAACTAATACAAATATTGATCGATATTGTACTTCAGTTAAAAATAAGAGTGCCAGTAAATCTAACGGCGAATTAGTCCTATACCAAGTAAAAACTTTGATGTATGCTACAAACACGTATTGGTCTTTTGTCCTTTATTCCATTTCGGAGCGTATGCGAAACAAAGGGAGATAATAACCGATAGACAGAGTTGATTTAAAGATCTGGCAAGATGAGAGGATTCTTAAAAATCTCTTGTATTAAACATTTGAAAATATAGATAAATTGAAACTAAATTCACAGTCTTGATTACCTTCAACTACTCTAGGCGTCCCTGCTACTGTCCTGGCGGTTAAATAAGCAGCAAAAATCAGTACTACTACTATCAACCTCTTGATGAGATCTGCATCAGATATTTTAATCCTCTGAGCGGACCGAACCCGAAATACCACCGAGATCCTGCAAAAAGAACCCATACAATTCTTGATTTTTCAAATCACAAACACGTTACTATATACCAGAGAAGAAGCAGAATACATGATTTTGTATTAAATTGAAAAGTATACAAGTTTCATATGACTTTTAACAGAAGAATAAAAATGAGGTATAACATATTAATCACGTGAATAATAATGAATGAATGATAATTTGTTTCACCATCAAAACCTTATAAAAATAACCAAAACATAATAACCAGCTTGTAAATCAATTCAGATAATTAAATATGTTTGTACTTACAAGAGACGAATATTTTGCTTTGTTTTGACACAAATATCTGAATGAGCTTGTAGATGATGAAGGATCATTTAAGCTTGGCATAAAGAATTGTTTTTTAAGTTATGCCTGTTTAGCCTGTTAACATTACTACATTATCACCAGCAATTACTTTATGAAAGTCTATTTTGTTAAAAGAAATCACTGAAGGATATGTATGTTTTCATATGTGGATCATAATTGCTTGAAGTAGAGGGAAGAAAGTTACAGATGAAGACATACCGCCATGTTTTTAATAGTAAGGCCCCATATGATATTGAAAATCCGATTTCCCGAAACCAAAATCTTAAGCAGCAGGTTAAAACGCTGGCCTCGAAGTAACCGACGACGAGCTGAAATAAGAATCGAAATACATCAATAGTTCAATGTGTGTGTTTTCGTTTTGATTTTTAACGTAAGTTTAACAGTTTGTCAGTCGTAACACTACGATGTCTGCAGTGTGGCGCTTTATAGTGATATCTTGCACTGGGGCGTCATTCCGAAGACATGTAGCTTAATGTCCCACCAGTGCAGTCATTTCAATTTTATCCGGGAGAGGGGGGGGGGGGGGGCAACACATGGCAAAACATGACTTAATTATATGTATATAGGTTTAACTTAATTTTACAGCAGAAGCAAATCCCCTCCAATGACGTTCCTGTATCCCATCTAGTCACATTATCCTGACACCAGGTTGACCAGTACTAACACTAACATTTGATTGCAAAGAGCCTAGAAAATCAGCTGCTAGTACTATTTTTAGAAGTCTTTAGCATAACTTGGCCGGTTTTCGAACCCACGGGATCCCGCATCCTTACTAACCGCTATGCCACCGGAGGGGTCTTATGAATATTTCAGATTATTAGAAAAGATATAAAATAAAGTGAATACATTCCTTTACTATCCATCTGAGACGTGAACTATGTACACGCTTACAGATCAATATGCCTTCACAAACTAGATACGTATATCCCAAAAATGAAGCAGATAGTGTATACTATAAATAATTATTTTGCGGACGGATATTTTGTTATGACATGCTTTTCCAAATAAAACAAGATGTTTTTAAACCTGACCAGATCTTGTTAATTTGCTTCATTTGTTAGAGTATCAAACAATCTGTGCACCAGCAGCTTCTATAAATGTGATTGACGGGCTATAATCAGCGTTCTTACGAGTTTGAGAAAACAGTGTATATAAACTACAAAGTGTGCAATCGTTTAGGAGTTCCATGTGCTGCTCGCTTAAACGTATATGTACCGGTTTTTATAGCATTCAAAAAAATACCACCACTGCCATTACTTTTATAAGTTTTCGCTGCGTTACCTTTTATTCTGACTGAATATTAGGCAGAAAAGTTGAAAAACATAAAACGTGTTGACATTTCAGAAAGATCACAAATTGGATTATATTTCATTTGCAATAACAGCAAGCAGTTTTGGAACGGTTCAGGGACTACTGGTCTGGTTGTTGGTTTCAGATCCGTAATTACTTGGTAATTAAAGTCATATTTTTGAAAACTACTTCGAACTCTGGATTAATGTTTTGTTTTAAGGTGACATAAACTAATGCGGATGTTTACTTTCGTTATAACAAATAATGAAAACTGGTATATGTTGTTTCGTAGATAATTTTATTAATAGCCACAAAAGGTAAGAGAGTTCGATGTATGGAAGTCTGGGACTTGGATTTAGATCTACGGTATATAGGGTATTTCCTTCAACCTGATTGTACGAGGTGGAGCAAAAAATGCCTGCTTATTGTGCCATGGTCTGTCATTGCTAATTTTGACATGTGATTTTGAGACAATCTAATGATTGCAGCATGGAGCTTCAGTCCATTAAAGTATGATGTGTTTACAGGTCGTTTTCGACAATTGTCCAGAACTGAGAGATCAACATTAGATTAATATTTTCACGTAGGTGTATGATTTAGATTTTCATCTCATAATATTGTTTTTTTTAATTGAAGTTAATTTAAATTTGGGTCCATGTCACTTAGGTACATGAAATATGCATTTTTTAATTGTCGTCTATTCAAAATACGGTAATACATTATTTCACTCTAATAAATTAAGCACACTTCCCCCAAATAGATAAATACATGAATACATGTTTATGTTTATGCATGGATATGGATGCATATGTTTCCATTATGGCTCGTTTTAAAGCTCGATACAGATAGCATAGTTTTTTCTTTCGACAAAATATATTGGACAGTTTTACTGTAATCTTCTGGTTTATGTAGTAAATTCTCGTAATTTCGCTTCTGTTGTTTACTTTTGTATTATTTTATACCAAGGTAAGTTCACCTTGTAAAAGGGAACCCAAACTTCCAAAACTGGGCACAAGCACTGTGCATTCTCTAATCTACTGTCACCAGTTTCACAGTCTTATACGTAACAATGTTATTTTATATATAAGAAATTGATTTATTTGTCTTGTTGAGCTAGACCTGCGCCAAATCGGAAATTATTACATAACAATGCTAGATTATATTCGCACATTTTGACATACTTTAAGGGTGTAATGCCATTACAGTTATGGTTGCGATTCAATTAAAAAAATCCGGTAATTTAAATTTGGTTTACTGTCAATACTTAAGTCATATGTCCTCCGTCAAGCCATCTTTGTCTGAAGTAACCATAAAAGTACAATCTATCCGTCTACCCGATGTCATACACTATTGTCATCATTTGGCGTATAATAATTATATTACAAGCAGCCGATGTAAACCTAAATTTGGGTCCATGTCACTCAGGTACATGAAATATGCACCTTTTAGATTTCCATTTCTCACACACTTTGAGAAGTATACGAAGTATCCAATATGCACTAAATGCCGACTGAAAAACTCTACAAGACCGGCAATGTCAACGGTTGTCAACTTTCAAACCAGCAAAAATAAAAGTCATGATTTTTCGCAAAATGAATAACGAAATGTTTCCCAAATCGAAGTTGCATAATGGATATTTTGGTCTTGCTGACAATTAAATACATTTGCGTCTTATACATAATAATACATTCACTTAGACGCTACATTTTGAAAATATGCTTGAGAAAGCATCTAAAAATATATAAAGGATATTTTCTTTCTCTACGTTAATACCTGATATATTTAATTTTGTAGCACCACACCATGATATTTTAACGAGTGACGAAACCACGAGTTAAATATCCGCTAGTAACACAGAAAATTCATTTTTTTTCTATATATTGAGCATCAGACTTGCTTCAGAACCGACGTCTGGAAGATTATACTCATTTTTTTGCACAACAGGCTCAATCTCACCTTCGTTTCGTAAAATGACCTCACGTTCATATAATGGTCATATACATATACATAATTTAAGTAAACGGAAGAAAAGGGTTGACCAAAGCTGTAGCAGTAAATTGCATATTTGTCATTTTGTAAACTATCTGACTATATCTGAAAACAATGCAAGTCTGCTTCAACAATGCATCATAGATGTTTCGTCATGTCGTCAAGAAATTAGGGGAAATAACTCCGAGAGACACGAACGGCGACTGGTCACGTTTGAAGCATTATTTTCTATGTCTGACATGTCGGATAGTTTTTATTTATTTTTGCTCGCTCACAGTATAATGGTTTTTGTTGTTGCTGCACGTACAACTTTCGGTACAACCTTCGTAGGCACAGACAATCAGTCGTCTCATTGCGTGATGGAAATCTTATAGTTTCACACCTACAAGTTAAAGGATATATTTTTCACATGTAAAAATGCAGTAATGAAAAATCATGAAAATTATTTCGCCAATAAGACATAATATTTCACACCTAAGCATATAATAAATAATGTTTTTTTCAGATATATATATATATATATATATATATATATATATATATATATATATATATATATATATATATATATATATATATATATATATATATATATATATGTCTGGGATGGATGCTCAAAAGCAGACTACGATAGATGAGAAAGTTTACATTAGAGGCTACCATGATAGTCGCAGGTATAACCAGAATTTCCATGCACGCACCACATTTGAAAATGAGGCAGCCCCTCACCCCTTGAAGAAAACAGAAAATTTCGCAAACTAAGCACTTTTCTTATAGGTATTTAAATGATACACTAAGTCATTTAAATGAACAGCAACACCGATTGGTGGTGGTTATGTTGTTGTTGGTCGTGGGGTAAACAGCAAGATTCAAGTTTACGAAATAGAGAAAAATGTCTACATATTAAATTCCAGACCTGTAAATATACCTTATTTGAAAATATCAAATTGGAAAGAGATTTCTTAATATTTAAAAAAAATGCAGCGGTCTTATCTATTATTTGCTTAGTATTATACTATTATATGCAAATATACTATTAGTTATAATATAATCATAACTCCATGTATCGGCCTAACAAATCAGTAGGACAATCACCTGATAGACAATCCCTTATGCAACGGTGGGGTAGAAACAGAAAGTGCATATCATTTCATTTTCCTATGCACTCAATAATACTTCAAAGGATAACTCAAATACATGGTCTCAAGAAAATGCCCGTCCCGTCCTCTATAAACACTAATTTGTTTGTCACACCGGAACTTGCAACTAAGCAAAATTTGAATATCTTTAACTTGTTTGAAAAATTCATTAAGGATTAGAGAAGTTTTAGACAATGTTTATTTGATTCTAAGTAGAAAGGCTATAGTCAATAATAATCTTCTAAAGACTGTATAATGACCAGCTGATAGTGGTGTAGATGCATTACATGCTAAGTGCAAGTTCTTCCTAAGTTTGGTAACATTATTATTTACTTGTCTAGAGGCCCTCGAGTGGTGTAAAGCGCTCTTTCTTACAGATCACTGCTATCTCATATCTGTATGTGTAGGTTCGAGTCTCAGCTTCGGCCAATGTGGGTATGTGAGAAAGATTGCCAGTAGCTTCTCTTGGGTCAGTGGTTCTTTCTGGAGAGGGGGGTTTCTTGGGTTCTTCCTACACTATCAATACTGGCCGCCATGTCTAGCCTCTATTGTGCTGGAAAATGGCGTTTAACCCTACAAAAGATATTACTTGTCCAGGACATCACTCCTTCTTTTTTCTTTTCTCGACGCTTTATCTTGTAACTATCAGTACATCTCGTTTTGTTTCTGTTTTGTGTTTGTTTACTTCTGCCACTTGTAATATTTTAATTTTCACCTCTGTATTTTGATGGGGAAGAGCTTATATAATGTTGCGAGAACTTATCGCCTGACTTCTTTTGCATAATGGTAGGACTGACCTACTGTTGTTTTACCGACATCAACCTAAATAAACTAAATATCATCCTAACGCCTTCTACCGAAAAAAAAAAAACAAACCTAAAAATGTCGTCCACCCGCCCTGTACCGGAATAAACTTAAACTGTTTCCTAAATAATTTAGTAGTGAATAAGTCATGTAGGTACATTTTTCAAATAATATTATGTACTAGTTTTATACAGAAACAATGCAACTTACCGGACAATATAACAAGAAAGCACCAAGAAGAACTATTCTCAGAAGAACGGGACTGGCTGCTTTTAGCACCTGTTCAATTTGAAAACAATATATATATATATATATATATATATATATATATATATATATATATATATATATATATATATATATATATATATATATATATATATATAATACACACACACACACGCACACACACAAGCGCTTTCGACTCTGTGCAAGTGTTTTTGGAAGGCAAATACAAAACATAGACAAGACGAACAAATAAAACAGAATAACCGCTGTGCTTGCAAAACTTTACATGGCTGTTTCTATAAGAATTAATCCTTTATATGTATCATGATTCAACTAGTTTATTTCAACTTGTTGCGGATGCTGTAAAATATTTGTTATTGACTTAGAAATCCATGAGTCATAATAGTTATTTTATGTAAATTTATGTAAGCAAAAAGTATGCGCTTGCAAAACTTTACATGACTGCCTCTGCCAGAATTAAGCTTTTAAATTAATTGTGTTTCAACTAGTTTATTTCAAGTTGTTGCGGATGGTGTAAAATATCTTATTGATCTAGAAATCGATGAGTCATACTATAGTATTTTACGTAAATTTATGCAAGTGCAATTATATCCCGGATATTTCATTGTTATAAGTTATGAAGCAAATTTAGAGAATTATTTAAGAGAGAATGTATCAGCTACAAAAAAAAAATGTTTATTTGTGTATTGCTGTCTTCTTCTAGTTTTCTTTTTTTTTTTTTTTAAAAACCGCTTTGTTTCAATGTTCTAAGGCGGCGTATCCAGTAAGATACCTTACCTGGTTTCGGAACTCCAGTTGGGGTTGTGAGCAATTACAAAAAGTGTTTTATCAATGAAATTGTGGACAGGAGAAAATAAATGTCCCTCAACCACGGATTATGTGCAGCTTCTTTGTCATCCAATCAAATTTATGAAGGTTAATGATACTGCGTAGCTTTTCAGTTTCTCCGACATACTGAAGGCTGCAGATCTTACATGTGATGAAATAAATTACCTTCTCTGTTTTGCACGTTTTGTTTTGAATATTCAGTTGCTCTCAAGTCACTGTCCTAAACTGTCATGGTCTCTATCATATGTTGATCGGTTTTGTACCTTGTATCGCCAAAGGGTCCAGATTGACTAGGGTGGTCATGATGAGTGATTGGCGTTAACCTAAACCGGACTAGGATATCCTTGATGTATTTGGGTCTCCATAGGCTACTAAAAGCTTTTCCAGGAGGATTAACTTTAGTGCGTTAGACGCTTCCACGAGAGATCAGTGTTTCCCCATGATTTTACCTACTTTGGAGTTGTCTGGATGGTAGATCAGGATAAATAGTATCACATCAGCCTTCTCCTTTTCTCCATATTTCAGTAGGTCATCGCGGGTGTTTGTTTAGCCCTTTGTGTTGATTCCACAATGGGGTCTTTGTTGTAGCCTCGGTAAATGAAATGTCTAGATAACTCATCAGACACATTTAACGAATTTTGCGTATACTCATTTCCTGGCTATATGTGATGTTACCCATGCAGTTTGTTTGGATGACAGTTGACTAGAGTGTCAACTGTTAGCATCGGTGGAACTGACACCATACCAGTGGGTACGTTTTACCGATGATACAGAAATGAAGTGACAACAGGGAAGACAAAATCTAGATGATTTAATATCATAAACAAACAACTTCCGTTTTTCCTTACTATTCACGGCAGAAGTCTCTAATTCATACGACGTTTTCCTGGACACAACAAACAGACTGACAAAAATAAACTGCATATATATATATATATATATATATATATATATATATATATATATATATATATATATATATATATATATATATATATATATATATATATATATATAATAATAATAATAATAATAATAATAATGAGGACTTTGTATAGCGCCTAATCTTTAGAAGTTCTAAGCGCTTTACACCATCTATAATGATATGACTACACAACAGAAAAACAAATGACAAACACAGTGAAATAGGAAAACAAAAAAACATGCTGAAAACATATAAGATACAAAACATTATTGGGTCTCTAAGTTTGTCCCTGCAGTCAAAAATTGAGTTTTAAGTGCACTCCTAAAAGGGACCATTGTGTCTTTGTGTCTAATTTCGATGGGCAATTCCTTTATACATCGCCGGGCCCTGGTATGCAAAAGAACGTTGTCCATATGACTTCGTTTTCACAGTGGGAACAACGAGTATACGATTGTCAGAAGAAGAGTGTAAGGATCTTGCTGGTGTATACACATAGGTGAGGCCGGATAGGTATGTTGGACTGGAGTCTGTCAGTGAAACATAGCACACAGAACAAATTTTGTGTTTGATTCTGTATCGAATTGATAGCCAATGTAGGGTACAAAGCAGTGGTGAGGTGTGCTCTGATCGAGGTACTCTAAAGATGATCCGTGCAGCTGTGTTTTTAACTTTGTGAAGTTTATGGAGTAAATATTGTGACGAACCAGACAGAAATGAGTTACAATAGTCCAGTCTTGAAAGTACAAAGTGAACACACAAGTGTTTTAGTGGCATCAACTGAAAGATATTTAGGAATTGAACTGATGCGTATCAGTTCAAGATATACAGCCTTGCATATGTTCATGACATGTTGGTGCAATGTAAGAGTACTGTCTAGAGTAACACCTAGGTTTCGTACTGACTGTAAGAATTTAATGTTGGTGTTGCTGATATTTATTGTCTGAGGTACAGGATGTGAATGAGAAAGTCTTTGTGTTGTGATCAGAATAGCCTCAGTGTTATCAGCATTCATCTGCAGTTTGTTACATGTCATCCATGATTTCACATCAGAAATGCACCTCTCTACTCCATGTATGGTAGCATCAACTTCAGTGGGGTGGCTAGACTTGTATATTTGGGTGGCACAATTGGTGAGACACTGGCTGATGACCTATGACACTTGAGAGCGGCTGAGTGTATAGAATGAAGAAAACAGGTCCAACAACAGACCCTTGTGGAACACCACAACATAGGTCAACTGGGCTGGAATGTATTCAATTTGCAGATATAAGTTGTGTCCTTTGGACTGAGTACTACTTAAACCACTGTAAGGCTATATTCTGAATGCCAAATATATGCTGGAGACGGTGAAGTAATATATCATGATCTATTGTGTCAAATGCTGCAGACAAATCCAGGAGGGTGAGGACTGCAATCTTTCTACTATCCAAAGCAGAGAGAATGTCAATAAATACTTTCAGAAGAGTAGTTTCCGTAGTGTGGCAAGGGCGATATGCAGACTGTACATTGCTAAAAAGACTGTTTGAATTGAAATGAGATAGAAGCTGGGTTAGAACAAAATTTTCTAAGATTTTTTATATGAATGGGAGATTAGAAACTTGGCTGTAGTTCTTTTAATCATTATAGTCAAGTGTTGGTTTCTTCAGCAGAGGCTTTACGATGTCAGTGTTGAAAAATGATGGGAATTTCCCCGATGAGAGAGAGAGATATTAATAACATCAGTTAGTGAAAGCAATATTGGGTCTAAGCACTTAAGCAGCAGTGATGTCGGAATCGGATCAAATTCACAAGACTTTGGTGCACTCTTCATCACGATTGTCCGTACTAAATCAATATAAACAGGTTCAAATGCTCCTAATGGTTGTCGCTGAAATTATGTATCATAACTGTATGGTGACGAGTCAGTTGAAATTATGCTGTCAAGCGAATCTCTGATGGTTTGTATTTTGTCACGGAAGAAATTTGCAAATTGGTCCGGAACGTCTGTTTAGTCCTGTGGGTTGCCTCCGCTATCAGGTCTTTGTTGTAGGATCGGGAAATCAAATGTACGTATAACCATTCAGACCTTTCTTGAATTTCTCATTATCGATGCCATATATATATATATATATATATATATATATATATATATATATATATATATATATATATATATATATATATATATATATATATATATATATATATATATTCAAAACCAACTGACACACACCAGTATATCTTCCCAACCAGATGTCATCCAAAACAATCTTTTCGGAACATCCCATCAAGTCAGGCTGTAAAAGTACGCAGAATTGGCATCGATAATGAGAAATTCCAGAAAGGTCTGAATAGTTATATGAACATTTGATTTACCGATCCTACGACAAAGACCTGTTAGCGGAGGCAACCCAAAGGACTTAACAGACCAACCGTAATGAACTACTTCAAAAGTTATTCATTCCAGTTAATCTCTAATCAGATTTATCCAGCGTTTAAAATCTCACATGACTCACCTTTATCTACGCGAGATAATTGTAACTTTGTAGCTTAAGTATGAAAATCCCATAAGAATGAAGGGCATGATCTCATTCTTTCTTTTGTGTGCATGGGTGTTTATGGTTTAAAATGTATACCTTCTGTATGCATATTTAAAAATGTCTTAGCAAGCATGGTTTAAATGTACGGGCTTTGCAAGCATGATTTAAAATCTATGGGTTTTGTATGCATGGTTTCAAACGTATGCTTTCTGTATGCATGTTTTAAAATATATGGGTTTTTTATGCATGGTGTAAAATGTCGGTTTGACATTCTTTACTTTCACCTACATGGATTTGCTAAATTCTGTAAATGTTTCTTTGGATTGTAGACATTTATTGACAAAATCGTAGCATGAAAGCTTAGTGGCCGGGCAAATTGTTTAATTTTTTAAAATTCGTCTTATAATTTGGACAGTAATTACACACAACAGAGTTTCAACCTACTTTTCCGAGACCCGCCATTCTCATTACTGAACAATAATTTCCCATGTTGACGTCAGAGGATAACATGCATTGACTTGCGTGATAACCTAAATAAACACATCACGTAAACTCAAAAGTGAATGGTGGATCCCAAAAAGCCAAAAAAAGATAATTGCTCTCAAGACGACAATATAAACCGCATAACAAAAAAAAAAAACCCAACTAAAATGAGATTTAGGAAAGTCCTATGAAAATGCTTTTCTATTTTATTATTTTTGTATTGCATTATGCTTATACATCAGCAATGTCACAAAGCGGCTGTATGGTCTAAACACGATTAGCACGCAACGCCTGTATTTTATAGTCTGAACACAATTCAAATACAACGGCTGTATTTAATGGACTGAACACGATTCAAATACAAAAATTGTATAGAATGGTCGAAATACGATATACATACAACGCTTGTGTATCAACTCATGCAACTTTAGTTATAATACTCTAAACACGATGTACATAGAACCTTTACAACAAATGATCATAGTCGGATAAGCTCTTTGGTGTTCATTTTTCTTTACAGTCAGTAAATAGTACTAATATAACTTAAACCTGGAATTACATGTTTGTTTTGAACTAGGACGGAAGAAAAAAAATATTTTTAAATAAAGCAATGTTTGATTGTGAATCCGTATGTGTTAATATTTTAGTTTAGTCTCGTAGTGTTTGTATTTGAAAAAGTATCCTTTTTCAGTTTGAATTTAAAGTATATGATATGATTGTATCCAATTAAACAACAGAAGGTCAAAGGTCGATGCTAATGTGACCATGGCTTAAAACTGAATCTTTTGCGATCTTAAAAGCATATTATAAAGAACGGTTCTATCTCTGTTGTGATTTATGGTTTCTTTAAGTACCTTGACATTTTTGTATTGTACAGTGAACCAGACAAGGGCAGGAATGCAGCACATGATAAGTCCGGATATTCCCAATATAATGCTCCTTTGCAGCCAGTTGAGTGTTATTATGCATGGACTTGAGTCCTCGCACGTGTCGCATCCCGGGGCACATGGAAGACAATTAAAGCCAATGTCATACATGCTGGGTTCACCCTAAAAAAGATTAGGCCATTTGTTACGAGTCGTGCGTAATAGGTTCTATTAAATGTTATAACAAAATACAGAAGTACAAAATACATAATTTAGGATGTATTTGTTTTTTAAGATATATATATATATATATATATATATATATATATATATATATATATATATATATATATATATATATATATATATATATGATAACCTATTAAAACAAGCTGTAACACATAGATGTACAGGATGTACAGAAGACGAAACTGAGACTGAAATATCTAACCTGCCGAAAGCTGGCTGTAATATTTAATACCACAGGAATATTCTCAAATTAGAATGTGGTCAAAAACAGTCACGCCGGTACTGGATATAACATTAGACATGCTTTTTTTATTGTTAAAGTAATTGAGAGTACTGAGATCCTTTAAAGTTTGTAGTCTTTCATTCTGTTATGCTCTTCTTATGTTTAGCAAAGATTTGTCGCGTGTAGTTTTAAATGTTTTTAAATTAAATGAAGATTTTATTAAAACATGTAACCAATAGTGGCTATATTTTCACCACATCTGATACACATTGCCAGGAATCGGCAACAGGCGGTGTGTGTATGTCTGTCCTAAACACGGGAGAATTTATAGTGCATGGATATAATTGTATAAACTTCGATTGCCACTAAACAAAATATTTTCATGTTAAATCTGTCGTCTCAGTATCACTCAGAATGGCTTTGTAAGCAGACTGAGAAAAGCAAACATTTCCAAGCACACGAAGCAAGACAGATAAAATAACAATGGGCTTGGGATCGTGCCTAGTAGAAGAATTGGATTGATTGATTGATTGATTGATTGTTGACGGCGCACCATAACGTTTAGGCTATTTAGCGCTATACAATATGTCATATGTATAATGTTTAAAAAAGGTAAAAGGATTAATATCGACCAGCGATATCAAACACCAAATAGTTCAAAGTAAAACGGTAAGATGGTAACAATGAAATATCAAGCTTCCCGATCAAGAAATTATGATTTAATAAAGATTTACTTCCTTCAAGAAATCTCTGATGCGAGTCATATTGATAGTATCAAAAAGTTCCTTCACATCATGCACATTATACAACTTCTCACGCGCAGGTTGCAGGTCGAAACACTCCGTCATAAAGTGCTTAACAGTGAATTGTTCATTGCAAGTAACGCACTCTGGTGGATCTTCATCTTTGAGAAGGCTTGGAAATAAAACATAGTGCTAAGTAACAAGAATTTCTCTGAATTCCATATCAATGTTTATTAGATAGCTTACAACAATTCATAATCGCGCATGCCTGTTCTAAATCTCCAAGACACTTTAAGATACTCTGACCAATAACGATACATCAACTCGACCTTAATCGTAACTTCTCAAATCTTTCACTAACATTGCTATTAGCATTTATATTGGCACAATTGTTCACTTTCCTAAAATTGACAAGCTTGTTCATGAAAATGCTTGCATCTCAGCTGATCAGTAACATGGCAAGCTATTACAATGTGACTGATATGGAATAAACAAGGCATGTTCTCGATATGCAAAACCTTTTTTCAAAGAAGAGTGTATTCCACTAATTTAGTTTTTACACAGCAGCAACAAGATCATGTTACCTTTTTCTTCTTTGCATATTCATACTCGATTTCCGTGCCGTTAAAGTACTTTTGTGATGACGTTATATCTGGAAAGTAGAACCCATCCTTGCATACGCATTTATAAGATCCTCGTCGAAATCCCAGTCCTTGAATAGGCTCACACTGAAGAAGAGGAAATCGGCAACCATTGATTTTCATCGGCACAATATTCAGCAATAAGAAGCTATATTTTCAATGAACTACGGACATAAGCGATTTACATCGTGTTTAAAAGTTTGTAGTTTGCAGCTTAGATCATGAATTAAACAACACCCTTTATATATTTTTACGAGAAAGAAGTGCCGTATATAGCAGTCTATATAAATATTTATATTAGAAATGTTTGCATTAATATGGCATACTTTCATTTAAATGACTTACAATATGTTGCTCGTTATACAATCATGCTATATTCATAGAAAAAATATATATGTTTATATGTCATGCTTGTATTTAGATAAACATTTGTTATACAGGACATATTTATTTATATAAGACATGTTTGTATTTTTACAAGACATGTTTGTATTAATGAAAGAAGTCTTTGTTTGTATGTAACATCTTTGAGAAAATATGAAACTTGCATGTATAAAAGACATGTTTTAATTTTTATAAGACATGCTTTAATTTATATAAAACATGTTTGTACTTAGGTGAGACATTGAATATTTTTAAGACATATTTGCGCTTATATATAAATACATGTTTGTACTTGAGTGAGACATTGTGTATTTATATAAGACATGTTTGTACTTGAGTGAGACATTGTGCATTTATATAAGACATGTTTGTACTTGAGTGAGACATTGTGTATTTATATAAGACATGTTTTAGATTATATTAGACACGTTTGTGCTAATATCTGACATGTTTGTGCTAATATATGACATGTTTGTGCTTCCGTATGGTAAAAGTTGTTTCTATATAACAAGCACCTTTACATCTTTTGAATTTACATTCACCATATTTGTATTTTAAAAGATATGGCGTATATAAGACAGGTTTGTATTGATATGAAATATTTTTGTATTGATATGATACATATATGTTGTTGCATAAAACACGTTTATATTTATATGCAACCTGCTTGTATTTATATAAAACGTATTTGTATTTATATCAGACATGTTAGTATTTATGTAACATATGCTAATGTTTATATAAAAGTATTTGTATTTAGATCAAAACTATGGATATTAGACACGTGGTCTTTTCAATAGACATGTACGTGTATATAAGACAAGTGGGCATTTATATAAGCTATTTGTATCTCTGTTGTGTTTGAATTTATATATGAGAGTTTGTGTTTAGATAGGTTTTATGTTTGTATTTACAAATTATATTCTTATGTTAAGATAATATATGCGTATATTCATACAACGCACATCTGTGTGTATAAAAGACAAGTGAATATTGATAAATTTGTTATTGTGTAAGATTTGTCTGTATTCACATAAGCCCTGTTTCTATTTATGTGACATATTTTAACTGATACAAGACATGTTTGTTTTAATATTAAATATGTTTTCATTTATATAACACATATATCTGTTATTATATGACAAATTGGTATTATTATATTAAGCCTTGTTTCTATTTATATAAGTCATGCTTGTATTGATGTATGACATCTTTGTATTGATAGAAAACATTAACATATTTCTGTAAGAAACATATGTATTGATGCATAACATGTTTTTGTTGATACAAAACTTTTAAGTATTTATGTAGGAAATGGTTCTTTCCGTTTATTTATTATCGTAGCTTTATAAGTGTACAGTTGCAACTTAATACACTGAAATTTAAAACAAACAACATGATGGCAGAAGATATAGTCTCTAGAGAGAAAAATCCATACTCTTAAGCAATCGTTGTTTTCCTGTTGCCAATGTTCTGCCATGTAAAGTAGATGTTGATGTACCTGCTTCACTCTTACCTTTGTTGTGTCTGTCTTACACCTGGCAGAGTTATTAAATACATTTTGTTCCGTGGATCCGGCGGGTAGAGGACACTGGTCAATGTCAACATTCTGTAGTGCGATGTCGATCCCACTGGTACCTCTTAAATATGAAAATTAGTGTAATAAAGTAATTCACGCCGACATACAAAATTATCTATCTATCTATCTATCTATCTATCTATCTATCTATCTATCTATCTATCTATCTATCTATCTATCTATCTATCTATCTATCCATCCATCCATCCATCCATCCATCCATCCATCCATCCATCCATCTTGTATGAAATAATTCGTTATTATTGTTCTGTAGATCTGTAACGTCGTGAATTTTCATGATTATAGATTTCACAATCCATTTATTAGGTAACATATTACATACTAATGTTCTTTATGGCTGTGGTTTTATACTTTAAAATGAGGACAGTTTAGTAAAGACATTACATACCTTCAGGATAGAAGTAAACATGTTCATGAGATTTGAGTTCAGGTAATTAGTTTCTTGAAGAGGTAAAAAAAAAAAAACAACGTCTGACATAATTCTGATTGGCTTGCTGCTTAAGTACATGACCTCGTTGACAAAGTTAAATTGACCTATAATGAATTTTCGACTCTAATCTTTTTCAGCATGACGTCGTAGGTTTTCATACGAAGATTGATGTACTGAATATTACTTTTTCCTTGCATAAACATCAGTCTTGGTGGATTTAAATAGCTGTGTTCAATTTAGCTGAGAATTTTCAATTATTTATTTCAATCAATCATTATAAAGACTAAGTGCTCCGACCTTGGGATTTAGTAACTTTTTCGTAACAACTGTGAATTCATTTAAATACCTTTTGGATTATGTGTGATATATTGAAGTTATTGACACATCAACACTATAGATGGTAATAATTATGAAGTAAACTTCATTTAGAATGTGATGGATGGTGGTGATCCAAGAATCTCATGGTTTGCATAATACGATGAAACACAAGAGGATTGCCATAATTGCTAATGCAAATGTTAGCACGGGAGTGGTTATAAGATTAATTCACTGCTTATATCACATACAAATGAACAGCGCAATATATACTGAGAAATATAAATAATTTCGACCTACCCAAAGACAAATATGGCAAACATTTTTAAGTCAGCAAAAGACCCCCCCCCCCCCTTCCAATTAAACCGTACCCGGCGTCTCTGTACAAATGGACTCCTCCCAAAGCAATGCAGAAACGTTGTCATTGATGCCCAAATCAAATTTAGAAAATATATTACTTTTTTATTACTTGTATTGAAAATGTTTAACTACGGAGTAAAGTAAGCATTGTCTCGGCAACGGTGTTAAATAATATTGTCACGGAAGAATACACTATTATAACTTTTGTCAGGGAAAATGTCGTCTCTTCATTTTCTTTAACCACGTGGCATTTGCTTTTTACCGGAATCGTGGACATCTTCTATAAATGGTTGAAATGGACGAAACCAGGAGAATTTGAGAACCTTTGTCAATTCACACTGCGAATTTCTCACAGCGTACTATTGTTTTGGCTACTTCATACATTTAACAAAGTATGAAATCTTTGTTAGCAGTTACAAAACCTTTAAACATATGTGGGAGAAACGCAGACTACTGCTGAAATCTCTGCCAGAAGGATTTGTTTGGGGTTCTTGAGACGCTTTTGATGGCAATCGAGTGACATTTGCTTATTATCTGTCAATAATTTGGCAGGCCAGACCTTGATGAACATTTGCCTGGTAAGTTTATGTTTATGAGTATTGATACGTTGTAAGGACACGTACAAATCCAAACGACTTTGCTTTGGAATATTGTTAAAGTTTATAATGTCGATTGTTTCTTCAACAACTGTGCACTGAATCGTTATTTCAATATGTTAGCGTCATCAACTCCTGACTTGAAGACAGTATATAGGAATTGATAATTCTGAAACAGATAACCGATTAAAAAATCGATCTCAGCATCTCAGTATCCCTACTCGAGATCATTGCTAGAGCAGTAGTATATCTTAAAACAATCAACCACATAAACGTGATATTTATTGAGACAGATAAGGCCAAGCCAATCCTACTTTCTTTTAAAGTCACGTATATGTTACACAATCTGCGTATGCAAGTGAGGTGAATGTACGAAACTAGCGTGGGAAGTAGCTTATTTTATCGATGAATAGTTATTATTCTTCTAAACATCAATTATTGAGCAAGTTTTGTATATGATAAAAAGAAAATTGTCCTTACAGAATTAATACCGGATATACTTGTTTTTGTGATACAAAACAATATATTTAAATTTGTTACGTCGTGGTTTGTAGCGATATATACGATGAAATATATAAGGTATTAACGAAGGAAAAGAAAACCTTATCATCTATTTATTTCGTTTTGATACATAGATAACTATTTGTTATGAGTACTTCCTCTGTTACTACATGTTAATGGTTATAATCGCGAACTGTTTTATGTCTCTGTTGTGCTCAGAGATCTGGCATGTAATTTCTACGTTAAGATTGATTCCTGTACAATCACCATATGATTTTCTTAATTCAGCCTTAATTCATCATCGTTTATTAAGTTTGCAAGACGGCCTTTATAGAACCACATACACATACAATCAGCACATTCTAAATATCTATAGATAAAACTCTAACGGAATGTGCTTCGTCACTTGTCTTGTACTGCTCTGCAGTTCATAGTTTGGGGTCCTGTGTCTTTTCGAAACATCTACTGACTGTTTTTAACGGCGCAGTGACAGTTTGAAGCTATTTAGCGCCATACAATAGGTTACATGTATAAACGTTTAAAAATGGTAATATATTTAATATTGATCAGCGAGATAAACTACCCAAAAAGTTCAAGTAAAACGGTAAGATGGTAACTGTACAATATAAAGCTGAACGGGTGATGTTAATGGTGTATGTTAATGAAGATAGATGAAAAAATACTGAAAATAAGGGATGGTAGTTACATTGCATAAAATGCTCCATGTGATTGTCTCAAGGTTATAGTTTAGAACTGTAGAATAAATGTTTACTTACTTCAGGAAATCTATAATACTAGTGATGTTTATTGTATCAAAATCTTTCTTTCATGTCATGCACAGTATAATACTTATCATGCATGGGTTGCAGGTCAATACACTGTCATAAAGTGCTTAACATTGAATGGTTCATTGCAAGTAACTCTCTCTGGTGGATCTTCTCCTTTTAGCATGTGGGAAAGGGATAAATACGTATGACTAATTCGAATACTTGCAATGATTACCTCCTCCCTACGGGCGGTTGTGATGGATGGAGTCCATTCTACTAGGGTAGGTTTGATGGCGTGAAGTTTGTTATTTACTGCATCATACCACGATGCCTGCCAGATATGGCGTAAATACTCTTTGATACGAGGTTTAAAATCAGTATACGGTATTTTAAAAATCAGATGGTTCTTGGGATAGGGCCATTTTAGCAGTGCCATCTGCTTTTTCAGTACCTTTAATACAATATGGCTAGGTAACCAACTGTAAACTATGTTGTGGGATATACAGAGCTCAGTATGTTTGACGAGTAGATTGATTAATAATCTGTTTTTCGATTTTCTATGTGCAGTTACTGAAACACTGATAGTAAATCAGAGAAAATAATGCTGTTTAAAATACGTTTATTTTCGATATCTTTCAATGCAAGGCCTATTGCTCTGATTTCGGCTGAAATCATTTATGTACCATTTGGCAAACGAACCCTTGTTGTGTGTTTGCTGCAGCAGCATTTTCCTTATCATTCGATCCTTTAGTATACATTCTAGTGTAGTTTCTAAATTTGGTGAGAAGTTCATGATACTAATTTGGGAAGATGGAAGGGTTTGTCTCAGATTTGTTTCCATCGTGTAACGTGAAAAGTACTTTTGCTTCTTTAAGGAGCCAGAGAGCTGATTCGGAGAAAAACGTATTCTGAATTGTAGAAAGATCAATGTTGTTACTGGCAAGGTTGGATGACAAATGATGCCAAATGAATGTATGTCATTTTTTATTTCGTATAAGGTTTTGTATATTGGTTGAAAAATCAGCCTAAGTTTTAGGGTTCACAGGGTTTGATCTTAGTTTGAGAACATACTGTGCAACAAGCATTTCACTACGTTGTGATAAAGGTGGCTCGTTCCTTTCAGCGAGAAGGAGTTCACATAGTGATATCTTTAATACTCATCATTATGATGTCTTCGAAAGTTTGATAAATGAGAATTTAAAACCGTTAGTACCGGCCAAAGTTTGAATCTTGTTGAGATATTGTTGTAATTGTCTTTCAATTTTATGCTTGTGCTTTGATCGATAACATATAAGAAAATCTTCAACGTATAAAGAGCAATCCACACCAGAAGCCAAACCCTTGGTGATGCTATTGATTTTGACTTTTAAAAAAAGCTGTAGAGATCAAATACTGACTGGGTGACGTGCATATCTGAGAGGGTAGAGACCATTCGTACTTTGAATTCTCTGCTTGAGAGAAAGTTTTATGTGAAAGAGGGCAGACGACCTTTTAGACGCAGATCTTCCAGTTCATTTAGTATCCCGTACTTCCGTGTTGAGTGATAATCCTTTCCTTAATCAAAGAAAACCGGTACTAAATGTTCCTTCTTGATAAATGCGTCGCGAATAAATGTTTCCAGTCTAACCAGATGATCGTTGGTACTACGGTCAAACAAAAAGCCACTTTGGATAGAAGATATTAAATTGTTAGTTTTCAATTACTATACAAATCGGGAATTGATTATTCGTTCGATTGTTTTGCACACACAGATTGTCAATGCATGGGGTCAATAGTTGTTAAGATCCTCATCTCTTTAGCAGGTTTAGTAACGGGTAGTACTCTTACAAATCATATTTACATTACCAGCAATCCATAAATCATTAAAGAGTTTTAAAAAAGATGTTAGTGATGATTCTGGGAATTGTTTCACGAACTGGTAAGTATTCCGTCAGGCCCAGTGGAGATATCATTGGCCTTGTCTAAAACCTCTGTAAACTCAAATGATGAAAAAAGTTAGTTATAACTTTCCGAGCTGTTGAATATGAACTTTATACGTGATTGTTTTTTTACTGATGATTTTAATATTTGAAAGGCTTCATTTATTTTGCGGATAGTGTTCCAGACGTTCTTAATAGAGTAACGAGAGTTTAAAGAAGAAATATATTTCTTTCATGATTATTGTTTACTTTCTTTGAATGTGCGCCGTGCTTTTAGCCCAGAGAATATGGTGATGACTTAAATTTCCGGGCGTCCGAAGATTGTTAAAAATGTTCAATGCCTCTCGGCGTGGTCTAATGACTTCCACCTCCCTACATTCCTTAGAGATCCAAGGCTTTTAGGTTTTTGTACAGTTTGGTGAGGACTTGGGAATATATTCTTTTGCAATATCGATTAGAATGGAAATAAAATTCAATGGTCATTCACATTGAATACTGTCTCTTGATTAAGTCCAGTATTACAGTGTTTCAAATTTAGCACAGTCGGCCTTTTTTTAAATTCCATTGTGGAATTACTTCATCAGTTGATAAAGATCATATTTTTAAAGCAAATTAGAAAGTGATCACTGCTACGAAGGGCATCATCGACTGTCCATTCATAGTCCAAAAGCAGCTAAGGAGAGCAAATTGTCAAATCTATACACGTGTATGCACCCTGCTATAGGTGTAAATATGTCGGTAATTATGTGTTATATAGGCACAACTCTTGTCTAGAAATGATGTCTGTTACTTTGTGGCCTCTGTCACTTATTGTGATTTGATCTCCATATAAGGTTATGGGCATTAAAATTCACGAGTTGAAGATATTGCGCGGGAAGTTGTTGAACACGATCGTCTGATTCGTTAAGTACTAGGTTGGTTTTTGGTGGTATGTAAATAGAGCACAAAGGTATCCCTCGATGTAGAGTGTCGCTTGCAAGCAATAGCTTGCAAATTTGTGTTTAAAGGGATGACGCTGTGAGGGGCTCTATTGTTCGCATCAACATAAACTTTTCCTGAGGCCCTATCAACATTTAGAAAGTAGGTATACAACAGGGAGTTGTTTTTAAGTGCAGTGTTATCGGTCTCTTTTAAGAATGTCTCCTGTAGACATAGTACTGCAGGATAATGTTTAAAAGCAGGATAATATCGCTGGATTTGGCTTTAAGTCCTCAATAGTTCCATTGCATGATAGTGTTCTTCATTATAAGTTTAATCTGGCAATTGTGTAGCTAGGGTAGACCTCTCACGGAGGCAATCGGTGTGGTTATTTTTCTGGAGGTAGGTCTGGAACCATCCTGAGTACATTGAGTATTGCCTAATGCATGTCTGTTCTGAATGTCGTCAAACCTTTTATAGAGTTTGATGGGGTCATCCGACCCCTTTTGCTGCTTATTTCCTTGAGATTTGTTCTTATTCCTTAGTGATGTCGGCGCTGGGGTGTAACTGAAAGTTGAGTAGATGCCGTGTTTTTCTGTGGTTGGTAATGCGGAGTGTTAGCGCTTGATGTTGAATCGGGTGCATCTGTCTGTGTTTGAGCGTCCTTAGTAGCTTTGGGATTGTTTTCACGACAGTGGATAAAGATGAATTAGGAAGGGATGTTTTTACTTATACAAGTTTTCTGGCCTCTGGATGGAAAATGTTAGATGTGTACATTACCCTCTGAATCTGTTTTTCCTGTTTCCAAGTATCACAATCCTTGGCATTGACGTAATGCTCCTTTCAGCAGTTGACACAGTGCGGAGTCGTTCTACACTCAGATTCCAGATGAGAATGGTTTCCACATTGGCACTAATTTTGGACGTTTTCGCAACGGTGTTCATGATGGCCATTTTAAAAAAAAATTATATTTGAATAAATCATTCATTTGGAGAGTAAACTTTAGTCCATATATTAAATAGATTAAGTTTATTATATGGTGTTAGTATCATACTTACTTTTCTAAATTGTATTTAATTGAGGTAAATATATGTTTTGTAAATTGTTTTTAAAACATACAAACGATTTCAAATACTTATGTAACAAAGCAGACACAGGTACTATTTGTATTCTATCCATGTTTAATTTGTTTTTAAAAGGTGGTCCAGCACTACTATATACATGAAACTACAGAAAGTGGAGTAACTCTTAATAGTAGAAACGCAGTAGCCCATATAAGCATTCAACATACAGTTGTGCTCAATGCATAATCAAGACATTACAATGTGATTCAGGGAGAATAGTGTGGTTAGATGTAATTTGAATGTTTGATAAATCTGTTAGTATTCGAAAGTTGTTCATCTATTGCGTTGCGATGATGTTGTAGCCAGCTTACGTTTTCATTACTGTCCATTCCTACGTAGTGATCAGCTGAAGGCTTTCTTACAGCTGTACAATCGTAAATACAATACTCCCGAGTGAAAAAGATAGATATGCGCTATATTAATAGTATCAACCAAACCAGTCAGCTTATATGTTCTGTCTTTGAATATTTTTGACCAAACATAGATTGCTTTAGTCATGACGCAACATTTGTTTGAGAAGCTATGGATATGTGTGTGCGTGTGTGTATATGTGTGTGTGTGTGTGTGTGTGTGTGTGTGTGTGTGTGTGCGATTTGGATTTGTAATGAGCTTAAACAATATTTCAGTTATATAGCTACAATGTCTGCGTTTTGGCAGTTTTTAGTTATGCCTAGTAATGGAGCATCATGCCACATACATGTAGCATAATGTCCCGCCGAGTCATATTACGCAGGCAGCATGCCGACAAGTCATAACACCAACCTCTTAACTATGAGCGCATAACACAACAGATGTTAGTACCAGTTTTTACTTATTTTGTATGACTCTGCCGACCCGCGACCTCTCGCATCCAAGGCCGCTATATGGATGTAATGAATGATAAGGATATAACCAGATATTAGAGTTGTTACAGTGGTCGACCCTGAGTGGTTCATAAAAGCAGCTCTCGACAATATATATATATATATATATATATATATATATATATATATATATATATATATATATATATATATATATATATATATATATATACACACACATTGTTACAACAACACAGATCTTACTTAAATTTAAATGTTCCATTCTTATATCCGAAGAAAGGTACAGTGTACGTCATCATCCAGATATACCCGCCTCCGCAGTCGAAATATGGAAGAGACCAGTGTCCGTCGTCATATGTAACGGTTATAGCAGTCTCGTTTGTCAGAGGACCCTGCATGGTTTGGTTGTATCTGTATTGCGCAGTTCCTGTAATGGGAAAGAGTTGGTTAAATAATCAGTAGTCTTATCTTCGATAACTTGTACAAAATTGAAAATATGTTGAACATTCGTTGGTTATGTCTAAATTGGTCTATTCGTCCATAATGTAATCAGTTAATAAGTGAGTATATTATCTCTACTAACGTACTAGTTCATTAACGGAAGGAAAAGCTAATATAGATTATAGATAGGTAAAATATTGATCGTTAACCCTCCTCGGTTTAGCCTTTGGGACATAATTTAGTGTCAGTAATAATTCAGTATTTTCTTACGTTTGTGAGGTGTTTCCCTTATATTTCTTCATTTGCTTTAAAAGTGGCATAATGTACAGTTCTGCTATAGTTGTATGTCTGTGATTTTATTGTACTAGATCGATTCCAATACTGGGATGACAGTTTCAAAAATTGTTGCAAATGTTGTTTAGTCAGAAGTGTATAAGGGCTTTGAAGTCCTACACAGTCTCTATCCAGGCAATATTCTTACTAAGACTGTTCTACTCTATAAATGTTTGTACGACAGATAAATGCTCACATAACAATTACATTTTAATTTTTATGCGTTTCAAGGAGACCAGAAGTTTTAAAATCAATTAGGCGATGCGCTATCACCGCAATAAGCGAAAACTCTTCATGCATACTGTGTTATCGATTTGTAGGCTTCATGACTACTACATGACTCAGGAAATTTAATTTATTAATTACAAATAGTTTTCCAAAATACATACTCTCAAAACAATAACACAACCAATTTTGTATATTTCTTACTAATGTAGAGAAACACACAAGAAGGGCGCACAAATACACCAGTACATATTTTCTGCTCTCATGAACAAATGACGTCTAGTTTCATAAGTCATGTGATGCGATTATAACCGATCTTAATGGTTGTTAAAAAGGCCTTGTAAACAATATTGTAATTAAATTGGTGTGTCTGTGTGTTTTCACTAATTTAGAGTTGTTTTGTGGTTTGTCTTTCCAAGATGTTGAAACTATCCATATCTCTGAAAAGTGTTGGTTTAAATTAGATGATACATTTGCGAGTGGTACGAAAAATCTCAGATAATAGGAATCATACTGATACAATATAGAATAACATTGTAAAAGAGTTTTCAATTTCATCGTGGGGAGCACAAAGTAATGTACCACATTAAAGACCCTTTGTATTTACTTATTAGTCTAGTCAAACTGCATATACCATTGATCCAGAACTGTCAAAATGCTCCTGCTGATCAGGGTTTATCTTGCTTGTTTAACTGAGTACCCCTATCAAACTGCACATTCCCAAATCTGCCGCCGCATTATGCGACAACAGAGCTGTGTCTTTAAAGTTTGCAATTGGACTCGTATTAAAAGTGAGTTTAGACGGTACCCATTCATATTCACGACTAATATAGTTAATATATGTAAAAAGTCATGTTGCCTGTCTCTGTATTGTTCTTGTTTATATTTAAACAAAGAACGTGTTCAGTGTGATATGTCCTATGCTCCGACCATGTGATTCTACCATGTATGTCACTGTTATATGTAGAGATTCGTGTGCTACTGAACCTAAACACCATCATCTGTCCTGCAACAACGACACATTGGATTGGTGTTGCGTCTGAATCTATATTATTGCATTCTTACGGGAACCTCTCCTGTGCCCTAGTGGTTAGAGCGCCCGCCTCGGATGCGGGAGGTCTCGGGTTCGATCCTCGGTTGAGTCATGCGAAAGACGTATAAAATGGTACATCCAGCTGCCTTACTTTGCTCTCAATATTAAGACGTTAGTTTTAGTACTCGTCGGTCTGGAAGGACAACGTGACTAGGTGGGACATCAAGCAACGTGTCTGCGGCTTGATGCCCCAGTGCCAGGCATCATTATTATAAACTGCCTTTTGAATCCGACATATTGTTTGACCTCAAATGAACTAAGTATAAATGATGCAAGATAATATTCCTTGATAGTAAAACAGTGGTTTCGAAATAACCGTTTTATGTAAAGAACATTATAAAAGTTACATTCGAAATCGGTTTTGTGAAAATAGTTTCAGTAAGCCACAGAGTCATATGATAATGTCTAAATATGTTTACATTTAACGTACTTGTCTATATTGTCAAAGAAATCAAATGCAGGGTTAAGAAACATGACATTATCAAAGGGTGCACATAATTTTGCAACTCAAACTGTCCAATGCATTTCAACACAAATTCCAATTCAAGCGTATGCCCCAAAACGGACATTTGTTAAATTGAAGTCGCAAGACATGAACATGTACATAATAAATTGTCAGTTTCGAAAATTAGAGTTATACAACCTCTTTTAAGAAAGGCATATTTTCTAAGATGTCTATATTAATAGGTAACATCCCAATCAGGCGTTAGTCACAAGAACTGAATCGGCATAAGAGTCACCATGAAAACAGGTAGTATGCTCACATATTTTCGCAGTACGAACATGTCAACGTAACCTTGCTCCACCCAATATTTCGTTTTACAAAGGTTAAAGAATAATAACACAATAACATTCAAAAGTAAGAAAAGAATAACAAAAAACATTATAATACAAAAATAAATATCACAGACTTTTGTTTGATTTCCCATCTACGGTCTCAAACAAATGTTTCATGAGCTAACAAATGGGAACTCTGATAAAGAAATAATAATCAAAGATGAAAGGCCAATACATATTTTATTATGCACGTATCTTGGTTTAGAATAAGATTAAGGAAATGTGGTCATATATGCGAACTGTGACATTAGCTGCAACCCCACATCCACCCGAACATATCAATTAAGTATAATTTGGCGCCCTTAGAGTCCGGCGCTAGGATACAACCTAGTTCACCTATCATGTCTGTCACAGCCCTTCCCTGCTTGTATCTTTAGATAATAATATACCAATACTTGTAGTCCATCAATCGCAGGCTTTGGAATTATTTTATTGATCATTAGTTCAGCAACAATTTCTATTATTAACGATTTCTAAATTCGCATCAATTTAGGGTATACGGTAATGACATGTGTTATTGATATAATGACCTTAATCGTGGTACTCGATTTTTGCTTCTTTTCAAATTTAAATTTGAAGTACTAAAGTGATTTTGTCTCGAAAACGAGTTTGTGAGAAAGGCGTTGTTTACGGACTTATAACATGTGCGTCAGAAGTCTCTCTAAATCAGGATTATTCTCAAGTAGATACAAGACGTTATTAACTAAAAGACATTCCAAAGATGGAATGAATAATCGCTAGGTCAGATTATTGATGTTACGTCAGCTCTTTTTTAAGTTTTGAACAATTCATGTGTCTTTTGTAATCATCATTATACTCATGTGAAGGATCACTGCAAATGCCGCTGTAGGGAATTACATATTACGCTTCAATCATAACGACATACAAGTTTTGACTTACCCTTGTATATTTTTCCCTGGTATTTTTTTTATTCATACAGGGGAGTATAGATTTATGATCACAGCCCTTCACAAGTTGTTCATCTGTACCACATAAATGACAACTATTTTTAATAATATGCTTCACTATTTGGATATAGACCTTAGTGCTAGTACACTAACATAAGGAAGCAAAACGATAAACAAATGTGAACATTCTAAAACCAAACATGACAAAAGTACAATAAATTTGTTGAATCTGTACATTTTAATTAGATGGACAGTGTTTAATTTGTTTTATGAATTGTGTATCAGATCAGGGATGCATGTTGGTATGAACTCATTAGGTACATTTCCAGTTCGACTAGTCTGCAGAAGTTATAGCCGAGAGTTGTGATTGGTTACATATATTACAAATATTCCAATTGTATGTAATACATACCCTTACATATAGCAGCTATCGTGATTATTATTAGATTATCATTTTCTTAGATAACATACATTTGTTAAAGGGCAAATTGTCTGCCTTTTCTAAATCTTGCAACAACATTTTGTCTCGTAGTATCCCGCTCTTTCCAATATTTTGTATCAAAGATATTAAAATATACCGCACAAAGTAGTCATACCAATAATATACTAATAACATGAAACAATAGTTTCATTTATTCATACGGTCTTAACGTAATTTCTGTTTTCGAAATGTCACTTTTCGGTCAATTTGACCTTCTGAAAAAACTCCAGGAATAAATCTAACAGACTGCTTTCTTTTATTCGAACTAATTTCGAAAAGGACATTGTTTTAAATCGCTGTCTGGGGCTGATAGAGGCTTATCTTACCTGGAACCACGTCTGACAATAATTGATATCCTAAGTGCGTGTAATTTGTTAGATAATCGACGCTCTGGTGCGCTATGTGTGGTAGATTCAATACAGATAGTAAGCTCAGAAATTGTATTCAAAGACCCGCTTTCACTAACTCAAGTACATATTAAATCCGCAATGATTGGTGCTGGCCAGAAAATAAATAACATTGTTTTTTTAATCTCATACACTATCTTACTTCTATAAACACTCAACGTGAAATCATCTAGAATGCATTAGTTTTATTTTGTGCTTTCATAATGAATGCAAGGCAATAATCTCTCTATCTCAAAATTAACTATATGCATCATGTTTGTACTAGTTTTACATTTAATGTCCTCTGCTTTCAAAGTCCAGATAGTAGGAGCCGAGGCACAAATATCACTGCCGTGTGGTTATAGTGATGAACAGTCAAAAGGTATTTCCTATCTGACGAGCTGGAACTCACAAACAAATCACCTTAGTGGCCTTTGTAGCAGTGCAAATAGACAGGACCAATGGCAGAGTGGCAGCGGCATTTCAGCATGGACTCGATCAATTTAAAACAGTTGTCAGTTGATGAGAATTATAGTGTGGTGTCCAGTTGTTCTGTGTTGAGAGATTATGTAAACGACTGTGCGTGTAAATTATATTATTAGAAAACTTACAGCTGACGTGAATGGGTTCAACTACAGAGTAAAATCGGCCAGAGGACGTAGACAAAACGTAATGATTTGGGAATCTTAGAGGGTGACGCGAGTCAGTACATGCATTTATATGTACTGTAAACGACACGACTTAGGGTCTGAGGACCGCTTTTAAATCAAAGATCACACATGCTGGCTGCCCAATTGTTGTGGTTTCTGGCGATTTCAAGAGCGTGGGCGACATTGAAGACAACGCTAATAACCGGACCTTTCTCAACATAAGGCTAGTCATGATATCCCATGTGAAATAAGTAAGGCGATGAAGTCAATGAGGAAAATGTTTAAGTAATAGCGGAATATTAACAAATACAGAGTCTTGTTTAAGTATTTTGGTCTGACGGTTTTCGAAATGGTATTACCCTTTCCGAAAGTGTTAGCTTGAAGAAATGGATACTTTAGTAGGTTAAGATGTATCGTATATAAATTATGTTGAGACTCGAAAGGGTGGAGTCACTGCCAGCACATAGGTTGCCAATCCAACTCTAAGTGATGCTGATGATATGACAAGGATTACCAAGAGGGCATATATGGTATAATGATGTCTAGAGGATGGAGAGGGGGAGAGATTTAAGGTCATATCATATCACCACTGACAAGATAGACTTTTGTTGGTATTTTAGAAAATAAACTAGTAATCAAATGTTTTAATTAACTTTTCTTTTCTTTTCTAAATAATACATTCTTTAATCATGGTACATGATTGTTCTGTTTACCAGGAACGTCTAAAACGTCTAAAATAGAGGTACCTAATTTTGTACGTATTTATTTGTGTAGAAAAAAAGAAACAAAACTGAAAAAAATGGGAGATTGTTATGTAATTTAGATCTTGAATTCAGTGGATAGAATTTGTCTCAAAGGGATATGAATTATTATCGGTTGATGTAATTCATTGCTTCCTGTCTAGCCCACGTTGGCGGGAAATAGAGAATTATGTCACATTTTTAGGCAGCGTCAGCGTCGACAGTTGATATATTCTCATCACAGATGGCGTAAGTTAATACGAAACTAAGGCAAGTCATAGTACATTATGTTCTCTCTCTCTGTCTCTGTCTGTCTGTCTGTCTCGCTTTCTCCCTTTCTCATCGTACGTAAGAGTACATGTAACAGTCAGATAATATTATTTGTTTTTAAACTGTTACAGGCTGATATTTCCGTAGACCCTTTATATATTTTCATCTACGTGGGATGAATGATTGCACATCTCACTAATTAATTTTATGACAAATTTGCTTGCTTTTTCCTGCATTTTGGCTAAGGTAACAGTCATATAACATTGGCGTGAAGGGTCTAGTTAAAGTTTTGTCATTTATTTCAATCTCTTCATTGATTGTCTTGACACTCTCGATGAATATCTATGAAGCAGTATCAATTTGTTCTGCAACAATCTCACACAACCTTTCTACCTTGAGTTCAAGTTTGTAAGTTTTATTGCAATGTTCTGATCTCGGGTGAGACATTCTTTCATGGTTTTGTTAAATATATGTATCTATGTTAAACAGATGCTTAGTCTGATATTAGCGTGAGTCGACCAATGATTGAATCTAATACACTTAAGAGGATATCAAATTTCATGGAATATACAACGTAGGAAAGGGAAGATAATTTTCAGTATATAACCTCCGATGATATCAATAGAGATACATGTGATCTGCATGAGTTTGGTTGGTTATATGACTCTAACTCAGACGGTTTACCCTTTGTCCGATAATGACGTCCAATAGTATATTATAATTCAAATAGCTCCTAAATGTTTGATCGGAACAAGCGTAAATGGTGTCAGATTATTAAAACTAATACTAATTGGTCGTGCGAGGTGAGTCAAGGAATAAATTATCAATAACTGGACGGGTACGTATTCGAATCCTGCCAATGGATCAGATCGGGTCGGGAGCCGTGATGTGTCCCTGAGCAAAGACTTTAAAGAAACATGCCTTGGAATAATTTAACCTTTAGGTGTTAATCTACCGCAAAATAACCCATATACTTTTTAAAATATAAAACTAGATGCAGCGGTCGAAATACTTATATACCTTTGTCTTTTTATGTGTTAGACGCAGTGGTTTATAAATGTTATACATCTGTCAAAGAGATGCATTGCAGAAAAACATTTAACACCTCCACCGATGCTGATATGTCGTAGAAATAGCTGTTAATGCACCATAGTGCGAAATTAAAACAAAATATGAGGTATCTAATGTATGATTGTGCAAACTCATCCTTGAGCATATTGTGAAATAACTCTTTGATTAGATTATCGACTAATTGCTAGGGTGATAAAATCAGGTAGTTAAACTTTTAATTTGACATTAACGATAAAGCAAAACAGTCTTCGAAAGTATTCATTCGAAAAAAAAAACATTTTTAAACAAATGCTTTAACGCTTTGATAAAATGTTATGAAATCATTTTATCACAAATCTCATTATGTTCAAAGCATACGACTTATGCATGTCTATCATCACGCTTTGAATCAGACTGTATTATGCGCCCTTATGTAATTTATTAACAACAGTAAATTGGAAATTTAGCCGGGCCTGTGCTTGAGAAGTATCACTGGGGCAAAATATAAACGTCAAACAAAAAATGATAGCATTTTAATTTAAGCAATATTATTTTGAATGGACGACCAAATTTCTGAATCAACATCATGACCATTTGTTTCAATGTGTTTTGTTTTAACACTATTCTTAGACACCAGACGAGTTAAGTATGGACTGTTTAGTTCTCACGTTTAGGTTGTATATTCAGGCAGCTTTCATGTTAAAAATGATTCGCCGCTGATGCTGGACAAAACAAATGTACTCGGCATTATGTGGAATCTAAGCAACAATACTCACTATGATTTGTACGGTTACTTCAAACATATAAATTGTTTGGGGTATAAGCCTCAATGATGTGATATGTTTGAGAATGTTGGAGAGAGAGAGAGAGAGAGAGAGAGAGAGAGAGAGAGAGAGAGAGAGAGAGAGAGAGAGAGAGACTTTGTTTCCATACTTAGTTTGAATCGCTGTCTCCAGTATTCATAAGATGAACGAGTTCTCAAGTCACCCGGTTAATAATATAGCTGTAATAGCATCGGATACCACGGAAGAAAACTATAATGCCTGCTGCGAATGGTTTTCTAAAGACGTGTACCATATCTTAGTTATATAATGAGCAACGAGCGTTTTTCTAATTAGCTTCAATGTACTTTATTAAAGAAGCTAGGATAATTTCGCGTCAGGAGACACTCTATTACACACATAAATGAAGTGCTGCTTTTAATTATAAATATGATTCCAATCTGACTGTGATTAAAGGCAAAAACTCTAAAAGCTCCTTTTTAAAAGATTTTGCCTTCAGTAAAGTATACTAATTTAAGCACTGAATAGTCCTGTACTCAGACATATATATGTATTTCTTTTTACATGATAAAATCTCAAAGATCTTAATCATGCTTAAAATTTTAAAGTTTTTAGTCAAACCTGACAATTGTTTTTAGTTTTTACATTGTATTACCGAAAATAAAATTAAACAAAATAATGTTTAAAAACAAATTAAAAGAAGTGTTTTTTGTACCGTTGTTGTACAAGAATCGTCATAAAAACAACTCTGGTTTGGGTCACAATAGAGATAATATACATGTATTATAATGTACACAGTAACTTGCATTTTATCTTAACAGGGTTGGCCAGTATATTGATACGAAATGGAGATTCATCATTTTAAATGCGATCAACTCAATGGTTTGCCTTTGGCATGAAATCCCAGAAATTTACCACTTACAATTATATTTTTTAAAATAAAATTAGGAAAGTTCGTGCACAAATAATTAAGAAATTTCCCCAGATAAACCAGGTAACAAGAGAAGACTTTTGAAAAATGAGTGTTTCAAGAGATATTTTAGAAAGAAAATCTAAATAGTTTACCACTGTCATTAACGGATGTCAAGCTAAATCTGTTGTTTACCCTTGATACTTAAAATGAGTAAATCGCATGTGAGAATATCATAATTATTATCTATTTTTGATTATGGAAGGCATTGTAGCCTTTCAGATATGCTTTAAAGCATTCTGCGTGGAAACTTAAACTCAAATCGATTTGTATGCAATTTGTGACAAAATGAAACGACAATATCCCAACTTATAGCGGAATTGTGTGCTTTTCTTCGATTCTGTCTATCTAATTTATAAACAGTTAAGATTAATAGTCGCTTCAATCCTATTTATCCTGTCCAGCATTTAGTTAATGCCACACTACTATTATAAAATAACGAAACTTCCAGGAAAACGTAATAAACAGATTTACACTTCCAAAAATGATTCGAAATGCGGGTTAAAATTGTCCTGGACTGACATAGTCTTGAAATTAATGCTCTTAAAACACGAATTCGTGCAACATTGGAATGAACAATGCCAAGTCCATATATTTTAAGGATTGAAAGATTGGAAAATTTCATGAATATTCAATTCACAAGTATTAATGAGAACCACATTCGCACTACAATCTGACCATATTCCATTTGGTGCATAAGTATGAAAAGGTCACATCTGCATTTTACTTGTCGAAAACAGAGCTTAATAGCTAATTAAAATTTCCAATGGAATTGCAGCGGTGAGTTATTATTTCTGTGGTTTTTTCTCGTCCAATGTCTTCTAGTTAAAGTGCTTATAGTGTTAAATAACAAGAGCAAACATGAAACACCAGGTTTAGATTTTATCAGTAGGAAGTTAGAATGTAGCAGTACCAGTTTAACTAATCATATGTAATTAGTCTGGACTAACAGGTTATAATATAATATGTATTTTAAAGACAATACGGAAAACTATGGCAAGATGACGCTGAAATCAGAGAATGGTGCACTCCAGTTCTTTTATCCAATTTCAGAATATGAAATACGCCAAATGTCAGTGTTTTGATGCTGCAAGCTGAGCCGCCCGCTGGTTGTACGGAAAACGTCTAATTATAACCCTGTTTAATGATAAATGTTCTCTGAACTTTGATTTTCTTAAAGCAGAAACCCGTCGTGCACCATTACCTTCGTCGAAGGGTAATTAAAAAAGAATTTATATCTTATACGTAAATAATTAGTCATAATAATGCTTGCGGCACAAATGCTTAGATACCTGGAGTTAAATAAAAGTATCAGGAACAATATTTGTTCAGTACTGATTAACAATATTGCAGATGAGCTGGAAGCAAGAACTATATTATATGTAACATGACATCACATCTGATTATTTCTTCTGGGAATCATACAACTTGATCATTACACTGTTCATTAGGATTTTCCCACATTAAGACAAATTGAAAGCATTAATGTAACTTAAAAATATTATGCTTAGGTTTCTTACATAATCAGAATATTAACTATATATTAAGAGCCTTATTGGATGTTTAATGTATTCTCAGCAATATACAAAACTGGACATGTTTGCAACTATACCTCATCATCGTCTTGTTTAACATCCAAAATATGGTTTCTAAGAATTCCTACAAACTATCTTCTTTTAGTCACATTTGTCTACATGTTTATTGTATATCATAAAGACTAGCTATTTCTATATATGGCGTTTGTCCGAGTTATAAATGGATTCGTGGAACAAAAATAATGAAAAGATATTAATTTGAACAAGACACTAAAATGAGTCTAAACCTAAAACTAATCATGATACATTTAGTTGTACCTCAGATGAGTGAAAATAGTGAATGAGTGAAAATACAGTACTACCCGAAACTTATCAATGCATTTGTTTTCCATTTAGTTCATTGTGGAAGAATAAAAAAATTGAATGCAATGTACTTGGTAATAATTATTTTATATATATATTTTCTGGCATGTCAAAATCAGATTTTATCTTTTTTTTCCAGGATTAAATCATTTGCAAATTGAAGAATTGTTTTAAATATTGCGAGTAAAAGTCGCCAAAAAGCAAAAAGAAAAAGGAAAACCATTTTTCGGACTTTCCGTGAAACACAAAATACGAGAGTTTTTGTTTTAAATCCCATTTATAAACATCAATGCACCCACTACATGCATTCAATCATTCTTATAAATTTGGCAAATCATAATTTACATTCCAAAATGCGACTATGCCCATGGAAAAACAAAAGGATGAAAGCAGACTAATGCATAGAGAAGCAGGATGTCATAATCTCTACCATAGCATAAGTGTTAAATTAATTTATAACGCTTTATCGATGGTAAAACACGGTTTGGAACAATCGGTCGACAAGAAGGTCTTCTAAAGAATAAGAGAAGTCCAACCTCAAAATCATTAATCTGCAATTCTTACGTCTATCTTGCTGAAAATAACCAATGAATGCAATCTGCCCAGTCAAAGTAAATGTTTGTTTACTAACAATACTTTAGTAACCGACAATGCTTAATACGTAACGAAGAGGTTTGATGATTACACAAAATCCATACAAATTACATACATCTGTATATATGTATAAACATGTAATAAAGTGAGACACTAAATGGACATATTTAATGATACAAACTCTTCCAAACATTTCCTTAAAGCAATTTCAATTGTGCTGAAACAACAGAATGGGGAAACGTTTGACTCAAAACGGATCACAAAACCGTTTCATAGTTGTGTTCAATTCTCACAATTGGAACTGATTTATATGAAAAAACACATTTTCGTATGTTCAATAATGTCATGGCAGTGAATATGTCTAAAATGAAAAGATGTATTCTCGGTTTTATTACCTCATTGCTTTGAGGAAATTATAAGCCATCAGCAAAATATATCTGAAAAGTAGGAGTCAACTTAATTAACTGCAGACTGTGCTTGTTTGATCTTGACATATATACATGAGATCCAGAGTTTTCCAGGAAATCAACTACTCCAAAAACATATTAATATGCGCCGGCATGTATCACCGTTGGACTGATCCATGTTTCAATACACGTGTCTGGAATACAGCATCGTAAAATGAATGAAGCTTTCTTGTCATCAATGGCAGTTCTGGCATTATTGAATTTAATATTGTTTAGGTGCTCAGCGCTAAAAGTACATTAAGGGATATCATCCAAATGTTATCAAGCCAAAGTTCGTTGGTAATCAGTACATTCCATACAGATATTATTGTATGGTGTTTCATAACGAAGACGCGTTGTAATATATTATTATTTGCACAACCGTATACCTTTGCAATTACTTTTGCGTTTCAGCTGTGTGCTACGCATGAATACTTACTTTCTTCCTTTTCACAAGAAATGTATGTTGTAATTTCAAGATATATGGCCGAAAGTGCACATCAGAAGATCGATCTTAATCAACGTTTTCTCGGATATCAGTGCATAATTGTTTGTTTGTTAGTTTTTATGGTTTAACGGCATTTTTCAGCACAAGATAATAGACTGTGGCCAGTATTAATGGTGGAGTTAAAACCAGGAAAACCCTCAAAAGAACCACCCAACCATGAGAAGCTACTGGAAAGTTTCTCACATACCCACATTGGCCGATTCCGAGACTCGAACCCACGCAGACACTGGTGAGATGGTAGTGATCTGTAACGGACAGCACTTTAGACAGCACTCGGCCACTCGGGGCCCCGTGCATAATTGTAACTAAATTCCAATGTTAATATATTAAAAATTAAGAAGACAATATTTCCTTCTTGATTTATAAAATCATCAAATTTTGGAAATTTTTACCTACCACGTTTATTATAAAGAATGTATTTTTTTTGATGTTGACAAAGAATGTTTTGATCTCATTTTAATTTTGTTCAAACTCGTTAACGTATATGCATTGTTGAAACAGTGTTGCATATCATGTAATATATATATATATATATATATATATATATATATATATATATATATATATATATATATATATATATATATATATATATATATATATATATATATATATATCCAATATGGAAACTATAGTTTTGTACAATTGTTTATAATGTGTGCACCATCTAATTTATTGATTTGTGCTTATTTCTACTTTATTATTTTACTTGTTGTATTATGTTGGTTTGTGTACTATTCAAGTCTGTTTTATCTCGTAAGTTTTACATTTGTTAGAGATCTGGAAATATAACATTTTCGATATTTTCGTATGTGTATTTCTTGTTGTACATTCATATAATTTTGCTATGCTCCAGAATTAAAAATTGCGCAAATACACCTGTATTCGTCTAGCAACTGCAATCTTACAAATAGCAAAACGTTATGCTCTGACATGGTATTAATGTTCTCTTTAAATAACTAAAGGATTGTTATCATCATCAAAATGGAATTCATAGAAAAGGATTTGCCACTATTATCCAAACAAGAACACACAAATAGAATACATACGTTTGTATTTAATATGCAGGTAAGGCATGTTTTGCTATTTAGATGTTTAACTCTTTTTGCAAATACCATCTGTAACACTAAGTATGTACTTTGTAATGCAACTAGATATGGAATCACAATAACGACATATGGTGAGAATCAGAAGAAATTTTTATGTTTTTTCATTATTGTATAAATCGGAACCTATGAATTATTTTACGAGACACACACTTAGTAAAAATTCATGGATGCACATTACTATGGGCACGTTAAGAAATAAATCATGATGTCAACGCGTTTTGTACGGGTCCTACCCAAAGTTAGAAGTCAACAATCATAGCAGTTAGTAGACGTGACCACGACGTTTGCAAAAGCATTTAAGACCCGACTCGACAGAGCAATGAGCAGAAGATAATTAAAACACACGGTACTTTCTCGAAATTTAGTGCACTTGTGACCCTTTATGGAGGTTAAAAGTAGATAGACAAATTAAATAGAAACATTGTACACATAATGTCATTCATTTCAACTGACCCGTTAATTATAAGATTTATAAAGGATTGTGTTAAAATTTATCAGCTTAGTTTGTAAGCTATTTGTCGATTTTATATATTTGCTGGCGTCACGGGTTAACGGTTGAAACAGGTATTCGAGAGGATTCATTTTAAGTCCTAAAATAAAAATCCATAGGACAATCAAACTCCCAACTGAACTGGTATGTGGCCATACGATTTTGTTGCCAATGTTTGAATATTCTTCAGCAATTCTTTTTCAATCCACATTTTCATTATATCTGCTGCAGAAGACAAAACGTGCAAATCATCCATTGACATGACATCTGATTACGTAAATAAGATCTTATTTCCACGCATCGTTTGTCTCTTTATCAAAGATATCTTTTAAAAAACGGAACACCTTCCGATAGATCTTATTGTATTACAGACATTTCTTATTTGAAAAATATTGATGTACTATTGTGTATATTTTATTGATAAGAGCATCTTCCCTGGCAAGACTGACCAGATTGTGTCTTTGACAGAGATCCACACGTCAATCTTTTAACGTCATAGCCAGTTCTTCCTAAGGCTCCTATAGTGACAACTTGTATGTATCTAAACTTCATATAAATAACTCAGAATATAAACGATTGTTTAGAGCAAAACAGTTGTTAAATTTATAAGCAAACGTGGGCTTTTAATCTTCATTAATGGCACTATATCTGAAATGTACTTTAGTGAGGACAATTAAATTTTTTCAACTGTGGAATGTTTCAATTTCTTCTTATTTTGAGAACTTGTTGGCAATACTTGGAAGCAATATATAATCTAAACGTGATTCATTCAAAAGTAAATATATTTCCCAACACCAATACAGGCTGAACCATTAGGATATCCAGTTATATTTGTGTTAAAGTATTTTCTTAACTATTAAGCATTAAATAGGGAATACAATCGTTGTTTCGAAGTATCTTCAGACATCCAATTCTATAATCTTGAGAAATCACGAATTTTTTAATGTGTTTGTACCTTTGAAAATTTTTTTTTTCAGTAATAGATCGCGGTGGATCATGTAATGATTGCAAGAGGTACATGTTTAGATAACGCTATTTATTTAATTATATAAATATAGGTCCTCGATCAAAATCAAACTTAACCGCATGGGTTAATTTTACATTCATTGTATCTTTAAAAATCCTTAATCATCACTATTCTAGTCATTTCTTTCTGATGGTCAGACTATACATGTGTAACACTTCTGACGTATCTAGAACGGATATGGCAATGCCATCTTAAACGGGTTAAGTCTGCACTTGATTTGATTTCAGCATAATTAATATCACAAGTTTGATAAATTATGTCTTCTCTGTATTTAGGCGTTGTTATTCTTTCACCAACGATTTATAACTATAACAAAAGAAATATGCGTTGGGATAGATTGATCGCCTTGTCTACAACCTCGTTTGGGATTAAAAACGACTGACATATATTGAGTCCGTTGAATAAATAATAGTTCTCTTATATCATTTGCTTTAAATCTACAAAACTGAAGTGTTTAAAAGATTAATAATTTAATTTTAAGAAAATAATATCGAATATCTTTTCAATATCTTTGGACATACTACTAATGTTTGATCCAATACGTCTTCAAAAAGATCCATTTGGGACTTCATGAATCAGATCATCCAAAACACATTTTATATGCTATACAACCTACAGCCATTTCGTAAATAACATTAATTAACGATATTGATCGCTAATTACACCATGAATATATAACATGCGTATGGAACTTATTCGTCTCCCAGGTTTCTCTCGTCCAATATTTTATAATTACAGTTGTGGGATGTTCTAAAATAGTTTGAATCTGTATGTTCATGTCAAAATTCATATACCAACTGACATTATTTTACTGATAAAATGTAAAAGTTCTAAATTGAAAACGTATATCTATTCCTTGCAAATTATCATTGCAAAAAACAAAACACATTGATAATTAAACATCATAGCTATTGTACTATAAAGAAAACCCTTGTTTCATTATTTTGAGATAGCTATGCATTACCTTTTTGCCAGAAAACCGCATTCTCCAGCATTTTACACAGAATCAAACATCTTCAGACTCATTATCATTCAAGATAAAGGCCTTACGTTTGTGTCACAAACTCTTGGTAATTGATGAATGATGTTTATTTGGCATGTTGAATGAATGATTCCATAGTACTAATTAAGGGGTACGAAATAAACGGAGATGGATTGTGGTTGCAATTCATATTCTTGCGTATAAAATATGTAAATAACTTACCACTTAAACATCTGACTAATTGCTAGTTTTCTTAAATGTAACTAACATATTTCACAGTTCCTTTAATGTTTGCTATCGCCCCACTCCAGCGTGTCACGAGAATGTAGTAATCAGTTGTCTCTAATAGCCAATACACACATATTATCGAATAAATTTAAATTGTTAAAACTCGACTATCTTTTACATTTACGCGTTCAGAATGATAATTCCCGAAGCATGAGTCTTATGAAAGACTTACCCAGACCTGTTAATAAATGTCTCCATGGAAATGCGTAACAATAAAATCAGTGGCGTAGCGAGGGGGAGGTAGGGGGGCATGTGGGGCACTCGCCTCGGGTGCCGGTGGCTAGAGGGCGCCAAACCGGTGGCTAGGGGGCGCCAAATGGGCGCCCAAATCGGGTACAAGGTACATAACTGCGCAACAGGGGCGGCTGGGGGCGCATATTTGGGTGTTTTGTCCTTGGCGCCAAATTTCCTCGCTACGCCACTGAATAAAATGCTTTGTAATTGAGAAATATATCCAGCTTTCAATATATAGACCCAATATTGATTTATCAACGATATCAAAGCGGAATAGCGAACTTATATATAATTTAAACATCTAGTGGAAATATTAAAATTTTTCTAGTTAAGTTTTTCAATATATTATGTTGCTGTTTATATTGACAACCATGTAGCCAATTGTTGCTAAAGCACAATATTTAGAAAACAATATACCGAAGCGTCGCTTAATGTTTCTCGGTTGTCTGTGATAATGCCTGATTAAGATTTCAGTATAGTATCTGTCCCGGTCACACTAGCGGTTCACAATAACTCCATACGGAATAGAAAATAATACCTTTATTGTCTATTCGGATCTTCTCCATTATTTGAAAACAAGCCCTGTTTGGAAAGTAACATTACTTCGAACATAGCTCATTCGTTTTTGCTTAGATGGAATAAGGAGGGCACACTTTTATTCTGAAGCTTAAAAAATAGTATGCATATATACTGTACTAACACATTTACTAAGAAGCAAAATAAAATGGACATTTTAATGAGAATGTATAAACTTTTCATGGTGCGACTTCAAAACACTATTAGCAGTTAATGAATGATAATATCAAGTTTTGTACGTGTGCAAGCGTGATGAGATTGATCCTTACTCTTTAAGCTATTTATTACTAGGTCATTTTCGTATATGTCATTGACATCTCTGGACTTTGTCTTTTCTTTTCACTCATGGGCAGTAAATAGTATGAAAACATATGTGTGCCAAAACGTTTAAAAAGAAGCAAACCTAGTATCTAAATTTTAATGAAAAAGCTTCTATTTCCTAGGGTGCTACACCAAGCACTAGTAATAGTTAATTAACATTTTGGAGTGATGAAGTGATGAGGTTGTTCTTAGCTTCTCTCTCCATGAAATATCTGACTTTTCCTGTGTCCTTGACCTTTCTTTCTGGATAGCGTTCCTCTTCTGGACATATCTAACGAGATTTTGTTCTTATCTCTCATGGACACCACTGACCCATTATCTTAATTCTCTCTCCTTGACATCTCCAAGTAGTATTATTACCATCCCTGACTGGGTATTTAATTCCATGTATTGTGTTTGTCTCAGTCTTTATGTGTAGATGTTAGCTAATCTAATTAAAACGTTTAACTTTATTAAACGTTTGCTTGGAACACTCATAATTAAGATCAACTCATGCCCTAATTATAATGAATTCTTCCTACGTACTCTGAATAGACGTTGCCGTAGCAACTAAGTATTTTCATTCAACACTGAATAACAAGAAATACTCAAACCATCATTAAGTGCAAACAGGTTTTGGTTTCGAAAGGTACAATGAGAAATATTTGTTTCTCTAACGCAATGAATAAGAACACAAATAATTGAATCTTGCATTAAAATAACGCTGAAGTAGTACCCCAAAGGTTCTTTTTATGACAGAAATTGTATATTTCTAAGAGGCTTCCACTTTAATTCCTAGGCAATTGATGAATAAAACCGAGAACCAATAAAAGAGAACAAATAATGGGAGACATTTCGTGTTTGAATTTCATATTCCATTATATTTTACTATTAGAAGAATCCGAACTTTGGCGATTTGCGCTTTCTTCATCGACAGCCCTTGGAATGATGTAGTAAATTCCACGCATGTTAAAGTCAACATCTTGCTATTGACTTTCTTTGAAGGATATGAAATTTGATTGTATGATAGCGAAAATGCATCTAAAATAGATTGGCAATTGATACTCATTGACACGGTATTTATTGTAGTTGGTTCTATGAAATGCATGTCAAAGTAAAAAGTATAATCAAAAAGAAAGATACTTCGTAAAAACATATTTTAATTAAAACATCCTTATGATGTAGTAAATTCCACGCCTTTTGAAGACATAATCTTGCTCTTGACTTTCTTTGAATGATATGAAAGTTGATTGAATTATAGCGAAAATACGTCTAAAATAGATTGGCAATTGATACTCATTGACACGGTACTTATTGTGTTGTAGTTGGTTCTATGAAATGCATGTCAAAGTAAAAATGTATAATCAAATAGAATGATACTTCGTAAAAATAAATTTAAATTAAAACATCCCTATTGATGGGAATGGGAATTATAACCGATATCATATATAACATTATTAAATACATTTACTTGAGATTTGATATAAACGGAACTTTCTGAAAGATTTGCTCTCATTTAGAAAAACATTCCAATGTAATAATAGTATCGTGGTAGTTCCATGGGCTTCGTTATATCCACATGAACATATTATTACGTATATGAGAAGACCAGACCTGCATAGTTTGAAAACACACAAAGCAGTGTCATAGCATGTGACATGTCAGACCGTGACCTCAATTGTCCAAGCTGTAAGAGCACGTGTGGTACAATGAATCATGCAACGTCACAACGCTTCGTCCAAAGCACGAATTAAAACGGATGTACATGTTAAGGATACAAAACCAAAATACAAAGACTTTAGCCAAATATTTGACCCAAATTGCTATGACCGTCACGTTACGTTGTCCCCAAGATCAAAACGGTAAGAATGCTTGCCACAAAGATCATTGTCTTAGCGACATATTGCTATATCCTGATTATCAGATATATGTCATAAAAAATCGTCATCATCATCATTATAATCACCATCATCATCATCATCATCATCATCATCATCATCATCATCAGTCTCTTGATTTAGTGTGGTTGTCGAGACACTGTGCCGCTGAACATCTGACCAGTTACCTCCACTTGTCTCGATCATGGTCCATCCAGTGATGTTGTCAGTCCACGTTTAGTCTGTCTGGACGCTGCCTTGGAGTACTGTTGTGGATAAACGGTTTTGGCCATACCATTTCAGTTTTTTCGTTTTCACGGTGGTGAGGAGGTCTTCATATTGGCCTACTTTCTGCCTGATGGCGTTACGCACTTCTTAATTTGTGATGTGGCTCATGTAAGAGATGTCAGGGATGGTTCTGTAACATCTCATTTCAGGGCCTGGATTCTTCGTTGTAATTCTGCTGTCAGGGTCTATCCCTAACATGAATACAAAATGATTGAGATGACTAGTGCTCTCAATAGTCTGATTTTAGTTTTCAGACAGATATTCTTGTTTCTCCAGTAGGGTCATAGCCTTGACATAGCTGCCGTTGTCTGTGCTGCTCATGACAAAATTTCTGCTCTCGATCCTCTTTGGTGATTATGGAACCAAGATATTTGAACTGGCCCATTGTTTACAGTTCCTGTCTCCGACTTTAATATTGGCTAATATTTGTTTGCCACTATTTGTCATCAGCGATGTCTTCTCAACGCTTATCTCCATGTCAAATATGGACGATGTTTCATCCAGGTCCTTCACTAAAGTGGCACGCTCGACTTCACTGCCTGCTAGCCCATGAATGTCATCAGCAAACGGGAGGTTGGTGATGTTACGCCCATCCAGCGTTGACTATCCCACAGTGGTTTTCCAGGGCTTCGCTCATTATGCGCTCTAAGTAGATGCTGAAAAGCGTGGGTGACAGGAGACAGCCTTGACGAACTCCAACTGTTGTTTGGAACCAGTCCCAAACAGAACCGTGAGCAATTATAGCACTGGTAGCTTTTGTACAGCTGCTTGATGGTATTGGTCAACGTTTGTCTCATTGTGTACCTCATCAGTGTGGCCTACAATTCGTCATGCCACACTATGTCAAAGACCTTTTTGAAAGATATGAACACATTAGAGATATATTGTTTATATTGCGAGTACACAGAACCCTGATATTGAATATTTGTTCTGTTGTGATTTTCCCACTCCGAAACCTGCTTGTTTTGCAGCGCTTCTTTTTTCTGCTTTTGGTTTCAGTCTGTTCAATACGATCGTCAGCTTCACTTTACTAGCATGGCTGATAAAACTAACTTTGGCACTGCTGGAGGTTACTCTTTTTAGGGAGTGTTATAATCAGTGACTGGGTCCACTGTGTGGGCCACTCACCTGTCTGCCAGATAGTCTTAAGATCTGTATTAGTAGCTCTATCACTGATTCCCCCCATTTTTATAAATTCAACTGGGATGTTTTCTACTCCAGCTGCTGTTCCATTGTTTAGTGTTCTTATTGCTGACTCCATGTGTTCTTTGAGAATGGAGAAAACATCATCATCATCATTTGTGGAATTTGGAACTTCAAGCAACACTGAGTCTCCCGTGGACTAAAGGTTGCAGAGTTCTGCACAATGCTCAGTCCATGTTTCTGCATTGTCATCCGCTTCTGAGAGGCATTTTCCATTTTCGTCTTGAAACGTACTCACTATTGAATGCTTCTGTTTGGTGAAAACATTAACAATTTGGAATACCTTTTTACAGTTATTCTCTATCAGACTGCTGTCTATTTCTGTGCACTTTTGTCCCGTCCAATCTGCGTTTGCTTTCTGCAAGTTTCGTCTGATATTCTCGTTTATTTCTCGGTACTCAATTCTGTAACCCAGGGAAGTCCTTTGGGCGATAGAGGCCAATGATGTCGGTGGCAGCCGTTGTCTTGACTGGGTTGAACATGTATGTCATCATAATAACATCAATATCCATCCCTTGGAGTTGAGCAAATTTTCCTCCATTTGTTGCTTGGAAGAACTTGCAGATGTTGGGGTTCTTTAGATGTGCAAGGTTGAATTTGACCCTGAGGTTCTTTGGCATGTTAACTTTCTTCAGCCTCACTCGGAAGTTCATAATCACGAAGTCGTGATCACTCCCAGCATCAACACCTGGGCAAGGTCTTTGCTAGGCTCTATAGATGATAGATCGGTAACGGTTTCAAATTAGTATGTAGTAGATCTGGTTATGATGGGTTCCATTTGGTGCGTGTCATGTCCAGCATCGTGAATTTATATTGGACCAGGGTGATGGCTAGTACCAAGTTGATGTAGCTTGCGAACTCGAGCAGCCGTCTCCCTCTTTCATTTGGTAAGCTCATTGCAAGAGGGTTTTCAATTACATTCCAGTCTCCGTGGATGTTCATTCCAGCACATGTGTCAACTCTTGGAGTCTTCCAATTTGCGCAAGAGTTCTAATGTTCCAGGTGGAGATGGAGATGATGTCTTCCCCTCTAAGTTTATGCAAAGTACCAGTAGCACACTTGCCACCTACGTCCACGTGGACAACAGCAGGTGAGGTCCTTGTTGACCCGGGCGAAGACCGATCCTGTATGGTAACTTCGGATTTCTCCAACATTATCAGTGTGTCTGGTCAAAAGTCGTCTGGCGGAGCCAATCCGTCTCCTGACCAAGGAGTTGCTGCTACTGCCCAGATAGATGCCATTAAATTCAATACAAACTTTAAAAGGCCAAACTTAAATACTGCTGGAAAGATACAGCGACATTTATATACATCCATCCATCTATTTCGTTTTAGAAAGAAATATTTGACAGAAGAATTTGTGATAGAATATTGTCAGAACAATAATAAAATAAATCGTCATTTATACAGATTCGGCACCAAATTTTCTTGATAGTACGATGCGATTTTCGGATTTCATCCGCACGAATTTCACAGTACGTATTTACTAGCTACAAACAAAAATGATAATCATAAGGATATAAAATAGTTTTTTGAAAAGATAAATACTGATATGTGTTAATATATTAGGATCTATTCGTGCGAAAATGGTACAGCTGTGTATGGTACAATAACTAGTATTAAACAAAGAAAGGTTGATTCAAGGCTCGAAGACATTTTGAAAGGTAGAGGTTTCGACCTTACAAATTTATGTTTTCTTATACGAACTTGAAGTAAACAAAGTGAAAAAGATATGTGTTCTTCACGCATTGATCCAAGTTTGAAATTTTTAAATCTTGAAAGCTTAGAAAAATCATATTCATGTTTAAAACTAAATATAAAATTTAGCATTTTTCATAATACTAATTAGCCTGCAGGTACAATCTAAATGATTTCAAATAAATTAATAAATTTTATCGGTACTTTTTAACATGATTTAAAACATTAACATCATGAATGATTGTTTCAGAATTATATATAATTAGGACCTTAAATGCGGAAACGGCGGTATTGTATTGGTTCGGGAGTTTAGCATAATACTTGAAACAATTTGCAAAGAGATTGCGTGCAAAATTCACATCCAAACATAGCATATCCTGTTCCATAAAACTGACACTTAAATCTGTGAGAAACTTGGTCTAAAATTATTTATTAGAGACTTGAGAAAAACATGGTACATTGATATGTAATCTATATTTGTGAGGGACGTGAGAGATTCCTGTCAAATGGCACTCATAAAGCCAAGAAAACGAACATTTGTATATCTAGGAGAAATTATAGTGGTCAGACTCTTCATATCTGACATTTTAAATGTCTTGACACAAAAAAAAATCGTCTGCTCGTCTGTTCTCTCCAATCTTTCTGAAGGCAAAACCGTTTTTTTGTGTTCTTTGGCTTGACTGGACATAATCAAATTACCACAGCTAGAGCCTGGGTCATGTAGAAGCCTTTCCCTATACTTCTATCTGCTTATTTTAGAGTCATCTATGTTCTTTCTTAGGAAATAACCGTACCAAAGAAAAGCACAATTAACAACTCACTTCGTGGGTTATGTGCCATTACTCTTTATTTATTGGCGTTTTTAAGCATACAAGATAATCGAACATCTAATCACATTTTGGAATGTACTGGCCTTGTTGCAGGAGGATTGATTCCATAGTAGCACGTGCTTTGACTTCAATGCTGTAAAATGAGAGGCATATTTCCATTGCTTATATCGTTCATAAAAGCAGCGGTCCAATGAACCAGAAATGTACTAAGATTTTCCATTAACAATGACATCATACCCTAGTTGATTACGAGGAAAATCATAACGTCAAGAGCAATACGTTATTTTAATTTTGAAAGAACCTTATTGATTTTACTGCGCTTGAACCTAAGTGTTATTCTCAAGCCGGAAAGGAGTATTGTTTCTCATAAACAGTCATGAAAAAAGGTCCTTTTCCAGATTCAATGCAGGTGATATTTTGGCTCGCTGCATATTATGAAAAAAACAGTCAACTGATTTTATCCGTAAACAATAATTGCATTTGAATAGCAACTCGACGTACAGTGTTATAAACCCTTACCACAGGATATTAACACATCTTTAAAAATGTCTTTGCAAAGTGTTTTTGTTTTTAATGTCAGAAATCCTTCAGAGAGTGTTCGAAGCAGAAACTCAGATGCTTCTCATACTATTAAACGTAATAACCTACTTATATTTAATGTTGATTCCCACCTTGAACAAAAACTAGTCAGGAATACATTGTTATCTTTCAAATTTTTTTTTTCACAAATAGTTTTGTTTTGCCATGCAAATGGAACTAAAACGATAGAAAGTGTTTACACCTACCAGAACGAGACCAAATCTATGATGACCCAATAAAATACATGTTTAAAAATTAATACATGTCGAAACATATATATATATATATATATATATATATATATATATATATATATATATATATATATATACACATGTGGTCTCAGGTTGACATTGCCGGGAGGGAGTGGGAAACAAGCGCCCTACTCCAGAAATCCCCCATACGGCTTGCGTTTTTTGATCGCCTCTGTCAACTAAAATCCAGCTCCTGGCATGTACGAGAGGCTTAGATTTAAAGTCCGGCGAACCACATTATCCACTAACAGGAGACGGGGTGAAGGCGGGCCACTGGCGCCTTAAAACCAATTGCTTCGGGTAGATGGGACTCGTAAACCTTGGATGGTAGCTCGTCCAGGAGAAGAAAAACTCCGATTCCAAACTTCTGCTGCATTTTGGCTTTACACACTCATGTGAAAGGATAAGGGAATTAAACCCCAACAAAAATCCAGAGACAGAGTCCCTAAAGCGGTCTGAAATTGACTTCAACCTCATTCAGTCTACTCCTGCGATGCCGTTGGTGCCAAGCTGTATCGACATTCGTCGTTCCCTTGGGTCCCCCACTTGCGTGGAGAGGGGGTATCTGCTGCATGGACAACAGCTGATTCTTCATACCACCCTGCCAAGTATTCGTAGCTACACTGGATGGACACTTCAGGGTTTTCGTACGGCGTCGGCACAACACGAGAAGTAGCAGTTTACCGGTTCTAAGCCAAAGCTCGATTGGCGTAGAGCCTGGCGCCAGGGGTTACTTCTGAATGTGGGAGAGATCACCAGGTCTCACTTTACAGCTACCGCCAGCCTTAAGATGGGCAGCCCCCAGTCAGTAAGGTGCTGCCCGCCATTGCCTGGCTGCTTCGCTGGGTGCCTGTAGCTTAAAAAACCATCTCGACAAGTGGGTCACAAAACTCCGCACCAGGAAAGACTCAAAGAAAAAATAAGAAAACTCCAGATCTTCGTTTTACAACCAGAATCGTTAGGACCATGTGTCCTTGATTGACCAATGACCTTCAGCAGATCGACTATTGCCTGTCTCCTGGAGTCCCGACTGGCGGACAGCGACACCATCAGGGAAGTCAATTACTCGTTCGTTTGGCAGGGGAAGCCCTCGGATTAACCTAGGCAGCATGGTGTAGGCTTTGCAGTAAAGAACACACTAGTCGCCTTCATTGAACCTCCGTCATCAGGTACTGAGAGAATCCTTTCCCTCCGGATGTCAACATCCCTAGGCCCGGTCAACATCTTCAGCGTGTATGCTCCAACCCTCCGCTCCACCAACGAGGAGAAAGACAAATTGTATGAGGCTCTGGAACAGGCAATATCCAGTGTCCTACACAATGAAGGCCTTTACTTACTAGGAGACTTCAATACTAAACTAGAGGGGGAGCTGACCATGAGGCCTGGTCCGCCTGTCTCGGCTTTCACGGAAGGGGCAGGATCAACGAGAATGGTCAGCGACGGCTGAAGATGTGGTGCTCCTACAGCCTATGTGTGACCAACACTTTATTCCAATGCAGGGAGATCCACCAGGTGTCATAGAGACTATCACGTTCACTCCACTGGCGCCAGCTAGACCTTGTCATCACCAGGCGTGCGGAACTGCTCAACGTCCTCCTCATCTGCAGTTCCACAGTGCCGACTGCGATACGGACCATTCTCTTGTTATCAGTAAGGTGTGAATATTGCCCAAGAAGCTGCACCATGCCAAGAATAAGGGTCATCCTCGCATCAAAACTTGCTGTGCAAGCAGCCCTGAGAAAACAACAATTCATAAGCAAAGTGCAGGAAGCTCTCACCACAGTGACACTTGATGACACCAATGAGTCCAAGTGGTCCCATCTCCGTGACTCTGTGTACAACTCAGTCATCATAGCTTACGGGAAGAGGCAACGGAATAATGCTGACTTGTATGAGGCAAACTGGGAGGAGATGGAGCCCGTGACTGAAGCAAAGAGGAAAGCCCTCCTGGCATTCAAGACTGACTGCACCTAGCCTAAGAACATTGCAAGCCCTCAGGAATGCAGGGAACAACGCCAAAAAGAACGCCCGCCACTGTGCCAACATCTACTAGCTTAACCTTTACAACCGTATACAGACAGCTGCTGACACCGGAGATACAAGAGGAATATATGAAGGCATCAAGAAGAAAATAGCCCCTCCCACTTCAAAGACACCACCCTCAAGTCCATGACAGACGAAAACATCACTGACCAGGGGAAACAACTGCATCGATGGGTTTAGCACCATCTCGAGCAACCAAATATATACGACACTGACACTGCCATAATTGCTATTCAAGACCTGCCTGTCATGGAGGAGCTAGACACACCTTCCACTCTGAAAAAGCTCGGAAAAACCATAAACTGTCTTGCCTGTCAGAAGGCTTCAAAAGTGGGAAACTAGCGCTGCATCAGCCGCTACACATACTTCTCTGCCTCCTAACACTACAAGACATGACCTTCTCACTACGTCAGCTGCAGGAGAAGTGTCATGAGCAGCAGATACCCATCTTCATTGCCTTTATAGACATGACCAAAGCATTTGACTTGGTCAGTCGGAGTGGACTCTTCAGACTCATGCAGAAGATTGGCTGCCCCTCACGCCTACTTGCTGTCCTCTTGTCGTTCCAAGAGAACATGCACAGCACAGTGTGCTTCAATGATGCAACATCAGAGGCCTTCCCAGAAATCAGCGGAGTCAAACAAGGCTGTGTGCTTGAGCCGACGCTCTTTGCCATATTCTTCCTTCTCCATGCTTCCCCAGTACGCCTCCAGGGACTTCAGCGGTGGAGTGTACATCTATACCAGGGCTGACGGAAAGCTGTTCAACATTGCCCGTCTCCGTGCTAAGACTAAAGTCACAAAGGTACTCATCCGTGAATTGCTTTTCGCCGACGATGCAGCCTTGCCATCCCACACGACAGACTGACTGCAGCAGCTGGTATGCCGCTTCTCCAATGCTTGCAAGGAATTCGGACTGACCATCAGCTTGAAGAAAACAAACGTCATGGCGCAAGATGCAGACTCCCCTCCTTCTATCATCATCGATGGGTACAGCTTAGAAGTTGTCGAGAACTTCACCTCGGGTCCAACATCTTCAGTTCACTCTCAATTGATTATGAGGTGAACGGCATGATTGTCAAGGCAGCTACATTGATGGCTAGACTTCAACAGAAGATATGGAAGAACCCCAACCTCACCGAGAAGACCAAACTGCGTGTCTACCAAACCTGTGTGCTCAGCTCACTCCTCTACAGCAGAGAAACATGTACCATCTATGCAAGACAAGAGAGAAAACTCAACAGCTTCCACCTGAGATGTCTGATTATGCACATCAAGTTGCAGGACTAAGTACCCAACACAGACGTTCTAGAACAAGCCAACATCAACAGCATGTTCTCCATTCTCAGCGATAGGCGCCTATGCTTTCTCGGCCTTGTCAAGAGAATGGACCCCGGCCGCATTCCTAAGGACCTATTATATGAGGAGCCAGCAGAAGGTGCACAACCGACTGGATGTCCAAACCTGCGCTACAAAGATGTTTGCAAGAGGGACATGAAGGCCAACATCAATGTCAACAACTAGGAGAGCTTTGATAACGACCGTCCCACCTGGCGCCTAGCTGTCAGGCAAGGAGTTAGCAAAGCTGAGGATGACATGAAAGCACGCTAAAAAGAGAGTCATAAAGAAGGAACAGCTGAATCTGGAGCTACGCCATCGTCTCACGTAGTCGGACCGATGTCAAGAATATATATATATATATATGTATATATATATATATATATGGCCTCGCACGATGGAATTATGTTACCTATTTACACATCAAAACTCATTCTTCTAGAGCTCTGAACACAATTTCCGTAGCTTATTATCCTCTAAAGAGAAACTTTCATCAATTTATACAGATATACTGACGTCGTTAATTTTAATGGCTTTTGCATAAGTTATATCGGACCATATGGGGAATATATTGGATAACTTCATATTTGCGTGAAATACCTTTCATTTAGTACCATGGGTAAAAGCAATTTTTTAAAGCTGAGTTAAATGGTTTCGTGTGTGTGTGTGTGTCAAATGTCGCATATATATATATATATATATATATATATATATATATATATATATATATATATATAGATATAGATATAGATATAAAACATGTCATTGAAGTTTTAAAACCACCTTACTCGCCAAATAAAGGGTAATATATAGGTACGGGCGGATTGAATCAAGCTATTAACAGTTATTAACATTGAGTGCATGCTATAGAGTTAGGTAATAAAATTCAAACAATAAATTTCAACCGCAAAACGTTTATAAAACTTGCTAACTGTTTAAATGCTAAAGATGTCGCTCAATTTACCACTCGAACATTTAGTAGGTCATACTTTTTTCGTGGTCATCAAATTAACTTAATTAATTTATTTACTGATTTATTTATTTATTTATTTTAAATACTTGTAAGATGAGTCAGTATGATGTACGGGTAGTCCACATTTGAAGATCCATGCTATTATTATCTACGTTCTCCAGTACTAATAAATTGCATATTTAATTTCCATGTGTCTGTTTTAGGTCACAAGTATCCATAATGTAAAACTCGTGAATCTGATTTAGCTATGGTGCTCTACTTTTACATCTTTGCGCTAAATTAGAATCACATGCTCTGACATACAAACAGACTGGCGGTTCTGAGTGTCATATATTTGTTCTGAGTGTCATATATTTGTTTTAGTTTCTTAAAACACACACACACAGATATTGTAAAAACAACAGTGGTCCATGAAATGCTTATGGTTTACGTTCATCAATCACAAACAATACCGTTTTATATTACTTCTTGCATTCGATAAAACCAATATATACTGAGCTTTGCAGGACATTCGGCCTATGTCTCGAAAGACCACTTCGGATTAAAGGCTCTTAGTGGTAAACCTGTAAGTGCTCTCAATTGTCAGAAGAATTCAATGTACACACATCTGTGTAAGTCCTTACTGTAAATGGAAAACACCCCCCAAGACGCCAATAATCGTAAACTTCCAAATGTACGAGTTACGAATGCATTAGTTCCATTAGCTTCATATACAAATAATGTCTGTCAAGAATGCTTTCATAAACTTAATATGCATTATACCTGTTTCTCATGAGTTTAATGTTAATTCACATTAAGAGATAATTACATTTTCCTTCCCTAAGGATACATACACCTAATGATTTTGGATTCTAATATTTCATTATTGAGAAAATAGGTCTGACTCTTTAGATGACTGTTAACAAAAGATATATATATATATATATATATATATATATATATATATATATATATATATATATATATATATATATATATATATATCTATCTATCTATCTATCTATCTATCTATCTATATATATATATATATATATATATATATATATATATATATATATATATATATATATATATATATATATATAGTAAGCAATATTAAGAAAGGAAAGGTATTTCTTATAGGATACGAAGTTTAAAAATAAATTATATTATGAATAAACCGCGATAGCGAAGCTTAATGTATTCAATTAAAAAACGTTCACTTCATTAAATTTTAAACATTATAGATTTTGTCCAACACGAGAAGGGCATACAAAATATATAAGTATTATCTTTCTGGACATTTGGAATTAATAACTTCACGCTTTCTACAGCACATTATGCAGTTTAACCAATTTGAACCCTGGTTACAATGCTAACCAATCTAAACCCTGGTTACAATGCTTGGTAATCTAAACCCTGGTTACAATGATAACCAATCTAAACCCTGGTTACAACGCTTGGTAATCTAAACCCTGATTACAATGCTTGGTAATCTAAACCCTGGTTACAATGCTTGGTAACGTGTTTTAATATGGTATTTTTTCTTTACGATGCGTATAACTACAAACTTGTGAAAATATATTGCAGTCACCCTTCAAAGATTAAAAGTGAGCGAAAATAGAAGTCAGTAAATAGGAAAACCTTGACCTTTTTAACAAAGGTTATTTTTCTCACTAGAGTCCTATGTATAACACTATGATTTTAAACATTTTAAAATCGAGAATAGTTGTGCAGCTTAAAAGACAAAACTTTATGTGTTTGTGTCTTTGGGATAAAATAAAGATTTTATATGCAGAAATGTACAATACATTAAATACGTTTTGGGTAAATACATCAAACATGGTCTACTTATATTTAAGTTCGATATTCTTGGCTTTAGTCATCAACCTACTATGCTTTTATACGCAAAAGCTGTCATGTATTTTTTTCAGCTGTTCAGAAATAAGTATTACACTATGTCGGACAAACTTCTACTACTATTACCACTATTACTACTACTACTACTATTACTACTACTACTACTACTACTACTACTACTACTACTACTACTACTACTATTTGAAACGAAAACAATATAAACGTTTTGAATGAAAACCTCATATAACAATCAACCTATTGCGTAGAAACAAAGTCGAACGTAGTTTACGCGACGAACTGTCAGTGTTCGTGTTATTCGCAGCCAAGTGAAAGGTTTTCTTTAGAATATCAAAGATGGTCAGGGAAAGCAAGAATTTCAAATTATGCGTGCAATCTCGTACCTTTTCATTGTCGTAAAATTTCCTCGTAATCTCATTGGGGACTTTAAGTTTGATTATATGTAATAATTTCCTTCCAAATCGATAAGGTTAATTAACAATTTGAATGGTATTTAGAGGCACGTCAACACATGATTATATTCGAGTATAAAAGTGTTTACACCTAAGACACATTACAGCGGCTGACCTGGTCCGGGCAGCATACGCGTTAAATGGTCGCGAGTTTGGCACACTAAACTATCTGTTTATGTAGTTCCTGGGAGACTTCAAGATGTAAGGAATGTATTAATACTGTTTTTGAAGTGCCGTATGATGATCGTTCAAGAGATGATATCAAGAACAATGAGCACAATTGATTGACAGGATTTCTCGTCAAACATATAATTATATGATACAGTCTATTGCAACTTTCAAAACATTTCGAAGGATGTATGAGCATTTATGTAACTACACATAATCTAAAGTAATATTTATCTATGACAATATCCATGCTTGTCGCTCTTCCTTCTTCCGCTGAAAAAAAAAAGAAAGAAACAAGGAAGCGAACCAACAAACGAAACAAAATCCCACATCAAAAATGTCAAACATCAATGCAAATGTTTGTCAAATTGTTTTGTGAACGAAGACTTTCAAAGTCTATGAGAGGAGCAGTCTTGCACGATACAGTCGCATGCTCTTTCATTACTCCCGCTACACCATGCGTGGGTTTCGTTTTAATCGAATTATCTTAATATATGACTGCAGTTACAGGCTTTAATGTGCCCTATGACCCGAAACTATCTTTGAATCAATTGCAAGAAGATCCACTGACGAGTTCGATACAGCGCTGTGTTACAAATGTATATAATAAACCATCTGAATTTACATTCTTCTACTGGTAGGCTTAACTAGGGCAAGAACTAAAGATAAAACAATAACAACAACAATTCAAATAAACAATACTAATACAAAAAGGTGGACATGTTTCCTTAGCACAAATGGAGGTTTTTGCCCACACCATTTATATTATACTACTTCGAAAGTCTTAAAACTGTAATATATTCGAACTAAAATATGCTTTCTTTTCGAAATACTTTTCAAAATCTTAAAAAATGTGTGTTAAAGGTCATTGTGTATTGGCTATAACCAGTCTGAGAATGTATGCCTCTGCAATTGAAAACTAAACTCGTGTAACTTCACTTCTTACAGTTAAATGCGAATCGCTATAAATGAAAAACAAAATGATACTGACGTATTTACCTCTAATTGTACCATAACCGACAGACAGGAGTCTCGATGAAGTATGCATTCCAATGCATACATATTCTAATTTATCACAATATACAATATATTAGTCATTCTTAAAGCAAGCCTGTTTTGACAAGGTAAATTTAGCATCAGACGGCATATATCTCATAAGACGGAGAAACCAAAGCTGTCTCTCAATCAAGCGAATGCTTGTGCACTAAGCATGTGCTTCAGTACAGAAAATGTTTTGAAGGAGAAAATAATACCTTATCGAGAATTTAAATTTGTTATGGCGCGAAACATCAGGGCACGGACACAAATTCTATATTACGTATGGAATAAGTGAAAACAAGTTATGTATATCCCTCAATTATTTTGATAGCACATTTTCTGTGATAAAAACGAATTCTTCCTTACTCCTTCTGGTCGAAAATGAAATGTCAGCTTTATATACATGTAGTTTTAGATTTTTAGTCTTAGATATGAGAGAGAGAGAGAGAGAGAGAGAGAGAGAGAGAGAGAGAGAGAGAGAGAGAGAGAGAGAGAGAGAGAAAAGCTGAAAGGAATAGTACGTGAGATATTTCTTACACCAAAACATTTTTCAATATATGCGAGAAACCTTATCACATATAATTATGTACATTGCTGATAGGCAGCGTTTACGTCACTTTCTCACGTAATATCTTATAAATGAAAAATAATTTACTCACTTTCTAAAATATCAATGCAGTCAGACTCGCAAGACCTGCCAGCAAGATATTAGACTAGTGCTTTGACTATTAATTCCTAAGATAAATGTTGCAATCTGATAACGGACATCAATATTAACAACAAAAGTAAAAAAGAGCGAAAGGTCAGTGGTGAGATTTTCCATTACGACGACGACTTATTCAGTCCATTATACGCTCTATAATATGATATGGAGCTATAGTCTCCCATCACTGTGATGAATGTTTTCAACTTTGTTCTTTTGCAGTAAATATTGGGCATTTTGATCATATTCGATATATTGAGTACGGAATGTGCCACTTTCGTCCGTTCTACTAGATTTGTATAATGAATATTATGAAGTGAAATTTAATTTGAGGTTACCATTATGAAATAGTACATCAGTATCAAAATAAAAGTGGTTGAATACTTTTTTTCATAGTGCCTACGGCTCCGGTTTCGGTAAAATGCACATGTTGTCTTTCTTTTTTGTTTTTATTGATATAGTCTAATATATTTTATATCTAATGAATATTTAGCAGAAATCACGAATTGAAATAGTCGTACATCATTCTCCGGAAAATGCCTCGTATTATGAATTTTATAATACGATTTTTAAACATATCAGTGAGAAAATTGATATCGTCCAAGTACCTATCCATCATGTATTGCCCCAGAGAGAGAGAGAGAGAGAGAGAGAGAGAGAGAGAGAGAGAGAGAGAGAGAGAGAGAGAGAGAGAGAGAGAGAGAGAGAGAGATTTATATTTGCATCAGTATGGGATATTTCACTGATTGAAGCATTTAACATTTATAAATCTGAATTTCAAAGCGACTTATTTCATTGTCTGTAATGTAGTCAACACGTTGGAACAAACTGCATTACTTGAAGCAAATTGTTAAAATTTCGTTCGATAGACAAGCATGGCAAGAGAGAAAAAATATTTTTGTTTATTCTATTATTCAATTTGCCGACATTGTATTTCACTGCCCTGTTCCTTGTTCGCGCTTATATAGTTGTGGCTTACAACATGCTATGACTTATCGCCGTATAATGCTTCGGAAGATCAGGGTTTATGTTGCTTGTTCTTCATATTACTCCTTTGAGACTGCATAGTATATAGGTTTCAATCTATATCATAATACATATAACCATGTATCATATATACGTTCTACATATTCGTTATAAAATTAGATCAACATCATTTGTGTCAAGCTTCACTGACTTCGGTTTTAGTTTGTGTTTTCAGTCTACACCACAAGCTCTATTCATGAGTGAAAGATCACACCATACGACTGTATATATCTCTATTTAATAGTGCAACTTTACAAGTAAATGTCATACAAATCCACACTTCAGATTTCACTGGCTTAGGTGTTGTGTGTATATGCATATATCCACATTATACTGGCTGAAATTATCTTTTTATCTATTTTTATGAAACTTCTATATTAGTTCCATTAATTACAACATAAACGTAACTTTGACCCATATTACACTCTTTTTAGTGGCTGATATTAAGCTCTTGAGGTCAGTTTACACCGTCCTAGGTTTCTTGCCTCTTGTATCATACATGAAATCATGAAACATGGCGAGAAGAGACGTCTTGATGTTACGATAAATGGGGCGTTATACATGCAAGACAAAGGTTCCCTGTTTGATCCCCGTCGAGAACGGTTTTATGTGTTCCTTTGAAAGGCGCTTAACAGATGAGATCTAAACCCTTATCATAACCAATATTTTACTGTGACCTATATTTCAAACTAACTGACCTTGATTTAAATTTTGGGGTTTTGCTGTTCTTGTTCGACTTATTAAACTGACTGATTCTTTACATATCTCTAATTTCTCCAGCCAGTTTGTCATAGTAACGAATTTGTCGTGTACAGATCGTGTCTTTAGTTTATATAAATTATCACCCTATGCTTTTTATATCTAGCAAGCGTGATGAGAAGAATAAACCAAAGACATAATTTTAGATCCTTCGCATTTAATACTACTTTACTTTGTTTTAAAATGATCAATACGTTTTTGTTACACTAAAACTCCTATAATACTCACATATTGTCCGAGCTTATCTTCCTATGAATGTACAATCCCATAAAATGACCAAGCCGTTTACAAATACAACATGTAAAGACAATATGCACGTATGCTACGGGGAAATAGCACTTGTGGTTGGAAACTGATTATCCAGTTGTAAAGATGAAAGTCACTATCTATTCCCTTCCAATTTCGGTCGAACCCTAATATGTCGCTGTATTGAGAGTTGATTGTAGAAAAGAACATGCACATGTGTACTGTCCACTCAAAGCATCACGAGGATTGTATTTGGATTATAGCCGTATGGCATATGAACAACTGATCCTATTCCTAAATATGCTGCCTTTGCAAGAAAAATAGTATCCTATTATCCATTAACTAGGATATCGTACATGAATTTAAAACAAGGTCTTGGTCAAAATATGCAGTGCTATATTTCTTTTTCTCTCAGAAAACATTTAGTCGATATTATTATGTTGTACTTATCTTTTAAGTATTTTTTCTCGAAAGATTAGTTGAAGCAAATTAGTGTTCCTTCTGCCAATCATAGGAGACATACGACGCGTCTGGAATTTCTACAAACGAGTTAAATGAATGTCTTAGAATCGTATTTTCCATATATCAGTTTGACCGGATCGTAACTAACAGTTGCTAAACAGGATAATACTTATGTGACTAAGTCCTGTGAAACTAACGCATTGATTATTACACAATGGTTTCTCTTCCTGACTTGAAATGGACAGACTGCGTATATAATGCTTATTTCATTTTACTTCATAAACGTCCCTTCTTTGTGATCCATAAATAGTGAACATTTAGGCATACGTTCTGATGACTGAAAATGTTGAAAGCTCTTTTGGTACATTTATTGGATAAAATGGCAGTCATGTTTATTGACGGAATGTCTTGAATACAACTAAAAACTAACCTGGCTCTTGGATTGACTTGAGCATAACAATATATAATCTTAAAACGATTCATGCAAACAAAACATTGGATTTTTTCTTTAAAAATAATTTTTAAAAATCTCTGATACAAATCTGGATATATTCATATCGTGTGCAGGTCAACAATATTGCAGATAACATTTCGAAATCAAGAAACAGTATAAATTTTAAACAAACGTTGCCACAAATAATATATTTATTAGATCAGAGGAAATTTGTTATATTGATAGGAAATATTCAAAGTGAGTATATTAATCCATCGTGTATAATTCCACATTAACTTTACATTTAAAAAGTCACAATTTTATCTGCGATTGCTCTAAGAAAACATTGAAAAATACAACCTTATCACACAGCATCTGTAACAAGAATTTAAAGTACACTAGCATAACGTGATGCAAAAACGAGACATTATTAGCATGTAACACAATACGGTAACTATTCTTGTATTCACGTGCCCTTCTTGCTCACTTTGATATCATTTATTAATTTTTTCTTGCCAAACACTTGTTTTGTAAATCTTTTGTAATTTAAATTAGTTATCATATTGTATTGGATTAGTGATGTCATGAAGCTTGAAAATCAATTCGACACGATGCATGAAGCACCTTGGCTTCTTTCGACCGTTCATATTGTCTGTAATTAACTCGATACGATGCATGAAACACCCTTGTTTCCTTCGGCCGTTCATATTGTCTATAATTAACTCGACACGATGCATGAAACAACTTCACTTCATTCGGCCGTTCATATTGTTTGTAATCAGCTCGACACGATGCATCAAGTATCTTCACATCTTTTGACCGTTCATACTATCTGTAACCGTTTTCCAGGACTGCACGAAGTCCGTGAAGTAAGAAGCTGAGTCATTACATGTTTTCTTCTAACTCTGATTTTGTAAATCATAGCTTCAGAAGCACACTCCGGATGCTACCATATCACTAGCAAGGTATATCTACGTAGATATGTGTACGTATTCTTTTGTTCAACACTTATACCGTGAAATTATGGTGATGTCAGTAATAATGTTATCATGGTGTTCTTCACACTATTTTTGGCTTAGCTAGAGACGATGAAGCACAATATACATAACACATAATGTAGTAAAAAAGAAACAAAAACAAAAACAAAACAAGCAACACATATTAGATCTGAATCCTGCGAGATGGCTGAGTTAATGTTTCACTTTATCGATAAAGAAAATAGTTATAAACGTTGAACAATACCCATAAAATTAGAACAGAGAATACAACCAATCCAATTTTACTAGATTATGCTAATAGTACAAGAGTGCAATGTCACATTTAAAACACATGTACAAAACTGCATGTTGACGATTAAAACGGGATGACACACATTAAAGGGGTGAGCATTAATTATTTGCTGCATTCGTATCTTTTGGCACTTTCACCATATCTACACATCAATCATATTTTAGACATAAACAATAAAAGATTGTCAGACGTTCAGTGTTTATATCGACCGACATCATCCATGTTTAGGTTTTGTTGCTGTAGGAGTGGTAATGGTAAAAAAGTATTTTCTATATTTCCTTCGCTCAACAATTCAATTAAAGTACATACAGCTACTAACGGAATATCAATTTACTGTTGGTTTGATTATTTTTGCAAAGGTTATATTTTACATTGTGCTCTATAGTCCAGTGTCACAAGATTCATTAACTCAATAATACTGGGAAAACAACTTGATACAGAATGGCAGCATGAATGTATTCTCACTGAAAACAATAATGAAACAGCTAGTCTAGTACGTGATTAATGATTGTATATAACTAAGCTCAAAACCATAAATAATATATATCAATCTGGATTGCTAGAGCACATCAGACTGTCATTATGGGACCTATTCCTAATTACACAAACATAAGGTATAACATTACTATAGCTACTAGATTGGATAAACGTTGGTAAGACTTAAAATTTAGTCAGACAGATTGCTGGATTCCATTATTTATTGTAAAAGACTTAACATGTGGTTAATCAGCCAGTGGGATTCGATTTGTTCAATTAAGTCCAAACATATGTTATGTTGGAGAAATCAAGGTCTTATTAACTACAAACTGTCAGGTAAACGTCACATGTCGACTATGACCAAAAGGTATTGCATATAAGTTAGCATGATGGTTGTGGCATATATTAACAATATAAACAATTATGCGACATTAAAATCATTCTGTTAACAACGTAGAGAAAGGAAGTTCAACAACGAATGCTTTGTTAATTGAAACTAATTCATAAACCATAGATAGGGCAGCAATTTGCTGACCGGTAATGTAAAATTCCATCGAAGTCTTCTCATAGAGTACCACAATGAGAAACGTACTTTTGTGTTATATATGTAACAAATCAAACAGAGAATACGTTGTTATATGTTAATAAATATTGGATACTTTGGTTGTAACATGGAACATTTATGTATGAAATATTTCCCACATACTGTGACCAACTAGTGCAACCTCAATTATGCATTAGAAAATAACGATAAATATATCGTTCAATTCAAATCCGTAGATTTCAGAAGCCAAAGACATATCCAATATATTATAATTTACTTCACATTAATGACTCGAACGCTAGGTTCTGTAAAACAAAATAATTGGAGGAAACAAATGTATGATTACAACCTTCAAAAATTGAAGTTGAAGAAGTTGATCCCTATCAGACCATCGTTAACCAAGGTTATTGCAACGATGTGACAGCGGACGCAACCCGCAGGGCAAAACCAACAAACAACAATGACCTACTGAAATATAGAGAGAAGGAAAAAGCTGATATGATACTATTTATCCTGACATAATTTCCAGACAATCCCAAATGAGGTAAAAGCATCGGAAAACACTTGCCCATCGTGGAATCATGTGAAGCTCTAAAATTAATCCTCCCTAACAAACCTGTAGTAGCCTACCGGAGACCAAGAAAATCTCAAGGACATGATGGTCATAGCGAAACTAACGCCAATCACTAACAAAAATCACACTAGTTAATCTAGACCACGTGGTGATAAAAAGTGCAAAACCTGACAACATATTTATACCAGAACGTTGTATTGGACAGTGACTAGATAAAAGCTGAACATACGTGGGTCAAACTAAACGTTAATAACAGAGAATGTAATTTATCTCATCACGTATAAGACTTGTAGCATCCAGTATGTGGCAGAAACTGAAACACTACACAAACGGGTCTACGTTAATAGATCTTATTGGATGACAAAAAAGCTGTACACAAGCCCAGTCGCAAAATACTCCTGTGACATAACACTTATAACAATTTTCAAGAACCCCAAAATAGAGTTCTGAAACCAGGAAAGAAAAGGAATCCTACTGGATACGCCGCCTAAGAGGATTGAAACAGTTTAAACCAAGAAGACTAGACAGCCATTAACAAAACAAAAAATTATCTCTCTTCAGCCTACACGTTTTTGTTTCAATATTTCTCAATATTTGCGTATTAGGCACCCATTAGCCTATAATTACAGCTGCTTGCATTAAGAACAAGTTTTCATTTCCCAACATAATTTAAAAGACTTGTGTGTAACGTTTTGTCAAAATACGCCTAATTTGTTATGTATCTATTTACCGAATAAAGGACCGGTTTGCACTTGGTATTTGTTAGAAATTAAATGGTAACAAGGGATACAGCATACCTGATTAAAAGTAAAACCAAAACTAGTAATATTAATAACTTAAAGATGGCACACGAATACTGTTTGATGCTAGTTTGTATAAGCCATATATATCCTTTCTTGTAACTAAAACCATATAATGTCGTTTGATTTACTAGTTTGTTAAATACTATAAGGAGGAAAAGATATTTAACTGGTTATTGAAAATGTAAAAAGCATAGGATTTACTCTTTATGTAATAATACGGTTTGTGTTGTGACTAATATTGAATTTCTAAGTCGCATGTTTTGTTTGTGACCGGAGAATGTTTATATGTTGTCATATGGACAACGTTTTTTTGTATACCAGGGCCTGGCGACGTGGAACGATTTGCTCATTGAATTGTTCTTAACACTCACCTGTTTCAACTGCAGGGACAAACTTAGAGATCTAATAATATTTTGTATCTTATATGTTTTCAGCGTGATTTTATGTTTTCCAATTTCACTGTTTTTGTCATTTGTTTTTCTGTAGTGTAGTCATATCATTACAGATGGTGTAAAGCGCTTAGAGCTTCGATAGATTAGGCGCTATACAAAGTCCTCATTATTATTATTATTATTATTATTATTATTATTATTATTATTATTATATGACGTCCATCATGACATTGAAATAAATTAAAATCGCCCATGTAAAGAATGGTTCGTTGCACTCACGAACTGCTTTAAATTATCCAGTTCACATGATAGAAATGGAAAAGGATTGAGTCCTATTCTTTTGTGATACTCGCTTTAAATCAAGGCCGTAAACTGAAATACCATTAATTCCGAATCATAGTGCAAACATTTTATTGACATGTTTTATCATAACCGTACAACATTTGTATGTTTAAATGGAATTGCAGCAACTAATCAGGCAATAATCTGAGAAACTAATACGAATGCTTTCCACTGTGCAAACACTTGTTAAGCAATTACTTAAGGAATTTACGTACTTTTTGGTCCTTTATAGAACTCTAGAAATCGACCGAAATATGTAAGAGAGAAAGCATGTTTGTGAATTTACATCTGTTTTGACTGCGGGATATTGAAAAATGTATACACCATCCGTTAAGCGTAGCAAATTATAATTAACAACGTTGTACTTACCAACAGTATAATTGAAGTTTTCCAGCTTGCTAGCTCTCATTCTGGCCATGTAAAACCACTCAGAATCGTTGCCCAAATAGTTATATTCAACAGACAGATCCTTGACGTTAACCTGGCCGTTTTCCGTGCGGTACGCATACGGACAGAATATATAATAATTCTTATATTCTCCTTTGTCATGACAGTTTCCTCCTGCAAATATCAATGGATCCCCCTCTACCATGGACCGAACTTGAGTATATAAAAGATACTCCGAATTTAACACTTCAGGGCTGGCTTTCTTCCATAATCTTGTTAAAAAATTCGCTCTCGTCACTGCTATCAAGGCTTGTTGCCTGAATCTGTTTTTGCCATATTGTTGGATGACTCCTTGACCAAGATTGAATTGTGTCCCTGCAGTGCAGTTTTCTTTGTTTCTTTCATACTTTTCCACTATCTCCAAGAACTCAGCAATAACGTCTCTGTGTTGTTCTTTCGAATACGGCGTTTCTTCCGTCGACGTCGTGATATCAGCGTCGAATTCTTTAAACACCATAGCTGGCGTATGAATAGTGTAGTTGACCACGTAACTGGTGACGTGGGACAATAGTTGCAGATATAAAACATATTTTAGAACTTCGCGGCCAAACAAAAACATATCAACATTCATTACGAGATGACTGGTACAAATTCTGAACACGGGTGATATCTACGGAGTATTATCCTTCTTTGTGAAAATTTAAAGTATGACTAGGGAGAGAAATTGTCGGAATGGAATCATTTTCAACTGCAAATGACACAAACTTAATATAAATGTATATATAGCGACATAAATTCTCGAGGAACGTTGCAGTAATTCACACGATTGCAATTTCGAAACTCTAACAATTCTAATTGCAATCCACGATCAACTTATCTTAATCGCTGAAATCACTTGGGAGACGATGTCTTTCCAATTATCCATCATAATAAATCCTGTGTAATGGAAGTCAATATGTTGTCCTCGTTAAACACACACGTTTCACCAGAGCAGTTTAATAACTCAAATTACCTATCAACGCGAGCGATTTTGAGTCCCGGACCAAAGAAATACGTGATCGATATGTTCAGCGTTGCAATATATGTCAACGTAAAGCCTAACCACGGATGTTCCGATTAATGGTACTAAGGTAAGTACGTGTTCGGAGCTGCTTTCATGTTCAACAATTGATCATAAGCGGTCGTAATTTCCAGTTACCTGTGATCTAAATTATTTAAACCCCTATCAAGATTTCAAAAGGATTTCGCTCTTACAAAACACATTTATATGTATGTATGCATTTAAGGTCTGAAAAGAATATGACCAGCAGATGTGCAGTCATATTTAGTACTATTACATTGTTACGTATGATGGTTGACAGGTGGGTGAAACATACTTGCAAAAATACACATTTTCGATTTCTAAATATTTTCCATTATTTAGCTGCTTCATTTAAAGACAATTAACCATGTCTTACTCATAGCATAAAACAAACTATATGACGAAACTATCGTATGTTTTCTATTATCTGCAAAACTACCCATCAGTGCAACAACTGTCCTTAAAGGTTACCTATTTCATTTCATATTAGACGAATTAGTATTATCATTATTATTACTAATATTAACCATTAAAGTAGATTAAATAGATTTTACTCTGCCTGACAATGATTTCTGGAAATTGTATCAAGCAATACAAAGCAGGACGTTTTAAGAGAGAATATAATTTGATTTTCCTAGGATGGGAGCGCACGAAGAAACGTAGAATCAGACTGCATCGATGATTATAAGACAGTAAACCAATTTTTTGTTATTTGAGACACCAGGACTACAATGATTTCAAAAATTGTGTTTTTCATTTCAGCGTAAGCGCCTTATTAAAACCTAAATTTGCCTTGATTTTGATTATATCCGCGAGTCCTGGCTGACCACAAACGTTGTTTGTTTTAGTACTCCTTTGTGCGAAATTGACAATATAGCTAGCACTTTGAATGTGTCTTCACCAAATTGAAGAAAGATGATGTTTTGGATTTACTTTTCCTTCTGCTACTGTCGCCTGCCTTAAAATCTCTTAAGTCTGAAGATTCCTCGCTTATCTCTAGACAATGACCTGAAAAGGAAATAAGAAGAATGAAATCAAAGGGAGACATTGCCATATTATGAAACATTCATCGCAGATAAAGAAAACATCGATTGTTCTTAATAGAATAAATCATGTGCCAAATACTTTCTACCAAAGCCTTTTCTTACCCGACAAATAACTCACAACCTCTGCTAAAATTGTATAGAAAATTGTATTTGGTACTCCAGAGCAAAGGATCTGATTTGAGATTCATCGAGCAATTCTAGAAATTCCGAAGGAAATTGCATTGTCTAAGTCACGTCAACGCGTTGGCCATTAGTTTTGTGGAAAACGATTATTTTGTTCATTGGTGATGTGCATTTAATGCTGCTGTCACGCCATTGGGCGACAAAGAATTCTTTCCCTCATTAGGTCTACGTGGGTTGAGATTGGTATGCGATACCAAAGAAATCAAATGATGGTCAAGACAAGAATTTAATGTTCACTTAGAAAGAAAAGGAAGAAGTCTGTCATTAATTGAGGTCTCCTGCTTTAACGAGACTAGTCATTGCAAGTTTCCCCACCTTACCTTAAGAACGCGCCATATATTTTAAACGGACCGTAAGGAAGTACCACGTAAGGCCATACAACAGGAACATTTTAACACGACACGTAAACTATACGTATACGCAGCAATAATTTACAGAACAACGTCATGACTGGCATACATACATACATACATACATACATACATACATACATACATACATACATACATACATACATACATACATACATACATACATACATACGGTCATACATACATACATACATAGATACATACATACATACATACATACATACATACATACATACATACATACATACATACATACATACATACATACATACATTTTCTACAATACAGACACATAAGCAAACTAACAGACTCATGTATTGGTGGTGCACAATTCATAAGGCTCCACATACATGTAAATCAGTACTAATCTAATTAATGCCAGACATAGAAATTGATATCTTAGGACATTACGATAAATATTTCAACTTTTTGATGTTGCTGTTTGAGGTACTAGAATAAGAACTTAAAAGCAATCAACAATTTCTAAAATCAGACGATTTGTTTGACAGCGACTGGTACGGGACTAATGCATTTGGAAACTAAAACATATTTATTTGGATAAAAGTGCACATGCATACAACGATAATATTGCATTAGCATGCCAACAGTGCATATTGCAATGAATATTTCACTTTCACGTTATATATATCTTGTAAAATGAAGTTTCGATTATCGTGCAGTGGATGTGTAAATTACATCAATCTCTTGATGCAGTATAAGACAGAAAACACAGTCGTCTACACCAATTAGAACCCAGAGGCATGAACGTTAAAAATGAATGGTAAATTATAATATATGAGAACTTGTCAGCCTCTAAAATTAAAGTCAAATAAATGTAGATAATGTTTGCAAACGTTTCCTCATCGGCAGATTTCATAATACACATTCTGCAGCTGGATGTACTGCACTATATATTGTAACATATATCAGGAATTAGTGCCGTTTTGGTTAAAATGGTGCACATAAGTACATGACCCTATAGAAGTTGCAATCATAAAGATTTTGAAAATAAAAAATCTTGTGCAGTTTAGTTTCACACTTATGCATATTTAGAAGTATACAATATTTTCATAGGCAATACATGAGATATGTACTAAATTTGGATTATGCACATTTGGTTACAGCACCCGGTTTAAAGGAATTCTTAGATTTGTGTAATCATTGGAATTCGATTGAATGGAAATTATTCCTTATCCCAAAAAACTGAATGAGTGAACCTATCGTACCATTGTCCCTATTCAAATCTAGTGCTGTACATTGGTGGTGTGACTGCAGTGGTAGTATTTACGGAATAAAACTGGTAAATTATACAAAGCAATACATAAGAAGGCATTCAGCACATATCATTATGTCGCCATGGTGGCATATGTGATGCAATTGTACTGGAGAAATGTGCCTGAAAACCATTAATTGACTGGCCTAAGATAACGAAGTTAAACTAGTTCCTTGTGTTCGGGGATAGTTGCATAGTTTCTACGTCGAGAACTGCATGCATTATGGAAACCTAACGAAGATAAAATATGCATAGGTGCGGTATATAGATATTTGGCAGGTTGGAGAGCTGTAGTCTTAATTAGAGTAACATATATATATATATATATATATATATATATATATATATATATATATATATATATATATAACGATAATAATATAAATTTGATAATCTGTTTTGTAATGCTAGCCAACGCAGCCTGTAAGCGTACATCTTGGGTTCCATACCAGATGAAGATACGACGGATTTGGTGCCATGGGAGGGTGCAATAGATAATGCTGAATTGTAACAGCTTGAAAGCTTGCAACTAAAATGTACATATTATCTTTCCCAAAACGTTCATTGAAAAGCTATGTAACTAACTTTCAAGTCGGACAATCATCTTCACAAGAATTACAGTAATTTTCTTTCCTGTGATTATAATGACTAAGCAATTGAAAGGATGCAGCAGTTAGTGTTTTATGGCACCTCAGCACAAAGTGGCTATGAACTGCCAATTTCAAAAGTATATATTGACAATGTTGGTGATAATAATAATAATAATAATAATAATAATAATAAGAAGAAGAAGAAGAAGAAGAAGAAGAAGAAGAAGAAGAAGAAGAAGATGAAGAAGAGAAGAAGAAGAAGAAGAGGAAAGAGAAGAAGACAACAAAGAAAAAGAAGATATAAAAGAAGCAGAGGCAGACGCAGCTAAAACTTTTGTAATTGTCTAATTATATATACATGCATATATTTATCTCTAACAGGTCCGCTCAACATATGTCTTTCTTTGAAACTGAATTTAAATGTGTGGTCTGTATACAAATCAATCAATCAATCAATCAATCAATCAATCAATCAATCAATCGATTGATCGATCGATCAAAGCCATCCATCCATCCGTCCGTCCGTCCGTCCATCCATCCATCCACCAACCCACCCTTTTTGTTGTGTGATATAGATAGGAAGACGGATATATAGATATTACGCACATAATTCACACACACACACACACACACACACACACACACACACACACACACACGACGGATTCGTTATGCAATAACGCTTAAACCAGACCATAAATTATAAGCTTTTCTTTATAGCCTCAATTAACACATATACATAGAGCTGAACGGTAACGAGCAATAACAAATGGCACTGAGTGTTAGCTTCCGTTAGAAAGCAATCAATTTCGGCATTCTAAATATGTACTATTATGGAACGTTGGCAAATTGTTGGTCAGCTCCCTGCCATTAGTGTCTTCGATTTTTGTCTTTAAATAGAAAGGATTTGGAACGCAGTATAGATATAACAATATCTTTAAGGTAATACTATATATCTTAATGTTATGTTATTACTTTAGAAATAAAAGAGAAGTATGGAAGTCCGTTGAATAAAAGGAGTGAAGACACGCAGAATAAATACCAAGGATATAATCAAGAAAGGGATAATGAATTATAATGAATTGAAGAAAGACTAGTCCCTGATCTGCAGAGAATTTTCCCAAAAACTTTCATCTTTAAATGCAACAGTTACTTTTATTGCAACTTGGTACGATAACAGAAATCTTCGTCTTTAATAGACAGCCTGTTTCAATAACGGCGCTAGGTTTTAGAGGTGCCTCATATTTACTACGAAGAACAGTCTTTATGTCACTTTGAAGCCTCCTTGCACCCCCTCCCCTCACCCCCCATCCAAAATACAAGTTTATAAAACGGTCCACAATATGCCATTATGGTAAAAGTCTGAAAATTTCAGCTGCATAAAAGCTCCTGGCAGCGCTCCTGCATAAAAGCTCCTGGCAGTTAGCTTTGCTCCAGGGAGCAAAGCCTTGTCCTAAACTTATTCACCCTCTAGCCGCCCTTGATAGTTTATCTTCTGTCATAATTCATTCCTATTAAATTCTAACGTTATGATGAAGCACCACGGGTATGTACTAAATTAATGGAGTTAGCTGTATGTATCATTATTTGGTGTTTTCTATTAATTAATTGTCTTGCTATTTGGTCGACTTATTGAAAGCTTAGTAGCTTGTACTCAAACTCTTGATAACTAAACTACTCGTTAAGGTGCGTCTGTTGTTTGGTTTTAAAATTTCAATGCATCCATACGTCTTTACTTGTTAAAATCATGTTCATATTTATTTAAAACCTTTTTCCTTCTCGCGTCATGAGATAGTTGAGACTGTTGCTGGCTTTGGTTATGATTTTTCATGTTCATGATAATGTCATTTGGAACAGACCGTGACCAAGCATATGATACCAGAATGTGACGTAACTATGATTCTAATGTTCCATAAACAATTGGTTACGTTTCTCTTTTGTTTCTTCGTTTATGATAAGTCGAGATTAAATGCCCACCGCAGTCGATTAATACAAATATGCGATGACGCGGGCGTTTCTTTTTAGAAATGTCCATCTCGGGTTAGGTAAGAGCACATATAAGTTTAATAGCAAAGGAATTCAACTTGGTGGATTATGTTGTAATCTGTCAATCAATATTTCTGAAGATTAAGGAATTCGCAATTCCTGAGACTAGTGTATATTAGAACCATTGTTACATTTAATTTAGTACTAACAATGCTGTTCGTTTGAGAATGATTCCACAGTTAATTTAGTACTAACAATGCTATTCTTTTGATAATGATTCCGCATTTAATTTAGTACAAACAATGATGGTCACTTTAGAATGACTCCATCTTTAATTTGGTAATAACAATGACAGTAGTATTACGATGACTCGGATTTTTATTTGGTACCAAAGATTATGCGAATTATGTAATGGCGTCATTTTATACTAAAAATATGGTCATTTGAAAAAGACTTCAATTATAATTTATAACTAAATATGCTAGTATTCTTAGAATGACTCCAGATAGAATTTAGTGCTATCAATGACGCTAACTTTGCAATGGCTCTAGACTAAATTTTATGCATAGATTACGATCATTTGAGAAAGACTTTAAATTCATACTAACAATGTTTCTAATTAGGAATGGCTGCATGTGTAATGTTATACTATAAATTATGGCCATTTGAAGATGGCTTCAAATTTAATATAATACTCACAATAATGGCAGTCTTAGAATGGCTCCAGATGTTATTTTTGCACTGGCTCAAGACTTAATATTTTACTACGAAATATGGTTATTTGAAAATGATCTCATTTAATTTAGTACTGACAATTATGACAGTCTTAGAATGGATCCAGATTTAATTTAGTACTAATAACGATGCTAATTTTGAAATGGCTTAAGACTTATTTTATACTAAGGTTTCGGTCATGTGATAATAACTTCAAATTAGTACTAACAATGACGACGATATTGTATAAGCTCCAGGCATAATGTTATACTACGAATTATGATTATTTAAGAATGACTTCACATTTAATTTAGTACTGACCATGTTCGCATTCTTAGAATGGCTCTAGAGGTAATTTATTACTAACAATGATAGTCATTTTAGAATGACTATAGATTACATTTAACAATGCAGTAAAGCTACAAGTCATTGCCGTGATTCAAACCGATCAGACGGTGGTAAATATTGGTTGGACACGGTTGTAACTGACATATATACATCTTTTAAGGGAAAATCTTTAGAGAATAAATATGTATCTAGATTGCATGATGGTTAACAAAAGGGATAAAGATAAATTATATCATGAAACGAGTTAGTTGCATAGATACAGCTTTTTATGAATTCGGTTCGTAGTGATTTTAACCTCGTTTTTCGCGATGTTGATCAACCGCCGCCCAAACAGCTTCCCAAGAGGGATGCGTAGCTAAAGGAATATAGGTCACCTAAAGTATTGGTATACTGTGAATGTAGTTTGATCAGGGCGTTCAGACTCCTACTGCTCAATGGATCTCTCTCTCTCTCTCTCTCTCTCTCTCTCTCTCTCTCTCTCTCTCTCTCTCTCTCTCTCTCTCTCTCTCTACACGTATCCTTTTTTATGTATTTTATATAATATGGTCAACACTTGGATTGAGGTGGGAACGCAAACAATTTAGTTTTGCTGCAAAATAATCGATATGTTGGCTACCGCTCACCCGTTTCACATATTTACCGATGACGATATCGACTAGCTGTGCTCACTATGAATACATATTGGACATTGATTATTACTTTAAAAGACATTGGTCAATTCCTGTGTCAACTCAACTCAGTAGATTAAATAAAATTTGATCACCAGTATTACTACCGCATGTGGCATGAGGATGTAAAGGACATCACAGTGGGTGAACCATCGGTAATTTGATTAGTCGAAGGAAATTTTCACACGATTACTATTAATCAAATGACAAAGAAGGAAGAATAGAACTGTTGAGTCAACTGTAGCAGTTCGATTCACATATGCAAACACTGAAATGTAGAAAAACGTCCCACAGACAAGCAGAAACAAGGAAATTGGGCATGTATATACACACATATAGCAATAAGTCTGAAAGGATTATTATGAGCGTGTTGACGTTTCAGTAACTATACCAATTTGCTTCTCAAAATGTATACCATGAAAACAACACGTGGAAACATTTTAAACGTTAAATATTCAGTATATGTTAGATATTTTAATGAGACAATATCATGAACATATCCATTAAAAGATACACAGTGATTCATTGAGAAATATGAGCTGAGGTCCTCTACGTTAATATACGAACTATGTAGGAAGCTATTATCCATCGTTGTCAAAGTCTTTCCAGATATAACCGAAAAGAAGAAATCAGAATGGAACCATACTAAAATACCCCAAAAGAACCAGCTTTAAAGTACATGTGTAGCGATCTTCAACTCCTGGTATTCTCAAGATTATTAGAATGTATTACTAAACAAGTTGCTAAGCAGAAAAAAGTTGATTTATTTGAACCTACATTATTCAGAAATACATGTTAATTGCTTTATTTTTGCAGAGTTCAATACGCACATGCTGGTGGTAATGTTAAAGCACCAGAAACAGGCCTAGACATAAAGAACCTATGCAGTTAAGAGAGTCGCGGCCCCGTCAGAGCTTGGGGCCCTAGGCAGCTGCCTAGTTTGTGTAGGCAGAAGTTCGCTGCTGTCCAGAAGAAACCACATTATTAAATTTGCGAAAAGATATTAAAAATGCTATTTGTCCATTTTAATTATTGATTGTGAGAATTGCGTATAACATAATACACTATTGAAATATCACTGTCTAGATTCTTGATAACAATAGTATAGTTTCACAAATATTCATAATAATCAATTTCAGTTCAATGGGAACATTAGAGTTATAATATCCATAATGAATCATGTAGTGACAATTTCATTTGCTCTCAGCGTCATTTTATGAATTAATTTCCGATCATATTTCAAACCTGTTCAAGCACAATACGTTTTTCAGTCAGCACGTGGGACAGCACATGCTATTCAATGCTGACGATTTTTGAAGATATAATGGCTTATCATAAGCTATACTGACGAGGACAACGTGTTAATTGTTTGCGAACAATGGGCCACAGGGAATTGTTTTCAGGAATAAAGACCGTTGTCATCATGTGGAATTTTCGTTTCGGAAACACATACGCAAGCCTTAATTTTTTTAAATAAATGATACAAAGAAGAACAAAGGAAAGAAACAGTTGTATAAGTAGTCCGAGCTTCCTCTTACCATTCCCATCCTAATCTAGAATGTTTGACGCTAATGGGATCAGTACTAATTGCCTATCAAAAAGATAGATAAAATCAGATACATCAAGCTTAGAAGATGTGTCAAAGATATAGTTTTGTTGCTGGCTACCGCGTTGACGTGTACTGTCTGCATGATGAATCTGGCTTGCGAAACAGACAGTTCTTGTTGGTATTTGAATATATGTGTTGAGAATATGTCATTCAGGTTTTGTTTTGCAAACATTACGCGACTTTCATTTATTTTTTTTTGAATGTTTTTTTTTTTTTACAGCAATACAGGAAAAGTTGCTTTTTCTTGGTATTATATTACAGCTGGACCTCTAATATATGAAGAAATATATTTTAACCTTTTGTTTTATCTCGTGAGCTAGGAGATTAACGACAGAACAAATATTATATTCGCAATTTCAAGAACAAAAGCTGTCTTCCTATCAATTTCATGCAGGTATGTAAAGGTAATTTTGCTTTGATACGTCCGCTACCCAATGCCACCGCAAGCATTACAACTGTACTGTGGGTTATTGGCTATAACCCCAACATAAATGTCGAAATATCTCCAATATGATGGAAAAGGTCTTTGAAAACAATGCCTTTCGTATAAGATGGTAATAAGTCTGGCATTAGAAATTGGTGCTTGTTTCTTACATGCTTAGCAAGTTGTTGTTGTGTCACTGTGGGTAGTATGTGTAGACGGGAAATGGGATTGACAGGGCGGGTGATTACCTAAACACTTAATCGCAATAGAACCCACATGGCAAATAACACTACCCATGTTGCGTCTCTTCAGCCTATTCATGTGAAATAGCACAATCAATGGTAAGTTACATAATTGTTGTAGAAATGTTAAAACCCCATCAGCCACTGAGAAAGTAACCATGAAGTCTTTTTAAAAATTAAGATTAGTATCTATTCTTATTTAAAATGCCTGTTTTTTTAAACACAACCACAACTATTGAGCCCAACGAAACGAAATGACACCTCAGTATATATATATAATATATATATATATATATATATATATATATATATATATATATATGTTTACATCGAAATTTTACCTTCCCTTTTATGTAGCCAGGTACAAGTACTTCATATTATATTAAGCTATCTTCAGTTTCTTTAGTCGCATATGACTTGACATATGCTAAAAATATGTCATACTATAAATGCAACTGTTAACCACTATGATAATCTACTTAGGAGGCACACCGACAGCATGTACAACGTAAATCTGAGACTAAATCAGATCCCGTTATGTCTAAAGGGAGTAGCACGTGTACTGATTCTATTGTTCTTGTTTTTCCTCCGATCATTACCCTTATGACGTATGTTATTATTATTATTTTTATTATTACTATTATTATTATTAATTATTATTATTATTTATTATTATTATTATTATTATTATTATTATTATTATTTTTATTTATTATTATTATTATTATTATTATTATTATTATTATTATTATTATTATTATTATTATTATTATTATATTACTGGTGTTGTTAACTCCATGTATTTGTCTATACAGATCCTATAATGAGCTTCTGTGTAGTCTTTGTTTTGCTGCTTAGAAAGAAGAATCGATACAAGACATACATCCTTAGCTAAATTGCTATACGCACCAACTATTTTATTGCGAAAAGGTTTTATTTGCATTCTTTCGACAAATACGCGGCATTATCTTTAACATAAGCAAACAGTTCTATAAAGATGTCATGTTCGTATTATTCGATTTCTTAAGAAGGGGATTTACTGCCAGCCAGCTATTCTTTAATATGCGTTTCATTGCCTTTCTTGTTCCATGATGTCTTGTTTATGATCAAATTGATAAAGGCACCTCGACAAATTAATCAAAACCACACAAATCGCTTGCAAACATTTCATTGATGAATCGTAAAGTTGTATAATTATTGTACCAGCTGATTGGCAATCAGTATATTTTAGGAAAGTGTTATATATTTGTTTTCAACATCAGTAACGTGTTTCCTCTGTTGATGAAACAAATACAGTCACACTTCGACACGTTCCATGTTAAGGATACTGATATAATAATCGCATTATACGACGCAAAATATATATGACATTTATAGTTACACCTACCTAGGACGGATTTTAAAATGGTTTAACAACTAGCGACATAAACACGGAATAAACATATAACAAAAATAGATTAATAATCAACACAAGAATCCCTTAATATATGAATAAAGAGTTATGGTAATCTCTCCTTAGCGACCCACCACCCTCATAAAATCCATCAGAAAGATACACTAATTTCCGCTTGATGTATTTTAGATAATCCTAAATTGTGAGTTAATTTTGTATTACAGGATTTTAATACTTCTATATTGTTTATTGCCACTCATTTTGAGTCGCTACAAAGATTGGAAAATACCATTGATTGAAACTATACTTAAACTGTGGCTCCAAATTGCTTTCTTTTCTTGCTTTAATGATGTAGAAATGAATGAGAGTAGGTGTTTAAAAATATATCAATTATTCGGTTCTGGTTCTTTGACAAAAGCATTGCCTAATTAATGGCGTCTGTTCAGCCATCTAGTACAAAGACTCGTTTTGCATTACTTATATCAGTTAGAATTAGCTGAACAAAATTTAATCAAATAAATGTAAGCGAGTGAGAATAGGACGTAATTAAAGAAGGAGCCATTTCCTATTTCTCTTCAGGACACTTTTAAGACACGTTTTATCTTTTAAACTTTGTTAATATTTACAATAAAAATGCTTATGTTAGTCCCTTCTGGCAGCCATTAGATTGGAGAAACATTCATTGTAAACCATCTTTCTACCATATTTCAATCACAAATCAGCCTACACACAAACATACACAGAGATCTGTACATAAACTTGAAACTATAGTAATAATAAACTAATGCAAAAGGTCTGTATATGAATTTATAAGCAAAAAAGTTGATGCATCGAATTTCTGATCCGCTTGCAATATTTTGCATATGTAAGTGAATACTACGTTAGCACCTAAAACGAGCAGCACGCGAGATTAAAATGCCTAAACGTTTGAAATATAATTGGTATAAATGACTTCAATCTGTGCTGGTAAATTTAGTCGTTCATTTTGCCTAATATATTCAAAGGGGATTATGGTTAGGGCACGCCTTGAAATCAAATCATAAGCCTAGCATAACGTATGATACAGATTGTTTTTCATGCACGCAAAACTAATTCCATGTAAAACAAATTCAAAATCGTACTGCTGAAGTAGTATAAAGCAGGATTCAATCTCAGATAAAAATGTTTTACAGTAGAAGTAAAGAAATATACTAAGAAAGGAAGTGCGGCCTACGCCTGTTAGTGGTGAGTGGGTCCTTTTCTTTGTACTATCCACACTGGTGGATACGTTTTGTACATATGACGGGATTTTTCTCAAAGACTTTTAACATACAGAGGATCAAATAATAAGTCATTTACATAGTATAACAATTTTATACAACTTCCATAAAAACATGAAATAAATGTTAGTTTGCCATGAAGTTGATGTTAATAACCCATAATTAAAGTGAATATAACAATTTATCATTTGATCATGTAACTCTAACCTTAACTATTTTATTCTGTTGCTGATATCTTCATGTCGCTCATGTTGACTACATACACGCCATATTTAGATGACAAACAATATGTTTGTGTCAACATCATACCATTTTCATGCTTTATAGTATTTAAAAAAAATCATAATGATTCTGTGACACATTTCACCGACGATTTTAATAATACAAAAATAGGCGTTCTAATCCTAATCCTTGCATACGGGACTGATATATACGTACAATTCTTCACGTCATAACTGAAAAATTAGTCACTAATCCTGTTATTTGTGAATGTGTGTGCGTTTGTGTGTGTGTTTTCGTGACCCAGCGCCAACAGGTTGGCGTAAAAATTAAAACTGTCTAACTCTCAGAATATATAGTTTAAATAGGATAATCACTTCAAACTTAATTGCATGTAATATGTACTCCACTATTCTGACCTTTACCTAGGTATTTAATCATGCCATTCCAGACAAATAATTCTCATGTTATTCGCTGCCCGGTTTTTTGCATTCTTTTCTGATTAGTTTATGTAGTCAGGCGTGATCGGATCGGGTCAAGACAGATTGAACCGTTTCGTTTCCATTATTCAAAAAATTCACCATGGTTAAGTAAGAAGTGTACTAAGCGTTCTCACCTCAGTCAGGCCCCATCGGATCGAAACTAGAGAGGCTAAATCATTTAGTTTTCATTAGATAAACAGTTTCCGTGGTTAATTAAGAAATGAACTAAGCGTTATCTGCCCTTATTCGAAGCAAACTGACAAAATACAAAATAATACAACTTTGAACTGATATAAATCATCTCAGATCTAAGAAAGATGGCATATAGGGGCAAAAGTAAATAATAAGTTGTTCTTAGAAACATTTTACTATTTGTTATATTATCTACCCTGTTACGGACATCTGTACACATTAAATTTTGATCGTTAACATACCTATCCGTAGAAGGCTTGGATGTTGGCAGGCTACAATAAACATTTTAAAGTATCTGGATTGACTTCATTTAACCAGACGTCAAGTCTAATCCGTCTGCAATTAATCCGCTGCATTGAATATTTACCAACACGGGGATAGCAGTCATTCTTAAAATCAAGCACTCAACTGTCCAACTGCTTTTAATGTCCTAAGAGATCGGTTGACCCGTAAGACCTTTCGTGACTGATTTATGTTCTGCAGAGTTGTTTTTCTGCTATAGCCAGAGATACCAGAAATATTCCCCGAAAGTGAAGAGAAGCACTTAATGGTTTTATAATAATATATAGAAAATAAAAATAGCATATGAGTAACTAACAATGAATACTCTTGCTAAACATTTCTAATGTAAATTAATGGAAAAGGCTTTATAGATAATGTTTGTTACAGTCGAGTAAGCATGAACACAACCTTGCATCATTATACACGGTCAAATAACATGAGTAAAGGTGACAAAATTAGAAATAATATATACTTCATAAGTAGTCCCATTAATTTCACATTGTCGTCACTGGTTAATATCCAGCGGTATTGACCGTCCTTAAGTACTAATATTCACCACTTCCTTATATGGCAAACACGTGGCCGCATGAGACGAACTTCTGGATACGGATAAACAAAAATGGCGCGGAAAATGCGGAACGTCTAGCACCCCATACATGTGTGGGCCACCAGATGCCAACAAAGGCTAAAACTCTTTCTATCAAACACCAATGCTTGCAAATCAGTAAAACTAGCTCGCATTAATATAAGTAATGGAAAACTATATATCAAAGAAATAAAACGAAGAAATTTAATCAAATCCAAAGATTAAATTCGAAAAAAGAATTAAAAAATTAATATGACTTAGAAGAAGATAATGGAAAAAAGACTGCTAGTGAGAGCTAATTGCTGATGGTAGTACGATAGAGAGAATTTAATTAAACACAAGCGTGTAGAAGACGAATCCACTACTTTTGTTTGCGAAAGTAGCCAAATGTTCATGGACAATAATACAATGGCAAAAGTACATTTCAAATATTTTGCCTTCAAGAGATCAATATTGAAAAAATCACAGCAATACTTTAACCTTAAATTTTTTTCGTGTTAATTGTTTCCTCATGGTTTCTTGAATATTTTCAGTGATTTATTGCGTCATATTTATATAACATCAATGTTTCATCGTTTTGCGTTGATTACATGGCATTACAGACCTTTAATGCACAAAGATTAATTCAGTGGTGAATGATAATCACGTTAATTTCTCTAAAGCAGTACAGTGTCATGCATTATTTCAAGTTTAATCCATTTAATTAAACGATATACAAAATGTTCAATAAAGCGTTTATATATTTATTGAGATAGTTGAGATGGCAGTGATCGCTCAAGGTGAAAGTTTTAGACCACTCGGCCAGCAGAGTTCCGTAAGTTAGGTAATAGTGATCGTTTAATATTACTCATAAGTGATGGAAAGATATACATATATTTATTTTGTATAATGTGTCTATTTTCCCAGATGTTTATAAAGTGTCATTACCATAAAAAGGTAACTCGCCTTTGTCTGTTTATTTCGTCATCCTTGTTCTCAATTTGTATGCACAGTACACGCAAAGGCATGTCGTCGCTCAAAGAAATAAGAACGAAAGCTATTTCACTTCCAGTATTATGAAGAGGAAGAAATCAATTCTAATTGCGACCATTATCACGTACAGTAACTATGAATATTAACGGTTGTTGATTAGCTAAAACGAAAATTGACCCGTCAGTGTTCATTGCAGCACTAAAAACCGAGTGAATACAACGAGTTATTGATTGTTTCATTGCAGGTGAGATTTAGTGCTTTTGGATTTCACATAGGCATTTGGACGACGTCATCATTATAACCGGATTTATACAAAGAAAAAGTTACTGTCAACATGTATAATATAAGCACGTTGTTCGCTTGTATACCTTACTGTACAGCGCGTATGTATGTATGTATGTATGTATGTATGTATGTATGTATGTATGTATGTATGTATGTATGTATGTATGTATGTATGTATGTGTGTGTGTGTGTGTGTGTGTGTGTGTGTGTGTGTGTGTGTGTGTGTGTGTGTGTGTGTGTGTGTGTGTATGTATGATGTATGTATGTATGTATGTATGTATGTATGTATGTATGTATGTATGACTGACTGTATGTATGTATTAGTGTGTGTGTATTTGGATTTCATGCTATTTCAGCACAATACTAGCTATATCGTATAAAAAAACATTCTAAGAATGAGAGACAAAAGTGTACATAGACTATTAAGATAAACACGATGTACAGCTAGCTAAATGATGTAAATGTAAAACATGTTAAAAATATTTGCATATAAAGTCAAAAATGTAAAAAGCAAAATGTTATTAGAAAATAAAGTATCCAAATTTGCTTCGTAACGCACTCCATCAAAGTCTAGAAGCTTTTCTCATATGGTGCATTCTAGGCACGTTTTCTTTAAATTCTGGTTAAGGTTCATCGGTCATGGGGTCATGGGGTCATTCCTGAGACATGTGTGTGTTCTATACGCGATCTGATCAATACCACCTAATTTCTGCGAATTTGTCTATATGTGGCATGTCCCCAATAATTGCCGGGTTTGAACTTACGAAGTTTGCTTGTCGAAGTTTCATTCCAAACATTTTATAGTATTTCAAATCAGTGTATATCATTTTCCATTCACACACAAGAGAGTGTAGCGAACATCGGCTGCTCTTATCGTCCCTTTCGTTATCTTAAATATCAACATTACGAGGCAGTCATATACAGTACTTAATACCAATATGACTAATTCACTACAAAGTAATACATTTTCTGGATATTTTAAATCTCCAATAATGCTTCTGTATGATATGAAATATTAACGGCTTAAAACAATATTGTTTGCCTAAGTATGGAAATGAAACCCGAAAAGACGATGAAGTTTGTTTCTGATGGGTTATAAACAGATGAAAAGGCTGTATATTCTGCAATTAAACTGAATGTTCCTTCTGGCTGATGTTGCAACTCCGACTCTAATGTAGTTTCCATTTTGAACAGTCGGTATAAAGGGGAGTATGAAATATGGTTTCTTTGCATTTTTGCTGATTATACGAAAAGGTTCGATCCTGACTTGTTGAAACTGTTAGGATAAAATATTGCTACGGTAGGTGGACGGTGCGTGTGACACCATGACAGGATTGCGTAATATTTGAACCATTAATATTTGAACCATTAATATTTGAACTATTAATATTTGAACTATTAATATTTGAACCATAAATATTTGAACCATTAATATTTGAACCATTAATATTTGAACTATTAATATTTGAGCCATTAATATTTGAACCACTAATATTTAAAAAATTAATATTTGAAACATTAATATTTGAAAAAATAATATTAGAACCATTAATTTTTGAACCATTATTATTTGAACCATTATTATTTAAACTATTATTATTTGAACAGTCGGTATAAAGGGGAGTATGAAATATGGTTTCTTTGCATTTTTGCTGATTATACGAAAAGGTTCGATCCTGACTTGTTGAAACTGTTAGGATAAAATATTGCTACGGTAGGTGGACGGTGCGTGTGACACCATGACAGGATTGCGTAATATTTGAACCATTAATATTTGAACCATTAATATTTGAACTATTAATATTTGAACTATTAATATTTGAACCATAAATATTTGAACCATTAATCTTTGAACCATTAATATTTGAACTATTAATATTTGAGCCATTAATATTTGAACCACTGATATTTAAAAAATTAATATTTGAAACATTAATATTTGAAAAAATAATATTAGAACCATTAATTTTGGAACCATTATTATTTGAACCATTATTATTTAAACTATTATTATTTGAACTATTAATATACCATTAATATTTGGACCATTAATATTTGAACCATGACTATTTGAGCCATTATTATTTGAACCATTAATATATGAAAAATTAATATTCGAACCATTAATATTTTAACCATTAATATTTGAACTATTATTATTTTAATTATTATTATTTGAACTAATAATATTTGAACCATTAATATTTGAAAAATTAATATTAGAACCATTACAATTTGAACCATTAATATTTGAACCATTAATATTTGCACCATTAATATTTGCACCATTAATATTTGAAAAATTAATAATTGAACCATTAATATTTGAACCAATAATATTTGCACCACTAATATTTGAACCAATACTATTTGAACCATTATTATTTGAACTATTATTATTTGAACAAATAATATTTGAACCATTAATATGTGAACCATTAATATTTGAAAAATTAATATTAGAACCATTAATATTTTAACTATTAAAATTTGAACCATTATTATTTGTACCATTAATATTTGAACCATTAATATTTGAACCATTAATATTTGAAAAATTATTAATTGAACCATTAATATTTGAACCATTAATATTTGCTCCATTAATATTTGAACCATTAATATTTGAAAAATTAATAATTGAACCATTCATATTTGAACCATTAATATTTGAACCATTAGTATTTGAAAACTTAATATTAGAACCATTATTATTTGAACCATTACTATTTGAACCACTAATATTTGCTGTTTCTGGATGAGGACGAATTAGTATGAAGAATTGAGAAAATAATTGATTTATAATAATCAATATTTCCTCTTTAGTCAATATATCACAATGATTTTGGGATTAGATTGTTGGGTTATCTTAAAGTACTTAAGAGTCAATCTCTTTCATCTGAGATAAAGTCACTATTCATTTAATTCAGCATATATGTTTTCTGAATGAGACGTTAGAAATGTTCCCAAAGTCAAAATCTTTTATTTTGTAATGTGTAGTCAGTTCCAGAATTGAGACATGTCATTATCTTATTACCCGTGATGATGATTGGGATGAACCTTTGCTGTTCTGAGGTACACTTTTATATTGTCTATCCTAACTCTGAAGTTTGTATCTTTCATAGAACTTGATATACAGTTCTGTAAGCGGCTGTTAGAACTATACTATATAGGTCATTCATTATGCTGTATCTGCACGTGGTATCACATGCGTTCGCGAAGAAAAACAAGATGGCAAGTAGATGTTATTTCTTTATGATGTTAGTGATATGACAATAGCTGGAAGTATCGCTATGTTCTAAGAAACGGGTATGTACTGATATCGTTGTTGCTTATAGCAAAGACAACATAACGTCAAAGGTTTCCGAAATTGTATTAAAGATGCTTAATAGTTTATTAAGAGACTATAAGGTTAGAATTCTAAAGGTAACAGTGTATATCGTTTAGTCCTACTGAAGTCAAAAGAATCTTCTACTTCATATGAAAATCAGCGGTTTGTTATAATCTCATGCATTAGCTGATTTGAATGTTTAACAAACCGTTTGAATTAGATCGTTGATACCCCAGAAAGTTTGATAATATTATCGAGCCAATGTATAAATGATTTACGCTCACTTAATGCTCACTATATACGGTATTGCATCTTCAGATGATGGATTGCAATTGCAATTTTTGAAGTCCCTTATTTTACATTCCCCGAAATAGTCTTTGCGCGACTGATCCATATAAGGTTCGTTTACACGTTTATTATTCCCGAAAATTTTATATTTTACCCCAATGAATATTCTAATGTAAATATAAACGCTGGATCCACGACGTTTTCAAAACGACCAAGAGTCACATTTTCTCTGCTGAAGACTGAAACGTTTCTAAATCTGTCTTGTTTATTTTTTTTATCCCAGCATTTGAATCCTAGGAGAATTCATTCTTAAGTATATGTTACTAATGTACAAGGAGTCACTAACATTGAGAGAAAAGCTACGTTAAAATGATGGATTCCAGATGGTCAGATTTTAGAATGGAAAGAATCGCGTGACTTGATATAGGATGACATATGCCTTAGCACGAAAGGGAAAATAATGTATTTTAAAACATGGCATTGCATTGTCTTTCCTCTGTAGTTGACATGCATGCAACATAAAGTGTATAGTAGGTTTTAAAGCCACCAATCAACATGACCATGAAGATCGGATACAAGTCTCTTGAGCAGAATAAAAACTAATTTTACTACGATGAGCTTTATTATTTATGGTGATGGGCACTCCTCCAACCATCTTCTCAGCGTTATTGGAAAGTACTTTTAGGTTATGCCAGTGCTCATATTTAAACCATATTTTAAACGGATCTCTGTAAGGCAGATATCTATTCGTCAAATTATTTAAATAGGATACATATGTTGTAAACATTAAACTACGGAAAATTCCAATGGATTATAGTGTCAGACATATTTAAGTACTTGGTGCATATATGCAGCTTTTGAGAGGCTTATATGGCACCTTACCGGATTGCTGGCCAATGTTGCTACTTCCTGGACTTATACATTTATTTAAAAGCATGTTAGAACGTTTAATCCTATTTGAAATCTAGCCGAAGTTTTAAAGCATTTCTTATTAGGGTTTGAGTATGCATATATACCAACACCAGCGGTCTGCTGCTCTTTTGGCGGGTCAGATCTAACTGATGTCTCCCTTGTAGCGATGTGGTCAGTTGTTTGCTACTATTTGCGTGTGTCTGGATTTGAACGGAATTTCATTTGCAATATTAGGTTACTTAAGCTGGATTCACAGTTTGCCTTTCTGATTTACTTGCTTCTCATCACCTCCAATGGCATTTAACGCAATTTGCTGCAACCACATTTTTCGCCTTTTACGACATGCAGAAGCAACAATCGATACAAAATTCTTGCATTTATCATCCTTATAGTTTGCCAACCAAGAGGGTGAAACAATGCAACAGATGTACAGTTTGACCTCACTTTAGCACTAACGAATGGAATTAGAATACATTTAATTGGAGAAATAGGTTGATATTAAACAGTAGTTAAATATGTCCATTGAATCTGGACAACCTCACTGTAGATTTGAAAGGATTTTGCTTAAAAGGGGCACTTATGGGAAGCTGTGTTTTGGGAATATATAATGAGTACAGTTATGGAAACAGGACGATAATAATAAAAAAAACGTACCGAATCTTGCCTTGAACTGATATAATTCAACCTCAACAGCTCAATTGAACGCTCTTTATTGTATACCCTTACCGTGGTTTGCATTTGAAGCCTTGTTTTTAAGGTATCAAAGTCGAGCAAGCAGACGCAGCTACCTTTAGAAATTTGCTTTGCATCGATCGTAAACGATTTGAAAATTGCAGTTCCTCGTACATCAGTAAATAATTAAGTTTCTGTATTATTAGCGATAATATCTCTTTGTTGCATTATCAAGGAGTGATTACAATACAAGCCATAACACATACCCGTTTTAAAGTACAATTGGCTGTCATTTAATTCATTTTGAAATAATGCTGAATGTGGGGTGATTCATAATGGCGAACGCCCACTGAGGTATCTTTACTTTGAAGAAAAAGTTCTCAATCTTCTGTTGTCGAATTTCGTATGCCCTAAATGATTCAAGTCTAATTTGAAAAATCAGACTTCGCATTCAATATTGCATGTAGTAAATAGAAAATTGCATGTTTATAATGAACACTTGCGGAATACTCTCTATGACATGCTATGTAATTTTGTGCAGATAAATCGCTCAAACACAAAATAAAATGAATGAAAAAGTTGTTTCATTCATAAATACATTTTGAACATGCCAATTCTCAGAAGGGACAGATTTATGTTATTTAAAAACATTAAATAATTAGTTGTTTTTGACATTTTATAAAGGGATTTCTTTCGTGAAAACACATTCGTGTACGAGTACTACACGTGCATGCCCCCCTCCAGTACCATGAATTCACCTCTAAACGCATTTTGGCTTAATCCGTAAAACATAATATCTGACTATTACATATTTGTCCCCCACCCATGAAAACAAATTATGCGGACTCTTCTGTCAATTCGTACGAATTATCGAAAGTTATACGTATTTTCAATATGTTACAAGCGTTATGTGTTCCCAGCACTTTAGTTAACGTTGCTGCGCTCTGTAGATATTTATATAAAGTGGTATATACCAATAAACCCTATTATGAGTGATTGAAAGTGGAGGTCTATATGTTCAGATTACAATCCGATAAAGCTTTGTGTTCACCTCAACAAAGGTCTATACGCTTCTCATTACATGGTGTATGCAATATTTCTAAATCTCTCCTGTTTCAGAACAACACCAATTCCAATTCAGATGCTTAAACCACCGTAACGTTAATGTTATTTCGCCACATAAGTTTATTATAGACGTTGTACTGTTGGCAATAATGGGAAAAACCGTTATTTAACGCGGCGAGCCTGCGAGAACAATGTACTAAAAACACATCTCAATTTTCAACAATACAAGCATAATAATTGTTTATAATATAATGCTGTTATTAATTGCCAAAGCTGTAAATCTGACACTGACTTTCATAACATTTATTTTGTATTTGTATAAGCTGTGAATTGAGTCTCAACAGTATTTTATCATCAGGACTATCAAAACACAAAATACTGCTTGATTTGTATAACATTCTTTATTATTGAATTATCTCACATGCCACAGAAAATGCCAACCTCAGCCAATACGAATACTATCAATCCTAAAACAAGGTAGTTTTGAAATGGCATGCGTTAGAACTGATTTGTATAATTTTGCAATTAAATTTAAGTAACTGTTTTGCTATTAATATAAACATTGCTGTTAATTTTTGCTTCAATAAAACGATATTTTTAAATATGAATTATTTGACACGTTAGTTTGGACCGTGCTTCATTTAATGTCGCTATTATCTTTGCATCATCAGAATAATGTTACACGAAGAAGTTGTACTTGTTTACGTTAGAAGATTCATATTTAAGAAAGGAAAGCACTTTTATGAAATCTTAAAAACATCAAATACTAACGATGCTATGCATTTTGAAGTTCACACAAAGTTCGTGTGACACTGAACTATCAAAACTTTGAAATCTTAGCTATTATTTAATAAAATGTAGTCAATGCTTTCAAATATTTGCATTAAAAAGGATTAGTTATATTTTCTATTTTCATATAAACCATTCATATATAGTTATCTTGAAAAACTATTCATTGTTATCACAGTCAAGTGTGCTCTTAAAACACATTTGTTCGACTTCAAGAACAAACTTAAAGACCTAAAATTGTTTCCTACCTTAGATAGTTTATGGATGTTTTATGTTTTCTAATTTCATTTTTGTTTTAAAAGTCATATCATTATTGATGTTGCAAAGCGCTTAGAGCTTCTATAGATTAGGCGCTTTACAAATTTCTCATTATTATTATTAATTCACTGCGTTTGTTTTCTAATTTCATTTTTGTTTTTAATGTCATATCATTATCGATGTTGTAAAGCGCCTAGAGCTTTTAAAGATTAGGCGCTATACACAGTCCTCCTTATTATTATCATCATCATCATCATTTGAACTATTTTCACAATTATTCTAATTGTGCTCATTAATATGTTAATGTATTGAAGAAAGTGATGGCTCTCAAATATAAGGATTGTATTTAAATTGTGGGAAACAAATTACTGCGGAAACATTTTAAGTATATGACATACAATGAAATATAACAATGAATGTTTTAGAGACGGAATTATTTTAACTCTCTCTTAAATCCAATATACACAGAAAAGATAATGTTTTATTGTGATAATTTGCGTGTAATTTGATGAAATAATTTGTAATTAACATTTTAATAAGTGAAGTTTAACAATATCAATTAAAACAATCACCTCAAATACAGTAATCGTCATGATGAGTAGACTGAATTCACAGCATTGCAAATAAGAATAATTATGATTCAAATTAATGTCAGAGTTCAAAAGTAAATCAAACCAATTATGTATAATACCACATAACGAGCAATTTAAAAAAAATAATTATTCATTTATGTATTTTCTAGTTGCAGGAAGTAGCGTAAGATTGCTGGGTTGTTTAAAAGAAAAGAAAATACACTCAAAGTTGTGGCCATGACATATTTACAAATTAAATCTTTTATCGTATATTTTCCCATTAATTTTGATAAATTCAGAAGAGTTATATGGTAGAAAAATGACCGATAGAAGTGAACATTTAATTGAGGCTGAATTCGGAGAAATTATAATATTTAAATTAAAAACGAAATAAATTTGATATTGAAATGCACTGGTTCAGAATCGGTACCGTCTTTATTTGTAAAAAAAACCCTCTAAATCTACTTAAATATATATTTTATTTCGCTCCGGCAAATTTTCATACATAATTTATACAGTCACATGAATTATAAAAAAGCATTATCAACAAAAATGTACATCGAGCAAATACACATTACACATACTTGATGATTGCAATAATATTATAGAATGATTAAAAAATCTGATATTGAATATCTGATTATTTTTAGTTGAAGGATAAAGTAAAGTATATTTTCATTCTAAATGTGCATATAAAACATACATGTTATAGGCACGGTACTTGTTACTCCATTTAAGTACCTGAAGTAAGTAATTATAGAGCTTACCCGAAACCTGATTATCCTATGATATCTTACGAATCTGTAACAGCCACTCATGCTTCTTTGCATGTGATCGTTATAAGGGCTTTTTGCTATCTTGATTCATGTTTTACCAGGCTAGGATGGTTTTGATCTAATTCATACATGTTGTTGCCAAATGCATATCTTATATTCGATTGCTATATGCATTCTCGTTTTAGGTTGGCCACTGTCTTATAAAACTCAAGATTTGTGTCGCATTTCAACTTTAAAACAGGGCAAATAATTGTTACTAATTAACTTTGCTTTGAGTGATACACCCTGTTTTCTTTGCATCATAATAAACTTTATTTCTTATTAAACATATTCTGACGTTGCTTAAAATGTAAATACATGTATATCAATTAAGCTTCATGATGACAATCGAGGTTTCTTTGGGTCCTCAGAGCAGATGGTACATAAACCCAGGAAATTAATCCGCCTATTAAGGGTTTTCGCAATAATAAAATATAACGATAAAACGCAAGCATCGAAATATAAAATATAATATAATTGCTTTTGATGCGAGTCCAGATATGTCTAATTGCAGACAAAATGTTATTATGCGACTGATAGATAGTGGTCTAGACACGTAGTTGAATGGTTACTTCATTAATTACTTCTAATGCAAATAGATACAATTAAGTATTGAAGCATTGAACATTGTACTGATGAATTCTAATCTAAGAAATGTAAAATAAAACCTAATCATGTCTTGCTGTGTTACATTTCCAATTCAATTTAAACATTGGTCTATTTTTCGTTCTTTATTGGATTCTTGTTAGCAACAACGTATCGAAGAAAGAAATTTAATTTTGATTTGCATTAAAATTTTAAGCATCATAGCGTTAAACAATTTAAATAAAATATTTTTCCCATTTACAATTTGGTTTTACTATATTTCCTAACTCTTGTTACACCGTGCACACAATAACAATAAGATCCCTGATCCGGGGGCGGTCTTCTGGGTGTGACAGTGAAAAACCCTTGACCGTGTCGCTTAACGGCCCAGGATATTTCCTGCAAGGACCCACTAGTCATCACCTAGTTGACCAAACCACACACCTGACCCCATAAATAGAGGAATAGCCAATTAAACGGAATCTAAGCCACACACATAGGGACCCATCATTAAGGAAAAATAATATACTAAACAAATAAGGTCATAAATAAACAACACATAAATAACATCGCAAGAGTAGGGGACATAAGCATAAGGGAAACAAAAAGGGGCGGTCTTCTGGGTGTGACAGTGAAAAACCCTTGACCGTGTCGCTTAACGGCCCAGGATATTTCCTGCAAGGACCCACTAGTCATCATCTAAGTTGACCAAACCACACACCTGACCCCATAAATAGAGAAATAACTAATCCAACCTAACACATAAATAACATCGCAATAGTAGGGGGACATAAGCACAAGGAAAAATAAAGTACAGTAGACAAGTAAGGACATAGGAACACCATCAATCTCTCCACCTCTCCTACTCTCTCTTATCTCGTATCTCTTCAACTTTCTCTCTAGGAAAACAACCAAGTGTACAGTGTTAAAATATCATATTAATAACCAGGAAACTTAAGTAGAACCAACGGTGCACCGAGACCGGTGGACCATAACTAGATAGAATCAAGATAGAAAACCCAAATTAGCACATATAAGGTAGTCTAAAAAGACCAAGACTATCAGGCCCAGCGACACAAGGTTGCAAACCAAAATTATAAGGTAGAAATTACGTAGGCCCTCAAAATTAGCTATTATAAGGTAGTCAAAAATCCAAGACTATCAGGCCCAGCGGCACAAGGCTGCAAGTATAACCATATAACTAAGACAATAAGGCTCAATCAGGACCTCAAATAGTGTATATAAGGTGATCATACCCCAAGATCATCAGACACAGCAACACAATGTTGCACAAAAAACAATAGAAAAACAATAATAAATAAACACACACTGAGCACCACACACAACAAACACTGTATCTCAAACGTTGTACACCCCAAGAACAGCACAGGGTATCAGAATAGGGATAGGTCCCCACAACCAAAGTCGCCCTTGCCAGGCACTCGCAACTCGCCCGCTACCTCTGCAGCAGCAACTACACGTGCTTAGCATGTCCAGAAATAACCAAATACCACCAGATGAATTAATATGAGTGTGTGCTGGAACTATTCCCACTCATATGGCATGAGGCCCTACAATCACACAGTATTAGCTCAATAGCTAATCAGATGTGACGGCCAAATTAAATAAGTGTTCCACTATGAACACATAAACGCCTGCAGGGCGGTGGCTCATTCCCACCCTCAGGATAAATTAAATAACCGTCCATTGACGGATAAAACAGTGACAAGAGCCTTCGGGACGAATCACTTAAAACCCATATTATTCATTCATTCACCGTGCACATGGTTGTTAAAAAAACATATAAAGAGAATATATACATGCTAAAACATCAGGATGATGTTTCAATCAAAATTTGTCAGCGTCTGCAAACATGACCTCAAAATATCTGCAATGTCTTCAACTCAATGTGCGTTCTAACAGCTGATATATTGTTTTTTGAGAAGTATAATATTTAATAAACAACTTTAAGGTTTGCGTTCTTGAAAATACTTTTGTTTTAAAGTTGTCAAAAGACAGACATTTTTCTGCTGAGAAAACGCTTACATTCTACTTCTATATTCTATATTCACGTGATCGCCAGTCAACCCGTTTATGCTATGATAGACCCTCATTAATTGCTTTAAATTACCACTCCTGGGTTATTCATACAACATTGTGCTCAAGACTGAACTAACATGGACTACATTCATCATTACTTAAATGTAAACGGAAGCGAAAAAGGAAACGTTTCATCCAAAGCAGGCCGCGTAGAATAAGAATAAGAATTCCAGTCATCTCCCTTTGGCCCTTTAAAGCTTTAAACCGGCCGTTAATTTAGATTAATTGGTGCAAATCTATCTTAATCGTCAACCGCTCTGTCAACTGTCCCAGAGATACCACCGAGTATTGCATTTTACAGCGCCCAATCAGTAGGACAACCGGAAAAGCGCACAGCAATAGTTCATTTTATCAACGATCAGAATATCGATGTCTTCTTCCTGACAGAGACATGGCTAAAGCATCAGGCGATGAGCTTAAGTGCGCAGATCTAACACCCACAGGTTACTCCATCAAGTCGTTCCCCCACCACTCTCGCGGATTTGGAATTGCTGTCATCATGAATGATTCCATGATAAAATGTCTTAAATACAACACAACCTTCAATTTCTGCCACACATTGTTTGAAATAGTCTAAACAACACTCATACTGGAACAAAGGTCAGTTCATTTGTTCCGCCTTTACTGGCCTTCTCCTAGGAGAATAAATAAGCCGACTGAATGTCTTTTTCTGGAGCAGTTTCCGAAACTCCTGGAGTAGGGAAATGTGATAAGTGGCAACCTGATTATTCTTGGAGATTTCAAATTTCACTACGATTGTCCTGGAAACTCATACACGTTAAAACTCCTAGTATCTATTCGTGTTTTCAACCTTAAATAGCCAGTTAACCAAACCATCCATAAACATGGTCACATTTTAGACTGGATTCTTCAAGTACAATCTTCTTACCTTCTACAGCGGAACAACTCGATAACTGGCTGCGTTCATTGCTTGAAAAACATGCCCCCACCTCATAGTGCAGACCATCAATTCAAATTTGTTATCCGTGGTATAGCAGTGTTAGGGAACATCTTCGCACTGCTGAAAGAGACCGAGGTAAGGCAGAGAGGATTTGGCTTTCCACCAGACTCAGTATTCATAAACAAATCTATGAAGCCGCTAAGAAGAAATTCACAAACGTAGTCGATTTAGCCAAATTATCCCACTACAGTACTATGATCGCTCAGAGTTCCAGCCACGATGAGCTCTTAGAGATAACTAACAAATCAACATCAAGGAACAAGTGTATACCACCTGCAGCTACCGTCTCTCCGTCAGACCTTCCGAACCTATTAGCCCATTTCTTCCTTGACAAAGTACAAACCATTAGAGATACTCTTGACAACACAATTTCAATTGACTCGTCGTCACTATACAGTTACAATACAGAATTACAGCGACAACCATTAGGAGCATTTGAACCTGTCTCTACGGATTTAGTACAAACAATCGTAAAGAAAAGTGCACCAAAGTCACGTAAACGTGATCCAATTCCAACATCACTGCTGCTTGAGTGCTTAGACCCAACATTGCCATCACTAATTGATATCATTTATACATTTCTATTATCCGGAGAATTTCCATCAATTGTCAAATCTACCATTGTAAAACCTCTGCTGAAGAAACCAACACTTGACCATAACAATTAAAATAAGTACCGCCCAGTTTCTACTCTCCTGTTCATATAAAAAATCTAGGAAAAGTGGTTCTAACAAAACTGGTATCTCATCTCAATTCAGACATTCATTTTTTCGCAATGTACAGTCTGCTTATTGCCCATGCTACAGATCTGAAACTACCTTTCTGAAAGTAGTTAAAGATTACAGTCCTCTTCCTCCTTGATTTGCCGGTAGCATTTGTTACAATAGACCATGATATATTACTTCACCGTCTCCAGCATGTAAATGTGGCATTCACAATACGGCGTTACTGTTGTGCAAGTCCTACTTATTCGACAGGATACAAATTGCATCTGCAAATGGAACACACTCCAGACCAGTTCGTCTATGTTGTGGTGTTCCGCAGGGGTCTGTTCTTGGACCTGTTGGCTTCATTCTACACACGCAGCCGTTCTGACGTAGCATATATAATCACCCAGTATCTCACCAATTGTACGCGGATGACACCCACATATACAAGTCTAGCCACCCAACTGATGTTGATGCTACATTCCAAAGAGTATAGAGGTACGTTTCTCATGTGAAATCATGATGACATGTAACAAGCTGCAGATGAATGATGATAAAACTGACGCCATTCTGATCACAACACAAAGACTTTCCCATTTACATCCTTTACCTCAAACAATAAATATCATCAACACCAACATTAAATTCACAGAATCAGTATTAAACCTAAGTGCTACTAGACAGTAATATCACATTGCAACAGCATGTCATTAACATATGCAAGACTTTATATCTTGAGCTGAGACGCATCAGCTCCATTTGCAAACATCTTTCACTTAATGCCACTAAAACGCTTGTGTTTCCATTAGTAATTTCAAGACTGGACTATTGTAATTCAATGCTGTATGGTTCGTCTCAATATCTTCTCCAGAAACTTCAAAACACAGCTGCTAAGATCATCTTTAGAGGTCCACGATCAGAGCACACCTCCCCGCTGCTCTGAACCCTACACTGACTATCCATTCGATCCAGAATCAAATACCAAAATGTGTTTTCTGTGGTACGTTTTCCTCACAAACTCCAGTCCAGCATACCTATCCGACCTCACCCATGTATAAACACCAGCAAGATACTTGCGCTCCTCTTCCGACCATCGCATTATCATTATTCCCATTATGAAAACAAAGTCTTATGGACAACGTTATTTTGCATACCAGGGCACAGCAAGGTAGAATGAATTTCCAAGTGTAATTAAATACACAGAAACAATGATTCCTTTGAAGAATGCTTTTACTCACCAAAATCTTAAAGACCATATAATGTTTCCGACCTGAAATATTTTCAAATGTATTATGTTTTCTAATTTCATAGTGTTTGTTTTTGTTTTTTTCTAGTCATGTCATTATAGATGTTGTAAAGCGCTTAGAGCTACTAAAGATTAGGCGCTATACATGGTCATTATTATTATTATTATTATTATTATTATTATTATTATTATTATTATTATTATTAATATTATTATTATTATTATTATTAAACTGAGATCAGTACCATCTTTGAAATGGAAAGCAGAAGGATATGCAGTTATATACTATTCCATAGACTGACTTTGAATAATGGAATAAAGGAATTGAAAATTCAAAAAAAAGTGATGGATACATAAATATGAATGGCGAAATATTAAAAGATAATTTTTGGGCTATAGAGCAATAACAATGTCACCATATGTTTCGTAAGGATCCTTACATATATAACATAGGCAGTTATGTTTGTGGCGTACTTTGCATAGCAACCCATAAATATACAATACAAACAATTCTTTTCGTTGCATATGTGTATGTCAATCTTCATATGTGTAATATAGACAATTTTGTGGCATACATAATGAAGTAATGCTTAATTTATGATATAGACACTTACGTGGGTTGCATAATATTACGGTAATGCGTAATATATAATATAGACACTTAGGTGGGTCGCATACATGTGTTACGGCTATTGGATTTAATTAATTTAATTTTTTATTGTTAAATCCAAATTTGTCATTTGGGGTTTGATATTCCTTAGTTGGGGGGGGGGGGATCTGGAAAATTCAGGTTGACCAAGACTCTAGTTGTAAACAGGCTGACCTTGGCTTGGTTACCTCTTTATCTGACCTTGCTTTAGATTGATAAACAGGTCTTTAATACTATTGGTTAATTTCAAGGACAACTTTTTATTTTTAGTAATTAGTGGCTGATTTTTCTTCTGGTTCATTCCTTCAGTACGTGACTTGGTGAAGGTAGCTTCTTTCTATGACCTTCCAGAATCACATGATTCCTTTTTGTTTACGAGGGAATTACATATATATAGCTGTGTTTTGGAAGCTAACATTAGTAGAATCTCTGGGCTTTAAGTTACGGTATTAGTTGTGTATTCATGTTTGAGTTGTAATATCTTGTTCTGGACTTTGTGTCAATTCGTTGGAAAAGAAGAATTATTCTATTTATTTGGAAAAAGGACATGTGTTTCATAATTTCATCTGGATGATATTAAAACATGAACTGCATCACGTGACATTATCAGCCATTTTGGATTACATCGTCAAGATTCGAACCTGGAACTATTAGAACTTTTATTTATCAGGACTATTGCAATTCCATTAGTAGATTATTTTTGTGAATTCTATATTGGATTAATGTTGGATTTAATTCTCTAAAACTGTAAGTTTATTTATTTTATGAAAATAATTGTACTTAATAAATCATTGTTAAAGTTTTACAAGCTTGTTAGTTTTCACTCTTTCTGTGTTGCTTCTTATTCGAGCCTAAGCACGTAACACATGACATAGAAATGCTTAATATATAGTATAGAAAATCAAGTGGGTCGGATACATAATGCAATAATGTATAATACTGGCATATAGTTGCAGACATATTACATAGCATTCCTTAAATTAATGATAAAGACGATTCTCGTCTTGATCATATTACAGTGCCGTTTTCGAATGTATAAAACAGCCAATTCAGTTTGTGGTCTAGGAATACATGAAAAGTGCTAAATAAATAGTAAAGCCAGGTCAAATTTGTGGCATACATATAATAGCAATCTATGAAGATATAATATAGCCTGTTAACTTGGCATATGCTGTTGAGCAATATTAAATGTATCATACAGCCATATAAGTTGGCGGAATGCATCATACGACTATGTTCAATATGAAATATAGGCACTTAAGTTGGCGGCATTTATTATACTGAAATGATTAATGCGTGTTATAAGCAATTACCTTGGAGACATATAATACTTAGCAATTCTAAAGCGTATAATATGAATATTTCAGTTTGTGGCATTTTTAAGAAAGCACTCACGTTAATTTGCTGATGATGGATTCGTTGAGTACAAACATATCCAACTCTGATATGTTCTATGGATTAAAAAAATTAAAAATCTCCCGAGAATTGTTTCAAAACATTTGTGACATTGGGTCCCTTAGATCATCGGCATTTAAGTATATACACAAGTGATCACAGCGCAAATATAAAACAGTTTTTGAACGTTTCGAGCGGTTCAGATTATTCGTTGTGCGAAAAAGCAACTTGTTTAAAGCACAACGAACACGTGACAGAAAAATCGAAAGAATCATGAAGTACATGAATGTTTGAGCAAAGGAAAAACTACACACAAAAAAAATAGATGCATTCTTAAAGCGTACATTTATTGTATAATTAGGAGCAGAAGGAAGTTGATGAAAACTAAATAATGAACAAATGAGAGAAACAAATTAGAAATTGTCGTCAGCCCCGATGCAAATACTGTAGAACTGAAAATGTTATATCGTATACAGAGCTATGTTTGTTTTTTGTTGCGTATAATCTTCAGGTTCAAAATTATCTGGATCTTTTGTTTCTGGAGTATATCATTAGCAAAACCCTTGGGAGTCTGGCCGTTCTTAAAAGTGCCTCACTAGATTTCGATAGCAAGAAATGTAATCAGTCTAAGATTACGTTCTTAAAAGTGCCTCACTAGATTTCGATAGCAAGAAATGTAATCAGTCTAAGAGTATTCTTTTATTACACATGTCGTCTTACATTGTTGATATAGTTTCTAAGACGCACACTCAATCCGTACCACGCACCCTGGTTCGAACTATTTAGGTGGTTATTTGATGCCCACTATTCAATATTATCATGTACCGAATGGAAGTTTAAAATGCCCAATTCGTTTTCGACTTTAATCCAAATCGAAACGGTAGGACTATAATGTATTGTTCAGTATTTTCCCTATTCTGTATCGAAATTGAATTAAACACTACATGCATTCTGGGAGCTTCAAGGTGAGTGTTTCTTGCATAATGTGTGCTCACTCAGTGTCACGAAATTGTGTATGACTGGTATCAATATGTATATATGGTCAAAGATGTACTCGGGTTTCGCTGCCGTGTACAGCGTCACCGAGAATAGTTTATTAATTATCGGCTCTAGTTTTTTTTCGAAATAATGAGCGATCATGCTGCATTTGCGAATTGATTGCAGTTTAAAAGTCTAAGTACCTAGCTGCAAATTTTCAGTAAACATCACATTGCAATCCAGTCTTGTCAGCAAAGGTTCTCGCTCTAAGGAAGCAAACCTTTCAGCTAAAGAGGTAAAATAGATTTAAGATATATTCTTATCGCTATTCGTTTTATATGACATAACTGTTTCACATATCAGATGTTTTAGTATTTATTCTAAATTCTACAGAGTAAATACCTACGTTATGCAGCACCATTATATTAGTAATACTATAGTCTGTTTCAAGATAGTTTTTGTTGTTGTAACTGAACAGACAAATTGAGTTTAATTATACGCTGCATGCATTGTACGTTTAATGTACATGGATAACTAATTTATGTGAGCACATTAGCAACATGTATGAATGTAGAAGTACTTAACCGTGTCATATGTATTACACGGTTTGGTTGTTTTGATTTTAGCTGACCGTGTGTGTGGGCTTGTCAATACTGACTGTGTGATGCCCGTGTGTGGTGCCTGTTTATCTTGCTTTGTGTATGCTGCTTTTGTGTATGCTTTGTTATATATATATATATATATATATATATATATATATATATATATATATATAATTGGGTGATATGAAGTCGCAGAACCTGTGGGGTTTCATGTGACATATACGCTGTGTTTTGGTGAAGTTGGTTCGGAAGAGTGTACTGGTGTTCTAAAATCGAGGGACCAAGGCTTCGGGACCTTCGTGTCTGTGTTGAATGTAAAGGCTCTCGAGGGATCCTTCAAACAGACAGGGGGGAGTGGACCATGCGTGGCGATTTCGCAACCATTGACTAGAGCGGGTGGAACCGGATATACATCTTGGACGTCAAATGGACGCCATGATAGTTATTATATACGTGTTCCATATTATTGTTATTACCATCTGAGCAAATATTTCACATTGATGTATCAGTTTCGTTATTTGAACGATAAATTCATAATTTTATATTTACATCTCAGTCTCGTTATTTGAACGATAAATTCATAAATTCATAATTTCATATTTACATCGCAGTTTCATTACATCAACGATAAAATCATAGCATACATGCCTTTACTTTGGTAAGTCGTTATATGAACAACATAACCAAACATTACAGGCATTTACATCTGTCTCGTTATACGAGCTATATTTGTAATTTCATTCATATACTTGTATTTGTTGATCGGGTGATCAGACGTTATTCACGTCAGATTCAAATGCCTTTGTTGAAATCATCTTTGAGTTTTTTTTTTTCCATTGAGTTACTTGTTGTTGATAGTTCCATGTTAGGAACATTATACTTTTTCCTTATCTTTTGTTTATAATGGTGTCAGATTTGTTTTACATTTAAATTGCGTTTATAAATAAACATCTTATTAACGCAGTTGCTTTCGGTGTTTTTACTAATCCAGTCCCAGCCCGGCTTCATCCTCAGACACTCAGACCTGACTCCCTTTAGGCCGAATAAGACTTTTACAACTGCCGTCTAATAAGTGGACATACATGTCGTTATACACATTTTTTTGATTGTATTTATTACTGGTGTCTTGAAAACGGAAGTGATTACCGACAACAAAGCTGTATTAATTGATCTGAATTTATTACGTTTGAATGCAAGGAACAATCCTGCTTCCAATTAAAAATAATGAAATGCATTTAGGAGAAAAGGCCATTATAATTATTTGCTAAAACTATTTAAAAATCTGATTAAAATAATAAACCCACCGCGATACAAGTGCCATAAAATGTGTCTTTACAAATTCATGGGTGAAAATGTGGTGTAATCTGTTAATTGTATATTGGTGAATAAAAGCAATGTCTAGTTTCCATTATGTATAATTAATTTTGTAGCAATTCATGTCCGCTATCGTTTAAACTAGATAACGTTGCGGTGAAAAAAAATGTTCCATATTCGTTTCTATATTTTATTCCGATTTGGATCCATTGCAACAAACGTTTCGGTGAGGAGCCTTTTAATGATATCACCTCATGTATACGGGTTACCAAAGCTTCTCAACTCATCCAATATATTTATTGCAGTGAAAAAATCGATAGAAACACAATACAATATCAACTGATGCAGTTACCTTAGGTAGCACCAATTATTAAGCAAAATGTGATTTTTTTTATACACACCCGTCTGAAACTTTTAAAAATGCAATTATTACTAATTATATTGTATGACTTTTTGATATCTCTTTCTCAACTTGATTTCTTTGAAGTTGATGATAATGACATTACAAATCACTGGATATTTTGTCAACAAAGATTGTATAAAACTCGAATCTAAAAGTAAATATTACGGTACCATTTAAGCAACAGAATAATCCTGAAGTGTTGCATACAGTCTTGAATAGTTTATTAAAAACAAATACATTTAGTTTAAATTTTAAAAATGATATGTTGCACTCAGTCAGGATGGTATTTAGAAGCTTATATTTTTTTTGCTATAATTACATTTGTTTCTTTGGACATGTCAATCAAATTAGCACCGATTAAGATGTAAAACAATCGCTTTATACAAATAATCTGCAGCTGCAATACAGCACTCCAGACACCTGCAAATAAATTAATTCGACATAACATAGATAAATGACAATGACCTAAAATTTTCAGAGAATAAAACAATTCCTTAACTGAGATAAGAGCATACATATAATCCAAAATATCTTAAGACTGGAAGCAATTCTAACTTAGATTTTATTTTTTGATGTATGGATGACTTCAATAATTTTTGGAACGTCAGTCTCAGATGATATGCAGAGGTGCACGGTTAGTATTCAAAGTGTATACACTAACCTGCTCTTCACGAATAAAAATTTTTAAAATAAAATAAAATAATAGTGCACTAAAATTCAGAACTATTGTAAATACTCCTGCTATGTCTAGTCTAAAGCATCAGATATAGAAAAAAAAGTTAATTTATATCTCAAATGTCAAACAGTCAGTTGAAATCCATTTAAGATAAAATTGTGTCGTAATTATTAGAACAGGCTAAATGACAAATATATGTAATCAGGAAATTACATATCCGGTGTGAATTTACAAAGTCTATTTCAGAGCAATATTGGGAGGAAAGTAATTTATCTCAAAATCTCAGATCAAGACCAAATCGAACATTGTATCACAGAAGTTATTAGCATATCGTCAACGTCATCTTGTGGTTTGATTTATGTGTTCTAGTGCTGTGCTGCTCGGGTGTGAAATTTGAAAAGGTAATATAATCACAAGATTCAATGATTTTTTGCCCAATATGAAACTGAGCGGAAAAGATGTAAATTTTGTACTACACAGGTATTGCATAACCTTGCTTGTATGACTCATTTATGAAATCAGGATCAGAAGAGAAACAATAAACGTCGTATGCCAGCCACGTGATCACTAAATATTCAAAGATAGGAGTGCTTCGAAAACGTCTGCGATGCAGAAAGGACGTGCTGATAAATCACGCAATAATGAATAAAGAAGAGCAAAGCATCAATACAATTAAGATATTGTGAATGTTTTCAGTTGATTAGAACTTGTTGTAGTATTAGCGCCTTTATAAGCACTTCAGTGGACAAAGTCTGTTTAATTGAGGTCGTTGGAAAAAGAAAAATGTCTAGCTCAAGCCAATTTCATGTTGGTGTTATTTTTGTCGATTGGACAAATTAAAATTGTTAGACATGTTGTACTATTTAATGTGTGAATAAACAATATTTGTATATGTTATAAACATATTTCGTATTAATGTAACATAAATGATTGCATTATACATTTGAAACAAATGTATCTGTGACAGATCGTTCATTTAACATGTGTCAAAATAATTTCACATATGTGAAAGAAAGTTTATAGTACATATATTGGAAATATCATTCGCATATACAACATTCTTGTCTTACATAGGAACTAATATTTTGTGTGTATGTGAATTAAATGATTTGTTTAATATACGCAAAGATTCATTTTAATAATTCTTTTGTCACATAGGTAAAATAAGTATTTCAAATATGTAACAATTTCTTGTATGATATGTGAACAAGAATTTCACACATGTCACCAAAAAATAAATGCCTAAATGTTTAATTTGAGTGGGAGGAGCCAAACACAAATAGTTGGAAGATATTTGAACCACGTAAGTCTACATGTCTGGGAATATTGTCATTGTGGAGTCAAGGACGCAGTAGAGTTACATGTTTTGATATATTATATATATAATAAACATTTGGCAAGACAAAGCAACATGGGAATTGTAACTTTTCAAATGTTTATTCTATATATTTTAGAAGACACTGTATCTACTTCGAAGTACATGAATCCGATTCTGACAATCGCTCGACTTCATTTTGTCAGTATTGATAGAACGTGTGAGCATGGCTGTGTTTACAAGAGCAATACATTCTGAAATCAACAATCAAAATTAGAAGTTTTTTCTAAATTTGCTTCTAATAAATACTTTCACTCATTGTTTTCTGCTTTACTATTTTCTAACGATGATCAATACAAAACAATATTATTCCTAGACTTGATACGCTGATAATATTTTAGTTTGAAACAAATTTCGATTGTTAGACTCCTAATCTGAGATACTATTTCAGGTGTAGATTAAACGAATCTTTCCAATGGAGATATTTTAGTTCCGTCAGTCAACATTTGCTGAAACTATATCAGAATTGAGAAAGAAAACTTGGCGCTGCTGTTGGCGTAAATTAAATTTAAATATTGGACATGAAGTCTGAACAGAAGTTGCACACATCATATGTATCTTGAATCCGAAACTAAACTTGCTGACTCTTCTTACAGTATCCAGATACCTATTGTGAACCTATATAAGTCTGTAGTTTAGAATGGATTCGTCGAAAATGTAGTTTAGAATGGATTCGTCCAAAAGGAAATATGACACATTCAAATTTTTTAAATCATTAGCAAGAGCTTCATCATTTAACATAATAAAATTGTTTGCGTGAACGGTAAATAGGATAGTGTTTGTTTAAATCTACTTGATGTTGTGCCAGTATCTCTACATCAGCCCAAAACAGCGGATAAGTGAAAAAGCATACATGTGGTTTTTGTTAACCTGTTCCTTATGAAAGTCTCTTCGTTATGATTTGCATTTGTACTGTTTTGTGGTACAAGTAATAATGTATTTTCAAAGAGTCACTATAATGCAAAGACTTAACTATTATTTAGTAACGTTGAATTATCAGTTACATAAAAATTTGTATCAGCAAGTATTCTTTTTCCATATGGCTTGGCTTAATGTGTAAAACTATAATAAACCTTGCAGTTGCTTTTAAAATAATTGGATTTTGAAATACATGTTATTTTCAAGTATTAGATATTAAATATACTCAGTTTGTTTTTAACTTAATCAGCAAAAAACGTTTCCGAGAAAAGCGCTATATATGGCGATTTAATTTTGTCCCGGGTGGGATTTCCGGATTCACAAAAGGACATTTTCAACGATAATATAAATACAATATTTAATAATGAATGACTTGAATGAGCAATACATTATGAATACGTGCATGTACATGTAATCCAAATGTTGGATTAATTAACATAAGAACGAGCAAATGTAATGATTATAAATACAATTAGAATGAAAATACTAACACAAGCGGCGAATGATTCACAGTGAATAAACAATGGAAAGATGGATATAGTTTACTCAGCTAGCCAACAACGTAGAATTTTACTCATAAAGTAAAATGAATTCACTCATAGTGAAATTACCCAAACGAAACAGGACAGATATAGAACTTATATTTACAGTCGGAAAGATACAATGGGTTTAACGAACCGCAAAATTAGCCCACGGCTACAAGAGCATATGCAAGGAGATACACTCTGTAGTCAGAACACTATTTCCGCTCCAGGCTGCTAATGTTCAGCCTCACAAATGCTACGATTAATTCCTGTGGTTGGCTTTACAGCTTGCACCACATAGGCATCGATCACTCCGATCAATTAGAACGCTCGGGTCGCTCTAGCCACTCTGAACACTACATACAGCTCACAGCTCTACACTTTCCGGATGATTCGGGCACTAAACTCCGGAAAACACTAGACAACACCAGACATTCCAAACACTCCAGACACCAGACAACACCAGACACTCTTTACTCTGGACATTTCGGACACTGTACACTCCAGACACTGGACAACACCGGACAACACCGAACAACGCCGGACACTATAGACTCTGGACATTTTAGGCATTGGACACGCCAGACACTAGACAGCTGAAAACATATTCAATTCCGTGTGCTATATATGACACGGGCATAAAAACGTAATAACGTTATACATGATAAGTTATACAGATTACATTACCGGCACAATAATTACAAAACAACAAGTTCAGAAATACACCCAACCTTGCTTGATAAGAATTCTACTGTACTAAACATTTCTTAAAAATGTAGGTTTAAATTACTAATCTAAATCCTTCACTAAGTCGTAAACACGAATATAAATGTGTGCATTATTCTGCGTAAACCAAAGCTACTAAACATACTATACATTTGATGCGGTAGTACAAGGGTGACATCGTATGTACAACACATTATTAAAATTACATACATCTACAGCTGCAAGCATTATAGTAGTCCGCTAACTGACATGCCAATCCGTACTGTAAAGAGCTTTACATGCGGTGAGGTATTTATACACAGATATTTCCTGTGTACTGAAAGCATTCGGTTCTTCCCATCAAAAGCACTTCGCACGTGTGGCATAGCATGGGTCCAAGTCACTATTTTGAATAACGACACCATATTCATTAATCACCCGCGGGTATTGTTGTACGCCAAACACGAAACTCGAGTACACTAATTTAATAAATAAATAAAAAGCGTTTATACAATTCCATGACAGATGTTATACATTTTCTCATCGTGCGTATATATGATACATATAATTAAAATTGTTTGAATTATTGTTTAATATTGTTTTATATGTTGTATACGCCAAAACTACTTTACCTTATTGCTAACATTAGCTAATTCTTTACATTGTTTTCTCTGTTGAATTAGGATTTCAAATTTTGTCAATAACGTTTTAATATGGTGTGGTGTCTAACTGCTTGGACTTTAATTCAACTTGTCTCTTTCAATACACTGTGCTGAAAGTTTTGATACCAATGGTTTTATATCGGGTTATTTACTTAACCCCATCGTGTGACCATTTAAAAATCATATTTAATGTCATCGAAAACATTTACAAGTATATTACCAGCAATAATTTTATCTTGTAGATATCTGTGCATTTCTAAAACAAACATATTGTGGTAAATAGTTATTTTATCAATAATACTACCTTACTCTCTTACAATTGTGATTAAGCAAAAATACACGTTGTAACAGGACCCACCTGACTGAACCATTCATGGCGACATTATATCATACATTTGCACTCATTATTAGTTTAATTTTACAACTCGTAACGCCACGTATAGCTTCTATATAATCTACAGGAGCTCACCCCCCAAAAAAGACATACTAAAGTTATAAATAATACCTCAAAACAGTTTAATTTTGAATAACATTATTATATAATTATATCCTAAAATTGTCATAATTAATCATATCTGTTATGCAATAAAGATGTATGTTTCAGGATTTCGAAAACCTATTATAAATAGATTTGATTTGCTATCACATTCTACTTGCAATATCTGAACCAAATGTAACATTTGTCCTTCTGCAATATTTTTCCCCTAAAGACAGACAACTTTGAAAATTGTTTCTTTATTGTTATCCAAGATTATTGAAGTGCCTGCCTATGTTTACTTTTAATCAATAATGTTTAACGTTTGTTTATTTTCAAGTTGTCTATCAATTATTTCTATATTTGTTTAGTTTGTTAGTAATATTTGCAAAGATCATATATTATATTTATATATAACATAAGACATATTGCTACAAAATGCAAAATAATGTAAGATACAATTATATGAAATTGGCATTAATTGCCATTAATACGATCAATCGTATGTTTGACTTTTAATTTTTTGTCTCATCGTTATACAGATGGACGAAACTCTTACCGTTAAGACGTGTTTACAGTTTATCACAAACAAACAAACCAGAAAGAATGTGTGTTGCTTCTTTGGATATATTAGACTGGAAACCGAAACACACATAAGATGTTAAAAGAAGCATTGACTAAAGCATAATTATTGTCCAATGCGCATGCTCGAATCAACCATTCTAAACGTTATTACCTCAAACGTATCAATTGTATATCTTACTATAATTGCGAATCAGGCAGGGTAAGGGTGCTCATTAGTGATGTTAATATCTTTTTTGAAATAACATAGCGTGAAGATACTGTCTTCCTGGTATGATCGTGAAGTATCTTTGTTCGATATTATAGCGCCGCTTTATTAATTGGTTTCTCCGCTTCGGTAACATACATGATCAAAATTTGATTTTTGAAATTTCTCAAAAATGCAATAGTTATCTGCAGCGCCACATTGGTCTCATTTTAAACTCACACGGAGCAGAATAAACATATTACAAACATTCGAACGTATGGATTTCATAATAAAATCTACTTTTCTTCCCAGTACAAAAAAGCAACATTTTCAATACTACCTTTTGCGTAGGATGCCATGATTTGATCATCCATAGAATAGTCAATATGATTTAAGGTGAACGTCTTTTATACAATCCTGCATTCATCTACCAATTTTGCGAGTTCTATTTCATCATTTACCATATACTATTTTATTTACGTGGTGTGCTTTTCAAATTTATTTAGAAACGAATTTTTGTATCAGGTAAAGCATTCCCCATTTTACGAACGTTAACCATTTTTATTTAAAAGATTATTGAACTATCTTTATCAAATCTGATTTTTCAAACTGCTTTTAATTAGGTTATGATGCACATTAAACAAACTATGATTACTGCTTCTGCTTCTATGTTAGCGGTCCTTGTATCTACATAATGTATCTTTGTTAGGTGGCTTTCTTCTATCTGTTAATATGAATATATTACACACTCATAACATAGTTAATTCACCGATCTTTGCATGACATTTCTGTTTAATAAAAGTGGCTTATTTATCTTGACAAGTTTGGTCAGTTTTATCAACATAACGTGTATTTGTAGACCCATTTATCGTCAACGGGCGTTTTAGTATATCTACTAAATTTATCACTTATTTAATTCTCCTGTTTATGTGTCGTCAATTTGTATTTTGTTGCTTTATTTTGCATACGTAGCCAAGTCATGTTGATATCATTGCCATATACTTCAGCCACATAAAAGTTATTGACGCAGCCTAAAATATCAACATGATATTTGATATTTTAATAAAATCACCAGTTGGCTTGACAGTGTTTATAAATCTCGATTTTTAATTTTTTGTGTCCGTAACTTGTTTTAAATTTCTGATATTGTCACCATTCATCCTAACTAATAAACCATCGAGATTTTTGAAACTTAAAGGATCTTTTTTAGTATACTGTGACCTTGACCTAATTTTAATGTAAATGATTTTCCTCTACTAGTATCGTCTCCATCAAGAGCGATCACCAGGAGTGGCATAAAGCAAATGTATTGTCCGTTTTTAGGCTCTAATAAACAGTAACAAAATAGAGAGTGAAAACTACTAGCTTTGTACAATTTAACAAATAAATTATTTCCATGTAAACAACAACGTAAAAAACGAGAAAAGAACTTACGGTTTTAGGAATCAAATCCAAAATAATTAATCCAAGAATGATCCACGAATTAAATTTTAGAAGTTATTTAGAACTCAATATCGAGTCCCGATGAAAATCCAAGATGGAAGGCGATGACGTATGCTGCAGCCTGTATTGTACTACTGTGTTTACAGTTCCTTGTAGAACCACAAGAATTAACATCCAGTAGTTGAAATCCGCATAAAATTACAAGAAATGTCTTTGTCCAAGAGTTCTGAATGAGCACTCAAATATGTCCAGGAAACGAATTAATTCATTAGAATCCGAATAATCTGAAGCAAAAAACCTCAACTGTTCACAACATAAGAAAAATTACTTGTCTGTATGCCCAAATGGACTACATTCTTTGTAAAGAAAGGCTAACGCAGTTTCGGAAATCCCAACCTCAATTTCACTCTATATAAAAATCGCAATAGGAATGATACAAACAGTTGTTTACATCAAAATCAGAATTTAGGTGAGGAATTGTGTCATTTTGGATGCGGTTCTAATGTTAGGCTTCGTAGAAACTGAATTTCTGGAAAATATCTCCAGTAAATACAATTACATTACGATAACATGCAATGAAAAATTAAAACGTAAATGTAACAAACAAACAATTTCCTGAAATCAAATATAAATTAAATCAGATATACGTAACAATAGTAAACAATACAATTAACACATGGACCAGAACCAAGAAACACGAGATCTAACATAAACGCGATTTTAACGACGTTAACGAAGCTAATTAAGGATAATGAGCATGCAGAACAGATTAATTCTAACAGTATTAAAGTTTTTATGATGATGTTAGCCAGACTAGACAGGATATGACGTCATCTGCTTTGTTATGGATTTATTACTACATACGTATGTACTAAATACCTATTAAGTATTGTTATATTAGCGTTAGCCGTATTAGTCTGAACTCGTGATTGAAGGGCGCGGGTTCTAAACATTAATCAGCCCGGTTCGACTACCATTGTGTGTCATGATATGAAACTTTACTGGAATTGTCTCAGCATTTAAATCAACTATTTTTGTATTGTTGTGCTGTAAACTAAACTTAATACTCATGAATTATATTATACGTTTTGTATGGTTTTTTTATTTTACGGCCGAGCAAACATACCCATGCACACGAGTATTACTATGCATTACCATAATGAAGAACAAAGTGCATCATTGAGAGAGAGAGAGAGAGAGAGAGAGAGAGAGAGAGAGAGAGAGAGAGAGAGAGAGAGAGAGAGAGAGGACCCTGTACGCATATATACATACCCACAACATTATATCTTACTTTTGCATTTAATGCAGTCAGAATATACCAACCAAAGCCAATAATAAGATACACGTTCCCATGTGCATGCGCATTATAACGGAAGTACTAAATAATTTTGCGTAACTAAACATATGATTGTCGATAATATACACAGATTATAATAATTTAACCAGTGGTAACTTATGCCTGTTTAAACATTAACTCTCCAACAATAACTGTGAATGTTCTAAACATCTATCACATAGTTCTATTTCGATTATTGGACTTCTTAATTGAACAGCGAACACATTATTATGTACATTTTGTCTTTTAACATCATTCCGAATACATATATCATTTTGTAAAAGATCGCGCAATGTTCAGCACCATCCCCAAACGGAGTTAAATCTGCTGCCTCCACCATGCTGACTGATATTGCATTTTCACATCTACATCACTAATAATACACAAACGATACTGTGCCTAAAACATTCAATAGCAGTTCAGCAACATTCACTAGCAATTCAACAACATTCACTAGCAATTCAGCAACACTGACTAGCAATTCAGCAACACTGACTAAAACATTCACAATCACTTCTACAGTAAACATTTGAGGCAGCATTTTACTCCAGTACTTTCTTTGCAAATGATCAACTCAAAATCCATGGCTTTATATAAAACCTATTCTCTAAACGTACAGGAACCAATCATAATTTATATGGTCTATTTAAGTCTCAATGTGGTAAATTTAAAACAAAGCAATTATTATTATTATTATTATTATTATTATTATTAGTATTATTATTATTATTATTAGTAGTAGTAGTAGTAGTAGTAGTAGTAGTATCATTATTATTAGTAGTAGTAGTATTATTAGTATTATTATTATTAATGTTAGTATTCAACTCTATCCAAGATAACCATAATCAAGTCCAAGAAATCTCCAGAAGTTTATTCATTTTCTTGATTTTTGTATAATTTGCTCTTTGTTTCGAAATGAAATAAGGTAAAAGACAAACGTGTTTTAGTTCCAGCCTCAGATTAAATCAGTGTAATGATTGGATTGGTTGAATAACTAAGCAAATTGGATATTACCCATTCTAAGATTCATCTTCCATTATAGAGACTGCATTTATACATCCGTGTTCCACGTGTGAACATTTCACCAACTAGATAATTAAATTGTGCAATTCAGTATAAAGCATCGCACGTCCTATTCTCATGTGAAATTTAAACAGACGCTCAGTTCAATTGATACTGACGGAATTTGAATGAAAATTGCTGGCTTCCTCATTTCTTATTTAAATTAAATGGTATATTTGTATCTGGTGGAAGTCAATAAATAAGGTAGTCTGAAGAATTTGTTCATATCAAATGATGCGAAGATATCCACACGAGAAACAAATAAATCAAATCACAGCATTTTAACTGAATTTGATTGTGTTAAACTATGGAACATTGTATATATTTGCACAAATAATTTCATATAAAGTAATGTCACGTTTGATGTACTTGCCAATCCATGCAAAACAAATAAGTGATAAGACCTCCTTCCGGCCGAATCACCCCTAACATTTAAAATGTATACATAAGAGAAGATAGTGATATTAAGAGCAGAATGATTTTAAGGAAAAATATAATTACTCACAAATTGTACCTGTAGCTACACAATTAATTTTGTTTATAAACTTGTCGGGTTGTTGTGTAGGCCCCCCCCCCATACATCGCTACCTGTATTGATGTAATAGATATTACATCGCTTTACATCTACAGCTTTACATATATTTGTCTACCTAAGTACATTACACACAAGAGACAAATGAATGCGGCTGGGATTTCAGCAGAAGACAAGAAGTTTTTTTTTGGTTAAACGTAGTTCTCAGCGCGTGGACACCATGACTGAGACGATTGGTCTGAGATGACTAGACTGAGATAAGAAAAGAAAGGTTAGCAAAACAGATAGATTTCTCTGTCGCTTGGGTGAGAAAGAGATTTGATGTAAAACTAGACATTAACCAGTTAATATCAATTTCAGGACATGTTCTTGATTTACATCATTCAAATCCAATCGAAATAGCATTTTGACTTAAACGTATTGAATGAAGTAAGGTCTTGATACGACGAAAGTCATTTAAAAGTTGCATGAGTGTCTGATGGGATTGAGGTACGGACTTCATACGACGAAAGTAATTTAAAAGTTGCACGAGTGTCTGTTGGGATTGAGGTACGGACTTGATACGACGAAAGTCATTTAAAAGTTGCATGAGTGTCTGTTGGGATTGAGGAGAACCATGTAATAATAGAAACAGGTCGTCAGCACATGCTTGGAATAATCGTCTCATTAACAATTAATTACAAGATGTTCAATTCCTGATTCCTATTGTTCAAATATATGGCGCAAAACTGTTTTCCTGGTGACACTCTCTGTCTCTGTCTGTCTCTCTCTCTCTGTCTGTCTCTCTCCGTCTCTCTGTCTCTCTGTCTCTCTGTCTCTCTCTCTCTCTCTGTTCATTATTTGTATTTGTTAGACAATACAAAGTTAAAAGATAATGGCGAACGATACCAGAATGTTTTAAACAAAATCCATTTAGAAAGCAAGAAGCTTTTCCTAAGGGTATCGATAGAAGATCAGATTGTTTCATCCTCTAAACAGTGCATCAGTCTTGTATTGTCAATGTAGTTGGCAATATGTCTCCATTATATCTCTGTCCTAGTATTTTATTGTATTGGCTATAAATATATTACCAAACGAACTTAATCACTTCCTTTAATAATTGAAATTCAATATCAAGTTCCGAGAGACTATGCACTGCAGATATAAACATTTTTAGTGTTATTACTTAATGATCAATTGTATTCTATATCAGTCTGTACAGTTTGAAAACATGTCTTTAGAGGTTGTAAAGTAGTCAAGTTTACTCTCTTGTCACATATTTTATCGGTATTCAGATGCAATATCCTTTGTGACGATTGTTTGTTTTCCGTGGCAATACTTCTTCATTTCCCGTAATGTCATTAGGACCATGGAGTGTGTATTAATTAAAAATAAATTTAGGAATCAATATCTATGTCCTGAAAATCATTGCAGCTAAAACATATCAGAAGTATCGACAATATATATATATATATATATATATATATATATATATATATATATATATATATATATATATATATAATTCATTTCAATTTTTTTTCGAAATAGGCAGCATTAGCATGCATCATTTTGGGTCGTATCATTTTACAAGAAATGTAATGTACCACTAGGTACATATGTGGCGTTGCCTAGTCTATTGGCACATAGGCATACTTACATTGGAGTGTTGGCATAATTTTTAAATGTTTTTATCCATATCTCTTTATCATGTTTAATGTGAATTTGTACACCCGCTACATCAGAGAACTCATTGTCAAACAATATGTGCAAGGTATTGTTGCCCACATCAACATGCTCTAATTTCACGGCCTAAATAAAATAAAAATGCACATAGACTGCACATCGTTACCTCCGGTACTTAAACTTGAAAATGGTGTTGGCATCTTTGAATAATATAACATAATTCATTCCTGTTTTTTTATAAGTGAACTATTATATAACATGATAACTGTGTGGATAAGAAAACTTTAAGTGTGCGATACGGAATGTGCAACACGAAACGATGGACTAAGCGTTCGTATCTAACGCAAAATCAACCATGTAAGATTAAACGGGTATCTAATTAAATTTTGTATTTGATTTATGTAGCATGATGTAATTGCATTATTCTATATAATATCCTATGTACGTAATCACATATCTGTTTCTATGAATACAAAGAAATCAGATTTAATGGATACATGATCATGTCATGAGCGATGATATAAGCCTTGCGTATTATATTTTATGGCCATAATAGTGCGTGAGTCGTGTACATTATATTCATATGTATAAGCATAGAGTGACCAAAGGTTGCCCCCACCCACCCAACAAAAAAAATCAATCTATTTATTTTCCTTCAAAATATTGTATTTATCATATCTTCCTTTTCATAGATATAATTAACATTACAAAGCCTTACCACTATGTAAAACATGAGTCTCTGTACTTTTTAAGTGATATATGTAACATGTGTACGCATTTGTTTGTGTATGTTGAATTCCTTCACTCAAAGTTAATTACTTATTCACCTTTTTTCTTTTAATGTAATCAAACTTTTTATTATATCACACTTTAGTAATTTGATTCAATAATCTGAAACATGGTCAGCTACAATTCTTTTGGAATCAAATTACTCTAGATTACTGGAGCAAATAACGTGGTATTGTTATAATAACGATCGAGGCGTAATTCTTATAATGTGATGTTACTCAAATGCTCCATTTACGCAAGAAATAATTTAGGAAATCAGTATCTGATTACATTTTTGTAGGCCATAGTTTACTTCAACTTCAATAAGGAAACTTGCATTATCGTTTTTGAGACCATTGATGTGGTTGAAACATCCACATATTGTGCTAGAGGTTGCGGGATAAAATCCCGGACGAGTCATGCCAAAAGCCTATACAAATGAGGACACTCTTCCACATTACCTTACGCCCTACCAAGGTACTGAAGTCGGACAATGCATACAGGTAGTAATGTTGACTTAAATAGTCAGTAGTATACGGGTATCATTGCTGATTGATTTTACATCAACGAATACAGAAAGAAACACAGATTTGCAATATTATTGCAGACATTTGTTCATTTGTTGCTGAAAATCTGACACCGACAATACAGAGAGAGAGAGAGAGAGAGAGAGAGAGAGAGAGAGAGAGAGAGAGAGAGAGAGAGAGAGAGAGAGAGAGAGAGAGAGAGAGAGAGAGAGAGAGAGAGAGAGAGAGAGAGAGAGAGAGAGAGAGAGAGAGAGAGAGAGTGAGGTTTTTCCATAGACAAATACAATCGTGAATTAATTTACACTAGTGTGGTACTCATAACTGTTCAGTGTTCCCATTGTCCCATTAATAGGCAGGGAATTATGCTTCTCCTGTTGCCTGTACCACACCAAATCTCTGATAGCTGTGTCCGAGTTTACATCCTATTGATGGCTAAGATTAGCAATATATACCTTAAAATTATATTAAATTTTACAAATTTATTATCATGAAAAATATAATAGTTTGAATTAAAATCTCCTAAATGTGAGAATAGATCCGTAATATTTAGGCGCCTGCCATTAATAGTTCGAGGGATGCATGGATTAGCCTTTCAAACATAATTAGTGGTTCTCGAACGGCTTTTCCATAACACAAATCCGTGACGTTTCACTTAAAGGACCAACCTATTATAACCATTATATTAGTTGAAAAGATGAATGCCTTTGCCGAAAGAAAATCCATAATGCCTCACACCCTAGCGGCCAAAATGTGATCGGTTGGTTAAATATTGTCAGATCCACTTTTGTAAATCCATGTAGTCGTCAAAAAGTCAAGAATTGCTGTATTTGCGAAATATAGATTATTCCAGGGGCATTCAAGTGAGATTTACAAACAGAGCTTCGGCAGGCGTCCTTTCTGGGTTTGAACATGTGTATGTGAATGTGCGTGTGTGTGTTCGTAATTTGTGACATATCTCTGAGACAATTCAAAGCAGCTCCAATAACCCAATAGGTCGTGCAATAGATTGCTATTGATTCATACAATGCATCTTGTATAGACCTATATAAATATTGGCGGGAATAACAAACACTATAGGTCTGACACTGGGAAAGTGACATGTTAATAAGCTATATCTGCGTAACGTGTCTTTCATTACTACTTATATGATTTACTATAGGTCAGATCTTTTCTGTTGTTAAGGCTCTGGACAATTCATATTATTATAGTTTGCTTCGTATGCTATTTTACCATCGTCATTAGTTTCATTTACTCTTTTCTATTTCTGCCAACAATGCATACACGATAAATTCACTTGAAGCTATTTTGCTATGAGAATCCTTTTTGAATATTTACATTTATACGAGTCCTAAATGTTCTGTCCATGTATATGATGTTCCAACTGAATCCCAATTTTGTTTCAAATAACTTCCAATATTGAATGTAATTATCCATGTGCTAATGTGTCAATGGCCTGGAATGTGCCAATATGCTGAAAATCGTTTTATATATCACACTAATATAATCCTAAATTTACTTGACTTAATTAACAATCATTCAAGCTTAATGATTTAATACTATAAGTGTTATTGAAGACTTTGTAATTCCAGAGAATAATTTACATAAATATATCGACTCAAATTTAAATACTGACGAAAAACCGAAACTTGAAGCCAAGCTTATAAAACTGATTTCGCTTCGGATGTTTAGCGAGCAATGAATAAGTGTTCAAGTGTTCAAGTAAACATCATTGGAAGGTCACCCGCTTAGTAAAAGGAGTAGTTTATTGGATCTAGCTACGTTAACTAAGTAATCATCTCCCTTGATATTACGACCCGGTATGAAAGATAGAATATCAACTGAGAACTGGGCAAGAATATTCGGAAGGAATAATACAATACGAGCCCCCTTAGACAAGAAAAAAACAACAAATGTATTCAAACAAATTAATAGTGGTAATTTTAATTCAACTAAAATGGTATCAATAGGATTTAATAGCAGTGTCTAATTTGGATAGATATTACATCATCATTACGAGTGGCGAAAAGAGCGCAATGTTCACGACTGATTTCATCGCCTTTCCCTCAAAAGTGTTTCAACGTTTCCTATTTATTCAAGGCTGCTTTTTCCGACTGTTTCGTCTTTCTTTGAGTTCCTAGATGTTACTCTTACTCTCTACTCGTGACTTTCTCCTTTAGGACCTCATTCATCTCTTCTCGCCCCTTTCCCCTTTTTATCGGACTCCATCTTCGCACTGTCGAGTCCCTTGTTTCCTTAATATACATAATTATCCCTAAATCGCTATATGTACCACTTTATAGATGTAAATAAAATTCCTTTATTTATGATACTCAGAATACACTAGCCTTCCAGACACTAAGTTAAGCCTACCAATGGTAGAACTTGCCATAAATAATCACTTGACCTCTCTATCGCAAATATATCGTATGCTACTATATTATAGTATACCGTATGTTCAATTACTATTACATAAAATTCAATCCTTACTCACTTCCAGAGTTTTTAAACATTACAAAACCAATTCTAATAGGGAGTTATTGTTGATTCACTATAATCAATATTGTCCTAACAAAGGAAATTATTTCATATTTATTAATATAATCCTATAAATCTTGCACACATGAACATTTGGATTGCATGCAACCAATTCTGCTAATAAACTAATAACTGTAAAATTAAAGGATAATCTTCACGGCAACTCTAGCATCAACAAATATCCAAGACATTGAATAGGATAAATTGCATAACAACTCTAGTATCAACAAATATCCAAGACATTGAATAGGATAAATTGCATAACAACTCTAGTATCAACACGTGTCCATGAAACTGAATAAACTTTACATAATATAGAACCAATCAATATCAACAATTAGCATACAGGAAACAATAAACGAAGAAGATTGTTTTACAATTAAAATTGCGTACCTTGATGCTGTTAACTTTTAGAACGTGTGCAATCAGCACTAAATCATTTCCTTTTACGCATGACAGACACACTAGTCCCTCCCTTGTTTAACGCGAAAAGTACAATTCTTTCTTATGTTTCCCCCGGACCTAACCTTCTCTCTCTCAGAAACGTTCGAGCTAAGTAATTTCTACCAAGGTTGTTACTTTAAATGCCTTTTATTTCAAAAATGTTCGCCTTAATTTCACTTGGCCAATCCAAAGCAGTTGTTTCTCAACATGTTTCCTAAAGAAAATATTTGTTTTGTTAGCCAGAATCTCTGAACTTCTGCATATAACTTTACTCTTTGAAAAATGACTATTTGACACAGATCGGAAGTTCAGCTGTCTTTTCTCAAACCCGTTTAAGATATCCCGTCGATTTCATTGAATCGGAACACTAGCCCCTTTCACGTTTTAACACTGATATTAGAGAAATTAAGAATAAATATCGAAATGATTCTTCCCATATACTCCCCTGGTCTAAATGTGATAAAATCGTCAAGCTCGGCACATTAACTCTAAAGTTCACTGTTAATCCAAAATTCGATAAGTCACAAACATCTTAAGATACACTAATTAAGAGGAAGTCGTCACTGTATATATTTGGATAACACTACATAAGATGTTGAAATTGATGACATATATCTTGCATTTGCAGAGATTATTCTATTTGTAACGTTAACGTAGATGCCAGTTTTATTTAGCTGGAGTTTTCAGTCTATTTAAGTATTACGATATATTGTGATGCCTACGCAAGAAATAGATTTTCCTTTGAATAACATGTAATTATGGTCTTTATGATGTATTGATGATAGCTCCTCATTGATATTTTAGGCTTAAATGTGCTATGTTTGCTTACTATTTAATATACGCGAAACTGTCGTTTATTTATTCACGACTACACTATTTAATGTAGAGTTTACTTCAAATATCAATTTATTGCCAGAAAAATTGACATAAAGATGTTAGTATAAGAGAGAATAAACAGTATTAGACATTTTTATCTTCATAGCCAATAGCAAATCTAACCATCTAGTTTATCATGCGTGAGTCTTGATGCTAATAAATAAGGAGAGTCGACAAAGTTCATCGTATATCATATAGAGAGGGATAGATTTTCTGACATCCATTATACTTCTGAGGAAATAAAGAATAGTTTCTTCAAATATATCAGAACTGGTAAGTCTTCATATTTCGCAAGCATATGCTAATGGTCATAACACTATTATTATAGACCATATTTAACTGACAATCAATGCATCTACTTGAAATATTCTTTGTAGCAAATGCAAACCTTAATTCGATTTGAATGCTGAACATTCCAACTCGTTGCAGATCGTTGAGAAATGAAAACGCCTAAGTATCTGTTCATCTACAACCAAAATTTCTTACCGTTGTAGTTGTATATATATGTATATGTATATACATGCTTGTTTTATTTGAACTGATCCAACGTTTCCATGCATTTCAATTTCTACTAAATATATCAGGGGTATATTGCATGATGAGCTGCGACGTCTATAGTGTCACCAACCAATAAAAGTAATATTGCATTTAATATATTTACAAAATCAGTTCTTCTAAGCATTAAACGAACTGTCGACACCTATTGACTAACACACGCGATTCTAGATCATTTAGAAATTAGCAGAAAAAATGGAGATTAAATTTAACCTCTCTTGCAAACGTCTAACAAGATTTCCTATCCAACAAACAAACCAACAGCAACAACAAAAAACGAAGGAAACGGGGTATTAATTATTTACGCTGATTTAATATGATTTAATAGCATTATAAATACATACTAAAAAAATGAAACACTTTTCCAGGATGTCTATTTAATGACGTAATCAAGGTATCAATACGTTATCTTAAAATCACCAAAAATACAAAAGCTGTTTTAATGAATAAACAGCAACAGTAATGGTTATGCATCCTCTATCATATGGAATGTCTTTTCCAAAGTCCAACGTTAGTCTCAGATCATACATTCTTATTGTTAAGTTTGTTTAATCAATCTTACATTTAATTTAACGGTAAAATCGTTATGAAAGCAACGTTATATGTCAACTATCTATACCTTATGTTAATTGGTTAAATCAGTTTTATCTTTGACACTTTTAGTCAAACAATTTTTCAACGATTATTCAGTATTATGTTTAAACGTTTTTCTCACTCAATAAATAAGCTCTTATATATTCGTTCAATATATTATGATTTGAACATACTTTGTTATATTTTCAAATAATTATCATTTTAAATATTTCTTAAGTTTGGTCTTTAAAGAAGTATTTGATGTTCTTCATCTGTGTCTACCAAGTTTATTTCTTTAAAATATTCTACTAATTCTTACAACGCTTTACTTAATCCGTATTTTATTTACAACATTATTTATCATATTCCAAACAATATCAATTGCAGTGATGTTGCATAACGCAAAAGATGGATTGTGACAATATGTGTTTGATCATTGCTATTTTCTGAATAGCTGACCTGAAATATACCATATTTATAAGGACGAAACGTCTCTTCTATGTTACTTAGTGTATAGTCTCTTTATATTATATTTCGAGTTTTGATCCTAAGTAATTGTTCTTACGCCTAGTCCACAACGTGTATCTAATGTGTGTGTGTGTGTGTGTGTGTGTGTGTGTGAGAGAGAGAGAGAGAGAGAGAGAGAGAGAGAGAGAGAGAGAGAGAGAGAGAACAACAATCCGTGACAAGAACTTGTAAAACTCCAGACTAGTGCAGGCACCTAGGACTGAATTTTGTGTAATGCTCTTGACAGTGTTTTGTTCATAAGCTTTTCTCAGCAAATAAAACACAATTTTAAGAATATAAATAATAATGCATGAAACTCAACTAATCATATTTTTGTCTTAATGTACGATTATATACAGACGTGAACAGGTTCATGTCTCACAGAATATAGTCCAAACATCTAATCCGTTTGTTCAGTTCACATTACACTAATATAGCATTGATAATTGTTTAGCAATTTCAATTAATGATCGTTATTATAATGGAGTGTTTCTATAGTAATGTTTCATCTAATAATTACACGTATATACCTCAACAAGTTAAGTTACATTGTTATTTCAAACATTAATATCCAATATATAGTGTGAATGTAGTATGCAAACTCACGTTTAGTTGGATTTTTACATTAGAAGCAATTAGTAGGATGTTATAAGATTTTAGAAGATCAATCATGGCTTTTAAGTAGTATATGATATACTATAATATACTGAAGATACATTTATACATATATTACTGTAACTAATGAAGTTAAAAGAGGCTCTGATTCTTAGAGAGTTCATTGTGTTGTACTGACTTTAATCTTGGTCAATGATTTAAAATCTTTTTCATTCCATTGGATGTTGAAATGTGATTCCTTCTGTTTATGTCAATATCACGCAAGATGCAGACAAGGTGACTGAAGTTCCCTATAGCTAGTTTTGATGTGATCAGAACGTTTAATTACCTATTAAACATAACAAATAGTGAACGTCAGAGATTGATAAGGAATGATACTTGCTGACCAAGAGAGCCGCTATCGCTTAACTGGGTTGAAGTAGCTGTTTCCGTTTTTGTACTGTTTTTCATGATATATATGCTTGTTGTATGTCTTCGTCTACATTATTGTGTTTGATCATGCATTGGCTGTTCAGTTCGTATTTGTTTCTTCATCTCATTGTTTTGGAAACGAGAACAATTAGTTTTTTTCTTAGATGTCTTGCTCCACTGCTACAACGTCCTTTGTTCTTGTATAAACCGCCATCACGCGATCACCATTCAACCCGTTCATGATATGACCAAACCTCATTAATTGCTTTAAATGACCACTCCTTGGCACTCCACACTACATTGTGCTCAAGACTAAACAAACTGGGTATACATTCATCATTACTTAAATGTAAACGGACGCAAAAAAGAACCGTTGTTTCCTAGGTGGCCGGCGTAGAACAGGAAAACAAATTCCACTTATCTCCCTTTCGCTCATTCCGGCTCAACAATTTAAAATTTCGGCCGTTAATTGAGATAACCTGTTGCAAATCCCAATTAAATCGCCAACCTTTGTGTCAACTATCCCAGAGATAGATACCACTGCGTATTGCATTATTCAATTCCCAATCAGTAGGAGCACCGGGAAAGCGCACAGAAATAGTTAATTTTATCAATGATCAGAAAGACTATCGACATCTTCTTCCTGACATTAACATGGCTAGAAATATGAGGCGATGAGTCCAAGCGCGTGGATCTAACACCCGCCGGTTACTCCACCAAGTCGTTCCCCCGCTGCTCTCGCAAAGGTGTAATTGCTATCATAACAAAGAATTCCATGGTACACACCGTTCGAACTAGCCCTAACAACAGATGCACTGGAACAAAGGTCAGTCCATTTTTTCCGCCTCTACCGCCCTTCTCCTAGTAATAAAGAACATGCTAAGCAAATCTCTACTTTCGGAGCAGTTTCCGAATCTCCTTGAGTACGGCAGTTCTATGGGTCGCAACCTGATTATTCTTGGAGATTTCAACTTTCAATTTCACTTTCCTGAAAAGCCATACAAGTCAAAACTCTTATATTCTATTCATGTTTTCAACCATAAACAGTCAGTTAATCAACCCAACCATAAACATGGTCAAAGTTTAGACTGCATTTATTCATGGACCTGATGATAATATTGTATCCCAAGAACTTTCATCGGATCACCTCTAACTTATATGCCATCTGGACGTATCAGTCCCTAACCATCCATCTTTATTTACTAACAAAAGATGCCTCCGTATGATAAATAGAACCATATTAATGCATGAAATCCAAGCAAACCCAACAACTTGCTTACTTCCTACAGCAGAATAACTCCATAACTGCCTGGGTTCATTGCTTGAAAAACATGCCCCAACCACCAAGTGCAGATTTTTAATTAAAAAGTCTTCTCCGTAGTATTGCAGTGTTAGGGACCAGCTTCGCACTGCTAAATGGGACAGACCGCCGTAAAGCGGAGAGGCTTTGTCTGACCATTTGGCTCACACCAGACGCACTATTCATACGCCTATTTATTAAGCCGCTTAGAAAACGTCACAAACATAGGACATGCAGCCAATTTATCCCACTACAGTACTTAGACATGGAAAGTTCAAGCTGCAAAGAGCTCTTTGAGATAACTAACAAACTAATGTCAAGGAACAAATGTACATCACTTTCAGCTACCTTCTCTCCAGTAGACCTTCCAGCCCTGTTTGCAAATTTCTTCCGTGACAAGGCACAAACCATTAGAGACAAGCTGGACAACACAATTTCAATCGACAGGTTGTCACCATTCAGTTACGATACAGAATTTCAGCGACAACCTATAGCAGCATTTGAACCTGTCTCTATGGATTTAATACATATGATCGTGGTGAATAGTGCACCAAAATCATGTGAACTAGATCCAATTCCAACATCAATGCTGCTTGAGTGCTCAGATCCAATATTACCTTCACTAACTGATGTTATTAATACCTCTCTCTAATCCGGGGAATATTTTCAAACTGCCATTGTACAGCCTCTGCTAAAGAAACTAACGTTCGAATATAAAGATTTAAAAAAACTGCTCCCCACAAAATATCTTAGCAAACGTTGTTCTATCCCAACTTGTATATCATCTGAATTAAGACCGTCTTTTCAGTACGATCAGAGCAAACAGAATACGTTCTCTGTGCTTCGTTTCACTGACGGACTCCAGTCCAACATAACTACCTAGTCTCACCAATCTGTACACACCAGCAAGATACTTCCGCTCCTCTACCGACAATAGTATACTCATTATTCCCACTATGACAACGAAGTTACATGGACAACGGGGAACGAATTGTCCATTTAAGTTAGATTCAAAGATACAGTGATTCCTTGCAAAAGTGCTCTTAAAACTCACGTTTTTCGACTGCAAGAACAAACATAGAGACCAAATAATGTTTTATACCTTAAATATTTTAGCATGCTTTTATATTTTCTCATTTCATGTTGTTCTTGTATAGTCAAATCATTTTATATGTTAAAAAGCGCTTAGAGGTTCCAAAGCTAAGGCGATAAAAATGTCATAATGATGATGATGATGATGATGATGATGATGATGATGATGATGGTGATAACAATGATTGTTACTATTATTACTATTATTATTATTATAGTCATTATTATTATAATTATTATTATTGTGATTATTATTATTATTATTATTATTATTATTATTATTATTATTATTATTATTATTATTATTAAAAAAAACCGCTCCGTTGGCCTAGCGGTGTAATCGTCCTCCTCATATGCATGATGTGGTGGTTTCAAATCCGGGCTGATTTATACCAAAGAGTTACAAAAATGGTAGTAACAGCTGCCTTGCTAGGCACTCAACATTAAGACGTTAATGTTAGGACTGGTCAGCCTAGTGTCAAGATAATGTGACTGGGTGGGATATCATGCTACATGTCTGAGGCATGATGCACCAGTGCTAGACATCACTATAAACTACCACACTGCAGACATCGTAGCAATATGACTGAACAATTGTTTAAGATACGTTAAACATCCTAATAACACTATAAATCAACATTTGCCAACGAAACTAATATAAGCATGGAATGTATCTTCTCTTCAGAAAACGCAGCTTTATTACTTTATTGAAGCAGAATCTTGGGTGCTGACACATTTCATCATCTATCAAAACGTTACGTTGGACAGAAAAGTGTACATTACCTGGCATAACAGGTTTAGCTAACTTAAAATATATGATGAAAATCAATTATCAAAAAAAATATGGCGGAAAGTAAAGAACATGTTAAATATATGATCCAAAAACGTTTAACACCATTTAAGATCCGTTTCTAAAATCTTGGTATTTCGATATTTGTAAAACTTTATTTTTAGCCTTACGTATTCTACCAGGTAAAGAAATATTTATTTTGTAATGCACTGCTTGAAATGTTTAAATTTGGAATAAACGTTTGATATAATCATAATTGTGACCTTATTTCAATATATTGGTTTGAGTGGACACAAATGAATGACATTATAACTTTATCATGACCTCGAAAATTAAATATCTATCGTATAATTGCAACATTTGTCCGAAGGATGAGAAGAAGGAAATCGACACAAATTAATTTTAAGAGGATTGGGTAACAAATATATTGAACTTGACATAATGATAAGAAAATGTTCATTTTGGGGAATAGAGAGCAATGCAATTATGTAAAAGTGTGTACCACAACTGAGGAACGAGATGTACTGTGTGATAATATATTGGTGAATAGAGTAAGACAAATGAGTGGTAAGACAAATGAGTGGTAAGACAATATGTTAAAGGTATTAAAATGTAGAACTCTTATCTAAACAAGTTGTTTAATATATCAGAGAACAATATTGCAGAGAGAAGACAATACATATTGTATGAATTTTCAAGCTTCACATTTCCTTTTCAAAGGCTTTATTTCTTATAAGTTAAAAGTTGTATTTCATCATAGAATAAGTCTAACCGCGAGTCAGAATATTAAAACATAGAAAGTGTAGATATTGCTGAGTCACAATATTAAAATATACAAGATTTAGCTATTTATGAGTCAAAATATGAAAGTAGACATAGTTTAGATATTTATGAGTGAAAATATTAAAGTAGACATAGTTTAGATATTTATGAGTGAAAATATTAAAGTAGACATAGATTAGATATTTATGAGTGAAAATATTAAAGTAGACATAGTTTATATATTTATGAGTGAAAATATTGAAGTAGACATAGTTTAGATATTTATGAGTGAAAATATTAAAGTAGACATAGTTTAGATATTTATGAGTGAAAATATTAAAGTATACAACGTTTAGATAGTTATGAGTCAAATATTAAAGTATACAACGTTAAAGATAGTTATGAGTCAAATATTAAAGTATACAAGGTTTAAATATGTACGAGTCAAAATATTAAAGTATACAACGTTTAGATAGTTATGAGTCAAATATTAAAGTATACAATGTTTTTATATTTATGAGTCAAAACATTAAAGTATAGCTATTTATGAGTCAAACTATGTATGAGTCAAAATATTAAAGTATACAAGGTTTAAATATGTCTGAGTCAAAATATCAAAGTATACAACGTTTAGATATGTATGAGTCAAAATATTAAAGTATACAACGTTTAGATATGTACGAGTCGAAATGTTAAAGTTTACAAGGTTTAGATATGTATGCACATGAATCATAGTAATGTTTCATAACAGCCTATAAAGCTACCCAGATATTACACTTCTTTGTTCAGATTACAATCACAAATTCTGACAAATACTCTTTTAAACTAATAACCGGGGTAGCGTGAGAATAAATATCGTTCCTTGGTAATTATATTAAAGAATCATGCATCATTAGGTCTATAATGTGAAAGAGTAGACCAGAAAGAAGAAATAAAATGGATTTTCTCAAAATTTATTACATTACTGTATTAGACCTAAAGAATGTTTTATTTGAAAACATTTTCATTTTTCTAGACAAGACTAATGACATTCCATCTAACCATATAGCACTTGTTGACGAAGTTTGTATTTACTAAAAGCTGGTACTTTGAATAGACAACATTATTTGCTGGATTTATTAGATACCATTATAATATTGAAGAATATGCCGCATTATGCCACAAAAGAACGTGGACTTTGGGCATAGGTTGGAAAAAATCTGTGATGATAGAATAAACGGCCGTGTTTCATAGTAGCAACATTAGCAAACACATGGATTTCAGTTCAATTGTCTTTCGATTGGTATTTTCTTTGCCAATGTCTCCTAATAAATATCAGAAATCTCTCTCGATTAGAAAGGACTGATTTGAGCGTCAGCCAAGATCATAAAATTTACTAAAATCAGGAAAACGAGCAACACAAGCAGGTTTATTATGAAAGGATGGCAAATTATTACAATAAAAGAATAAATTCAATGTGAGCTGGAAAGAATATATCGATGAGTTGTATGACAAATACAGAACGCCTAGCAAGCAAGACATAAATCGTGAAAAAATAAGAGAACATTGGAGAAAACGAGAGAGGACCTACATTACTTGGAAGTGAGAGCTGCAATCAAAAAGCTAAAGCTTAACAAAACAGAAGGGGTGGATGGCATTCCTTCATCAGAGCTCATCAAAACTCTGGAGAGTAGGCCGAGAAAGATCTTATAGTGTTATATAAGGCCAGTAATACAAATTGAGAGTAGTCAGATAACTTTATAAGTTCAATAATATTCATCTTACCAAGATACCGAGCGCTGTAGAGTTCACAGACCACAGAATAATTAGTTTAATATCGCATACATTAAATATCATGCTGAAAATGCGTATAAGGCGTTAGGATCGACGATAAAACACATTATTAGTAAGACACAATTTGGATTCAGAACAGACTGCAGTACTCGAGAATCTTTAACTGTGATGAGAACACAACGAGGAACTTTTCATTAGTTTTGTGGACGACGCAAATGGCATTTGATCGAATAAACTGGGTTAAAGTATTGGAAAAAAATAGGAAATGACTGATAGACGAGAGAATCATCACCAATCTCTACATGCAGCAAGAAGCGGTAATAAGAGTAGATGTTAATTCAGAACCAGGACGAATAGGACGTGCGGTCATGCGAGGTGGCTTGTTATCACCCTTACTATTCTGTTTATGGACATAAATGATCATTGTTGAGTCGAATAAAGATATAAATAAAAGGTGAAAGTGTTAGTGAGACAACTATTAAAAGAGGAAAGATTTCCCGCTGGCTAAGGTATGATTGCAATGGTCAGATGACGGATTACAAAAATCTAATGGACTCTTTAAACAAGATCTGTAAGCGTTATGACATGAAGATCAATGTGAAAAGAATAAGTCAAGAGAGTATGTGGAGAGAGAATCCGACAAGCATCTCAAAATCACAAAAGGGCGATACCATGTTAAATAAGTGAAACAGTTCCAATATTGTAAACTTTTACCGCAGACGATTGTATAAGTGAAGGTGTGAACACTAGAATTCGAATGGCGAAGGGTATATTTAACCAGAAAGAACTTGCAGTATTACAATAACTAATAAGTGTTACAACGAGAAATGTCTTCTTTGGATTACCTATGGTTATGTTCACTGTTCTTTTGAACTAAACTGCAGAACATTTTTTTAAAATTCTACCATTCAAATGACTGTTGTTCTTTGGCATTCAGAACATTATTAAAGTATATCGTAGAATAGATAAATACATGTATATATTGATAACTGCTAATCATTTGCATTTATTGTAAAATTATGAACCAAAGCCTCCATAGCAATGACACAGGAAACAAATACTATTCTTACATAATGTTAAATGAGGTTAAACTGAATGTTTTTCTAGCATTGTTTTCTTTTTAGAGATTATCTACGTCATTTGGAATGCTTCTGGTGAATATGAATATAAATATGTAAGTGTTGGAACTAATTTATATATATATATATATATATATATATATATATATATATATATATATATATATATATATATATATATATATATATATATATATATATATATATATATATATATATATATATATATATATATATATATATATATATATATATATAACTACATGACTTTACTAAAGGACGACATATGTTTTTTGATGTCATTCAGACAGCCAATCGACTTTGATATACTGGCCAAATTCTGTCATTTAATAGCATCAACATGTAATCATCCAATTATGTAATTCAACTGGGAGCTTCACACCTGTTGATCAAAGCGTCACCTTTGCGGAGGGTAACGTGTTTGAACGGATATTGGGTTTGTTTACGTTCTGGATTTGTATTAAGGGCATTTCTTTGTTGTATCTAAGGAGAATCAATTTAAATGATTTTAACTAGATGGTAGGAACTTAACAAAGAACACAGTTCTTTAATCCTTGAGATAACGCAAAGAAGAAATAATATAAAATATGCAATTTTAAATGTTTAAATGAACAGAGATAATGCATCAAAGTTACAAGAACCTCAGTGGATGATTGCCAGAATAAAATGATACGGATCTAGATTTTAAGTAGCCTTGAAGTTAGAGGAAATTGCAACCGTGGGAAAATAATTGATGGCTCATGATTAGGCATCGACTATAAAATAAACCCAAAAGCAATAAGACCGTTAAGACTGTTTTAGAATTACAGGAAACCACTACATTTCAACGATTGCATGGTATGCAATATCTGACTCAATCGAAAACATTTTATTGCACAATTTGCCATGTACAATACGTAACATACTTCAAAGGCATTTCGGAACTTGAAATTATTTTCTCCGAATTACTTCCATTGGGCAACACCCTGCGCCCTGTGAGCAAGATCTCGGGCAGTAATCGCAATTCCATATATCACAGCTAACGGTAGGACCTGGAGTAGTACATACGACACTTTCGAATCGAATCACTTAAATCAGAAGGTTTGGTTGAGAAGGCTATTACAAATGGATATTTTCATCCCTGTCCATATTTTCAGTGGATATAATTCTTACCTGATATTGTATGAAATTTAGACAATTTTGTAATATAACAGTCGCCTCTGCGTGGTATAATTAGCTACCTTCGAAAAGCCAGTAGGGTGGAGAGCATTTAAGTCATAGTTGTTCCACCCATCTTAATAGAGAGAAAACACACACACACACACACATCACATATATAGACTGATTCCATTTGAGGCAAATATACCACAGCAGAAAACATAATTTACCAGAAAATTAAATAAATGAAAATTAAAGCAAACATAAAATCAGTGGTTCCGATATTAATCAGAGGGTCATTCGACTTTCGCATGCCTGGAAAATTAAAACATTGTTTTATTCGTACCGAGCCGACACCATATCTTTTTTGAAGTCTAAGTGAATAGAAGTCCCGGTACAATATTGGTATATATAATCACAGTGGTTCATGTCTCTTTTATTTTTTGATGTCGTTGCCACATTAATGTAGATTTGGCGGTAAACTGTCACCTGTAAGACCATACTTTGTGATAACGTTATGAAATTTAAGTTTGATTGTATTTGCTGTTAGGTTTAGTTGAACGTGTCTTTTGTGTAGATCATGCAGATTTTTTATAACATGCTACAGAAAAACATTCGACTATTCGCTTTCATTGAAATTAAGGCCAACGACGTAATAATGCAACACGTAAAAAGAGGTATTAGATAACAAACGACGTCACAACGGGTGACATCCGAGTCGACATCTTAGTCTTGTCTCTTTACTCTTGATGAACTTTCAATATAAGCATATACAACAATAATGAAGGAAATCAGACCTATATAAGGTGCGGAGTTAACGATCTCTGGCTTAATGACCCGGGCTAAATTATCATTGCGGAAGCGATATATTCCGAAGGAGTATGGTACGTGAAAAGCGTGCAGTGGAAGGTACCAATTTGTAATGAAACTTAATGGAGAGGCAGGAAGGGTACGCACTTCTTCGTACTTCAAAAATAATGTATTGACGAATAAAATGTGCATGATAAAAATCACCTTGATTAATATTTTCCGTATTATATTTGTTCTCGTGCATTGGTATAAATCCAAGATACATGCATATTTTACTAGTGTTTAATCAGTGCTTTATTTATTGTTTAGATCATCATGTTTAGTTCTTGATATAATTATTTTGGACCATATCCTACATTGATTGCTCTCCCTTCATACCAAAGACTTACTGGTAGTAACAGCTGTCTCGCTTGGCACTCAGCATTAAGACGTTAATGTTAGTACTGATCGACCTGGTGTCAGGATAATGTGACTGGGTGGGACATCATGCTACATGTCTGCGGCAGGATGCTCCCAATGCTAGACATCATTATAAACTGCCTCACTGCAGACATCGTAGCGATATGACTGACACATTGTTAAAGAATTTAAAGACAATGGCGTTAACAAACCCTTCTTATATAGTAGAAGCAGAGCGTCTACCTCAGTAGTAGTAGAGCGTCGAGCCCCGCTTGAGTCATGCCAAAGACTTTAAAACAAATGGTACTAGCAGCTGTATCGTTTGGTATTCAGCATTAAGATGTTACTGCTAAGACTGGATCACCTGGTGTCCTGATAATATGACTCGGTGGGACTTAACTGTACATGTCTGCGGTATAATGCCCCAGTGCAAGACGTCGCTATAAATTGCAAAAATGTAGACATCGTAGCGATATGACTGGAAAATTGTTAGAGCCACATTAATAATCCAAATCATACTCATACACACTATAAAAGTCATAATTTGTTTTATTTTCTTTGGAAATTATCTCTATTGGAGTCGTAAATGTAGTTTGGAATGTCAAACCGTTATTCTATGTTAACAGTCCATTCTTATTCTGACGTCTTACATATAAAGCCGAAGAAACTGTTTTACCTAGGCGCCATTATAACGTCTCAGGTAACCGCCGAAGTTTACAATCATGAATACTGATAATCGCGGTCATCGTGTGTGTCAAAAAGAAATGCTTCACCTTGGAATTGTCTATTCCGATTATGGATCATGAACACTGTTGTTTTTCTATTACCCATGATTACGCAATATTTTACTTCTTAATTCTCCTTTCTCTGGCACTTTACTTTTAAAACTGATAAAAGGTCAATATGTTGCAAAATTATGTTTCTGTGCATGCTACTTTGTTAAGAAATTTATCACAGCACAGGATTGGTCCACCATTGAAATCACATTACACAATTGGATTTCGAGTCTTCAAGGCATAATCTACAAAAACCGATACATTGTGTAATTTTACAAAATGCTGTTTCAAATTATATTAGTCGCAATCTGTTTAATCCGATCACCATTGACTATTATTCTGACAATCTCCAGCTCGAACAGCTCTTCGCTTAATTAGATTAAATGCAGAATAAATTGGTTTTACTTACTCTGCCATTGCGATACCGTTAATTGATTTTACTTGCTCTCCCGAAATGATGACGTTGACTTTAAAATAAATATATTTTGTAAAGTATAGATTGTTTGCAAATATAAATCAAGGGTCTAAAGCACTCACCGTTACGGATCATTGCCATATCACCCATGCGTTGGTTCTAGTCTCAAGCTGGGCTAACTTGGGTACGTGAGAAAGCCTGCCAGTAGTTTCTCTTAGGCTGGTGGTTCTTCCAGTGGATTTCCAGGGTTCTTCCTCCACCAGTGATACTTGCAGCCATGCATACCCTATCTCGTGCTGAAAACGTATGTTAAAGATAGGAAACAGACCTATGCGTTGAATAACTAAGAAGAACATGATGGGATGAAACTAGCGAAATAATTTGATTCAGTGGAGACAAATGTGAGAAACCATATATAGAGATTTAAAGACATAATGTATTTCTTAAAAATTATTTAACGTTGTGCGATATATGTAAGTTTCTTATCCACGGTACATAATGTTTGATGTAGTTTGCTGTTGCAATGTTCTCTTTCTGCATAGTATCAATTTCTGTTCTAATATGGGTAAACTTAATTATTAACACATCGCCATGACAAACATTGCTAGTCTAAAGAGTTGTAAACGGTAAACTCAACTTAAAAAATTGTATTTAAAACGGCATTTAAAGTCCCATTTCCTATTAAATCCTGGACATGAATCATTTGCCAGACAGGAAAAACATAACTGCCAATACCTGAGGATTTATATTAAATACCAATTAATCCAATTTTCAATAATCACCAAACTATCCATATATTTAATGATTCAAAAGAGACGGGGAAACTATATATAACAGCATAATAACCTTGAATGTGTTGATAAAATGTCACCTTTGCAAGGCAGCACGTTTATTAAACGGATTTTCTTTGTTGTTATGTATGTATGTATGTATGTATGTATGTATGTATGTATGTATGTATGTATGTATGTATGTATGTATGTATGTATGTATGTATGTATATGATTTGGATTTTTAACTTAGCTTTATCAATGTTTCAGTCACATCACTACGAGGGACCCTGATGGGCCGAACGGTCTAAAACACACACTGTTACGAATCATTGCCATCTCACCTGTCTGAGTGGGTTCGAGTCTCGGGTTCAGCCAATATGGGTATGTGAGGAAGCTTGAGGTAGCTACTCGTGTGTCGGTGGTTCTTTCAGGGGTTTTTCAGTGTTCGTTCTCCAACATTATTATTGGCCAAAATGTATAGCCTATCATGTTTTAAAAATGGCGTTAAACCATATAACAATAATAACAAAATCGCTACAATCTCTGCATTAAAGCAGTTTATAGTGTTGTCTAGCATTGGGGCTTTATGATGCAGACATTATCATAACACCAGGCTGACCAGTCCTAAAAAGGCCTACTTAATGCAGAGCGCCTTGCGATGCAGCTGTTAGTGCCATATTTAGAAGTGTTTGGTATGACTCAGCGGGTTTCGAACCTGCGACCTACCGCATCCGAGGCGGACGCTCTAACTATTATGCCACCGGAGCGGTTGTATGTATGTATGTATGTATGTATGTATGTATGTATGTATGTATATGTGGGATATATATATATATATATATATATATATATATATATATATATATATATATATATATATATATATATATATATATATATAATCCTACGTGATATAATAAAGAGATACAAAAAGGGATCATCCTGTCTGAAATAAAAGCTCTAATAAATGTTAGGTCGTGAAATATTAGATTAACTCGTTTGGATTAAATTAGAATTGCTCTAGATTACTTGTAAAAGTGATTACATCGTACATAACTGCCCCAAAACTAATCTAAACTGTGATAAATTATTTCTTCTCTACTGTAGAGAAATGTTTCCTAAGGCTAACGACGTTGTCTCCCTTGCATTGAAAATAATTTTAATTTTGAAACATTGTGTGAATAAAGAGTGTAGCTGGATTAATACCACTTGCAAACTTTACCGTTTAAGTGAATATCATTATCGAATGCAGGTGACTGTTATTGGATACGCGATAATATTGGATCTGGTTTGGGCATATTTATCGCTTGCAGCCATAACGAAAAACTGAATTATTCATATTATGTCGCAAGAAAATTAGAAAAGTTAAATTTAAAAGATAACAGTAAATAAATTTAAGCCCTAAGTCTATTTTCAATTGCTCTACATAAAACCAAAAGCTTTAAACAAAAACAACTACGACCAAATGAAGTGAGCGACTGAGTGATCCATTTTTCCTATTAGATAACCAATTGTAATTTAAAGATGTAAATGATAACGATTTGTGAGATGCCAAATACAATCACCAGTACTAGTTTTATACCACATAGAGGACAAACTATTGATACTTCTATGAGGGAACTTTCCTTCTACTTTATTCCAGCATGTTTATCACACGATATATAAAATATAATCACATGATTCGTTACAGAACAACGGATAAAAACGTATCATTAAATTCCTACAATACAATCAAATGCTTCATCAATTTATTGGTAGGTTATTACACATAACAAAACTCTTGATAACGCTTTATATAAACATTGATATTTATTACCATCTTGTCGATACTAGAGGAAAATTTAATCTGTCAAAATGACTACTATGTTCTGACGTGAATGAAACGAACTGTCTTTTTTAGTTGAAAGTATAAATCATTGTCATAAGATCCTATTATAAGTTACACACCGCAAACGTAAAGAAGGAAACACGTAATAACCAGAACTATAACATTACTAATATGGAAGTATTTTCGACGGTATAACGATTTTAATCATAGGAATGATGTCCTGCTTTGTTAATTTGAAAAGTTGCGACCTCTGGAATTTGTCTATTTGTTTTTATGGATGGATCGCAAATCGTGGATCTATAAATTCGTGGCATGTAACAACCATAAAATTCACACCAATAAGAAAGAAAGTATACTTCCCATGCAAAGAATAATAAACTCACCTTATGCGTTGGATTTAACAGCCATAACACGATTTTAAATACAATTTCAACTGTATTTAGTGGATTCAAATCATTACCCCTAATATTATCAACCAGGAAAAAATATATATGCCATCCAATGCACTGGCAGAGCCGGGCCTATATCATTTGTTCTACTGATTGTTTTTAATAAACTGCATGGACATAGATCTACCACATCATATTGGATGGAAGATCTGGTTCTCTGTAATTTGCAGCAGTCTCAACCGATAAGAGAGCACATACGGTAAAAAAGTTTAGGATCTTAACAGCACGGAAGGTAGGCAGACTACTACAATGGCGGCTTATTAAGTACACGAAGGAATCTATTGAAGCGCAAACAGATCCGAGACAGTGTTAGATAAACATGAAAATATTTAAGACACAGTTCGATGTCAAGAGTGATGCCCAATAGAGTTCTAACTATCGTGTAGCTTGCGTATGATTTGCCAGTTTATATACTAATCATTGGTTAGTTTAATATGTTAGCTGCAACAATACATACACAATTCATCAATGTATCATCCGGAAAACATCTATGGATCGAAGTAACAATACAGGGTATTCCAGGTGTAATTGTTCGTTGGTTATAGTTAGCGATGAAACAGATATATTGCATGACACGAGGCAGGAATTAAACTAAAACAACTCAGAGCTTGGAAGTCAAACATACCTGTTTCCACTTCTAGAGCGAAATATTGCCTTATGTCTACAAAAGAAAACCTATATCTTCTTGTTATATTACTTACGGAAAAAAATCTTCAATTTGCGAGGATTTGTTTCTCCATTATGTGCAATGTGATGTAAAGCAACAATAAAACATCGAGAAAAGAAACTTAAAAAAATGTTAAATAATTTTAGGGTAGCGAAATTATACGAGTTGCGATTGTACATCTGCTACAAATTGTGCAGGCTGTCAAATTAATGCAGTTTTAATTCCAAAGATGTGGAGATATATTTTCGTTAACAGATGTCTTGCGTAGATTGATAAATTGAATAGTTTTAATAAAATGACTAGGGTTGTGGTATTATAGCAAGGTGACAGAAAGTTCGAAAAACTAAATTCTGAACGTATTAATTACATAATAAATTCGAATGACTGTGAGTGTATATGTTATAATTGTAGCTAATATATTCATATATTTATGCATTCAAACTCGTGGCTTTGTTTCTATTAGCAGGTTATTAGTCTATTTCAGTATCCTCCATTTTCGATTGTCACTTAATTTCGGTTTGTAATCGACACTAATTAATAACCAATTTCTCCATCGTTTATAGAATCTGATAATTGTTGTGTCGAAATTTAAATTCTCTTCTTAAACAATGTTCTATATATATAATCATGAGTTTTTCTTAAAACTGTGTATCATATCGGTGTGTGACAGGTATACGATATATATATATATATATATATATATATATATATATATATATATTCCTGATATAGCAATAAGCAATGACCAACATATTCGTTTTATTTGTGTCATCAAAATTGACTCTCAAGACAGACAGATTCTTCAGAAATAAATCACATTTCCCGCAGAAGAATCTGTGAAGGATGTAAGTACTTTTATCCATACAAACACGAATATGTGATTCGTAATTCCGTACTGACTGTCAAGACTGTGAACTATGTAAATGATTATTTTATTTATAATTCATTAATTATACCTAAATCGACTGGTCAGTCCACTAATAAATAGTTTGCTGTTGAGGACATTAGTACAAATTTGTACTTTGAAATTGATCGTTAACAAAATGTTATTTTCTCTTCATGAAAAAGAGCTTCTTTCGAGCTGAGTCAAATGCCATTAAAACTAATCCAATTTATCAAAATAAATAATTTAAGTTAATGATACCTTATTTAGCAGTTGGTGAAAAGATGTAATTGTCTTCGTTGTGATATCTGAGCTATTGAGTGTTAATTACACAAAATGCGTAACGCTTAGACTGAGCATAAACTGAAAGCTGCCTTAATGAAGAATAATTGTTATATTTTCAGCGTCTAAGGTATTTAATCATGCCTTGAGTGTTAAAGAAGTTGAATTATATATATATATATATATATATATATATATATATATATATATATATATATATATATATATATATATATATATATATATATATATATATATATATATATATACATACATACATACATACATACATACATACATACATAAGAATGCCGTCTTCCAAATCGTACCGTTAGGTAGGGATACTATGCTTTGACTGATTCTGTATGTTATTATATTTTTTAAAATTTCTGACTTATTTCTGGCGTTATGCATGTCTTTCAGAAATGTATTTCCGTATTTTCTTACCTCTCTCTCTCTCTCTCTCTCTCTCTCTCTCTCTCTCTCTCTCACACACACACACACACACAAACACACACACACACACACACACACACACACACACACACTTCCCCTCTCTCAACGTCTTTCCAACATGTCTTTATATGTGGCGATGTTTAGCAATTTCTACAATATACAATAATGTAATCAATGAAATGACTGACACTATTTCTTTTTTGCGCGTTATTAAGCCACTTTTCTGAAATAAATTCATATATATATATATATATATATATATATATATATATATATATATATATATATATATATATATATATATATATATATAATTCTTTCTTGTAATCTGCAATATTCATTTTATAATAGCATTTCGTAAAACAAACAAAACCAAACATAGTTTTATATCGAAAATGCAACCAATAAGTTCGACATTTAAAAACAATTAACATGAATGATCTGCAGACTCGCGTCAATTAGCGATGAGGTAATGTACTTAGTTAAGCAAAGGAACACAGACTGATACGTTCGTACAGAAGTGTAAGAACACTGAAGCTTATATCTTGCTTGATATAGAAAATTTCTTCTTAAAATCTGTAATTAATTAAGTGATAAATAGTCTTGATATTATTTCTAGTTCTTCGATATTCGATGGTATTGCGAATAAATGATTAATTTAACATTGTTCAGTCATGAAAATCATACACTGAGTGCAAGTTAAGAAGGAACAAAAAGCAAACAAATTGATGATTCGATGGTCACGTTATCCAGTCAGCTCAGACGAAATCATTGTAAGACAAAAATAAGGCTTTTGTTCCGTAAATTTGCACGAAGGAAAGAGAGTACTGATCTAGATTGTACGTATATCACCGTGTTCTTTATTTACTACTAGATATTATAACCTCTTCATGAAGATGGGGCATCATACAAAGCAACAATCTAAAGTCTCAGTAACTTCTATAGTCATAACTGACCTAAAATTTACTACACTTGTATGGACAATTTGTATTTGCCATTCGAAAATCTATCACAATTTTATTGTCACCGCTGAACTTGCCATATACATGTACAATAAAATATACATCTATTTGGAAACAGATGCAGACTAAACACTTACCAGAATGTTTATCTTTCGTACTTCCAGAAAAACGGATGGATATCTCTCGATTACAGCCTTTATTTACTATCTTGAAGGTAGTACAAAACCAATATTGAACAATATGCAAACATGGCAGAAAATGATCACCAAAACATACAAGCATATTAAAACGTCTTCAAAGAAAGAACCGTACACTATCAGTTTTGGTTAGTGTTCACATATGTAGCTATGGTAAAAGGTTTACTGCTCTTTCGTCACGAATTGATTGTGAGAACTGCAATCACTAGTATTAATATTCATCGGGAAATAAATCCGTGAATACAATGTTGATGAATCATCTTCATCCAATAGCTAACACAGACGGCAGCACTTACCACATTGAGAACCAGGGTCTGACTACAGATATAAGAGTTAATGTTTCTCTGAGCAACTTCCGGGGATTTAATTAAAGGGTGTTTTGCTATTTGAAACGTTCCTTTTATTATGTAAAGGAAACGTTAATGATTTTGTTTCTATGCAGTGAAAATTATGATATCGATTACCCTGAGATAAGTGCTTCTTGTAAACTAAAGTTCTAGAGTTCCATGTGTGTTTGACTTGTGCCGGAGTGTGACTGTTTAAATTAATGATAGTTTAATTCGTTTTAAGAGCTTAACTGTATAAAACCCTAACTAGTCATCAAAGTCTTAAATGCCCTAGATACATGATAAAGCATTACAACTCATCACTTGGGTGAAGACAGAGTATGCAATTGAATAATTCAATTCTTAATGTTAATACACTTATGTGATTGAAGACAGATATTACTAAACACGTTAACGAGCATTAATTAGCAAGGATACAATACATTATCAGTAATATTGCTCAGTTCTGTATGCGTTATGGAGGTATGATGATTCTCATTACGTATTGTTTAAACCAATTACAGTATGTTAGTCGTCAGCACATATGACTGATTGATACGATAAATTATGAAGTAGATATAGTAATTATAAGCAATATTAGTGAAGTGGTATCAATCAAAGTATATTCTGTACTGATGTAACCCATGTTAATCTGACTTAAACTAAACGTATAAGGTGGACCATACTAAATATTATAAAAAACATATATTAACGCTTGAGTCAGTTCAAAAGTGTGTAAGAGAGAGAAATGTAATATACAGGTGAATGGTAAAATATACCTAAATTTACAAAGATAGAGTTTCTCTCAATTTACCAAATAAAGGAGGTAAGAATGTAAAACAGTAACTCACCAACGATGCTGCCATCAAGAGAATTGGCACGTAGTCGGTAATGTCACAATACAGGCACCATTTCAGAGGAGCTTTCCTGAAAGAGAATTAAAATGTATTTGTTCCTGGACACGGTTACATCATATACATCCTCAAATTAACTTGACACTTGAATATCTAATATATATACAAAAAAAAATGTTTAAAAGTTATTATGATATGTTAGTTGTGAAAGGCAATATCTTCTATGTTGTACTGGAAACAATATTAAGCAAATTGTAAGATCGTTCAAGGCTAAATTGCTTTATTTTCATTATGATCTATCTTAACGGGACATTTCCATACGCTTCTTTAAACACGTTCAAGAACAATTAAAAATATATGAGCAAAGTATAAAGGGAATTCTCTGTGTTAACAATAGCAAAGTTTAAATTGGAAATTACCAAATTTAAGTATTTGTGACCATTAGCTATTTGCTAACATTATGGTGCATGCGATTGTTTCGATCGCAAATCATCGAGCTCAAATTATTCTGGAATTTGGGTATACATCCGAATAAGAGATGTGGAAAACTTGCGCACCAGTCAATGCAGATCAATAAAATTAAAAATAGACTAAATCATTATGTGAATGAAATAAGCCATTTTAATTAGAAACACGAGTTCACATGTCTGATAAATCGGATCTATAGATTGTTTCAACCGCTCCGGTGGCCTAGTGGTTAGAGCGTCCGCCTCGGAAGCGGGAGGTCGTCGGTTCGATCCCCGGCCGAGTCATACCGAAGACTTACAAAAATGGTACTAACAGCTGCCTCGCTTGACGCTCAGCATTAAGAGGTTAGTGTTAGGACTGGTCGGCCTGGTGTCAGGATAATGTGACTGGGTGAGACATCATGCTACATGTCTGCTGCATGATGTCTCAGTGCTAGACATCACTATAAACTGCCTCACCGCAGACATCGTAGCGATATGACTGAAAAATTATTAAAAGCTACGTTAAAAATCCTAATCAAAACAAAACAAAATAGATTGTTTCGGCGAGTTCAAAATATTGACCGATGTCAGTTAACCACTAGGCATTGCAAACTTTGTCATATTGGTTTCGGACAAACATATGATACAGAGTAGAGTTAACCGTATTGTTGTTTTCATCTTAAAGTCACGAAGCTTGTTGTACTGTGTCCAAGAGGAATTTTTACATAATGGTAGTGAAACACTAATGAAATGGAAATGTGAATGACGGATCCTGCTACTTTGCGTCGTTATACACTGCAAAGATATCTGAGGAATAATAATAATAATAATAATAATAATAATAATAATAATAATAATATTTATAATAGAAGTAATACTACTACTACTACTACTATTAATAATAATAATAATAAAAATAGTACAGTTAAATTAATCATATTTAATTACGAGATTATTCTCTTTTTAATACTTAAGGGCCGTCAAAGTTGTAAGTATTTGGTGGTCAATGTTTGTCATCTGATAATGAGCAATGTGGTATGATTTAAACTGATGTATGCTGCTAATGCTACATTATTATTATACAGTCTTGTTTGCGTTTTTGTTTGGTGTACTTAAGAACGGCACGCAGGTCTCTTTTCCTTGGCATAATATAGTCTCAAACGTGTTATAAGTGCCATTAAAGCCAACTATGATACAGTCTCAAATGTGTCAAATGTACCATTAAAACAACTGTAGCTTTTTTCTAGAAGCAGCTTACCAAATATATGCAAGATCAAAGTGTGCTTAGCATGTACGTATAATTCCTTGTTTTGTTGAGAATCAATAATAGACTGTTTCCAATTTCAGAAACAAAATCTGAAGAAAGATTCATTTATCAACGAGCAAAGAATGGTCTCAAAACTTGTCTTCTTGAAGATGTAAATAAACCTATTGGTAAATGCTTTTCGTCATTTTATTTCTGCTGTGTGTAGGATATTGCTTTTGGTGAAAAGACACGTGGCTTTATTGAAATGATTCACCATAAATTGGAATACCTTTTTATATTTGTATATGGAAATCGGAGAACACACAGAACAAAGATTCAGTTCAGAAAATCTGTAAAGAAAGCGTTTAAGGTGCCTTGTCGAAAGGAATCTATTATGTTGAAAGTTTCCTGACTTCTTGTAAATGCTGGACAACATGATAGTTTGAACGTTAATTAGACATAAAAATAACGTCACCTACTGAGAAGATTATTAACGTATATTTATTTCATGAATATTTTATATAATTAATTCATATAATACCAAACAGCATGAATCATTAGATTTAATTATTTTCTTTTATTCTTTCTTGCCTGTAAGCCATAGAGACATAAGCTCTGACGGAATTAATATTCATGCAAATAAAGCATGGAGTCATAAAACTTGTTTTAATCCATTTCCCTGTTTGATCCGCAGCAGAGCCTCCGGCATCATGCTATACATACTGTTTGATCATTAGTAATTACCAACAGATGGCAATTATTTGCGATTCCGAACATATTGTACACAAGCATCTAATCGCATAATTATTGGATTCGTAAAGGAAATCACATATATTCAGTTCCTAGTATGTACAATTTATCACCATTTTCAATGAAATTAAGTAACTGCAGACTAATTCTTAAGTTCTTTTTCTGGTACACCGCACTAGAGTGAATTCTCGTAAAGCTAATTAGCATTATGAAGGGGGAATAAACAAATTTTTTTAAAGAGAATTGCTGGACGCTTTATGCCTAATCACATTGCAAGTGTATAATATTTGACGCTCTTGTTGCTATCGTTGTCACGTCTGCTATGTGTTTCAACTTATTTAAGAAAACATAAACATAGACCACTCAAATTTGCATTCGCAATCATCTGATTTTATGGCTCCAAGCATACGTAAACCACATAGATTGTCTAGTTTATATATTGTCATTCCAACGTATGCTTGCTTCTAAAGAGTCATTTAAGACATCGTCCTTCAATCATCATCACTTTTAAATCATCAATAGAACATCTATACGTCACGTGATCAGTTTTTAGTGTATATCATTGTTTACTTATTATCGTTCAGTGATTCAATTTGTAACAGTAGAGACAAATGTTGGAAATCCACGGAGGAATTAAACAAACACGTTCTACTATCTATGAATGAATGATTAAGGATATGGTTCCGATTGGCCTATCTTAAAATCAATGGACTGTTTCGTCTGTTTGAAGCATTTAATGAAATTCACGGTTTATACTTCAGACAAACCCCTGTCATAAAGAAGTTTCTTTTTTTAGTATGCAAGAGATATTCGAATGCTGTTTCGCGTCTTCCTCATTCTGTCCAAACATAAAGCGTACACGGATTTACAAAACAATTGTATTTAGACATGAAACTAAAATATTTAAGTAGAAATGTTGTTCATCACGAATATATTGTCTGTGCATTGTATTGTATCTTGATCAAGTATGAGAATGGAACACGTTTTAGCTCATGCGAAGTATCAAATACAAACTTAATGTGGAAAGAAGTGGCAATACGGAAACGGATCATATGTGAATCATACATTGAAAATATAGCTTAGTAAATGTTTATGATTTGTACAAATACAAGTAGATATGGAGACTGGTTCTGCAACATCTTCAAACAGACAAAGGATAAGATAGATGGTTATCTCTCAATAGCATTAATGAGTTTAATAATGGCATCAATTAATAGGAAAATGCAGGTTTTGATGTATGATCTACGCTTGGTCTGCGCTTTCAAACTTTAATTGATTATATACATAAAATACATTCTAATATATATTTTTGCAACCAACCTTTTAACTTGATTTACTCTTTTGGAAATAATTTGCTGCTCATAAACACTTTGGAAAAATGTCCTTGATATTCATCATATTAACTGCCGAAAACACATATTATCGCGAAGTCAATGAATACGCTCACTTGGTTGTTAGATCATGTCTGGTGAGGTAGCTAAGATAAATATAGGCAGGGGGATCGAAATAAATGAAAAGATTGGTATAGAATCAAGGAAGTATAATCGTAAGAAGATCTAAATGTGGAAGAAAGTTTAGGACATACACTTTCAATATGTTCTGATATATTTCTAGATTTCAATATATCATTTGCTGAATCAGAAGGTGGCATGAATATTCAAAGTAACTCAAAACGGGTGAAACGGTTTAAGTTTCAATATTTCGATGCAAATTGTAGGTTCTTGAACTTCAGTGCACATCATCTAAGAGTATACAAAATGTGATAGCTAACACGTGTTCCTGTTATTCATGTTGCTGACAGATACAAATTACTATCGACTAAGGCACAACCATCGCAATCGTCCTTAAAACAACAGTTGAGCGTCTATTGTACCCTTTTTCCTACCCCGTCATATATTGTAGATTAAATGAACATACTGAGAATCAAAACGGTTTGTTTGTCTGATTAGAATTTGTAACGTGGCTTTAACAATTTTGTTCAGTCATATCGCTACGATGTCTAGAGTTAGGCAGTTTATTGTGATGTCTAGCACTGGGACATTGAGCCGCAGACATGTAGCATGATGTTTCACCCATTCATGTCATCCTAATACCAGGCCGATCAGTCCTAACACTAATCTCTTAATGATGAGCGTCAAGCGAGGCAGCTGTTAGTACCATTTTTGTAAGTCTTTGGTATGACTAGGCCGGGGATCGAACCCACGACCTCCTGCTTCCACATCGGACGCTCTAACCACTAGGCCGACAGAGAGGTTGAATCAAAACTGTAGACCGTCACGTTTCCGATGATGTTATTGACATTTGCAAACATTAATTATATTGTACCAGCTGAGAACAGGTTTAAAATTTGTATACATGTACCCTTCGAATACGGCATTACGGATTATTTAATCCAATACACAGCAGACATACAATCATATCCTTTTCTTTTTATAATAAACATAACAACACAAACGACAATTGTTTAATTTGTCTGTTATAGTAAGTATGATCATGAAGACGATGGACAAGCACACTTTATCTCGTTTTGTGATGACTCCTCTTGTTTTTTGTTTACCGGCATACTTAATGAATTAAAAAATGAGAATCATATAATTAAAACTGAGGAACATATATATGTTAGCAAAGCAATTTTGATGCGATCCGTTATAGCTCCGAACCTAACTAAACCCAATTAATGCAATATTTTGCTGATACACAGGCTTTTTACATTTGAAGACTCACGCCTATTACAAAAAACATAAATTCTTATTTGGATTAGTTTTCAGGATCTAAGTTACAACATATTGCCCATTATAAAACGATAGTTCTTATTTGCACTATTTATTAAAACTAAAAACTGAATCCATATTAAGAACATTTTATTTGCGAAATAATGAAGACATGTATAAAATACGTTTTATATTTCAATGAGCAAGTGTCAGCCGATTCTTCATTAATGTTATTCAGATATGTTCACGATTAAGGATTATCTCATCCAAATGTACGTGTCAACAATTTCTTTGCTTTTAGAAACTGCAACAACATGTATGCTTTACTTTAAGCAATGGGTCAATTTCCAATTTGAGAGGATTCAAGCCATTGTGCAATATGAACACCAGTCAATGAAATACTCTTCCAAACATATGAAAATATCTAGCTTCAGTATCGCTGATATTTTGATAGACGATTTAGGACACACCACGACAATCTATCAATGCATCCGTATATTTCCATTAATGCCTGCGCTTATGCCCTGCACATTACTCATACTCGAGTGTGATTGATAGGCGATTGGGTCAGACATTGTTCCGATTACCCAGATATGAAAGATACATTGAAGCTTCAACGGATAAGACTTTGTGCCACATATAGAAATTTCCCCCAAAAAAACAATTTATTATGGCCAAAGAGAGTGCCAGTATCTACAGTCTCATTGTGACTAGCGCCTCTAACCTGTCTGGGATTGAAATCAGCAATGTCTCAGGGGACTCTTTGATATCAAAACATACATATAATTGTAACCATCACACATTAATGTGTATCTGGTCCACTCTTCCTCCTTAATTTAAAATATGCGATTTATACAGACTTTGACCAGAACAAGTATCTATGTTGGCAGTGAATATCTATTGCTGTATATATGATATCTTTAGTATTACATATCCTGAACTTAAACAGAAATTACACAGTTATATCGCTGTAAATATAATTAGCACTATATATCCTAACATTTCACTGTAGTTACGTAGCTTGTTTTGGTGGTAAATATGTTAGATATTCGACAAACGTACACAGCAGTTACAGAGTTATTTGTGTTTAACGATGTTTAACACATACAAACCGAAGATGTGTATCGTCGTATGTGAATCTTTTTGCAGTCACACATGCTATTTTAAGTGCATTCTAAGAATGAATATAGTGCATATGACGAGAGTTTTACAAATCGCTCAACTCGTGACATGAAAAGGTACGTATGCAATACCCACCATCGGATAACCTCTGAATTGGTATTGTACAGAGTCAGTGGACAATGATCTTGGCAGTCAACATGATCAGACCAACTATATTCATTCTACAAGCCGACAGGACCACTTTACGTGTGATATGCATATGAACAGAGTTTGAGGGGCAACGGACTTATATCGTACCTGTGAAATTAGATGTTGTTTGCACAAAGATATGATTTTCTTTCTCCTAAGTCAATTCCTTCTTTTCAAACGAACCTGCGATGTGGAAAAACAACGTTTATTCATTAATTTTTATCTGGGTGTTCAGCCACCAATTTGAGCTGTAGAAACTTAATCAATAATGTAAGAGCAACCATCGGGTTGCCTTAACGCTTACGCAAGTACAACTAAAATACTGTCTGAAGAACATGAATGTCTAATGAAACTGAATGTTCATAAAAGCACATGCTTTTCAATCGAAAAGACTTACTTTACTTATCAAAGATAAATCCTCTTTTGATCGATGGTACTAATTATAATTAACGTATCGCCAGCAGCAGGGTACTAATGCAAATAAATTACTTTCCAACGCACACATACTGCTAAACCTTTTAATGCGTAAATATTTATAAATATTCCCAAAGCGCGATTGCGTTGATGCAAGTTTGATAAACGTCTAGCCAAGACTAAATGCAACTGTCGCATTTGTCATAGATGTATATCCTAGAATGGTTAATCGAATATTAATTTTACATATACATCTGCTCTTTTACGTATTCAAAATATTCTTCGACATAGTATGTGGAATGAAAAAGCAAATAAATGGTCAGATGAGAAAACACATAACGCTCACTTTTGTAGGTGGTTTTGATACTTTCTGTGCATGTATATCTCAGAATAGACTTGTCACATCTAGATATCCTGACGCCGATGACATCTGAAGTCATACTTTGATGATGGACGGAATTCAAATGAAGCTCGAACGTTACATCTTTACAGTCTTTCAATACGGGAACTACCAACACCGGCTTGCTTTACTTCAAACATTTCCTTTCATTTGATTTATCCAGTAATTTAAAGTCATTTCCAGTGATAATTTTATTAAGAATATCAACAACTATTTAAATATTTTCATTTTCAAATAGCATGTCAACAAAACTGCAAAAATTGAATATGTCGGAAACACATTCATACAAAATTACAGATGTGATATGCTTTATCTACGAGTTCCAATGTGCCCATTTAGACATGGGAAAATGCAATTTCATATTTATAGATTCAGATCGATCATATATGTAGTTTTGACAACACATACGTCAAATAATGCATAACCGTTTGCTGATGCCATGTTACCACGAATACTTATATATTTCATTATGCCTTTACCGGGTTCACGTCTCATTACCCAGGCACCTGATACAGGTGTAGACTTATCTCCCTTACGTCTTGATCAGTCTGCCCTAACATGCCTTAGTAATCTTCTTCTGAATTTTAAATTATTGAAGTAGGTCTATAACACTGCATAGGCACTAACATAACTTACCGTTATAGTTTTATAGTCAGTACAATTCGAGTTTGGGTAAGCTATTTCATGTTCTACAAGTGCATATATGTATTCCACAGAGATAATATAATTCAGGTGACCTATAGGCAAAACGAAAAGATTGTTGAAATAGTGATTCATGGACAAAAACCAAGATCTCACCTGAATTTGGCTGTTCGAGATTGAGCTTTTAAGACATCAAAGTATTGTTATTGTTAATATGAATCTGATCTATTGTATTTGCACTCCATCAAAGAAATCCTAGTATATAATTGTTTTAAACATAGAAACATCAGTCACCAGCCCATATTACCTGCATGCGTAAAGCAATGGTATAAGCATGGAACATAAATACACTCACTTAGTACGTTTCGTTGATTGTACTTGATAACAAACACAAATAGGTATATTACTAATTTTAGTAAATCTTATATTGAACATCATAGTGAAACTCATGTTCTATCTTTGCAAAAAATGCATAAAAACATACTTTATATCTACCTATTCGTATCATTATATAAAAGATTACATTGATGAGCATACATAGTATGCAAACACGAGAGGTGTTTAAACAATATAGTTAGGAAAGAGAACTCAGATAATATCTGATCTATCCAGGATCTTAGCTCTAAGCTTTGTTTCATAGATAATTATATTTGTGATTATGTTTAAATACAATAAAAATGAATTTCGCACTACCCTCCATTAACCCAAATTACCACCATTCCTTACGAAAACGGTAGAGAATTAAGTTTAATTACCCAACAATCACTGTGTTAGCCCATGTCAATGATAGGTTATAACGTTAATTTGGGAATTTTTCATTAGTCGTCTTTATTACTTTGGAACAATCCTTAAGAATTCTCATATCCGACTACTTGCATTGGCATTCTGTCTAACGAATTATCATTAAGAGCATGTATTGTAATTCCAATAATACAGTTAAAAAAAAGGTATGAACAGCTTCAATGTCACTTGGAAACAAAATATGCGTCTGAACCATAATTCATAAGTGGAGTTATTGTAGAATCATATATTTGATACAGAGATTATGTAGACAGTTACGAAAATGATTAAACGTAGTCTGCACATACAAAGGGCCTTATTTGATTGTGTTTCCAGCCTTTTATGATACATATTATTGTAGCTTTAGAAACAATATACAAGATATTTATAATAAGAAAAAGTCTTTAACATGCAATTATTAAAGTACAAATTTTCACAATTTCGAAGTTTCCAATTGTTCCAGCATTTTTTAAAGTATTGATTATGCTTTAAGTTCAATAGCTTTTTCGGCAAGAGAACCCAATTCATCTGCTTACAATTGTGCATATATATGAGTTCAATCTAACGTCATATCAGATTTCATGTCAAAGACAATGTTCTTAAATCATTTATAAATAATACAATTAAAATAGGCTGATAAATAGGTGATAGAACCCAACCTAGCCCAACCCAAACCGAACCATTAATATTTGTGTCCAGTTACGGTAAAAGGATAATACCTCAATTATATTCAGCATATGTTATTCCCATTTCTGTGTCAGAAGGTATCTGAGATCAAATACTTTATAGAAATATGAATATTAAAATAGGGACCGTGATAGTCTTAACATATCATTTGTATCATCATTAATAGCACCAACTTTTCCCGACCTTACAGTTTTTATATCATTCGAGCTTCTTTTTCACATTTTTAACCGTCCATGTACTTCTGATGAAAGCTAGTTATTTAGTTTAGACCGAAATTTTGGCCAGTACCATAATGTATTTTAAACAATTTAAAAACATGCAGGGGCTATTGCTTGACAATTTTATATTCATCTTGGTATTTGAACATTCTAAAGGTCTCGTAACGAGTTTCGTATCTTCCTTAAATGCTTAACCCTTTTTTCAAGACATTATCTATTTTTCTTATTGGTTTTGGTCGCATTTTGCTTGACTATTTTATTATATCTTTATACGTAAATCTAAGATTTGCTTTTGTAATTATACGTAAGTTGCCATTAAATTAAAGCTAGGAAGGATGTTATATAGGAAGATGGTCATATTTCCGTAAGATCTACTTCATTCAGGTCGTATTTTTTTTATTGTACCATTTTGCACAACATTCGCAATTGTCTGTTTACTTACGCCCAGACAAAATGCATTAGAAATATTAGTTTCTGTTATTCTCTATGTCTACGTTGAGTAAACGGGTCCTATTAAACAATTCCTTTGGTGACCACAATCTTTAATGAACACTGGTCTCATATGACGAATCATTGTCAAGTGGACTTGGGAAATGTTCACCTGATATGTAATTGTATCACCATATGTCTGCCTCGTAGATACAACAGCGCACTACCTGTGTAAAGTCATTATCTGTAGCGGATAAGCAGGCCATACTTCGACTCGATCAATACTATTAATGGTTTATATAATAAAATCGTATGTTGGATATTGTATTTCCCACTTCTGTGAGGTTTGCGACGTTGATCGCTCATCATATGTATATAAAATGTAATATTATACCCATGAAGAGCGTCCCGGCCATGCACTCACTGACATATATATTTGGCCAGACTTGTGGCAATCTCATGAGTATGAATGTTTCAATCACGTCATACCCGTGTTGAAGAAATGAGCATATTTGAAGATTTTACATTTGTTCTGTAGTTCATAAAATGGACAAGATTCCGGTAATGACATTCGTGTAAACCCTGGTGGCTATATCAGTTATGTATCTATTTTCAATTCAATGGACATTCACAGTATCTTCTTCCATTAAAAGTGATTTCTCCTTTAGATGGAAAAATGATTACAACAGGATCTGTTTTCAGATAACTTGAACAAAAGGAGATTTCTGAATCAGCATGAATATTCCAAACCTTATTTGCCAAAAGTCGTTTCTTTTGCCAAACAAACTTTGTTTTCAGTGCGTCTAACAAAAGCTGTGTAGGAGCTTCCATTTCATAATCAATCAGTACCTTTCCTGTCACTTGTAATTAGGACAATTTTAAGAAGATCATTCGAGTCTTATGGTCACCTTACAAACGAACCATAGCATATCACAAGAGGTTCTGTCTATTGACAAGCCCGCTCTAAACAAGCGTGACCGTGATCTAGAAATATGGATACGTCTTGAAGACGAAACCAAACAACGAACATGTAAAAACTGTGGACATGTCTGTGTTTGGAGCAAGGAATAAAATGCAGTTATCAAACCTTCATAAGGAAAATTGAAATGTTTCCATAATGGGATATTATTGTTCGAAGATATATATCGCACAACGGTCTAGGCCAAGTCCCAAACAACACGCTTTCTTGTTTGAGAGTGCGTTAGAGTGTCTTGTGTTACATTTATCTATGTGGATGGAAACTATCTGAGGCTGGAGTCTCTGCAAGGGTTTCCGATAATGCTCCAAGTCACGTATATCATCAAGTACATATGTTCAGACAATGCCTAGTCTGTGGATCTTTATCAGCTGCCATACAATTCCGCTGGTAAGCTTCGAGTGCCATTGAATTTATCTTGATGAGTATCTTATATAATTACAAGGCTACAACAGCTACATCATTATTTGACTTGCCATCGGTATTTAGCATGGCAAATACCTCAGGTATGCACATACGACCGTGCATCGCTGATTTCTCTTTTGATTGGAATAACCAAAACCTCTATTGCAAGTTACACAGGGATTTATTGAGCTTAAAATATGAATCATTTGCATACTTCCAAGAGCATGGTGCATTGGAAGGGTTACTCCCATCGTTTTCTCACACTTCCGCTCACTGTAAATAATTTTTTTCACATGCCATGGAATACTTTGACTTTACAATTCACCTAAATTATGCAAGGTAGAAGGGACCAAATACGACATGATGCCATTGAACCATCTCATCTAAGGTACAGACCTTCTGTGCTACCATCGATAGTATGCTTGTCACTGTAGAGTATGCGACTAAAAGCTGGTCAGCACGCATAGTAATGTTTCTGTAAATAGTTTCAAATATATGTTGCACGATCTGTGATTGTAACATATTCAAGTGGATCAGAGTACGATATTAATCTAAGTACATGTTCCTTCATTACACGTTTATGGATCATGCAAAATGCTTTGTCTTCACAACAAACCTCACGTTGGCAATTTCTTTTTGGTCAAACTGATAAAAAATAAATTAATATTATCTGTTATTAGAATTCGATGTTACGTTTGTAATCATCCTTCTATGCTATGCCTATGCATTAGATGCGCATCAGCTTTACTATATATCCCTTATAGGGGCATCTCATGAACATAATTTGCTTTACAGCTCGCTGATCCTTTCCATTCTTGAATTATACCGCCATTTAACACTATCTTTGCAGAGCATAGTTCATCATGCATTCCATCACACGTTGTTGCGGCATACTAAAATATTACTGTCAGAGGCATGAGCTCCGTCTGCCACAGGAATCATTCTGCATTAGAGCGAAGACACGAAGCGTACTTAGGCTCAAATTAACTCACCGGACATCATACATATATAAATATATATACGTTTTAAATGGATATTTAATTGCCGTAAAAGTAATTACCTACGCCAATTATGATAATTGGAAAGTGAAAGAATAATAATATGTGCCACAAAACAGTTATTTAAAAGAAAACAATAAACGCAGTACGAGAATTATCTTTACAATATATCTCACCGGAACATGAGTTTTGGTCTTTGAAAAATTCCATTTGGACACATGGAACGTGCAATCCATCAATCCATCCATGTATGCGTACATGGATACATACTCATACATACATTTTATGATGTAACCGTTAAGAGTCACTTTTTATGTAGTAAAATTCTAATTTAATATTTTAAAGGTAAAAAAGAAACTGACAATCAAATTCATTAATGAAAAATTACATTCCGCTTTACATTTTCCACACTATTTCAAAGTACAAAATTTGTATAGAATATGTTATCCGCTGAAGTGATTATTTGAAAACCACATTAGCTTTAATGAAAATCACATTTGTATCAAAATGATTAATGCAAATTACTTTTATATCATCGTGGATATTGCAAATTACATTAATATCACAGTGAATAATGCAAATCATATTTATACCCCAGAGGATATTGCAAATTACATTTATATAGAAATATATTTTGCATATCAAAACTATATTATAGTGGATATTGCAAATCCATTAGTGTTTGCTTTTTGAAACAAGACTTTAAATCCCCTGAGTAATGACACAGAAGTATGTACTAATGGCTAAAGTTCATCAAAATTGTCTGGTGTTCTATAAAATGTATGTACCGTGGAGATTGTTTTATTTACTAAATCTTAATATGACATTTTCTATAGAAATAGATTCACAATAATAATAATTATTGTTTGTGGTACTGAAGCTGAGTTTTGAATCATATACTCACTGCCAAATACGTTCACGACCAGGATTGGTGATAGCTCTTAAAATGTAAGCGCCATAAAGACTTTATTACCTTGCAGTCATCACGTTGAGACGTTTCCAATTCTATATAAAGGTAGATAAGATGGATTAATTTATCCTGACATATTTTATGTTTGCGTGTTTCTTTTGAAACATGGAAAAGATAAATTGAATAAATCCTCGATAACATACAACATGAACATTGAAATCAGTTATTTAATGTCGATGAATTTCAGAAAGAAAGATAAATTTGAATATTATACTGCTAGGCGGTTTCCTGTAGTATTACGTTTACAACTTCGTTGCTAAAAGACAAACGAACTTCGTGAATCATAAGTAAATACTTCTTTGAATAACCTCTATTGTTTCTGAAACAAAACAAAATACAAAACATTGAATGGACTTGCAACTTGTACCAAAATTAACATACGCATACCACATTGATCTATTTCATTAATATCGAGAGTAAAAATTTGTTTTAACGGAAATATTTTCTTTCCTTTCCTCTTGTAGATAACAAATACATGTCTCCTTATGTCACCATGGATATAATAAGTCATTATTTGTCGTAGTTATTTACAAGCATAATTAAATATTCATGCGTAGATAATACACTCTTAAAGATTATTCGCAACGCTACCGATATAGCATTGCCATACATTGATTAAAACCTCATCTCACATACCTTATCACTGAGGTTGGGCTTAACGTGCGTGCTTCCGTGGTCTGTCCCTGTTTGAAAGGTGATGTTATGTCAAGAATTCACTGTCAGAGAAATATTAGAATGAGAGTATGAGAAGGCTTTAATGATATAAGAACGAGAGCATTATTAATGTTGTATCACTTTTCTGCCTCCCGTTTTGTGACATTTTCGATAATGTTGTTATAGGAGTGGTAGGCAAACCGCTATCGTGGCGGATATGTACTTGGTTTATTCTGCTACGCTGATATTGTTTGCACGTCACTTTATCTGACAGCAGAAGCCAAAATTTAAATGATTCTTTCAAGCCAGATAATATTTATGGCGTGACGGCTATCAATAATGTTGTAATAAACAGTCATTCATTGGATGCATCAAATTGATATTGACAATATAGGGCTAAAATAACGAATTCATTTCCATAGAAAGTAATATTAATGTTCGGCAAAATTACTAAACTTTCTTGGTAAGAGTTTCAGAAACCTGGCACAGTCCATGAAGCATCTATCTAAGAGGACACTTGCAAATGATGAAACTGATATGCTTCCTTCGCGTGCAGTGACAGCATTAAAATATTACAAATGGTTAAAGTTTCGATCCTGTTATTGGTTATAATCACCCATACACAAACATACGTTTTTTAGTTCTTTACAAGTAATTATTGTCATTCAATCAGTGACTTTCATTATTTATAACAACGTATTATTATTACACGCAAGGTGGTTTTATTGTTTCAAACATCTGCGTAGGTCTGGTTTGAGGCCGATCGTTTTACCATATTCCCATGCACCGCAAGACTACAACACGTATCACCTGAAAGGTTCTTAAAAGCGTGAATACTATAAATAATATTTCCTCCAATCAGCTGATCACCACAGATGAAGAAACAATAATTTCACAGTTGCATTGGCATTTTTCTATTTATATTGTATGACTAATGAACAAATATATTTCAAGCCAAATACTTCTTTTTCACACCCTGTACTGCATAACACGACCCAAACAGCTAATACAAAGAAGTATTCAGGTTTCAAGTACTAATCACGTCCAGCCAAATTATCCAGAGAATTACTTATATTAAAGCAGTATTTTGGATCCATTATACGAAACCAACGCATGGTGTCAAAAAGTCTCTTGAATACAAAGCATTATGACATAAGTTTCCTAACATTTGGCAATATTATCAGCAAATAATCATTAAAGTCTAACAAAGATGTACTAGGATACGCAAATGCAAATCGTATATGTCCTAGGTTATTTAAAGAATTTAACATACTGCCACATATATGCGGGTGTTCCCTGACCTAATTACTACCCGGCCCGACTCGCTATTCGAATTCATTCATATTTGAGTTCTCACGATTACTGGGAAAATGTCTGAGACTTTGTCGGATGGAGGTAAGACGATTTCCTAAATCACCTCCCCACCATGTTGCATGCTTGCAATCTGTTACGTGCATGTTTGTTACTTTATTATGGAAAAATAGTTATATCAAACATCAAATACCGACTAGTTGAGTTTGAAGAATTCTAACCACGTTAGCATGTATCCGAAAATGTTAAATTGTCTGGTATACATTCTAAAGTGTTTCCTCTGTAACATGTGAGCCTCAAATTGGCTAGGTATATTTGCATAATGATACAACGAATGGTCACTATATATGGATTGAATATGTATCTACTCTTATGCGTTGGCAATTCAGGAAACATAGAGAAACATTAAATTGTAGAAAGTGTATTCGCGGCTTTCTAGCAAGGATTTGCTTTCTGACCACTGTATTTGTTAAGCCATAGCAATAACCTGCCAATGTTTGATACTTTCACATATCAGCTGCAGACAGCGAGTAATATCCTCGACAGTAAACAATTAAAATCATCCCCATGTGACTTGGCGTACAGAAGCGTCTGCGTCAACAACTAGTTGAGCAATAAATTAACGTGCATCGTGGTGCTAAATGTGGAGACCATTTAATACAAAGCCTGCTAGAAGTAAACTAACTGAATAGCATTCCACCTGCAAAAATAATTTGTGATGCGGATAATCTTTATGTATGTTACGCCATGTTGGTGTTTTGAGCAGTCACTTAAAGATGATAATGCCATACATCACTGTCACTTTACTGATCGATTGAAGCTGTCATAATATATTGCTATATTATGCAATAATCTCAGATGCTACGGCTCTATCTCAAAGCGATTTCGTTTGGGTACCAGATAATCTAGACAATTATTAGTCAATCTCGTTGGATGAATTGCGTTTAATTTGTAGCCTGCAATTCACGAATATATAACAAAGAGGCTGATGATGAAGAACACCAAAACATTTCAATATAATATTTGAGGGTTTTTACCATATGACTATATGACGTCATGAAAATATTTCGTGACATCGCACAGTCAGTATACAAAGAATTCTATATACACAATTAGACGACGCGTGAATTTCAGATAAAGACTGTAACCTAGAGGCAGATTTTATAAATGTCTTGGCAAAAGCATGAATTTTATCTGTAAACTGACGTTCTGCTGTTTGCTGAGAATTTAAACAATTTTGTGACCTCCCTACCTCTAGTAGTACACGTTGGGTCCTGTTTGGCATTGTTCTTGATAGGATTGAAGTAAATGCAACGGTCAAGCTAACGAAAAGTAAGCTAGAATTGTTTACATATAGGAATATGCTCAATTTTATTGAGAATGGAATCAGTGGTGGGATTTATGTCATCACAAAGAGACGACCACAAACAAATTCCATGCCAGGATACGATCAATTGCAAAAATATATTGCTTATTCTGACATTATAACCTAGTATTACTGGGCCTTATTGCACACGTGTCCCGTGATCGACGTTTCCAGGATAGAACAGTTTATAATAAGCCTTACTTGGCCTCTTCAGCATAGGATATCTTTTGGAAGATGACCAAGAATATTACGCTGAGAGAAGCGTCGCGCATGAGCTACTTCACTCAAGTCCCAGAAACGTACATGTTGATGACATGTTAAATCCGTATTCGACAGCGCTTAACATAAACATAGGCCAAATTCATTGCTAATCTGATTGACAAAACTCGATACGTTATTAACCATACAAGTTGAGATAGTGCCTCGAAATGGGACTGCAGTTAATTTGAATTAACGGTGTTGCGTAATCAATCAGGATACCTATCTAAAGTTTTATATCGAATTAAAACTACAAAGCTAGGTGCCACGAATATGGCTTGAAGCTAGATGTTTCAAACTGATAGACTAATTTGGTATCTGGAAAGACGTGATAAACTTGTGATACACATTGGCTTCGTCGCAGCGAACATTGTTAATGGGAATTTAGATGCATTCTACAGAAAAGAAAGAAAACAAACAAGTCTATCTAGTGATGTGTGCTTGAAAAGTATAACATTATCTGATGTATAATATACAACATGGTGTTAACCAAAATTAAATATATAGACGTTGTCTTCGCTGTTTCGTAATAATTGTATACGTAATGTGTTCTCCAAGCAAGAATTGTAAAATAAATATTGTCTCTAATCAGATGCTATTCGATACAACACTAAAGCATTAAAACAGAATAAAAAAAAATAACGTAATGATAAAAGAAACTAGCGTCAGAATATTATCCATCTTGAATAACTATCACAAATGATATCAAGATAATTTATATGAAAATCTGGAGTATCTTGTTGCAGAAGTACTAATGGCTGACAATGTCCTAATATTTTGAATGTTAGAAGTGGCACAGACCACCGTACATCGCCAGGTACCATTGGCAAAACTGGACGTGGCATATGCAGCATCAATGGACTTTTGCTACTGGGAAAATGCGCTGACCTTCTAACAGTACAGTATTCCACCTGCCAAATCTAAACAAAAACCGTCTTAAATGCATCCACGCGGCAGGTGCCGCACTTTCACATGCTCATCGTCTCCAAACTCAAATCTTATTACACATCAGCAAGATAGAAAGACGTCATATGCACCAAATTGAATCAGGGGACCAAGTCACAAACATTTATTGAATAACTGTGCAGTCACCTGGATATAATCGATACCCATTCCGTAAATGTCGAAAATTGGATATTTTTCAGGGATTCCGTGTACTCATCTCTTTATCCAAAACATGGATAGCACCTTACGAAATCTTCAAGATTTGTCTGATGAGAACGATTCTACCATGCAGAAAGTCCTGACTGAGCAACATTGGTTACAGAAGACATATAACGACAGGGCAGCTCATATTCCAAAAAGGCAGTCTTCAAAAACATTGACAAGGCTGACAAATGCAAACTGAAAGAGCAACAACACTAGTGGGATAACGATAAGGCAGATGAAATTTAGTCAAGAAGAGAAAGATAAGAACACAACTTTTGTGAAGATAATCTACAGGCAACGACGCATCACGAACATATCCAGCAAAAAGTGTTGATAGTACCACGCTGCTCTCTGACAACACATATACTTTAAAGATGGACAGGAAATGTCAACAACGTGTAGTCAACAGTTATATATCAATGAGGAGGTAACCAATCGTGAGCCACAAATAGAAATCAACATATCACTTGTGGATACTACGCAACTGACTGAATTGATGAAATGATTCAATCTGATGTCATATTGCAAAGGACCTGTATATTATACCGCGCTAGAAGAAATCTACAAATCTGAGATAGCATAGAAACTGCACTCTGCCGATCAATATGAAATCATAGAACTATTCCCGAAGAGTACAATGACGCATTCATCTGCCACTTGTACAAGCGCAAAGACAACCCACAGTCATATAACAACCATACAGGCAACACATTATTGCCAATAGCTGGCATAATTCTTTCCTAAATATATCCCATGCATTCATATGTTACTGATGAAATCCAGGTTGATATGTGCAGGTCACGTCAATAGGATCTCCGAAGAGCGTCTACTAGGGAGATCCACAACTGTGCACTGAAGGACAGAAGGCGATCTCGGGGTAGTTAGAAGAAACGCATCAAAGATTCCCTCAAGGCAAGACACTCCAGCATTGACCCTGAATCCTAGAACGATCTCGCACAGATTCATTCTACCTGATGCAGTTTCATCCATACTGACGCTATATCTTTTGAACGGAAAAGAACTGCAGAGGCAGTGTACTAGAGTGAAACTGGTAGCTCTCAGAACTGCAGCATGTACTATTTTGATCAAACAAACCCATGTTGCATCTCCTATCAAATGTAACATTGACAAAAGACAATTCAGAGCAGATCTGATTAGTGATTCCCTGACTCACATAAACCAAACATGTCTCTGATGTCATGGTTATTTTGATAACTCAAAGGAAAATTAAAATATTGTCGATGCATTTTCCGACATGTTGACATCGATATGATCGTTACAATCACGATCTCTATGATATCATAATCCAGTCGTTATTATTTGGATTTTTTCCTTGAAGTTCAACGCAAGATATTTCTGATACCTTTTCACTAGCTTCTTATAGGTCATAAGCCGGACTCTTTCTCCACATCGTGAGTAAATTTCGCTGTTTAAATGAAAATATAACTGCATTTTGTGTACAATCAATACATAAGCATCATCACCATCCAAGGGCTACGCCAAATTCATTTATATTAACTCATTATATAACCACCATTTGCCATCATTTTCGTGCAAAATCATTAAATAGTCACCACTAACATTTTTGTGCAAACAAACAAAATGCTAGAATACGGCAATGCTAATAGGTTGAAGAGGTACAGAGGAGTACAGGGCGTACCGCGTATGTTTGTTCATGGCGATTTATGGCTGCATTAATACTTCGATGGAAACGTTCCTAAACTGTACGATAACTGTGGAAAAAGATGTTTTGCAAATTTAACTTTGTAAACACCATGATAAAATTGTGCATTTAGCGAAAATAATGACTATATTTGTACCAGAAAAGAAATTTATTTGGCACATTTCATAACAACTCCAAGCATTTTGATTATTGTGAGATTACGTGTCAGGATTGTTGCTATGTTGTAGTTAGTTCTACATTCAAACCTGGATTTGGTTGAGGTGTTAGCAAGCCTATGGTCTAGTTAGGCAGCAGAGGTTGCACCAACACGTTCTGTGATAGTTTAATTGTGGATTGCAATAAACATTAATCAATATTCTATAGATACATTGTTTTCAAATAGGACTGTGAGTTGAAATTGTAACGTAAAATGTTTTGCACTAAATGTAATCACGCGGTATGTTTTCTTAAATATGTGTAACGTTTGTCTTACATTTTACATCTATAATAAGCGGGGTTAAATATTGTACTAATAGTAACAATAGCCACTTGAAACCTAGATAAAGGCCATTTAACTTCAGTCACTATCAATTGTCAGGATTCTTACAGACAACTAATTAATACCTAATTAATTAATGAAATCTATCGTTTTATTGTTTGGAGTTTGTTATAAGGCATTTCGTGATGGTACCTCAGTAATTGTATAACGAGTAATACAACTGACACATTTTACGATCTAATACCATAGATAATGGCAGATATATTTCTTAAATGAAGATACAAGAGGATTAGCAACACTATTTAAAACTCTATTGTGCAGCATGTATGTATCAATGATTTGGCTCCCTTCCCAACGGAAATAGAAAGATTTGTCTAAAAGGTGGATAATAAAAGAGTTAAAGGAATATATATACCTTTAGGAGTATATATAATATATACGCCAATGGATACATTTTTATCAGATATTACACTCACCCACTATACATGCGGCAATTGATGTCCACTGTTAAATGCAAAGAGAAAACAAACTAGTACCTTCATTCTCCTTATTATAAGGCGGAAAAGGTTTTAAGATGAAACACATAAGAAGTTTAATTACATGACCTTTAACAATATGGGTTCATGTCTTGTGCAGATATTTGACAGTTCATATTATGCTTTGTTATCAAAGATTATAAAAGTGTTCAATACCCTAACTATGACGGCCATGCAACTATAACCAACCGATAAGGTATTATATAAGTTCAGTAACTAATTAGCATGTATAGAGAAACTAGCAATAAAATATCACCTGAAAAATTTAATATAAAACGATGTTATTTGCACTAATGAACAATTTCATTAAAGATTTTGATTTAGGAGAAAAAATGTTACGCTTATTTGCAGTATTCTAACATCATCTTCGGATTTTTAGAGCTAATCTATAAATAGATAAGGAATCCACCTCTAGAAACGTCGTGATAAAAGATAATCTATGTCGATACTGATGTTTGGGCAAATATTTACGAAGACATGACATGCTTTAAAAATATATTGCTTCGTTGAATAGATTACAACTCTAAACGAAAGTGTGATTTACTAGCCAACATCATGAAAATATTTGCTTGTTCTGTTTTCAAATACGATCAATCTTATTTGTAGATTTTTCAGTGCTTAAGAATAGATGCTTATTATAATCGGTCTATCAATGGTTCAACCTAAAATATTTGATCTGTCCTATATATGGGCTACTGAGAATCTCGTTCCATTGCATCAAACTTGTAACGTGATGGTGTTATTATTGCTATATTCCACCATATGTCACCGACAAATCTATTTCATCCATCACTGATATAGGTATTCAATAGTTTAGACATTTTCTGATGATTCACTATATAGTTTACTTTAATAGACTGACCTACTTGTTCGATATAGTCAAGGACATAAAGTAACTGTACCATCAGAGAAGGGTTAACCCAATGTAACGTGGCTAGAAGCTCAATACGGTTATCGCCTGCCAACCACCTAGGCAGCTTGTACCCCGCTACCGACCTTAAAACGAAAGCATCAATGACATAAAAGTACACAATAGATAATCATTTTATTCACTGACTTCTGATAATATATAACATGGTTATCACTAAGATTTTACTAACATTGTCATCATTTCAAAGGAAACGGAAGTTGTTAGTATACTGTTACGTATATTAGATTTAAGCCATTTACTTCTATTTTTGATTGTTTGTCAGATTCAATTTTGACATTTTAAGTAAGATTCATTCATTGAGAGATATTATTTTTAAAAAATGGGGATGACCTGTACTTTACAGAATAAACACCAGGTGTTGACCTCATTTCTGACCTGGCTTCAGAGTTGTAAACAAGTTTTTAAAATGATTGGTTGGTTACAAGGACATTATGGAGCTTTATATAAACATCTTTCTATTTTTTAGTTGGGTCATACGGTGGGTACGTGAGTTTTTGAACGTAAATTTGTTCTAGAATATCACGTGACCCCTTTCTTCTTTACGTAAAAACATGTATATAAACTATGTTTTGGAGTGATTCAGTAGAAGTTGGGCTTTTAGAATACTAAGTTGTGTGTCGTTTTGAGTTATTTTAAATTACCTTGTACTGTAAATTATGTCAATTCGTTTGGATCAAGAGGAATTATTTTGTTATTCATCTGAAAAAGAATTGTGCTCATAGACTTTTATTACCAAGGACTGACTTCATCAAGTGATATCGCCTTCCATCTTGGATACTTCGTTGGGATTCGAACTTGGAATTATTTGGACATTTTATTACCAGGACTTTTGCAATTTCTCTAGTGGATAATATTTTGAATTATGTTTGGATTAATTTTGGAATTGATTCTTAAAACCGTAGGTTTATTTTTCTTTTCTGGAAAATATTTGTGCTTAATTAATTGTTTATTAAGTTTTTACAAGCTTGTTATTTTCACTCTTTCTATGTTACTGTTTATTCGAGCCTAAGCACGTAACAATAGTTCCATTTCGAACTGATGGAAGATGCCATTTCAGTGAAGTGATGGATGACAGGCCTGAACCTGCATAGGAGACATGTGTCTTCTGTACTCAATGTCTAACTATAATATTTGCACCCATCTCAAGGGTTGGGGGTTGGGGGGAAATTCCCTTGCATCTTATCTTGTGAGAATTTACGAAGTTAGCTGGAGCTTAGGAAACACTATGAAATGCATCACTCTCGTTTTGGTAAAAACTGAAATCTTGACCAAACAAACATGGACGCCGTGCTAGTGTTGAAAGCCTTAGGCATGCAGCAGAGAAGATCTGTGTATTTACCTTAAATTGCAGAAAAGAATATAATTGTATTTATTTAGTACTGAAAATATGAGTACGTTTGTTGGAGAACTCTCTGGGATCTTCTGCTGTTGAAAATTATGACCATTATTTGATGTCTTTCTTAAAGGCAATATCAGAACAATTAAACAATCTAACTTCTGGGAAAAAAACCTACTATGGGGTGGAAAAATCATCCAATATTTCTGTTTTACTGACGAAATCTTAAGTTATCAATATTTAAGTTAGTTGGTTTTTCCCTGAAGTATGTTACTTATTTACAAGATTTTTCAACATATGACCACAATGCACAGTGGATTCCTAGTCAATTCCTGCATACATATAATCGGTTTACCAATGAAGTGAATTGAAATGTATGTTTTCCTTAATCATACTTCAATCCTGATATTAAACAAGCAAATTTGATATATTATATTTGTCTTTCATATTTTTCTGCTTTAGAATCCCAACGGTTTATCTGCAGTGTAATAATGTTGGCTATATTAGTGAAATAAGTTACATTTTAAGTTAAAATGTTTATACAATTGTGATATTATTGTTTTAAAGTACGTTATAATTATTGAGAAATGTCAGAGGCACAAATGCGTGTACACACACATTTTCTGGCTCCTTCACATGGATGATACATGGCTGAGTATTCACTGATTTGCCTTTCTCGCATAAGTGTCTATTTTAATTGATTCAATGGTCAAGTTCTGTTTAGTGGCTTATAACGGTTCATCACCTTATTGATACAGTGATCGGAAACCCGCAAGTGCAACATGAATTTCAGAGGTACTTAATTGCTTTTTGTGTTTTGTTTTGTGTTCTTCTTAAACAACTTGTGTACGTGCCACACATATGTATACATATAAACACGCTTCTCTTCAAAATAATACAGTTATCAGCAAACAATGTTTCCCTGTGTGACATTTGTACAACTCTTGATTTATTTAACCCGACTTTAATGAGAACTAAAATTGGTACACATTCATTATTTATTATGCGCGTTCATAGTTTAAACGCTAACTCTATGTCATACAGAATAATAAATCTTCATACAAAACAACGAATAGACTGGTACATTTGGCATTTAAAGCATCATTGTTGTATCTGACCATACCATCATCTTATCTTTGCATTTCCTAAAGTAACCTTCCGGATTAACATTGAAAGGATGTCATTGTATCGAATGATAGCAAAAGTAAGTCAAACTATAATGGAAAGAGAATCTTTATGAGTGTGCTCGCTACACATTGACATTTGAAAAGCAGAGGGTAAGGAAATGTAGGATCTATTTCGTGTATAAAAGTTTACATTGTCACCCATAATATAACGGAAGACAGATATATCTAAAGTTTATATGATAAACGGTCCATTTCTTGTTTTACTGGTACTAAAGGTTAGGTTGAACATTTCTCTGAAGAACCGTTCCTGTAATGGGTTTAAATTTCACGCGTTGCTATCTTTATTGCGGATGAAGGCTGAAGACAGACGCACCTCAACGGAGATTGGTTGGTATTGAACCGTTGCATAACAGGTGCGACTTTTGTTTGAGCTTGATGAAATATATGTCATTTCTAGCAATTATATATTTTAATTTAACCACATCTATTGTGAATCTTCAGCTTGGATTTCCTACAGTTAGCTTATGCATTGTTTTGTCTCATCTTTGGTATCCACTGAATTAGTTTTGATATATTTCTATAGAATGTGGGACATTATGCAACTTTATCTGTATATTGTATGATCACGTGACACGGGTTTGCCAAACCTACTTAACGTCCTATTGTGTCTTATTTGTCACGTTGTGCTATCAATAGTACACACGTCTGATCAAAGATAATCACGCCTACTAATTCCCATATCAAATGAAAGATATCCATTAGAAAATGACATTACTTGAGTGCAATACAATAATTGGCTTATTCTGAAAACCTAGTGCAAATTATTTAACACACAATTATTAATCAATCCGACCGCTTCAAAGTCCGTCAAAAGTATCACCTCCGACTTTTTTTAATAGCAACTGAATTGAGAGTGGCCGACTTCTCATTGGAATGCAAAATAAATAATGCTTTTACTAATAGCTGGTTGGAAGTAAGTGCAATGGAAAACAACTACATTAATTGCACTATAAAACAGGCTCATATTCAGGTCGTTTAAACAATATTTATTGCATCAGATTTAAGTGATATCTTTACAGGAAACTTAACTAAAATTATCCATCATGACAAGAGTCGTATGTCACGGTAGTACATGCTATTACATCTAGCAGTTTGACAACCCCCTTCCGAATTTCAAAATGAAAAGAATGAAGGTTACAAAATATACATAAAACTTTTTTCACTGCATTCATTAATTTATAAGTTCTAACCTAATCGGTGCCAGAATGAACCTAACACGACCGTATTGTTTGCATTTTGCAACGACAATATTCTTTCGATGCAACGGTCATTTTAAAATTTCTTGTAGAGTCCATTTTAAGTGAAGGGGTAGGATGTTTGCACAGCACGTGAATCCACGAGGAAGGTGAACACTTCGTGTCTTTTATCCATTATCTGTAATGTTTTGTTCTAGTAATTTAGACAAAATGTATTTACAAACATTACAGCGGTAGAATATGTTATTTAACCTGAAAAAGTGCATTAAAAGTAGTTTGAAGAATTGTAGCGTTATTAAACAAGTTAGTCAAAATAGACTACCTCGCAAATATTGACCAAGTATTAGTATACAAACTTGTTTGGTTATAAAAGCAAAGATGATATAATCAATGACGTTCTCGCAACATTATATAACTGAATGAATAAATTGGCTACTTTTAATGCATTTTCGGAAACCACTTTCTGTATCAACTTTAAGCCTTTCATTTGAAAATCGAGAAATAAAAAGCTATTCAGTTGAACATAAGTTTACTTCGTTTCCCATACCACAAAAAGCAAATTGAAAAACACGTGTAAAGTATTCATATAGTTACTTTTCTATGCATTTATAAATGTATTAATATGTGGGTTCATAAACAAAAAAAAGTGGTAGTGAATTAAATCTTGAACAAAAACATGAATTTCTGTCTCTATAACATTCATGTTACATACTAAGCATAAGACATATTTGTTTTCCAATATCCAAATCAAACTTGCAAATTTAATAATTATTCTCATTTCCTGTTGAAATGTCACCACGCTCTTGTATTTCTAAGGCACCGGTGATATAGTATTGATTTTTGTACTATATAATCGAATTGTTTAAATTTAATATATTATACCCATTAGAATGAACGATTTTTCCTACCCACCAACCTGCGTTAATGCATATATAAATGCATACAGATCGACCGACAGAATATTGCAAAGGCTACATAGTATGATTTCGATGTTTGGGATCTATTTGAAGAATTATTGACATATAACGGATTCTTCTAACCACCAATGTTTTAAAAGTCAGATTAGAACTTCCCGAGTGATGCTGCATAAACATCCAACCTTCAAAAGTGTGCAATCATTAGTTTATGTCTACACAAAACCAGTGTCATGGTATAGCTCAGGCTGCAAAATTGTTTGTAACAGGCTCTGTATCGTCTCTAGGTAGTGCTATTTGCCTCCTGCTCTTCGGTAGGTGTCTACGAGATAGTAACCTTCCACATGCTTTTTGATAAACGATATTATAATAACTTAAGTCATAATCTCTAATCAACTCGTTTTAAAACCTTTTAACATCTCGGACATAACTATAGCTGGGAACTTGTATATATAATTATATTAGACATAAAGAAAGTGAGACTTCGGTGATAATAAATAGTTTTAGAAATCTTTCCTGCAATTGAAAAATTTTCTGATGCAGTAATTTTGATCACATTTGTAAGTTCTTCAACTGCGAATGGAAAGGGTATATTTTGCATTTTTACCAAACATACATATTTGAGTAGTATTTTCAAGTACATAAACTTGATACAATTTGGAGTATATGTAATGAATTAAGTATAGCTAACTTAAAACTATTCTCATATAATATTTCATCTAAATTCTTTTAAAATGGTTCTTTGTATATCTCAGTGAACTCGATTCATCTTCATAAGTCAAAATTTAGTTTAACATCAAGGTAACAGACTAATATATCTTCGACAATCCAGACTTAAACTAGCGATGTCACATCTATTGTATATCCATCATGATGAATGTATTAGTCCAGACTATTGCCGCAAAGTTTGGAATGTAGTAGCGATATCTTTAAAAATGCTCAGTAATTCGGAAAAAAGTTATATATATATATATATATATATATATATATATATATATATATATATATATATATATATATATATATATATATATATATATATCCAGCTGCTTTCAACCATCAAATATTTCCTTTGCTCACTATATCGACCATTTATGAATTAAAGAAAACAACATTTGCATGTGTACATTTTCGCCTGATATTGTATTGAGTATTGCTTTTTTCCGAACTGAAGAAACAAATTGAGAAACCTAAATATGAGCCTTATGCGATAATTTAGATGCAACATTACTAAATGGTTATTATGAAAAGAAAGATTGCAACATATAAACATTTTGTTATGTATATCGTTTCATGTTTTAGCTAGTAACAATATAAAAGTGTGCATAACTTAGTCAAGTCATTTATTGATTTTTAATTTCGATCTTTGCTGTTACCAGAGTTGCCCTCGCACTAAAATTGTCTTCGCCGTTAACGTTTAACTGACTTTCTATACCACCAAACGCCATATTATGTATACTAAAGAGGACTAAATGTTCCACATACAACATATTGACGTATTTGATTACATTTGTCAGCTGATGGATAATTCTTTCAATTACCATACAGTTGCGATTCAGAGTTATATCTCTTTGCATACATGTACATATACATTGCACCGCTTGTTACATCAATGTAAACGCGATTTTTGTTGCTGTATTTCTTTTCCTTTGCATCATTCCACATGGTAAATATCGGACACAGACGATATAGATGCGTTGTCGTCCGTCTATCTCGTCGCTGAAAATGAAAATGTCTGTTTGGAATGACAACGCGTGTTTGGTTCCACATGTTATACTCAGCTTTTGAATTATGAATCAAGGAATAAACTGACTACGTAATGTGCATATATAATCTCATTTCTGTTTTTTTTTTTCATTGTTTAAATTGGTAGGGGTACAAATAAACGGGGAGGTTTATTCAGAGTATATGAAATTTGTTTTTGCTTAAACTCAAAATAATTATGCAGAGTTGTGTCAGATTTCCTCGCTCTCCACCGACACCACCATGTAGTGGAAATATGAAGATATACATATTATATATACGAGGTTATTGTTTTATACATCAGCATACATTTTACCAAAATCTGATAATTTCAGTATGTAAAAAATGACTTTTATTGAACGGTTATTTGTTTAAATTACAAAAGCATGTTTAGCTTTAAAATGATCTTTGTTGACTATCAGGCATACAACGTTTATTTTCTCTAAAGGCTTTTTTGATTACCAGTAGTGTTAACAGCACAGAAAGACGAAAACAGTTGACACGAAAGGAACGCAACAGGACAACTACGATGATGTCAGCATCCTTTTAAAACTTAAATCGTTTCACTTTCTTTACCGGGATTGATTGCAGTAATGAGAATAGACACATAATAACATACACAATGTGTTACGAATGGTATGACGGTAGCAATATGTACCTCATCGACAAATGCTCTCTGAATCGCATTATACATTTTGGAAGAATGGGGCTAATTAATTTCACTTTAAAAGGTAAATATAAAGTTTAAGGTAATTTTAGTATATAACAAACAAATACTAATTACCTCTCTGTATTCACATCGGTTCAAACTAAATTGTTTTTCACTATTATGGGTATTTGTATAATTTAATTCTGTTTATAATTTAGTATGATACAGTGTTACTGATATAATGTGAGTTTACAAACATAAAATGTCAAAAGCCTCAATGTTACAATGGGTGAAATGTGCGCATTATATATGCTCATATCACGGCAACATTGATTTATATCCATTAGCAACCCATTCCAATCAATGCATTGTCTGTAGTGGGATGTAAATCCAATTATCATTAAATTACATGTTTGTCATATACTATAACATTCTGATGGTGTTCTGGTTATACAACGGTCGTTTACAGAATCCGAGAACATAAAGCTAGACCAGTCTGTGACTGTTATAAGGATGTTATTAAAAACAAAGTGTCAAGTCTTTGCAACAACACGTATATCTATTTGGTTGCGTGAATTAGCTGAGTGTACCTCATACAACAAGCACGTGTAAATGTTCTTGTCTTTCTCACCCGTGTTACTAAAGGGATGAACTAAAGCAGCAAGGATGTGATTTAATCCTGGTGGAATGAATGGGTCAATTCCATTTCTAATTTGATTCTTGTAATTGATCTATGATAGGATTCACCTTCCAAATAATCAGGACGACTGATGCAAATTTGTCCTAACTTGTTCTGGGGTGGGGTGAGTAGAGGAAGCCCGCTTATAAAATCAACCTATCAAGGATCGATCTCAAATCGAGGCTTCAATTATGACTTGTATAACAAAGTCTTTATTCTAATGCTTCCAATCGCTGAAGCCTATTGAATTGATAGGGTCTATTAAAACATAAAGGACACCCTGATCGTTTATCAATATGAGATAAGTATTCAATCATATTTCTAGCAATACATAGAATAATCAATGTTGATATTAGACTATGTTGTTGGAAAGTGACATAATATATTTGTTACTGGGCCGACATGGTATTGAAAATGGGTGTATTAAGTATCGATGGATGCCCACAAAAGTAATAGTCCCGGAAAAAGTTAGGCTGGAGTGAGTTGAAGCTAAAAACCACCATACACTATTGTTTCGTGATGTTGCTATAACAACTGCTGATATTGTTATTGCTATCTCTCTTGCTATTATAGCAATTGCTAAAACATTACTTTCAGATGTAACCGTTCCTAGACAGAACCTTTATCGCTTATAAATTCTTTGATATTTGCAAATTGAATTTATAACCAGTCTCACATATTCTTATAATTCGTACTAGTTTTGACGCGAAAGACTTACTTTATATCCGGATTCTTCATCAAGTCTTGCCGTCCTCGTATATGTTCGAGATTGTCGAGTTCTAGTTTTAAAGGCTTTTCATTTGCACCGCACCATCGACAGCTTGATAATATCATCTCATCTCTCTTTCGTCTTTCTCAAAGAAGAGAACAATTTAACAAATATTTGCTTTGGCTTTAGGTAAATGCTTTCCTTACAGGTTGGGATCTGATTTCGTTCAATGTTTAGCTTGTACGTTTGTCATAACCACCAAACCAACCTCTCCTAAATGTTCATTTATATATTTAAATTTCAACATGTTTTATTGTTTTATTTTAACTATATTCTAAGAATATATATATATATATATATATATATATATATATATATATATATATATATATATATATATATTTATAATCTCATGTGGTTGTAATAATGTCCGTTGTGTAATAATGTTCGTTGTTCGCAGTGTATTAAACAGTTAAGTTGTGTTCATCTTATATACTGAGCATGACCAAATAAATAGTAATCTGTTGGCTCTGTATGTGTTTTCTGCGCTACCTACTGCCTTTTGATTGCCTTTAAAAGTATGACCTTTAATTAGGTGTTCTAACGTTCCTCCCTTCGTCACCTTTCTGGTTTTGCCAACAATGACTGAACAAAGCAAAGGAACAACCCCAAACATTTTATGTTCTGCCACATTAAACTCCACGTTTGCATACTCTCTGTAAATTGTGAAGAAATGTATATGTCACGGATAGAAACAGAAAGGAATGAATTATGGAAAATATAATGATAGCTCATTTTTCAGATTTCGAAGTGTTCAAACAAGAATTTTTAATATGACGATTGCAAATGGAACACAACAAGAAATAATCAGTGAAGGCTTGACAGAAATCTACTTGGAAAGTAATTGATGACAAACATAAAGGTATGCCATCTTTTGAACTGCTATATCTAATACAATTTCCAAATTATTAACACATATTACAAATTACCGTGCCATCAATAATTAACAAATATATTACAATTGAAAACGTAGTGTACAAAATTGTTCAAGAGATGAATATATAACATCTTTTGGAATTAAATTCTTCATCCTCTTATATGTATATGTACTTCGTTGTAGTTCATTAAGAGCAAACACACACACACACACACACACACACACACACACATATATATATATATATATATATATATATATATATATATATATATATATATATATTTGTAAAAAAATATACATTTTAAGAGTTACTTAAAGATTCAAATGACTGCCGAATGGAAAGGCACAGCATTAAATACACAACATTAAATACAGACAATTAAGTAATGATACTTGCAAGATATATATGTTGTATTCCTAAAGCATTTATTTCATTTGGTAGCACTAGTTACAGTAGCTAAACTTACAGCATTGTCCCTCTACTACGCAATGAAATCTGGCATGAATTATTGATTAGATTCTATTACTGCAGATACTATCATGTTGCAATGCTTTAATGCTTTACATTGATGGAGAAATTGTTGAATAACTTCATTTTTAAGAATACATGGCTTGAACCGTGTGAGCTCCTAAAGTCATTTATCTAAGAGGTATTTAATTTCTTAAATACTTAATTTATATTCAAATACTTTTAAAACATATTGCGCCTTGCGGGCTGTACCTTAAATGATGGAAACACAGTAAAATACGTAGATTTAATGGTTGCACTTTTACAATGTTCTCATCTACCTTTAATCTTTTTGAAAAAATGTAGCCAAAGTAACCAAAGGTTAGTTGCTCCATAACTGTTATATGCCGCTGGTAGTTACAAAGAGAAATAACTAACAAGAGCTTATCATGTACAATGAGATCATATTCTGTTATAATTCATTTTATCAACATGAACTAAATTATATTTATGTTTTGCTCTACTTTTCAATAATGATATTGTAATGTTTTTTTTCTATAAACTAATTTTGGTTAGCTACGGGAAGAAGAACTATAATTATGTTCTTGCAGTGGTACTAGTTTGTTCAACTGATTTTAATCGGCTGATTTTTTTAAAGACATAACTTTTGTAGGAAATCCTTAAAATGCAGCTGTTAATGGAGGACACGTCTCTATATATTGCACTTACATTTGCACATAGGACAAATTTGCACACATTTGTCCTGTGTTTTCAAATATAGGAACATTTAAAATGTTATATCAAAATTAATACAATAAAAAAACTTTGCAAAGCTTACCATTCTGTACATAGATTGAATTAAAGAAATCGTGGAAATGTGTCATCGATTTCAGAAAGACTTGTTCATTTCGATATTGTGAGAGACAAATGTAATAATACTTAATATATAAAGATTGCCAGTCATTATTTAATCAGACAGTTGTCATGAAGCAGCTCTAATTCAGAGAGCGAACCAGAAAATAAAATATGGAAAGCTGTGGTAGAAGCACGGATCAAAGTGCTTTGCCAAGAATTATCAGAATTTCAATGACGTTATGTGCAATAAAATTTAGATACTGATAAATGCTTTTCAGTCACACAACACATATCCTACTCACAAAATATACCACCATAGATTATTAACACCGTACAGAGATTCAGGAACAAATGCATGTATTAAATTATACTTTAAGAACGTCTGCGCATTGCCATTTTTTAACACAGTATAAACACCAATTGAAAACAAGGGCATTAATAACTTGTGAAATGCTTTTTGCAGTTGTAAAGTTATTACCTTTTTATACCTCATGCAGATTATTGTCAGACAGATGATACCAACCCCATGTTCTGAGCAAAACATTTTTCATTTTATAGCTATTATTATGTTCCAGTAGTATCTTGATGGTACAAACCAGATAATGACCATTTATGTTGGACCCCGACGTGAGTATAGCTGATACGCATCATCTTAAACGTATGGTGAGTAACTGAATATAATTCATAATAACATACCAAAATGTCTGTGTATTGTTAGCATCAACAAGAAAACTGACCATCCCATGATTGGTTCATTCTTAACAGAAGATGTGTCGGTCAGTTTAATGCAAATTTTAACGAACATTAAAGGAGCGAAATTGTTGCTTAATAGAAGTATATATTTATTAGCCTTCAATATGTTTCATTATCAACTTTATCACTGCTCTCAGATGGATTGCGAAGATGACGTAATAAAAACAAGCCAAATGAAAGAATCAGCCGAAATTACCTTTCGTAGTGAGGGACATGGTGGATGCCAATGTGGTGTTTTTTTTTATCAACGTTGTAGAAAGTCTAGAACGTTTTCGTCCCCATGCTGATTTGGTGGAATGTCGCGCAAAAAGCTGTATCTTAGAAGTTGACGTATAGATGTCTGAAATTATTGTACATCAATTTATATTAAAATATGCATTCTGTTTAGATTATGCCATGCTTGTGAAGAAGCAGCTATTTTTCACATATGTTTGAGAACTTTATTCAAAAGAGATATATATTTACTGGCAATATCAGTCATTCGTCTACATGTTTGAACCACTGACTTGATTATTTATATATGTTCATTGAAAGAAAAAATATATTTCTTTGAATATTTATATAATAGCAAGAATCACCTCCTTCCTCCCAATCTCCCTACTTTTTTATGTCAGGAGACAAATCGAAAATCAATAATTATAAACCTGTACTCACTCTATCGTTGGTACATTGTTCTCTTTTCATTTTTATTACTTTCTGTCACATTATAATTTTGTTATCTCGTATCAAGTGGGTTTTCGTCGGATTAATTATTTTGTGACATAACTCACTGGTTTTTACAGATGAAGTAGACTGATAGCGAAAAATTAACTAAATATTTATTATTAGACCAATGTCATGCTTTTTATAGTGTTAAATATACGGTTTAACTATATATAAACATACTAAACCATGATTTTATTTAAATTTAAACATTAAACATGCTTCAGAATATGTAATTAAGGCAGGTGCATAGGAAGACCTCAGGGATATGTTTCTAGTGCTTATCTTTTAATTATGTATACTCAATGTATTTGAAATCGTCTTCAGCGTCTGTGCATGCGGATAATACGGAGAACTAATTAAATGCAAATTCACAACGTGCAACGGAAAGGATTTATTACAAGAAATTGAACTAAAATTTGTATAGCACACACATAATGCTTATCTACTGAGCAGACCGTACAGTCAAGTGTAAATAATTGAACTTGAAACTTAATGGTCTGAAATTGTTGAATATACCATACATTAAGGTATCATTATTGATTATATTTTATTATGCTTCAACTAGTTGAAAACACTCAATATCAAACTAGGTACGAAAATATGAATTACGAAATGGGTAAGATGTTTTATACTGAGCACACGTGTCCCAAAAATGTGAACAATGTCATTTGTCCATGACCTTTCATCAATAGCTGCACTGTATGTGGAGCCGACAGATATAGCTGCATGCAAACACTGTACATATTTTAACAAAGAGGTAATGTTACATTTTAAAGATGCGTTAATATATAAATCATCAGTTTTGAACACTCTGAGGGATAGCAATTTCGGTTTATTCTAGTTTTATAATCTTTCAAGACGATCTTAAAACTAATTTAAGATATTACAGCTCTGCAAGCATCTTAGCGAGTAATCCCCTTTAATATTGTTTATTTATGTATGTATAATTTACATTAAAATATATGATATTAGCAATATTAGATGCAGACGATGATAAAAATATAAACCTTTACTAATTATATGAATATTTTGTTTTAATTACAGGAAGAAAATGAAATAGACTTATGCCGCCTTGGATAAATAAAGGTTATTAGCAGTAATAATAGTACAAATTTTCTGAAGATAAAACACGCGAGAGTTAAAGTAAACAATATGACTCTTTCTTTTCCATATTGAACTGTGAAATAAACACCAACTGTTTCACACTAGAATATTCCATATATTCATCATTTCTTTTAATGACAGATTCAGGATTTTAGGTAATATATAAAATGACTATGGGCAATGAGTTTGTACAGGAAATCCGATGTACATAATGGATAGTTAATCTTACTTAACACAACATAACTTAAATTATTTGTTATTAGTATTACTCTCAATAAATATCAAATATGAATGTTTGGAATAATCTTACTGTAAGCCAATTAGAGACAGTACTGAACAAGATAGAAAGGGACGCTGCAGCAAGTTCAGAAAGCTCCATTCCCCCACCCTGAAAATAAAACGATACCATATAACTGCGTTGCTCGAATTGTTCCGCCTTTAATACGGCCTTAGTTACAGGACGTTATCAACATTGTTATTTGTTTACCAACTCGAACCATAATAACTTGTATTTATATATCTAACGTATCCTAGAAAGTGAATCAATGTCAGGTCAGGCTTTAACACCTAGCTAACTGCATAAATGAAAGCAAAAACGTACTTGTATATTTATCACATAATTCGAACTTGAACATATATCCCTTCACATTATTTGTACACGAATTCACTGTACATCACAATATTGTCAAAACCTAGTTGCTGTTGAAATGCAGATTGACATGTACTTTGATAGGACCATGTTATCTCGAGGCAAATTACATCTAAGTGTGTGTTGTTTGATTTCGTTTGTTTTACAAAATTCTCATTATTTTGTTTTATTTCGGAATAATAAGAGTATTTTATGAACAGAATCTTCTGATCTCAGTTCCTATCGACAATTTTATGATCATTAAGTGTGGAGGTGACATGATATATTTCACAATTCATCGTTACCATCTTTCATCTTGTTTGTTTGATTAAAAACCAGTGTACTTGTCCCTGATGTGTGATGTTATTCTGATAAGGTTTCATATAAATTTAAGTATCTAATTAGATTTCGTGACATTGATTAATCGTAATTTACACCAAAAGAAGGCATGCCATCGTTGGTTATATCTTTCTGTCTGTACCACAAACATGTTTATTAAGGCAATCTTTGGACGAATTGTGCTTATTCGTGAAAGTACCTTATTTCTGCCTCCAATTACTACGAAAGATAATGAATGCCTTAGTTCTGGCACCATGATGTGAACCAATAAGCATCACGTTGACTCACAAGGAATCCGTTTCTTTTGCGGCAATAAATTAACGTCTTCTTTCACAAAAACGTATATTTTTGTGTGCTTGATTTAGTGCACTCCTGGGTTTTATCAGTTTCTTTGAAAAGATTAAAACATACAGTTTGTCTCAAACTATCATTTTCGATGTTGATAAATTCAGTAATCACAAGCGAAATGACATATCAAGTACAAAATACTGGAAGCATATATATATATATATATATATATATATATATATATATATATATATATATATATATATATATATAATTGAATGTTTCGACACTGACATCGGCATAATTTTCTAGTTTGTCGTCGCTGTCGTCTACATATAAATTGTTTTACCTGCAAAGCAAAGTGTGCGTGAGACAATAAAAACAATCTGGCTGGTCATCCAAATAATAATGACTCTAATACCAGTTAAATACATGTTCATGGTTCATGGCTATATTACACCATTTAGATGATATTTAGTGGCATCTAATGCTACATTGTATCCATTTACTCTTGTTTTTGTCTAATTAATGAATGCCATGTTTATCATTTTTTGTTGCCAGCAAACATAATGCTCAAAACTATTCCACGAGTAATGACGTATGATGTATTTTTACCATTACAAATTGAGTGTGGCGTTGGGCTAGAATATTTATATTTGTTGAAAACAGTCTTATAAAGAACAGCTTCGCGCCAGGTGTTTCGGTAACCTCACATTTCTCTATTCAAGAGTGGTCACAATCATTCTACTGATTACACCTCATTTCATTTATCAAATGTATTCAAAACCAAAGTCCTTGTCATTTTGTGATTTAGAATCCGTTTATATTTTCAAAAATATGACATTTGGTTCAAAGTTAAGCACATTCAGTTATTTACAGTAATTGCCAATTAACTCAAGCCAACTTATATGATTTATTGACACTACCGTGGTGATGCTAGTATGAATGTTGCATCGGATACCTTTCTATTACTAAATACCGCCTTCGTGTTAATAAAATAAAATGTAGGATTTACTGCAGTCAAGTGTATCCCATTACTTCAATTGTATTACGTGCTAACAGTGGGTTTCGAAACTAGACATGATTTTGGCCACGTTATGATATATATAGATGGTTGTATGACATTTAATGACATAGTTGAATTTTACAATAGTTGTCATGCATTTTTTGATTGTGCTATTAAACAGTTACCTCAACTTATGCATATCTTTAGACTAAAGGAACTATTAGCGTTAGAAATCTTGAGATAACCTTTTCGAAGAATGGCAGATTATATGAATTTGTGATAGTCCTCTACTTGGCACTGTGGATACGATTGTATGTTTAGTATAGACAGTGAAACACTGTTGATCCTAGTCAGACTAGAATAGACAGGTATTTTGGAATTATCTACAATGATTATCTTTGGACCTTAAAGGTGTACATGTATCTAAGAGATATTAGAATTAAATGCAATCACTAACATGATCCAGCATTCTATTTCATTAGTATAAATGCTTCATATATGACATTTAATATGAAACGTACCAAGCTGATAAGCAACATTCAGTTGTCAGGGTAAGGAGGTCATACTTATACAAATGGTTTTATAAGCTATGATCAGGCAGTCAATATTCCTGATTGACTGCAACAAATACATACATCCAAGACAAACATAATTTTATATAAGTTCCAACTCGGCAGAACATTTTACACGCCAATCAAGTCTTGCATACGAACTAGACAAGGGAATCCAGAGAAGAATGGGAAATGTCTTTCTCTATTGGGTTTACAAATAAAATTCATGTTCTTAATTACCTATGACCGCCCATAGCGTCAATGTGTTCTGCTTTTAACAGATGTCATACTGATGATGGGCAGAATCTATATCATACAGAACAGCCATTAAGCATCAACATAAAATAAATATGGTCTTACAAAGCTTTATTCGAAAGTAAAATTTAATCTATACAAAGACTCTCTCTCTCTTTCTTTCTCTGTTTCTCGCCTTTTGTTAGTATATCTAATTTTTCTCACTATATATTTATATTTACGGTAATGTAATTGTAATAGCGGAGGTAGGCGAACATTGATATCCAGTGAAGAATTAGCATGACTAGAATAATCACCCAATTAAAACTGATAACACGATACTCAGAAGAACAATGAAAGCTTGTATTAACCTTCTCACTATACTCACGATATTTATATTTACGGTAATGTAATTGTAATAGCGGAGGTAGGCGAACATTGATATCCAGTGGAGAATTAGCATGATTAGAATAATCACCCAATTAAAACTGATAACACGATACTCAGAAGAACAATGAAAGCTTGTATTAACCTTCTCACTATACTCACGACAGGCGGCTTGCTTCAAGGACACCACGAAATCGCTTTCGTTTTCATCCTTATATTTGTTTGTATAGAATAACGTTCCAGTTGTTTTGTGCTAAAAGTTGTGTTTTATCTATTTTTTTCTACTTTAATCGATACAACATTATGATTGTTGTTTAGGGGTCTATAATGCCTCTATAATTTGATTGTTCTTGACACAAGAGATGTATCAAGGGTTTATCACTTTAAAACTATTGTTATTTGATATATATCAGCATGTTGTTTAGAAATTCGTGTCTCTAGGTATCCAAAGAAAATGCACATTCATTTTTATATAACGAATCAAGTTGGAATATTTTTGAAAACGTGTTGTCGAGGAAGAACGATATCATATGTTTTCTCAAATCTGTTTTCATTGCAAACACCACACGAGAACCATGTTGTGAATGACTATACCTTGTGTTAGCGTTATGTGTTCTAAAAATCCAACGTAAAATATAACTTATTTATTGAATTTTGTGCCGAAAGTACTGACGCCCTAATAAGCGACAAAGTTAATTGAACAGTTCAAACCGAGGTTCCCAAATATTAATTTTGTATTACTTTCTATTTACTCTTTAAAACTCCACTTTTATTGAAACAGTGTAACTTTATTAACTACATGTATCTACTGGACTGTCAGATTTTTTACGAAATGTTCTTGTCTATAATACTCATATTTGATGTTTTAATGGCGCCTGCAAACTCAAAAGATGAATAAATAGTAAAGAACATGTTCAGATTCTTTTCAACTTTAGACTAATGTTGTGTAGAAATAAAATGAAAGATTTGTGTTGTTATTGTAAAGCAAACCTATTATGTAGGACTAAGTAAAACAATACTGGAATACCTTTCGTGGAATATATATATATATATATATATATATATATATATATATATATATATATATATATGTGTGTGTGTGTGTGTGTGTGTGTGTGTTTAGTATATGTTTATTATCAAAACAACATTCTGATCATTTTAACACTAATGTAGCAGAAATATTCATAACTATTTACAAATCTAATGGTCCAGACTATGAACCTTGCCCTCTAGGGTCCATACATATAGAACAGAAAAATATATTAAAACCGATGACTATATCGTAGCACAGACACTTCACAGTTTAGAAGACAATCCAAACACGATGTTCAAACAATGTAACCGAAGTTGCCTGGTTACCTAGTAACAATGGAGCCTCATATATAATAGGCCAAAATGACGAAGAAACATTTTTGCCACTGGTGAAATGTGCGGTCACGCCCGATCAGATTTTCAAAATTTTCCCATTTTACTCATTTCATAAGAATATTTAGATTATTAGTAAAATAATACACAGGTCATGCCAACAGAACATATACCATATATCGATGACATTAACAACGCCAGTATACATATTTATATTTCTGCATGTTGTGATTCCTCAACATTTAATTAGCTCTGTTCTTGCGAATGGAAATTACATGTGTTCAAAAATGATCCAAAGCGCAAAATTGTACTCTAAGTTACACTACAATTCCTTCACAAATCATATTCAAAAGGAAAATTTAGTATACTCCAAAAAACTGAGATAAATTTGATATTCCCTAACAAGCAATATTTAATCATACGTCTTCTTGAGGTGTGCAATTAAAAGATTTCTTTCCACCTTATAATTCAAAGTTATCAATCAAAGAACAGAAACACAAATACTTATACCAGTCACTAAACATCCTACGGAATTCATTCATATAATACCTCCAATACAATACTAAAAAAAACTAACGTAGACATTAGTAAGAGCAATCGCAAAATGACCACGAAATCCTCCCTCTGTTCCAGACTAATTGGTAACGTTTGCATTCACAGTTCACAATGTAACTCTAAATTTCAATTTAAAGTAAATCAAAATGAGATTTCTTTAGTTGAACGCGTGTTACGTTCCCAAGGTTAAAAGTTGCTGGTTGTTTCAATTAATAATGTTACCGTGTATTTATTTAAGTACACTTCTGTATTTAGTTTCAATGTAGAATAAATTCATTTATGTCGTTTCTTTAAGTGAAGCGTTCTTGTCATTATTCTTCCGTAGATAATATGAATATTTAATAAAACGTCACAACACTTGTATAGGAAATATGAACCTGTTCACTATGAGCTAAGTTTCACTCCTGGCGTCATGCAATAGAGGTCATACAAACTGATTCATATTTTCAACAAAATAAATTAAGAAAGCTATAATAACGTGTCGATCTCACGCGAGGACAGTATATACTGTTTCAAGGAAGTATATGTTTAGTGCACGAATGGCTAAGTAGACTCCACTAGGTTTCCGATCAAGGATGAAGAACGAGGTTTATTCACGAACATTGTCAAATAATCAAACAAGGATGAGGTTTGTAAAATGTAAAGAGTACTGTAAACAGGTCATAACACATTCGGAAAGTTCCATTTTAGACCATGGGTAATTAATTACACAGTTCTATTCCAAAATGTACTTCTCGTTTCTTTTTATTCTTACATTAATTTATCTCTGTGGACATAAACTCATGTATCAATGCTCTAATTCCACTGATTCGTTTTTTAAAATATTGTCTATCATGAAATAAATCAGGTGTCAGATGAAAAGCACCCTCATGTTAAGAACATCCAATGGTCCATAATAACCACGACCATACTCTTTTAATATCGATCTCAGTAGGATTTCGGATAGCAGATTACAGTGTACACTTGTAGAAAAATTAGTACAATTGTCAAGAAATTAGACGTCTAAAAGGAAAACACAACTGCGTCACATAGAAGGGTTCTTATATTCATAAAATTAGAGTTCCAACGCTAGGTAAAACCTGTGATTCATTATTACTCATAAGTAATTTGTTCCTTTCCTGGTCTTGTTGTTAGATCTAATTATCACACCTACGCATGGGTATACTATTTGTTATTAGATTCTTTTGAACATTTTCATCCATTTAGGCTTAAAACAAATCTAATTACGGCTGCATTGTGAAATCGATTGAGTGTGATATTTCCTCATTCAATTTCTAACAAATATTGATCGTGGTAAAAGGATGTACATTTATCATACTTCAAGCCTTAACCTGCCTGACACATTCGGTATGGGGATATTATCAAGAGCCTCTTCAAATCTTTAATATTTGACTCAAAAAAACCCGAGAATAATAAGTATTATTTGTATATGTCAAACTAATTGACAGTAGAAACAATAGCGAATCAAAGATTTGAGATTAAAACATGTTTACGTGGTCTAATGAATATTTCCTTCCTATCTACGTTACATACCTGTTCTGTTCCTTTTAGTCAACTTGATTGAGGATCGGTCACTTTCAATAAAATGACCAATGAATCTATTATGATTTCAATGATCGATTTTAGTCGAAATCCTCTTTGTTAAGAAAGTAGGTCAAATATTATTTGAGAGAACTCTTGCTGACAAATTAATAGAGTAGTAATCCACATTTAATCAGCTGGCATAATATGATTAAATGATCATTGCTGCGTATTTATATGTACATTCTACCTAATCACTCAAAAAGTAAATAAAGATATATGCTAACATTGTGAGCGATTAGGTAAAATTTGCACATTCATAAATACCCAACCATCATCATTTAATTCTTATAATTCCAGATTCGTCCTTTAAATCGTCAATTCAATAAAGCACTCGAATGTAAGTAGCACATACTTTCCTTTCATCTGCGCTTCACATCTCATAATGCATAACCTGTACTGAATCACAAAAACAGATTGACTACTGCCACATTTACGTTTATTCAGGTATTTCATGCGTTACACAATAGCTACCCATGGTTTCAACACAATGCTTTTATTTACAACATTCTTGTTATAATTTAGGCAGTACAATCTGCTACGTCAGGTGACCTTGACCCTACATATAAACAGCCCGTACGGATTGAACAAGTGTGCTGAATTACATTTCCAATCAAACCTGAAAGTCATTATGGATTTTATCAATGAACAACAGTGGACTTATGAACAAGATGATGCCATCCCTTGCTAAAATAACGGTAACAATGAAATACATTGCACACAGGAATGACATTTAATGCTATTCGCAACAGAGTTAATACTTAACAAGACTCGTTCAGTGATATAATGTGAAATGAAAGGTGATTACTGTCACATTTATGTTTATTAGCAACTTCATGCTCTTAAATTTTAAGCAATGGCTACTCATGGTGTCAGCACATTATTTTTTGTATACGAAATAACATTTTTGTTTAACTCATGTCATTACAACCAGCTACATCAGATGAGAATGAACTTACATAATGACAACTGATTGGGACAGAACATGTGTGTTAAATGCAATTTGCAAGCAAACCTAAAACAAGTATGGATTTAACAATGAACAACATGAAATTACGAATACGATGGTGTTATTACTTACAAAAATAAAAGTAGTATTTAAATAAAGTTTATAGATACACAGTATTAACATTTCATATCATTTTTAAGAGCGCGAATAATTAACAAGATCCTTTCAGTTATCTAATGTTGTGAAATGTAAAGTTGCGGTAAAACAGGCCATGTTTTGTTTGATTGCAAAGGTGAGTGTTAGAAGTACTGAAAGGACTGTGCGATTTGAGTCTTCTTTGAACTTCGGATTGGAAAGTTTATCAATGGTTTCTGACTTTGATATGAAAGAGGGGATGGTAGTAGGGTCAGTTATAGACAGAGTTTGACAAACATTAACCTTATTGCTTAAAAAACTTGAACTAATGAGCTGTTTTGGTTCAGTGCTAGGTATTCGACTGTAAGTGTTTAGATGCTTCACACGCTTGTGATCTTGTCATAAATACAATGGTGACCAGTACTGCTTTGCACTCTTGCACTTCTTGCAGATATGGCATGAATGAGGAGAGTTGATTTGGTTTTACCGGTTTACAAGTATACCATTTGTCAGAGAATTCAGGAGATATAAGTGATTCTGTACTTCATTACGTAACTAAGGCCTTTGCTACTTTGTCACATTTATGAAGAAAAGTTGTTTACAGATTTCACTAGGCAAGTGTTTGTGCACGTTGCATACATTCTCGTTGATGCTACTTGAAGCTTGTCATCAACACCACTTTGGTAGTTTAAAATAAAATAGTTTCTCGATTTAGATTAAAGTACTCCAAACCAGATTCATCATTTTCACATTTTAAAGAAGTTGGGGTCAGATGATAATGAAAATCTATACCTCTGGTGACAAAATGAATAGCCAGCAGATACCATATTTTGAATCGAAGCGCAACAGGGTAAACGGTTTTGAAGATACACATTGATTTTTCCTAATTCCTTCAGTGAAATTACTTGGTAGTGCTTGGTTGGCCTTTAAATTCAATTTTAGCTTAGCATTTAACATTGAATTAGCATTATTGAATTCTTTGTCTTTGACAATGCAATATCTTTTCCATTGTCCTTCAAGTATATGTTAATGGCTGCACGAACCTTCTTGAAGTAATTATTGTGATATTCTTGGCCTGATTGGTCGGCATTTTTGAGATTCTGGATGAACCTTCGTAAGTGGCCACTCTGGTCTGATCGTGTTGAAATAAAGGTTCTATCCAATAATTTCAATACGCCAATCTGCAAATAAAAATAAAATTATTCATGGGAACACAGTTCTAATAGTTGGACAGATCATTTTGAAATACACATAAAGACAACATGTCCTGCAATTTGTACATATATTGTATACGTATGCTCTAGATTTATGTGTGCAACATGGAGACATAATTAACTAAATCCTTTAGCATTTAAAGTCTTTAAAATTTATACAGATTTAATTTTTGAGAATACGAATAGCAACGCAAAATGTTATGTAATTTCGTTTCCAATTAAATTAATGACTACACATCCAAAAAAATTTAATTAGTAATATAATGACTTTGCGGATTATTATATACATTTTTCAATGGTTTTCAGTCTCATTGTTAAGGGTATCTTGTTAGCATTATCGTATCAACAAAGTATGCACTGTTATTATATATGTTCAAAATCTATGCATCAAACATGTTTCGTGTGAATATTCTGACTATCTTCTTATAGTTTTAATATTTAAATATTTGATTATTTAGTCATTGAATACATGTCTCATAACTATTTGTTTTTAATTTTTGTAAGTGGTCATAATTACACCATGCCACCAACACCCACACACGTTTGAAAATAAGCAAACATTTACCATTGAAAGGGCCTATGCCCCATATTGTTTCGTTTAGTTGCCTCTGAGTGTTGATTTATTTCATTAGCTTTCACAAGTCCTCCTCAGGTAATTTCTTGAATCTTAAGATTATATCCCTTAGCGGCATCAAATTTAGTAGTGTTCTTGTTCTTTATGGCTAGTATGACGGAGATCATATGATGCTTGGTGCGGGAATTTATCAATCTCCGTTGTTCTATTTCATTTTCAGCACTTGTTGCATCCATCGCAATATCATAACATCCATTTCCATCTGCTTCAATCGCTGCTATTATTTATTTTAACTCCTTGTCATCTAATTGTACAAAACATTCCGCAGAAAATCGCAGCGAAAGATCACCGTAATCGGCCATTTTGCGCGACTATGTAGCAGACGAATGCTAAATAGTAAACTCTTCATTTCAATCAACGAATATTGGAAACAGCATTAAAGGGGTAGAAGTTATATTTATTTGCTGAATTAAAAATTTAAAGGATAAAACAATCGTTTTTCAATGATGTGTCTGCAATGTTTATTTATATTGAAAACCGAAAGTAGTCCCATAATTTATCGATGTGTAACCAATTCCAGATCATGATCACGTGACCTTTAAATAGAGTCGCTTGTCGTTAGCCTCCCCTTGTACCTATGATATGTTCAGAAGAACTATATGTAGAAGAACTGACTGCATATCGACTTCAATCTAACCAACCGTTCCAAAGTTTCAATTAAATCGTCCGTCTTCCCCTCTGATGATTTATTACTTGAATGTAATTACAATTCGTCGATGCACAAAGGTAAAGAAAACTGCTTGAGTTAATGCCCTGCTTGCCTGATTGTAATTCAGTTCCTTAAACGTAAATTAACATGTTATATTCACTATGCTTTCGATCAAGCTATATTGGTTTAATATACCAGCCGCGTCCACGAAATGACAGATAGTTAGAATTTACTTTTATTGAAGATTGTGATTTGTTTGCACCTTAAATCAGCACGTACAGAATAGGAACCAAAATAATTTCTAGCCCCTCGAAAGCAGGCTAAATGCAAAGAAGGCCATATGTTGGTACAAAGGATATGAATGAGGTTTCCTCCTATTTCAATGTGCTTACTGTCATTGATTTAAGCAATTGGCATTTAATATTTAAAATAATTTTACAACAAGAGAAACTAGAGTCTGATTAAATTTGGATCTCCAAAGTCCTACCTTAAGATCTGAATGTGACCGCTTACGGATCCTGGTCTGGTGACCTATCTTTTTACCATAATCGCTACTTTTATCAGCCAGTCATTTCAAGTCTTATATTTAGGGGTTTGGGAGACGAAATTGTATGGCTATGGAACGATTTGATCCAATTTCAGAGTTCTGAAAAGCTGCAATTCCACTGGCGAATTCAAAAGGTCACTAGAATAGCTGTCAGATCTCGCAGGACAGGGGAGATCTCATTGTAATCAGCCTGAGTGAAACTACATCATAATAAATAACCTTATGTACTTTAAGAGTTGAATTGTAATGCTTATTCGTTATTGTGTGCCCGCACACAAATGTTGCTTTCTTCATTATAAAAGTTAAATGTACTGTTTAAGCGTTACTGTTTGCCCACACACCAACGTTGCTTTCTTCATTCTAAAAGCTAAACAAAATTAACAGAGGATTACGACGAAATCAACGAAAATTGTTAAAGAAAAATAATCCTCACTTTCCAAGAACACGTAAACACATTTCGTACCAATGAGCCATTTTACTTCTGGTTTATTTTCCCATCATGTCGATGGCAAATCTAGCTCATCGTCTTCATTGCAAAACAATAGTGACCAGTGTTACATCTTCAAAAAGCTAGAATCGATTTAAGAAAGCAAACTGTTCTTAAGTATATACAAATTGAGAGACAAATATACCTTTTAAAAGGCATTAATTTTATAACAAAATGCATGAACTAATACAATTATTTCATCAAACATATTAATAACGTTGTCCTAGATAACTCTTTCTCCCATAAGGATTGATCTCAATTTCTTTCTTACTCTTTGTTCAGTTTTTGAAAACTTAAACGTGGCATCCTATAATACTCGGAAATTTTTAACATCTTTCATATCAACCACCACTGCACTATCAACTAAAGTAATACTGCTCTCCAGTTGTCCGATCTAATTAAACGTGGATATTTGAACTAAACGTTTTAATTACATTCAATATACGTTTTCATTCGATGATCGTTTCCTGTATAGAAAACATTTGGCTAACAAGAGTTGAGAAGTTTATGCTAGTGTTGTAGGCATTTAACAATTCATAATCATTGCTCCAGACAAAGGCATTATCAAATGATTTCGTTAACGGTCATACTTACACGTTTTGAAGATCCTGTTTGACTAAAAATATGGCAGTGTAGGTAGCAGAACAGAACGTTCTCAGTATCAAAAACAAAATCAAACTTTACTGCCCGGACAAAACGAAGCTGAAACAGTCCTCTTCTACTGCCTTACTTGTACCCGTATGGCAAATTGGGAAATGTTATTGTCATCAACCCTAATGTGTAAATTTAGAAAATTATTATACTTCCTTGCAAAATAAACTTACCTGCTACACTCACCTCTGCGAGAGTCAGACAATCCAAATGATATACTGTACGGCTTGCAAATGAAAATGGTGTACAATCGCAAACTGTAACCTAGTAAGGTCTTCCGAATTAAACACTGTGTGACGACAACGATAAACTGAAAATAGCTTTATCGTAAAGCCTTCAGTTTCCATGGTAAGTTTACTTCAACAATTACGTTCATTTTATTATGTAATTAATTTCCGCCTTCGTTCGATATTTAATAATCCACCACGCATATGTTTGTGTCATTTATCATTAAGTGCTTAGTTGAATGTCACCATCTGTTTGTAAATCTGAAATGTTATCGTTGCCAAAATACAGTGTGATGTGTGGTAAACATAGAGGATTCAGATATCAGTTTTAAAAAGATTACACTAAAAGTACAGAATAAAACTTTGCTCTCAGAGAGATATGGGATAAAACTCTAGCATTAATGAGCGTTTAACTGAAAAGATTGACATTCGGACAACAAGTAAGCTTAACAACCAACTATTGATTCATAGGACACGGATTTGACTAAAAGTCTTTATTCTGCTAACGATGTTGTGTGAAGCGTGATTGAAATGTACGTCTGGTTATCTGGTGGCCAGATATATCTACCGCAATCAACGTGTAAAATTACAAAAGTTAGATATCTCAAACACAGTCGCTGAAAAGAATAAACCATATGCTTATTTCAATTTAGATCTAACTAAATCTAAAAGTTAACACTAGGGACCTACCCAAGAGTAAAAGGTAGCATGACTGGAGAAGGTGATAATATAAACTCTCATAAGTTTTTTGTAAGGATGGTGTTCTGCATCAAAGCCTCTTCCGATTACAGTTTGATCAAAATATTTCTACACAACTGAAATACTAAACCACATTACCTCATTTGATAGAGCGCCCGACTCGTAATCCAAGATTCGTCTGTGCAATAAAGGCCCAGACCAGACTAGATCGGCAGCCTCAGTTTGTCTAAGAAAATAGTACTTAGCTCCCGTTTCCTTGGCATGATCTAGGCAATAATGCAAACACTACGGGCTTGTGTGGAATATGAAATATAGGAATCTTAATAGTTTACCAGTTTAATTTTATCATGTTAGATATGATTTTCCATTTCAAAAGAGTAACCTAACCTCTAGAACAATTAACAGTTCCCCGGCAAGAAAAACGGAAATCAGACAATACGTAAACCTCAGGTATAAGTAACGTTAAGCCTGAGAACGCCTCATACTGCTTTAATCCTCTAAATTAAAAACATTTGCAATGTTTTTCAAGTCTTCTGTTTCAACAAATGTATCTTAACCTTGTCACTCCGATTGTTCGAAAATCAGAATAGCTTTGTATGCATATTGGCTATCTCTTATATCAATTAAACTGACAGATTCTCGCACGGCATATTTTTGGAATATGCGCATTTCAAGCAATTATGATATCTAGAAAATCGCATCCTTTAAAAAAAATAGAAATTGCTATGTAAGTCTTAAACGAAAAACTTGGAGCAATATCTTAACAAGAAACTGAAATGCAAGATAGTAGTATATGGGAATACTCTAGAGACAATGGGAATCCAGTCAAAAAGGTCGTGGGAACATCTAGCGAGAAGGAGAATTTAACATCGGGAAATGTAACATGGAGCGAATGGGGAATTGAACATAGCGACAAGGATTGCGTCACTTTTGTGTCATTGGGACCTAAACGTTAAAAATGGGTATATCAAAATTAGTGTTAATGGGAATTTAACATGGGAATGTCACCTGGAGTTCTAAGGGAATTGAAAATTGGTGACTCCATTGTGCTTATAGGGTCAAAACTATTGATAGGGTAAAATGTACGTGTAGGGACAAAAGGCTGATAGGGACAAACATAGATATACAGAAAGAAACAAATACACATTGAAACACACAGAAAAGAGAGCAGAGATGTTCTAAAGAAAGACCCACAGATAATAAAAGTCTACGATATGGGTTCAAAACATTTATTCAAGTATATATATGGGCTCTCTGGCCTGTGCGTTAGTCAAAGAACTATCCATTTAAAACATTCAAATCTGGACATGGAACAAATCTATTCACATGTTATCTATTTCTTGGATCTAGAAAACATACTTATAAAATTAAAGTTTATGCCTTCAAAAAAAGACCCTACTTTACATACAACGCATAAGCATTTCATATAAGAATGACACTTTTCATACAACAATTAATATCCATTTTTAGGAAAAAGCTAAACCAAAACAAGTAACAAACAATCAAATAGGAGAAAGGTCATGTTGCTTTCTATATCCGTCACACACATTGTTTAAAATCTGGTCAGCTATCGCTTGTGTCCCAGGGTAGATGTTTCCCATTACGTACCCCTTTCATTCGTAAATCTGTTTGAGTCTTACGCTCGATACTTCGTGTGTGAAATGATTAATCTTTATCGCTTGGCAATGTTAATTACAATGAACTATCGGTCTTGGACGATGTCCCTTTTTATATGCTGACCAACATCGACGTTCGGACAAATACTCCGTCTTGGGTAAAGACGGTCGTTGTGCCATTTTACCCCACAAGGATCTTAACATCACAAAACGCTCCTCTAGAACGTTTAGAACTACGGCCTACGGGTACACGGTGAAAATTAAAGACTTCAAGTCGGACCTACCTATGGAGAAGGTAGAAGGGTTCATCGTCGATTTGTGGGATTCTTTGTTAACCTCACTGAAACTACGATGCCAATGCAAAGAAGACGATCGCTTGGCACTTTCCATTCATCACGACGGTTTGAAGTTCCCTGTTTGGATCGAGTTTAGCAGTCCATCAGAATTGACACCGTTTCCAAAGTGATCTACAAGATTCAACATGTGCAACAATCCATCGACAAGTTTCACATCACTGACGGAAAAGCAACACTGTTCATGACCCACGTGTCTCTTCCCCAAGGACAAGAATCAAGAAAGTATTATTGGTCGACAACCTTCGCAACACCAAACTAAGCCTCGTCCGAATTAACAATCCTCAAGACCAGATGTATTTAGCCCGTGCTGTCGTCGTGGGACGAACATATGCCAACAAGAACGACACGGCAGAATGGAAAAGAGCCTGGAAAACTATTCAACGATCGGACCGAGCCAAACAAAGAAGTGAAGCAGAACTCTTGCTACAGCAAGCGGGGATATCCGAAGACATCCCTTGCGGGGTTCCATAAATGCATAAATTGCATGACGTCTTGGTTCCACGTTGCACCTTGAAAGTGCACCCTCAAGAAATGTGTGGACCTCTTTTGTTTCGAGGCAACGATTTCAAACACGGAAAATATATTCACGTCTATCATCACGATGAGCATTTTGATACCATTACCAGTATCAATGGATTTATGGGATACGCTTACTACTGTAAAAAATGTGACTATGGTTATAACAATCGAGAACAGCACAAGCATTGTGGATCAAAATTTGAGGGATGTTTGGCCTCTAAACCTTGTCTGGACAAAGGACAAGAAAGAGTGCATTGCCCTGTTTGTCAGCTCACTTTTGTCAGTCCTACCTGTTACCAACAACATTTGAAGATGCAAGGTTCACAGCAGAAAAGTGCTTGTCAACTGCTGAGATTGTGCCCTACTTGTGGACAAGGCATAAGTACCAATAGTGCCAAGTTTCACGTTTGTCGAGGTAAGAAACGATGTCACATTTGTCGTCAAATCGTGGATTTGGAACACAAATGCTTCATTCAAAATATCAACCGCAACAAGAAGATGACCAAAAGAAAGGAAATTTTATCTTTTTTGATTTTGAATGCATGCAAGACACCGGTATTCACATTCCTAATTTCTGCGTGACTCGCCGAGCGTGCGAGAAGTGCATCCAAGAGCCTATCTTTAATTATTGCCCTCACTGTAGGAAGATTCTTGGAAGACGTGAAAAAATATTTCGAGGGTCAAACACCTTGGTCGATTTTGGAAAATGGACCTTAAACCCCATCGACGAAACGTGGAGTCAAGAAGACATCGAACGTTACAGAGATTGTCATCGCCATGCTAGGTAATGGCTCACAATTTCTCGGGATACGATCGGTAATTTCTGCTCATATACTATACGGAACAAAGTACCGAACGCCCTAAAGTGACTTTGAACGGAGCCAAAATCATTTACATGCAAGTGGGACAAGTGCAGTTTAAAGATTCGATGAGTTACTTGGCCAAACCTTTGAGTCGCATGCCTAAAATGTTTGGAATGCCAGAAATGGCCAAAGGTTATTTCCCGCACTTTTTCAATACCGAAGCCAATAACGTGCCGTTCTACCCCATTTGCCTTAGGCTCACTATTACGACCCCGACAACATGCGTACCGAACAACGAGAAGTTTTCTTCGCTTGGTACCAGACTCACGCCACGGACCCCTTCGACTTTCAGGAAGAAATGTTTAAGTATTGTCAATCTGACTTGGACATTTTACGACGCTGTTGTGGAAACTTTCGAGAATTCTTCATGGAGCACGGAGGTATCGATCTTTTGAAAGAAGCTTGTACCATCGCCAAAGCGTGTTCTTTAGTGCACCGCCATCGATTCATGCCCGAAATCACCATGGCTGTCATAAGCCCTCAAACGACGAACTTTGTCAAACGTCAATACTCGGTCAAAGCCCTACGTTGGCTACATTATTTGTGTGACAAGGAAAACAAATTTATCAAACACGCCCGGAACGGAGGAGGCGAAAAGACCATCGAAACGTATTCGGTGGATGGGTGGGACTTAGAAAATCCTCGGATCGTGTACGAATTTAATGGATGATTATTGCACGGATGTCCCATGTGTTACCCTCAACGTGACACCAAGAATCAGTTTTTACAACGGACCATGGAAGACTTGTACCAGACTACTTGTCAGTGGCGTTTAAAGTTAGAACAGCAAGGATACACAGTGGTGGAAATGTGGGAACATGAGAACAATCACCGTTTGAAAACCGATCCCGAGCTTAAATTCATTGCGGAGGGTTACAAGTTGGTGGACCCACTGAACCCCCGGGATAGTTTGTACGGAGGACGAACTAATGCCACCTGTTTACTGTACCAGGCGGACGAAGAGAAGGGATAAGAAATCGAATACTTGGACGTGTGTTCACTGTATCCTTACGTGTGCAAATATTGTCACTTTCTCGTAGGGCATCCAAAATTGATGACAGAACACATTGACCTGGACAACATTCGACAGTACGAAGGATTGATCAAGTGCAATGTCTTGCCTCCTACGGACTTGTACCATCCCGTTTTACCTCACCATTGACAAGGGAAACTGATGTTTCCTTTGTGTCAAACTCGTGCCGAAACGTGCAACCAAGACCAACCCTGTCAGCACAGCCAGGAAGAACTCGCCTTGACAGGTACCTGGGTTAGCGTGGAATTGTTTAAAGCTCTGGACCTGGGATACCGACTGTTAGAAGTGTACAAAATTTACCACTTTCCCAAGACACAACAATACAGAAAGGGCGACGAGGCACGGAAACGTATTTTTGCAGACTACGTAGATGCCTTTTTGAAACTAAAACAAGAAGCTAGCGGCTATCCTTTCTGGTGCCACACTCCCGAAGACAAAAAGAAATTCAAAGAAAAATATAGGGAACCGGAAGGTATAACTTTAGACCACATCGAGAAAAACGAAGGAAGGCGATCGTTTGCCAAAGTGATGTTAAATTGCTTGTGGGGTAAAATGGCACCACGACCGTCTTTACCCAAGACGGAGTATGTGTCCGCACCTTCCCGCTACTTCCAGATGATTCACGACAAAACCAAATACATCAAACACGTGGACGTCATTCGTGAGGACTTGATCTTAGTCAATTACGAAAATGAACTAGACTTTGCAGAAGCCGACAAATATCGAAATGTCATCATTGCGGCGTGACAGCCCATCCTCGCTTAAAATTGTACGAAGTGTTAGAACCCCTAGGAGATTGCGTCCTATTTTTTGACAAGGACAGTTGCATCTACATCGATCGCCTCGGTCAACGTCACCCTGACATCGAAACAGACCGTTTAGGAGCCTGGACAGATGAACATCCCGACGAGAAGATTCTAAATTTTGCAAGTGGCGGTCCTAAAAATTACGGTTACGAATACCGAAACCGTCAAGTAGAAATGCACACCGAATGTAAAGTGACAGGATTGACTCTCAATATCGCACCAGTCGAGTGGTGAACTTTGACGTGCTAAAAGAAGCTTTGAAGTCTGGACAGGATGAAACTTTTAAAGTGACCACCCACGAACCGCACAGATCGTACGTTTACCCACACACCAAATCGTCAGTAGGTCTTTGGAAAAAGTCTATCAAATCGTGTGCCAGAAGAGAGTGCGGCTTCCCAATCGCGTCACGTTATCGTACGGTCACGTCGATGTTGGTCAGCATATAAAAAGGGACATCGTCCAAGACAGATAGTTCATTGTGACTAACACTGCCAAGCGAGAAAGATTAATCATTTCACACACGAAGTATCGAGCGTAAGACTCAAGCAAACTTAAGAATGAAAGGGGTACGTAATGGAAAACATCTACCCTGGGACACAAGCGATTGATATTAATTTTTGTATAAAAGTGTCATTCTTATATGAAATGCTTATGCGTTGTATGTAAAGTAGGGTCTTTTTTCGAAGGCATAAACTTTAATTTTAAAAGTATGTTTTCTAGATCCAAGAAATAGATAACATGTGAATAGATTAGCTCCTTGTCTAGATTTGAATATTTTAAATTGATAGTGCTTAGACTAAAGTACAGGCCAGAGAGTCCAAGTATATACTTGAATAAATGTTTTCAACCGATATTGTAGACTTTTATTATCTGTGGGTCTTTCTTTAGAACATCTCTGCTCTCTTTTCTGTGTGTTTCAATGTGTATTTCTTTCTTCTGTATATCTATGTTTGTCCCTATCAGCCTTTTGTCCCTACACGTACATTTTACCCTATCAATAGTTTTGACCCTATAAGCACAATGGAGTCACCAATTTTCAATTCTCTTAGAACTCCAGGTGACATTCCCATGTTAAATTCCCATTAACACTAATTTTGATATACCCATTTTTAACGTTAAGGTCCCAATGACACTAAAGTGACGCAATCCTTGTCGCTATGTTCAATTCCCCATTCGCTCCATTTCCCCATGTTAAATTGCCCTTGTCGCTAGATGTTCCCATGACCTTTTTGACTTAATTTCCCATTGTCGCTAGAGTATCCCCATATACTACTCAAGATTTAAAATTTAAATATATTTGTTATAAGTCTGGACAATTAAAATCAATTTTGAACACGTCAGATAGGAATCAAGAATAGCGTTTAAATACTAAAGAAAAAACATGATGGTGCACTCCTAAATTTTTTTGTACGAAATATGCATAAGCCTTTCCACTGGTGCTGCTCTATAATAGACCATCAACAACGTTTAGACAATATAATTCGCATTTTGTTTCAGAAATATTTAAACTATTTTTCGTACTTTTGATTTTATATCTACGAATTAATGAATCATCAAGAAATATGCGCATGCGCAAAAATGGAGGCGGCGATTAGTTACGCTCGATGCAAATACCTACTGAAGTACCTAGCAATCGTCTCGGCCCTATCAGCCATATTCATTTTAGTCAGAAGCCAAGATATTTCTTTACGGTCTGAAAACAAGGCCAGTTACAGTGACATTTACGTCCTGAGTGCTAGAATGAAAAGCATAGTCATGGATCAAACGAGATACGAGAATAACATTATAAACCTCTTAAAGGATTATCGGCAAATGCCACGATGCGGTTAGCTTACGCGTAATGGACATGAACAGTAAAGTTTTAATAAATGTCAACGCAAAAACTGACATTGTGTTCGTGAAAAATTTGAAATTGAACGTTGATAATGAGATGATGTGATATTTTTAACATCATTCCCCAGCTTGCTTAAACAATTGTCTTTTGTGTTCCTTGCGTGTGTTTAATTCGCAATGGTATTATAAGTAGAGTGATATGACAGGAAATTTGCCTTCTTAAATCAACCGGATAAAATAACAAAATGCACAAGTAAACTTAATTATGGGACTCTCTCGTAATAAAAAAGGTGATTGAGGGAAATTGTGAGCTGTCACTTGGTCTACCCTACCATCACCTCCCACCCAGTTTTGACGCTTAAATGTGCGGCTGTTGCGACATATTTTCCCAAATGTGTTATTGCGGTGTATCATACACACGAACAAAACTACATATCATTGTGACGGCTACTTTGATATATATTGGTTATTAATTTAATTCATGGATGTCTGTAGTGATTTACACAATTAATATGATTATGCATTTTACGTCTAAATGTGCGATGACCAATTTAGATAGATATAGATTCCCAATAGACTGTCAGAATTGTGAAATTACACATCACATGAATTTCTCTATATAATCTGGCAAGTTGGTATATCTACTCGGACAAGCCTCATTTTGTCAAACCATTATGGTGAACAATTCCTGTGCAATCTTTGAGTTCAATCTTTCAGTTCACTGCTTATTTATTTTGTTTGAATAATATGAATTCTTTTATTTAATTATTGTACTATTTGTTTTGATTGATTCGTAAAACCGTAAGATCTTTTTTCATTTATGCCTTGTTTTTCTAGGAAAATAGAATATTTGTTAAATTTAATAAAGCTTTTTGTCTCCATTAATCCTTGTTACAGTTTGTTAGAGCCTGGTATAAACGTCTTCAAGCACGATAGAAAATGCGTTTGTGCAAGCCTTCTATGGCTACAGGGACTATGACTTAACAATACACCCATATGAAAGGTTCAACAAACAATAAGAAACAAATAGACAGCAAATGTCTTCAAAATAGTGAACAAGAACCAAATTTGAAAAAACTATGCCTTCAAAGGTCTAACAGAAACAAGCTTACGAATTAATATGTTAGTCATGGTTTGAGCAAGGTATCGATAAATGGATCGATACGCTAATTCATGTTGCAAATGATGTTTTTATTTTGTCATACATATATAAGAATATTTCGTGTTTAATTAAACTATTCATCCTGTAATCAGAATTCGCTTTGCCCATATTATGCTTCTAATGTTTTCCCTATGCTCTTTTAATTTCAATGAGCCACCATTAAAAGGCCTCTGATTGATAACAACCACGAATGTACTAGTTTGCCATTTCAGTATAATCCTCAAGCTTACCAAGACATTACACAAATATTTAAAACATTTATAATACGTATAATAGTATATGTACATACATCATATAAAGATATGTTAGTGATTACATATGGAAACCTGGTTTTGATGAGCTAATTGTAGAAGATACAAAGCAGTGTGCTATACAGTTCTGATGAAATAAACATATGCGGGCTGAATGTATGGCAACTGGTCGACTGGAACAATATTTATTGGCATTTAACAGTTAAAACTTTGCCAGAGTTAGAAGATCCTTTTACAAGCTTCAAGGTTAATTTTAAATAACTAAACATTTTATCTGAATGTTTTATTAATTTCCCTGATGCACGTTCTTTTGCTGTATCCTACAATCTGGAATAATTTAAAATAACTTTAAGATTCCACCAAAACAAGACTAAAATATATTCATGGAAAAAGTAATTATTTAACTTATATATATATATATATATATATATATATATATATATATATATATATATATATATATATATATATATATATATATATATATATATATATATATATATATATATATGCTTTTACTAGCTGCTCATGTAAATGGAGTCTGCTACCAAATGAGAAATATAAATTGATTTCTTGCGAAAAGGAAACAAAAAAACTGAATTTCTACATTTCAGTGAACGTAGCAATTTTTACCTCTTGAATATCCATATAACTGTGTGCTTCTAATTATTGTGGAATAGGATATAACAGGATATAACATGACATAATAGGTCATAATTTATATATAGATATACAATTCAGACGTTATGTTAATCAGTTCAATGACTGAATCCGACAATAGAACCAAATATTGGGAGAGCTATTGACCAATTAGAAGAAAGAAAAAAAACCAGCAATATTAGAATCTGATTTGATTGCATACACAGTATTCACTGTGATACATTTCTTGATCGTTTGAGAGATCTGAGAAACCAAATGGTATACTAATACATTATGAGGCATAAACGAATTGTACCAATTGGATTACATATCAGTAATTTTCGGAGATTTAGCAAACGGAGGCACAGTCTCGATAAAATAGTATCTTAGATACACTATTTTCGTCTTGTTGGTTGCAGTTTTAATTTCAAGTTAATACTTTTGAAATTCATTGATATGATAAAAATAATATGGAAGTCTTCATAAAAGCGTATAATTATCAGGATAGCAGTCTCTAAAATAAATTCAACACATGAGATCACAATATTTTGTGTTTGGGACATAGGAATTATCATGCCTCTACAATTCTTGATATTCCATTCAATTTCTTGCATTTGGGTAATGACGTATTGCACACAAAATTCCGGCCGCGAAACACAGAAAGTCCAAAACAAATTTCCGATGTAAGAATTTAGCATTGAAACGAAGGATAATCTAATTAACATCGAGTTAAAGTTTTCGTTCATATTTGAAACATTTAAAAAAATTATCTCATTTATGTCAATATATTATTTGATATTTAATTATCACATTACAAGAGAGTTATGCAAAGCGCAAAATATATCCCTAATTATTGAAAAAGAAAACAAAACATAGCAAAAACTTTAATTTGTTTTATGTTCAAATCGCTATCTGTTAGATATTCAAATCCGCAGTACTTAATGTAATATGTACCAAGCTTGTTCTAAAAGTTACCATAGCGGATGAATTGTCTTCCCAAACATATATCCTACCATATATATATATATATATATATATATATATATATATATATATATATATATATATATATATATATATATATATATATATATATAATTGATAATTGTTGGGGGATGTAGGTATGTAAACCAGACCATTCAAAATACTCATAATTGTATAAACCATAGACCTAATTCTTCGTGGTGAATGACATGAATTCGGTAAAAATATATTTATCCAATTAACCGTCGGTCTCGGGTGCAATAGTCTGCATTTTCCCATCTAGTTATATTAGTGTCAAGAAAACTGACAGAGATAGCATTTGATGCTTTATCTTCTAGACTGTTCTAATAGCTTTCTGTCAATCTCTGCATGTCTTTCAGGGACCTTTGATTGATCTTAATTTAAAAGCAGTCAGTATGGCTTTGATGCCTTTTGCCGCTCTACAATCTTATGTGAACGTTTCAAATAGAGACAACACTGCAATCATATATTAATTTCAGAGACATCTTTTCGACATCTTCCAAATTGAAGTTGCTAAAAAAAATCTTTTTTTTTTCATCGGTCGAACAAAATAACGGTTGTCTTAGATTACTTCTCCGAAAAATTATTCATCGCGATAAAGGTGAAATATGAAAAGCAGTTCTTGCCATAAAGCCTTGCACATTATACCTAAAATAACGGGCATTAAATCGCTTATTAGTGCAATGTCAGCGTGTACACGTAGTTTAACATACATTATACTGCTAACTGAAATGTACAAACATGCAGCCATCCTTTGACATTAGCAAGTATTATAATAGAGATGTTAAGATGAAGAAGTAGTTTATGAACAACACCGGAATGCTATATCTGTTAAGTCTTGTTGAAATGGAGTTCATAAACTATATATATATATATATATATATATATATATATATATATATATAACCAATGCTATATTAAAGGGTATATGTGATTTACAATGGCTTAAATAATACTTGACCAAATGAAACAAATTAAAACGTTATATCTAATGTTTAACTTACTGTACTTTCAGACAAAAAATGGTACTGTTTGAAGCAAATAACAGTCATGCCTGACGCATGGAAAGGTAATGTCGGAAGCTCATAAGTGAAAGCAGATGACACGTATAATTTATAACGATATTTATAAATTCCTAATAATGTGCAGATAAATTGAAACCATATTACACTGAATTGTACTAGCTTAGTTTGTCAGCTATATACGTAAAGAAACATGATATTTGTTCGACAAATCCAACAAAACAAGACAACAAAAACAAGCTACATCAAAGAGATGAATATATGATTTTATGTCTGAAACGGCGTTATTACTGTAACGAGAAAAAATCAAATAAGACATGAATGTGTAACATTCAAATATAACAACGCGTGAGCTAATGTGGCTTAGTGGTGAAAAGGGTAAGTTCCAAAAGTGAAGATATAATTAGGAATTTATTTTTAAACGAAATGATCACAATTATATTTCCCCACCGATTATTAACAGCGTATTATTTGCTTGAGTACGTCTTTGTTGATGCATGACTTTCTCAAAGCTTAAAGCGGTTCTAACCTTGGTAGTTCTGCAATGACGAAACTAATTTGATAGTTTTCTTCTGAAAATCAAGGTATCGATTAAACCTTTTATCTTATTGATTTGCGAACTCTCTAAACACTTAGCGATGCATGAATTGGCAACGAAATTCATTTCAGTATTTAACTTCATTAGAATTAAAGAATTAATCTAACGACTACAAGATTATTCTTCTAAAAGCTTTTGAGTAGATATTGACCATACGGATATCACGTATTCGCAACATGTTTATTTCTTAATTACTGTGTTTATGAGATGATAATCTGGTTGGTTGTTATTTCCTTTAGGCGCATATTTACTTTAGTATGGTCTTTCTTTATAAATATGCTAAAGGTAACCTACTAAGTGAGTTATTTGTGCTCTTTGAGCAAATCTAATATATGTTTGTGGGTGTTAGTGTTGTTTTGCGAGAGGAAAGGTCACAGCTGCCAGAACAGATATTCCAGACATACATACATATATATATATATATATATATATATATATATATATATATATATATATATATATATATATATATATATATATATATATATATATATATATATATATATATATATATATATATATATATATATATATATATATATTATATATATATATATTTGAAATGTATTGTTCTATGTATGTGTGTGTGTGCGTGCGTGCGTGTGTGTGTGTGTGTGTGTGTGTGTGTGTGTGTGTATACGACAATCTATCAAACGGTTCCACTGTCTAATACGGAGTCGTTCAGAACATATGCAATAAAATAACGCCAATGTTGGCCTGCACGTTCCTTGTCTCTGGAATTCACAAAGAATTTTAATGTCTCAAATGAGGAATTTTGCATATTCATTCTTTTTACTCACTTATCATTACGTGATTTCTGTTTCAAATATTAATAATTATATGCTGACCGATCTTATAGACAATTGTAATCACGTGACTAACTTCACTAACCGCAAACTGCATTTGTTTGCTTTAGTAGAGTTAATTTAGATTTGGATTATTCTATTAACTTGACATCATTTCATCCAAATCTTCGTCTTTAAATCATTCATTCAATGAGGATTAGGAATGTAGTGTTGTTTACCTTTTATTCAATTCGTCCTCGCGTCTTCATGAATCTCAAATACCTCTATCGTGTAAATCCAATTGTAAAATACTGGGGTAGAACCATTAAACATGACTTAAAATCTAAGTAAGTTTTAAATGATTACAATTATTCTATATTTAGGAGTGTAGACAAAGACAAGACCCTAGTGTTCTGCTGTAATTGGTGTAATTCGTGTTGGGACATTGAACAATCATTTAAATTGTTAATTTAGCAACATTTCCAGATACGGTATATGCTACTTGGATTAATATTAACTGCATTGATAAAGTCAATTAATTTGTATGGTTCTATTCAATACATAGGTAATGAAAAACTAATAATTCTTAATTTAACTCCGTCACTTTTGACAATAGGAATTCATGAATCTATTGGTAACCATTTAAATTACGTTGCATATATAATCAATGTCATGTTTATATGAATATCAAAACAGTTACTTGATGCTATTGTAATCAGTCATTTTGAAATGTATTGTTCTAACTGCAAGTCAAGCTTTCGATTACCTGATAAAAGAATATTATATTCACTGAAAAGTAGTATACCTACAACTGTGCTACGAAAAAGAAACAACATTGTAAGACAGTTTAGAAAGTGAAATAATTGTACTATGTCAATGACATTTCCTTGTATAGCAAATATTCACCCAAGCTAGTTTTCCATTTTGTCGTCACCAATAATTGTTAGTTCGTCATGTGGATGCTGTTCCCGCTGTTCAATTATATATTTTATTTTAATATTTGTAAAATTTAAATTCGACCAATGCAGTCATTAAATTCTCTTCAATGTTTTACCATAATTCCAGCAGTGAATTAGATGTTACCCACTGAATCTGCATCTGTATTTAATATCAAAATGACTTTTTCCATCGATGGAATTTATATATCGAAGGACGCTCGTGTGAAAGAATCTTGTGCATGCAAAACATGCCATCATTTGATAAAATTCAACATCCTGTTCTAAACGTTATATTTTGGCCCGGTAATAAATATTGTTTCATTAGTGCTCGTTTTAGGGCAAGTATACTTCTTTGAGTTTTCGTTTCTCTTGAATTCATATTTTACAAGATCATGACATTGCACGAATAATGTTATCATTCCACTTATGGTCACTATTAGTATTGAGTCTAGCCGGTAATTGTGGTATTGATGTCTAGGAATGGTACTAGTTTTTAGTGACGGATTAGTCTTTCTCTAATGTACGTACTACAATTACTTGGCCTTAATATTTTATGTTTGCTGGTAATAAGGATTTGGCCAGAATTCGTCAATTGACAATAATACATTTCGAAAAGGCATTAGTCACAATTTGTTAAGTATGATTTTAGAATTATTTATATGAGGTAAAAATAGTTCATCGTCCATTTAATTTATCATGTATTTACTCATATGCTTTTCACTCAGTGAATGAACAGTACTAGCAGCCGATTAGATCTGATTCCGAAATATGGTTTGGGTGAGGAGAAGGCTAAACAAGTGTAGCGGAGGAGGGAGGGGGCGTGTTATCGAAGTCCGCGCGTGGGTCCAGTTGCGGAAGCTCTCAAAGGTTTCCGAATTGTAAGTGTTTACAGTACATACGGGTAACACTCTAGCTGTAATAAGAACCTATTGCAGGAATCATTCCGGTTGTTTACATACTCATTTGCAGGATATATGCTTTATCTGGCTCCCCGCCCTTCGTCTCCACGGTTGCCACCCCATCAGTATTTTAGGTCATGTATATCAAGCTGTTAAATGATCCTGTATTTGACATTATGTATTCACACAACTGCATTGATTCCTGAAACAGATACTGGCAAAAAGTTGGATGCACAGTTACAGTTTTCCTAAGACAGGATGGTAATGATCTGGAGTGTATCATCAGTCCAAATCGAGATTCATAAAGTGTAATTCCTATATTGACCGGCCTCTTGTTACATGATGATAAAGTGTCAGATAACAAAACTAAATATGGATATGTCCAGGCTCCAGATGGGAAGTCAATCTTCAGGCGGCAATATGTCAGTGGACATTTTATGTTACAATCTTTCATGTATAACAGCGTTATATTAGCCAGATATTTGACAATTTTAGCACTCAATGCAAACGTTCCTGTCATTTTAGGATATAATACTTCAATACTAAATACTTACAATATGAAATAGCAAGTCAGTTATTCTTTTCTTGCTACCCCCCCCCCATAAAAATAGTCATATTCGGTTCTTTGTCTCATTTGTTTCTCAGGATTTCGTTTCATTTTGTGCCTTGGACAACATACCTACTGATGCAATGACTAACTGCGATCAGGCTCAAAACAACTTATAGTTTTCGGTATATATGAAAAAACAAAAAGAATATTTAAATCTGGATTATCCTATCAACTTGAGAGTTTTTACATTAGAAAAGTCCCACGGTAGATTGAATAAGGGGTTAGTTCTGAGTAACAGGTAAATGAAAATGAATATTTATATTGCAATGTGGAGGAAAACTGTGTGAAAGAATAAGGACAAAATACTGACAAAATAGTTTTAGAAAGTACCAGCAAATACTAATATTATTTGAGGATAATCTAATTCATACAGAGACCAGACACATGTATTATGCACTAAGACTTTAAGCCTACAAAACAGCATGACATTTTTAAGCAGAATGCTTAAACCTATTTCATCATTTCAGTATTGATATACCAACGTTTACGGTCAAAGAGACTATATAATGAATGGTCTAGACTTTTTAATCATTTAATTGTAAAATCATTATTTTTAATGTACGATACTGGGCCAATATACAATAATGAAAAAAAAAAACGTTATACACAGTGGTATATCTTACAAATACGTCTGATAATGGGTGTGCTTATTAAATATAAAGTAGTTCGTTTAATGTGAACAATATTATATTACTTTTGTACATAGGAAACTCTCGTATTACTTATCGTAATATATTGTATTCAGTTAGATACATCTCAAGAAGTGTATACATTAGTCAAGTGCACATTTTACATGTTTTTATGTAATAACTAAAATATCTTGAAAGGAAATAATGCAAATATATGCATGTTAGCATATTAGTTTTGGACTGGTGGAGTCCATAGGTGATATTTCTTAGAACGTGGTCACTATGGTAACAAGTATACACTGAAATGCATCATTTATCACTTAAACATTGTATGGACATATTCGAATCTTTGTTTCAAGTTTTCGTCTCTTTAATCACAAGACCATGATTCTAACAATCTAAGTTTGGGAGTATTTAAAAAAAAATAGATATGATAAATCAAAAACGAAAGATTTTAATCACATCGCATTACAATTTTGTACTAACTGTATTTCCTTATAAGTATCCTAAATTTGCCCGACCAACAATAATACGCTACATCTAGTACAGGTTGTAGTAGAACATGTAAAATATACAACGAACAACTTAAGATATTCAACGTATGCACGCTTATGATGTAGATATTTTTTACTTTTATTTCTCATGTGATTATATTGACGTCCTCTAATCTTTTAGTAATATATACCTTTAACGAGGTGTTTCAATATACATTTGAATATAATAAGTCCATAATGTAGTGCAAGGGAGGTTATATGTTTTACGTACATAAGGCAGTTGCATTACTAGTAAACGTTAAACATTAAAATATTTACTAGAAAACTTGTTCTGCACAGCGTCCGTATAAGTAATCCGAATATATATTTCCCCTAGTTCGGATAGCATAGTCCTAGTTTTTAATCATCGCATGCGAAATGTTAAGCATATCTTTATGGCAATATTTGACTATTAATACTTAAAGGTTCGTGCAAATGAGATAAAAAATTTTTTTATTAATACGGGACGCTCTGCATTTCTGAAATCGACCCTTCTAGAGCTTAATCACTACCTCTGAAATTCTTCTTAGTTGTAGCTCTAGTATGGTGGAGCCATTTTGTAAAGGATCTTCCCATGACTCAGCAGGTAATTTTTAAAGTGTGTCAAGGATGACTTGAAGGATCGTTTGAAGTGTGTTTTCGACATCCCTGAGATCACACTCCCATCTTGAACTCGATATCCAAGGTCATCTTATGTAGTCCATCTTCTGATATCCTGGTTGTGTGGTCTCTGCGATTACATCAGAAGAGTTTAGATGTTTGACATACCTTGTCGTGAAAGAAATGCATTGTTTGGGACGCTGTACTGCTATCTTCTGATCATTAGTTACCTTTGACTGACCTTACGAAACTGGTTCAAAGTGGAATTGTAGACGTTTAATTTGCTTGTGTAGTTTTATGCAACTTCTGTACCTTTGTCACATACATTAACCTCTTTTGTGTATGTGTGTGTTTGTATGTGTGTGTGTGTGTGTGTGTGTGTGAGAGAGAGAGAGAGAGAGAGAGAGAGAGAGAGAGAGAGAGGTGTCGTATATTGCTGACCTGTGCAGACTGTCATTTATCTCTAAAACGTAGTCACGACACATGCAGTAATGCAATAGTAGTATGCGTAGATTCGGTATGTTATACGCACATAGTTTTTACAGAAAACCTTTCATTGTGTGTTACGTATATTTAATATAAGTCAGTTATATTTATTTTTATTGTCTGTCTGTTAGATTTAAATTTGACATTTTGGATTAAAAATTCATTCATTGGGAAATTGTTCTAGAAAGTTTTCACTCTACATGCAAACAACAGATGTTAACCTCATTTTCTGACCTTGCTTCAGAGTGTAAACAAGATTGCTTGATTCAAAGGACATTAGAGCTTTATTTTAAAAAATGATTGGTTGATTCCAAGGACATCTTTCTAGATCATGATGTTTGAGTGATTTCTTGAACGTGACATTGTTCTGAGAGATTATGGAAGGTCATGACCCCTTTCCTGTTTACGTAAAAATAGGTATTTAAAATATTGCTTGGGAGAGAACAGTTCAGTAGTCAGTCTGGGCTTTGGAATACAAACATGTGTGTGTTATTGTTTGAGTGTAAATTATTCGTTTGGGATCAAGAGGAATTTATTGTGTTATTTATCTAGAAATTACTTGTGCTCATTTGGATCATTATTATAAAACTAAAACTGACTTAATCACGTGACATTGTCGTCCATATTGGACTAGTAGATTATATTGTGAATTCTCTTTGGATTAATGTTTGGACTTGATTCTCTAAAACCGTAAGTTTAAATATTTTCTTTTATGAAAATATTTGTACTCAATAAATTGTTTGTTAAATTTTACAAGCTTGTTATTTTTACATCTTTCTATGTTGCTGCTTATTCGAGCCTAAGCACGTAACATTGTGTGAATTTGTTTGTTTTAGTTGCATTGCTGATTAAAGATTTTGCAAACTTTGTTGATCAAAGATGTTACGTTTGTATGCATGTTTTCAAATTCTGACCCTTTCTCTTCTAGTATAACCTTAATCGAAAAGTCACCATTCTTTTTTGATTTTGTCGTCTTGACCTTGTATTATTTACGTACGTTACGTAGTCACAAACTAAACTTTTATAATATTCTCGCCATATATCATAAGATTTATTATTACGCATATATACATGCAATATTTAACTTTTTTGTTTTTGAGAGAGAATTAATTGTTCCCCACCGGTGCAGTGGGAATACGAGGTAGCTTATATGATTTGTGTTCACGTGTGTTATTGTCTGCATTACAAATATACTGTGCAATGCATTCGTGTTACAAATCGTTTTGAACTGGTCATTTTTTATTGCCCTTCAATGGATATTAATGTTTAATAAACTAATTAATTTTCTCTTATTATCTCATAACTGTCAGTTAAGGATGTGTGAAGAAATATTGAGTTATATCTTTACATACATTTGCATATAGTTTTCTCATCCCTCTTTCATTACATGAATAAGTTTAGCATTATTTTGGTTGTCGGACCTTATTCGTCAGGTTGTGGACAAAGTAAGGTCCTTCATAAAAATCAGGAAAACGATCGCCTTGACAGACAGCAATCTAAGATCCAAATGAGTATTTATTTGAAATATGTCTTAAATCGATGGCACATCTTTGTGAGCATTTCGCACTAGAGGTAATTTGGTTCTGTGAAACCATTTCTCTTTCCCTCCTGATGAATCCATATTTTTCACACAGTTTGCACGTCATGACTGTCAATATTTCAGTTTATCTAGACTAATAAATGCGTCTGCAGTTTGAACAATATCTTAATTATAATAGTGAGAGTTGTGCTTGAAAATTGATGCAAAGTGTACATTAAAACATAGCAGCTCAGACAGCGATAACACTAAGCCGCGTGTTCTCTGAAATATCTCTCTACTATGTTTACATTTGAAAAGGAGCAATACGTGATTGTTAGATAAAGTTCTTGTCATTATTGCAGGCAAACGCTTCTTCCTTCAAAATATAACCAGTCAGATTGATTGATAATTTAATATAGCTGAATACGGACCTAATAACATCTGCACGAAAGTAGAGATTTAATTTCAGTAGCTCAAGTCTCCACCCTGCACATAACGTGTTTCCATTCAGTAACTTGCTGCTCACACATTCTAAGGACGTTTCAAAGCTAATGACATGGAAGCTCTTTACATCTTCCAAAAATTGATGTCTTTTTACAGTTAGATCAATACTAACAACGGGCACTTACTTAACGTCTAAAATGAGATAAACCGTTGACATAATTGATCACAAAAAGGAAACAGTTCGAGGCAACATAAGATGACATTAGATTTCATGGAATTCAATGACAATGCCATTTGTATCGTTAAAGGCAGGAGGAATTCCAATCAACAAAATCGTAGTACAAGTAACAGGCTAATACTTGAGATCTAATTAAGGACGACGCGCTAGAATGGTCCAACATGTCGAAAAATACCATTAGTACATCTGCATTTACTAACAATTTATTAGCAATCACTAATACTTACAATGCATATTCGCTTTTAAGTCGAGTCGTATTTTAGGCAACACAGATTCTGGTCTGCTGTAGGATACTGTGCCTGCAGATTAGGATCTATGTTGCATGTTTAATTCATTACTACTAACAAATTACACGGAACCAGAACTGCCTACTTGTTATGCAACAGCAGATCTGGTTTTGTGCTGTTTGTAGTTGGTCTCGTCTCGTTATAATGTATAACTGGTAATCAACAGCAACTTGTAGCATAAACACATAAACGAAACGAGTTTATGTGATTATAAAATGTTGTTTCCTTAATTGCAAGGTCAGAGGAATTGCTATTCAAATTAATAGCATGTTCAAATTATGTTTGTTTTTCAGAAATGTTCATGAGTACAATCTTTAAATTATTAACAGAATAAACGAAGATGTTCATCGCTATCAAATAAGAAGAGTAGAAGGCAGAGCATCGAATGTTTTCAATACATGAACTTGTTTGCTTGCACTTTTTCTTCGTTACATTCACAATGTAATGATAATAATAATAATAATAATAATAATAATAATAATAATAATAATAATAATAATAATGATAACTTTGTATAGCGCATAATCTTTAGAAGCTATAAGCACTTAACAACATATATAATGATCTGACTACAAAAATTAAAAAAAAAAAAAACACCATGAAAATAGAAAACATACGAAATAAAGAAAATGCTGAAAATATATAATGTAGGAAACATTATAAGTTCTGTAAGTTTGCTTTTGCTGTCGAAAAAGGTAAGTTTTAAGAGCACTCTATAAATGGATCACTGTGTCTTTGTGTCTAATTGCAATGGACAATCGTTCGCGTTGCTGGGTCCTTGTATGCAATAGAATTTTGTCCTTATGACGTTGTTTTCATAGTGGGAATAATGAGTTTGTTTGTTTGATTAGGATTTCGAACGTAGCTTTAACAATTTTTCAGACATATCGCTACGATGTCTGCAGTGAAGCAGTTTATAGTGATGTCTAGCACTGGGGCATCATGCCACAGACGTGTAGCATGATGTCTGCCCATTAACATTATCCTGACACCAGGCCGACCAGTCCTAACACTAACCTCTTAATGCTGAGCGTCAAGCGAGGCAGCTGTTAGTACCATTTTTTGTAAGTCTTTGGTATGAATCGGCCTAGGATCGAACCCACGACCTCTGGCTTTCGCGGCGGACGCTCTAACGACTAGGCCACCTGAGTGGTTAGGGAGGAATAATGAGTATACGATTGTCAGAAGAGGAGCTTAAATATCTTGCTGGTGTGTTCATACGGGTGATGCAAGATAGGTATGTTGGACTAGAGTCCGTCAGTGAAACTTAGCACAGTCAACTAATTTTGCATTTGATTCTTGATCAAATGGATAGCCAGTGTAGTGTAGGGTGCATAGCAGTGGGGAGGTGTACTCTAACCTAGTAGCTGTGTTTTGAAATGTTTGAAGTTTCTGGAGTAGATATTGAGACGAATCAGACAGAATTGAGTTACAATAGTCCAGTCCTGAAAGTACTAAGGAACATAAGTGGTTTAGTGATATCAACTGAAAGATATTTGCGAATGGAGCTGATTCATGCGGCTGAGGAAATGCAGCCTTGCATATGTTCATGACATGTTGGTGCAGTGTGCGAGTACTGCCCAGAGTAACCTCTAGGTTTCGTGCTGATTGTGTGAATTAATGATGGTGTTGCTGATATTTATTGTTTACTATACATACCCAAATTTCAATGGGTTATCCATGTAATATGCACAACACACTAGTTTGTTTAAAGTTTGACGTGCTATAACTGTGAAAGTGAACGTTGGAACAATTTCGAAAATAAATCAATCAATCAAGCTATAGAAGCATCTGATAATCTTAATCAGCATCGATCGAGTTATCAGTCACGTGGGTTTGCGCTAGTATGTGTATAAAGGCTTCCGTAATCCGTTTATATTAATCTGGTTTGCGACAAGACGACGTAACCGCATTTGATATGGAGTGAGTTTGCACTCCTAATCAAATCTGACTGAGAGGAATCTGCGCTCATTCTGGCCACGAACTTGTTGGCAATGCACAAAGATAATAAGACCAAGACTCCCATGACACTGCTTTCTTGTCCGGAGTCATAATTAAAAGTGTTTACTAAAGAATGACGGGAATATTAATGGTATTGTTATCCTTCACTTCTATTATCAACCAAATGTTCTTTTGATACTTCCAGTCACTCGTCTATTTCGGAAATTTTGTATTCAGCCTAAAAGATTTACCGTCGATATTAAAAAACAATATATGATTTTCAACAGAGGAAGAAAAGAAACTGCACTGGTTCAATAGTTAGCGTGTTATTCTCGCTACCGAAAGGCTATGGGTTCAAATCCTATAACTAGATCAGCTCCGGTTCGAAACTGGTGTATTTGTTGGCAAGACAATTTACCCAAATTTCCTTGGAACTATATAACCAATCTATGTGCGTTACTGAGTGATAACACCGAATCCCAACTTAGCAGGGGGAGACAACACAATATTTATTCCCACATTTATTTATTATCTGGACTTAAAAGAACAAGACAAGTTTATCATATAACAAACTGTTTCATTGTAAAACTCTAACAATCTAATCCAGACTGTATAAAGAAAAAAAAACCCAGTATGTTCCACAATAAAAAGGAAGCTGAGTTAAATTGTATTAATGACAATATATAGTAGACTGAAGTATATTATGAACGTATAACTCTCTCTCTCTCTCTCTCTCTCTCTCTCTCTGTCTCTGACTCCCTGTCTGTCTGTCTGTGTCTGTCTGTCTCTCTCTCTCTCTCTCTCTCTCTCAAAATGAATTCATGCAATTAATGTTTGAATATGTTTAATATTACAAAGGTAAGAATGTACTGACAATAATCATTTTATTCTCTTATAGGAAATATCATTGCGATAACACTATCATAATATATATATATATATATATATATATATATATATATATATATATATATATATATATATATATATATATATATATATATATATATATATATATATATATATATATATATAGTTTTTTCTATCGATAGAGAGATAGCTGGATAGATGGTTGGTTCGACTATATGCACTATATTTCTTTTCTTGGTATGCCGATTCCATTTTTGAGAACAATGCATATTAAGCGAAATCAAAGAAATTTATTCAGTAAGTTAACCCGTAAACTATGTCTTATTTTCACGTCTTAATCATTCAAGAGAACCAATTATATTTATATATATATTTATATTTTTGTGTATGCTGAAAACCATGATAACCGAATGCAGTCTTCTTCATATTAAAGAGGTTACAAAATCATAACTTAATTACTAGACATAGCTGAAAAAATATTGTGAAAGTCTAATAAATCGGATTAAAATCAGGTATCCATTGTTATACATGAAGATCGTACATTAACCGCTTAGGGGTAATGTTCTGGCAACTTATTACCATAATAGCTAATTTTATCAGCCAATACGAGAAAGTCTTATATATTCGCATTTGGAGTCTGAGCAGTGTGGATAAAGAGCATAAATGTTTAGTGACCGATTTGATTTCCTTCCGAAATTTTGAAAGCTGCAGTCGCATTAGCCAATGCTAAGGTCACAAGAACATATCCCCTATGTGTACATCGTTAGAACATCACTTAGTACAGTGGGGATCTGATTTTAATCAGATTAAAAGTGTAATTATCCATAAAGTAGCGCCTAATAACACCATATATCAAGTATAATAAACAGTACAAAAATAATAGCAATTATCAGGTAGAATAAATAGAGCCGAATAACAGGATTGAGAGGCATAAATAGCGTCGGATAACACCATTCATTTAATAAAATAAATAGCACAGTATAACACCATCAGTTTAGTATAATAAATGTCGGTATTTAACATCATTCACTAAGTTAAACAAGTAGTTCAGTATAGCGCAATTTTTCGAGCAGACTAAAGTGCCATAAAACACCATTTATTCAGTACAATATAACACTATCCATCGAATACCGTATAACACCATCATCGAGTAGAATATATGGAGCCGTATAACACCATTAATTAAATAAAATATATAGTGCTGTATTACACTATTTATCGAATGGAATAAATCATACCGTATATCCCTATTCATCGAGTACCGTATAACACCATCATCGAGTAGAATATATGGAGCCGTATGACACCATTACTTGAGTAAAATATATAGTGCCGTATTACACTATTTATCAAATGGAATAAATCATACCGTTAAACACTATTCATCGAGTAGAATAAATAATACATGTAACACCATTCACTGAGTAGATAAATCTCAATTCATGTACAAAAGAATGTTCACAAAATCCGAATATGGATCTCATGCAAGAGCTGTAGGCTAATTGTATTAACTGTAATAACATAGCTGTTATCATGGAGAAAGGAAAATGAACTAGAATCAAACCTATTGAGATAAACCACACTTGATAATCTTGACTGGCATCCTATGCATCCGATGCAACTACATATTCGATTTATGTCGATGCATGAAGTTAATTACAGTTGCAAAATGTAAAGGAGCTATGAGCCAGACCTTTTAAATTTGATCTACACCGCGTTTCGTTTTTCAACGTTTTTAAAATCTTTCATGTTTGTGTTTATCCATAATAATTATAGAAATGATGTATATTCTACAAAACGTCACTTTTTACAAATTATTTTCATACTTGCCATGTTAAATCGAATGTTGTTGTTGTTGTTTTGCCACGTTAATGGGAATGTTGTTGTTGTTGTTTTGGGGTTTTACGCCATCGCTCTATTTCAGGTTATATATGGCGGCTAATATTAACTGGTGGAAGAAGAACTCGAGCAAGAAGCACTGAATTACACTTTATCACATTGGCTAAATCCGAGACTCCAATTTACGAAGATAGAGATGAAATATCAGTGATTGCTAGAAGCGAACGCTTTAGACCACCTAATCTGATTGGAACTGTAAGGTTAAAAAGCAAATAATTAATGTCGATAAGAAGTGCATACATTGTTAGGTCTCGTGAATAGTATATATAGTAGTAATGTATAGTAGTAATGTTTGCTGGTAAGGTCAAGTATTTAAATGAAACAAAAACTCACTCACTTAACATTTTAGAAGCTGCTGTTGAGCTTGAAGTTTTATTTCATTTAGTTTATGCCCGTTTGTTGCAGTTGTAGGTGAACGTCATCTTGTTATCAATACTTTGCTGACATAGTGTAACTGACGTTTTTCTAAACACATTTCTCTTTTTAACATACTTTGCTCATTTGCACAAGTTGTATCAAGAAAACTGTAACAAACACTTGTACATTAATGTGACAATACATGCTTTGCTCTGCCTGTGAATAGATTTTATGCTATAAATTGCTATGCCTATCAGGGCGGATGTTCTCTCTCTCTCTCTCTCTCTCTCTCTCTCTCTCTCTCTCTCTCTCTCTCTCTCTCTCTCTCTCTCTCTCTCTCTCTCTCTCTCTCTCTGACATATCGCAAGAGATTACTTGATGGTGGAAACGAGTCACACTTGTTCTGTAGCTAGCCAGCGTTGTGGACTTTCGAGTTCGAGTTCTAGTCAGAGCATCCTGCGAAGACTACTTATGTCAAAAGACTGTATATGCTCTTTGAAATTTACAAGCGATGTAAGGATAATACCTTAGGAAACCTCGAGGAACAAATTCCAATTCCATGGACTCATTATTGCCGTACAGGGATCGACCAATCCTTGCAATTTAACAATTCGCACATGAAACAAAATGCTGTCTTGTGTCTGTCATAAAATAGTTTTTAAAGAAACCAAAACCACTATCTCTCTATACCCATACAGGCATACATACATACATACATACATACATACATACATACATACATACATACATACATACATACATACATACATACATACATACATTAAAGCCATTTGGAGTTAGGCAGCGATCGCACCATGACAGGTTGTGATATATTATTTATTTAAACGCAAATCATTTATTTGTCTTGTTTTATAAGTTATTTATTTGTTGTCTTTTCCATTTCTAATGAAGGAAGTCAAGAAAAAAAGACAGAATACACGGGAATTAGTATATTGTTTTATTTGGTAGACAGCTCTTCCAGTTCTGTGAATTCAGTTGAATTAGTTTGTGATGCTATACATCTCGTTCTTATTATTAAAGGTTGAAAACGGTCTGCAACACATCCAGTATCAGGAAGGGATATGCGAGGCCCCGTTTATTGATAATTATACAAACAGATCCAGACAACAATTACAGAGTATATAAATCCTTGTGAGCATCTGAACTAGTCGAAAATTTGGCGTAATTGGAGCAATCAATAATAAATACGACGAACTGTGTTTACAAAACCGTGTGTGGAAGCTAGATAGGTTTGGGTTTATTATCAGTATGCCACAGAAATCAATACGTATTTTGACAGATTTTGGGTGAGTGATACCACGGATGATTTTACAGAAGATTGTTTTTTCCAGGTTGGCCTGCCACTGGGAAGTGTCTAATGAAGGAGTCAGTGTCAAACGTCACAATTTTCGATTATCACCACTAATAATAATATAATAATATATGATGCGAAACAAGATTTTCCACGAGTGCTCATTTAAAAATATAATGTATGTCACGAGGTAAGGACGTTTGAAATATTGAGACAATCGTGATCAACAAGTTAAGACTTATTAAACGAGCGCCATTAAAAATGGACACAAATATAAAATTCAGTTCATCAGATGGCACGAATAGCTGATTTTACCTTTATAAATCGCATCAGATGCGGGAGGTAGCAGGTTCGAACTCCGTCCGAGTAATATCAAAGACTTTTCAAATTGTACTAAGAGCTGCCTTGCTAGGAGAAATGCATTATGAGGTTATTCTTAGGACTGGTAGGAACTTTGACAGGATAATGTAATTGTATGGGACATGATCCTAGGCGGCCGCTACGTCTTCAGTATGGTAGTTTATAGTGAGTTTTTGCATTGGGACAGCATGCCGCAGACATGTTACATCTTGTCCCAAGCAGTACCATTAATCTGACACTAGGCTGACCAGTGCTAACACTAACCACTTAATGCTGAGTGCCAAGCAAGGCAGTTGCTCCAAATATTTAAAAGAAAATAATATATTGGAATGCATCGGCCGAGGATCGAACCCTCGACTTCCTTCATCCGAGTTGTAGTCTCTAACCACTTAGGCCACCGGATCGGTCAATACCTCTAGTAAGTTAGTTACCTTTCTTGTATCGTCGGTAGTGTTGACCGAAAAGAAAAACATTGATTTTTTTTCTAATTTGGTAAAGTATCATATATCAATTGATGGCGTAAAAGACAAATGCATCACTTTTTATATTGGGTCGTATTGATCTGTACCAATGAGTGCAATACTTACGTTGGTGCTCGTGGATATATATTCAGTTAAAATCTTGCAACATGAAAGAACATATCTGGGAGGTTTTCGACGTATCCTAAAGATGATTCAATATACAATCTATGTAACTAACATTTAGCAAATTAATAAAATGTATGTTCGGATACTAAATCAAAGTGAGACTGCTATTTCGTTCTACGTGTTATTCTTTTCTGTATTTAAAAACGGAGTGAGGTCATTCATAAGCTCATTATTTGAGAAATGTATTTATTCTCTGAATATCTGCAAGTCAGAGGTAAAACTGGCAAAGAATAGACCCTGTATCAAATAAAATATAAAATCATTTATGTATTTCGAGAATTTTCTCGTGGTTTCAACTGTTCTACACAGACTTTGTCTATTTGGTTACACCAGTTCTTGTCATTATAAGAGAACAAAATGATCCACTGCCTAAACTTCGTTACCTTTTGCCCTAGAAGTAATCTTGCAGGTCCCCCACAGGATGTACTCGTGTTTCTTTAAAAGCTTTACAGTCATTTCGGCTGCACGTCATTTCTAAATATTACGGCCTAATGGATGACATTCTTTACATCTGAAGGTGTTATTCGTTTTAAATATCTGTGTGTTTTAGCGGAAATTTGACACGAGCACTAACAGCTACCGGTACCACCCTTTTGTATTCGTGTCTCGCCTTATCCATCTATGTACATTAGCATTTAAATGGAATATTTAGACCATCTGTAGACCCTTTTTCGGTGCGACTGATTACCATATATCAGTATTTAATGCTTAAGCAGGATTAATTTTCCTATGATCATGCATTTAAAATTCACTTTATAAAAGACTAAGTTGTCTACAATGGTTATCTGATTTTGCTGCAAGAAGCTAAGGATGTTTATATTAATGCGACATTTTAAACCTAGTCTAGTCGGTTTTATCAACTGCTCGCAATGTTTGTGATATCTCATGATTACACCTCTCCAGTCTGGTGTGTTTTAATGACCCAAAAAGGAGGTGCTAATCAGGCATTCTTTTTAAAGGTGAAGCGCATAATTCTATATTTTTGTGCGTAGGCAGTAATTACGCATTACAAGGAAGCATTTGAAATATCAACAATCTGGGATGGATTTGAACAAATCAAAGGCTGATCTTTTTCACTTTGCCCTATCTCTAATAAAGTAGTGTCGTTTTTCGGAACTCTCAAGATGATACTGTCACAACTACATAGTCAGCACACTCACATTGGTGTCCCTTTTGTTCCCTTGCTACCACCGAATGAGATCGTCTATGCCATGTCGAACTTGGTCATCTAGGTTCAGTCGTTCCGAACCCCAAATTGAATTTCTTTATAAGTATATAAGGGATGAAAACAATGAATCAATTCATCAATCGGCCTGACTCGCTTTAGGTTGCTGTCTGCACGAGTCGTACATAATGACAAGTCGGATAGCCACCTCGCGCCACTCAAAGGCAGTATCCAGCAAACGCATGACGATAGCCATTGTGTCAAGAACTTCATTAATTAAAGGTCATGAGGTTCTTTTCAAGTTGGCACTTGCAATTATATTCCATGCACCAATAATATAATTTAGGATGCACGATTATATGGGATCCTTTCAGTATTTTTGGCTCTTACTTCAACATAAATACGCTTCTCAGATTCCGCTAAGATAAATGAAGAGGTCTGAACTGAAGCAGGGATGCGGTGTAAGATAGGGTATCTTAGCTTTCTATATTGGATGAAGCCATCGTTGCTCTGTTTACGTGTAAAATAAACTTTATTTTATTTTGCGTTAAATTTGATGGCGAGGATAATGAATAGATTCTTTAAGTTGAATTAAATGATGGTCATCACAAAAAGAATGTAACACATACAAATATGGCATAGCTTCACATAGTAATATAGCAAAAAAAAATACACTGAATCTTTTATGGCAGATCGTTTTTCAACACAATACAGACTACACGAGAAAAGTTACATCAAGCGGGAATACATCATAACAGAATATAGAATATTTACAAATCATGCTAGAGATTGATAGCAAAGCAAACCATTGGAAACATGCAAACCACAGATATCCAACCTCACACTGCACTCTTCCTTGTCAATATTCTTTATTATTACATAAAGAGCGTAGCACAACCTAGGTTTTATTCCTTTGCACAATATATTGCATTACTTCTAGGGTATTTAAACCAATCGTTTGTAGAATAATATACATACGGGCGGTAAAATGCTCTATTTGTAATATTTTCAAACCTCATGTTAACCAGAGATCAAAGAAATCAATTATTGTAAATCAATTGGGAAATATTCACGACAAAACCGTCTAAATATTTAAAGTGACTTAGTGAATGGCAGAATTGCTGTACTAATATAGCAAAATAGGGTTTAAAACATTTACATACATTTGTTCCACTCATATATTCACATATAGGGCAAGGTATGCTTGCACGACCAATAGGTCTCGCAACTTTGTTAATCAAACAACTGCGATAGTGCTTCATAAAATCCCTTAAATCTCCCAATTCCTTTGCCTTCTTGACAGCAGTCGTTGTCAAATGAAACACTATTAAAAGTGCATATCCTACAATTTCTTTCTGATCACTTAATTGCCACTCATAACCCTTACCTAGTGTTTATTCTTTCAAATATGTATGTCTCTTCAGTAAGCTGATCCAATTTGAGTATTAGTACGTTACGGTAGTGCAACATAAAAAAAACATGCAATACAAAGAATTATTTTTATTTCAGATTACTGAACTTGTATACCTAAATATATTTAGTGCATTCCCTACGTTAGAAAGTTAAGTAGGGTAAATTGTACGAAACTAACCCATGTTATTAGAAAATATATTGAATATTGTATATTAGGAAGTCGTCTCTTAGAGATAGGATAATGACTCAGATTTATAAACATCTTCACAACAGGAATTAATCACTATAAAGCAAACAAATCCATAAATGGAAATATAAAAACAAGACCACATGTCCTAGGCTTATTACAGTAGCTCGCTGTTAATTTATTTCATAAGACATTTGCATCCGCAATGACAGTATATCGTCCGAAACAAATTCAGATTGTGATCAAGTTATGTTATTACACACAGGACATAATGCGTATTGACTTTATCATCAAGATCAAGAATATAGATTAATCCCGTATTATATTTTTCTCATATATGTAAACATAATTCTGTCTGTTTTGTTCATCTTTTCAAATCTCAGTCTGGTTATCTCATATACATCATCTCTATTATGGTGTCAACACTCTAGGAACTACCTTTAGACAAAAATGATGTCTTCTGATGTGCCTGACGGAGTTGTTATAAAATCCAACAACAATATATATATATATATATATATATATATATATATATATAATAACAAGAACAAATTCACTCATGAAACAATTTAAGTTCTCTTCAACTTTGATGTAACATTATAAAACATTTTGACGTATACACTCACACACATAAACATCGAGCTATTTGATAGAGCTTCAGACACACAGGCAATACACATCATACAAACCAAACTCTCTCAAGTGCTACGGCAAAGACGGCTAAAACATAAATGTGTTACGTCAAGCTGGTTTCTTGTAACTATATCAAACACCCACAAATAGCCCCCGGTGAATCATATTTAATAATGTGAAAATGTAAATGAAAATTTAGAAACCAGAGTGGTCCCTTCAAGGTTTCATGTAGCGTATCATTGCAACTAACACTACCTGATATATTTCCAAGACAGATAATATACTTTTCCAAGAAAGCCACGAATTATAAATTTCCGGATGTCACTATACACTTCGTAAGAACTTAACACAGCAGGCATATGCACATTATCGTACCATTGCCTACCTTGAGATGTATTCCTAATTAGAACTGATGGAAGCTATAAGAACCGTATACAATACATTCAATATTTCATTAGACGTCCGTCAATTAAACTTAATAATATAGTAATAAAATCAAATAATTTACATTATTTGTCTCTCCAGGAGGCAATGCCGAGTGAGGAGAAAATTCATTCAACCCTTTGATTGGAATCTCCTTGTTTCGGTCCAAATCCGAACACTTACTCTTACTGAGTGAACGAAAGAAAAGATGATATCATCAGGAGAAAGCAACAAAAATAATAGGTTGCATTTTACTATTCAATGAATCACAATGTCAACTGGCGGCGTGATAGCGGATGATACTTAATATGTTTACATTGGTATTACATTTCTTTCGGAACAGTTATTACTGTCAAAGTTTCTACATGAGGATGAAGTATCAAAGTAAGGATCGTGTCACGTTGTAATATTCTTACAAGAGCTATGTCATATATATTTTAATTAATTGTAAAGTACTTTGTAACAGACGATTTTATATAGAGCCTTTAAACTCCATTACCATTGTATTCCGATCATTCTCTATATAAATGATAATGAAACGATTATAATGAGTAGAGAGCTGGAAAAAAGACATCGACTTCTTAAACTATAGTCCACATCTGTGGAAAATCTTTGTGAGGAACAACGTTTTTTTCAACATCATTACGTAGTGTTGCTTTGTTAATTTACCTCTCCATTGTGTAACTATGTCAATAGGCTTAGTCTCATGACCATTAACATTCAGAAAGGTAATTTATCTTACCTATTGAGGGTATTCATGTTGTACTAGGCATTGTGCTAACTGGATAAAAGAGTGATGGATAATTCATTTGTAGTTGAGAAGCATTGTTTTGATCACAAAGTCCATCCTAAATAAAACAAAAATCCCTGATTTATGGCTAGTTTGTGCAGTTACTAGAGCTATGGAATAAAGGCACTTGAGCATGGTGTTGATTAGGAATATATTCCTTTAACTGACACATTTCTCGTTGAAGTTATTGATGAGGTGAATTTTGTTCCTGGTAAGATTAAATTAGATTGTATTGATCACAGTAAACCTTTGTTTCCTATAATTGTCTTTAGTTTAATCAGGGTGACATAACACACATATTGTCGAAGATTAATTGATCCTGAGTTTTCGTATTTGTTTCAGAGGTCTATTAGTGGAACTGAAACAACGCAAGAACATGTTGTGCTATTTTGGTATAAAAGGAAACCTTATGGAGACCACCTGAGGTACCGACTGGTGACGATTGATCAGTTAACTCTCAAATTGTTTTTACTAACTCGTATAAACAGACAGTTTTTAGTTTCGCCAATGAGACTCCTTTAGTTGGTCATTTAGGGTTCAGTAAGATTTATCACATAATCCTCGATCATCTATATTATCTGTAAAACCGAAGGTTGTCAATACTGTAGATCTTACACTGGTTAAATGTGGAAATCCCAGTTAGAAGACATGTAAGGCTCATTTGCATCATATTACTGCATTTGACAGATCATGATGCTGAAAAATTGATAGACTGAGTAAGTCCTTTACTAAACTTGAGTAAACAATGAAACTATGATATGGCTGAAATACATACGAAATGGGTTTGCAACCAATGATAGCGTTTTGAGTATGTTGCCCACAAAATAATTCCTCTTCAGGCTAAATACATGTACTTATAAAGTTAGAGAGAAAACAAGTGATTTAAATTACATTATTAACAACCCCAGTATGTTGATATGGTAAAGAGGTATGTTGATATATTTTGCCCTGTTAATCATGATTTATATATATATTGTCTGATTGACCTTATCCAAAATCAGATTAATGGTATACATGTAATATTTCCTTTGTAAGGAATCTAATACATATCTAAATATTTTACTATGATTGTGGATAGTATTGTTAGATCAGGTTTAATGGCATATGTGTTTATTGTCTTGCATTTGGTATGAGAAAATTCGAGACGAAAATGTCATCATGTTGTAAGTATTTTCATGACATGGTAATTGCGACCCAAATCAAGTAGATAGGTATTCTAAGTTACCCTAGAATTATCTAGTCTTGTCTTTACATCCGAACCAAATAGTTATTATTGATATTTCAGTCTTTCATTGCTTCAAAATGTAATCTATTCAATTAAAAGTTGGCAGGGTAATTATCATTCGGACTATGCTCAAGTATATTTTGATCACTTTTGATAAAATATCTTTATAAATGTATGAGCATTATGCATCTTTATTTGAATGGGAGTACTACCCACAGTAAGATTAACTATATATTTCACAATTGGACATAAATATGCATAAAACATATTTGTAATCCAATAGAAGTAGACCTTTTTAAAACAATATGCTAATTTAAAAATTTTGCGACTTTGCTTGGCATACGATAGTTGAAAGCAAATGTTAATCCTAGCTGAACAATTTCATACCGATAGATTTAAACCTCTCATATATCTAATTCTATAATATAACTATCAGCCTTCTACCCAAGAATAAGCCAGAGTAAGAAAACAATACAGTTGGTTTTATGATACGAATTAATGTACTCTATATAAAGGATGCAACTAGCTTTTATCGTTGATTCATGGTTAGAAATGAATAAGTGCGAATAACTATGCCATAGCCTTAGTTGACAAATAGCAGTGAGGAACATTCTCTTCAGCATATCTGGATCACTGCGTTCTAACGATGTGTCCAATCCCGCTGTAAACAACTGATAAAATAATGCTGCCATTACCATGCCAATACCCCATCGGGGCCTTTCACACTGTTTAGCTAGAAACAAATCAGACCATAGCATGCTGACTTCGAAATGAAATGTTTCTAGTTATTTACTGATATTCTTGCGCATAAAAGCATTTTAAAAAATGAAATTCAGTTAACGAATTTAAAAGTAGTTCGTACTAGAAAGGATGAAAGTTTAAGAAATTAACTTTTGAAGACGTTTTGTGATTTTTTTAGTTTATCTGAAATTTATTCTATACATAACAATAACATCATTATTATAGTAATTCGATCTTGATTTCTACATCGCATATTCTTGTCAACATCAGAAAGTCTGGACTATGAATATACGCTTCCTATCAAATAAATTGATCTGGATTTTATATTGATAACTCGATGTGGTCCTGCATTCCAGCTAGCATTACTGTAATAATATTTTAATGATTGCAATCCATTCAAAGAACATGTGATAATGCATCATATTTCTGTAACTATTTGTTTCAGTGTCTGTACCTAGTTCCAAAGCACATAATGTAACTTCATTGTTATAAAAATATATTTTCTTTGCAGCCACATTTTATAATGGAATAACAATGTCAAGTACGGGTAATCTCAAACTGTTAGTCACAAAATAACTAAATGTTCTTTTAAAAACCAAAGGTAATTTCAAGTTTGACAGATTTTAATATCAGTTTAAATTCTAAATATATATATTTGCATTTAAATGTAGTCATGTAGTGATGCAAAAATCACATCTGTTTTGTTTACTTCAATTAATCAAACCGTATCAAGCAGTAATTACTTGAGATTACTTACAATATAAACAATTCATGATAATTGCAGCTACCGATTACAATTAATCCACGTGTTTTCAGGGCATATCAATTCCTTGAATACGACTGGTCATGCGATATGGTAATTGTTTTGCAATGGCCGGGAAAAAATGTGTTGATATGGAGCGTATTTGAAAGATAAATCTTCAAGAGTGCTTGCTTTAGACTTGTGTGCTAGTTCAGATCGATATATGATCTGAGATCAAGCTGCCCTAATGTTTTCCGCGAATTAATAAATATGATGTGTGAAATCGATGCATTGGATTCACTATCTGTACTGCTATTTTTGGTCATCGGACTGCTTATTGGTGTTCACAACATAATCACATCCATTATATCTACATATATTTAACGTAAATTATTTTTGTTTAATAACCAGAAGTTAACTTATTTTAACATTTTATGCATCAGTGTTTTAAGGTTGTTCTTTATTAATGTTTGCATTTCATATAAGGACCAGCCACCAATCTCTTCTATACCTGAGTGTTTTATTGTGTCTCTTAATTAAATTATAGCTACTTTGGTAATCTGGCCAGATTGTAGTTTTTCTCAAGCTTTTGATATCGATTACAATTTTCATACAAATATTGTATGTTAATGTTTGAATCATAAGCAATAAGGTAAACCAAATGCATGAATTGTCTCTTTAATAAGTAAAGATAAACACAACTTGTTTAGTGTATGCGTGAAATTATGTACTAAACACGAATACTCCATTACACAGATTGTACCCAGTCCTACGTATTTGCTTCACTTGTCTGGCGTTTGACTACCAATGCAGGAGATCACAAACCTAAAGTCCCAATAACTCGCTAAAACGTATTTCGAACATCAACATACCATGTTTTTAAACGAATTCAGAAACCTACTTAGCTTTTATCGCTATTTCCTGTAAAGCAAATGATGTAGCTTTCATCAGTGTCTGTCGGAAAGTAGATTCTATTGCCGGCCATTTAATGGAAAATAGCCATATGCCTGACAACAAAATGGCATTTATGGAGACAAATAGTTTTATCTCGCAGAAGGAAGAGAAAACGTTACTATCCTTACCGAAGGAAACGCACCAAATTTCCGGAAAAGATTCCATCGGGGATGGCCTGAAACGAGTTTGATTGACCGGAGATGAAGTTCGCAAGTTTATATAAACATGAATAGGCCCGTGGCTATGTATTGGTCAATCCAATCATTGGGAAAACTAATAATAATCATGTTTGAATGCATTTAATGAAACAGTCGTCTGCAAAAGATTTCAATCAAGTACTGAATGAGCGTTTTCTGATTGTCAACAGCGACATTAAGCTACAGTGCATGATGATACATATGGCAGATTTCATTTGTTTAACTCTTCATCGATTATTTAGAAACCATAACCAATTACTTAGATGTCAGAATTGGGAATATTGATTGAATTAATCTGAAAGGACAAAGCTGCCTCACGGACTGTCTAACAATATATTAAACAGAATCATCATGATGCTTTGGTCGCCACATAACATTCTCCAGGCTAGCTTGGTGAACAGGTATTGAGACTCGCTTGATGCACTCTAATAATAAATTCGGGCTTTTGTTTTGGTATTGATTCTTAGAATAACATTCTATGGGAATTGTAAATCGAAGACTATGCATGTACATTGTCTACTAGACTCGCACGATCAGAACATGTTTCATACTTTCTGTTCAAATTCAGCTCCACTTAAGAAGTGTACCAGGATAATGTGATTGGGTAGGACATCATGCTACATGTCTGCGGCATGATGTCGTAGTGCTAGAACTAACTATCAACTGTCTCATTGCAGACATCGTCGAGATAAGACTGAACAATTGTTAAACCTACTTTAAAAATCCTAATCACAGAGAGAGAGAGAGAGAGAGAGAGAGAGAGAGAGAGAGAGAGAGAGAGAGAGAGAGAGAGAAATGTATCACATTGACTTATGAAATTGAATAGTTTTTATGGTTGAAGCCATATATAACCCCATCTCTGTCTACTTTCACTTCCCATTCATTTTTATTCTAAGTATAATGAAAGCAGCAACTAATAAAATGCTACACGCTGGGCAGATAAATATGTTTGATTATCCCACAGTCCTCAAGAGACTTCTTAAAGTAAACGGAGATTGTAATGGTAAAAGCATTGGTGAATTAGATCTATTTTAACTTAACCGAAATGTAACTGTTACTTATCTATAGATTCAATTTTACAAAGTATCCCGAGTAATCCAAATGATTTTTTGAAGTGTGTTTTCTTTTCATTATCATACAAACAAAGCTCGTTGAATGTTTTAATAAAACAATCATTTTATAGGCATCGATATATAGATGTTTACTTTGAAGGTACGACGATATGCATTCTCCTGGTATACTATTTTGTAAATAAATTTATAAAAACATATACATACCTAGCTCTAGAATCGGGAACTTTACCAAACTTTGAGCGAGGAATTATGCTATTATTTTAATAGAATGACTTCGATGTAAAAACGTCCTCGTGTTATGCTGATTGTCGTCAACTTGATCGATTTACATTCTACGTTATTCATGCACCGGTCACACCTAACCAACCTCAATCACAACCATTTTAATAGAAAAACAAAAAAAAAACCTACCTACAAAACTACAAAAAGATAATAATACCCCTGTGTCCTCCAAACAACCCAAACAACACAATAGAGACCAAATCAAACGAGTCCACCAACAAGAAGACTTAAGTCAAAAAGCATATACCATATATTGCCATTAAAGTAATATCTGCTTATACCAATCATCTATAAGATAAACTAACGACATGATAAATACCAGAAACAATTTATTTTAGTCTATTCTATTATATTTATGAGTCGAGAGCAACCACATCTAAGCTGACATTTCTCTGCTATATGGCGATATGGTCCGCGTCATTTACTGCATTCGTTATAAATGATGATAGTATGCAAATTAATCCATGTGCACAAAATTGAGCGTTTCGAGCTAAATTAAAACTTACTCTATAACTCTCCAGATCTGCAGGTAAGACAAAATATTTTGTTTTGATATCGTGCTTTAACTTTATACTTACTATCAGTGCACAAGATGATAACAAAGAATGGTCTTAGGATGTAGACAGATTGGTTGAATTGGAAAAAAATATAAGACCAATCCTTCAGTTTTAAATGTAACCTAGGTGAAGGAGTTTACATACGTCAACCATTTTTATTGTCGTTAATATTTCGTGATGAAGTTCCAGGTACATATATTAGATATAAAATTAGTACAGGCAATGTTTTAAGCATGATCGTTACGTTTCCAACCAGCAAACTCCGGCATAATATTGCAAAAAGTTAGCAAACGTTACGTGTGAGGTGGTCAAAGGTGTGCCAGAAGTGGATATACTTTAATGAACTTTGATGGTTAAACTATTGACATAATCCTGCACGCCTGCATGCAAGGGGCCTTCAGTCTTAACTCTTTAACATGTATGCCGTGCACAGCAACGGCACGTATAATAATATATACGTGAACATACGTTATGATTTCTTCGCACGGACCGTCGTCTATTTTATACATCTACGTCCGAGATTTAAACATATTTAAGAGCCTCTTTGTAGTACAAATGATTCACATCTGCGCTCAGATAAACCTACACCTTCGCATGTATCACTGATGTTTGGCTAATTCTTAGATTTGTTTGTGTGATTATTGGGATTCGGAGCCATGGAAATATTCCTAGCCCGAAATAATTAGCCAATTACTAGAAGTAAACGTCACGGAATCGAATGTTAGTGAGTTTGAGCGATGCCATGGTTTGCTAGTAGCAGGTTCAATCCGAATGACTGTCCCTTTAGTAACATAGTCCATATTAAAATCTAGTGGCGTATAATAGTGTTGTGGTTGAGGTGGCAGTATTTACGGACAATAAACCGGTAAATTACTGAATGTAATAAATAAGTAGGGACTTGGTTGATACTGTTTATGCGTCCATAGTGGAAAATAGATGCATTGATATTAGAGTAATGTGCCGGTAAAGCGTTTATTGACTGGCCTAAGGTGGCGTAGTTAAATAGTTTCCAGTGAAAATGGGGATAAATGGCATAACCGGGTGGCGGTACGGAAATCTGATGATAATAAAGAAAAACCATGCAGAGGTGCGGTTAATGGACGTTTGGCAGGTTGTTTCATCTGTGGTCTCCATTTGATTAAAGCAAAATTTAGTATCTAAAAGCAAACACGTCTGACTTTCCAATTTACAACTCAAATTGTATGGAAGTCTTTGGAAATTTGGGGACAACATTTGACTTCCAGCGAGATTCGCGCCATGGTTTTGACACCGCTTGGTCAAGTGAATACCCCTGTGCGTGTAACATAATGTTCTTGTATCTAACGCATGTGCATAAGACATTAACCAATCACTGCGAGCCCAGGTGAACTTTTCTTGCGTTGTTGATCCAGCTTGACCTTTCGAGCTGTTCGAAATAATCAAATGTAAATGTCTCTTCCGTACTTTGTCGCTTAACAATCAATAAAAATACATTTTTAAGGAGCGTAGCGGATTATTGACCGTGGCCTGCAACAATGGGAATGTAGAGACGTCAACAAAGACGACTACGTAATATAAGCATGTTTCATCTCATATTCTGGCTGAGAAGCAATAATTATAGTCATGCAAGCGATACAGGAAATGGGATCTTAATTGAGCTGCTTCATTACTTTATCAGCTCTTTATACACCATAGCAACACTAGATTTACCGAACATTTTTCACAACGATTACTTCCGTTGCCGATGTATACATTTGTTTTCACGATATTCTGTATAAAGTATATAATAATAATAATAATAATAATAATAATAATAATAATAATAATAATAATAATAATAATAATGAATAATAATAATGAAGACTTTGCTTATTTTTTAGAAGCTCAAAGGGCTTTACAACACAAATCATAATATGACTACAAAAAAAAATTAAATTAGAAAACATAAAAGCATGCTGAACAAAGTTAAGGTAGGAAACATTATTAAGTCTTTAAGTTTGTTTTTTCAGTCGATAAAGGTGAGCTTTAAGAGAACTCTTGAAAGCCATTACTATGTCTTTGTGTCTAGTTTCAATGGGCACTTCATTCCACGTTTGTGGCTTCTGCTATGCAACGTTGTCCATATGATTTCGTTTTCATAGTGGGAATAATGAGTATACGATTGTTAAAAGAGGAGCGTAAGTATTTCACTGATGTGTACACATTGGTGGAGCCGGATAGGTTTGTTGAACTGAGGTCCGTCAGTAAAATGTAGCACAGACAACAAATTATGTGTTTGATTCTGGATCGAACGGATAGCCAGTCTCGGGTACAATGCAGCGGGGAGGTGCGTTCAGATCGTGGTACTTTAAAGATTACTCCACCATTCAAACATGTATACATGCTACCGAAAAAGGCTTAAAGGTAATCCCTACCCTCCATAGAGTTTGTCCCTCAGACATATCTTGCAAACAAATGAGGTCATAATTGTTTGTACTATAGCCACATCTAGATGTGGAGCTAAAATGAGACTCTGAATATACGCCATTTCGACACACGCATTCGAGTCATGACCTTCGTAGATTAGGGTGGACAAAGATGGTGGAGCGGGGAGCGGAGAATCGTTTGTTTTGCACATATTCGAATGAAAACAATTATTAGTGAGTCTACAGTGGAATTTAAAAACTCGAGGAAATATCTCAAAAATGCGCCTGTAATGACAGAACTATTTTTTAAGAAAGAAAAGAGACTGAAATTTGTCAGCGGTATATTGACAGTTTATTTACATGTCATACGTGCATGCAAATAAACTCTACTTCCATCTGTTTAGAAGGTATTGTCTTACATAAAGAAAGTTGCAGGCACAATATAACGCAATTTTTTTTTCTCATATGGCTGAGTCATCAATGATGAGTTATAATGCAATTTTACCGACTTTTTCCACATCGTTCTACTTTCCAAATTTGTCTAGGGAGAGATTATATGTTGAGCCAGTCAGGGACAATACATCATTAAAAGACAAACTGCTCAGTAATTCGATCATCTTTACGTAAGATGCCATAAAGGACTATGACTTATGAATCTGCTAAAACGCCGTGATTTTTCGTCAATATTTTGAAGCCGCTCTGGGATGTCGAATTCACCTATGAAGGTAATTGATTTCAAGTAGTTAGGAAGTGTTAATCAATTACAACTTGAACAGTACGTGCTCTGAAACATTGTTACCGATTCAGAAAGTTTAAATGGTTTACTTTTTAATAAGTTATCGAAGACTTAAAAAATGACATAACTTACTACAGTCATTTTAAAATGAATCTTGTGAATTAGCGAGGCCATGTTACATGTCTATTTAACCTATTATTCTAGTTTTACGCTTTCCCTTAACAGAATTATGTTGAATAAGATTCTAAAAACAATAATCGATTGTACAATCTCTATTATCAACGACTGGTTAAAAATCAAACACTATCATAGGACTTTAACAGGACGTGTAACCAGATTATGAATGCATTTTATTGACGTTACTGTCTTATACATAAAAGGAAACCATTTTGAATATTTAAGAGGATCAGCACAGTGCAACTTTCTATGATCAGTTTTGCAGAACATGTACCGTAAACGTGAATCTTCTCACGTACATCTTGAATTTAACAGTAGTAAAGTGTTTGCAACTTTCAACATCAATGATTCATAAAGATGCAGTCCGAGAGAGTATTTTGGATAACTTTATACAACCTTTTCACAGGACCCTGATATTTAGAAAAACATCAAAAAACCAACTGACAAAACAAAAATGAAACCTAACCACCCCCCTACCCCCATTTTTGTTTTGTTTGAAATAGTTTAAAATCAGACTTAACGTTTGATAGTTTCATTTAATCCATAGAAACTTGTGTTTCACGTTTCACACATTTTTGTATGCGAGCATACCATATACCAGAAAATGTGTGCGCACGTGCCTGTTTCTTGGTGTAAAACGGACTATTTTGAATTTGGTGTTTAATCTAAATAAAACAAAAATCTTAATGCTAAGTTTAAGAATCATTATCTTTAAAGTGACCTTTCTTACAGTCAGCATTGGAACGTAATTAGGAAATTACTACAAATGTTTCAAATCGGGAACTAATTAGAAATTAATGTCTAAAGCTAAGTCTACAAAGTTTTGTGAATTACCATTTTCCGGAAAGGATAATTATGTTGTTTTTATCGAAAATGACACATGTTCAGTTTCTCAGTATCTCGAGAGAAGAGTTTTCTGGAACTGACGGCGGTTATATTGAACCAATGAAGATAAATTAATACCATGGTATCTCCAATAAGTGGTGAGCGAAATATATTCCCAGATAATATCTCTGTTGACAATGTTATTTTGTAATAATTGATTTGAATATAACGTTTTATAAACTGTGTACGCTATAGTTATAGATTTATTCCTTTGAGGAAGATTGTTTTTATTTCATAAATAGGAAGAGAAACACTGAAATCAAGAAGCATGAAGTGTTAAATAAATTGAAGAGACTAAGAAAATCAAATTCTCTAAAGTGTCTGGTTCAGTTCACTGGTATAGCTTAAAATTATTTTATTTTATTTAACATAATACTTGTCTGAGACATCAGTTCATAGAAAGATTCAACCAGTCGACTCCAGGATGAACATTTTAAGGAATGTATTTAATACTACATTTAAACGGTTTTAATGTTTTGATTTGCAAAACTGAGCCAAAGTATATGTCTTTCTCGATGTACATCTTTCCTACTGTGTGTACAAGATATCGGAATATGCTTTATTTGAATTTTATCACAACCATGGAATCGTTTTGTTTTTTTGTTTTGTTTCTAGACAGACACTGTGCATCATAAAGGAAATCCACGAAATATTAACAATTGTATTAGTCAAAGTTACTAAATTTAATGAAGAATGCATTGATCAGAACGCAACCTTCTGATAGAGCTGAGCTGCGTCTTTTTCCGTATAAACTACACGGTGATCTACTTTATTCCAAATCCTATAATACACTTACGCACAAATTTAAAAAAAAACAACAATATGAACACTGAAAGACAATGCATATCTACAGCATGCGCTCAAAACGAAGTACAATTTATTAGTGGCTTGTTTTTTCTGAAAATTGGAACAATATTTTGTGACAATATAAATTCGTTGTGTTAGTTTGTCTTACAACTGATTATTTCGTTGACTATATTTGAAAAAAACGTCTGGATAATAATGTATGTAGGTCAAGGTCGTTTGTGTCACATGTATTCTGCCAGCATCTGCTATGTCCAAAAAGTTAGAATTATGGTTATATTCTATACATTTTCTATATGACTTAGATTTCATACATATACACACACATTACACATATTGACCAATCACTATCTGACGTGCATTCTGAAGTGGGCGATATTTTACAGACAGAATTATCACACATTCCGAATAAATTAACTAAACTTCAGCCACTTGCCCGTTGAATACCATTCAGAATGGATCAACTAAACCTCAGTCACCTGTCAGTTGAAGATCATTCAGAATGGGTCAACTAAACTTCAGTCGATTGTCAGATGAAGAATCCATTCCAAATTAATAAACTTACACAGTCACTTGTCAACTGAAGATCATTCAGAATGGGTCAACTAAACTTCAGTCAATTGCCAGATGAAGAATCCATTCCGAATGAATGAACTAAACCTCAGTCACGTGTCAGTTGAAGATCATTCAGAATGGGTCAACTAAACGTCAGTCAATTGCCAGATGAAGAATCCATTCCGAATGGATGAACTAAACCTCAGTCACTTGTCAGTTGAAGATCATTCAGAATGGGTCAACTAAACTTCAGTCAATTGCCAGATGAAGAATCCATTCCGAATGAATGAACTAAACCTCAGTCACGTGTCAGTTGAAGATCTTTCAGAATGGGTCAACTAAACGTCAGTCAATTGCCAGATGAAGAATCCATTCCGAATGAATGAACTAAACCTCAGTCACGTGTCAGTTGAAGATCATTCAGAATGGATCAACTAAACGTCAGTTAATTGCCAGATGAAGAATCCATTCCGACTGAATCAACTAAACCTCAGTCACGTGTCAGTTGACGATCATTCAGAATGGGTCAACTAAACTTCAGTTAATTGCCAGATGAAGATCGTCCCGAATGAATCAACTAAACCTCAAATACCTGTCAGTTGAAGATTCCGAATTAGTCAGCAGGATCATGTGGACCCCATACCGTTTATATCTTACAAAAAGGATCGAAAACCAAAAGAATAAATGACTTTCAATCTTTAAAAGAGCAAGATATCGTATATGAACCCTTGTCTCAGAAACTCAAAATATTGTCTAGAGTGGAGTGATAATGCTGGTCTTAAAATAATATCGTAACAAGCGAGAGTACGAGGAAAACACATTCCGACTACACTACTATCGCCTGGTTTTGTTTGTACATGTATATTGCAAATTGGGATAGGGGACATCCAAATGCTATATTTATCACGTTTGGGTAACATGTTATACAATATAAGACACTGATCGTGATAGTTAAGATGGGGCTGTGTGTGTACAATATATCCTAACCCTCTAACATCGTAAATGTCAAGGTTGATGTCTTAATTAATATAACCATATAGGACCACATTAATATAACCATTCTAAATTATCATAATTTCATGTGAAGGAACCGCTGTGGTTAGCATAACTTGTTAATGATCAGGGAAACTGGTGTAAATAAATATAATTTGGTTACTATCATGTTTGGACAAACGTTAATCCGCCAAACTACGTTGAAGCATATGATATATTTGTATTCAACAGTAAAACACATGTTTGCTTGAAATAATGAACCTAGACTCAGAATATATGTAACTATCAAGATAAAGTATTAACTCTCATATTAAAATTCTTAAATTGGCTATCTTTGGTCGAATTACGTGTTTGATACTAACGCAGCTGTAACGTTGTTGATGTAAATCCATCTTCTATAAACAGCTACTGTCCAGACTTCCTCAACATATATTCTTGTGCTGAAATAAGGTTTTCTAAAATTTATACAAAATGTTTCTAACATCACGAGGAAAACTTTTGTTCACTAATCACTAAAATTATAACTAATTGCGTGTTTAAAGTACTTAGAATCACAGCTATGCCTTCATATCTACTTTCGGGCGTTATTTCATTTTCCATTTGGTAAATGATAATTTATATCACGATAAACTCAGAGACACAGAATGAACTTTCACATAAGCATGCTCAAAACTGGGCGTATTATATATTTTTATTTAGTTGATAAAGACAAAACGTAAGAGGGAGGATCAACGTTTGTGTTTGCCACACATAGCAACGTATCTGCGTAACGAACCATAGTGATTTTTACTTTCTTGCTTAAGTAAATATCAACTGCATGTCATTTCTTGAAACATTCAACAAAACTGCATCCTTGCCGAAAGGATTCTTTGACTGAGAAAGCTTAATTGATTCTGAGTAGGGTGTACAAAACTCCACAATACTGACTGCCACTGTAATCGATCTGTGAGCAAACCAAACGAAGTTTAATAAGTGATGAAAGTTTGAACTGTGGCAATATCTTTGCTATTCTCCGAAAACATTTCTATTTCATGGCGTTGCTGAGCTAGCATATTATTCAGTTCAAACATAATATGTATAGGTTCACGTAGTTTGGTACGTACCTGAATTCACGTCGGATACAAATTGAATGCACACCACTCAGATCCACATAATGTTTATTTGTTAGGACTCCTAAGAATAACAAGCAATATTGACACTAACTGGTCGGAGTGTCATGCAAGTGCATATCATAGTAAATTCTTTTGCAGCTGGAGCCGATTTCTATGCGAGTATAAAGTGTGTTAAAAATATAATCATATATATCTTTTCAGCAAATCTGAGCAGATAACAAATTAGGTGTCATATTTTGGCTTCAAATAATCACGCCTGTGAATGATACTGATATAACTGAATCACTTACCACTCTTTCATCATAGCTTGGCCGCCTATAAAAACGAATTAACCTGAAAGAGAAATCGAAAATTATATAAATATCACATATAACTATATATGTAGAGTACTTTGTGCGAGGATTTGGTTGCGTTTATTATTACAAATGTGTTTTTATATTTTTGTATTTATTTCGAACTCATAAAGTTGAATTTAATGAAGAAGACTATCTCCAAAGCAATGGAACTGCAAAGTATACCCAAATGGCTACATCATTTGCAAATACTGTTATGGGAAAACTGGAGGGTGAACTTTCAGCATCAACGAAATTCCGGTTCCGGCATATGGGTGGATATTCTTCATCGATGATATATAAATTAACTGGCAATATGTAATTGAAAATCAGGATGATTTCGTAACAAAGGCAAACAGCTTCCATACTTCAACAGAATTAACTGCATAAGTCTTGAACGCAGGCTACGTTATCCTGGACACAACAGTCAGACGGGTAAAGAATAAACTCCATATAGACATCTACTCAAAACCAACCGACAAACACCGGTATCTCCTACCACTCAGCTGTCATCCAAAACACTGCATTCGGAACATTCCATATAGCCAGACACTAAGGATGCCCAAAATTTGCTTCGACGATGAAACATTCCAAAAAGAGTTTGAAGAGCTATATGAATATTTAATTAATCGTGGCTACGAAACAGACCGGATAGAGGAGGCAACCGAAAAGGCTAACAAACAAACCGCAATGACCTGCTTAAATATAGAGAAATAGGAAAAGGCTGATAGTATAACATTTATCCTGACCTACCATCCAAACATCCCAAAGTAGCTAATATTATCTGGATAAACTGGGCATTCGCATAGTCTTCTCACACTAATGTTAATCCTCCCGATCAAACATGTAGTAGCCTACTGGAGATCGAAAACCTCAAGGACATCCTAGTCACGGCGAAGCTAAAGCCAATCACTATCCAAGACCATCATTATAAATCTGACCTCTGTGGCGATAAAAGGTGCAAAACCTGTCAACACATGGTACAAACAAAACGTGCAAAAGACCTAATTTAATATATCTCATCATGTACTAGATTTGTAGCCTTCAATATGTCTGAGACACTGAAAAGCTGCACAAAAGGGTCAATCTTCATCGACCTGACTGTATGACAGAAACTTACAGAAACCTAGTCGCAGAACTATTCTCCTCCCGTGGTTACACGTTCCGTGATACAACTTTCCATTGCAATTTCTAACAACCCCAACTGGAGTTCCGAAAACAAGAAAGAAAAGGAATCTTACTGGATACACCGCCTAAAAACACTGAAACCAAGCTGTTTAAACCAAGAAGATTAAAAATGACAGTCATGCACAACTAAAATTCTTTTTGCAGCCGACACGTATTCTTTTAAAAAAAAATCTCTAATTTTGCGTATTTTTCACCTAATAGTCTACAAAAAGTAATATGACTATGCAGTATCCGAGATATAATTTGCGCTTACATAAATGTACATAAAAAACTTGTCTCTATTGCTCATCGGTTGATAGTTCTATATGAATTATTTTTCAGCAGCTGCATTAACTTGAAGTGAACTATTTGAAACATAATACATTTAAAGGTTTTATTCCTGTGTTTTTGTTTTATGTGTTCGGCTTGTCCATATTTTTTATTTGCGTTTGAAAAAGACTCATTATGAGTCGAAAGCGCTCATACTAGTTAGATACTAATTTTGTTTGTTGTCGGTTTATAGAATTTATCTTAATCAATAGCACACATGATCATTTGTTGGATCCAATTCATTTGAAAGGACTGTTATTCACCTTATGATATGATATGATATGATATGATATGATATGATATGATATGATATATATATATATATATATATATATATATATATATATATATATATATATATATATATATATATATATACATACATACATACATACATACATACATACATACATACATACATGGAATATGAAATTAAAACAGAAAGCAATTTATTTTTAAATATAGATTGTTATTGTAAATACATTCTTTGACAACATATTCATGTTATTAATATTTGATGCCACAGTGAATAAATGTAGACCATACTGATTACGGATTATTTTCTGATGACCAGACTTAAGCTTATTTTTATATTTTGCTATGCACTTAGAATCCTGAAATCGAATCTAATGGTCGTCATTTCCTTTGACATTGGTATTTCCAAGTTTTCTCCAAATTAGATATATCTGAGCTGATGAGATTACATAGGAAAACAAAAGCTTGTTCTGAAGCATAATAATGTGATTTATCATCGAATACTTTTTCCGCGTTAACACGTTCATGCCAATTATATTTTGGTAAAATGATTCTTATCTGATTGCAGGTAATTGAATGTATCCGACGAAAATGAATTCAATTAGGACAGAAAAGGACTTGTAGCATACAACTTATTCTTGCAGATTGTTAAAATCCCTGTTTTATGTGTAATGTCAGTCATCGGAAGGTATAAACAGCGCAGATAATTTGTCTTTTTAATTAGCTCTTACAAATCTGCTTGATCAGCAAGACGATGTGGGAGATACAGAATCTGGAGGACATTTTCAGAATTGTTTGTTGTGTTAACTAATTAGTTCGTATTTTAATCAATCCTTAAAGATTCTTACATATGACATCCTTTCTATCAGCCCGTGAAAAAAAATTTAATTTTGTATCGATCTTTATTCCATCAGAAAAAGAATGTGCCTTCTCCTGGTCCTAGTGCATTAGTATTGTGTTTGCAAGGTTCAGAGAAAGGATGTGTACATAAATTCGGCTTTGACCAGTAGGGGGCAGCATTTGTATCATAAGAAAGCGATCAGTATAGCATGCATAGATTCTCATTTATGTTGTGTATGCAAACTGTACCTTAAGTGTGTGCCTTTAGATGGATAGTTACAAAGAGAGAGAGAGAGAGAGAGAGAGAGAGAGAGAGAGAGAGAGAGAGAGAGAGAGAGAGAGAGAGAGAGAATCTTGCTGAATGTGAGTGACTGCCGTATAATATTAAATGCAAGGTACAGAAAGTAGCATGTCGGAGTCGAATATGCACAATTTACCACATGTCATTGACGTAAAACAAAACCAATATAGTGAAAAATTGCATCATTTGCCAAGCGAAAACGAACGAAACGTTATGTACGGTAATTTAAACATGCAGACGGTTCAGAGGACTACGGGTCAGTCCAGTGATAAACAAGTATTTTGAATGATTGAGCAATATCTATTAGAGTTTTGTAGCAAGACTCAGTGACATTACTTCCTGTAAAGCTTATGCCAGCAAAATTAATGTTAAATGGTTTTTGAAAAGGTCAGTAAGCATGATCTTTATTGATCGCTGCCGATTTATCTGCAAATCTTTCGGATGTATCTATTAAATCAAGAAAACGGTCGGTATACAATGAAGCTATTGTGAATAGACATCAAAATAAACCAATATGGGATATTGCCTCTTTCTCGAATCACCGACCAATATAACTCTTTTTCACTATTATTAGACGAGTGCATTCAATGATGATCGCGGTTCAGAACACCTAAATCATAATGTTTCATCAGCTTTTTATATTATGGCCAAGAAAATACATGTACGTATGAAGTTCAGCATGTGGTTATTCGCCTTTGGGCTTGTATCTGTCACTGGCATTTAGTTCCCGTGGGTCACCTATATGCTAAAAATGTCTTGGAACATCTGTGTGTGTCTATGAGGATACCAGACTTATCTAACCGCAGGTCCATTAACGCATACAAACTCATTTGGGAATCAATGCTTATACCTCATCGGAGGTCATTTGGTCAATGGATTCAGACGGTCAAATCCAACAGAGCGCTGGGTGAAGCAGAAACTGAGAAAATAAATATCAATGATGCTCTCTCTCTCTCTCTATCTCTCTATCTCTCTCTCTCTCTCTCTCTCTCTCTCTCTCTCTCTATATATATATATATATATATATATATATGTATATATATATATATATATAATTGTGTGTGTGTGTGTGTGTGTGTGTGTGTGTGTGTGTGTACACATAACTACATAAATTGTTCTTTGTAACCATAACGTCATCAAAAGAAAACTTGAGCAAAGGTCACAACTATGTAGATTCTGGCATATATATATATATATATATATATATATATATATATATATATATATATATATATATATATATATATATATATATATATATTGCTTAGATAATTCGTTCCTACAACATAGCGTCCGCCTCGGATGCGGAAGGTCACGAGAATAAACCCCAGCGATGTCATACCAACGAGTTAAAAAAAATGGTACTAACAGCTGCCTTGCTTGGCGGTCAGACGTAAGAGGTTCGTGTTAGGACTTGTTGTTCTGGTGTCAGGATAATGTGACTGGTTGAGGCATAATGCTACATGTATGGCGGAATGACACTGCAGTGCTAGACATCAATGTAAACAGCCGCACTGACGACATCGTAGCAATATTGACTGCAAAATTGTTAAAGCAGCGGTAAATATCCAAATCACGCACGCTCACACGCACACGCGCACGCACCCTACATTCCAGCACACACAGAGAGAGAGAGAGAGAGAGAGAGAGAGAGAGAGAGAGAGAGAGAGAGAGAGAGAGAGAGAGAGAGAGAGAGAGAGAGAGAGAGAGAGAGAGAGAGAGAGAGAGGTGGACATTGGAACATGCAATGTGAACCTCTCAGCCAAAAATGATCAAATATGTCTTAGACATTGCAAAAAAAAATGTGTCATCACGAGCCATTGATTACATTGCCAACATATGAAGATTGTCTTAAACAGTAAAAATGATGCCAAGTAAAGATTTTTTCAAGTGAGACTTGAGGTGACATGGAACAAATTGTAAAGATAGTTTTAGCCAGAAGCTTGGAACTTGGTTTGTATTGTTTGTGACCGCCAATACGCGTGCACTGCATCTACTAGAATGAGTAGATACGGTTCAACGTAGACCCTTGGCAAGTTCTAAACAAGCTGGACCAAACAAGTCACAAAGAAACGTGGATGATATCCAAACGATCATGCCAACAATAGTGGGAAATAATGACTAGTCATTTCTGTGATGAAAAATCTGACATTGTCAACATTTTGAAAAGCATGATTGTAATAAAAAAAAATTTCCACTGATGAAAGTAGTATTTATCTCTTTGATCTACTGCCTAAATAAAAGGGACCCTGTTTAACATTCAAGCTTCCTCTAAAACAAAATCCCAAAGAAATTGTGAAGATTATAGCATGGAATGTTGATCGAGAATTATTATGTAGAGTTCATGCAGATATTCATTAAGTAGATTTCGAACTCTTTTTTCAATGCCAACCTGATTAAAGTGTGGTACTTTATATGAGGCTCTCAGAAAAACATTCAAGGGTACGCTGTTTGCCTGATTATATATATAGATATATATATATATATATATATATATATATATATATATATATATATATATATATATAGATATATATATATATATATATATATATAGATATATATATATATATATATATATATATATATATATATATATATATATATATATATATATTGGAATTTACACCGGGACAAAGAAATTCCTGTCAAAGGGTTGCTATATTGTATAGCCACGAGGTACTGCGTCTATATCTCCCAAAGTGTTTTGGATGGTGTGTTATCAAAGTAGGAGAGACCTTAAGCTGCATTATGAGTACATTTAATTTTGTTATATATATATATATATAAATATATATATATATATATATATATATATATATATATATATATATATATATATATATATATATATATATGTTCTTGCTGTTGTTGTTCGATTTTATAAACGTATGTCAGGCACATCAGAAGACAAAAGGGGTTTCTTTGTTTTAAAAGTATTTTCTATCGCTTGGAAACCATGAGTGTGACAAACGGACTGAGACTACCAGACGGAGACGAGAAACGTAAGGGTAGCAGAACTGCCGTATCTCTCTTTTGCAGGGGTGAGATAAAGATGTGCGTGTTCACCATATGCGAAACCACAATTCTGGCTAAAGCATTCAGTCAATCTTATATGGAATGGTTATTATTCAGCGAAAGATAAGCATTGGTAATCGAATGTCGTGTTCTGAGAGTTAATGGTGTCATGAACTGGACATCACCGAGGCATGAATATATAGTTTAAACACGCTGTACTGAAAAATGAGGACACTCTTCTATACAAAAAATATTCTAGCCAAAAGATCGTTGTTGTAGGGTTTGACACCATTTTTCAGCACACGAAAGGCTATACGTGGCGGTCAGTACTAATGGTGGAGGAAGAACACGGGAAATCTCCGGAAATAACCACCGACGCACAAGACGCTACTGGCTAGCTCTGTCACATACCCACATTGTCCGAATCCGAAACTCGAACCCACGCATACAGAGGTGAGATGGCAGTGATCCCCAACGGAGAGCGCCTTAGACCACTCGGCTACTTGGGGCCCACCAAAGCTCGTCATTGATGGCTTCTATATGAGCGATGGTCACCTCATTTCTTCTTAAGAGCTGCAATCTCGAAAAATTGATCGTGCCAACATATTAGAGAAAGGACTAAAGATATAGCGAACCATGACTACTATATCGGTAGATTTAAAGCGAGCAGAAAAAGGCTGATAAAATAATTTCTCAAACTCAACCGCTTCAAAGGATGAAATAACGTAATTGTTTGGTTTCCACCATTACATATGTGTCAACCCTGTGACCTCATTTCTACACTCGCATTACTACCAACGTGTGTTTTAAAACCAGTGAAGAGGATATATCGTGATAATTTCAGAAATTTGCTCTTCGCTCTCTTCCTCATAGACTCAATGTAATGACCGGATGAAATTGCATTTATTGCAGAGTAAACTCTTTTAAGTGTGTTAAAAGAAACATCTCAACCGTTTTAAGCTCTCAAACAATACCATCAGAAACGCAAACTGTTAACCACAAAATAATTTGCAAACTCTAAGCTAAACAATGCCTCTGACCGACGTCAGTGATCCGAAATAGTAGCTTTGCTAGAGAAAGCACACTACAAGCTGGCTCGACTACTGCATAAAACAAGCAACATTTCAAACACTAATATGGGAAATGTCACTAAAAATAAGACCTTCAGATTCCTTTCGCAATTGAAACGGATGGGAAACGGAAGATAATACAACGCAGCCCTCCGTGCTAACACAAAACCCGTTACATTGTCTCAACAGTGGCTAGTATAATATTAAAAGACGCCGCACTGTCATACTGGTGGTATTTTTTTCTTCTCATTTCTTTTCTACACCAAAGACTATGCACGCTGAGCTGAAGACTCGTGCCGACATTCTGAGAAATGGTATGCAATTGCTTTGAATGCAAAATGTGCACCTATTAATAAAATCCATGGTGAAGATGAAGGTTGTAACACTGGTTAATTATTAACAATAGCGCTACCAGCATATAGTCAGCGTTACTAATATGTTCTTTAGTGTTTAAAATTCGTTCTGTAATCAGTTTAGTGTACAATTAACATGCAATGAGAATATAGCGTGGTGTACCTAAACTCAAACACAACTCAATTAAAAGTTTAACCGCTCCGGTGGCCTAGTGTTTAGAGCATCCGCCGCGGAAGCGGGAGGTCATGGGTTCGATCCCAGGCCGAGACATACCAAAGACTTTAAAAAAATGGTACTAACAGCTGCCTCGCTTGGCGCTCAACATTAAGAGGTTAGTGTAAGGACTGGTCGGCCTGGTGTCAGAATAATGTGACTAAGTGAGGACTCATGCTACATGTCTGCGGCATGATGTCCCACTGCTAGACATCACTATAAAGTGCCTCACTGCAGAATTCGTAGCGATATCACTGGAAAATTGTTAAACCTACGTTAAAAATCCTAATGAAACAAACGAACAAAATCAATTAAAAGTTCAAATAGAACTAGACACCAGGCGTATAGATCCTGCCTATGATGTGTATTAATACAACACAAAGGCACAAAAGCACAAATACACTAAGTATTAGTCCATGTCGTCAGGCATTATACCGGACAACCCTGCATTAGATATGATTTAGAACTACTCACACAGCACTCATAAAATAGGATACTCAAATATAATATCCCCCAAACCGAATATAGTGTATGCATGTCAGTCACAGCACTAATGGTACATATCCTTGCAGAATAATGTAATTAAACATATTCTCTTTCTAATGACTAGAGGTTTTATGTCGAGTGTGGTATATCATCTTCTCTTCAAATCTCTTTAAAACTAAAGGTCACTTATAAGAAGATCATTAAAGGAAACAATAAAATATCATCTTTATAATCTGATATCGCCAGAACAAGCATGGATGGTTCAAAGGAAGACAAATAATCGCAAGTAGATGATGATCACTATATACACTGCATTTTGCAAACTAATCATTTACTGGTAAGTGTTCCAGCTGGCCAACGAAGAAGCAGAATCAGCTGTGGAATACACTTTATTAGTGGGTGAGTATTGTAGCTCATTTGCGTTTCAAATTGCATTTCATCAGACAGCTCAAAGGAAATTGAAAGAATGACCCATTTCTCGCATTTGACATCAAATCTGGAAATTATTTTTCCGAAACCCACCTTCAATTACATTTCCTTTGGAATTTATTGACATTATTATTACGTTAGTGCATAAGGGAACCTTGCACATCTTTTTTTCGTTTCAGGATATTGTCATAAACGTGCGAACATGCAGTTAAATTGACGTTGATGATATCTCCGCTGTCGCAAACATCCCCATTATATTCTAGTTATGGTCGTAAACAGTAACGCTTCTCAATCATCTTTCTTTTGTCCTGTTATATTTTCAATCTCTGTTATATATTATGCTGAATCTCTGAATTAATGTGGCAGTACTTTAATTGGTAGAGCGCCTGAACGGTACTCAAAGGGTTGCTGGTTCGATACCTTATCAGGCCTAAATTGCCCTGGATTGTTTGTCCTTTGGAAAAGCGCTTAGGTCGCCTTTCCTCTGCACAATATAGCCAATTGTCCGTTAAAATCAACAATATAAAAATAAACCCCTTGTTTATGCATTGTGTTTATCTTCTTCAATATATTGTTTAAGCCGATCTAGCGGCATTTATTTACCGTGTTCAGCTCCATTATCATATTCCACAAGTAATATGTGTTCCAGAGCATCACCAGTATGCAAACAAGTACAAAATATGTTCATTGTCACGTTGACTTTGAGTCCATACAAAATGTGAAATCCAATTATTTGATTTACCCTCGATGTAGGGGCTTGTGAAATAAACTAAAGATGATACAAAATTGAAACTTGGAATAAAATTTCTGACTCTCTAATTATCTCCGGGATAATTCTGTTTAGACCTGATGTTTGTAAAAGTACAATGGAGCTCGTGTGGATGTTTCATAAGTTGCTGCTTTTATATTAAACTGTGAACATTGTCGAAATAATTTGACAAACATTAGAAAACTTGCGTGCAACGAATTTAAAACAAAATGATACAGTTTCAACTTTACAACGTAATAATTCCATATTATTTGTCTTTGTTACAAAAAAGGCCGCATTCACCAAACAATATATAAGTAGATTTTCTAAAGGTCTGTCAAATATATGTAGCTTAGACTAGAGGACGATTGATTATGTAGCTCGATATGACAGTTTAATTTGGCCAGTTTTACGCTTCCACAAATTGTGCATGATCTTTGCGTATATTATTTGTATTGGTTAATAAAGTCGAATTACGTTTGAGTAAGCTCTGAATAATTTTCAGTTATTAACCAGATTGTCTCCAAGCAAGTGATGTCTATTCAAAATATTGTGTGTTTTGTTTATAATAAAATCAAAATAGATAAGCTTTTAAATTAAATGATTTTACATTTTCTATTAAACTACACATATTGCATTGTTTGTCGGATAGCAAACGTTAAGAAAAATCGTAAATCTTCGATGGAAGATGGGGGTTACTTGAATTTCCTAAAACGTATTGCAGACTTGTAGGGATCCTTTTTCGTTCCACTATTTTAACTCACATTAAAAGAATCGATCATGCTTGAGAACGTTGATGACAATAAAGTGATGACTAGAATAGCTTTAAATTCCAAGCAGGATTTTCGATGATTCAAGTGATGCTTTGTCGATTATGCGTGATTACTAGAAGGACCAGGCAGTGCCCAATTTACGCCGTTCTGAAATATGAAGTGAACCCTGGCATATCGCGATTTCAGAAAAATTCGAAAGTACCACCAGCACAATGAATATTCCACTACATTTACAACAGCGACGTTGCAAGTGTCCTGACTTGACTCTGTTCTTGACGGATTGTAAAGAACTATACATACGTCTAAAAATGGAACACCGTTGCCATATATTCTCTAAAACTTCCAATAACTAATGTCACATTATGTTGTAATGAGTTTCGGCTAGCTATTCCATATTATAAGATGGGTATTCCCCAGAATCAAACGATAACTACAACTATTACTTTTCAGAGAAAAGGCCCTTTCAACTTATAGAATCCAAACATTTCTTTCAGTCTCGAACGCATTAAGTGTTTACGACAAACCAATTAAAGTTGGAAAAACTTATCAAACGAATTGAATGTGATATAATATTGTCTACGCTAAGATGACCTAAGGGGTGGGGGGTGGGGGGGGGGTTATTCTTGGTGAATGACATAAAACTATACAAAAAAGCTATTTTACTGTATTTTAACACTTGTGGGTCTTTCTTTAAGACTTAACGGTCACCTCTGTTGAGTTGTGAGAGAAAATTCATCAGCCACCACTATGTAATTCTCTTTTAAAAATGATCATGCCTATTAAACAGGGTTTGCTTGATAATATCCGGATCGTAATCAAATAATTCAATTGTCACGACTTGCTGTTCTTTATCTTCTGTTATAAGTGAAGCAGGAGTTAAGAGCAACTCATTAATTAGAACCGGAAAAAAGAGCTCTGTATTCATGTACACATGCTAATTAATTCAGTGAAACAGCTTTTTTGTAGTGAATGTTTTCCAGAAAAGTCAAAGTTTTCAATCCCAAAATGTATAACATATTATAAAACAGAATGTGTTTTGATTTAAATGAGAACTATTTTATTTGTCGGAGTAATATTTATTAAACGTGCTAGTACGACCGATTAAACGGGTCAAGTGTACCCAGAAAAATGTTCTTTAAGACATGCTATAAAACAATTAGACGACAAGAAAGACATAATGAATGCATATTATTCCAAATTTATTCTGCAACAACATGTGTATGCTAATTATCTAATAAATAATTGGGAACTGCACAGCAAATATATTAAATCCGCCTCTGTGATATTCCAACGTTATAACTAAATTTATACAAGCATCTAAAATGCAGATACCTTATTCGTTGACTGGTTGAATGAGCCAAAGGAAATATGGCTCAAGCTCAAACATTTGTTGATATACAACATTGTGATATAGCATTGCAACGATGGCGCCGCCATACACAATGTGAATTGTAACGCTATCTGTGTTTTGTTCATTTCCTCATTTCAGAAAGCAATAGTTAACAATATATATATATAATATATATATATATATATATATATATATATATATATATATATATATATATATATATATATATATATATATATAGTTAACTATTGCTCTCTCCCTATATATATATATATATATATATATATATATATATATATATATATATATATATATGTGTGTGTGTGTGTGTGTGTGTGTGTGTGTGTGTGTGTGTAAGTCAACGGCATTAACATTTGACCTCTCTAACAAACCTAACAAACATTAAATGAATGCATCAAAAACCTATTTGTTAATAAGCCATGACGTTTCCATAAATGCAACTGAATAGTGTCACTGAAAATTGAATTATTGACAAGCAAAAGCGGTTTAAATAAATATGAGATCGAGATGCATCGTTACAAGTTTCAACGATTCTTCATTCACCTAAATTTTAAAGAGTGATTGATATTAGTAATTATACTCCCAATTTTATTTGTCTTAAGACGTAACAGTCAAGGAACAAGCTTGTTTTAAGATAATTTCAAGCTTCATCCATATGTGATATGTCAAAATGGAGACATGTACGCTTTGTATATTCAGTTTTAATATGGAAGATGTTTGGCAAAAAATAAGCAAAGACCAATTCTAACCTTAAATCGTTTGATAAAGACGTAACTCATTTAATCTATTAATCAGTTTCAATGGCATAATAAGAACAGGACGCAAATGCGTTAGCGAAATACAGAATTCCACGCTTACCTCATACAGGCATAAGTAGTATTATAATACGGCTCTAGATTTTTATTACTGTCTAGATTACCCCCTGCATTTCTTCCATATACATGCACTCACCTATTCGTGAACGTCCTCACAGACGAAAATATTGATTTAAAGGAAATTGTTCATTCTTCAGAATTTAAGCATTGTAATACAGATGTATGTGCGTATTTAGCAACAGTTCACATTGCGTAATCATACATTGTTAACTGATCCAGATGGGCAATATGTGGCACACTGCAGGTTTTGCTTAGAGCCCAGCCTTTCAAAAAAAAGTGCCGCTTTACATATGACAAATCGTCACTCTTAGTTCATTTTGGATGATACCTTAGATTAACATGATTTGAAAGAATTGGCATAGAATATAAAGTTCAGTACTCAAAATGAATGTAGCGACTATATAGAAGAAAAAAAAAAAAACATTTGTGATCTGTGACCATGAAAGTGAGTTTCAGACTTCTGCCGAGTGTTGAAAAGTTTCGAAATTTGCTTAGGTAAAAGAAAAATTTAAAGAAAACTCCACACAGTCATTTAATATCATGTCCTAAGCATATTTACATATCTATTTCAATGGTGTATGCACGTAGCACTTGTGTGTAAATAATATTCCTTAATATTATCCTTGCACACAGGTAATCATTTTATCATATAGCCATATTTGTACGAATTTCCAGCTCATTATATGCACCTTTGTCACGTGATATTTATAAGCCCCACAGACCGAGCATTAACTGGAAAATATATATTATGAATTCAAATGTAACCTAGTGCCTTAATTGGAAAGAAAGAAAATTTTTTAAAGTTGTATTTGGTCGGCTCTTATGAACGATGTTTTTCGACCGTTAATAGGTCTCTTAATTTCTAAACAAATGAGACGTGAAAGGGGTGAGGATGCGGGCAAACACGTCTGCATGCTTATATGGTTATTTATTAAGATTGTTTTTGTAACAATCAACGCGATCTTCTTTTAATATCTACCGTAAACACGTTTACCATATAGGTTCTTAACTGTACAACACCAATGTGACTACCAAGTAAAGAATTCTTGATGAAAGAAAAGTATTTCCTGTTGCAAAAAAATGGAAAATTATTAACTGTACCAAGGGAGACCTTCTGTCGGTAAAAACATCTTCCTGTTTAGCAATCATGAAAACAGTCTAATTGTACCGGATTTGAAGTACCGAAGTCTTGATAACCATCAGTAAATCACGCGTCATGTATTGGTCAGCCCAATTAGATGGATCAATTATATTAGTGAATTTAGGACGCTTTAAATTGCACGCTCTTCTCCAAAGGTTTCAGTTGACTACTTCAATGGTGCTCTTTCCGTTTCTTGCTAACATCTATAAAATAACACTGATTACAGTTTTGAAGCGCTATTATCTCTATTACAATCGGATGTGACATTTGAATTTTGAATGCTTCATTAGGTATTAATAGTTGAATAAACGTTTTTAATATCTTAACTGAGAGATAATTGTGACGGACGTACCCACAATTTTGTAATTTAGAACATCACAATGGCCTTATTATACTTGTATACTTGTTTAGCTCTGTTAAGCTGAATGTGTGGACTTTTTCCTCGTATTGCAATAATATACGAAGAAGCACATGCATAATCACGTGAATCGTACATTCCTTCTGATTCAAAAGAGCGTCAAAGATGGCAACTATAATCATGACGTCGGATAGTGCTTGGCATCTACAAACTTCGTGAAAAGGTTATCCAGGCAGCAAATTAAAAAGACCCCTCCTATAAAAAGGTGATGATGATGATAGGAACATTCTGCATGAAACGTTTTACGTTTAGACTGCGTAATAGTGAGTACATTTTATTTCTGTACTGCCTCAAAAAATCGAAAGATAGCTTGAGCTATATTTCCTTTGACTCATTCATATTCCCAAATTTTAATATGGTTTCCAGGACGCGGAAAGGAAGCTCCCAGAAACGTCAAAAATGTTACCGAACAATGTTTTCCAAAAGTTTACTTTACAGCTAAAAGTTGAACATGTTTAAAAAATATTCAAAAGGAGACGCCAAAATATTCAGAATTATTGTATGGGTCACAGGCTGTACTCGTTTACACCAGAATAAAGAGAATCATTAACAAATTGGGTATTTGTTTTCAGATTTATCTTTCTCTTCATCTAATTTGTTTCATTGTTATGTAAATAAATGCATATAATAAAAACATTATGAAGAACTCTGCTTATTATTTTGAATCTGTGTGCACTCTCTTGTTAATTGGTCTCTTATATTTTGTTCGCCTTGGAGAAATGGGTCATTAGGAATCAAACAATCATGCATATTTAAAAATAATGCCTCATTGTCTGTTGTCAGTTTATTTTAATCATTAATATATATTAAAACACCATCATAATATGGATCCAGTACATATAGTTAGAGTGGCATTAGCGATGTATTAAGCCGGTTGATATGGTTACAAAATCGTATCATTTTTCCACCATCCGTTTTGGGCGACTACCGGCTTTAAATAAGGTATCTTTCTCGTTAATTACTGAGTTAATCGTCGCAATCATTGGATTCTTTCTACTTAGTTCATAAAGAATCATACGAAATGGAGGTTACAAATATCGGAAATCTGTTAGGTAGTATGTCAAGTGAAATTGTTCATGCAGTAAGCTTTTGTAAACAAAATTCCTGTTTCATATCATTCTTTGGGAGTCAATGTTGAGAGCTAGCAGCTATTTTCTGGTATAATCTGAGATGAGGTATTTAACATTTATTGCAATAGGTAACGTTATCATCAACTTTAGAATAATACTCTACTTTAAAAATTGTCTGAATTCATTCAAAGACGTTATGGAATGCATCATAGTTATCACCACATTATAAACGTTTGGTGCATCAGAACATTCAAGATTGTACAGCATGACGTGGCGTTCATTGTAAACATACTATCATTTTCCACTTGCGATATTACATTTACACGTTTTCTTATTTATTATTTTCACCATATTATTTGTGTCCTTTGAATTTTCACCATGTATTATACACAAATATATTGTTTGTTGAATTTTACTTTGCTGGTTTCATTTCTGTTACATAGTTTAAGACTTGATACAACAACAACAACTACTACTACTAATAATAATAATATAATAATAATAATAATAATAATAATAATAATAATAATAATAATAAAAATAATAATAATAATAATAATAATAATAATAAAAATAATAATAATAATGGTAAGAATATATAACATGAACTTTCGATAAAGTGTTTTGCACAGATTTAGATGCTGACAAGATTACGTGGTGTATCGATAGTTAGGAGACAAAACATTTTAATTGGTCATTCATTCCTTGTTTTAATCTATAATGCCTAATTTAGTAAATATATAATTTGTTTAAAAAAACAAAATTAGAGTGTTTGCATTTTGCTAATAATTACATGCCGTACTTCCCTTAATCACGTCGCTTCTATTCCAGAACCGAAACTGCTTCTACTGACGTTGGTTGTTGGTTGATATGGATTTGTAATTAGACAATTCGCGTGGAAGAAAACTGACCCTGTACAGACGAATCTTAGCGATATCGTGGCAATCGTTCAGCAATTGGTATCCATGAGACCAAAATATATGAATAGGTTGACAGAAAGATTCTAAACTTTGTTCATGTTTCTTTTTTATTTTAAATAGATTACAAATCAGTTGTTTTTTTATTTGTTCGTATGCAGTTTATACCGTTGATAATAACTAATTAAGATATGTGAACGAATATTTGATAAACCTAAAAATGTCTTCGAAGAAGTTAGTCATATCTTGTTAGTGGATATTGCCTCTGTAATGTTTTTTTGTCAGAATTTTGTGATTGTTGCTTTCTTTGTTGTTATTATTTATTTAGTTTAGCTTTCACCTAAATAACCTAAATGGTCAATGCATCATTGAAATAGATACATACTTCATCACAAATAGGTAGTGAAACCGTCATCTATCATAATATCGAAGCTGGCTTAAGAATTATATAATATTTGAGCGTCGCCCTAATGTAGCTATAATTTGCATGTATTTTCTGTACATCGCTAGCAAGTCAATCGCAGTACCTAATCAATTAATTTACAGTTACGCATACACCATATATCTATCGATGAAGCGAAGAGCTCTCACCTCATAACGATGATCAAATACGATGATGTGTTTCCTTTTGGAACCAAAGGTTCTTCAAGGATCATCGTCTTGCAGGTGTTGGCTTCGTACACAACAGGGTGGAAACATTCAGAAATATTTCACTTATTTATTATTTCAAAACTCTTTTCACAGCCTTTGTATCGATCGTGATAACCGCTACCTTCATCCGATAGTACTTTGATTTGAATAATAATTAACCCATTGCATAATTTGTACGTATCCAAGCAGATAACATTTTCAGCATATGGGGAAGGTTTTCGTCAAGTTAAAGCTAGACACAATCAACTAGCAGAATTAGTGTCAACGATTTCATGATTTTTCGTTTGTAGTATATGTTATCAATCCCCTACTCCCGAGTTAATCACTCTATATGCCGTTTGCCTGCTAGTTTTGTTTCTATCGCATTGTGGGATAGAGAGTGTTGATTATTCGACTGTGTATCTGACCTTACTAGTAAAGCTTTTCAACACTGAAATATATTTGTGACCTTAAACGAAAATCCTCTTTAATATATTCCCTAGCGAAACGTTCTGATTTATTGCCAGTTGTATGAATCCTAGGAGAAACATCCAGTGGATGATATGATTAAATTTCTTTTAAATATAAGTTGACTGGTTACTAGATTTAATAATATGGTCCCTGGCGTTTGCATCAGATGTTAGAGACATTAAAGAACATGGGAACAAAAATGACAGCATCTCGTAATTTTGGAGTTTTGTTTTTCAACATAATATCATCCGTTATTTAAACTAAAGTTTAGGCTGGAAACCATATTTAAGAGAACCTTTGTTTCACGTACGTACTAATTATGTTTAAATCACTTGATAATGTTTGAGAAAGCGCAAGAGATAATGCGTTGTAGTTGATTGACAAATACTCCGATGTTATGATAATAATACCAATAATGAGGACTTTGTATAGCGCCTGATCTCAAGAAGCTGTACCACATTAGGAAACACCTATAACGTAAAGAACCATATAATGATATGGAGTACAGAAAACACCACGAAATTAGAAAACATAAAACATGCGGGAAATATTAGGAAACATTATTATGTCTTTAAGTTTGTTCTTTCAGTCACAAAAGGTGCGTTTTAAGAAAGCATTTGAATCTGTATCTTTGTGTCTAAGCTCAGCGGGAAATTTATTCCACGTCGATGGGCCCTTTAATGCATATTAACGTAGGCCATATGATATCGTTTCTATAGCGGGAATAATGAGTGTAGGATTGTCAGAATAAGAGCGTATGTATCTTACTCGTGTGCAGTTATGCGTGAGGTCGGACAGCTATGTTGGACTGAGTTCGTCAGTGAATCGTAAAACAGAGGTCACATTTTGTGTTTGATTGTATATCGCATGGATAGCCAGTGTAGGGTACAGATAGGCGGGGAGGTGTGCCCTTATTGTGGTATTCCACGAATGAACCGATCAGCTGAGCTTTGAACATTTTGAACGTTTCTGGGGTAGATATTGAGACGAACCAAACAAACGTGAGTTACAATAGTCCAGCCTTGAACGTATTAATGAACACACAAGCGTTTCAGTCGCAGCAACTGACAGATATTTGCGAATGGAGCTGATAAGTCTCAGCTCAGGATATGCAGACTTGCATATATTCATGACTTGTTGGTGAAATGCCGGAGTATTATCGAGAGCAACACCTAGGCTTGCGGACACAATTTGTGCCTGCTAAGCAAGTAGGACTTGAACCGCAGTAAGGCTGTATCATAAATGCCAACTACATGCAGGAGACGACGAAGTAATATGACATGGTCTATTGCATCATATGCTGCAGACAAATCATGGAGGACGAGGACTGTACATTTTCCGCTATCCAAAGCAGAGAGAATGTCATTAATTACTTTTAGAAGAGTAGTTTCATTACTGTGGCAAAAGCGATATGCTGACTGTACATTGCTAAAATATATTTGAATTCAGATGAGACACAAGTAGTGTTAAAACAACTGTTTCTAAGACTGTTTTATATGAATGGGAGATTAGAAACTAGCGGCACTTTTTTAAGTCGTTATGGTTGAGTGTTGGCTTCTTCAGAAGTGGCTTTACAACAGCAGTTGTGAAAATGATTTGAAATCCCCGGATGAGAGTGAGAGGTATTGATAACATCAGTTAGTGAAGACAATACTAGATATAAGCACTCAAGCAGCAGTTATTTTGGACTTGGATCAAGTTCATATGATGATAATGCACTTTTCCTCACGATTGTACATACCAAATCAATGGAGACATGTTCAAATGATGCTAATAGTTGCCGCTTAAATTCCCTATAGTGACGATAAGTCAAGTAAAATTGTTCTCTCAAGCATTTCGCGATGGTTTATACTTTGTTACGAAAGAATTTTGCAAAGAGGCATGGAAGGTCGACCGCAGAGACGGTAGTTGGAAGTGGTGTACATTTGTTCCGTGACATTATTGTTGAGTAATCTCGAAGCGCATCTGAAACTTTCGGTGATCTTGTACTATGGCGGGCTGAATTCGTTGCATGGACAATGCCTGTGACCTTATTCGTAGCAAATTCGTAACAGCTTCTTATATTTGCTTATGACTACTTAGTCCGGAGGAAAGCCAAAGCCTCTCGGCTTTACGGCGGTCTCTTTTAGCAGTGTAAAGCTGGTCCTTAACACGGATCTACTATGGAAAACACTTTTGAATTACTACTCTGGTCTTGGTGTCTGGGACATGCTTTAAAAGCAATGAACGCAGTCATTTATGGAGGTTTTGTTTCATTAGGAGGTAAGAAAGTTGTTAGGTTTGCTTGGATTTCAGGCATTTTATTTGGATCTATTTATGATACGGATGTTTTTCTTAGTAGCCAATAAAGGTGGAGAGTTAAGAACGGATGCCAAGACAGAGGTGATTTGATCTAAATTCGGGGATACCAGGGATGACCGTAGAATCCAGGTGGGATGGTTAACGGACTGTTTGAACTTGAACAATGAACATATTAATGAAATCTATGCGCTTTGATGCGTATGGGGTTTTCAAGACAGTCAAAGTGAAAGCTGAAATCTAGAAGAATAATCAGGTTTCCACCAATCGACCTTCCATAATCCAGGAGCTTCGCAAACTGCTCATAAAAGAGAGATTCAGTCAGCTTGTGCTTTCTACTAGCAGGAGGGTGGTAGAGGCAGTAAATATGCACTTGCCTTTGTTCCAGTGAGAGTATGGTTTGGACTAGTACATATTGAAGGTTGTGGTGTGGGTAAAACATTTGATCATGGAATTCTTTGTGATGACTACAATTCCAGCTCCGCGAGAGTTGCGGGGTAACGACTTGATGGAGTAAATGGTGTGTATTAGATACGCGCACTTAGGCTCATCGCCTGATGATTTTAGACATGTTAAAATTAAAAAAATCAATTTTCTTCCTTACACGGAAAGAAATACCCCTGACTGAGAATCCACTCAGTTCAATAGTTTGCAATGATGTAATACTTCGATATCTAAAACACCTGAAAACAAAATTTATTCAATTAGTACACTATATCCTTGTCTTGACGTCTTCAAAATCTAGTTTATAATACTATTCAATTTACTTTGTTCTAGTAGGGCATCTCTTTCCGGTATACGTTGGTTCTAAACAAGCACGACACCTACTCTGTCTTCTAGCCATCACTATGACAACATGAAAAGAGCTTAGTCACTAGCGCATCATTTATAAAAGTACATCATGTATATGCAAATGCCCTTGATATGAGATCTAATCCATTTATTGATCTGAGATCTAATCCATTTATTGATCTGAGATCTAATCGATTTTACGATCTGATATCTAATCCATTTATTGACTTGAGATTTAATCCATTTTTGATCTATGATCTTTCTAGACCTGAGATATAATACATTGCTTGATCCAAGATCTAATCCATTTTGAAATCTGATATATAATCATTTCTTAATCTTAGATCTATGAAAAAATTAAGTCTGGCATTCCTCGAACTAAGTTTAAATAAATATTTAAATTTAAAAGAAACTAATTATATATAACAGCATAATTATCTATACTTCATTCTTACTATTTTGATTCTCGTCTAATATTACTAAGAGTCAAACTTTAATTAACTTTGAATATCTGTGCATAATGCAATATAAATAAGTAAGAAACTAAATAAAACCGTATAAGGATAGGTAGAAGTATATGTTTGTATGGATGCTTCTCCTTACATTGATTGAAAAGGTATCACAATTCATTGGATACTAAATTGACCATCTGACATTAGAGCACAAAAAGTTCCGTTAGAAAGTGTCCCTTGGAACGAAAGTTATGCTGCGCCAAAATTAAACTAAGTCGATATGACAATCTCTCCAGCTAAATGGAATGTCAATTTTGATTGATGACTGAGAATCCTTAATTTGATCTCCTTCGTTAACAAATTCTAATCGATATATTCGGGAGTCATTCTTTATACCACAAAGAATGAAGCAGAGCACAAAAAAGAAATCGATGAAGAATCTTGACAAATTACTAACTGATACTCATTCGAAAAATTATTCAAAGTCCTTACAACCGAATTTAAAAAGCAGAAGAGATCATTTAAATTCACATATTTTCAAAAAGCTACTCTCTGTAGTAAACAAACGCCCCATGCATAATTTTAAATTTCACAAACATTTGAAGTTAACTACAACTACTCGCTGTTGCATTCGTTATGTCCTTAATGTAATCAACGTCATAATTAACGCAAAATCATTTAATTGCATCATAGAAGAAATTACGTTTAACTACAGCTAATACGATTACATAAACTCATCCAAAAGCATTTACTTCAGGGGAATGTTTGCAAATACAGTCATGCTATAACAATACTTTTATCATAATTTATTAATATAATTTTTTCGAAGGAAGATGGATTTAATAATATATCTTAATTTTGTGTGAGGTATTTTAACAAGAATTCTTATCAATAAATGTTTCAATCCTGAATACCTTTCAGATGAAGACTTTCCGCAGTTCGTTATTAGTCTAGCAATGATGCGGCAAGTGCACATATGTTTACAAGTATTTCAGCCTTTCTAAATTAAAATATATTCTCAGAAATCTCGATATACACAGAACAGCATGCGATTATATCTGCAACATGAAGCGACTCTGGTTCTCTGCTATGATTACTCAGTTAAAACTAGTTAAAACTAAATTATTTATTTCAGCTTAACATCGGTTTACAATAACGATATATATATATATATATATATATATATATATATATATATATATATATATATATATATATATATATATAGTTACGTATATTTAATTTAAATCATTTAATTATTATTTGTCAGATTCAAATTTGGCATTTTAAGTTTTAACTGAAGGGAGGGGGGAGACCTGTACTTTCGGTTTACAATAACGATATATATATATATATATATATATATATATATATATATATATATATATATATATATATATATATATATATATATATATATATATATATATATATAGTTACGTATATTTGATTTAAATCATTTAATTATTATTTGTCAGATTCAAATTTGGCATTTTAAGTTTTAAGATTTGTTCACTGAAATGGGGGGGGGGGAGACCTGTACTTTTGCATACTAAACACCAGGTGTTAACCTCATTTTCTGACCTTGCTTCAGAGTGTAAACAAGCTTCGAAAATGATTGGTTGAATCCAAGGACATTAGAGCTTTACTTTTAAACGATTGGTTGATTCCAAGGACAAAATGGAGTAATGTATAAACATCTTTCTAATTTTAGTTGGGTCATATGGTATATACGTGATTTCTTGAACGTAGGTTTGTTCTAATAGTTTCTAAATATCACGTAACCCCTTGTTTACGTAAAAAAACAGAGATATAAACCATGTTTTAGGAGAGAGCTATTCAGTAGAAATTGTGCTTTTATAATATTAAGTTGTGTCTTCTTTTTGAGTTATTTTTAGTTACCGTGTACTGGAAATTGTGTTTGGAGCAAGAGGAATTATTTTATTATTTATCTGGAAAAGAATATGTCCTCATAGATTTTCATTTGGATTATTATTATAAAACTAAAACTGACTTCATCACATGCCATCGTCGTTCATATTGGATTACATCGTCAAGATTCGAACCGGGAACTATTAGGACATTTTATTTATCAGGACTCTTGCAATTCCACTAGTGGATTATATTGTGAATATCCTTTTTGGATTAATTTTTGGACTTGATTCTCTAAAACCGTAAGTTTATTTATTTTCTTTTATGAAAATATTTGTACTCAATAAATTGTTTGTTAAATTTGACAAGCTTGTTATTTTCACTTCTTTCTATGTTGCTGCTTATTCGAGCCTAAGCACATAACAATATATATATATATATATATATATATATATATATATATATATATATATATATATATATATATATATATATATATATATATATATATATATGCTGTGTAAACAACATACAGTTCGTCGCTGACCCACAATGCTATCCAAGGATATGGCGACTGAGGTGATCATCCTCAGCATGGAATCGATTATACATATTTCTTATATAATTTGCAAGCCAATATTACGTATAGACAAACATTAATTTCCAACACTTGGTCTCCCTCTCTCTCTCTCTCTCTCTCTCTCTCTCTCTCTCTCTCTCTCTCTCTCTCTCTCTCTCTCTCTCTCTCTCTCTCTGGTTTCGACCACCTACCACATAGTTATGTATCTTCAAGATGTAATTTTGTTTTAATTGCTTTAATTCTAGATTACATGTTTCTTATAGCTTTTATAATAGCTGAAAGTCTATATAAAATAGAATTCTACAATAATTATGTTTCAGACTAATGATAATCTCCTTGAAGTTGCCTCTTATCGATTTATTTACAAGATGTGCACTGTCTCATTATATTAAAACGATGCAAAAAATGTGCACGTGATAGGCGACACCTACATATGCGCTCTAAGACATTGTCTTCACTCAGTGAAGTAGCTAAATAATTAAGGTCAATCTATTCGATTTAGTTTTCAGGTATTTTGCATCATGGCATGGCTGTGTAGTTTTCTGTGTGCACATATTAAAGTTAGACAACTGGTGCAAGAGATGCGGTTAAATCTTTTCTTTTAAGCAGAAAACGATGCTTTCTAATAAGAAAAGTAATAGGCAAGTTCGTTGAAAAACTCTCCAAAAATGTTCATGGGATAGCATTTTGAATGGAATTCATATATTTGTGCAACAAAAACGTGTGTGTGTAACTGTGTTGATTGTTAACGTAGTTTTAACAATTTGAGTTATATCGCTACGATGTGTGTAGTGTGGCAGTTTAAAGTGATGTCTAGCACATGGGTATCATGTCACAGACACATGGCATCACGCAGCGCCGGATTAAGCACCGTGGAGGCCCATATGCAGTCAAACTTTTGGGGCCCCAGACCCACGGTCACGGTCTCATGGGGGCCCCTGATGGGGCCCATAAAAGTCGCGGGGCCCATAGGCAGTTGCCTACTCTGCCTAATGGGTAATCCGAGACTGGCATCACGTCCCACCCAGTCAAATTATCCTGAAACCAGGCCAACCAGTCTTAATAATAATATGATAATGTTGAACGCCATGTGAAGCAAGGATTACGGGCATCTTTTATAAGTCTATGGCATGACTCGGCTGTGATTCGAAATCTCGATCTCCCTCATCCGAGGCAAACGCTCTTACCACTTAGGCCTCCAAATAGATCCCCCAGCAAACACTTGTCCTATATGATATGTGAATTACATATACATAATATCATTCAAGTAACCATAGCAAAACAAAGTTGTCAAAGACGAAGCAAAAGAAAGAAATAAAATAAACTACGAATGCGATTTGTTCCGAAGTAGGCGAAAGATTAAGATTAATTAGATACATGGATATGTCGGGGCCATCAGACAAGGACGTATTCCTTCTCCATAAGAAGAATTCGTTCCCCTGACAAAGAAAATCACGATTACCTTTTTTACCTAACTTGGTTGATATTCTCCGAATAGTGCTTACCTTTACTAACTGAATGATTTGAAAACTTGGACTTTGTTAAAGATCAGTTCAGTGCATATAGGATAATCGACGTTGACGTCAATAAAGATATGTAAATAGTTGGGACTGTAATAAAGAAGAACGAACTGAGCATGGCGTACTTCTATGGCATGTACGCTACGAATTAGGTATTACGTGCTTTTATAATATGTGTGAGGTAATGCATGCTGTTGTACTATCTGTGATGTATGGTGTGCTTTTTTACTATATATGATGTAAGGCGTGCCTTTAATTTGATAATATGTATGAGGTATGACATGGTTGCATATTATATACACAGTATGACATGCTTTTATACAATGTATAAGATTTGACGTGCTTTCATAATATGTATGAGGGACGACATACTTTTATAATGCATATGAGGGACGACATCTTTTTATAAAATGCATTTAGAATAACGTGCTTTTATATTATGTCTGAGCTATGACATACTTTTTTTAATATGAATAAGGTATGACGTGTTTTTATACTATGTGTGAGGTTTGGCGTGCTATTATACTATGTATGAGGTATGACGTACTATTGTACTATAGATGAGGTAAGGCGTGCGTTTATTTAAATACTGTGTATAAGGTATGACATGCTTTATACCAGGTATGAGGTTTCACGTGCTTTTTACTATGAGTGATGACATGCTTTTATACTTTTCAATGTTGTACAATGTCTCAGGTATGTCGTGCTTTTACGTCTTTTCACAGAACATTATATTCTAATGATTGACGTAGCTATCGATTAACACTTTAGACTAAATGAGACCTAGGAGATGCCATGCGAAATGAAACTGACAGGATTATGTATCGAATATTCAAAGCATTCTATCTGCTCGTCAAGATTTCAACTATTTAAGGCTTATGTGTATCTCAAGGAGTGAATAAAGATTATTCCGAATATCGCTATGCTATTACATAGTCCATCAGACAATTCAATTCCTGAAGAACACACAATGAAAATAAATGAAATAATTCATCTTTATCCATTTATTCAGACAGAAAATTAATGGCTCAGTGTTGCCTGATAGTTGAAGATTTTGATTACCTATACAAAAGTTACATGCTTACGAAAAATGGTAGTAGCGGCGTACTAGATCTGTTTAAAACCAATTACATGTAAAATCGGTTGATTTGTCCATCGGGAAACACGCGGAAACAATATACATAAAACAGTTGTTGTAGACAAATTCTCGCCTTCTTTTGCAATGTGAATGTGACCACAAAAATGGACATCTTAAATTAAGAATGCCTTTATATTAGACACTTATTTAATTAACCAATATTGCAATAGAGCTAAAATTGTAGATATTAAAGTTACAGCCGCCTTTCTGATACAAATCCTATTTCTTAATATCATGTATGCTTCTCTGTCTCAGTTTGAAACCTGACTGCTACATTTAAATTATATTTAACATAATTTGGGGTTGCAAAGTTTGGCAATTTATATCGCCAAATATCGCTAATTACACATTATTATCATCATCACAATTAAGCACTTTGAGGGGACTTTCCTTATACGCATTGGGCTGTTCTGATTGATATATTTGGCTGCATGGCGTTAGCGCATCAGCTGTATGGGCCGATTCGTAAATTATACGTGTTGCTGAGCAGATGGATCCCAAATATGTGAGTTTTCAATATACTAATTGGACCTTGTAAGTCCATTGAATGAAGTACTTTTCCATCAGGGTCGTACATAAATTAGTGTGATAGGAAATTGTGTTGAATTGCTGAGGTAAATTATTTTTAAAATCTCACTTTAATTCAAAAGCAAACAAATATTTTTTGAGATACAAGAAAACACTTCACAAGTGACGCATTCTTTATGTACTTTTAGAAGCCCATACATATAGTTTGTTTAGGTATTTAAATGTTCAAAGACCAGTGAGGTTGAAGAAAATTAACAAGCCAAAAGAAACCAGGCTCAAATTTAACCTTGAACAACTGAAAGACCCTAACATCTGCAAGTCATTCCAAGCAATAATTGGAGGAAAATTTGCTCAAATCCTTGTGATGGATGCTGATGTTGAAGTGATGACAGACACTTTCAACACAGTCATGACAACAGCTGCCAATGACTTAATTGGCTTTCATCGCCCACAGGAAAAACCCTGGGTTGCAAAAGAAATTCTGAATTTGTGTGATGCCCGAAGAGACCTCAAAAACACCAGACACCCAGCATGGAGCAATGGAGTATCGAGACATAAACAAGAATATCAGATACAAACTTGACGAAAGCAAAAGAAGATTGGACTGGACAAAAGTGCACAGAAATAGAGAGCAGTCTGATAAAGTTAAACAGCAAAAAAACTTTCAAAATTGTGAAAGACCTCACCAGACAAAAATAACCAAGAGTCAGTACCATTCGAGTAGAAAATGTAAAATGCCTCACAGAAGCAAGTGACATTGCAGAAAGATGAACTGAGTATTGTAAAGAACTATACAATTCTCCGTCCACAGGAGACCCAGAGGTGCATGAGGTTCCAAACTCCACAAATGATGTTGATTGCCCCTTTTCAGAGAAGAGGTGGAGTCAGCCATAAGATCACTGAAGAATGGGAAGGCAGCTGGAGTAGACAACATCCCAGCTGAACTTTTCAAGAGTGGTGGGGAATCAGTGATATAGCTACTAAGAAAAATCTGCAGCAAGATCTGGCAGACAGTCGATTGTCCAACACAGCGGACCCAGTCGCTGTTTATAACACTCACCAAACAAGGCAATCTCCAGCTGTGCCAAAATTACAGAACTATCAATTTGATCAGCTATTATACTAAGGTGATGCTGATTATCATCTTGAACAGACTGAACCCACAAGCAGAAGAAATAATCCCTGAATAACAAGCAGGGTTCCGGAGGGGAAGAAGCACAACAAAACAAATATTCAATCTTGGGGTTCTGTGTGAAAAGTACTCACACCATCAAAAACACATATATTATGTACTCATAGATTTCAAAAAGGCTTTGACAGAGTGTGGCAAGAGGCAATGTGGGTCACAATGAAGAAGTACAAAATAGGTCACAAGTTGATCAACACCATCAAGCATCTGTACGCCAAGGCTACCAGTGCAGTAACTGCTCAAGGATCTGTGGGGAGGGGACTGGTTCAAGACAACAGTTAGAGTATGGCAAGGCTGTCTCCTGTCACCCACGGTTTTCAACATATGCTTTGAGCGCATCATGAGCGAAGCCCTGGAAAACCAGCGTGGGACAGTCAACATTGGAGGGAGTAAGATCACCAACCTTCGCTTTGCAGACGACATTGATGGTCTGGCAGGCAGTGAAGATGCGCTTGCCACCTTAGTGAAGAACCTGGAAGAAACATCTTTCAGATTTGACATGGACATAAGTGCTGAGAAGACAAAGCTGATGAAAAATATACAAACAATTCTCAGCCAAGATTAAAGTCAGAGGACATGAACTGGAAACAGTGGGACAGTTCAAATATCTTGGTTCCAAAATCACGGAAGAGGGATCGAAAGCAGAAATTTTGTCATGAACAGCACAAACAACGGCAGCTATGTAAAAGCTAAGTCCCATCTGGAAAGACAAGAATATCTGTCTGAAAACTAAAATCAGACTATTGAGAGCACTAGTCATCCCAATCTTTCTGTATTCATGTGAGGCCTGGACCCTGACAGCAGAATTACAACGAAGAATCAAGGCGCTTGAAATGAGATGCTACAGAACCATCAAGAAGTGTGTAACAGTCAGGCACAAAGTAGGTCATTATGAAGAACACCTCACCACTGTCAAAAAAAGAAAGCTGAAATGGTATGGCCATGTCACTAGAGCCAAAAGTCTATCCACAACAGTACTGCAGGGTAGTGTCCAAGGTGGTAGAAGGAGAGGTAGACAGAGACGTTTTGCATAGACACAGTCATTGGCACTTGATCGAGACAAGTGGAGGGAACTGTTCAGATGCTCAGCAGCACAGTGCCTCAACGACTACACTAGATCAAGAGACTGATGATGATGATGATGATGATGATGATGACGATGACGATGATGATGATGATGACCGGTCATACAGTTTAATATCGTTTTTCAAATTTCCAGATAATTTGTATTCCAAGGTAACAATTTAATTAACTACAATCATATGTCGTAGAACTATTTTCATAATATGTTATGTTGCTGATTAATATTTTTCCTTATCGTAAATAGATTCAGTACTTCCCACGCAACTGTCGCTTGGTCCATTAAAATGCGTGTGTATAAGACGCGATTTTCTGAAACCCAAAGTTAACGAACGTGCATGGAACTTATATTTGGCAGCAGCCATTGTACCTTTTTTTCACACATGCAGGGACCGTATCGCCTCATGTGGGAATTTCGTCTAATCGACTGTTTCTTTTGTATGGAAATGCGGTTGTCATAGGTAAAACTGAAAGTGATGACAACAATGAAACAAATGATAAAAATTAAATATGCCATAGTTCGTGCCCATACGTTAACTCGAATCATATTGAATAATTTTAGAATAGTTTTTGTGATTTTTATGTTATATTAACTTTTCTGCTAGTGAGTTAGGGCTAACAAAATACTACTTCCGACTCACTGCCAGTGAAGAGAGAGCAAACCGAGTATAAGTCAACGGTTGCTTTTACCCGCTAGTTTTTAAAAACTAATGTATCACTTAAGTGGATACGAAGGGCAACGAAAGCATTCAATAACATATATGTATCAAAAGATGACAATATGTCTGTTTTTGTTTGATTAATTGGAATTTTTAACGTAGCTTTAAAAAGATTTAATTCATATCGCTACGATGTATGCAGTGAGGCAGTTTATAGTGATGTCTAGCACTGGGGCATCATGCCGCAGACATGTAGCATGATGCCCCACCCAGTCACATCATCCTGACACCAGGCCGACCAGTCCTAATACTGACCTCTATTAATGCTGAGCGCCATGAGAGGCAGCTGTTAATATCATTTTGTAAGTTTTTGGTATGACTCGCCCAGTGCTCTAACCAACTACCTCCCGCTTCCATGGCGGACGCTCTAACCACTAGGCCTCCGGAACGGTTTGATGACAATATGACGATAACAAGTGAATGTTAGTATTAAATTGTGATATATAATGTATTTCCAAAGCTTGTTCTGTTTAGTATGTTATTCGTCATTCTTATCATAACGCTCACTATAATTTTTATTTTTTAATAATATATTTCATTTCCTAACGAAACTTAGCTACTTCTTGTCTTAAAGTAAACAACTAAAGGATAAGATCATATACTTACAAACATAATCTATGCCGATACTAACTTTATATTGGACAGAATAAAAACTTGATAGTGAATATCAAAACATATAATATATTTTAAAATATTATTTTTAAAACAACTTTTCAATTAGTATGGTTTCTATAAGCTGGGTTTAATCGTTCAAACATAAATCGTAATCCATATAATGCATGTCTGTCAAGGCAGATAATGCACAATTCTCTGAATTCTTCGATTCAACCGATAATGTTAAATAATTTCCTTATAAAAGCTCTCAAAACCTCGCAAAAAAACCGATGACACGAACGGTTTCCAATAATGAGGTATTCGAGATCAGCGTGTTACTTCATTCATTCAATGCTTAATCAGTTGGAAAAGATCATATTAACTCCGTATGATTGACATGTACTGGGGTTAGATAAAAGCATGGTTGGACTCATAGACTCGAGCATCCGCGTAATTTCCAAATAATCATTTCCCATCAAACCACTATCTATGAGATGGCATTAATTTGATGGAATACTAACTTTGTTAATGTACGATTCTAATTCACCTAAACTTAAGAAAGGACAAGAACATGTGCCAATATATTGAGGCACAATATACAAATCACCCTAGCCTTTGAAACTTTGATGAATTTGTTGTTTCAATCGTTCGATTGACTTCATTTATTCAGCGCTCAAAAGATTTAATTCCACATACCACATTCATAAGTGTTCAGCAAACTCAAATATTAACGCTATTAAATATTGAAGTAAGCCTTAGCTTTAAAAGAACCATTGTCTAACGACTGGTCAATCAAAAATGTAATACACATGGCATTGCTTTTAGAGCATAATGACCGACGTCTGCTGTTACAAACATGCAAAACGTAATGTTTTCTGTCAGATCACTTTTAAGTGAGATTTGTCTCCCCTTCATATCAATAACAAAGCACAGCATTAAAGCCAGTTTTTAAAAACATGTTATGCTTTCAAGTAGGGAACACAGTGATGCGCTTTTACCGTATTTTTTGTTTTACAGAATAAATACATTTGAGAAAAGCTTTACACTCTGAATCGCACCGTCCATGTTAGGGTGCGTCAATTTGCTTCATCCGTATCATTGTAATTTAAATTTCTTCTGGTCATAATTTTATATTTTGTTATGAACGTCAAACCGTTAACTTTGTAAATATAAGCAGCATCAAACCTGCATATCAAGATCACTCGAAGTAACAGCTATACCGGTAAGTGCTTTTTATACACAGGTGTTCTATACAGATAAGCAACATATAGATAGTTTTTAAGGTGGGATAGAGAATCAGAGATAGAAAGTTTATAAAATTGGCAAATGCATGATGCATACATAAACCAAACCAAAATTAGACTACTGTCCATGACATGCCAACATAGATACATGTACGCACCCACGCAAGCATGCACACACACACATAAACACATACATACCTACATGCATGCATGCCTTCCTGCCTTCCTGCCTGCCTGCATGCATGCCTACCTATCTACCTACCTACCTACCGACCAACCTACCTACCTACCTACCTCCCTACATACACAGATACACACACACACAAACACACACACACACACACACACACACATAAATACATACATACATACATACATACATACATACATACATACATACATACATACATACATGCATACATGTATACATACATACATGGTTTCTAGAGACTGTTTTGAACGTAATTCGGTGGCTATTTCATAGCACAACTGAACAAATCTAGAATTCACATATTCCAGAGCATTATCATGTCCACCTGCTAACTAATAAAACCAAAAAGTATTCAGATATCTGCATTAACTGTTTTCAGTTCATATGCATACATTGCACCGTGATACGTTTTGATTGGCCTGACTTCCAAAATACATTAGATGAGTTTTTCAAATGGTTTTGCAGAGACTCTCAACATGTTTGTTTCTTTTGCCTTTCAAATAAAAGTAGATTTAAATCCAATTTGTGATGAAACAATGTACAGATGTCTTCTTATTTGTTTTTTGCCTTTTCCAAAAAGATAAAGTTATCTAATTAGGTACTCTTCTAGAATCGAATTAATATCGTTCCCTGCAGATTCTTGTTTTCTACCATGTGCCTCTTTAACATAACATTATCCGTTTGAGATGTGCTGCTGACAAACGTGCTGTTACAGTAATCAACTAGAAACTTTATGATAAATATCAAGACAATGCCACAATAGAAACGGAAACTACAGAATAATTAATTCTGGTGTCCTAATAAATTAGGATGTTTGTATAAAGAATGAATACTTTCATGAGACTGAAAAAATAAATTGTAATTATTATTCCGTTAAAACTAGATTAAAATATGTCGCATTTTGCTAAGCATTCTAAACGTTCTTTGAAAACAAAATAACAGCCCACCCAGAGTACCATGATTAAAAATGTGGATCACTTAGTCTGATTAATTAAATGATGATTAACCGATTCACATAGAAAGGGGCATAATCAATGTCCTTATCGCAAATGACACATGCCAACATAGATACATGTACGCACCCACGCAAGCATGCACACACACACATAAACACATACATACCTACATGCATGCATGCCTTCCTGCCTGCCTGCATGCATGCCTACCAATCTACCTACCTACCTACCCACCGACCAACCTACCTACCTACCTACCTCCCTACATACACAGATACACACACACACACAAACACACACACACACACACACACACACACACACACACACACACACACACATAAATACATACATACATACATACATACATACATACATGCATACATGCATACATACATACATACATACATACATACATGCATGCATGCATACAGACATGCATGCATGCATGCATGCATACATACATACATACATACATACATACATACATACATACATACATACATACATACATACATACATACATACAAGCGTCCGTTTCAGATGCAATAGGTGGCGGGTTTTGTTGCGTATTGAAATTGAAATTATTGTCTGAGTTAAATACAAAAACTAGCTGTTTCTATCAATGACGCTACATTAACTTCTATTTGCTTTTCCCCTTTATTAAGAAATACACGTTGACGGCATAATGAATGTGTATAAATTAACAAGTGTTCATAACTTGAATACTCTGTTTATTGAATAATGATGAAACCAACAAATATATGAAAACAGCATTTTAAGTTGATTAATATAAATGAATTATATGATAATAACTGGGTTTTATACATGAAAATCAAAACTAATCAAATAATTGAATATTTATCATCAATGCTGGAATCACGGGTCTAGATCAGTGTGTACAGATTCATAAAGTAAAATTCTATGGCAGTACATTCGTCACAATTAAACATCCCATTTAAAATTTAAGGGGATAAAATGTATGACGTCAACTCATAGTCGTTATTTATTTAGATCCGATTTTGTGCGAATAACGTGAAGAACCACCTTTGTATGCCACATCACGACAATTCTAAGGCATATAATCTATCTTTGTTTTCTTTTCTAACCGTCCGTCTGCTCCACACCGTTACTATGTTTTTGCATTTAAGTACGATTTGACGTACTTTTGAGGTAAAATCTGTCATCCATGAAAGTATTTCTAGCTTTTCATTACTCAAGAATTTGTGGGTTTTTTGTTCCCAATCGGAGTAAATATATCAAATAAGATTAAAGAAACACAATTGGTAATGAGTTCTCCATAGCTAAGTTCTGAAGGCCTAGAACACAAATTAAACAGTTTGTAAATAGTGCTCTCTAAATACCTTTCAGGATGCCTATAACACCAATGTAACAGTTTGAAAAGATTGCTTCTTAGAAACGTTATGTACGCCTATTACACCAATGTAACAAATTTTAAATAATGTTTCCTACACAATTTGAGAGTGCCTATAACACCAATGTAACCGTTTGTAAAGATTATTCCCTAGCCAATGTCAGAATGCCTATAACACCAATGTAACCGTCTGTAAAGATTACTCCCTAGCCAATGTCAGAATGCCTATAACAGCAATGTAACAGTTGTTATAGAGTGCTCCTTAGACAAGATGATAACTCCAGTAATACCAATGTAACAATTTGTAAAATGTGCTCTTTAGACAATTTAAGAATGCCTATAACACCAATGTAAGTTTTTGTGGTTCAGCCGATAATATACATAACAGAAATAACAGCCGCATATCCGCCACTGCAAATTTAATTAACAGTTTCAGTTGTAATCTTTTAGATACGTTGATTGTATTTAGTTCTAACCTTAGCCCATTCATTTGCTCTTAAGTTATTTACTCGAGTATCAGGGATCTAGAGTTAATCTTTACTACAAATCCGTTTAGGGATTTTGATTGTACGGGTATAACAAATTATTCTATATAATATAAATATATTATTGCAGTAGAATAACGCGCACTAAATCTGGCTTATTCCTGACCAAATAGTTCGTTTTCGATCGTCCATTAATGTATTTTACTACTTATATTACATGTTAACTCTTTGCTTAATACAGGTGTAGACTAATGCTTTTGTAACTGGAGGGAATCATTTACATTTCAGGTCTTCAAAATTTGTATTAGGATAGCAGTTGACAAATATTCCGGATAATATCCAACATCGAATAGTTTGTTCAATGATACTATTACGATTATTGTAATTATGTTGTCCGTACAAATAAAAAAATCGCTGGATAAAACATCTCCTCCCCGAGCTGTCATGTTTCAGTTCACTCAGTGATAGGGAAACTCCTTTTAAGTTGAATATTTGCATTCAATGTTTCATATCAACATAACTAGAAACATTTAATAATTCTGGAAAATAGTCATACCATGTTGCAGACGTCATACTGTTTTGTACACCAATACTAAGATTCTTTAAAAGGCATCAGAAAACGTGTGTTACGTTTTAATTCCAATGCAGATAAAAGGTATTTGTTTGGTTCGATTCATCTTGCTTTTGCTTGTTTCGTGTGAAAGATTCATATATATTACTACATAAATTATCTTAATTGTCTTAGATATAATAAAGCTTTGTTTTTAGCGGCAACGCAGTTTCTATGGTATACCAAGACTAACCTTTAGATAGTTTTCTTGGAGATATCACGGCTAGGTTTCGTTTTCTACATAATGTTTTCATTATGTTTGCGCATCATGTTAAATAGTATCAATTGTTTCCACGGATTGATTGAGGTTGATAGAACTTAAAATCGTACTCATATTTTGAGAAAAAAGATCATTACAATTTGGATACAAGATAGACCGCGCTTGTTCCATAGGTATTTATCTGCTGCATTACCTTCAGAGTTAATATAAGATTTTTGTTCTAATTTTACCATGAATTAAAAGGAAAACACAATGAACAAATGCTCATATTCGAATCAATGATCTAAGTCAAAGGACGAAATACTTTTTTTTTAAAAAATAACTACGTCAACTACAACATGATCTATATAGCTAAACCCTTGTTGCCATTGATGCATATAAATTTCCATATATCTTTATATGATCCATAGCTACCAACATCAAATCGTAACCGTCATATGACATAGTTGTAGAACTATTTATTTCTCCATGGTAAGTTATCTCCCTTACGTCTTGATTAGCCCGACCATGCACGTCTTCGTTTTCTATATAATTAAGATCTTAAGTTAGGTACATCACTATAATATTTGCTAAAATTTGGATCAGTACACGTATAGGAATTACAATCACCCAAATGTGTTTCCTGACAGCTAGCATGTAATATTTTTACGAAATGCAGGTTAGACTACAAACATTTTGACTTTGCATTTTCAGGGTTTTACAGGAAATGTTTACAAGAGGCACGACATCTGCAAGACAAATAAATGAAACACTTCCTGTTGCGCAAGTCACACTTTTTCAATAGATTCTAAGGCATGTCTTTATCTCATTCCTTACTGTATTAATTTTTTAGACAATAAAAGCACACACACACACACACACACACACACACACAGATATATATATATATATATATATATATATATATATATATATATATATATATATATATATATATATATAAGAACAGTCAAAAGTACAACATGAAAAAGGGAAACTATGTAAAACAAAATGTGCAGTTTAGTGTAAGGTCTTTATAATTAAAGTTATTCATCCAATATACAGAAGACAGCAAGAAATGTTCTCTCTAATATACAAGACCCTCCACCCCACCCCCCAAGAAACAGAAAAGCAATTAAGCTAAATGCACATTTTACTTACAGATATATATATATATGTATATATATATATATATATATATATATATATATATATATATATATATATATATATATATATATATATATATATATATATATATATGCAGAAACAACAGTGCAACAGTATACAGCCTTATCATTCGTAGTGCTTTGTTGACCAGGAGACGTACATTTACTTCGTGCTGTGACACTCAAAACAAGAGGATGGTTCAAGCCATCAAAATTAGATGACTGAAAAGATCGTTATATATTTAACATTAGCTCAATAATGCATTAAATACAAGCAATTAAATCGCGTGAATGGTGACCTATTTTTTTATCACTTTAGCCCCTGGCAGCAGCATGGGGTCTTCACTCTATCAACTCAACGCAAGTTCTAAGTGCCTGGGCATATGTACGTTGCGTTGATTTATGATTCCAATAAAGTGGCCACTAGACGACTTGCCGAAAACCACGAGATATTATTTAGATTAACTTTGGCGTCTCTCCTTTTTGCCCAGATCTTCTTCAGGAAATAAAATTTTGCTTTCGATACCCACTGCGAAGTGTGCTTAAGCAAATCAAGCGTGTCATGTCGTCGACCTTTAGCTGCTAAATATAAGTAATAAGTCAGCATACATTTCCTTCAGTAAACTAGCGTCCTTGGAAAGGTCATCTAAACTTACTTTATTATGAACTTTGTGTCGGTCTCCTTACTTGTTTTCCAGTTTGTCTGTATGTATGTCCGTATGTCTGCCCATCCGTATGTATGTATGTATGTATGTATGTATGTATGTATGTATGTATGTATGTATGTATGTATGTATGTATGTATGTATGTATGTATGTATGTATGTATGCATGTATGTCCATCCGGGATTAGTCGTAAGTTAAGGAGCGTCAATATCCATGATGAGAGAGAGAGAGAGAGAGAGAGAGAGAGAGAGAGAGAGAGAGAGAGAGAGAGAGAGAGAGAGAGAGAGAGACAGAGAGAGAGAGAGAGAGAGAGAAAAAAAAAGAAAGAGTTCAGGTTTTTTAAAAGAGTATCGCCACGATGATGGGACACAGCTACATCTGGAATAAGAAGACGGACATCTGTTTTCTTGCCTATACAGAAAACTCACCTGAGCCTAGATGCGCTATCTATTTATACGCATCCGGCTCGTGTCAGGGTTAAACAAGGTTGCACCTTTAGCGTACTGTACCGGTCAGAAAAAGATGCATACTCTTCATCAGATAGGAATCAGTTTCAGCAGGTAGGAACCAGTTTCATCAGGTAGTAATCAGTTTGTTTTACGTCATAAGACTTAGTCTTACGATTTATTTATATTCGTTTGGCATCGTCACACCAAATATGGTTATCCGTTAGTTGAGAACCATTTTGTTTTGTGCCACTAGAAGTTCTTTATAGAAAGGTTAACCCGCTTTTATTAACCGAATTGGTAATTCGCCAATGTATGGGTTACAGAATATATATTTTTACTGATATAACCTAGGAGTTTCTAGCTGAATCAGCGAGATGGCATGTATAATGTTTTTTGTAACCTAATTCCACACACATTGTATATTGGTAAAGTTTCAGTTATCTTACTAGTTTTCGGCAATATGCATTGCTTATTTTTCGCATGCGCAGCACTATTTTCGTTCCATATAAATGAAATTACTCTTAATATATTTTAGAAACTTACTTTAATGTAAATGAATAAAACATTACTTTAATACAATTTAAAGAAAATGGCAATCTTATTAATTTTACTAAAAAATCTATCCTAACAAATCTGTTGAAAGATTTAATTGACAGACGGACTATCTTTCCATATGAATTAGTAGTATACGTTACCAAATTGTATGCAGAAACGGTACAAGAATTTCAGAATGTGTAAAGCATACAATGCTGGAAGAACGTCAAGCTTATGTGGCGTATTTATTTCGTTTCTTTTTGGAGACATGTATCCACATATGTACACAATGTTTCTGATATTAACACCTAATCCAGTAAACCTCCAAATACTCTGGAGATTCAAAAAGTTTTAATCTGTGTATTGAATCGCTAAATAATGCAATGCCTCTAATAGTATCCAATAACACTATTGGATAGATTTTGTACTGTGATGATGGAATGCAATTTTGTTTTCAATTTTCATGGTGAGGATTTGTTCACATAAATCTGTCCCATAAATGATTTGTTCACATGAATCTGTCCCATAAATGATTTGTTCACATAAATCTGTCCCATAAATGATTTGTTCACATGAATCTGTCCCATAAATGATTTGTTCACATGAATCTGTCCCATAAATGAATTGTTCACATGAATCTGTCCCTTAACCTGGATTCAGACGCTTTAACATCTTTGGCAAGTAAGAGTGTTTTCTGAGGTTAGCATTTTCGCTTTTCAAATATTTTTTCATTATAAAGCAATGCCTTTACACATATAATAATGTCAATAGTGAAATATTTGTAACTATTAAAACGTCTTGTTATGCGCGTCATCTAAACTAGCATTTAAAATCCCCATTTAAAATGATGAAGACCTTCCACAATAATTTGCATTTCCTAAGGTTAAGGAAACAAGTTAAAAATGAATATGTTGATATATGTTAACTGATATTTTGTTTGTCTTGTATTAAACCTACCTATATTCGCACCAGTCGATTGTGTGGCAATATATACAAATCTCTTTTTCAATTAAGTTAATTTCAAATAGAAACGTTTAATACGGCAATGCGAACGAAATTAACCAACAAAGCGAATGACTAAAGCTACGATACACATCTCAAAAACACACACAAATGCAGTTTGTGTTGCTTAGTTTGATATTTGGGACTTACATGTAAAGAGATTCTCCATATGTTACACATCAACATTGAAAGTGTTCAATGTAGATCAACAATGGTGCGGTAAATTTTTTTTCTAATCAGTACGAAAAGACTAATAAATTCACTACTACCATTACTGCGCAAAATTTCAAGTCCGCTCTCAAAACATCGAGTAGCAAAAAACGTGTAATCAAGTTACGTGCTCACAACAAGGTTTAAAGCTAATTTGTGCAAGAACCTTACTCATTAGTAACTCTCCAGTGATGCTAAATAGATCATCCTGAAAAGGTCATCAATACGGTGTAACAGGTAAGACTTGAAGTCAACCGCTGTAAAAGCGAGTGATATATTAAGTAAAAAAGAACCCACTACAACACAAAATATGAATAGTAAAGGAAACGTGCATGTTCATCACAGAGTCTAGATTCATGTACATCCAAATACAAGTGTACATGATCAGATAAATGTAATTTTGTGACGACTTCTTTTAATACAGTTAGCCGAAGAAAATTATATTAAATAAGGCACTGTCCTGACATGAGATAATTTTTAATGTTGCGATATCATAGAATCTAAGTGTCATTTTTTTAACACCAAATTTGTATATTTACATGCGTCAGTAACAGCTACCATTGTCGTTTTGCTGAACAGTTCCTTTATATATATATATATATATATATATATATATAGAGAGAGAGAGAGAGAGAGAGAGAGAGAGAGAGAGAGAGAGAGAGAGAGCGGTGGGGGTGGGGTGGGGTGGGGGTGGAAGATATCATTATACGGAAATGCATTGCGTCCGCCAACACACAATATCTACGTGGAATGCAAAAAGGAACAAACATACCAGACAAAATAAATTCATGCAACTAAATTCAGACACTTTAAAAATATTGTTTAATAATGTTATGACCTGATTTATGTGGGAACGTTCTATCACGTTTCTACAGTAGTGCCACCAAAGCAATGTTCACTGAATCAGTCAACACACACAATTATTTTATGAAATATAAATATCTTCATCAATTTCACATGCAAACATTCATTAATTTGACAAAATACACAATTTCAAGCACGATATGTACAATCAAAATTTGTTAAACGATCCAAAATTATTGTGATATTTATGAACTTCGTTTTATTGATGTGGTAATTTAGCTGTTAATCACAATTCAGAACGAAAAACGAAGAAACAAACCCGTGGGTATCGAAGGACTTCGACTTTAAAATATATAATAATACCCAAAGTCACTCTTTTGAGTACTTATAAGGACCCATATACATATCAGTCTCGAAAAAACTAGAGTTATTTTAAACAGTTTCTTCTGATTATATTATGCAAAAATGTGCTCTTTGGCTTTCAACATGTGCATTATTTTGTGATATGCAGATGTAAGAAGTCACTTTTCTCTGGTTTCCTCAAAAGAACATGGAATACCGATAGGGTGTTAAGTCTATGAGTCTTACTAGTAGTAGAGGTCATCACGTGATTTTCGATCCTTTTCCATACTTTCCATTTTTGTAAAATTTAATTTATTTCATTTTTCTTTCAACCACAATTTGATATTAACCTACGCATCTGTACATCGTTTTTGTTTGTGTTTCATAGAACACGTATTGTTAAGTTGTGGGAAAATGTATATAGTCATCGATGCCTAGCACAGAAACAAAACCCTTTCGTGCTGGTTTGATTTGTAAAGAATCTGATGTATTGAAATAGATGGTCTATTGATGATTTTCCACATGAGCTCACCTTCCGGGCGAGTGTTAACAGATTGAAAATTCTTTCAGACCGCTGACCTAGTCTATCGCTTACGAAAAGTGAGTCATTACATAATTATGCGTATACTGAATTTAACTCTCTCGTACGCCATTTAAGGTGCGAGTTTATATAAAATGTTTCTACGTATCTATTGTTATAATAGCATATTTATTGCACCTGGTTTTCATATTGTTCATTTTAAAAGTTTGTAACCATCAATACTAATGAAGGATTCGTATGACATAGCTTTATCATAAACAGAATTTAAATTGTATTGTTTACCCAAATCATAGAGGTATTATGTAAATAAATATTTAGGGATATAGTTTATTTGAAATTTAAAGACGGATATAGTACGTTTGAAATTAGTAAACGAAGTAACATAGAGCATTACATTTTAAAAGTTTGAATAGCAGTCTAATATCCTGTTAGCTAAACAAAATTAAACTGAGCATGATCATTTCCTTCCATGATATCCAGTCATCGAGTCCTAATAACCTAGGAGTTGAGCAGAGGCTCTCCGATGCAATACACTACTTTGCCTCTGCGTCTCCGAGACCGGTGTTTTATGATGGGCCCGGTATCGATAAGTCACAACGAGCCATAAGAAGATTTTATTTACTTGCGCACATTCTCTGTCTTCTTGTATTGCTCTTGATACCACTGTTGCTATTACATTCTCTCACTTTAGCTTTCCCTTTCCCAAGTCTTAGAAGACTTCCTAGAAGGCGATGGCTTAATGGGACAATCAGGAAGTAACTTTACCGGCCTTAGAAGGTGGTGACTTCACGGGTCACTCATATGTAATTTTGTCGACTTAGTATAACATATGTGTATCCTTGGTACTTGAAAAGTGTCTCCTTGCGGAGCTCCGTTGTGGGCGGGAAGCACGGGTGCTGAAATTTAAACAGACCAACATGGTAATTTCCAAAAACAAAACTAAGTAAGCGTACCAAAAGACTAACTCGGATGACGAACCATGTAGTGTTGAGTCATTTACATGCTTCATGGTTATACAGTCTAAAGACGTGAACACACATTTCGCCGCACTCTCCGTTTGTCATCGAAAAGACACAGGATAGAATGGCACACCATAAAGTGTCAATAAGTTTAAATCATGTTGACTTCTTGTTGGGTGTGAGCGTCGAGGTCAAACATACAATATTAGGAAAATTAAAACTTTCTTTGACCATTCGTTCACACGACACTCAATAGATCCAAAACTCTGATACGCTGTAGTGATATGGCTTGAGTCAGTGGCATTTTGCACGTGAAGGTTGAGATCTACATTCCAAACCCCCTTCGATGCTATAAGTTTCAAAGATATGACATCATGACGACAAATGCTCAAGAAACCAAATATGTGGCCATTGCTGAGAGTATTTTCAACAGAATTCTGATTGTATAGTAAATCCTCATTGTGTCAGTTGCGGAAAGGAAGATCACGCCAGTTCAAAGAATTATGGTACAGGAGAAGGAAATGCATGGGGTAAAGTCTAATCTAACATTCCCTATCCAGAGACCCAAACACTAGTACAGGCAAAAACATCCCTTCCTGAACCATCCTTCTCTCCTGTCTTGAAAATCAATAACAAAACAACGAAGGATGCTTATACATAGACAGATACCCCCGATTTAACACCAATCACTAACATTCCTCATTAACAACCACAGAAAAATACGGCATCGGCTCAAACACATTTCAATAACACCCCACCACCGAAAACACCAAGGAATAAAATCAATTCTTAAGGAAATAAGCAGCAAAAGGGGTCAGATGACCCCATCAAACTTTATGACAGGTTTGGAGCCATTGAGATCATGGCTGCATAAGAAAGTGCTTCATGTACTCAATGTGGATTCAGACCTGCCAACAAAAATTACACCCCGTACGTTCTCGAGAGAAATAACATTTGTTTTACTCACGGAATCTAATGCACAAAGCTTGAAGCCTTCTAGGATTGAATAGTTGTCCATGTGTACGGTACATGATGCCGTCTCCAACCATTCAGTTTCTGAAAGCATTAGTCAGCGTGGCGGAAAACAATAAACTGAACCGTTTCGGTGCGGGAACACAACCTTCGATGACGCCATTGGTCACTTGGAATGGCTGAGGAGGCTCTCTATTGTCCTGTACCCTAGGCTGCAGGCCATCGTGAAACTGCTACACCATGTATATAAATGTTCATGGGCATCTGTACTTGGCCATTACCTTTCACAAGCCTTCTCTGCTGGCAGCATCAAAAGCTTTTTCAAGTCGGTGTAGATGGAGAAAAGGTCGCTGTTTTGCTCTTGACATTTCTCTTGCAACTGCCTCGCAGCAAACGCCATGTCGATGGTCAAACATTCTTTTCACAATCCACGCTGTCTTTCTGGCAGTATTATATGGTCAAGAAGTATATTGAAGCCGTTCAGTGGGAAAATGGCGAGTATCTTTCCTGCCGTTGAGAGTAAGGATATACCCTGATGGTTGTCGCAGGCATAGCGGTTCAATTTGCGCTTATACAGATGGATTATGGAACCGTATTTTGAATTAATTGGGAATTATCTCTTGTTGCCACATTTTAAAAACTGTTGATGGAGCCTTTCTATTAGAGACGTCAGCTGCGATGGAGTCTGAACCAGGTGCTTTTGCCACTGGAGATCAGACTTATCGCGTTATGTGTCTCCAGCAAGGTTGGAGGGTCATCCAGTGCTTTGTTGATTAGGGGAAGCGACTGATAGCTTCATCATTAATGGAAGAACGGCGATTCAGGACGCTGGCAAAGTGCTCTGCCCAGCGTTTAATACTCTTCTCTTTGTCAGTAATTAGTGCGTTACCGTCTGCGCTGAGGTGGGAGGATGATCCAGAGGATGAAGGTCCGTACTATTCTTTCAAAGCATTGCAGCAATTCTTCATGCCATGCTTACCTACATAGCACTGGATCTCATCCACTTTGTTGTTCCGGCATGTGTTACGCATCTGACATGGCTTCTTTTGTAACGATCTACTATATTTTTGTACGCAAGTTTCCTAGAGGTGGATGTGGTTTTTTTGAGGTAGGATTCCAGGAAGCGGAGTTTTTCATCCAGTAACTGCTTGATCTCGTCGCAGTTCTGATCAAACCGATCTTGATGCTTTGGTTAAGGGTCCTCTGAATGCCACTTTGTCGCTTTCGACATTCTGATTGTCGAAAGGGGTGAATTTCAGATGTTATTCATGTGCGTCTTTTGTGCTGAATGCGGATGTTGGTTGTAGTTCAGTAGTCATCGCCGAACAATGACTTGGTTACACGCAAATCCTGTCTGTCCCTCTCCCTGACAATGTCGTAGTCGATGAGGTGCCCGTGCTTAGAGCGAGGGTGAATTCATGATATCCGGTTTCAAGTAGGTAGGCGGGAGAATGTATTGGTGATCAGAAGTTTATGCTCGGCGCGCGTCTGTTGCAAAACGAGACAGTTGCTTTTACAGTGACCCACTCCGTGTTTTCATAGCACTCTATTCCATGCGTCGTGATCACACCCTACTCTTGCATTAAAATCGCCAAGAATGACGCGATCATCTGCCATTGGGACGACAGCAATGACGGATTGAAGATGATCATAGAAGTTGCCCTTCATTCCATCTGGTTTGTTCACAGTTGGAGCATAGCAACTGATGATGGTAAGGTGCTTTCTACCAGACAAGAGAGGGGATCATTTTCATGAGTATGTCGTTTACTTGCCTGGGAGGTCCAGCCAATGTGGCAATTCGTGCTGTCTTCACTGCAAGGCCAGCACCAGCATCACTTAAGCTCGTCACCTACTCGGCCGCTCTAAAATAAAATGTATTCGGAGCCCCTTTCTCAGAGTTCGCTTTCTCCAGCAAACCAGGTATCGCTCAAGGAAGCATTGTCCACGTTGTATCTGGCGAGTTCTTTTCCTATTAGGGCTGCCAGTGTACCCACATCTGCGGATTCGTCGCTTGCCTGTCGCCACAGGATGTTAGTGGCTGGTGAAATGGGAGGTGTGGATGACAATAATCACCTGCTTGGTGAGTGAGGAAGAGTTGCCAAGTTCGTCGACCTCACTCTCTCGCCCAAAACCATCTGAGTTCAGGAGCACGACAACGTCGTGACGGCCGAAGACGGAGTTCAGTGCAATGGATGACCAGGACATCCTACGTATCTCGCTGAGCTCTTAGCTCTCCGCGGCGCTTTGCTGAGAATCACCTTTCTGCCCGATGAACAAGTGGTTGTTCCTCCGCACAGGCTGCAGAATCCAGTCTTCACATGCTAGGTAGAAAAAGCATAACTCACGGATTTATTAAAACGCTTCGGCTACCCTCAACCTGGTTTAGCCGCCTTGTCGACGGAGTTTTCCCGGATGTGGCCGCTGAGCATGCCACAGCTTCTTGGTGCCACAGATGAGAGGTGAGTGCCCCGTGGAGACCAAAAGTCGGCCAGCTGCCCCTTCCGAAGGAGTACGACTATTTAGCCAGCCAGAGAAATTGCCCCTCCCAGAATACAGCATTCATCCCTGTAAAACTAGACATAATGAGGATACAGCATTCAACGTTAATGCCCCTATTCAGGATTTTACTTCCATTCTAATCGAGATTGCAGATAAATATATTCCCAAGTCCTCACGGAACTGTAAAGCCCCTACAACTCTTTGGTCACTAAAAAATGTACGGAAGCCATTCAACAACGCCGAGAAGCATTGAAAACATTGAACAATCGTCCGACACTCGAAACGTTAAATAAATACCGTATTATCCGGGCTAAAGCTCGCATCACAATCAAATAATGTAAGTAAGCATCATAGAAGAAATATTTCTTCTTTAAACTCTCGTTGCTCTGTTATGAAAGATTGACACACTATCCGCAAAACATTGGAAAGAGTAAACACAATTCCGTCCGATATCTGAAACTAACCAATAACAACTTTAGTTCTAAACTGACATAGCAACTAATTTTGCAGATACTTTTTCTGAAACTTCCTCCTCTTCTAATTATTAAGAAGCCTTCCGAAGATTAAGCAATCAAAAAAGAAAAGTCACGTTTAAAATTTACATCCAACAACTCGGAGACAAACGCTTCCATCTTCCAGAACTCTTATCATGAACTCCTCACCGAATTTAGAAAATACACAAAAATTCATTCTGACGGATCAAAGGATGAGGAAATCTCAAAAATACTGAGATGATTACCTCCCACAATATAATATGATGTTGGTTGCTTAGCCATTTTGGTATTAATTGTAATGAAAAAACAAAAATGGCCCTATCCCAAGAACCATCTGCTATTAAAATACCATATACTTATTGCAAACCTGGTATCAGAGTCTTTATTACCAAAAATGGCGGTATCGTGGAGTGGTTCAGTGAGTAACAAACATCTTGCTATCAAGCCAACCCTAGGAGAATGGACTCCTTCCTACAGAATCATCCGTATGAAGGAAGTAGTTATTGCAAAAATTCGAAATGGTCATACGTATATAACCCTCTCCAACATACCAAAAGGCGAATACCCACCATACTTACGTTTCCTGCAATGAACCATTAAACGTTAAACACATTACGACAGAGTGATTCTACATGCAACCTACGCGATGACAGTATTACAATGTGCGTGCCATGAATTAACATTTTGATAAATAAACATCATATGCATTATAGATTTCCTGAATGACATAAACATGTATTCTAAGCTATAACTATTATGCCATCACCTAGAACAATTTTATTTAATGTGTATACCATCTCTTATTTTCAACACTTTTTCATTTGTCTTCATTAACATGCATCATTTACATCCTCCATTGAACGAGAAGATTAAGCTTTTGCCGTTACCATCTTACCAGTTTACATTCAACTATTTGGTTTTGATATCGTTTGTCGATATGAAACCTTTGAAAACATTTAAACGATTATGCATATACAGTAATATGGAGCTAAATAACCTAAAAGCAATTGTGCGCCGTTAAAATAGAATCAATCAATCAATATATCTATCCCCGTCATTACTGTGTCGTTATTAGGAGCTCGTTGTATCTGCTATGCTCCAAAACGGTGGATATCGGATCAGATACTGCATCTGAACGGCTTTCTTTTGATAATATAGTTCATCGGAAATGGTTCATTTGATACTACGGTTAGAATTCAATTTGGCTGTATTTCCGCATCCCAACTCCTGACGATTCATTATTTATAATTCTTACCCATTTCTCGTGGTATCCAATTATGTATAGATTAAAAGGTCATTTTAATATTTATTTAAATTTCTACTATTCACTCAAGCAGGTTAATCTGGGTATTTCGTCATTATGTCTAGTGCGATTTTGGTTTATCAAGTCGAAAATTGTGTTACCGTTTAATTTCATTTGACATTTGCAGTTTCTGTAAGTTTTTTTTAGGGACCGACCATTTTTGCAAGCAAAGCAATGATCAGCCCCAAAATAGCTGAAAGATAGTTTTGCTCTTAGAGAATAAGAATAACATATAAACATTATATTAGCTAAATGTGTGAAATATCTTGCATTAAAAGAAACAAAATATATCATGGTTAGAAGTAAATACAATTCAACCCAAATACTACTCTTAAAATTAAATTAAATTGGCATTACACCGGGTTTCTTAAGATATTTCGGCACATACTTGTTCCTGACTGCTTGGTTGACCATTCCGGTGGTTTACGTGGTTAGAGAGTCCACCTCGGTTGCGAATGGTCGCAGGTTCAAACCACGTACGAATCATACCAAAGACTTGTGAAAGATGATACGAGCAGCTTCATAGCTTGACGTTCAACATCAGGAGGTTAGTATTATGACTGGTCGGCATGGTGTCATGATAATATGACTGGATGCGACATCATGCTACATGTCTGCGGCATGATGCCCCAGTGCCAGAAATCAATTTAAACTGTCACACAACAGACATCGTAGCGATATTATTGAAACATTGTTAAAGCTACGTTAAGATTCCTCAACACGCCAACACTGTTTGGTGAACAGTTTCTCCTCGCCTGTAGTCGTGGCGCTCGATGGTTTTGTTGTACTTCCAGCAAATCATGTATGTTGTATTGTTGCGAATTTGGGCGATCGCATTGCCTTTCGGCTGCAAGACACATTCACGTAATTGGCGAGTGTTGCTTATTATGCTGCCCTCTCAGATAATATTGTTTTTTTCGGAATGAAAAATACCAAGCATATATAAGGTTTTGGTTTTGTTGCGTATGTTTGACTTATGCTCTGCAAATTTTTGCTATCACATATATGTATAATTCAAACATTGGACAACTTAGATGGCTTAAGCGATTAAAGCCTTCGCTTTAGAAGCGGGTGTTCGCAGGTTTAAACCACTTTCGAGTCATACCAAAGACTTATAACATGGTATCAAAAGATGCCTCACTTGATGCTCAGCATTATGAGGTTAGTATTAGGACTGGTCAGCATAGTGTGAGGATAGTGTGAGTGTGTGGGACATCATGCTACATGTCTGAGGCATTATGCCACAGTGCTAGACATCACTATATACTGTCATTATGCATACATCGCAGTGATATGATTGAACAAATAAAAATTTAAAATCACACACACGCACATACAAAAACACACAAACATTCAATCATTATTATATATTATTCAGAAAGAATAATATCTGTACATCTTCTATCAAAGATGAATTAAATTGTCAACATACGTGTTAGGGATATTGTAATGCGTTCAATAAATAGTACCATAGTTCAATGTTGCTATAACGTCAAACAATAGACAAAATGTCAAGCACGTCCATTCTACGCAACCGTAGTTTATAATATACATCATCTGCTTTTTTGTTCTCATAAATGTATTATTAATAATGTTTTCGCTAGTGTGACTATGCATAAAATCAGACTTAACGAAAGAGGAAATAATATAATGAAATAAACTCATCTTCATATAGTGGTGGTAGTTAGTGACAGTAATGATATATTTGCTGAGAGAAGATGGGATCAGTGGTGGAAGGATGTAAGTGAAACTGCGAAGACACTGGCTAAATATGATATGATATCACCGACAGATACTCTATACCAATCTTGAAGAAGAACAAGAACAATAACAAGAGCAAGAAGAAGTTAAATTAATATCTAAAGTTTACTTCTTCTGAAATGTGGACTAGAAAGCAATGCAATATTTTCGTATATAATACGTATCAATGTATCATACGCATATATAAATTTCTTTACTATTCACAGATATTGCAATACACAGAGTATAATATATTTGTTGGCATGGGCTATTTTGTTATGTCATTTTTCTTTCCAGATCCATACCTCTTCTACCATTTTGAAGGATTTTGGATATTTAATGGAGAGACGTATTGAAATTCGCTCCCGAGTTCGCTACGATAAAACAACAAAAAATATTATAGATAACCTGACATCATGAAATCAAGCACAATATATCTGCATGGGGATTCCTTGCTTTCTAAAATTGCTTACTTAAAACAGTTTTCTTACTAACTCTTTGATTCATTAGGATTCCTTTTTTTTGACGTTTGATCCGGCTTCTTCAATAGATTATTCAAATAATGAATTCTGTTGAGAAATTTAAGTTCTTTATGTTTGGATTAATGCTAAAAAGTTGTTAAACAAATAATATAATGTGTTTGGAATATATTGCAACAGAAAGACAGTCGTGATAATTAAGAAGCAATTTTTAATTTTAACGTTAATTGTATTTCATGCCCGTCGATACTTGAACACCAGCAATTAAGCCTAATATGAAGGTAAAATATGGACAGTAATTCCGTACAATACTGATATTTATGCACGCAATGAATACTAGATTATTTTGTATCATTTATTCAAGATGTCTTGAAGTTGACATCGCAATTACACAAACGTATTGAAAAAGATAAGTTTACTTATATTTAATTTATTTTTACCACTCAGGTGGCTAAGTGGTTAGATCGTTCGCTTTGGATGAGGGAAGTTGCGGGTTACATCCCTGACTGAGTCACTCCAAAGACTTATCCAAATGGTACTAACAGCTGTCTCGCTAGACGGTCAGCATTAAAAAGATAGTTTTAGGATCGGTCTGCCTGATGTCAGGATAATATGATTCGATAGGATATCATGCTACATGTGCGCCTCAGGATGTATAAGTGCTAGACATATTCCTATAAACTGCCACACTACAGATATCGTAGCGATGTGACTTAAAATTGTTAAAGCTATGTTATAAAATTAAAATCACATCCACACACACACACACACACACACACACACACACACACACATTTCTTCTAAATTGAAACATTTAGACTACATTAAATGAATAACCACGTTTATCATTATAAATAAAAACAACTTTCATCATGTTCCCAATTTATACGCATTCAATCTATAAATAATCATAAATTAATAATAACTTGAAGCGATGTTGTGAAAATTCGGTTTAACATTTAAAACCTTCCATATAATAAGTAACATGCAAAAAGTGTTAGGTTTACTGTTGTTGTTTTTTTTTGGAGTGGTTAAGACCTGTTATTTGTGCATCTTTTTATATGTGCGGACAACAAAACAATTCGATGTTCTAATGAGCATCAACGTGACTGTCAAATGCATTGACATTTGTCTGTGTGTGTCTCTGTCTGTCTGTCTGCCTATCTATCTATCTATCTATCTATCTATCTATCTATCTATCTATCTATCTATCTGTCTATCTATATATCTGTCTGTCTGTCTGTCTGTATGTATGTCTGTATGTCTGTCTAAATATCTATCTATCTATCTGCCTGCCTGCCTATCTATCCATCCATCCATCCATCCATCCATCCATCATCCATCCATCCATCCATCCATCCATCCATCCATCTATCTATCTATCTATCTATCTATCTATCTATCTATCTATCTATCTATCTGTCTGTCTGTCTGTCTGTATGTATGTCTGTATGTCTGTCTAAATATCTATCTATCTATCTGCCTGCCTGCCTATCTATCTATCCATCCATCCATCCATCCATCCATCCATCCATCCATCCATCCATCCATCCATCCATCCATCCATCCATCCATCTATCTATCTATCTATCTATCTATCTATCTATCTATCTATCTATCTATCTATCTATCTATCTATCTATCTATCGATAGTTTGTTTACTACATATAATGGACGTACTTTTTACACCTTGCTTTTCTCTTTTAATCAATGGTAACCAATACAGTTTGGAAAAACTCAAGGTAAACGACACGAGCCCTGCTCTTGTGCAACATATAAATTGGTAAATGAGAGAACAATGACTTGTAAATGAATGTATGTCAGCTAGAGAAAAAAAACACTTTGAAGAAAATCACCTATATATACCTATATATAAAATCTATAGATATGAGGCACGTCATCTAATATATACGATAAATATGGCAATACTGTTTTAAGTATAGTGAATCAGTATTTTGTCGAGAAATGGGCTTTGTTTACCTTCCTTACATGTTGCAAGAATTTTTGTTTTAAAGATGTCTTCGTCAATTAACTTGTTGTCGTCATAATGATTGTTTTTACATAGTCCCTAATCTCAGAAATAATTCGAACTCAAAAGCAATACTCGTACTTTGGAGCAGGGCTACGGTACAACAAGTCTTCTTGTTTCGAATTGTCATGAACAAATATTTTCAAATTATCGTTAACCGCCTACGTTTTCAAACTCTTTTTAACCTGATTGAATCATCTAATATTAGACCAAATGTTGGGGCGGAAATCACCCTACGGTACACGAATCATGTCTCTAAATATTAAAATCTCTGAATCGGACTATCGTTCAAGATAAATTGAATGCCACTTTGACTTATCTTAGAGCATTGTTCAATCAAACACACAGGCAAATAGTAATTGATATGTCAGTACCAGTTGTGAATGTTTTCTCAGTTAAATAGACTCTATAGAGGATTTAATGTATGCTCTTTAAAAATTATTAATAGGATAAATACAAAAATGTACCACTATCTTTACTTATATAATCAGTTCTGGATTTTATCGACTACTGAATAGAAAGGAATGTAGTACCCGCGCCCCAATCCTCATGTGTTTCATCAATCGGATAGAATGCAACCGAACTCCAATGTATAAATATCATTTAGCCTTATTCCATGATAAATATTATGCACCGATTTCAATTTATAGTATTCAGTAGATAATCTTTTAATATGTTTGGCGGTTTTCGCATATTTATATACGTTGAGTGAATGCTAACTTCCTTACCCCACAACAATAATATAAATATCTATTAGCATTGGCGATTCTATAAAGAAACGAAAAAAAAAACCGTTTATTCAATAAACCTGTAATATCCTGAGTCTGAAATTTTGTTGTTCTAGGTTGTGCTGAATAAAAAAAATTGAACTTGCTACCGTGTGACCAAAACAAGCATACCCTGTAATCAAAATGCATACTTTTAAATCTATGTCAGCACTAAAGGACGGTAAACGTTACAAAGTAAATCGCATTCGGAGAATTAGGTTTGCTTTTCTTCACATTACACAAACGGTGAGCTACTACGGAATAAAAATTAAAATTTATTTAGATACAATCTGCTACCAGTTGAATCCTTTTCAGATGTCACAACTAAGTGTTCATTTTGTCACGTCAATAGCATCCGTAATGAGAGACATGCGTGTGTATACTGGATTGCAAGGTGCTTACTGCTTGATTCTACGCTGATTCCAATTTGATATTTTATACATACTTGTAACAGTAGTAAAGATATTAGTGTGTCACTACGGAGAAATTTATATTGTCATACAGTGAATAAGGTTGTTTCTGGCGAGAAATAAAATGCTATTTTCATGAAATTTGAAACTGAGAAAAGACCGTATCATATTTATAAATCACATAGCCTAAACAAAATGTTCTAAAACATTTAACGACATGTTCTGAAAGCATTTAACGACATGTTCTAATGACATTTAACATGTTCTAAAAGCATTTAACAACATATTCTATAAACATTTAACGACATGTTCTGAAAACATTTAACGACATGTTCTAATGACATTTAACATGTTCTAAAAGCATTTAACAACATATTCTATAAACATTTAACGACATGTTCTGAAAACATTTAACGACATGTTCTAATGACATTTAACATGTTCTAAAAGCATTTAACAACATATTCTATAAACATTTAACGACATGTTCTAAAATATTTAACGACATGTTCTAAAATATTTAACATGTTCTAAAAGCATTTAACAACATATTCTATAAACATTTAACGACATGTTCTAAAATATTTAACATGTTCTAAAAACAGTTAAAGACTGTTCTAAAACATTTATCGACATGTTCTAAAACCATTTAACAACATCTTCTAAAAACATTTAACTACATGTTCTAAAATGATTTAACAACATGTTCTAAAAACATTTAACTACATGTTCTAAAACATTTAACGACATGTTGATTTTACACGAATAAGGACAGCTTTATATTGACATCAACACGGCATGATATACGCCAAGTTAGATGCATATGTGGGAAATGAATTCAACCAAAAAGACGATGTAGAAGTTGATGCTTCGCCGAATTTTATATAATAGTTTTGTGTTAGGAAACCCGTTATGTTTCTGGCATACTTTTATAAAAGGACGGCCATATACCATCTTATATAAAATAGATCGCTTTTGCACATTAATACGTTCTGCTCTTTGTTAGTAGTCTTGTTCCTCAGCGTTTGCTTCATTTTCTGGGTACAGAGTTGTCACGAAATACGAAATGATTACACAAGACATTCCGAACCTCATTATTGCCGAACATCATTATTGCACAATCAGATAAATTAGGTCAGATTCAGCTTCAACGTGTGACATTCAGTGATCGTTAGAAACCTTGCAGTAAGGCTTTAAATCGATTTCCTACATTGTAAAATCTCAAACCTGCATTAAAGCCGATCTTCAACTGAGCCATTATCGTGATGCGCTGATAATTGAATCTGTGTATTTGTTATATTAAAAAATAATGTCAAACATTTTCTCGCAACCAAATTAAGTATAAGATAAATTAGGTCATTTCAAATTGAAATACACGTTTTGTTACAGTACAGATAGCTACTTAATGCATTCTGTGACTTTATATCTTTTAAAGTTACAGTGTGACTTTTCATGGATGGTAAGATTAACGGTTTCTCCTTCGAACATTACAATGTCAGACTTTATGTGTCGGGCACATTTTTATGAAAGGAACGTCTTATTCCATCTTATACAAAAATAAATCCGTGTTCGCGCATTAATATAAAAGCGTTTAGCCCATTGATGGTATTCTTGTACCTCAGTGTTTGGTTCATATTCTGAGTACGGATTTGTCACGAAAACATACGTATAAGAGTACCTATCTAATGTTTAGAATCCTCCGTTAGATTATATTTTAATATAACTTCCTCAATATTATAAAACTTTGACAAACATTGCGGAATTAAACAGTAATGCGATATTGTCCTAGCCATTTGTAATAGCTGCAATAACAAAAAAAAACAAGAATTAGTATGCATCGCGTATTTATTTGCATATAATAAAGCAAAGATTTAATTATTGAAATAGAGAAATTTGTGATCCTTTATTGTTCTTTGCTTGTATATACTAAACGTTGAAGACATTACAACTCAAGATTATTCTTACATTCAATGAAACAAATATACATATTGCTTCGAACAGTGAAAAAGGCGCTTTATTACTTTGGAAAACACAAGACATTCAAAGCAAATATATCTTTTAAAGCTCATTCACATCCTTTACCTCAAGCCATAAAAGTCAGCAACACCAACATTAAATTAAGTGAGTACAAACACTAGGTGTTACTCTGGATAGTACTCTCACATTGCACCAACATGTCATGAACAGGTGCAAGGCTTCATTTCCTGATCTGAGACGGATCAGTTACATTCGAAAATATCTTTCAGTTGATACCACTAAAACATTGGTTTGTTCATTAGTAATTTCAAGACTGGATTATTGTAACTCAGTTATGTCTGGTTCGTCTCACTATACACTCCAGAAACTTCAAAAAGTTCGAAACACAGCTGCATGGATCATCCTTAGAATACCATGACCAAGGCACAACTCCCCAACTGATCTGTACCCTACATTGGCTATCCATTCCATCCAGAATCAAACATAAGATGTGTTCTCTGTGCTACGTTGCACTGACCGACTCCAGTCTAACATACCTATCTGGACGTACACATGTATAAAGCAAGATACTTACGCTCGTATTCTGACAATCGTATACTCATTATTTCCACTGACTGCATGACCAAACTTAAAAACGTAATAATGTATCATAACTTAAATATTTTTAGCTTGTATTTAGGTTTTATAATTTAATGGTGTTTTTTTTCAATAGTTATATCATTATATATGCTGTAAAGCGTTTAGAGTTTGTAAAGATTAGGCGTTATACAAAATCCTTTATATTATTATTATTATTATTATTATTATTATTATTATTATTAGTAGTAGTAGTAGTAGTAGTAGTAGTAGTATAAGGCCCTAGACTTTGCAAATCAATAACATCTAGTCTCTGTCCGCCATGGTTCAAGTCTCGCCTTGGCCAAATTGGGTATGTGTGAAAGCTAGCCAGCAAGTTGCTGGTTGTTCCCGAGTTCTTCCTCCACCAAATGCGATGACTAACATGTAAAGCCTATCAATTGTTTAAAAGGGCATTACATCCGCACAAGCAATTTAACGAACTTTGTTAGAGATGATTTTAGTGCTTGATTAATTTCCGTTCCAAGCAAGGAAATGCAAAAAGAGTAGCTAGAATATACATAAATTCATATTCATTGAGGTTGCGAAGTAAGATACACATACCATTAAATGACGAAGAAAGCAACGACGTGTCTTCTGCTAGTAAAACACAGTGGATACTCAGAGTGCAAACTTGTATTCCAGATTTTGTTGATTCCAGCAAGGATATTAGGTCATTTATCATGACTAAGAATAGACATGCTGATAGCGTTCTTCCTTGACCTACCCCTTGATTGACAGCGTAAGGTTTCGAATGATGCCCGTTGAGCAGAACATGAGAGCCCTAACTTCTCGAAACGAAGTTCTAATTAATCTCCACAGTTTTCCTTTGATTCCGAGATGGAATAGCTTATAAAAGAGGCCATCATGCCACACCGTATTAAAGGCCTTTGCATTGTCCAGGAATGCAACATACACTTTTGATTGACCTTCTAAATAATGGGCTATTCCTTCTTTTATAATGAAGGCTGCAGTGATGCCATTGCATTCGCTTCGAAATCCTTGTTGTAATGGGTGAGGGAAACCGATATTTTCGCTGTAAAGAATTAGCCTTTTCAGCAATATTTTTTCAAAAACTTTTTGAAATACGGAAACCATTGAGATATCTCTATAGTTATTCATATCTAACCTATCTTTTTTCCCGCCTTTAAAGATAGGTATAACATTTACAAGTTTGAAGTAATCAGGATACGTTTCCAAGGAAATTATGCTATTGTACACTTTGCACAAAATATAACTAATCGATTGACAGGCAAACATTAAATGCTCTGCACATATGTTGTCATGTCCACATGATTTATTATTCTTCAGCTCTCTTACCGTATCTTCAATGTCTTTCGGTAGTATGGTTTCACACATCATTAATTTAATGACAAACTATGTATGTATGTATGTATGTATGTATGTATGTATGTATGTATGTATGTATGTATGTATGTATGTATGTATGTATGTATGCATGCATGCATGCATGTATGTATAAATGTATGTATGTATGTATGTATGTATGTATGTATGTATGTATGTATGTATGTATGTATGTATGTATGTATGTATGTATGCATGCATGCATGCATGTATGTATAAATGTATGTATGCATGCATGCATGCATATATGTACGTATTTGGGCAGTTTTTGGTGTCAATATAATGTAATGACTGAAAGTAAACTACATCTGTTTGTGTTTAAAACAGAGCACAAACCAATTGAACGACTAAAATGTTACAGATATGTGATGAAATCTGTAATTAGTACATGAAAAAGTGGAAACAGCTCATGAACATAGTCTAAATGAGAACATTTGTCAAATTTAGTCATCTGAAACGAATGGCCAACAACCACCTAGTTGTATACAAGTAGGCATGAAGCTTATGAGATATAATCTTTGGTAAGGGCAGTGGTTGGTGGAAGAATGAAGCCGCCATATTTACTGAATTGTAAGCGTTTGTCATTGTCATAATTAAAACCGTGTACCTGTAAAGTCAACTTACTGAACAAACATTTAATGTTGTTTGCTTTCGATTTTCAGGATAATAGAGATGGGGACGCCAAATAAATGTACCCCATTTACCAGAGTGAAAGAGATGTGTCGTATTAAGTATAGCATTAATAGAATTCATTTACCCTATTGGATGATGTTAATGGAATGTGTGCAAGACGATACCATAAGAGTTCTGCATATATATATATATATATATATATATATATATATATATATATATATATATATATATATATATATATATATATATAAAAAAGATGAATGTTGTTCCGTTTTTGCAACGTCTAACCTCAATGATGAAATATTATCCTAAACATTTGTATATATGTACAAAAAACATTTGGAAACATACGGGTACGTTCTTCATTTTAGTTTTACATTTTGTTAAACAATGAATTCAGGCGGATGTCCATGTTTAAACCATTCTAATGTCTAATAGATGATTCAGTGACGATTCTATAAAACTGACGACATAGAGTCTCCCAAATAGTCTAACACTATAGAATTACCATACGCTATCTAATGCTTGACGTATTAATAGCTTAATCAGTCGAATCGAATCACGTTGGTTCCAAACAATCATTGTACAGAAGTGTGAAAATCAATCATACGTTTGATTTGTAAGGAAAGGGTTAAAACTGATTTTTAAATTATCGTCGAAAGTGGAACTGTGCCAGCAAAGAAAAGACCAACACATAAAAAAGTAAAAATTCCAGATCAATTGAATAAGAAGTAAGGAGCAATGATTATAGAGATAATAAATATTGCATTTCATCGTCCAATATGCTATGTTTTTACTGTTCGCTCGAAAGTATCAGTATTAGTTTTATTGTCGATGTAATAAAAAAATTTTTTGTATTCATTGCGTCTAATTCTCGACTCAGACAACATGTAAAAGTAGAATGCCTTTCAAAACAATCGAAAGGAATAAAATTTGAAGAACTAGTAGAAAGACAAAATGTGTCTTATCAGATTCCGATGTAATTGTAAGATGTGTGTGCGTGCCCCCTTATTTTTGTCTTTGTTGACGTGTTAAGCGACTAGCTTATATCCGAAATTAGAACATACATACTGATTTGCTACGTTTACATCAAAAATGAAAACTGACGGGTCTTGAAGCTAACTAAAATGCGTATCGTTCGGAGGGCAATGTATATTTTCAATACCATTTTGATAATAAAGAAACAATCGGAATTGATTCACTTCCTATACAAATACCACAAATAACAGAAGCTTTTGAATTATTTTCTTGTATTGAAGGTTCTGTTTTTCAATAAAATATCTCATTAGGGACCGACCGTATAGCTCACATTAGTGAAATTTGTCCAGTTGGGGCTGCAAATTTCAATAACAATGCCCCTGATCGGCTTGATAGACAAACATAAACCAAACATGATTTGAATTAGATCAGTTCACAAAATATATTAACTTGTGGTACAAAAATAATATGTTAAGTTCAAAATAAATTCGTGGTTTTATCGGTTTGTCAGCCTATCTGCGTATCTGTCTATCTGCATATAGGCATTGAAGGGTAGGTCCTTTACATATCTAAAAATTGGTGTCCGCCAGCACATACATAATATGTTCATTTTTTTAATTTCGTCATTGCCTATATATATATATATATATATATATATATATATATATATATATATATATATATATATATATATATATATATATTGAAATATTGCTATATGACATAACATGAATGCTTAAACTAGATTAAAAAATGGCAGAACATGATTGCGTACACTACAGTAGTTATATAGGTCATAACATGATTGTCTAAACTATATTGAAATATGGCATAACATGTGTACTAATATAATACATGTAATGAAATATGGCATAACATGTGTACTAATATAATACATGTATTGAAATATGGCATAATACGAGCGCTTTGACTGCAGCGAAATATGGCATAATATGAGTGCTGGCATTAGGCTATGAATATCGCAATGAAACTAAGATAAAAACATAAATATAAAATATTAACACTCTACAGCCATTAGATGAATAAAGTATAACTAGTCTTCGTCGAAAATAAAATTAAGAGGAACATTATCGGCATGCAAACCATAACTCTTAAAGGTATCATACAACGATAAAAAATGCAAATGCGAGTTTCTTCATTTCCTTCACTGTGAAAACTATTCGAATTACATGCTTATATACAGTATTCTTCTTCTTACAAAACCATAATTTGTTATTCCAATATCCATCAAGTTTTAGAAATTTCTACTCCTGCCAAAAGGATTTTACAATCATTATTAACTTTTGACAACAGTGAATATATTAAAAAATATCTTTTACTTATTATTGTTTGCTCTCGGTAGAGCTTTGGATCTAATCCCACTATTATGCAACACAAACTACGAACTATTATGTTCGAATTTAACGCTCTTCGCAATCTGTATTGAAAAGGCAGATCCCACATCATTTGTTTTATCTGCTCTTTATGTGATCCTAAAAAGTCAAGATTATAATCCATTTTAGTTTATCTCCCTTTAAAACTAGCTGTCAACTAACAAGCAATATTATAGCGGAAACAAAGTTGACCTTCCAATTCCGATTACAGTGCTCTATGTTTAAATATATTCTCTAAACATACGTTTCTAAGTATTTGGCATTTCTCACAAAGAGACGAGAATGTAAACCAATCTTTATGTTACAAGTTTTAATGTGTACCCATTAAAAAAATCTTTACGATGTCACACCTGACTACGCCATTATAAAGTACAATAATCAATAATATAATAGTTTAGATGCAAGTGCTTTCGTCTTAAAATACAAAACTTAAACTATTAACAATCGTACTTGACGGAACCAATATATGAACAATACTCCTTGGTTCATACTAATCATAAAAACCATGCTTGACTCATCCAAGATATTAACAATACTTCACGGTTACCCTAATGATAACAACCATGCTTGACTCATCCAAGATATTAACAATAGTTCATGATTTACACTAATCATAACAACCATACTTGACTCATCCAAGATATTAACAATACTTCACGGTTACCCTAATGATAACAGCCATGCTTGACTCATCCAATATATTAACAATACTCCATGATTTACACTAATCATAACAACCATACTTCATTCATCCAAGATATAAACAATATTCCATGGTTTATACTAATCATATTAATTCTGGATTGCTTTTTATTGGAGCATACTTTGATCTTGATGTAAGCATAACGGCTGCGCAACGAGAATAACACCATTTAGATTCATAACAAAATCCGAATATCTTTAGAATGCCATTTAATTCGGTATGTAATTCGATTCACCTATAATTTTAATGCCAATTACCAACACATCGTATACTCCTTGCAACGGCAGTAAATTAGCACCTAACAAGGTTACTTATTTGCATTTCTGAATGACACAGGAATGCTAAGGGAAACTAGATTGGGCACCTTTAACGACGTGTTTGGAAAGATGCATTCTGAAACTACATGGTGACTGTTTAAATGCTTCGAGTTTTGTTATGTGCTTTTCAACTCTGTAATATGTAAAAATAAATCAAAGAAAACATGTGCTCATTCTACATACACACCAGAGGTATACTAAAAGAGAAAGCAGTTTCATCTCATCAAGTTTTTACCATCTTTTTCTAAAACGTGTGTTTCTGTACCTGAAGATTGGCGAAAACGTGACGAGTTTGACTTTGTACATTTTAAGACTGCTTTACTTTTTAGTGTACTACAGTTTCTTGTACATCTTTACAAGTTAAATTATCTACTACAAGCGTCTAATAAATAACAGGGATGGGTAGTGTTAAATATGAGTAATTTTAAATCATCATCACAACGTATTTTAACTCTAAGGATTGAAAATACAATGTTAATGCTGAGACAAACGTTACTTGTAAATCCTTAGTGGCAATACTTTTCAGTAGACTAAGGTTACTCGTAATTCCTTACTGGCATTACTTTATAGTGGACCAAACTTATTCGTAATTACTTACTGGCATTACATTACAGTGGACTAAGGTTATTCGTAATTCCTTAGCGGCATTACTTTACAGTGGACTAAGGTTACTCGTAATTCCTTAGTGGCACTACTTTACAGTGGACTAAGGTTACTCGTAATTCCTTAGTGGCATTACTTTACAGTGGACTAAGGTTACTCTTAATTCCTTAGTGGCATTACTTTACAGTGGACTAAACTTATTCGTAATTACTTTCTGGTATTACTTTACAGTGGACTAAGGTTACTCATAATTCCATAGTGGCATTACTTTTCAATGAACTAAGGTTACTCGAAATTCCTTACTGGCATTACCTTTTAGTGATCTAAGGTTGCTCTACTTCCTTTCTGGCATTAAGTTTTAGTGGACTAAGGTTACTTGTACATTCTTACTGGCATTACGTTTTATTTAACAAAGGCTAATCGTAAATCCCTACAAGCATTCCTTTTTAGTGCACAAATGTTGCTCTACTTCCTTACTGGCATTATGCTTTACTAGATTAAGGTTACTTGTACATCCTTCCTGGCATTACGTTTTAGCAAATTCCGATTACTTGTACAACCTGGCATTACTTTCGAGTAGATTAAGGATAATCTGCTGCCATACTGGCATTAAATTTTACTTGAATAAAGTTACTTGTAAATCCTTACTGACATTACTTTATAATGGACTAAGGTAACTTGTACATCTTTACTGGCATTACTTTGCAGTGGACTAAAGTTACTTGTACATCTTTGCTGATATTATTTCTTAGTAGATTCATGCTACTCGTTCATCCTTATCGGCATTACATTATAGTTGACTAAGCTTACTCGTACATCCTTACTGATAGTACCTTTTAGTGGACTAAGATTACATATACATCTTTCTTGGCATTACTTTTTTATTGACCAATCTACCGCGCACATCTTTACTGGTATTACTTTTAGTGGACTAATGGTACCTTGTAAATCCTTACTGTCATTACTTCTTAGTAGACACATGGGTACCCGTACATCCTGGCATTTCGTTTTAGTGGACTCAGTTTAATCTGCTTCCTTACTGCTATTTCCTTTTAGTGGACTAAAGTTATTTGTAAATCCTTACTGGCATTACTTTGTCGTGGACAAAAGTTAATCTACTTGCATTACTTGCATTACTTGTAGTGGAGTAAGGTTTTTCTACTTCCTTTCTGGCATTACCTTTTAGTGGAGTAATGCTACTCGTACATCCTTATTGGCATTACTTTTAAGTGGACCAAGGTTAGTTGTACATCCTTATTGGCATTAGTTTTTAGCGGACTAAGAATACTTGTACATCCTTACTGGCATTATTTTTTAGTGGACTAAGGCTACTCGTTCATCCTTAATGGTACACTCTTTATCGGATTAAGGTTAATTGTACATCCTTACTGGTATTGCATTGTTTTGTGGACTACGGTTACTTGTTCATCCTTACTGTCATTACTTCTGAGTAGACTCGGGTTACCTGTATATCCTGACATTACTTTCTAGTTCACTAAGGTTTTTCTACTTCCTTATTGGTATTACGTTTTAGATTACTACGGTAGATCGAACTTCCTTACTGGCGTTACTTTTCAGGTGGACTAAGGTTGCTCGTTCTTTCTTACTGGCATTACTTTGTAGTGGACTAAGACAATTCGTATCTCCTTACTGGTACTACTTTTTAGCAGACTCAGGTTAATCGTACATCCTTACTGGCATTACATTTTAGGAGACTAAGGCTACTCGTACATTCGTACCGTCATTACTTCTGAGTATTCTCAGGTTACTTGAACATCCCGGCATTACATTTTAGTTCATTAAGGTTACTCTACTTCCTTACAGGCATTACTTTTCAGTGTACTAAATTTACTCGTACTTACTTACTGGTGTTAGTTTTCAGTGTACTAAAGTACCTCGTACTTTCTTACTGGTATTACTTTCATTGGTTTTTTATTAACGCTACAATCGATAGATGTTTTTAGAAACTATGCTTTGAAACTCAATAAATACAAAACATTGACCATGTGCCTGTTTACTTGAGTCAATAATTAAAACAATAATATTACTTTCGACATTGAAACCAGTCACATATGAATTGCTCAAATCAATCTTGGAACGTTTTCAGCACTTTGTATTCATTGTGACATGACAACATATGCCCAAGTTTAAATTCCAGTAATTTGTATCTTTCATATGCATATTTCTTTAAACCTTTGTTGTAGTTCCTGGAAATCTTGTATTTTATAAAATGATTGGAAATGAATTTTTTTTATTTAAAATGCGTCCATAACCTACACAATTCCATAGTAATCTAAAATCACCAGCGATCGTCTCTCGTTTGACTTCCTTATTGTTAAATTAACTCAACACAATCACGTTCAGTAAGAGTGATTTAGAAATTAACGTATGAAAGCAATTCGATGCGATTCAACAAAGCTGAGATTCCTAATGATGACTAAATTAAAATTAAAATCAGACGTGTGTCCTAACGCTCCGGTGGTCTAGCGGTTAGAGTGTCTTCCTCCAATGCGACAGGCAAGGATCATTGGTTCGATCCCCGGCCGAGTCAAATCAAATCCTTACAAAAATGGTACTAACGGCTGCCTCGCTTAGCGCTCAGCATTACGACATTGGTGTTTGGACTGATCGGCCTGGAGCCAGGATAATGTGAGTGGATGGGACATTATGCTACATGTCTGTTGCATGATGGTCCAGTGCTTGACATCACTACCAACTGTCAAATCGTAGCGTTATGACTGAAAATTCGTTAAAGCTACGTTACGAGGTGGCGTGTATTTACAAATGGTATTCGGGGTCACTGATAGAAAAGATGTAAATAAATGCTTCTGAGCCAGAAAATACATTTTGGAACCCCATGGCATGCTTACGCCATATGTTGACAGAATAGCTTGCTGGTAGAGAGTTTTAGAAAACCTAGAGACAAATACCTTTATAAAAATTGTGAAATTTATCTTTCCATGCTAGAATCATAATCCTAAATTCACATTGTAAATGCCAGTTATCAATTTAACAACATTAATAATAATAATAATAATAATAATAATAATAATAATAATAATAATAATATTGAAATGCTCTTTATATGAAAAAAAAAGACGTAAAAGTTTAGTTATATGTTTAAACTGCTTTTGCGTTAGACCTCACTGCTATAATTGCCAGAGAAGAAAATGACAAATATTTGCTAGATAATAACTGTTCTAATAAGATATTAGGAATCATTGACCTATGATGACACACGTAGAAACTATAAACAACATGTATGCTATACAAATCTTTCGTTAAATTAAGCTTTTCCTTCTTAAGAGTTTCTGTAGACAATTACATTTTATAAATATGAGCAAATTGTCTGGACATAAGATTATTAGAAGAAATGCTGACATGGCACAACGGAAAAAATGAATGACTTGGATCAATACTTTAATGAATAGACCACATTATGTACTGATCGGATAAAATCACGTTTACTAAGTCATTCTTTTTTGGAGCAAATCAACCTAAATGAATCTGTAATTGGTACTGGAATAAGGGAATCATCGACATTCACTAATATCGTGTTCAATTATAAATAAAGTTCTTTTCACATTGTAATCAAAACATGCATACTAAAAATCATATGATCTCATCCTTGGTGCCGTACAACAGTTTTAATATATTTCTGGTGAAAGTATATTTGGATAACTAACATTACATGCATCTTATTTTGGAAACTCTGATTGAAAGTTGCAATAGAACCTAATTAGATTCTTATAATTTTTACATGTATCTTATAGCTGATAAATGTATCATTTTGCACTTTACTTAAACCGTTTCTATCATTTGCATGTTCGTTGGTTCACTTATGTCAAGGATGAGTGGACTACTTAATAACGCAACCGAAGTGACTTATTTCGTTCACATATCAATATGTTGCTTTTAGTAGTACACAGACTGGCTTATGAAGTTTTCTTCACATATGGAACAGTTGTGAAGTTGCTTGAAAGCATAATTGAATACCTTTGTATACTTAATATTGTTTACTAGCAGTAAGCCTTGAAGAATTGGTTAGGTCCCATTGTATGCACTTATGTAAATGTTAGCTTGAAATATAGACGGAGTATTTGTAATTTGTATCTTAATGGGATGGTTACACAAAAAATGGTCGATTACTTAAGACATTCTGTCGCAGAGTTATATGTAGTAAAATGTTAAAATATTTATGCATTATATATGATCGGAAAAGTACTTGGATTTCGTTGCCGCGTAGAGTGTTGCCCGACGGTCGTTTACTTTGACCTTTGGCTATTTCAAATACCTGGTTCTGATCACCTACTGCTGCACAAGCAAAACGCTCTCAGTGAACAACACATTGCCTCAGGTTCCATGGTCGTGGATTTCATCATAACCAGGCTACTCTTAATGCAAAGTCTGACTTAGCAACATAACACGTTTTATCAAGAAGCTGTGTACAAACGTCTCTTGCAGAGCTCTTGTTATAGCGGAAGTTGCAGATTTAGCGTGGAGCGGGTCATGCGTGGTTTCTACTTGACCAATCTTTGAGAGCTGTGGAACCGGAAATAAATCGTCATCGTCAATGGGACGTTACCAGTTACCACTATATGAATGAAGTGAACAATTTAATGACGCGATATGAGTAAATACCAATTATACACACTCAAGAATTGTGGATGACACATGCGTATTCGTATTTTGGTACATATTCTAGACTTCTTGTTCTTACAAATGTCAGATGAATAAGGTGTGTCAATGAGCCTTGCAGGTATATATATATATATATATATATATATATATATATATATATATATATATATATATGTATGTGTGTGTGTGTGTGGGTGTGTGTTCTGGTCTGCATGACATGATATATTTATGAATGAAAAATGTACCGTAAATTCATACGTGAATATGCAATATTTAGGTATTTATGCCACTTCTCCGGTGGTCTAGTGGTTAGATCGCCCGCCTTGGTAGCGGGAGGTCGTGGGTTAGAACACCCGCTGAGTCATGCCAAAAGACTTAAGAGATTAGTTTTACGACTGGTCGGTCTGGTATAAGGATAATGTGGCTGGGTGGGACATCATGCTATATGTCCCAACTATAGACATCACTATAAACTATAAACTGCCATACTGCAAACATCCTAGCTTTTGTCTGCAAAATTGTTAAAGGTACGTTAAACAAAATCAATCACACACAGACACACACACACACGCGCGCACACACACAGGTAGTTACATCAGCATATATTGAAGGAGACGGATATAAATCGGTACCATATAACAACGATGATATCAGACCATGGTCTTTTCAAATAAATTTGACATTTTTGTCGTTGCATTTAAATGTGATATATTATGGGACTTTGTAATCGATAATTGAGAAAGATTCTGGATCTATCTGTTTAGCGTTTTGATTCATTTCTGACGGAACATGCATATAAACTGTATTACAGAGATCAGATAACCTTGAAAGGGAATGGTTTCTTCATCTTCTATTTTCATTAATAGTGTGCCTTGAAAATGGTATTGCGATCAGTTGATTGAAGTCAGAGCGGCTTTGAAAAGTAATTCCACTTCTAGGAAATGCTACCCGATCCAGGCAGTGTTTATTCCCTTGATGGTAAAAATATTGATATGTGTTATAGTGATTAAAACCGGAAATCAGATCTCACATCAAAACAACATATTAATGTACCGTCATTATGAACGAGTAAGACATTACCATTTACAGACGATCCTTATTAGCAATAATAATCAAACAAAATCGTACTGGCCTGGTTACATAACGTTTTTAAATAATTGTATTCTATGTAGGAGTCTGTATTCTAAGTATGGTAATTTCTACTGTTCCTGTAGAAAATATGCTTAATAAATCTTGAGATGTAAAGGATATATTTATATCATCTCATATTCTTTCAAACTCATAGTTTAGAGTAAATCTAGATAGATTACACCCCACCTACGATTCTTGCATCGAAAGGTATGTAAACTAGTTTATACGTGCTCATTCGTTTACAACAAGCAGCCACGGTTTACACGTATACCTTTAATCAACTGTGTAGTTTTCTTACATAGGCTATGGAAAAATCCTTTGAATTAAAGGAAATTCTGATGGTATTAAATAATGGGATTAGGACAGATTCCCGTTGATCTGTCATTAATTACATGGACTCGTTTCGTCTAGAATGTTAATCCGGACAGAGATTTAGGTTCATGAAATGCAACGATCGAGTATTCAAAGACGAACACAATAAACAAAGACTGATCACTTTTTCACTGAACTCATAAAATACCTCTTTGTTTAATTGATTTTCTATATCAACTTTCCTTCCTTCGTTTTGCTATCGTCTTCATGTTATTAACGTGCATTTTTGAACTTGATCCATTTGCAGGTACTCCAGCGAATAAGTCTCAAAGAACTCGCACGCACTATATATACCCAATATTTAAAATGGAAATAAATTAATTCTTTCATCCATAAAAATATTTATTTTATAAAGAAAAACATTATGCAACAGTTCGCTTCTTCAAGTATTTCGTTTTATTTATTAGCGTGAATAAACCTACGATGTTATATAACCATTTCATCCAGGTCAAGGAAATAACGTGCTCGTTCTATATTTATCTTAAAAAGCAGTTGATAAGTTGGTTTTTGTATGACTGAAGTCATTACATATTAAATAAAAAAATCTGCTTTCAATTCTAACTCTTTTTTGTTTGTTAAAAGTTATAAATTAAAGTGTATCTGACACTTTTACAACTGACCATACACTCTTCTCATTTTGTCGTATATATATATATATATATATATATATATATATATATATATATATATATATATATATATATATATATATTAGTAGGCCTCAGTTCCATTTATTTCATTGTGCTATACTATTGCGGATTCAAAGTCGAACTTCCTGCTTCTTGTGTGATTGCTAGACCTTTTGCTCTCCAATTTCGCAGATGTGGTAACAGATAATGAGCTCTATCGATTGAGTACATACTATAACATAGCCTGGAGTTTCAATTTAAAGCCTTCACGATGTCAAGTTTTAACGTAAATTTTACAGCATCACTTTATGTTCGAGTATAAAAAAGTACTAAATTGAAACAAACTATCGATTTAAAGTTATTGAATTTCACACTCCATAAATGCATCACCAATTATAAAGCTTCGTTTCATTATAGTTACAGCTGCAGAAATGCTATATTTCAAAAACTGAGCTAAATATATTACCTTTCAGACAATTAGCGTAAGAGATTTTCAAATATCGTTAAAATTAGTATTCGCGCGGACAAAGGTTAATTTGTGGGGATAAATGTACATGAATGAATTCTCGCATCCAACGCAACACACACACACACACACACACACACACACACACACACACACACACACATATATATATATATATATATATATATATATACATATATTTAGATATATGATTACAACGAAATACAGATTATCGTTCTAATCTGATATATACTCTGGATCGTATATTGCAAGATATCATATGTGTCTAACGTTATTCCCAGAGCATTGTTTCTGTAAAAAAATACGTTATAATTAGTTTTGAAATTTGACAAAAGGTTTATATTATGGTCTCCAAACAATATTAAATTGTGTCCAAGGTAGGTAAAAAAAAAATATTTTTTTAAAACAAATTGTCCACAGCGTATTGACATTCGCTGGATCAACTCAGTTCTGAACCACCGGAAGTTTGGATCAGCAACCTCTCTTACGAGTTGTCGGCATCACCGCTGATATCAATTTATTATATATCAAAGTCATATGTTTACAGTAAAGTCATTTTATCGATATATACAACTTCTTTCCAGATATGTAAAAATATTAAATGTTACTTAATTAGATAAATGAATACATAGATATACAGGTTATCGTTGTACGATAGTATATAACTCGGGATCGTATATAACAAGCTGAAGTAAGCATATATGTCTCTAACGCAATTCCCAGGACATTGTTTCTGTGGGTTCAGCATTACATTTGCAAAAGTAAAGTGAATAATTTATTTTGCATCAATGAAAAGCTATTTGTGAAATTCTTTTTTACATTCGCGAAATAAGGACCTAATACTTGCCTTATGTAAGAAAAGTTTAAATATATTGTACACAATATTTCACACATAGGAAAGGCCATTTATTGTCTTAAATTTTTATGACATATAGGATTAGTCTGCACAACTGAAATCCATTTCTTATTGTTTGTATAACATTTCTTTTTTACCCCATGTAAACACTTGTGTATATATATTATATGAATCATTTTATCATATATTTAAATATAAATATTACGCAGTTTGGTAGGTGAAATACATATTTATGGTGAGAAGGGCTTGGAGTTACGACCTGGGTTGATTGAAGGCAAAGGTTACTGCTTTTCTCAACCGAATCCAACAATGTTCTCTGTCTCTGTCTGTATTTCCATCTATAAGTATGTATGTCTGTCTGCCTCTCTCTCTCTCTGTATATATATATATATATATATATATATATATATATATATATATATATATATATATATATATATATATATGTATGTATGTATGTATGTATGTATGTATGTATGTATGTATGTATGTATGTATGTATGTATGTTGTAACTGACGAGAGATGAATAGTCTTAGGTGATATTATAGTCATTCAACTATACGTCACGTGTGAAAAAAAGAGTCAGTCTATTCATGGTATACATTTATTCATGCATACATAAGGTGTCGAGGTGATTCAACGGCAAGTGATAGGGCGTGGGTTCGTGTGCTACCATCGAAAAAGCCTGAGGTGGCTACCATGTAATGTCCTTGGGTAAGACACTTCACTATGGTTGCCTCGGCACTTTATAGCTTTCTTGTGTTGATGTGTCGTAAAACACCAAACTAAGACATGCACAGTGCAGGATGGATCAGACTGTTAGGTTCATTTTCGAGACGGTCTAAATAACAAGTACAGGTTAAAGATTTATTTTAATGCTTCTGAATTGTAGAATCATATCTGAAATGAAGACATTATTTGGACGTTTGTATAGGATATTAAGTGTCTGCATAGAGCCTATATTTGATTATACGTTAGTGCTACGATATGGGAATGCTCAAAAGTGCGGTGAAAATAGATTTTGTATTCTTATGCACATTGCATTCATTGTGGAATGATATATTATTCCCATTTCTTGTTTTATTAGACCACACAGCGCAAACTATACGTACAAGTGAATTGTAACGTCATACAAGATGAAACTTCCAACTCCACACCATTTAATGTTATACAAGAAAGCCTTCCAATTGTTCATGCGTAAATAATTCCAGTTATTATGAATGGACCGCAATTACTACAGTCTGATTGAATATTAACGGTCACGTTTTATTTATCAAGAAGAATTTATACAGCGGACTACTTTGGTTACCAGTTAAATAGTCCCACCGATATTTGAAATAGTTCCCGAATGTACATTCATATCTATGACAGAGGTCATGTGACCAATGATTCCCAGGTAATTCGACGAATGAACACTTTAGAAATAATAATTTTATGAAAAAATGTACTTGGCATAAAAACAAAATATATTTAACATTAACATACCGATGTCATGTATTCTGACATATTTCCTTAAGTGTCCTACTTAGACTCCATTAGTAACGAAATGCATACAAGTTTTACTAAACAATGACATGCTTCTAAATGTATGCTTTCGCTCCATTTATTCAGACACGTTTGCACCATAAACATTAACATTTTACGCATATATACTATATGTCGTTAGCAGAGGTTTGTGTTCGTTATGCTATTGTTTTCTCTATTTGGATAGCTGTTTAAACATTATGCCAGTCAGAAGGAAACTTGTGGGAAATGTTATAGCTATGCGATACATATAAATCAGAATTAATTTTTGAAGTTCTTTAATTTAGATAAACCAGGTTTTATTGGAATAAAATCCAAGCAGTTGAGGTAAGCCAAAACTTTTGTTATAGCCTTCTACTTTACTAGTTTGCTCAGACATTTTGTGAGCTTTCCCTGCCTCTTCATCATTATATGTTTAGAAACACTTTATCACACATGCACACACACACACATATTCGCCGGAAATCGATTGAGATTGTTAAACGCTTCTGCAGATCCACATTCCCTACCCAACAAATGAAAAAGAACAACTTCTAAGCCTGTGCACTAATGGTTGAGATGCGTGACATAAAACACTCGCTACTGAGGGAAGGGGGGATTTAGAGTATCATCAGACAATATAATCCTTTTCTTAATTTGTGATGCAAATAATGTTATGATTTACAATCCATATTAAGTCCAATACAACCACGATGATGGAACTTTATAACATATGTTGCTAGGGATGAATGAGCCGTACAGTAAGCACCACTGAAATATTACCATTGACAGAATAGTTCTTTATAAAAAGAGCATTAATTGGTTTTTTTTTTTACGAAGTGTTAGAGCGACGTGTAATGTAAGATCATTGACAACGAGATGCGTTTAACAAGGCACAATTTTTAAACTGGTGATCACATAACGTTTAAATATTTCTCCATCATGTTTGTCTAAATTTATTCAGCAACGTTTGCTTTTAAATAACCAGATTTAGATTATTGTACACGATACATAACCGAATAACCATAGAATATATTCAGAATTGAAAGATCATTACTAATGTTTGCATATATGTTTTAGTTACATAAGTAAGAGGTATTTCGAACAGCTCATTCTCAAATATTGCTATTCACTTTAAATAATTCCCGCGAAAAGTTACTTATAAAGTCCAATGATTTTCATTTAATTGTTTAGCGATTGATCGACTTATTTTATAATCGTATGGGTATATATATGCACCCTATGTACCACCTGGTGTTTAGGAAAGGACATTCATTATAAAAGAAATGCACTCTATTATGTTTCACATCGTGAATACTTCTTGAACAGACTATGCGGCACTTTATAAATCTAATCTAACAATGCTGCGTTAGATTAGGTCTACAAAATGCCACATATACATTATACTTTTCCTGAACAATGATTATACAATATATTATACAATAACTACTGACAATAATTACCCTAAACTCCAAACCTGGTGCTTGATCCTGCTTCAAGGAAGATCTTTAACAAAAGATCCCCGTACTTTATATATTATATCTAACACATATAATAAAGTTATTTCCCGTCATCGAGTTATAATGTATGTATTATATATATATATATATATATATATATATATATATATATATATATATATATATATATATATATATATATATATAGATATATATTATAAATGTGTGTGTGTACTATATATATTAATCGGTTACTCGCGTACGTCCGTTTAGTTTTAACTACTTCTTAGTAGTAGAGGCATCTGTGGAAGGACGAAGATATTCCGGAAACAATCCAAAATTTAGAGAATTTTAAGCTTTTATATACGATCTTGACTCAATCTTTCTTTCTCTCTCTCTCTCTCTCTCTCTCTCTCTACAGAAAAACACACACACGCACGCACGTACACACACAGGTACATTCAAAGGGAAAGCTGCAAAATCATTGTACTTTGCCTGCCATATTTGCCCAGTCTTGTTTTTAATATCGATGTAGTTCCATTCCGGCGAAGTTTAAACTTACTGATATCCAACGCTTTGACTGTGCAGTTGTCAGCATACATGTATTTCAGGGCATTGCGTAAATCAATGAATAAAAGTTTGTTGCGTTATGGACCCTTTACTTATGTTTTATATGACATAAGTATTTAGGACAGTAACTTGTATGATTTTTGTGCATGAATATTATGCGATTCGATGATCATAAACGGTATTTTTGGAGGAAATTAGGAAACATATTCTAAAACGGCAATAAATATTACAAACAAAGTAAAAATAATTTAATGCGTGAAACTATATAAATTATATGTGAAATTCAATTGAGGTACATAATGTTGAAAAGTTTATTTTCTACCTCAGGTTATTTCCACACGAACACGATACAACATGTCAACACTGAGCAGAAAATAAAGCCTTCATGATATATTTTGGATTTCTATCAATATTAAAATGTACTTACCTTTGCTTGTAAAGTGACAGTAACAGTGCATTAAGTAGATAAATTCCACTCCGTTGGAAACAACACAAAATACTTACAATCAAAACTTAGCGATCAAATGTAAAATATATAATCCTTCTCAAACAGTTACAGATGCAGGTGATATCCATCTGTTTCAAGAACTATACTGAGTTTGTTAAATAGGCAAAAGAAAAGTGTCACTACAAGGAAGCAAGCAATGAGTTGCTAACAATCGCAATCCCGCACCAATGAAGTAACAGCTGATATTAGAGTCTCTTGCCCGTAGACTAGTGCAAGAAGTGAGTTTCTCCGTTTCTATTTCTAATGCCGCTCTCCGTACCTCTCTGCGCTCAGCCAGTGAAATCATGGACTTATTATTGATTTGGAGTCACGTGGCTCTACAAAAGCGAATGCCTTTAGTTGAAGTCGTGATTTTGTTCGTTACGCGAGGATAGAATAAGCAACGATTCTAGAAGTAATAATATTGCTGAGAATATACATATTTTCTATCATTTTCGAGAATTAATGCGACAATAATTAATGAACCAATAGCCAACTTACACCAGCGTAAACAGGTTACTGCTGCATAAAGAACACATTTACAAAAATATAAGAAGTAATGTTTCCATAACCTCTAATTAGAATTCAAAAGAAAATTGAGTCTGGTATCATTCGCGAAAACTTTATCACAACTTGCTACTGTTGCTACTCAATGTGATCATTATCAACGTTTTGACGTATTTTCAGAGAACTATCTGATTGTCTACGATTGGCTACAATACCAGCTTTCCAAAGGAACTGACAAACGCTTCTTGTGAAATAGCAGTTCAACTCATGATAGAAAACCGTCAGATATGAGTTCCTTGATAGATTTGAATCATTGGTCTATCAAGCGGAAAACTGGTATTTGTGCTGTATTGACTTTATGAGCTCATAATATAGAAATCTGACAGTTATTGAGCTTTTTCCCGTTCGTAGACAGTGATGTGATTAAAGTACATAATGACTGCAGGAAATAAAGAGTTAAAGACAATTGCTCATATACATCGACTAAACGTTGAAGGAACATATCCTTGTGCCATAAGAGCTGATATATGTATCTATATATATATATATATATATATATATATATATATATATATATATATATATATATATATATATATATATATATATATATATATATATATATATATATATATATATATATATATAACATTTTTAGACACCCGAGAACATGAGTAAAATCTTGAAGAAAAAAAATACGGTTTAATTTTTTAGACGATTCTATTTCTTTCATATAAAAAGACTTAAAGGTAGCCTCTAGCAATTATAATTTGAACTATCTTTATAAACAGTGGGAAAAGCATAATGCTATAAATGCTTTCAGGCTTCAAGAATTTTTAGGAATAGTAGGATGCCTGTATAAAAAATCATAATTTTGATACTCGCTAAAAAGTTAAGTTACTCGTTTGGGAAACGCATGCTATCAGTAATTGGATCCGCTAATGAAATACCAAATTATCAAGCAAATAATATATATATATATATATATATATATATATATATATATATATATATATATATATATATATATATATATATATATATATATATATATATATATTAATACCAATCATTAGAAAACAAATGATTCATATTTTTAATACATATTTTCTGAATGGACTTGTTTGTTTTGTTCAAAATTTCATTTAATTGACATTTTGGCAAAAATATTAAATTTTTAGAGATGAAAATAGAGAATAACCATTAAAAATTCTTTGTTTCTATGTACATCTTTACATTAAAATTGGATAGGAAAGACTTGTGCGTAAATATTCTGGACGACACAATCAATGTTCAAAATTACAAATTGTAATGTATGTTTTGAATTTGGTTAAAGAAAGATACGTATCCAGTTTATTTAAGCGAACCCACGCATGCACATAACTGTTACCATTGCTATTGTAAGATTGAAATAAACCAACTTGATAAACTAAAACAAAAACATAAAAGAAACTAAAATTAGTGATACCATGCGCAAAATTGGAGGATATAATTACAGTTCATGAGGTCAATTTTGCCGAGATCTAACAAACATTATATCACCCTTTATAAATGGAAATTTTCATTTATTATTTTAACTATGCCAAAATACGATACAAAAATAAAATAAAAAGCAAAGTATAAATGGACCCCCATTGCAAAACATCTAATATGTGTTTGTTTTAAGGCATGAACATAGCTACGGCGTTGTAATATAAAATTCAAACTAAATTCAATACAAATACAAATTCTCTCCTTTTACACTTCAAGCCTAATTGTCATAGAAGTACGTACTAAATAAGTATAAAACTTATATTATTTAGCGCATAGTTATAAGTATCAAAACTACACATGAATAAAACGTTGTCTGGTAAATGAATCACCAATCTTTCTACTACTATATCCAATGTATACATATGCAATCAAACTGATCAACATTTTTGGAGATGATGCCATGCTATCTTTGCGTGGATATTTACATTTTAACGAAACCCCGATAGGTTTGTTAACAAGCTTTTTAATTCGGCATATAGTTAATTTACCAGATGTGCTACATTTTTTTTATATCTGATGAAAATGGCATGTACTGTTTATACAATTGTGCTGACTCATACATCCATGTGGCTCACAGCGATCAATGCATGGTCCGAGTTATTTGATATTTTTAAAATGTAGCTCACCTAACGTGTACTATGGCATTGAGAATAGGGTTGTGTTTGAACAATAAACAAATATGCGATAACTTTGCACAGTTTTCAAATGAATACATGCATTACGTCAGATTTGTTTTCAATTAAATTTAAAGAAATTATTAGTTATCAACATTCGGTGTGATCACATATTTTGAAAGCATTTAAGTCCAGGATATCTAGTTTCCAAGGGTCAATTGTTTGTATTCCAAATGTAATTGATATTAACTTATGACTTTTAGCAAATGAGTGTTTTGTAAATTTCTTTCAGACCTGTGAAGATGTATTTGAGGGAAGTCTCTAAACAACTAATAAACTAATAGCCGCAATGTTAATGATAAGCCAACATAATTTATTTGAATCCCAGTAATATATATACTCCAGGGTTTCCATGTTTACTGTCAATATAATTCCAAGTTATGGTCGCAGTCCATGAATAATGTAGATGAGCGATGTGTATATCTCTTGAATAAATACAATGCAGCACAAATGAAAAAATACGTAAACAACAAACCTGGTTCCGCTTCAAGAGCTTACAACACGAATAAATGGTTTTCCGAGTAAAGAAGATTATAAAGCCTTCTGCTTTACCTAGGTCAAAAAGAGCATTTTCTGAGAAATAAAACCCAACTCTATTACATAATAGAAACTTGCATTCTAGAAATTTATGTTTCTTACAATTTATTAAACAAATTGGTAAATCTAATGTTCTTGACTTTGATAAAGATAAATGTTTACCGCTATTAATAATGGACTTAATATTAAACCGACACTGGTAGAGAAAATATTAGCGTTGTTTGAGTTACTTACACAATAAAAAACGTTAATAATTCTGGTTATGTAGACAATGAACTTGATTTTGGATAAGGTCAGTATAAAATATAATTTTACATAATTTATAGCATGCATTGAAAGAAAACCATAAAAACAATGAATATATATATATATATATATATATATATATATATATATATATATATATATATATATATATATATATATGTAACAAACAGATAGAATATGTTGATTCTACTGAAATTTTAAATTGATTAGCAAGATATGTTACATACAGTTTTAATCACGCTAGTTATCAATTCATTTATTTGGTTTCTTTTTTTCCAAAATTACAGAATACGTTTGATGCAATAGCTCTCAAACTTAGTAACGGCATCGAAACGCATCATGACCATATACAATGCAAATACTTATGTCAAGTTGGATCAGGGATAAATTTTGTGCCAGTGTATTAATTGCCGGATTTGCTTTAATAGTAATATCAGCCAAATTCTTGTACATGTGTTTAGCCTCAGACATCAATCGGTTCCTGCTCATTTCGACCAATATTAGGACGATATTTCGAAAAGATGTATCGCGTCCAATGGTGTATTTCACAGCTGTAATGGTTTAAATTATTATAAGCTATGTTGCTAATAAAATTGTTACATCAACGTGTACAGAACAGTACAGATTGCTAATTTAACCAGATCCACAGTGAAGTCTAAGACTTATGCAATAACAACTAAGTGGATGTAAGTCGGGTACTTTATTTTTAACTAATCAGCTAATCAGTATATTGTCCTAAAATACAAAACGAAGCCGTCAACCTATGATGGAAGGTTTATGAATCTTGTATAAAAGCTAATATTAGTAGCTACTAATAATGTTTAAAAGCTCAGTAAAAGCTACTATTCCTAAGAACAATTTATGATCCGATACAGATCGGTGTCCTAAAAATGTACCTTTGTCTGATTCGTTTATGTAGTGCAACATTTGGGAACTGTTGTTTAAATTCAGTTTTAAAACCAGGGCCGGACCTGCTATAGGGGCCCAGGGGGCCCGGCCCTCCCCCCTTTAAAAAAAACTATTCACTGCTTTTGATAAAAGGTGCAAAATTTTTTTATTTATTTATTTATTTTTTTAAATATTTTTTTTTTAGTGTTTTTAAAACATTGCAGTTTTTAGTCACTTTTGTTAGATCCCTTTTTCAAGGTTCAGATAGCACCAGATTGCACCATTTTGCATCCTTGAAAAAATAATTTACGGGGGGGGGGGCATGCACCCGGACTCCCCCCCCCCCCCCTAGAAGGCTCGGCGCTTCGCGCCTTCGCTTAACCCAATAACAAGTTTGGCCCCCCCCCCCCCCTGAAAAACTTAGGTCCGGCCCTGAAAACACATACACGGCTACATCGGTATAATCTTTTCAATATTTAAAATAATAACCAGGTGTGAGTACACCTACGTTTTTAACTAACACATGGCGGTTTACCTGTTTAACTGGTTAACTAGATATGACAGATGACAGAAGTTATTGCAAAGCCAATTTAAAATATAGTGTAACATTAGTTTGACCGCAACAAATAGCTCTCATCAACGAAGTTGTTTATTGTGTACATATCATCCAATTATCTGAGTAATGACTCTCTCATTTGTATTGTTCACCGTTTGCATTTATTGTGTCAAGATATTCTCTAGTAAACGTCTTAATTTCTTTTAAATACTATTGAGAGTCTGCCTGGAAGCTTATATAAGGATTTTAAAACTGTTTACAATCAAACTGAATAAATGCTACATAACAGTATAGAAAACTATAACTAAACAGGTACCTTAACTCCTAACATGATTTATGGAATCCTAACCTGGAACATAACCCTCCACATAAAATATTGATGAAATGCACACATTAAATTTGCTTTACGTGATTTTCTCCTAGACACAGTGGTAACAAATGCACTTTGCTATTTATGCCTTTGTTTGCTTCGTAAAAGTATAAAAAAAACAAATTATTTGGATGACTCTAGTAATAATTATACGTTACAATTGAGTTTATTGTTATAAAGTTAAGTCACAATTGTACGAATATCAATGATAACAGCAGATATTGTTAAACATAAGCATTTTAGTCGCTTACATCGGTTTAAATATCCTAATTTTGAATTATATAAGATCATAAGTTGATGCTAAATTAATTATATATCAATTATATTATACTGTTCTTCTTAATTCAAATTAAACATTCCATTAGTGACTCAAAGAGAAAACATTGTACTTGTTATTAAGGAAAATGTTCTATAAGGATGCTGCAGATGGGGACTGCCTCACATTGGTAATTACTTGAACAGTTTGTTCCAGTCTAGCTAAACACAGAGTGGGTTAATGTATGAGAGCAAAACATTTTATACGATTACTCTTCCTATATAAATTATTCGCTTGAATGTCGGCATTCAGAGCTTAGTGTTATGACTGAACTGTTTGGTATCAGGACAATATGACTGGATAGGACATCATTATACGTGTCTGTGGCATAAAGCCCCAGTGCAAGACAAAAGCACAAACTGCCTCGCTGCAAACATCATAGATATATGACTGAAACATTGTTAAAATCTACGTTACAAATCCACGTCGCACGCACACTCGATATGTATACGAGTATATTTGTATTTATTCGAGTGGTTAAGACATAAGGCATCGCCTCTGCGGTTTAAGGTTTGTTTGAGCTAGCATATTTCATGATATTCACAGTCTTGATCTTTAGATTACATAACTGTCTTTGTTTAGCAGACAAGTCAGGTCAGGCGAGAGCACTTTTAATTTTGAAGCCAAATGTTTTTGATATTATTTAAGTTTGAGCATCAAATTGGTCGGTCAGAAAGAAAGGGCGTTTAGCCAATATTTAAGATGGGTTGTTACTGATAGAAATAAGTAATTTGGACATTTCAAACCCGGAGTGAATGAAACACTGGTCAATCACATGATCTAGTGAATGGTGAGCTAAACAGCTGTGTTATCTCAAGCCAGTTAACAATGACATTTTTCCGATGTTTTGTTCCTGTATTATTCACTTGGATTAGTAAATTTGATTCCTGTTTTCGCTTTTGCAGATAGATAGATAGATAGATAGATAGATAGATAGATAGATAGATAGATAGATAGATAGATAGATAGATAGATAGATAGATTGATAGATAGATTTAAACGCACATATGAGCATCCAACATTCAATTCGGATTTGTTACGAAAGGTGAGATAATAATGTTTTAAATATGGGCAAGCTACCATCTATTCTTATTAACATAACTACTGGGTACGATACTTGTTCAGATCGTAACGACCACATACATTAAACTAAAACGTGCTACTAGTAGAGGCACGCCACAGCTAGAGCGATTCACAGTAATGCCTATATTTTGGCGGCTATCGCGTTATTGTTCCTGGTTAGATAACTGAATAAACCAAACTAATTGAATCGTGTACACATGCATCAAATGTGAATATTTATGTTCTGACATAATGAATAATTCAGATAAAGCTGTAAACTAGAATCAGACCAGTAATTATTACTTGCCTTTTCTGCACGTGATGTATGGTATTAATATCGTCAGAAGCCGTTTTAATATAAGCCATTGTAAATTTTTATGAAAGTTGCCTCTGTCGAATTACACATAAATATAAACTAATTTTGATGAAAAGTAACTAGGAATCCCAATAAGTCCACAGAAGGACAAAAGCATTGCAAAAACTTAAACACGCTAATTGAATGAATGATGAATCGATATTGAACAAAATGTCACATAGATCGTAACAAGAAACTAGTCAAAAATGTTGTACGTTATTAACTCATGATTCAAATGAAACAGTAAATTCCATATAAGGATATGTTAGTCATGATGTTTTCATTCTTGTACCTTTATTAAAGTATTGTCATGTCAAAACATGTAAACAAAACTAAGGCAAGGTACAAACTTAATAGAAATATATGCTCACTGACTTGGCATAGAAAGTAATATATGGCCTAATTCTGTAGCATACGATCGTACATAAAGAAGTACGTGTCTCTCGTTGAGGCTTTACAGAACGAATCACCTATATAGTCATTGAGCAGAGTTAATAAGCTGGTTGAAGCATTGTATTCCTATTTCTTGCCAGTTAACCCTAGCCAGTAATTTGAGGATAAAACAAACGATAATGGAATATGTCCAGAATATTTAATTCAATCACAGACAATGCTAACCCGTTTTGATAAATTAGTACAGTTACTAGTTCCATCCTACAGCAAAAGCAGTCTAGACAACCAGATAATGACCTAAGAACTTACCGCTGGTTGAATATTGGAGTTAGTTAAGGATTCATTTGTCTTCATTCAAGACTATCTAATGAAACCATTTGCAGTAGAAAGTCATTGAAATCTACTCTTAGTCCTGAAATTAATGGGTTAAAAACTGCTAAACATGCTTCACTGACCCTTACATGTATGCCATTAGTATGTCTGATGCATGCATTGATACATAATTAACACAATAATAAGATAAAACGTATAAATCCTACCCAGAATATGTAATAGGATCGACAAAGTAAACACATACAGGTATGCATATATGGCATGGGTTGGGGATGGGGAGCAAGGAGACGGAGAGAGCCACACTATTTCGAAAGACATTACTACTGTATGGGTCGAAATGCTTGCTTAATACGTTCCGACTCTTTTTCTAACATACTACATGGATGATCATTATCATGTGACAGGATATCATAACTTGACATCAGATACATAATTCTATTATAATGACGTGTCTACACTATCAAATTGTACAAATAGGTACAAATACAATATCGATCTAAAGTTAAATAGAAATTTCGTATTTCATTCATTATAACAAGTATCAAGGAAAATCATAGTATTCAAGTAAGCACCTTTAGATCTTATATTCATATGAAGTATGTATGTCTGAGCCATAGTGACTGAATGGTTAAGAGAAGACTAGGAAATACCTTAGTAGTAGATATAAGTGGTTGCTGGTCGTAGTCATTACCGTTTTTAGGCAATGGTGATGCTAACATAATTATTTTTAAAAAGCAGCATCAAACCACAAAACCAAGAAAACTTAACGGAAATATTAATAATACACCCAAAGTCAGTCAGGCGTTAAGATTTCGATATATATATATATATATATATATATATATATATATATATATATATATATATATATATATATATATATATATCTATATATATATACAGGAACATATTTAGAATTCATATGTATACGATTTCGCTACTTTGTCTTGAAATCAAGTAATCTTTTGTGATGAAAAAAAGGATAATTGTCTATATTATTCTTAACGATGTAATATCTGGAAACCAGATAAATACTATTTTAAATATAGATATTTAACTGCTGATTCTAGTTATTAAAGTTGAAATTGATAACCATTGTACCCTGTAATAATCATTCTTGATCATTCGCTTATGAAACAGATCCCAACTAGTGATCATACGATCTAATCCTTAGTAATGCATCCTTCATTTACTGATTAATCCATTGCATCGGCGTCTGATTTGTTTTCTTCACATCCAAGCCATTTTACTCCACGTGAATCAATTACAAATTGGTTTCTCCTCATGCCTTCATCTCATTTATATCTCCAATATGACCCTGCAATGGGCACGATAATATAAACTGAATACTGTACAAATGGATTAATATCTTAAAATCAATCAGTCAATAATTTCAGTTGAAAAGAGCGCGCCATGAAATGTAACCTAATGACAATTAAGTGAACAATTACTCCGTGTTAGTTATATGTTTATAGAAATATTCACATTTGGAGACTTGAACGTTGAATAGTATATATTGTTTCATCAATACCATTTCCTTTTTAATGTCTTTAGGAAGGCAAATATAAATTAGAGTTCGTCAAATGCATACGTGAACGAATAGTAATTGATATTAATTAAATACCTCACCTAAAAAGTTGCATGTTAATAATTTATGATTCTGTCATGACTTTCACAAAATGTTTCTGTTTCGTAATCGTATGAGTATGGAATAGAAAAAAAAACTATATGAAGATTATTAAAGAAAATGATTTGACAAGTGAAAAACCTAGTTATATTCATGTACAGAAATATTAGGATGCAGTTTAACAATTGATGTAATACTTTATTAACTGGCCACACAAACGTGAAAACTCAGCTATTAAAAGTACTATTTTATAGCAATAGGTAAACTGCTGTCCAATATCGTATATAATTGTTTATTAGTTAACTCAACTTTCAAACAATACCGATATTGATCTGCCTCAGTTTAATGGACCTGCGTATCCATTTCTATATTGTTTTCTCTACAGGCTACTTACAACAAATGGCACAGACGCAGATCATCTTGCGCATAATGTGACAGCCGATCTGGGTGTCGGTAATTTGTATTATGATAATAGTCGCTGACGTCTGTGATATTCGACCCAAGTTAGTAGTGGCACCGTTGATGTTTTGTGGCGGTATATACATGTCGATTAGCTTCCACAAATCGAATACCTATGCTGCCGTCCTTCACCCATTGTAATGGGTGATGTGATAAGCTCTCGAGCAGTGTAGCAGTAGAAACGTATGTTTGATATCAACATATACTGGCGATGTCGTTTATCGAACTCGATCAAATGTTTAATCCTGCATAGTGGGTGCCAGTGGAGGCGTGCTGCAGTTGCTGATGCCGGAAAAAAATGTGTCCATCCATTACCTGTCTGCGCAATTCTCTCGTGGCCTTCCAACCGAAGCATTTAAAAGGTGCATCCAACATTAAATAATTGGGGACGGAGTTAAGGACAAAATCATCGCGGACGAAATGACTTTTTTTAGCAATTAAAATCTAAATTAGCTATGTTTTTATGCTGCTTGACGTCAAAAGATATATTGTAGTTTATTGGCTCTCTCGCCTATTTGTATATATTTAATTCGACATCAAGATAAAATAGTTTTTGTATATGATGTACTTTTATCTCCATCAAATGTTTATTTAATAAAACTTTTGTATTTTGTTCGTTAATGTGTGAAATGCTAACCGAATTCCACATACCAAGGACTACACAAATCAATAATCAGAGATGTCTGACTTGGCTAAAACGTGACAATACAATTGTTTAAAACAAAACATACGGGTACAGATGCAACTGTTACAATATATTAATTAATTTTAAATTTTAAATAAAACATCGAAAATCGATAAAGGTGCAAATAAACATTGGATTTATCCTAACTAATCGAATGTTTGGTTAATATGTAAATGCACATATATATACACCTTTTAAATGTAAATGTCGATATCCGCTTTCAATCTATTAGCATGGGCTTTAGACCATAGGAAAACTCATCGATATATTTTCATGTTATTTATGCATGCGCTTATATAACCTGACAGCATGCAAAAATGTTATGTGCGAGAGAAAGTGACGTTTTGATACGGCACATATTATTTTAAGCAGCTGTGTGTCTGAACTCACAAAACTATAAATTCAGATATTCGTCTCTTCTCGTAAATTAACTTGGAAACTAGCACTAATACAAAATATAAATATATACGTGTATGCACAAATTCATTGCGAGTCTAGGACTAGTGGCGAAATAAATTAGGTTTTGAATTGTACAAAACTTGTTTGTCTTTGCTCATTTATATTATTACATAATTTTACCCCATGCAGTAGTAACAGGGAGAAAAAGTAGTTTACAATGTCCATTTTTTTCTGCCTAGTTCCGAGGATTGTGAAATGAAATACTTGTTTCTAAACATCTTCGTTGTATGTATTGTAAGCGCTGTATAGTTGTTTGAGAAGCTACAGAACGGTGATGGACACAAGAGCTTGGGTCTATGTACCAGCAACAGCGAATAAAAAAATATAAAAAATACAGTTCATCTTAATAACTTAAGAGGTATAAGTTACTGCGAACAGTATATGTTAGTTTGAATATAATGTATTGTTTCGTAGTTTGCAGCAGATTCCTCTTAACTGGAATGTATATACAGCTTGATGTGATAGAACCAATTCACCAAAGTCTCAAGGACGGCCCGATATGACAGTCTTGACTTGCTTCTTGTTCGGCGTTGTTCTTCCTTTGTAAAATTGTTTTTAACTTGTTTTATAATTTCATAAAAACGTACGCAATGTTGGAAAATTATATACAATTATAAAAATTCTTTTTATCTACCATGTTAAAAGATTGTTACTTCATCTAAAATTATATTTACAAATCGTATAATTTCTGTTTATATGTCTTGCAATACCTTCGTTTCCTTGTTGAACCATTTACCAGTTCGATTCCAATCAATTTGCAAATATACAATCCGCCCGAAACAAATAGCAAATAATCAGTAATAATATCAAACAATTTTGTACCATATCTTGTATCTTTCATTATCATTATATTAACTATTTCACATCCGAGCGGAACAGAGTATTACATTGTCGTGCCAGATTTTCATTATATTTTGGCTTCTAATGTAAACTACATTTGCCATCGCCCAACTGTCATCATCAATGTGTCTCTATACTTTATGTGTACTTTGACTCTGATATCAATGTGTCAGATGTCAGACGGGATACATGTACATTTATAGAATATATTATTTATAGTGTTGTCAAATATTCGAGTTTTAGCATCAATGTATTGAATACACTAACTGAGATATTATTCAACAGGTAGGAGTCCTGTAACTTTATCCCATACAAATTAGAGCGTTACAGATTGTATCAGCTCACAAAATCTCCTATAAACCTTATCAATAAATTAAAAACAAGGAACAAGCTTCTCCATTCCAAACATTGACAATATTCACTGCATTAAGTAGATATGACTAGGATGCCGATCCAAGAACAATATATAAATCAATACAATTTTACTCTATATTTGTGGGTAGCTCAAAGTCACACGCATCATTTACGGCTGACTGAAGCGTTTGAGATGCAATTCAAATACATTTGATATACACTAAGGCGTATTGCTTGCATGCGAAAATAATATTTCTGGATTGAATTTCTTAGTGCTATTTCCAAAAAGAATAACCAAGTTTTCTTTGGTTGGGTTTTTGGGGTTAGTACTCTCTCTAGAGAGAGATATTGTCTGTATGTCGGTATTTCCTTTCGCTTTTGCTCCTTAATATTTTCTAGTTTGTGTGATCTCTTGCCCTGAGATCGTAATATCTTAGCACATGTGTACATTGTCTTTTAGTGCACTTATATGTTATATTGTTTGGGCATTGTGCTTAAATTATACAATTTATAAATTTGCATGTCTCTACGCTTTGGTTTTATTTATGTTGACTATTTTCGCTTCTATCGTTTACCTTACATCTACCGCTGCATGTTATGATGTTGTTTATATTTGTATCATATTTTGCTATGTTGGTTCACTAGTTTCATTTCATTTAGTATGTTGTTATTTTACTTGATTTTTATATTTCAGTGCTTTATTTGTTATATATTTCCGTTGTAATTTCTACTATACCATTCCCTGTTTATACGTCATATCAATCGTGGGACTATATTTCAGCTTTCATACTGAACTTCACTTTGAATGTTTCAGTTGTCTCTTCAAGGGGTATTTCTATTGGATCTCACATTATATGTATTTCAGACAATGTTCCTATTATTGTCTTTTTAAGCAATGTGGGTTTCACTGAAATCTATGGGAGTTGATTGATAGTGGCCACTACAGAAGGAGATGCTCCTTTTTTAAGGTGTATTAAGTATACTCCTTTGGTTTCACTTTGGCTTTCAGCTTGTAGTTTTTTTTAATGAAACAGTTTCCCTATGTAGTGCATGATTTCGGCTACTGGTAGACTGTTATGGTATTGCGATTATGACTATTGCCGCGTGTCTGGTCTTCTTGTTGTATCCAAAGTCTTCCCACTGTACCATGACTATCACAAGAATGGTTCCGTTTCAGTCGGAGCATACCATTATGTGGATGCCAAGAGACTTAATCTAGTAATGATTAATACAACATGTAATAGCAAACTGCGTATAATCGATCGCTTGTGTTATTGTTAGTTCCTAAAATATTTGAAGTGTATTCGTAGCCAAATCAAGACTAGTAGATAAGAGGTAAGTGAGTTTCCCAAAGGACACAAGTGTCGTTCTTGACAGGTGTGTATTTGAATGCTTTACTAAGATTACGAGTCCGACTCTGTACTAAGTTAGCTACTGCAGATACTAAATTTTAACTGAAGAACTGTGATGCAATATTCCACTAAATTTACCGAGAAACAGACGAGGTTATGCATGCTCATGTGTGCTTGCGGAAGATCGCATCTTTCAGAAATGGCTGCCACAGGATATTGAAAATGAAGATCTTGCGTATGGATTTGGCTGGATGAAGTTATCATACACACACACACACACAGATATATATATATATATATATATATATATATATATATATATATATATATATATATATATATATATATATATATATATATATCGCCTTAAACTGGGAATTGGAAAAATTCCAACAAATAATATAAATATTGTCTTCTCAACGTCCATCTAAACACAATATTAAATATAACCATATACTGATAGCGAAAAAAGGAAATATGAATCCTAATTAGTAATGAAAATAACTGCACACCTCATTGTAATGTTCCTGTGCATTTAGCCAAGAAGTTTGAATGCATGTTTAATGCATTTTATATATTAGGTAAAACGTTTAGTCTAATAGATAGAGCCATGTATGTCTTACTTTTAAGATGAAATTCGTATTATATAACGAACCATTTATTATAATTTATACTAATATTGTGATTGGACAATTACGTTATTGGCTTGAATATTGCGACGTATTTCATGTTGGCAGCGAAATATGAAATTTGACACGTAATTGGATATATTAGACAGGTGTGCAGTTATTAAATTAAAAGCTTTTACTGACAGGGACCCTTACATAAAGAAGATCACAGTTTGAAACATTTGACAGTTCATTCTGTACAATTACAATAAGACTTCACGATTAGACTTTAAAAGTTTATGGAGTCCAAGAGGAGTGCAAGCTAAGTCTGCTTAGATATAACCATAAAAAGCATCCAATTATAAGAATTGGAATAGAAACAAACGATGTCGTTATATGTTCAAAAATGTACATAATTTTTTTTTTTAAAAATTAAGAAACGTAACACATCAGCAGTATCAAGGATTGGCTGTTTAACATTCACCTAAGATATCAAATAGTCAAGAGGAAGATCGCTCACATGCATATATATGCATAAGTATGAAAACAAAGACATGTATCGATGTAGAAAGTACAAATGGCTTCTGAATATGCATATGACCAAACTGAATCTTATAAACCGAATCGAGGAAGAGGTAGAGAGTAATATTTATTAGTTGATTTGTCACTGTCTCTCTCATCTATATTGATCCTGCAAGATTTCATATATAAAAGTAGCCACTAATACAATGATTGATATTTAATAACTCTAGCTAATGGTACAAATCTCTAAGTTTCAAATGAGAAAGTAGCCACGCGTCAATAACAAAGCACGCATTATGCATTTTATCCTTTTGCAGGTTTCCACGTATATTTTTTATATTAAATGTTGTAATGATTAATTTTGAAATGCAATCGATATACTTAAAAAATATCATCAAAAAAGCTGTCAATAAAGACATGTAATTTGCATGAAAACTATTTTGATATGTGGATAATGTGATTTCAGATGAGTGTGTATGCAATATAGTTTCTTAATCATAACAAACTCTTACGATCAATGATATTATGGCATGGGTTACAACATCTGACAATATTTGGATTTTGGACATCTCTAGAATAGATATAGAGTTTAAATGCCTTCTTTTTCTTCCTACTTTTCTAAACTATTTTACTGTTGCACTTTTATCAGTTATTTCATTCTATATTGAACACGCAGTAGTTGTGTTCAGGTTCTATTTGTGCACTTCAAGTTCTATAGACGCAGAATTGTGGTTAGTATGTCTTCAATAAATCGCTGCTCTTTACCAACTGTTTTTGTCCATGCCTTTGCTATTTAAAACCCGCATATATTTTTTATATTGTTTTAGAACTTACTGTAAAAATGTATTAAGTTCGAACAGATCAGTCGAGGGAAGGGAGAGGAGACAATTCGCGAGCCGCGACCCGTGACCTTCTTTAATCTCTTAAGTTACAGAATAAGGTATGACTTTAGAAATCAACGATCCTGCCTGTGCCCCGAAGACAGTTGCCCATGTGTTATCTGAATATCATTCCTTAAATGGTTTCGAACCGAAGCCATTATTTTTACCTTACACTTACAAGTAAAAATATGAGGTTGCTAATGGTTTGGAATAATCAATTAAGACGCCTTTGCATTCCATAAATGTTATGATAAAGGCATAAGACTGAATGAAAATTGATGTTAATTTATTTTTTGTCAGAGCAAACTAGGTTATTTAACGAAGATATAGCTAAAAGTGAAAACGTTTGTATTTCATGCTAATCGCCTAACGTGTACAAGCGGCATATGAAACAAGGTTCTAATATAACAGGAATAAGTTTGATAGAATCAACTTGAGACTAAACTAGAATAAACAATTTGTGTGTACCCTGGATGCAATACAGGTAAACTGTCGAAATAGGAAGACTTCAAAACAATGTCAGATAATGTCAGATATAGCTGAGAATACTGGAAAACAGGTATTGGTTATGTTATGGTTGAAGAGACTATGCCATGAATCCATGCTACCTTTCTAGAAGACGTAACAACAATAGTCGCTTCAAACAAGTATTAATGTCAGACAAGGAAAACATGTACCCAAGTAAATTGAAAACTAGAAACCTAGCAAAATCATTCGTCTGATGAGTACGTAACGAAATTTGCGACTAATCGACGAATAATATACACAAAACAAATCAACGAGATACCAGCGGCAGTAATATGATTAATCATGCGGATATAACCTTAATACATTTTAAGTTAGATTGTCTCAATTCATTCATTTAATCATCTTTGTTTAAGCAACAATTCCAGAGGATAAAACTGTTACAAATGCATTGCAAATAGTGACTGTACACAGGAGAAGCAAAACATAAGACCATCATGCTTCTATTGCATTACGAATTATTTCTTACACATCATACGATGGTACTGCCATGAAGTACAAATTATGAAATAATTACAGTTATATATTCGGTGATTTAATATAGAGTTTTGTTCTCATACTTATGTATTTAAAAGTTTGTTTAATTAGGTCGTATTGCATTAATCAATTTATCAGCAAACATATGTCGGTTAGGAATTCATCAAGTTAGTTCCTAAAACTTGGCTTACACTACATTAATTTTGTTTTGGAACATTGCCGAACTTGTTGCTAATACCTTATACCAATACTGTGACAATGATATTATATAAAGTATACATGATAATTATCTTTCGTATTGGTGGTGTAATATATTTCAAATAGATATCATTTGTATTGTTTCACTAAACGTTCACATTATTTTAAATACGTGACAAAATGGCAAACGGCAGTGTATGGCATGTGCATACATGCATTTGCTAAATACTAAATTCCACTGAAATAGAATGCGTACAAATGCACGCATGCAATTGTTATTACATGTAGATTAATAATATCGAGAGTCATTGTCTCGTAACAACTTAAACAAATAAACTAAAGTAGTTTTCCGATTTTCTTATTATTGCAAGAACAATAGTGTATACAATAATAATAACTGAAATGATAAATCTTTGAAAGAAAATAAGTCAAGAAAATTTTTCGACAGTCAACACTTTTATTTGATCCCAAGATGAAGAAAATCAGTCGATTTGACTCTGTATTTCAGAAAAAGAGCCCTGGCTATTTAAAATCCAGCCACCAAAAACGTTTATTCCTCGATCTGGTATAAGGAGTTTATGATCTTTAGCTTGTGAAAATACTAATTTAGCTATTCGTAAAGAAAATTACTGCGATGGTACGTGCTCTTCTAAATAGAGACCATTATATGGAGATAATTAATTCATTGGAATACGATAACAACGCAACAGACCTATACAGGATTTAGAAATGCTCGTGGCTCTTGATTATGTAAAAATAAGATACAAAATGCTAAAGACTAAAACATTTAAAAAGTGATCATCCTTACATATATACAAATGCAAAACGGTGCAGAATCAATCAATTCTATTTTATATATTGCATGTATTGAGTAGATAGAGCAAGTCTACGATGACAGTTTAACATAGACAATACTGAGAACATCTAATATATCAATTTTATTTGACTATATGAATCAATACTTACATCTCACACTATTTTAAAAATGTATGCTATACACAAAATAAAAGATCTTGTTCGTGGCAAGTATGTTTTGTTTATAATTAATAGAAACAAGAAAATCTTCAATAAGAAAGCATAAACATTAAATATTATACAAAACCACATGCCTTTTTCAAGATTATGATCACCTTGTCGGAAATATTGTGATCGTTTAAACGTCTGACTTCAATCTATGATAAAAGGCAACCAACTTACAAAGTCTGCAACAATTTATAGCAATACACACAACTAATTTCTCCTCAGATCTCAGGGTCCTCTGTCTTTCATTTGTAGGTTCCACTGAGTTTCTTATTTTTCTCAAGTGTAAAAAATATTCCTCGACAGAACAAATTTTGCTGGCTAGAAATAATTTTACATCGCGGGTAATTTTTAGCTTGACGTAAGACTCTTGTGTTCTAAAATTAAAAGATACTCCTCAAAATTGCAATGTGGGACTTTAATGCAGACTACAAATTATGCTCAGTCTGCAGTTCTGCTGTAATCACACTCGTTATGTTTCATTGCTAATAGTAACGATTTTAGAGAAAGTATATACTGTCTAGGTCTCCATAATTTTGCTAATTGTCTTTTATTGATCACTCCAAACCAAAGTATACATTGACATTGCATGTTCAGGAACATAGTTCTAATGCAATTTATTCCTTCATCATGTGCTACAAAATTAAGATGAGCTTGATTATATTACTTAAGTTTAATGTTTCGCGGCTAGGATGATAATTTATTATCCATTTAAATACTCTCTACAAGTCATTTAATAATACCAAAAGGACTAGTGACGTTTTTTTTTAACTTGCTGGTACGTATATCGATACAGATTGGTTGTAAGGAATAAAGGCTGCATAATATAGACATTTTGTTTGAAGTATAGATGTTATCTCCAAGGATTATGCATATTTGTTTTGCTGTATTAAGACGGAAACTGCTAAATTTTTAACTGACAGGATATCATCTCTGTTAATAAATAAAACCCATCATCAAATACTTATTTTCTTCATGGTTCTTTATAGAATAATGAAGAGCACTTTCGAGACTATTACAAGTTTCTTAATTATTTGTAACTGTCTCATTTACTTCATCATAAACAACAATTTGGATCACTTGGATTGACAATTTAAGCTAGGTTGTTACCTATTTCAGTCGTCTTTTAAAATACTTAATGACTATAATTATGGTATGAATACAGAAGAATATTAATTTACAGAACGTCTACAGAAAAATAGTTCGACTACTGTAGGAGAGAGTGAATGACAAAATACAAAGAAACCGAATGGTTTACCTCGTACCTCGTACTATAAAAGCTATGGATTTTCCGATATTGTCTCTGTAGATTTAACAATTTCAAATAGACACATACATACATACATACATACATACATACATACATACATACATACATACATACATACATACATACATACATACATACATACAAGAGGAGACAAGATGGCGTATTATGTTACTACAAAGATGCAATGTAATTTTTCGCGTCAACATATAATTTTCATTGGCTGATTCATCCTCTGCATCGGCATCTGATTACAATGTGACATTTAATTATCTTCTTAGCGGGAGTTTTGCATTAAGGATTATATATTCAAAAATATCTCGACAAAATCTGACAAAAAGAAATGTCGTTTTGTTTTCTTTCTATGACTTTTGCCGAAGGGCTTTTAAAGTAACAAAGCCAACTTAGGCAACAGCTGTAGATTATTCGGACTCTACTAAACAAATTTCAAACGACTGCGATTTATAATTTTCTTATATTTTTTATTATGTTACGGCTATTGGATTTAATTTATTTATTTTTTATTCTTAAATCCAAATTTGTCATTTAGGGTTTAATGTTCATTAATTGGGAGATTTTTTCTAGAAAATTTCAGGCTGACAACTTTAACTGTAAACAAGTTTTTGACCTTGGCTTGGTTACCTATTTATCTGACCTTGCTTCAGATTGATAAACAGGTCTTTAAAACTATTGGTTAATTTCAAGGATAACTTTTATTTTTAGTTCTTGGGGTGTAGGAAATATGTAGAATACGTGACGTGCTGAAGGTAGTGACCTTCCATGAATTTCTAGAAAATCATGTGATCACTTGTTTACTTAAGAAAAAAAGTTATATAGACTTGTTTGGGATAGAACAATTCAGTAGAATTTTGGGCTTTAAAATTAACAGTTGTGTAATTCATGTTTGAGTGTTAATATTAATTATCTTGTTCTGGAATTTGTGTCAATTCATTGAAGAAAGAGGATTTATTATTTATTTGGAGGAGAAAACATGTGCTCATAATTCATTTGGATGATAATTAAACAAGAACTGCAGCACGTGACATTGTCAGCCATTTTTGGATTACATCGTCAAGATTCGAACCTGGAACTATTAGGATATTTATTTATCAGGACTCTTGCAATTCCATTAGTGGATTATTTTTGTGAATTCTATATTGGATTAACGTTGGATTTGATTCTCTAAAACTGTAAGTTTATTTATTTTATGAAAATAATTGTATTTAATAAAATCATTGTTAATTATGTTAATCATTGTTAGTTTTCTGTGTCGCTGGCACTAGAAAAAAGAGGGAATTATTTCGGTGGTGTGTTTGAAGAAAGAAAACATTAAGAAACACGCGTACTCTCAATTAAGGACTGCTTACATAATATACCTTTTCACCGTACGTGATAACATTTTTAAAATCCTGCTTTAAAAATCAATCGAACTAATGAAATGTTTGTATTGGCAACTCAAACAATAGTTGTTAACTGCCATATTTCCATCAAAATTTGCCATATCTGCTAAATATGTTTGCGATTGATGTTGACATGATAGAACTCGATATTCTTTATAATACTTCCGTAGATGACAGCAGGAGCATGACTGTAGTAAATGCTGAACAATGGAGTATCTTTGATAATAAGTCACCCACTGCCTGAGCTTAAACGATTATTGACGTGTACAACGAACCATTTGCGTAGCAGTGGTCACCGTATGTGTTGTATTCTTTATTCTGATTTCTTCTTCCACTTTCGTCTTCACTTATTTCTTGATCTCTTCTGTTATGAGGATATCGAATCATTTTTTTAACCCAAGCTTTCATTATGTTTCATCTGGGAGTAAGGTAAGATGACGCCAACGAGGCTCACATACTAGGTATTTAAGGCGACCGTGTTTAAATTTAATTTCTTACCTTTCTGCTTTCATTCTTGTGGTTGTTTCTCTTATTGTCTATGTTGATGAAGAGACAATCGTGATGAAGAGTGCACCAACGTCTTGTGAACTTGATCCAATTCCGACATCACTGCTGCTTCAGTGCTTAGACCAAATATTGTATTCTATAACTAATGCTATTAATATCTCTCTCTCTCTCATCGGGGGAATTCCCATCATTGTTCAAAACTGCCATCGTAAAGCCTCTGCTGAAGAAACCAACACTTGACCATAACGATTTAAAGAACTACCGTCCAGTTTCTAATCTCCCATTCTATCAAAAATCTTAGAAAAGGTTGATCTAACCCAACTTGTATCTCATTTGATCTCAAAAAGTCTTTTTAGCAATGTACAGTCAGCATATCGCCCTTGCCACACTACGGAAACTACTCTTTTGAAAGTATTTATTGACATTCTCTCTGCTTTGGATAGTGGAAAGATTATAGTCCACACTCTCCTGGATTTGTGTGCAGCATTTGACACAATAGACCATGTGATATTATTTAAATGTCTCCAGCATGTATTGGCATTCAGAATATAGCCTTACAGTAGTTAAAGTTCTACTTAGTGAACAGGACACAAATTATATCTGCAAATGGACATTCCAGCCCAGTTGACATATGTTATGATGTTCCAGAGGGATCTGTTCTTGGATCTGTTCTCTTCATTCTATACACTCAGACGCTCTCAAGTGTGAGAGATCATCACCCAGTGTCGCACTAATTGTACGCTGATGACACCCAAATATGCAAGTCTAACCACCCAGCTGAAGTTGATGCTACCATCCATGGAGTAAAGAGGTGCATCTCTGATGTGAAATCATGGATGACATGTAACAAGCTGAAGGTTAATGATGATACAACTGAGGCTATTCTGATCACAACACAAAGACTTTCTCATTCACATCCTTTACCTCAGACAATAAATATCAGCAACACCAACAATAAATTCTCAGTCAGTACGAAACCTAGGTGTTACTCTAAACAGTATTCTCACATTGCACCAACATGTCATGAACATATGCAAGGCTGCATATCTTAAACTGAGACGCATCAGTTCCATTCGTAAATATCTTTCAGTTCATGCCACTAAAACACTTTCGTGTTCATTAGTAATTTCATGACTGGACTATTGTAACTCAATTCTGTCTGGTTCGTCGCAATATTTATTCCAGAAACTTCAAAAAGTTCAAAACACAGCTGCACCGATCATCTTTAGAGTACCTCGATCAGAGCACACCTCACCACTGCTCTGTACCCTACACTGGCTATCAATTTGATACAGAATCAAACACAAAATTTGTTCTCTGTGCTATGTTTTACTGCCTCAACCATGTGTATATACCAGCAAGATACTTACGCTCTTCTTCTGACAACCGTGTACTCATTGTTCCCATTGTGAAAACGACGTCATATGGACAAGGTTCTTTTGCATACCAGGGCCCGGCGACATGGAACGAATTGCCCATTGAAATTAGACACAAAGACACAGTGGTCCCTTTTAAGATTGCTCTTAAAACTCATCTTTTTTGACTGCAGGGACAAACTTAAAGACCTAATAATGTTTTGTATCTTTTATGTTTTCATCGTGTTTTGATGTTTTCCAATTTCATTGTTTTTGTCATTTGTTTTTCTGTAGTGTAGTCATATCATTATAGATGGTGCAAAGCGCTTAGAGCTTCAAAAGATTAGGCACTATACAAAGTCCTCATTATTATTATTATGTTGCGCTTTGCTTTTCTTAACAATCTCAAGTCTCTAAGAGTAGATTTATCTGTTTCGTCTAAATTAAAATTGCCGTGAAACAGTTATAAGAGCTACAAACGTTGTCCTTAGCTTTGCGAAATTTATTTTTCTGACAGATCTCTTCGCTTCATCAGCATTTGTCATTCTTGTCTTAGATATCTCATTGATAATATCATTAGAAGGTAGTTTCCATTATTTGTATCAGCAATGAAGTTCCCTTCATTTCATTTTCGTGCATCAATAACAAGAATAAAGGTGCGATGTTTTTATACAAAGGTGTTTACATCGTATCTTCTATTATCTCGTCTCATCACTCCTCCTCATGAGATAGAGCAGTAGACCTTAGCAGTGGTGTGCCAATTTAAGAATGGTTCTATTATTGTGATTCTCGTTATTTGTCGAAAAAACCTGCAATCACGGTATCTTTGATTTTTTCGCATGCTTTTTCAATGATTTGCGTATGTGTCGAAGAACTGGAATGAATCATATCTCTTCTGATAATCTTTAACCAAACAAGGAAGGAGTCCTTTTTCTCATTTCTGGTGTAGGTTTCTTATCATTGGTTAATAACGATAGTTGAACTTCTTGCTTATGGGTTTGTATCAGGAAGAGAAAGCTTCATTGATACTTATTGAACATTTCTAATTGTTGTATACAACATTCATTTCCACTGACCTTTAGCAAGATGTATTAACTTGACAATAAGTACTACATTTATTTCCAACGATATAAGTCTTGTCTTATGTTTGGGTAATGACAGTAAATATTATAGCAGACGGTTCTGTCTTGTACTTTTTAACACCAGCAGAAGCAGCAGAAGACGTCTATGGTTTTGAAGATACTCAAGTATGTTAAGAAATTGGTTTATATTTATCAAACTGGAAATATTCGACTAGCAGTAGAAACCTCAAAATTAAATCGATTCTAATTGACATTCTATAAGTAACATGTAAGATTACTGACAGTCGTTGTAATGACACACACACACACACACACCCACACACACACACACGCGCGCGTTGTAGATGAACAGAATTTGTTGTAAAATATAAGTATAAAACATGTCCATTAATAAATTATTCCATATGATCAAAGGGAATTATATGTTCATTAAGTGTTTTTAATATCTACTTCTTTGTAGTACGTTTTGATGATATGAAAAAATATGTATATTTAACTTATCATTTATACTTATATCTTGATATGTGACCGTATACAAGATTTGAAAATCTTTACGTCTAATTTAGCTACAGACATTTTGTGAACGCCATTAGGTTATGTGCCGAGCTTACCGACTCTGAAATATGAATTACTGTTTTTATGCAAGTCGCATCCTTAGATGACAAATCAGTATGGGCATATAAAAATAGAAGATACATTTTAAAGCATAACCCGTGATATTTTGTTGGCGGGAGTGTTTAGAAATAGTGCTTGACTGGGCGATATAAACAGTCCATTTATACTTTTAATACCTTTCAAATATTTCTAATTACCGACATGCTAAAATTTATATTCGTAAACCCGGCATATGCATCATAAATGTCACATATGGTTCAAAGTGTCGATAATACAAATTCCTCTAAGACGTTCCCACTTTCATCATATTCCCTTTAAGCCGATTGAACTAAAACCGATGCAGCTGAGAAAATAAAAATGAACGAAACAAAAATAGATTATTTCTTTAAAATATTCTCTTTAGAATTCTTTCTTACAAATAATTTTTCTCATGATCATCGTGCATAGTGAGCTAGATATCATATGACAAATAGTTTTGCTCATGATCATCATGCACAGTGTGCCAGATATCATGTGACAAATAGTTTTGCTCATGATCATCATGTATAGTGAGCTAGGTATCGTATGACAAATAGTTTTTCTCATGATCATCATGTACAGAGAGCTAGATATCATATGACAAATAGTTTTGCTCATGATCATCATGCATAGTGAGCTAGATATCATATGACAAATAGTTTTGCTCATGGTCATCATGTATAGTGAGCTAGGTATCGTATGACAAATAGTTTTTCTCATGATCATCATGTACAGAGAGCTAGATATCATATGACAAACAGTTTTGCTCATGATCATCATGCACAGTGTGCCAGATATCATATGACAAATAGTTTTGCTCATGATCATCATGTATAGTGAGCTAGGTATCGTATGACAAATAGTTTTTCTCATGATCATCATGTACAGAGAGCTAGATATCATATGACAAATAGTTTTGCTCATGATCATCATGCATAGTGAGTTAGATATCATATGACAAATAGTTTTGCTCATGATCATCATGTATAGTGAGCTAGGTATCGTATGACAAATAGTTTTTCTCATGATCATCATGTACAGAGAGTTAGATATCATATGGCAAAAGTTTTTCTCATTATCATCATGCACAGTGAGCTAGATATAATATGGCAAATAGTTTTCTCATTATCATCATGCACAGTGAGCTAGATATCATATGACAAATAGTTTTGCTCATGATCATCATGCATAGTGAGCTAGATATCATATGACAAATAGTTTTTCTCATGATCATCATGCATAGTGAGCTAGGTATCGTATGACAAATAGTTTTTCTCATGATCATCATGCATAGTGATGAGCTACACATCATATGACACATAGTTTAATGTGCGATACTAATAGTAAAAATGCAGTTGGCAGACGTTGGTTAATATTGTTTTCTACACAGCTACGCTGATCACCGTATAATGCTTGAGCCGACGGTGGTTTCAATGGATTGCTAGAACCGAGTTTCATAAGGTATGTTTGGAAAGCGTGCCGTTAAGCCCAATGGGCCAAGACAAAAATTACCAGTCCTGTTTAAAATCGTTTCTCTGAAATATTAAAAGTAGGGAAAACTGCTGTTTGTTAAGAAACATATAATGTTATTTGAAGCCTAATGCGTTCTTGTAGTACTGATGACTAGTTTCATTTTGATAATAATTCATTACATTGATGCAGCTGATGCGTTGACATATTGCCGATTAAATCCATGAGATGTACACTGACTCAATGCTGAATTGATTGTCTCAGCTGGATATAGATATTCTGTATAATTATGATCCCATCAAGTTCTATAACTATATTTGGCTATTAATAAAAAGGTTTATACTACAGTAGAAGCATCGATTAAAACTATCAGGTAAAGCATTTAAATTCAGTGCTGATGGTGGTAGATGTACTTTTTTGGGCCTGATTAACGATACTAACGTTGCATAAGATGGTTGAATTATCTCACCAGTTCATGTTTTCTTCTATGATATATCTGTGTGCTTTTAATAGAGTTGTTTTCAGTATTATTACTCCAAGTTGTATGTCTGAAATTCAGCAAACACATGCTCGTTCTCCCTCCTCCAACATATCTCCCTATCATTTTTTGAAATTGCTAAATATAATTTTCTGATTATCTGAAATGTTGCATATCATGAAAAATTGTATGGTATATTTCGCAGTAGTTGTAAATGTAAAAATAACTTACAGCTACAGTACGGCAGCACAGTCCCATTGTCTAATCAAGAGACATGCACAGGCTCTGCCATAGCTGATGTTGATAGCCACCTAAGAGTTGTTGTTTTTATACCTCTGATTCCATTGCTAACATTTGTCCTGATATTATTATGAGTCGCTGTTTTACCCTGAAACATTTAAAATTACCAAAATGTTTGACTCGCCCTCAACACAACATGACACAGTAATCGCTGACGTCATTTTGTTTTAGTTGGACTCTTATTATCGCATTAGCAGACCAGACTAGACCCGCAATACAATTTTCGCCAGTTTCTCAATACAATAAGCAGTTAGGCGTAAAAGGGCATTGATCTGATTATGAACTTTCATATAAGAAATGTTAAATATTTGTTCATAGTTTTCTGTTTTGAATGGCTGATACTAGCTTTTTGAAGCAGGATTTTGACGATACACAAACGCCAGAAATAATAAGTATTAACAGATTCAGTATAGCGCCAGCGGAACCAGTGCCAGTAGTCGTTATCATAACTGGAACTGCAGACAGAAGAAGCGAAATGCGAAGATAATGCATGCTTAAGTACTTAAACATTAAGATTGACTGTGATTATGCCTGTAAAATGTGATGAGCTTCTTGCAATCTTTTGTCGGTATGTCTTACATAATATGAATAAAATCGATGGCGCCGGCCAATTATTAGCGCATTCTTTGGTGATATGTTTTGTGGACTAAAGGTTCGTCTTGTGTGGTTGATCTACGGCAAGCGCATTAATCAGCTACTCATAACAACCTCGGATTGGTCATTTGATGAATTCTGCAATGAAAATATATTAGCGAGGCCGTACTTTATTCCAGGTTCCTTCATCTGCGCTTTTGTAAGCCAATATTTGTTAAATAACCAATTGGTATTCATGGGACTTCAACATCATACAGTTTAAATCCGTATGTGTACTATTGCTAAGATGGTATAGTTCGGCTAGAAACAAAATAGTCCAGATGGTCTTGTTTACTTGAAAATATTTTAGTACGCCTCTCATATTTCTACTTCATCTGAATGTTGTTGCTCTTCAACAGAACCAGTAGGTAGTACGACATATTTTGCTTAAAAACTAAGATTTACAAGGTTAGGGTTACTGTCACGAATATCATGAACTCACTACCATAAATTTTCCTAATGTCTAGCTTTTGCTCAGTTTCTAAGTTGGATTGAGTTGGGTTCACAAACTGGACGTCTGGCAACGCATTGAACTAAACGTCCACTGTTTGAACTTCTGCCTGCTTAATAGCGGGATAAAATACCTGCAAACAGTTGATGATCAGTTAACATGCCTCAGATAGGATTGCGTTATAATAACGATGGGCTGTCAGCCCGAGTCGCTCGAGATTATTCTGTACGTCTTACAGTGTTGGAGTGATTGCTTTTATCTCTCTATGCAGCATATGCATTTCAGATCAAATAAGATATACTGTTAACACAGCTTGGTGGTTTTTGCATGCTTCAGGTGAACTTGCAAAGTATCCTTGCGGTTCCCACACTTCTCTGAAGTATGTGGCGTCCATCATAAAACAGGGAACGCTCAAATAAAGCTCCAGGCTACTGAAAGTATATATCCCTAAGAAGAATTTTGCAATGTATTTGATAAGATGTCTGTACCCTCATTAAGATCATCGGGAACCTGCGGTCGATATGTGCAGGGGAGAAAATATTAAATATGTGTAAGGCTGAGTCTGATGTGAGTTCCTTCGATGTTCATTAGCGAGTTGTGGTGGCTCTGTGGTGGCTCTGTTTGGGATTATGTCTTCCTCCGGTTTTAAGTGGTTTGACTGGGTTATGACAGCATTCGGCTTGTCATGTAACACCATCACAGGCATCACCGTTTATAGATCGTAAATATGCATCAAACCAGTTGTGCCATACAATTTTCATTTTCTGATTATGTTATGGAAACTTGTTGTATCTGACATTTTCCCATATTCTGGGGCAATCTTTGCATTTATAAGAGCAGTTGGATCTTTTTTGTCTTCAAGCATTATGCGCTTGATCTTTATGGAAACAAAAACTGCCGCGACAATATTTGCATGTCAACGTCAACGTTAGCAAGTACATGTATATACATAATATTCGTCAAGCACATTTTAATCCATTGCAAAAGCATTGGATAATCTCATAATTTTCTCTTTAATCACGATGACTGTGACGCCGCATGCTGACTACAAAACAAAGTTCGCCTTGATATCACCTGCCATAGTGACATTCAAATCTGGTATGAATGCCTGCTAAGACACTTATAGATGCTTTTTCATATCGTATTAAATTAGTTCGGCAGCATTGTTTGGTGTAAAGGTTTAGGTTATGTCAAACTACACATTATTAAAAAATCTCTATTTATTCTGACTTTTTCAGATATAATATAAACATAGACGAAATCATCCAATTAAAAATGTTAACATTTCTATTACCGTGGGATCGTTGGTATCTCCGAAACGCAAAACAATTTGTTGGGATAATATACTTACCAGGTTATGCAGTGTCAAAAGTACAATGAGTTGGGTCTATTATATTAATATTACTATAAACCAAAGTCCATGCAGCATTGCTGTTGGATGCTTCTAGGTCACATATATTGATACACTATGTTGTAAGTAGTCTGCTGCTTAGATGAAATTGCGAAAATTGTCTCTGCCACATGACAAATAATACGTATCCAGAATTATACCATAGTTTATTCGTTTCCGGTTTTATGTTGCCCACAAACGCAAAATATGCGTATTGGGTGATTAAACATCCCGATATCTGGGACGCAGAAAAACCGTTTTAATTGTTAAAAACTGAATGACAACGGCAAAATGTGTCGAACAATATTTATATTCTGTTCAAGTCATCGGACATTTTTGTTGCATTATCCGTCGAAATCACATGGTCTTGATAATGATGGGCTTCTGAGTAATGATAGATGAATTAGCCACTTCGGCCACAATGTAATTTGAAGAAAAAGAAATAGACATCGAGTACGCATCAATCGTATGCACAATGATTTGCCATCTACAGTTTCACCAATTATTCTGATGTTTTGTTTGGCAGCAGTATTTAGCGCATTAAAAAACTGTATCGCTATGTACGCCAATCAAGGTGATAGCAATGTCGTAAATACAGTTGCTTGTCTGTATCATTATCGTCTCTGACAGGCATATACAGATTTGTCATCTTTTTTAAAATGATGCTAATATCGCCAGTCATGATGCCAACCTATTCATTGAAATATCTTGTACATAAATTGTGAACTGGTAGCCAGTGCTGGAGGTCAATCTTACTGCAGAAAGCGACAATACACATGTCAACACTCGACATAAGAACGTGTACCTTAGAATATATATCTGAATATCGGAATTTGTATTCATTCGTGAATCCAAATTTGCTGGTAGACACGTTTATTCAGCTAAGCATCGGTTGCCATTGCGGTGCTTCTTATGTTGATAGATTGATCACATTTGCGATAATAATGATCATCGTTTAAGTAGATTTAGCGGTGATTTATTCACACGTTTTCTCCCTAAGGTTGCCATGTACAGTTTTGTCGTTAACTATACGTTTCTTGTGTACTTGTACTCATGTGGATGTCAACGGCGTGTTCATGGCTAGTAATGAGGAGCGTATTTCACAAGCCTGTTGTCTGAAGATGTATTAACCAAGACATCATTCAAGAAACCGAGTGCAGCCAGTATTTAACCGAGGCAAATTTTCTGCATACCGTCTTTGCAAGGAAATACAATATCTCCTCCAAGGAAATGTAATTTTGCTAGATCCTGCTGCTATCTTGTAAAATTTTATTGTTTTACTGCATTTAAATATTGCTTCATTAATATGATGCGGTCATTATTATAAAACCATAGTAATCTTTATATTTACTTTCTCTGATGTATGTTTTATTTGTTATTGTCATCAATAATAAAACCTATATTAGATGAACACCATTTAAAATCATGAAAAGCTTTACAAAGGAGCAAAAAAAATAAAATTGATTAGGAAAACATAATTAGACGAACAGATTTATCTAATTATCCAATTATATTTCAGTGCTAATAGTACGGACGAACATTTTGTTTGTATACATTTTGTTTGTATTCATTTTCCATTACAGCCTTTTGTAAAACATATATCATTAGGCTATACTATTGAACTATAGCATTAAAAGAGATGAAATATTGTTGTTCAGATCTGTCGAGATCTTGTCGAGATCATTTAAATACACTATGATTGCATAATTACCCTATAGCTTGTTTCTTAGCATCTCGTGGCATATTATAGAATCATATCGCTGAATCTTAATGTAACTAATTTCCAAATATATGATAGTATTACAAACTACGATTTGTAAAACAAATGATGAATGTATTAAAAGCAAAATAAAAGAAAAATATATAATAGCTATGAAGGTATTTGGCCACTCCTTTGATTTGTTTTACTTAGAGTATAGGCCCCTTTTGATAAGCGTAACAATGAACTTCATTAACAATTAGTAGTAATTAACAATGTAAACAAATAAATGCTTATAACAACAGTCATGATGATGATCATTATCCATCATGGTTTAGACATCATGGTATTAGCTGTTTAGTAGCAATCATATATTTAATGTTTGCGGTGGATAATTATTTACTATTTCCATCCAGCTATACTGATTACAGGTTGATCCGTACTGGATGTGTTACATGCTATTTTAATCATAAGCGCTTGCAAGACGTGTTCAGAGATCACTATCGGGGAAACGTTCACGAATGTAAGTTCGAAACGAAGTATCTCATAAGCCAAATGGTTCATTATTACTTTTCATTTTTTGTGCTTTATGACCTCTTTGAAATCTTGCTATATAATCTAAAACAGAATCGAATAGGATATATCTGATGCATACACTTATTTTGTTATTTGAATATCTTCCAGACGCAAGCAATTATAAATTGTAAAATACGTATTGCGATGAAATATAATTTAAAATGCTGTAAGTATGCCAAACAATAGTATTGGAATATTTACTGCTAATATCATTCGGTGCTAATATATTTGTGGTTACTTAACATTGCATTCAATTGCATTGCAGCACAATACAATATCGCTGGCACACAGTAGTATACACTAGTGTGCAATAGTACAAACGAGTGAACATTTTTTAACTCGAAGTGATAGGATGTTTGCTCTTATTTTAGGAATGTCTTTTCCGTTTTGGAGGTCTTTAAAATAATTTCTTAGAATGTAAACTTAAGTGTCTTTCAAGTATTTTGATTCTAGTAAGAATCTTTATGTTTAAGACAAGGGTTTACTGAATTTAAAAAGAGAAGGCATGCGTGTTTTGCAATTATTATGTTTTACTTTCTCGCAACAGTCCTCTCGGCAATGTTAGGGCCCATACGAGAAACGTTAAACTGATGGATGATAAGTAGGTAAACAAGAGTATGCTTTTAATAGACACTATAGAAATTCTAAGTAAAGCATTAATAAAGTTCTGAATATTTCCTTGCTCTCAGTGATGCCAAATTTAGTTAACGTTAACACATTTAAGCGCATTTGTCACGCCAGAATATTATAGACAAAAGTGTGTTTGTATGTCATTTCAATTTTTAACGTAACTTTAACAATTGCTCAATCATATCGGTACGATGTCTACAGTGTAACATTTTCTAGTGATGTTTAGCACTGAGGCATCATATCACAGACATGTAGCATTATATCCCACCCTGTCACATTATCATGACACCGGGCCGACCAGACCTAATACTAACATTATTATGCTGAGCGCCAAGTGAGGCAGCTGATAGTACCATGTTTTAAAGTCGTTTTGTAAGTCTTTGGGATGACTGACGGTGATCAAACCCACGACCGCCCGCATCCGAGTCAGACGCTCTAACCGCTAGGTCACTAGAGCGGTTATAGATGAAAGACCGTGTAGTAAATGTTAGGTAACGATTTTTTGTTTGCTTGTTTGATAAGGATTATTAATGTAGCTTTATAAAATTTTCAGTCTTATCACTACGATGTCTGCAGTGAGGCAGTTTATAGTGCTGTCTAGCACTGAGGCATCATGCATCAGACATGTATCATGATGTCCCACCCAGTCACATTATCCTGACACCAGGCAGACCAGTCCTAACACTAACTTCTTAATGCTGAGCGCTAAGCGAGGCAGCTGTTTGTACCCATTTTGTAAGTCTTTCGTACGACTCGGCCTTGGATCAAACCGACGACATCCCGCTTCCTCGGCGGACGCTCTAACCACTAGGCCACCGGGATGGTTTTTTTTACTTATCGATATCATCATCATCATCACCATCGTCATCATCATCATAATCATCATCGTTATTGTTATTAAGCAATAACCATAACCATTTCAATAATACAAGGCTACATTACCTTCCAACGAACATGTGATATGTTCGCAAAATGCATTATTTTCATGGGCAAGTAACTCAACGGCTAATAGGACTTGTTTCTGTTGTTACGCAGAATAACAAGTAATTTGATTCTGGTAAGAATCTTGATGTTTAAGACAAGGGTTTACTGAATGTAAAAAGAGAGGGCACACGTGTTCTGCAATTATTATGTTCTACGTTGTCGTAAAACTCACTCAGCGATGTTTGGGCCCATACGAAAAACGTTAAACTAATAGACGTTAAGTAGGTATACATGAGTATGCTTTCAGTAGACATATATAGAAATTCAAAGTAAAGCATAAACAAAGTTCTGAATTTTAACTTCCTCAGTGAACTAACTCAGTAACTAACTCAGTGATGCCAAATTTAGTTAACACATTTAAACGCATTTGTCACGCCAGAATAGTATATACGAGAGTGTGTTTGTATGTCATTTGGATTTGATATAATATAATGTGAATGATAAATGATGAGACCCATTTCGGATGACATAAAAATTCTAGCAATTATAAATGATGCGAGGAAACCTAATAAAAGATTTACTTTTGGAATATACTCTGGAAGCACTGAAAAATAAAACTAATATGCCTACAATATTTGCCGTTTGCATGACGGTTGAGAACCCGAGAGAGACACTAAATGAAGTGAAAACACAATTGCAGCGGAATGAACAAACTAGCGCATCAGGAGGCACATTCGAGTTCATAAGCTTTCGTACCTAATGGTGGACTGGAAACCTAGGGACAATCGATGAAAGTTTATATAAGGTATGTTACTGGATTATATTCAGGAAGGATAGAAGTTGAAATAGCATATGGGCCTAAGGGCTCAGATGAAAGGGAACCCCTAGACCTGCAATCATCAAACTATTTTCAAGTATAAATATACAAACAAAGAGAAACTGCTGAGATGCTAACGATAAGGAAAGATACAGCAGCAGCTTACAGACCAGTGAATGTGCATCTAAGGAGCAGATTTCCCATACTGTGTGATAAAGGCTTGTGCCAACCTACTCCTGACGTTGAATAAATCTATAGAACAATGAAAGAAAGATTTTCTAAACAAAATATGATAAGTAAACAATAGATGATTATACAGGTATTTTGTCATATTCAAAATGATCTTTTTGACAAAAAGATCGGATTCTGGCCAAGGTCTACAAGTTGTATGTAAGAAGACATGTTCCGATTATATATTTATTAAGTTAAATTGAGTATAGTTAGATAGATTGAAAAAAACATCCTAGAGAACAAGTATCAGATTTTATTAAACCATGATGAGAACTATGACCTATTAGACATCAGCTGTTTCATATTAAGGGTTTTAAAAACATTGATACCGTAAAAACTAAATCACAACAGCTAATAGAAATTCAGGTCTAATATCGGTAGGGTTTTTCTCGAATCTTTCTACGAGCATTTTAATACATCCAAAGATGCAATCATTTAACGAAATACTTATTTGATTGGATATACATGCGAGCAGCCCAAAGTGGAAGTTAGTTTCATATTTTCTCTCTGCCACCATACTAATTCACTCTAATGTAAATGTATTTACAGTTGTAGAAATAGAATATATATATGAAACTTATCAAGAGATGCTTTTCGGTGATTGTAACGGCTAAGGTATACTGAACTTAATATCTAATGGGATATTTTATAGACATGCTTTAAGAATTTGAATATACTGAAGATTAAAACATGTATGCTAGGACTAATCAAAACGTGATGGAGATACATTCTTTTGGAGAAAAATAATTTAACATCTATCACATATGATTGTCCTGAGGATGGCTGATGGTTGATGTGGAGAAATTTCAGCTAGAACAGATGACTGATGTTAATCAGAACACAAAATCATAAGGAAACGTTGCATATATTCATGGCAACGTTTGCCTCAGCTTAAATATGTTTCAGCTGACAGGTTTTACATTTAGATCATTCGTTCATTGGCATATATAACAGTTTTGAATCGATACGTATGCCTGTTGTATTTTACCTTAACGACATGGTATTAGAACAGGAGATAAACGTATAGATAGATATACACGTACAGCATTGACAGATTCATATATATTTATATATATATATATATATATATATATATATATATATATATATATATATATATATATATATATATATATAGATAGATAGATCGATAGATAGATAGATAGATAGATAGATAGATATACACGTACATCATTGACAGATTCATATATATATCGAAATGTGTATGAGATTCGTAAGTAGTATATGGGGAGGGGATACTCTAGCGACAATGGGAAATCCAGTCAAAAAGGTCGTGGGAACATCTAGCGACAAGGGGAATTTAACATGGGGAAATGTAACATGGAGCGAATGGGGAATTGAACATAGCGACAAGGATTGAATCACTTTAGTGTCATTGGGACCTTAACGTTAAAAATGGGTATATTAAAATTAGTGTTAATGGGAATTTAACATGGGAATGTCACCTGAAGTTCTAAGGGAATTGAAAATTGGTGACTCCATTGTGTTTATAAGGTCAAAACTATTGATAGGGTAAAATGTACGTGCAGGGTTAAAGGGCTGATAGGGACAAACATAGATATACAGAAAGAAACAAATACACATTGAAACATACAGAAAAGAGAGCAGAGATGTTCTAAAGAAAGACCCACAGATAATAAAAGTCTACGATATGGGTTCAAAACATTTATTCAAGTATATACATGGGCTCTCTGGCCTGTGCTTTAGTCTAAGCACTATCCATTTGAAACATTCAAATCTAGACATGGAACAAATCTATTCACATGTTATCTATTTCTTGGATCTAGAAAAAATTAAAATTAATGTTTATGCCTTCAAAAAAAGACCCTATTTTACATACAACGCATAAGCATTTCATATAAGAATGACACTTTTCATACAACAATTAATATCCATTTTTAAGAAAAAAGCTAAACCAAAACATGTAACAAACAATCAAATAGGAGAAAGTTCATGTAGCTTTCTATATCCGTCACACACATATCTGGTCAGCTATCGATTTTCTGTTCCAGCGTAGATGGAACCATTACGTACCCCTTTCATTCGTAAATTTGCTTGAGTCTTACGCTCGATACTTAATGTGTGAAATGATTCATCTTTCTCGCTTGGCAATGTTAGTCACAATGAACTATCGGTCTTGGACGATGTCCCTTTTTATATGCTGACCAACATCGACGTGACCGTACGGTAAAGTGAAGTGATTGGGAAGCCGCGCTCTCTTCTGGCACACGATTTGATAGACTTTTTCCAAAGACCTACTGACGAATTGGTGTGCGGGTAAACGTACGATCTTGTGCGGTTCGTGGGTGGTCACTTTAAAAGTTTCATCCTGTCCAGACCTCAAGGCTTCTTTTAGCACGTCAAAGTTCACCTATCGACTGGTGCGATAATTGAGAGTCAGTCCTTTCACTTTACATTCGGTGTGCATTTCTCCTTGACGGTTTCGGTACTCGTGGCCGTAATTTTTAGGACCGCCACTTGCAAAACTTAGAATCTTGTCGTCGGGATGTTCATCTGTCTAGGCTCCTCAACGGTCTCCTTCGATGTCAGGGTGACGTTGACCGAGGCGATCGATGTAGATGCAACTGTCCGTGTCAAAATACAGTACGCGATCTCTTAGGGGTTCTAACACATCGTACAATTTTAAGCGAGCATGGGCTGTCACGTAAGCCGCAATGATGACATTTCCAAATTTGTCGGCTTCTGCAAAGTGTAGTTATTCTTCGTAATTGACTAAGATCAAGTCCTCACGAATGACGTCCACGTGTTTGATGTATTTGGTTTTCTCGTGAATCATCTGGAAGTAACGGGAAGGTTTCGGACAAATACGCCGTCTTGGGTAAAGGTGGTCGTTGTGCCATTTTACCCCACAAGCAATTTAACGTCACTTTAGCAAACGATCGCCTCCCGCCGTTTTTCTCTATGTGGTCTAAAGTGATACCTTCCTGCTCCCTATATTTTTCTTTGAATTTCTTTTGATCTTCGGGAGTGTGGCACCAGAAAGGATAGCCGCTAGCTTCTTGTTTTAGTTTTAAAAAGGCATTTACGTAGTCTGCGAAAATAGCTTTCCGTGTCTCGTCGCCCTTGCGGTATTCTTGTGTCTTGGGAAAGTGGTAAATTTCGTGCACTTCTAACAGTCGGTATCTCAGGTCCAGAGCTTTAAACAATTCCACGCTAACCCACGATCCTGACAAGGCGCGTTCTTCCTGGCTGTGCTGACAAGGTTGGTCTTCGTTGCACGTTTCGGCACAAGTTCGACACAAAGGAAATATCCGTTTCCCTTGACAATGGTGAGGTAAAACGGGATGGTACAAGTCCGTAGGAGGCAAGACATTGCACTTGATAAATCCTTCGTACTGTCGAATGTGGTTCAGGTCAATGTGTTCTGTCATCAATTGTGGATGCCCTACGGGAAAGTGACAATATTTGCACACGTAATGATACAGTGAACACACGTCCAAGTATTTGATTTCTTCTTCCTTCTCTTCGTCCGCCTGGTACAGCAAACAGGTGGCATTCGTTCGTCCTCCGTACAAACTATCCCAGGGGTTCATTGGGTCCACCAACTTGTAACTTTTCACATTGCGTTTAAACTAGGGAACGGTTTTCAAACGGTGATCGTACTCATGTTCCCACATTTCCACCACTTGGTATCCTTGCTGTTCTAACTTCAAACGCCGGTGACAAGTAGTCTGGCACAAGTCTTCTATGGTCCTTTGTAAAAACTGATATTTGGTGTCACGTTGAGGGTTACACATGGGACATCCGTGAAATAAGCATCCGTTAAACGCGTACACGATCTGAGAGTTTTCTAAGTCCCAGCCATCCACCGAATACGTTTCGATGGTCTTTTAGCCTCCTCCGTTGCGGGTGTGTTTGATACATTTGTTTTCCTTGTCACACAAATAATGTAGCCAGCGTAGGGCTTTGACCGAGTATTGACGTTTGACAAAGTTCGTCGTTTGAGGGCTTATGACAGTGTTTTCGGGCATGAATCGATGGCGGTACACTAAAGAACACGCTTTGGCGATGGTACAAGCTTCTTTCAAAGGATTGATCCCTCCGTGCTCCATGAAGAATTCTCGAAATTTTCCACAACAACGTCGTAAAATGTTCACGTTAGATCGACAATACTTTAACATTTGTTCCTGAAATTCGAAGGGGTCCGAGGCGTGAGTCTGGTACCAACCGAAGAAAGCTTCTCGTTGTTCGGTACGCATGTTTTCGGGGTCGTAATAGTGAGCCTCAGGCAAATGGAGTAGAACGGCACGTTGATTAGCTTCGGTATTGAAAAAGTGCGGGAAAAAACCTTTGGCTATTTCTGGCATTCCAAACGTTTTAGGCATGCGACTCAATTGCATGGCCAATTAACTTATCGAATCTTTAAACTGCACTTGTCCCACTTGCATGTACATGATTTTGGCTCCTTTCAAAGTCACTTCAGGACGTTTGGTACTTTGTTCCGTATAGTATCTGAGCAGAAATTGCCCATCGTATTGCGAGCTATTACCGTGGCATGGCGATGACAATCTCCGTAACGTTCGATGTCTTCTAGCAGCAGAGAGGGTGAACAGACCACGTTTTCAAGCAAAAATAAGGCTTCCAGATCATGTTTTCGAACAAAATATGGCCTATAGATAACGTTTTCGAACAAAATATCAGGTTTCCAACAAATCTCATTTAACCAAAAAAAAGTCTCCATTTTTGCAAAAACGGAGATTTTTACGATTTTGCTCGCAACGATGTGGTCATCCACCCTCTCTGCTGCTAAAGTTAACAAAAAATAATAAATGATTTTAACCAAATATTTGATCCAGTCCTTAGGACGAAAATCATTTATGATTTCACAAACAGACTAATCGCTAACACCTCTTCTTGTAAATCAATCAGATTATTTGACTGGTCGGTGAGTTTGAAATTAATTCTGGTTAATGAATTATTATGGCATCGCATGTAGACAGGATTAATTGGGTTTTCAATAATTAGGAATCCTGGAGGAGCTGTTGGTGCAAACGAATAAAGAATATATCCTTGCTGAGCTTGATTTGATCGTTCGAGATTAATCTGATTTTATTTTAAAACCAACATCGATGGCATCAATGAGAGATTTTTGTAGTTCTAGGATATTATATCCTGGTAGTTTAAACTCACGAATATCTTCTACGCGTATATTACTTTTCATCGCAAACTCTGTTCTCGTTTTAGGATTATCGTCACGTAATATCTCTAGAATAATTAGCAAATGAAATGTTTCCATATCATTGATGATTTTGTTGCATGTTTCTACGACGCTGATAAATTCATCTCGGGTGAGAGTACCGGATTTAAGAGATATTAACAACAGCGAAAAATCGTTATTAAATGCTGTGAAATTTGTAACGATTTTATGTTCGTCAACAAAATGATACACACTCGATTGTCCACTCCCCACAAAATGTTGGTGCATTGACACAAAAAATTCTACACTGAACTCTTTATAACTCTTTATTGGATTATCAGGTTTTATTCTGTCGGTGATATAATCAGTTTTTTGTGGTTCTGGTAAATCAACGGTTTTTCCCCCTGGTGGTAATTCAGGCCATCCTAGTACGGTTCTAATAGAACTTTGATAGATATCTACGACGTATCCTTCTGTGTTTATCTCAATTGCGGATGATAGCGTCGGTTCATGAACTGTTATAGCGATTTTTGACTCTACTCCAGTAATCGATTTTATTCTACGCGCGAATTCATTATTGATTTGTTCAATTTGGTATGATCCGGTTGGTATGGAAACGACGTTCCAGTCTGGGGTTCCGTCGGGTTTATTCTTATTTGCAAACACTAAAGAATTATTGGGTTGTTGACCATCAAATGATTTTGATCTGATATTAGGCCAACTGTGATACACTCGTAGTTTTGCTAGCGCTATCTCCTTCACGGGGACTGGGCTAGGGAAATTCACACTAAACTCGGGTTCCGTTGATGTTATTGATATCATACTTGTTTGTACTGGGTTCGTGTTCTCCACTACTCGTTGAAGTAATTCCATCGGTGTCGTCATTGTTATTATACTCATGTTGTCGCTCTAATTTTGACACCGCGGAATCATAAATACTGGCCATCACTGAGAACTCACAATTTGGTATGGTTGAGGTTATTGAGATCATTCTGGTTTTTGGGTTCGTGTTTTCTAATTCCATCGGTGTTGTCATTGTTATTATATTCATGTTGTTGCTCTAATTTAGATATCGCTGAATCAAAAATACTGACCATCGCTGAGAATTCACTATCTGATATAATTGTATTATCGAGTGACGACGATATCATCAGGGATAACTGCGAATATGCGGTTGATGCAATATGAAATTGAATTAAGTAATTCTGCAGTTTACTCTGGCTGCATGATGATATCTTTTTCGCTATCCCGGTTGATATACCCCCGATTGTAGCCACCGCAGAAATGCAAATTGGAACTACGACCGGGGCAATCATTGTAACCGATGCAAGTATTATTCCGGCGCAAGCGAGAACGCTTGACAAAGAGTACACAATAACATCAATTGCGGTGATTCTTCGTCGGTATTTTTTTATTTTTATTTGATACTCCTCAGTGAGGGTTTTGAGTCTATTCTGAAATTCTCTGACCTGATCATAGCGACATTGAGTTGATGAAATCATTTTTATTTTAAAAACACTAGCGTTTTCAATTGTGAAATCCTTTCAATTTATTTACTTAAATCCGCTACGTATTCCACATACCAGGTTGCTGGAATCCCAATCAAATTTTTATCAGTAGCTGTTATAGTGAACTTTTCAGTTGTATCATTGTCGATGATCGTTGAAATCGTATTATTAACCCCGGATGAACTCGACGATGATATATTAAATTGAGTTAATGGTGTTACTAGTGTTAATCGATAAATACCCTTAACGGTTGCAGTGATATCTAATTTATTGTTTGTAGGTGTCCATGCAAATGATCCGTGTTGGATTGTATATACTACGTTATTGGTTTTCTCATGAGGAATTTTTGTTTTTTCAATGATTGTTATCATCCTCGAAAAATCACCTTTGATGGCTTCGATGAAGTTTTTCGTCTCATCGATGGATTTTTTAATATCCAGGAGTTTTATTTCAATTTTATCTAACGGGGTTCCAATAAATTTATCAATGATATTTCTACGAAATGATGTAAACTGTTTTCCGTTTTCTTCAATTCTAGATTCAAGTGTTGTTAGTACAAACACAGAATTGTTTAACTCATCGTTGAGAGTTTTTAATCGATCTGTAATCGTCGAAACGAGTACACCCGGTTTGAGTTTACCCTGATCGGAAAATAGCGCGATAGTATTCTCGATTGCGTTTCGTTGTTTAACTAAAATATCATCCAGAGAGACATCACTAGTTTTCGATTTACCCTGATCGGAAAATAACGCGATAGTATTTTCGATTGCGTTTTGTTGTTTAACCAAAATATCATCCAGAGAAATATTACTGGTTTTCAATTTACCCTGATCCGAAAATAACGCGATAGTATTCTCGATTGCGTTTCGTTGTTTAACTAAAATATCATCCAATGACACATCACTGGATTTCAATTTACCCTGTTTGTCTTGAAATACAACTATTTCATTAGGATCAACATTTGTTAAGTTCAACGTCTCAGCTATTTCATCTTTGATTAGTTTTTTTACATCCTTGACAGAATCAGGTGGTGCAGTGCCATCGGGTTTGGGTTTCAAAGATCTCCCCCAAATATCAATCATGTTATTGTAAAACTCTTTCTCTCTCTAAAATCGTTTCGATTCCCAGCGATTACTAGTGTATTCATTAACGACAACATGTGGTGGTTTTCCGCTTGGGTTACTCAAGGAGTTAGAAATAGCGTCAAGGACATTTAATACTTCGCTGCCGCATATTGGTGGGTCAATCATCGTTTGTGTTGGTAGCGTAGAATACCAAGTCTTCATTGGAAGGGTTTTTATATACCGCATAAACTCTTTTGGTGGGGCTAATCCATATGAATCGAAATAAACAATCCCACGTGGATCAATAGCGTATGCAACCCAGTGAGTTCCAGGTCCGGTGCTGTTATCTAAATTAATGATTCCGGTTTCAACGCTGTTTGGTTGATGTGGTAATTGATCTTTCATAAAGACACCTCTGAAGTTTTTAATCGCTAGTTTTTTAGCAGCATCCATTAAATCAAAATTGGACATGGGAACCATCGAAGATTTCTGAATTAATAAATCGTTCCTGGTAGTCTTAGACCCTTTCCGCTGTACCACGAATACGGGGTTCCTGGTAGTCTTAGACCCTTTCCGCTGTACCACGAATACGGGGTTCCTGGTAGTCTTAGACCCTTTCCCTTTTTTTTATATCCTTTCCCAGCTGCTTTCTTTAGTGCCATTCCTGCTGCAGTACCAACGGCTCCTAACGCTGCCGCTTTAGCCACCGCTGGGGCTGCTGCTGCAATCAATGCTGGAATCGCAGCTAACAACGGAAATATACCGCCTGTTTTAATCATATTTTTGATAGCAGCCGCAGAGAGAGTAATATGAACACCCTTTTTTGCTACTAGTGCATCATTGAAATGTTTCACCTGATGAGTTGTCAGCGATAGTTTTTTTGAACCACCAGTCATTTGGTTGGGTTTCAACGTGATTGTGGTTCCACATTTTTTAGCTGATTCCGATTGCAATTTTTTTAATTGACCGGGAGTTAACGCAACACTAATAGCACTATATGACATTATACCTAATTGATTGATTCTAAATCGTTTACAATTTCAATTACATGTTTTCCACTGGTGCATCTACCACTCTCATTCTTCCACCAACACCTTCAAGTAGCATTGATTTATCACTGAGAATGACAGCAACCGGTCAACAATCAGCAATAGCACCACGAGTCACATTAGCTCTAAAATGTATATCAACAACAGATTGTCTCATCAAATCGAGATGTTCCAGTGAGAAGTAATAGATCGGATACAGATTTTTAAAATCATATTGTGATATTTGCAAACCAGTATCGACATTTTGGTCGCGTGCCATAAATGACAACAGACGATGATAAACTCGTGCAATATGATTTTCGGTGTAATTAAGTTGTATATCCTCGGATGGTTCCTGCTGGCCGTTTATTCTCAGTGAGACGTCTTTCACACCTAATTGATTAAATATCATATGGCTGGAGAGTTGATCGCCAACTCGTGCGTTATCTTGTAACACAATAAATATATGACGTGGCGCAGAAACGCCTTGTTTTGATGCTAGGTTCCAAGTGAATAACCCGTTGATATTTGATTGTTTAACATCTGTACTCACGATTAGCCAACTTAGTAATGATTTTCCTCCTTGGTCCATAAATGATAGTAATCGTTCTTCTGCGGTGATTGCTGGAGTCAACACTGGCATCCACAATGATATTTTTGTTAAATTGACTTTACCAGCATCAGCATTGGGATTTGCAGCATCTGCTAGAATCCTCCAGATTGCGTCGTTATCATCACTTTTTCGTACAAGCGATACTGTATGCTTCGCCCCGTAGATAACTTTTCTGACGTTTCTACAGAATCCAAATATGTGATGCAGTGGAATCGCGCATGAAAATGATTTACGCGCTCCTTGCAACATTGAGTTTCGTGTTGCAGCTCCTAGATTGAAATTAGCATCGTTGTTTATAATCATATTCTCGACATCAGCATCACTATTATCACGTTTTTTTGGTCGTCTTACAACAAATGGATTTCCTCCAGCGGTATTCTTACCATCTTTTGCAAACATCATAGAGGGTCCTGCTGATCTTGTATAATCATCAGAATATCTCGCTAACCCGATTATTGTTGTAGCCACATCAACATCGCGATCTATCGACTCAATTTCTTTTCCATCAATGAGATATCTAGCACTCTCAAATAGCGCCATAATACCATTATTGACAAAACCGACTTGAGTACCATCTGGATACGGTGCTGGTACAGCAGGAGTATCATCAGCTGTTACAAGTTCTCCTTCGATTTCGATAAACGCTTCACAGGGTAAAAAGTATTTACTGGTATCATGGACTTGAAGATCAATTCTTGCTCGACTATTTGAGTCTATGGCATGATAGGCGTAATATTGATAATCGCGTACAGAATCATCCTTGCGAACTGGGGCATCTATATCAAACGCTGGATCAGGTGACTTTTTGAACATTTTATTCTATTTATCAGAGTCTAAATCGCGATTTTCCATTTTCATCGTCGTAGTTTTTTAAAGCCACTTCCTGCTATCATATTTGCAATATTGCTTTGGTCGGGGGTTAAAGCCATCGACGCTAATTTTTCGTCTACTGCGTTATTTATAATTCTACTAACACTTGCAGGCATTTCCGCTGTAGATGGCAATGGTACCGGTTTCTTTTTTCGTCTCACTAATGATGTTATTGTATTCTTCGCAGTTGAAAACGCTTTTCTAGCAAGATCTCCAACAGCACCAATACCCTTATCACGAATAACATCAATTGCTTTCATTCCTAATTGTTTAGCCAACGGCATCAATTTTGGAGCCATTCTCGCAAATAACCCTGCAATGGTATTGCCTAAACCATCTCCGTAGTATGCTCTATAAACCGGAAACCGTGAATTAACTACGTAGACGGGGGTTGGTTTATCATGATTGTAGTGTATGATCATTATTTGAAATCAGAAACAATTTTTCAATTGACTTTTCAATTCAGTCACTATGATACCCACTTTCCACTAACTCGCCAATGAAATCTCGATATGTGCTGATATCCATGATACCACCCTGAAATAATCGTCTACAGATATCAGCTGCTTCATTAATTATTTCTGGTGAGTTATTTCCGGCTCGGAACCCTCCTACAAGAACCTCTAATCGTGATATATCACTGAGAACACTACCAGGACATGAAACGCTAGCGTTTCCAACTAGACCACTCCCCAAAAATTTCTTCTCATCGTATGGCCGTCTTATTTGGAGTTGAAATTTTCTCTTGAAGTCTCTGTATTCCTTCATCCTTCTATCTAAACTCCCAGTATTTATTTCATACACTGTATCAGCCCATTCATTATGTGACATTCTATAATCCGAATAATTGTCCGTGAAAAACTTCTCTTGTGAATCATAGCTGTTAGCAGCGAATTCACCTAAATTGTCTATATCCTCGTTGAGAATTTGTTGTTTAGCGCTCTCGGTAAATATAATTGATTTAGGTAGTCCACTAACTAGTTCTTCCTGAAATCCTTTAAATTTTCGTTCTGAAGCGGTTGATATATCCTGAGAAAGTGATTGCAAGGATTTTTTTGTTTGTTTAGTTCTTTTTGCTATTTTTTCTAACACAGGAATAAGACCCTCTTCTTTTCTTTTACCGTCAGGATCATCTCCCAGTATAGCACGCTCTATCTCCTTCGTTGCTGTGGTTACTGGTTTAAACAATTCTTCAGATCCCGCAGCAAAATCAGTCTGAAGACTCTGTCGTTGTTGTAGTTTATTCCGTACAGAGTCACGAATTGGTACAAATCTCTTAATTGCATCCAGTCGTTCACGAGTCAATCGGGTTGTTAATGCTTCATTGACCATTATTTAAAATCAGAAACAATTTTTCAATTGCAAAACAATTTTCCCGAACCTGACCTAACAGACGAAAACATTTGACATGTCGGATTTTGAGGGCGAAAACCCGAGGTTTTTTACACAGGATTTTCGAGATTTTTTATCAAAAAGGGCTAAATCAAGCAAATCCTACATGAATTTCCATCAAAAAATGCTAAAAATAAATGAAAATCTGATACGAATTATGGCTAAAAAGTGTAATCTGATAAAAAATCTCGAAAATCCTGTGTAAAAAACCTCGGGTTTTTGCCCTCAAAATCCGACATGTCAGACATGTAGGATGATTTTTAACACGATCATATAAGCGTTATTTCATCCTATCAATGATGAAGGAAGTGTTGAAACTGCTATAAAAATAATTAATATCACACTTCCTTCATTCTATTTTTGATCAATCCGAACCAGCCATCAATTTTTTATTCACTGTTTTTGACATTGTCAATCACAAAATGCTAAAAAAAATTAAAATCTCTATGAGGGACGGTCACAATCAAATAATGATAAATGGTTGGTCAATCAAAATTGTTCATTTTCTTGAATTAACGCCCGTAGGTTTCTAACTTTAGAATTAACCTCCTTTTTCAATTCGTATTCTTACCCCAATTCTTTTCGTATTCGTTCTACGATGGTATACAACGGAGCGAACACACTTACGTCACTGGAGAATGCAAGAGAGTCCCGAATAGAATTCTGAATTCTTTTGATGAGCGCATACTTCTTTGGTAGCATATATTTATTGTTGTTAACTCCGTATTCTATATCCTGAAAATCAGACATGATTTGATCAGGATTTAACCCATCTGATAGTTCAATATCCCAACTTTTCAATTTTGAAATCTCGGATATGATGCTATTCATGTTTTCAGAATTCATTATTCTATAATAATGATATATTTCTAAATGAAAAATATGACGCATTAGACGTAACTAAATTGAACTTTTTGTCCAGTCCCCTTTGAAATAGCCGTTTTGGTTATCCCCTCTGCAACGAATCGTACTGAGGATATACAAATATCGAAGTGCCTACCGGCTTCATATAATGATTGAAATATTTTTTCTTCGTTAGTTGTTGTATTCAAAGATTTTACTGGTCTCGCTTTTTTTGAGCATTTTCCAGTCTCTCCTCTTTTCAAATTCTCACTTTGTGTGATAGCTTGCAGATTTGATAAAGAATTGTTTTTCGGATTAGAATCGATATGATCAATAACAAAATCATCCTCGATCAATCCATGGAAACACTCGTACACGAAACGATGGCAGTAATATTTCTTCTTTCCAGCACCAAACATCAAATATCCATGATTATTCACATCACCAACTGGTTTCTTCAGTCTGCGGTTTCTTACAACACCATCACTGGATGCTTCATAATTTGTGATCACAAGGTGTGGTCTGAATTCTTGGTTCATTTATATATTATACTATTGTTTGTCTAATTCATCGTTTGGTTCAATAATGAATCTTTCAATGTAGTCTTGAGGGGTTCTTATGATTTTATCCTTGATGTTGTCATGGTCAAGGACCTTTTCAGGGTCAAAATTTCTGATTGATTGTCCATTTTTTATTCTTTTATCATAATAACGCTTCAACTCCCTGTATCGCTTACCACCGCAATTTAGACACAACTGAGATTTTCCCCTGACCCCAACTCCACATAGAATACAAGGTAACGGGCCAAGGCTTCCACGTCGAAAGCTTTGCATATGATACCCACAAAACTCATTTCTGCATGATTTGTTACACGGGGTTACTGATCCAATCATAAGCCACTTGCAGTGATTCATTATATAAAAATCTTTCATTTAAATGCTTGTTTTAATTATAGCATGAGGGAATTAAGGAGAACGCCTTCGATAAATGCTGATAAGGAGTTTAAGAGATTATTAAAAATCAATCCTAGATTTAATCTCGATAGACCCAAAAAACGTCCAATAGACGGAAACATGAAAGAGTTTAAGAGATTATTAAAAATCAATCCTAGATTTAATCTCGATAGACCCAAAAAACGTCCAAGAGACGGAAACATGAAAGAGTTTAAGAGATTATTAAAAATTAGTCCTAAATTTAATATCGATAGACCCAAAAAACGTAATAAACGTCCAAGAGACGGAAATATGAAAGAGTTTAAGAGATTATTAAAAATCAATCCTAGATTTAATCTCGATAAACCAAAAAAACGTAACAAAATTAGTCCTAAATTTAATCTCGATAGACCCAAAAAACGTTTAATAGACGGAAACATGAAAGAGTTTAAGAGATTATTAAAAATTAGTCCTAAATTTAATCTTGATAAACCAAAAAAAAACGTCCAAGAGATTACCCTGGAAAGATGCTCAATTCAATCTCGATATAGTTTCTAATACACCAAAGAATACAATTCTTGATAAAGCCATGATTAGTAAAATCAGAGACTGTTTTAATGAATTCAAGCGTGATGGAGCATCTTATTGTTGGTCAACATTTCGAATTGATGGTGTTGTTGACGCTACCATGAATGATGAAAAAGCAGCAGTGATAATTTCACGTGTTGGGGAAAAACGGCATTTTTTCCGAATCAAATTCATTATCGAAGTCGATGGTAAATGGATTATTAGGGATAAATTTGAACCAATCCTCAAGAATAAAAAAGCTGTCATTGTGAGTAGAGATTCCAAACCAGGAATTCTAACCGGAATCGATAAGCCATACTACGAAAGATCTTATCCCGTAACAGCAATGGTTTATGGGATATATCCGTTAAATGATAAACCCGATATCGCAAAACTAGCTCCTATGAAATATTCTAGTTCACTGAATTGTGTAGCAGAATGAATAATAGAACACTTCACAAATGCATCCCGAGGAAATAAACTAACTGATCTGCGACGTAGGAAAATAACCGAGTGGGAACTGACAGTGAAACAGCATGGTGCAAAGATTTCTGATATAGCTAAATTAGAAGCATCATTAAAATTCCCAATATCAGTAACAACAATAACCGGAGAAGTATTATACGAACCGAAATATCAATCGCGAGGAGCCCCAATACAGATTATTGATCATAACAAACATGCGTGGACACCTGCGGTAACAATATTTCCACGAGAACGAACCGTGAAATATATCCCTAAGGAGTTCGTCGGGGATGTTTTCTATGAAGAGAGATTATTCGATGCTATTCATGTGTTGTGTAAGGATGATCCTGTGTCAGTGTGGTTACTTAGAAGTGATGAAGAATTCGATCAATTTGTAAAACCAAATGGTGAATTATATCGCATTGAAGAATTAGATAACAGAATGAGAAAAATCGCTAGTGATTTTTCACCTGAGAATTCCCATGAAAAACTACTCACGGATAGTTTTACTATTCCATCAGTGGTAGCTCACTTCGCAAGAGAAAAAAACTCATGGCGTCCAACACGAAGTGATTTTCTCGAGGATGTTAAATTGAGTTGCGTCGAATTTGGTCATGGAGGACTGTGGAATACGAAATACTCACGTGATGGTATTATTTCAATTGATATAGCCGCGTGTTATCCCGGAAGTTTTCTCGGATATGGGGAATGCGCTGAGTACTTCAAACGATTTGGACACCCCACGCATGAAATGACTCGTGTTGCGATTAATGGACCATTGCCTGATTTTGATTTAACCGGATTCGCTCGTGTGATATCATTTGAATTAGCGTCAGGATTACATCCGTGTAGTTATGTTTGGCTCGGTAGACACCTATCTGAAAAAACACTGGATGCCAATAGTGCTATTGAGATATATGATTGATTGTGGTATGTTAATATCGTTGATTGTTTCCGAGGCTATTATATGCTATCGAGCTCAGAAAGAAGTTTGGCTACCACAACCCGATCTAGATAGAATAATCAACGAACTACGAAAACAGTTTCCAGATTTCAGTGAAGAAGAAATCATAAATTGGTCTAAGAAGTTATTTGAAATTAAAAAAGAACAAGCAAAAGATCTCGGAAGAAGAATAATCGGTAAATTTACCCAGGGTGGACGATACGACAACGCAAAATACTCTTCGCGGTTGATCATAGATGTCGCTGAATACGATTTTATTGTAGCGGATTTAATGAAACAGGGAAAACTTGTATCCCGTAAGGATGCTTTTCTATCCAATGGTGAGAAATTAGGTACGGTTGTTACCTACTGTGATGGATATAATTCCCAGTACACACATTTGAGAAGTTCAATGCTAGCCTATGCTTCTATTAATCTATTTTCGATGATAAATAGATTTCCTAATACCGCGGTTAGAGTAGCCACTGATTCGATGTATATACATAATAAGTACAAATCAGCTGTAGCGGCATTCACAGATCCCGAAGAAAATTGGGGGCGTTGGCGATTTAAAAAGGAGATGCTACATGAGTATTGTGAATCCGCAGACGTTGCCATGGATGATAAATATCTTTGTTGTAACCGTATTGAAATTCAATCAGAATTTTCTAATGCACCACCGGTATCTGATCCAGTATGTAGATATAAGACAGTTTATTTAAACGGTTGTGGTGGGTCAGGAAAGACAACTCGTGCAATTGAATTATTTCGTCGTGGAAACGCTAGCGTTTCTAACATGATTGTGCTAACACCGACTCACAGACTCGCCAGAGAGATGATACAACGAGGGGTAAATGCTTGCACTTACCACAGTTTCTTTCGATGGAAAGGTGACAAATGGACTCCTGAGCGTATGGGTGATAAATTTATTCCTGAAATCATAATTTGGGATGAAATATGCACAGTGTCATTAGATGTATTACAAACATTTCTTGAGTGGTTGTTAAACAAAAACACAAAAGTCGTCATAAGCGGTGATCACGGCCAACCACCACCATTTGTCGGTGCATCTCCACATGAATGGCTAAGGGGTTTTGTAGACTATTATGAAGAAATTACCACTGATTATAGATCACTTGATGAACGATTACGAGAATTCAAAGCGCTAATTAGATTACAACCGGATAGAATCCAATGCGAAATAGCGCGTGAAGTGATTTCAGAAACTCCAATGAATGATTTCTGGGAAACATGGAGACCAAACGATTTGATCATTGCAAGTAGAAAAATAGTCAGGGATACACTTCAGATGAAGTTATTTGAATTGCATAAAGAAAAATTTGCAACGCTTCCAGTACCCCTTTGTTATAGGCCAACGGATACACGAAAACAGAACATTGAAGTTGATATTCCAGGACAGAGTGAAAAACAAATTCTCGTATTAAATGATATTGTGCTGGTTGATATCAATGTCGTTGAAGATGCATTGCGTGCTAATAAATCCCCGTGGACGCTAGGATACGCAGCAACAATACACTCTTCACAGGGATTGACTATATCGAATACAATTGTTTGGATGGTGGATAATCACATCGAATGGTCGAATTTAGTCTATCTCGCAGTATCCAGAGTACGAAAAATAAATCAACTTCGAAGAGTTGTTTTCGATGATAATGACACAACAATGGATGATATTGATGTTAAAATTATTGATAAAAAAACTCTCCGGTTACAAACAACAGGACAAAAAAAAAACAACGAGAATTTGATATTGATGCTAAATTAATAATCACTTTGAAGAAACAACAGAATAATCACTGCGCGAGTTGCAATTGTATAATGCGTTGGCAGTATTCGGATAAGGATCCTCGCCAATTCACCGTAGACAGAAAAAATAACAATCTCGGTCATGTCAGAAATAATGTGATGTTGACTTGTCTTGAGTGCAATAGACGCAACGGTGCTAGTTAAGACCATGCGGTGGCAATTGAGTATCCTCGGGAATCACTTGTAGTTGTTGTCGAGTAAAACCCCGCTGAGGGGCAGTTGAATCCAGTTTATAGACTGGAGGTCTACCAGTTGATCGTGTTATACTAGATATCTTATGCGTAGTGACGCTCCAAATAGGATCAGAGCCCTTTTTCTACCCCCTTCAAGCTCTCCCGGTTCGTATAAGTACCTCACAATGACATTACTACCAAGAATTGGTTCTTTGAAATCTTTTTGTGGTTGTACGGGTATTGACTTCTTTTTAATCGCGTTGATAGGTTTCATGTTGATTGTTCTAGTAATCTCGTTATTCAGTGCAGTAATCACAGATGGTAATCTTTTAACCCATTCACGGGATCGCTTTTCTTGAATGAATTCTTTTGCGTATTGATATCCAAATAACCGCTCAGCAATCTTCCGATTAAATCGTTCTACAATTGCCTGATCGCGATGTAACGCAGTATGCCCTCGTCGTATTGTGACATTGTGATGTTTCATTGTTGATAACACTACACCCTGAAATTCCTTGCCAGGATCAACTTGTAACAGATTTGGCCCACGCAGAGGACCTCGTCGATAAATCCTCTCAAATGCAGAAGCGACTTCAGTGGCCGATTTTGTTTTCAGCGGTTCTGCTTCTTTGTATCGACTTGCAATATCAACTACGGTTAAAGCGTATTTGTAACCACGATCATGTGGCAGAAATAATATATCAGCCTGATGAACTTCATTAGGAACTGTCACATCAAAATGCGAGAATTGAATTTGTTTAGGCGGCGGTAGATAAATTTGCCATAGTGCCTGTTTGGATAACCAATTAGCCGCAGTGGTTTTTTTTTTTCACTTTTGCAGCGCTAGCGAGTTTATGGACTGCTGATTTACCCCTCCAGTATCCTCTTGGGGAATAATAAATTGATTCCATATTATTAATTACCAGCACCTAACATCAATTTACTTTTCCTAGCCGATTTTATCAAAAATGAAGACAATTTTTCTTTGAAAGATTTGTCAGGAATAGCATTTAACGCATGAATTAATTTCACATCTGCTAGATGCCTGTTTTGCAGATTGCTGCTTTTATAAGCAACATCATGAAGGTGACAGGCCTTATCAATGGCGTTTATTGGTTCTTCACCGGGGTTGGGTTGATTTTGATTATTGAGTCTGATATCAAGTCTGGTTCCTGGTCCACAGTAGCTATATCCTGGGAGGTGCTTTTCTCCGGGGTACTTTGCCCATGGGGTTCCAGGGACCTTTGCCAATTTGGCTGCGATATCACCTCCTCATTTTTTTTAAAAACATCTCCGGATTGTAAAATCTTTGATTTTGTAGAAACAAATCTAAATTTTTTTGTACCACATGTTGCACATCTACCAGTTAGTGCTGATCTGTTATTTTTAGTTGTAACCGTCGTCACATCATTTGTGCTAGTACGCGTTTTACACTTCATACAATATAGATCCATAATTTATGTATAGAAATATGGATATAATTGATTTTTCAGCGAGTAAAACAAGAGAACCAGTTAAGCATCATGCAGCGCTACCAAACTCTCTCCGGATGATTATAATCGGGCCATCTGGATCCGGTAAAACGCAATTGTTGCTCAATTTAATAATGAGATGGATGAAGTGGGATAAGTTGTATTTAATTGCCCCTAGCGTAGATGATCAACGATGTTATGAAGTGCTAAAAGATTTTAACGAGAATGCATCAGAAATTAAGGGTGAGAACGCCATTGATTTTATAACCGATATCGATGAAGCACCGAGCATTGATGATATTGATGGAGATATTAACAATTTAGTCGTATACGACGATATAATGTTGGATAAACAAAAAAATCCTGCTAGAATATTTTCCCGTGGGCGTCACAAAAACACTGACGTGATATATGTCACTCAACGCTACACTCAGGTTCCAAAAGTCATCAGAGATAACTGCAATATTCTTTCTGTATTCAACGGAGTTGATACTCATACTCTTAGAAATATTTGGCAGACATGGTGTTCTGATATGGACTTCAATCAATTTAAAAACTTCTTTAGTCATGCTCAGTCAAAACCACACGGATTCGCAACAATAAATCTACATGATCCTCGGACACGATATCGTATCGGACTGGATCAAATATTCGGTTAAAATCGTAAAAGAATTATTAACCCAGAACTGAAAGTTCTAGCAGCAGAGAGGGTGGATGACCACATCGTTGCGAGCAAAATTGATTAAAAAATCGTAAAATCTCCGTTTTTGCAAAAATGGAGACTTTTTTTTTGGTTAAATGAGATTTGTTGGAAACCTGATATTTTGTTCGAAAACGTTGTCTATAGGCCATATTTTGTTCGAAAACATGATCTGGAAGCCTTATTTTTGTTTGAAAACGTGGTCTGTTCACCCTCTCTGCTGCTCTTCTTGACTCCACGTCTCGTCGACGGTGTTTAAGATCCATTGGGCAAAATCGACCAAGGTGTTTGACCCTCGAAATATTTTTTCACGTTCTCCAGGAATCTTGCTAAAGTGAGGGCAATGATTAAAGATAGGCTCTTGGATGCACTTCTCGCACGCTCGGTGAGTCACGCAGAAATTAGGAATGTGAATCCCGGTGTCTTGCATGCATTTGAAATCAAAAAAGATAAAATTTCCTTTCTTCTGGTCATCTTCTTGTTGGGGATGGTATTATTTAATGAAGCATTCGTGTTACAAATCCACGATTTGGCGACAAATATGACATCGTTTCTTACCTCAACGAACGTGAAACTTAGCACTATTGGTACTTATGCCTTGTCCACAAGTAGGGCACAATCGCAGCAGTTGACAAGCACTTTTCTGCTGTGAACCGTACATCTTCAAATGTTGTTGGTAACAGGTAGGACTAAAAAAAGTGCGCTGACAAACATGGCAATACATTCTTTCTTGTCCTTTGTCCAGACAAGGTTTAGAGGCCAAACATCCCTCACATTTGGATCCACAATGCTTGTGTTGTTCTCGATTGTTATAACCATAGTCAAATTTTTAACAGTAGTAACCGTATCCCAGGAATCCAGTGATGCTGGTAATGGTATCAAAATGCTCATCGTTATGATAGACGTGAATGTATTTTCCGTGTTTGAAATCGTTGCCTCGAAAAAAAAGAGGTCCACGCACTTCTTGAGGGTGTACTTTGAAGGTGTAACGTGGAGCCAAGACGTCTTGCAAATTTTGCATTTCTGGAATGCCGCAAAGAGTGTCTTTGGATATCCCCGTTTGCTGTAACAGGAGTTCTGCTTCACTTCTTTGTTTGGCTCGGTCCGATCGTTGAATAATTTTCCAGGCTCTTTTTCATTCTGCCATGTCGTTCTTGTTGGCATACGTTCGTCCCATGACGGCAGCACGGGGTAAACGCATCTGGTCTTGAGGATTGTTAATTCGGACGAGGCTTAGTTTGGTGTTGCGAAGGTTTTCAACCAATAATACTTTTTTTGCGTCCTGTCCCCTGGGGAAGAGACACGTGGGTCATGAACAGTGTTGCTTTTCCGTCGGCGATGTGAAACTTGTCGTTGGATTGTTGCACATGTTGAATCTTGCCGATGACTTCGGAAGGTGTCAGTTCTGATGAACTGCTAAACTCGATCCAAACAGGGAACTTCATACCGTCGTGATGAATGGAAAGTGCCAAGCGATCGTCTTCTTTGCATTGGCATCGTAGTTTCAGTGAGGTTAACAAAGAATCCCACAAATCGGCGATGAACCCTTCTGCTTTCAACATAGGTACGTCCGACTTGAAATCTTTAATTTTCACCGTGTACCTGTAGGCCGTAGTTCTAAATTTTCTAGACGAGCGTTTTTCCGTCTTTCGAATGTGGTAATACTTTTTGGGTGATACTGGTGGACTTTGGTTTGGAATATGCTCTCTCGGTCTGGCCGCAGACGTAGAAAGGTATCGGTTCAGGTTCACTCATGTCTTCGATTTGAGCGAACACTTCTTTACGTGTGTGAGGCGATACGTCACGTAGCTGCCTCTTACCTTCTTCTTCTCTCTCACTGAAATCGTGTGATCGTTTCATCTCAATCACTGACTCATAAATGATTTAACCAAGTTCGATTTCTCTTTATATATACCCCTATGTACCTCCAGTTCTGATAATGACTTGGTGTATTTCACAAGGGCAAGTGAAAATCCAACAGTTTGGAAGCCCTCGATGACTTATGCAAACGACAATAGTGCGTCTTAAACACCTCGTGCATCTTGACGAATCTTCAAATCAAATCCTACCACGAAAAGAAAAAGGTTGCAAGAAAAGGAAAAATAGCTAGACAGTTGGTGTCATCAAGAGCTCCAGAGACTGTACTGTGCTGTTAGAACACGTACGTACTCCATCTAGAAAACAACGCTACTTGACTACGATGTCTCATTCTCTTTGTCACTTCTACTTTGCTGTTGACCGTGATATCTACCAACCCTGATTTAACACACGTCTTTCTTCATTTGATATTTTAAAAAAATAATAAACCCATTTTTAAAAGAATTACCCCTTTTTTGACAACAGCGACGATGTCTCCTCCTGCTCTTACTACTGTTGCTGCACCTACAACGGCGATCTTTCATAAGACCAAAGCATGAGTCAGAGCAAGTTAAGTTGTGAAGTTGAGCGGAGGTGTATAAACAACAACTGTCAAGACCCTATGTTCCAGTTCTGTTTGTTATAATAACTTGCGATACTTCACATTTTCTAAAGTGTAAATGTTTGCAATCCGTACAAAAGTTATGTGACTATAGCTTTGACACTTGCACAGGTACTTCACTTCATAAGTGTCAAGAAAAAATTATTATCAGAATTTTATCATTTTCCAAAACACGCACACACTCGCAACGTGACCAGAATCTGCACTTCTATGTTGTGGATATCTCACAGACCCGTCCCAGCATACAGAGCTGGTTAAGAACTGTAGGAATATCACATCATTGTTTCAGAAATATCAACAACAAAAAGTATGTGTATCTTCCCCGTTCCACTCTTTATTAGTGTTTGGGTATGTTCTCTAAAAACACAAATAATTTGGAACAAAATTAAATTTTGAATTAAAAATTCTCTCTTCATAAATTTTTTCAAGGTGTTGGTGTATGTCAGATTACATCCAATGCCTTCTCCAAGTGAAATACATTTCTACACGTCATTGCGTTTGTTAAATTACTTTGTTTTTTGGGGGTTGGTCATCGTTTATCTTTAATTCTATTATTTTATGTATTTATTCTTTTACAGAAGATGTAAGATTGTTTATTGCTGCAACTGTATATATTTTGTTTAGTCTATTGCTGCAAAAGAAAATGTATATAGCAAAGGGCTTATGTTTGTTCATATTTGTATTATTTCAAGCTCTATAAAACGTGCCAAGTTTGTTTTGCAAGAGGATTGAAACTTAAAGTTGCGCAGACGTGAAGGAAAACACCTTTGTTACAAAAGTTTGCACTCTGTGTTCATTCTAATCATGCTTGCCTTATATCTTTGTGTTTTAGATAACACATTTCTTCTGATGTAAATACATGCATCTATGGACAGACAGATTGGGTTATCATCCTTGAAGTTCACTGTACTTTAGTTTATTTACTTTATACAAACCCCAAATTCACTAGTTTGACAAAAGTTACTACTCACTACTATATTAGTTCTCTCTACCTAGACGAATGTGTTTATGTCAAAGTGAGAAAATATTTTTGGTCAGTTTTAAAACTCGAACAATAATTGCAGTTAAGTCATTGATGTGTCATGAATAAATGGTACAATGTGCAACAAAGGGATTGTAAGTTCACACTCCAGTCTGTCTGCGCTGCAATTGCATCAATGCATGAGCCTAGGCAAAACAATGCGCCAGTCGTTAGAAGCAATTTATTGGCTACACTTTTTTCTACCCCCTTAGCTTCGAAATGCCCTCACTCGTTCTTAGCACAGTGACAAGATAAGACGTGTTTTTTCTGCGCCACTACACTACCTACCTTGAATTTCGAACCAAACAATGCGTCATTCATTGTAAGTGATTTCATTGGCAAACCGATATTTTCCACCGCCTTCGCTTAAAATCGGCATCAGTTGTTATTCTCACAGCGAGAAGATAAGGCGTGTATTTCTGTACCTGTCCACTAGTCACTTTCCAAACAATAAAACTTAATCACAAATAATTGCACCATCGTGGAAATGTCAGTCTTATTGCGAAATACACCAAAACATGTTTGGATGTACTATTCTGTGAGAACTTCATAAAACGTTTTTGACAGAATGATTTTAGTAGGCTATGTCTGCAATTCACAATTGTGATATTTAACAATAGTGGTTTATTTTCTAAAGCAATAAGTATGTCAGTGAGATGTGTGTGAAATTTTGTAAGGAAAATATACCATACAAAACGTAAAAGAATTGTGATATTTTTAAAAGTAGGAATAACATTCTCTCCCTCTCTCCGTCCTAGCAATTTTTATTGAAATCTAATAGCATCTGTTCCTGTTTTGAAGACACCTCTCTAAACTTGTGAGCTGTAGTCACCATAATTACATAAACTGTTCCGTTTGTCATGTAAATTTGTTTACAAAACTTACACCCTTAAATTATAGAACGATTTTTTCTTCTATCAGTAAATCATTGTATGAAACAAAATCTTGAGTTGACTTTAGCTTGTACAATTCAGGTATCTTAGCTTTATCCTATTTTTGCAAACTGCAATGTGTCAAGAAAACAATTCTAACATTAGATTAACCGTTTTTTTTCTTCTTCTTCCAGAAGGCAACAAACACAAGGTTTTTTCAAGAATGGCGCGAGTGACATTGCACTATATAACCCTGCCTATGGTTAACTCTAAATTCTGAAAGCGAAACATGAGTTCAGAACAATTGTAACAATGTTCGACCTATTTCTTTCAGTTTAGATTGTCGATAGAACAAGGCAAGTTTTGGTACTGCTTCTTTTCCATACCCTTAGATTTGTGAAAACTTTGCAACCTTGTTGGTAGCATGTGCTGCGAAACTCTACCTGCTACCTCGTAAATTTTCGATCCACAGCAAAATGTTAAGCACTCAATCGACAATACGTATCGCACTATCTTCTTTATAAAATGAATGAATGAATGAATGAATGAATGAATGAATGAATGAATGAATGAATGAATGAATGAATGAATGAAAACAATGACCATTTCTCATATGTAATGTGTGTTGGTCTTTATTAACGTTGTCCTTATCATACCGCAAAAAATAACAGACTCCAAAATGGTGTCCTACGTTTTGTATTTATTTACCAGTAATGTTAGGTATGTCTGCCGATCTCTCAAACACTCCAGGCTAAAGTATCGCCTAATCTACTGTTACCCATTTCAGTACAATTTGTGTGCGAGCTTTTGCTTTAAATAAACGTGTGTAAGTTTAAGTAAGAAAGAAAGAAAAAAGACAATGGTTAAAAAAAAAAACGTTAAACTGTATATCACCCATTTCAGTACAATTTGTTTAGGTGACAGTATATTAAATAAATGTGTGTAAGAGTTTACAATATCACGTATGTTTATTTGTCATTTTGTAAACATATCCCTGTTATATGAAACTCTATCTACTACCTATGTATTCATATATAATGAATTACGAAAAATTAGCATGACAGATATCTTAAACAACGTTTAGCTGTAGAATTAATAATGTGAGAAATCTAATATATATATATCTATGTATATATATATATATATATATATATATATATATATATATATATATATATATATATATATATATATAATACACACTTAGGAATTAAACTCGAAAGATGGTGTCAATGAAGTAAGTAGAGCAGTACAAATACAGCATGATACTGCGTCTACATTAAAACCATAACAATGTATATACTGCCTAGCATGATGAAACTAGTTTGAAATATAAAGTAAGTGAATGATGACCGATAAAGAGGTCATTCGAAGATTTAAATAAATTTTAGGTTATCTCCGTAATTATTATATTCAATCAAGAAGGCTGCTGACCATACACATTGTTTTAATCTTAGTATGAGAGTATCCGTCACGTCTGCAATCCGTTGGACGATTACTTGGCATCAGAGTCTCCTGATGCCGATGCCGACCGCACAAAAACACCTATCTCTGATATTTGGTGAACAATATATCCCACTTTCCCCCTCCCTCCCCAAAAAAAGGCTCTTCTACTCATGCTCTTGAATATCGGTTATTTGTGATGGAGTCTAATAAATGTGTAAGCCAGTTTGCCAAAGAAAAAAGACAGGATCATAGATAATATTCGTCATTTTATAGCAGAAACAGTGTACAACGTAAAAACGATTGAGTTTACTGGACCATATGAAGTTGCATCAAGGGCTGTAAAGGACAGAATATTTGTTTTGTACTTGATACTATTGGCTAAGTCGGTCAAAAACCTTTATCTTTATCTGCATATGGATATTGAATGCAGAGTTGAAATGGAATGGTGGCATTACTTTCCTCAAAATTGGAATGGCATATCCTCATTCGTTATGAATGAACTTATATTTGTTGCTGACTTTGAACATCCTACTGATGCATTTTACATTTGGTGTCTACGTTCACAGGTTCTTAGATACATGGCCTAGTGGTATTTCCATTCACGATCAGGATTATTTCATGGCTTTTGCTAAGCTGCTCAAATATTGCTGATTCTTTATCTCTCTTTAAGTAGAAGATGAATACATCAGCTTGCACCTGAAGTAAGCAGGGACACATATACATGAGATGCACATATATGATGATATCAATCATTCGTGGATGTTGTATTAAGCTCTGTTACACAAATATCTTAACAACCTAGAATACATCCTTTCCTCGACTTCATGGCCAGGACTATCAAACGACAGGTGTCGGGAATTAGTAGAATGTATGCGCTATTCTCGTTCAATTAGTGGCTGATTGTTATAAAGTGCAGAATCGCGATACATCATGAACAAACTTTACTTTGTGCATATATAAAAAGCCGACGTTCAAACTCAATTTTACAACCAGGTCGGCGTCAGTGCTTTGGTTTATTCACAATTTTAAGATGAGATAAACGTTTGCAATCTAATCTTAACAGACCAAGACTTCCTCTGCCTTTTCAGATGCTCGAACAGTCGTGTTTTAGGACGATAGCTGTCCGTCTTTTATGCCAGATATATTCATGTGTTCTTACATTTGTTACGGCAAGCATAAACATATCTTTGTTCATAGTTGAGTTTCCAGTTTCGTAATTCTGTATGCACTGTGTGATAGGCTTTACTCGTGCCACATGTGGCTTTATCTACGGCATGCATGACAGTATCAAATATGATATTTGCCATGTATATGAAGCTTCCTAAATTGTTTAAAAAAAAACAACAAAACGTTATATTTGGAGCACAGTGAAATTTAACCTGCCGACTTCAACTGCATTTCATTTGGGGCTTCATTTTGTGTTATTTCATTATATTTATTATATCGACCCCAATCGGTAATCTAATAGATCATTAGTTACATGCAGTAGTACGATTTTATGAACTGCACCTCCGTAGCCAGTTGCAATAAATAGAAGGCAAGTGGTTTAGATATATACTTTAAATCCAGTTCACTCAGAAAAGTATAACATATTTGACGAGATACTGTATGATATCAAAGCTTTTGCAATGGGATCACGTGCTATTAGTACTTGTCCAACGCATACGACACATTCGATTTTGTACTTTTCTACTCCAGTAATCAACACCATCCTCTACCAAAGGAGGGAACATTACTTGCAATCTTTACTTCAGTTGCCGTCTCCTGATCTTGTGTATTTCATCTGCAATTATAGCTCAACTCCCCCACCCACCCCACCCATTAACACATGCACTTCTACGATGCTACTGATTCGCGAACAAGATCCCGTTCGCAGGGCAGCTCTTTGGCACGTTGCGTAATCTTGGTCAATGTCCATCCAGCAACTCGAAAGTGTTCCTCTTTATTTTATTCTAATTCATTTTCTTGCCATCCCTCATAGAGCACGTGACTCTACATGTACATAGTTTCTTGCAGTAGCTCACTTTCTGAACTGTAATTCATTATAAAGTTGCACAGTCATGATGATTGTTGTTTTGGGAAGTACAGTGCAATGTTCAGATATTTTCATATTATATTATCTGTCTATGCCCTTAGTAATTAATTTTCTTAAATAATAGCAACCAAGTTAAACAAACATAAAATAGTTTGCTGTATACGACATCCGCTTAACCAATATAACTATCTACAATATTGACAGCTTTTTGCAGCTTTGTAACATTGGTATTATTATCACTGTAATAAAATCAAAATGAAAGATGACCACATAACCACTACGACGTTCCGGGTTCTTGTATAATACTTGGTACATGTTCAATTATCTTTAGTTTCTCCTTCCTTCTATAAACTTCACCGCATTCTTTCTCCTATCGATTGAGAGGGAAAGACAGAGAGACAGATGGAGACAGAGACAGAGAGAGACAGAGACAAGGAGAGACAGACAGAGAGAGAGACAGAGAATTTAGAATATGCACCGTGTTTAATTCCTTTGGAACACATGGTTTAGTGGCTTATTACATTTTTAGCCATTTTGTTTCTTTAGTTAATGATTAATCAGTGGAAATGATAGATTTATATATTATAGCACCTAATGTTGAACAATATTTACAATATTAATGTGCCATGGGCTGATCACAATTTGATAAACAAATCATTTAAAAGCCATGTTATTGTAAATTTCAAGTGAGTTTACACATATATATCTCTGTGTGTGTGTGTGTGTGTGTGTTTGTGTCTGTGTGACTGTGTGTGTATGAATATATTTTACCAAATTAGAAATAATGCAATAATGATTTATACAATATTTCCAGTAGATAATATATTCATATGTTGCATACCATACAACATGATATACGAATATGTACTATGCGCCAGTGACTTGTATTAAACCTAAACAATATTGAGATTGCTATTGCTATTATACTAATTATGATATTTGATTTCATCCAACTATTATTAGTATATTCAATCAAAAAAAAATATTAACAATATAATAATGAATTAAGGTAAACAGTAATTAATGAACAACTAATTATTAATCTAATGTATGGATAGATAAGTGGATTTATCAAAACCTTCCTTAAGCTGAAATCTTTGTTATCATTGATTATTGATTAACATTAAATGGCCTGTTTTACTGATATAATTAACATGTGTTTGCTTTCTGATTTACATACATAATTAATTCTGAACTTATTCTAAAAGCAACATTAGTAATTTTAATTGCGGATTTCAGGCTTTATACGCGTCCAGCGTGCCAAAGTAGACGTTGCGAGTCCAAAACTGCCAATCTTTTAAACTTATTTAAATGTTTTTTTTCATACATACATACATACATACATACATACATACATACATACATACATTCATACATACATACATACATACATACATACATACATACATACATACATACATACATACATACTCGCTCATGCCAATTATGTGTTAATTTTTATTATTTTTTGTTGATATCATTGTAAAATGTAGTTTATCTCTACCTTCCTAGTATGGGCAATTCGGCTGCCAAAAAGATGACTCGAGTTCGAATCTCATGATGGCACCTGAATTTGTTTCAATATGTATTTGCATTTGCATGTTGAACTATCTTTAAAAACTTATAAAATATCTACGAGAAAATATAATAATCTTGATTCCTGATAAAGTAATTTTTAGTTCCAATGAAAACAGTCCTGTTGTAAATTACATATCGTAACACGGTTTTCTAACACACGAGCGAAAAAAGAACAAAAGCAATTCAGAACTTGGCTTAGAGTAAAGATGAAGTAATGAAACGATTAAAATTGAATTTTAATTTCCTTTTGTGTCTCTTCTGATCACTAAGTTTAAGTGACATTATAGTCCTTAAATATGGCTTTAAATATCACAGCTATTAGTAGGCGCTGCGATTTCTGTCGCTGCTGAATATTCAGTTGGTGAATCATTTTAATATGAGCCTAAATCATAAAGAGTTAATTTAACTGTCGTGTGGATGCACACACTTTGCAAACCTTTCCTGTCTAAAAGAAAATCAAAACAACTGCTACCTCTATGATTGATGTCAATACATTGTAAAGGTATCATCCTCGACATCATCATTGGTAAGTATATTGTACACGAATATTTATAACAATACTAGCATCGGAGAAACTATACGTATAACTAGAGGCTAAATCAATGTCATGTGAAAAAGTATCGAAGACATGACTCTATCCATGACTAACAAAGAATCAGCTTTAATAGAAAATTGGTACCTTTAAAATCCAGTTTGATTTCAATAATGGTCCATAGGTTTGATTATGGGATGTTGATTTTGATGAATTCCTCTGAGCAAAACTCTTTACGATTACAATATACGAAAATTTTAAGTTTCACAAATTTAAGAAAATTACCAGCAATTCTTTTTAAACGAAATTAATGATATTTTCATTATAACCTAACACCTGTATGTCATGAATTAACTTTGTCTTTTAAAGTATTTTTCGAATATTTTGTTTAATTTGTTTTTATCATTGGTCGTTTGTAATCTAATAATCCTCGAGATCTATAATCAAAATATCATTGATAAGAACGTTCCCATTATCAAACAACAGTCATGTAATCAACAGTGTATGAAAAAATCGTCCAATTATCAACAGGCTTGTGATAAAACATCAGCAAATCTTCAATAATTCTAGTTTAGGCAAATACTTCGAAATCATATTCAACATGGTTAACAATGGCTTTGATAACCACATGGTATTTGACATTTAGATGGACAAGACTGCTTAATTTTTCCACTTCTCAGATATTTGTTTATAGTTTCATCATTTGTCCAAATCGATCTCCAAGTCTAAAACTAATTTTGTTCGTATAAATCTATTGATATAGAAATATCTAGTTCCTTGTATTAAGAGTTTCCTGTAGTCCGTCTAAACCCATTAGTGGCTTGAAGCCATTGCTTAGACGCTGTAATTTTGGCGCGCATAATTATATAACCGCTATGAAATACCAATCTTTGAAACGTTTCTAAGTGAGTTCCGATTACTACCATGCATTCGAGTCGGGTGCGAAATGACACCGGGTTCCTAAAAAAAAAACACAAATATGCCCACATTTACTTGTGCCAAATCTTAAACTAATGAAGTAACGGACGTCTGAAGTCATGTTCGTGTCCTAAACACTAATTTTACCATTGGTTCGTCTTGATCGATGTAAACAGGATCTAAGTTTAAATTCCGGTCTTCGCTTGTGGTGCAGTCTCATTGAAAAATTAGCAAATACCATAATTGCATGCCTTAATTAAGGATTCCGGTCTACATAATAAACTCCACACAACACGCAATAGCGTCAGACAAGTTTAACACCGTTTCCATCTCAAGTCTTAGACATAAGCTAAAATACAAATTACATCTTTGCAAATATGCTCAATTGAAACACCTATTGTGAATACTCAAATGTACCTCATCATTCATAAGTTACAGTTAACTCAGTGATATAATTTTAAATAAAGACATTTGTTCGTACGTTTAGTGATATAAGACAGTAAGGAAAATTAAAATATCAAACTTGACAATGATGGGAACTACATTTTACGTACGTATTAAAGTATACGGTTAAACTGTTGGTTTTTATACTCCGAAAATTGTATCACACGCGCTAATACAATTCTCTTATACTTTGTTAAACATGGAAGAAAAGAGAGTGTCCTTGAGATTAACTGTGTAGGACCTAATCGAGTATGTATATTTTAGTTCTTTGCTTTCTATATGCATTTCGAAACAAAATAACACATACAATAAATACAATAACTGGCAGCCATACATTTAAAAGGTCAAATTTATATTTACAAATAAGTATTTAATTATGGTAATGCAACGTAGAATTTAGTATATTATTTAATTACGTTAGTGTACGACACGTTTTTATATTATATGGAATAGTTTTCATTTTTCCAGAAGGATTTCGAATTGCAGCTCACAGGTTAAATAATGCGCGGGGTCTTTTATTACAGGATGTTTTATGTTTAATTAACACAATTCACGCCTCGATATCAGCTCGAAACTGAAGCAGTTAAGTTAGGCTGAAGCGTAATACATGGACAAGTAGATATCTGATGTATTCAGTCTGTCAAGGACGGTGTTTATTAAATTGGTATGCAATTGATATATTATGTTCCGTATAATTTTATATGTAATGCAACCAACACAAACGTCTAATTTTGGTAACTAACATGTATTTTATTCATGTTTGGAAATCCACGGATCAAAACTATTTTGATCAATATTATGCAAATCAATACATCAATTACAGGGACATGCATACATATTTGAATAGAAAGGTGATGTAACTACATTGTGAAAGGTCCTTGTAAAACAGCAATAACATTAACATCTTACGATACAATTATTCACATTTGCTCTTTTAGATCAAAAACCATATTAGCTAAAAATTACCACATCATTTTTTCTATGAAATCATCTTTCATCGCTATTTTACAAAGCTTTCTATTGTCCATATCTAACTTAAATTCTTTTTTTAAGTTTCAGGAATTAATTTGGACTTGCTCTTATGTTGACATTTTCCTTCTATCAATACTGTTTGCTACCTTAACATCTAAATATGTGTCCGTGTGTCATTCAACATGACCACGTTCTTTAAAACCATCCATTTAAAACTCATTCATTAAAATTCGTATGGAATTAAAATCGCTGAACAATGCAATGTACAATGTCTAGCGTTGTATGTATGTGGACGGTTGATATTATTTGTAATACACTATTGAGCTATATAATGAGTATCATGTTATGATTCACTCGAATAAACTGGAAAGGAATTGTAATTGACAAATATTCTAATCAATTATCAACTGCTTCCAGTCTTTAGGAAGTAAATCGAAGTAAAGAGAGTAAAAAGTCTTCCTTTGTATCTTTATGTATACAATATATTTAAGAAATAATATATAGTGAAGCTATAGTTGCATACTGATTCCGTACCTCCAAGAGTAAATGTACTAAACACATAATCGAAATGTCGTTCAACCATCCCATAAAGCCAATAAGACAATACAAGCCAACGTTTCATTTATATTGTGTGGTCTATTTCAGATACTACATTTGGAGGTCTTTAATATATCAAAAATCTAATTATATTTAATGCATAAGTAAATTAGACGGAGATAAGATGTAAAGGTAGGATGATAAAATATACACACTCACGTACACAAAAAACAGGCAAGGGTATTAGAGTTTAACGACACACGCTGTACTATAATAATATACACACATACTATCACACCAGGACAGGAATGTTCATAGACAAACTGTACCCTATCACACACAATGACACACATAACAAAAACGAAGCAAGACATTTCAGTTTAAGTCGCGACCATATACCAGGATATCAACACAAATAAAACACAAAAGGCACACAATTTCTCTTCAGCCCTGACAAACATCGCGATAAAACAAGTCTTGTCCTGAGAATATGAGAAACAATGGAATAATGCAATTATATATTATATGTATATAGTTAATCACCAAATCAAAACAAATTAAAATGTTGCACTAATATACACGCTGCCTTATAATGTAAAAGTTAAATCCTTTCATTACATGAGTGTGTTACGTTTATATTAAATGCAAAAAAGCAACAAAAAGTAAAACATGACAAAGACACAGTTGCATTTTATCTTTGTTATAGTCTTCTGAAATCATTATCACAACATTTCATAACTCTTCTAAACACTCCACCATAACACTTCTAAAAACTCCATATTCTCTTCCTTCCTTCCTTTGTTCATTCATTCATTCTCTTATTAGCACGATATTATCCTTCGTTGTTATTTATCTAACGGTACAGATTGCCCTCTGCACCTTCATCTATTTGCCGCGTCCCTTTGAATTCTTCACATGTCTTCGTTCATCTCGCTTTGTTCCTGATGAACAGTCATTCCCATTCTCCGTGGTCTTCTATTTGTTCTAATTTGTGAAAAATTCGCTGCTTCTGCACTCGGTATATTTGAGTACACTTCTAAAGCCCTACCTTGCAGCAAAGTGCTAAGGTGTAATGCCCAATCTTCTTTTTTGAGTTTTTGTGCAGTAGCATATCTTTCAAATCATAACAGGTAACTATCTAAGTCATTCTTATTTACTTCGAATACTGGAAGTTGTGGCTTTTTGAATTGACCCAGTTGCGATACCCTATCGTTCTCCAGTCGAGACCGTTCTAAATCTAGCTTTCTCTCTTTCAATACGCGCGCTTAGCTCTAATTTCTCGCGCTCTGTTTCCCTCTACGTGCGGTCTTTCAATTCAATCTTCTCCATTTCAATGCTCTAATTTATCCTTGTCAATACGAGCGCTTAGTAATAGTTTATCGCGCTCTTCCTGAAGTCTCTCCTTTTCGACGCGCGCGCTTAGCTCTAATTTCTCGCGCTCTTTCTGAATTCTCTCCTGTTCGCGTTGAAACCTTTCTTTTTCGGCCTCTCGCTCTTCGGCGCGTCGCTCCCTTTCTCTGTTTTGTTCTTCCCTAATAAACTTTCTTACGTAAGGTTTCCCCTTTATATCCCAATTGCTTACCCAGCTCTACCAATTCGCTATTGGAGGACATGTTTTTAAAAAGGAGTATGTTCTAAAACGAGCGTCAATAAATTAACTGCTTCTCTAAAAGAAAATGAAGTTCAGTTTCGTTTGCAATCTAAAAGAATATTTCTCAAAACCTTCCTGTCTCAAATTCTTTGACCGACACTGATGTATGTGAGAACTCAATGTAACGATCCGAAAGTTTTCTCGCAATGAAAGTACAATCCGATCGATGCCACCAAAATTGTAACGTAGTCGATCTGACACCCTTGAGACTGGGCAGGGATTCAAGAAATAACAGACACGTATGTGAGTGACAATGAAAATGTATTACACACTCACGCTAATGAGTAGGAAACACGTAAATAACATAAACACAAAGGTACATAATATGAATATAAGACAAATTAGTAATTGGATTTGACTACTATATCAAACTAATGTAGTCAAATACTACTATATGGAATTCATGTAGTCAAACACGGTTGTTACAAACTTCATGTAGTCAGACACTACTTTCAAGTGTCACTCTGTATTTGTCGAACAAGAAGGGTGAATTAATTTGACTCGTTCATCTTCAAACACTGCACGCTGAATAAATACATATCATTCGGAAGAGAAGCTATATCTCTATAGTTAAAAAGTATGTACACCCCAGTGAGATCATATCTTTTAACGAAGATGAAACGATCACACCATTCCAGCTAGAAACTCAGAAAAGCAACGAAACGAAGATATTTTCAGTTTCGTGTCTTACGCTAAGCCAAGTATTAGCGCAAATGCATGCCAGTGACTTTCGAAATAGATTGAATGAATAAAGTTATAGACATATGGAAAGAAGCAAAGGTAAAATGAAAAAGGGTAATTCTAATAGCGAGACAAAATTAAAGAGAAAAGATGAAAGAAATAAAGATGAACGAAATAGAATGATAGGAAAAGAGATGAAGGTGATTCCGCTAAGCCATGTTTACAACAATCGATTGAGGTGTATCAAAAAATGGTTGTGAATCGATATTTGAATTTCATTTTAAACATTTTCACCAGTAAGCAGTTGATGAATCGGCAACAGTGGAAGATCTGTACAAAATGACACAAATGAGAATACTTAGATTCTATGTTTATACGAGGAGAAAGCATCATGTTTCTGCTGTAGATGCAAGTGATAAAGGTCTTCTAGATGGGAATTCGCCTAGATTAACCTCTTGGCTTGGGAAATCAGTTCTTGGATTAGATTTATCATCTGCCTCAGCCTCTGTCAATCCTGAAGGACATGAGCCAACAACATAGACAGCATCGTGTGACACTAGACGAATTTAAAAATAGCCTATCAAGCAATGTTATATAGTTGAGCTTTATTTAATGTGAATCAAAGCATATGGGAAGGATGTTTAGTATTCGTGTTGTTGCTCAGTACATGAAGTAATAGTAACTATACTATGTTTTGACCTATAAAACTGTCAACATTGAAACGATCTCTCCATGTAAAGCAAACACAGAAAAGCATTTAAAGTGACGTGCTTAGCAATCCAGAACAAGATATGAACATTTTACATCTTGATGTAAGAGGTAATAACAATAATATTCAAAGATAGATTGTACCATCATTACATTCATTACTCATCATTTAAAATCTGTATGTTAATGGTTTTAATTTATAAATGTTGAATAATTGATTAAGATTCTTGTTACTGTTCATGTCTCTTTGTAGTTTCGTAGTTTCATTTTAACCATGTCAATATTACCATTTATTGGAATACCTGCTTTTTCTGATAGGAAAACAAAAGAATGTTGTCTTGAAAAAATATTTGTTTGTGTCTTTGTGAATCACTCCATTAGAGCACATACTCCATTTCTTGTCAGGGTAAAATCTGACTTACCTCTGTCTTTTCAGAATTGAAGGTGTGATTATTAACATTGTTTTACATCTTCATTATGTTTCAGAATTTCACAAACAGGTTTGATTAACGTACATTGTGTTGCATCTTTGCAATCAGTTAATATTTTTCAGAATAAATCATTTGGATTTGATTTTTAAGTATATTGTTATAGATTTCATACAATGCAGATCTTCTTTTTAAACAATGTACGAATCTTGCTTCTGGATTAGAAGAATAATGACTTTTGGATGTTTTTGCTGCTGCCATTCAGTATGCAGAACATGTGATAAAAGTCAGTATTCATATGTTGTCGTTCGTACAGGATGAACTGATTATACAGTCTTTTTGCCTTTCGATCCATCATACTAAAAATATGAATAATAGCTTCAAATGATTAACAATTTACTTCTTGTCTGATTCATACAAGGAATTAAATTGACCCATTTGGTTTCAGGGTTTAGTGACTTACTATAGAATATAAGATATAATGGTATTTTCAATCAAGCGTAACTGCAAAGATTTGGTTTATAGTTATGTTTTGGCGGAACATTAATCTCATAAGGTCTCTTGTCGATACATTTTGTATCCCCATACACAATCTATGGTTATTTATGCATACCTTGCATCAATATACAGCTGAAAGTAGATTAATAAGTTATATACTCTTCATCATATCTTGAACTATCGATCATGTTGATGTTAATAAAATATGAATGATCAACCACACAACGTTATTTTGTACTTATCCTTTTGGACACTGTGATGTCATCATTGAAATTCACACTATCCAAGGAAATGTTCAACGTGTAGACGCTTTTTGCAACACTCAAGCCATGATCTCTCCCATTAATATTCGTGACATTTGCAAATATACATGTTTTATGTATACTCACATTCAAATACACATACTTTAACTTGTGTTTCCAGCTCGGGTAAGATTGACAACAAGGAACTGCAATGACGGAGGGAGTGTTCTTTATACATCCATTCCCTATGTAGCCGGTATGAAATGTCGTTGTTTTTGGCTTTAACATTTATCAGTGCAAGATAGGCTATACATGGCTTGCCAAAATAACTGGTGGAGGAAAAACCCGGGAAAACCGCGATAAGATCCAACGTCCGATTGGAAGGCACTGACATGCTTTCCTACATAAGCCGGGCCCGAGAATCTAACTTTTAAGGATAGAGGTACGATGGCAGTGATCGGTAAAGGTGTGACCTTTTGACTACACGCTAACGCGGGGTCCCTGTTACGAAATATAGCTTTACATCTGTTGAGTTACTGACAATCCTTTTGGAAATATTTAGCTCCATTTTTGACATTCATTTACGTTTGGTATACTCGCATGTACTTTTACAATAAAAATTGGTTTAAATGAAGAGTTCACTACAATCATTGTATGGCTAGCATACCGAACAGTGAGAATGCTGTCATTCGATAAACAGCAAATGCTTATAAACGATGTGGAATATGCTGCTGGAAATGACTAACCAACGAGAGGTAATTCAAACAATTACAGTTATGGTTTAGTTTAGTGATCAATGGTACAGCAAACAATGTTAGTTACAAATGGCACAACAACACCGGTAGGTTATTTAAGTAATGGAGTAAAGTGCTTTGTCCAAGAGCACAACACTGTAACTGACCCAGGCTGGCCAGATGGTAGGATTCAAACCCGCACTCCTTCGGTAATGAGTCCTGCAATCTAAGATTTGAACCAGTTATTTACAGTGCGTTAGTCATCGCTGCTACTTACAATTATTTACAGTGCGTTACTCATCGCTGCTACTTACAATACGATTGTGTTTATACTGCACATCTCTCTCTCTCTCTCTCTCTCTCTCTCTCTCTCTCTCTCTCTCTCTCTCTCTCTCTCTCTCTCTCTCTCTCTCTCTCTCTCAGTACGTTTGTCGTTTGTCTGTTCATTTAATCATCATAAACTGGGTCTTATGTAAATCCGATATGCCATTAAATTTCTGCCTGCGTCTTGCGACGATCAGAGAGAGAGAGAGAGAGAGAGAGAGAGAGAGAGAGAGAGAGAGAGAGAGAGAGAGAGAGAGAGAGAGAGAGAGAGACAGATTGAGAGAGATACAGAGAGAGATATACAGACAGACAGACAGACTGAGAGAGGGAGAGAGAGAGAGAGAGAGAGAGAGAGAAAGAGAGAGAGAGAGATATATTAAATTAAGTAATTGTTTACAAATGTTACATTTAAGGTTAAAGAGAACTTATAATCGAAATCAAGCTTAAAATAGATTACAAGTATATTAGTACCACCTGGCCAAGTACGGCCTTCTCGTTCCGACATGCAAGTGCGATTTCTTTATTATCACATAAGACTCGACAAATCAAAGGAATGTCGTAAACATAAAATTATAACGGGTTCGGTCCTCTCGGTTGCTTAGTATAACTTCAAGGTTATCATCCAGCTCAAACTATTTCTGTCTCTCTCCTTCCACATTTGACCACTTAAGTGTGTCCATCATGGAGAGAGACCGAAGGAGAGATGAAATCATATAAAAGGATGTAGTGAAATGACTTCAAAATACATTCGGAAGCCTTAGTCGTTACGCCTTTCCTTTTCATGACGTTATTTGTGACGCCATTATGTTTTATTATATGCACACAAAGCATTTTTTAGGTAAATAACACAGGAGTCGTGTGATACAATTATATTTAGTTAAATACAATAATAATAAGTATTTACTGCAACGCCGGAACATTTAGTTTACAATTGCTAGGAACGCGTACGAGACAAAAGGAATCACACGGCTTGTGTGCATCTGAAATATTTCTGGATACAAATATATAGCTACAAATGTGATTCTTACTCAGATACGATAAATCGTCTGGTCATGTTTTCTGTTGCAAGTTAATGTTACATGAAATTAACTTCCACGAAAACTATATGAATCAGAAGCTTTACCGATGATAATTGTCACGTTGTTAGGATTAACCAGGTTTCAACATGTATATGATAGACCCATAGGTTATAATTTCGCGCCGTCAATATGTATAAAGGTCAACTCGGCAAACAAAGGTGTCAAGCCAGTTAGTTGACGTGGCCATAAAATTAGTAACTCGCCAGAAGTTGGGCAAACCAGTTTGTCGCAGAATTGAAACCGAGTGGGTACTGGATTAAATGAATAACTCAAACACAATGTGTGAAAGATGAAAGGGTATTAACTTGATTAGTAAAGAAAAATGTATGATGTACAAATACAATGATTCTCACACGCTCTCAACATACAATTGATCCCATACCTCTATACTAACATTCACACATTGAAAATAAACCAATAATTTTATATCTATCTAATTGATATACAGCTTCAAGAAACCTCCGTTTCAAAAAAAAGTACATACAACGATATTCACATAATTTCACGTATAGACTAGGCTTGGGATTCAAACAATCTCAAGTTTTCTATTACGTTTCAAATTTCTGCACTATTAGTAAGAGTCATAAATCTCCTGTAATTCAACTAAGATTAAAATAAAATCTCATGTAGATACAAATATACCAATTGAAACAACAATTGGAATAAATACATGCTTCTTGACCCTTGTACAGTCGCACGATTCATACACCGATAAACCGCACAGTTTCACCACGTCCCTCGGGTTAGCCCACTCACTTGTATCGGCCACTCGCACCCTTTATGTATCAACTACATGCACAGTCAGTGATACGTATACACCTACATACAGCATACAGCACCCTTGTATTAGCTACGTCTACAGTCGTGGCTCCACCACATGTACAGACATACGTACATACATATATACATCTAGATACCTCTACTCGTTAGCTAAACTCATCAGTCTCGTTACGTCCGTTAGACTGTTAGCCTCGTTAGCTTCGTTAAACTCGTAAGCTACAATAAAACCAAACTGGTAATAATAATGAGTTCTGGAAAATACTAATACATTAAACTCTTAATAACAACTTGAAATTCACAGTTCACAACGTTTCAAATCTGCGTTGTAATAAATGAATCATTACACGATATGACAATACAAACTCAATAAACTTCGCATCTCAAATAAAATATAAATTTAAAACCTATGGCGTATAGAAATACCACGTGTGCTCTCCTCTACAGATCCAAAGTGACCAGTGTCGGTTATACCTTGATCATGCTTAAATTCATAGGACAGTGAGTAATATTCAGGGTAAAATACCCGTGCATATCGTGATTATGATGTCCGTAGCCGCAAGTAGTTTACGGCCGCGACATATGTTGGTTCCGTTACTTGTCTGGAAAAACAGCTGTTCATCCTAGATAGCGTTGTACGCATGCACAACACAAATAATCAAATATTTCCCAGGCAAAACAAAAGTTTTTTTTCTAATTCTGTGACACAGTTACATAATAATTGCCAGCACAGATTTCACAGGTAAGTGGTTGAATTTTTTGTTCGGATCAAAACAACATCAAGTGGGGTGTTGTAAATCCACCCTTGACAGACTGTTGAGAGGAGGCAGTGTTTGATAATTATATGAATTAACATCCACTAGGAATTGAGAAAGACGTTGCCATTATTAGAATCACAAGTTGAAATATATTATCCTGAAAACTAAACGAATGTAGTCGCTAAAACCATCGTCCGAGATTTTAAGAAAGATAAGCTACTATGACGTCATTCGAAATTGGCGGGAAACTTGTATATTCTGGGAATTACAAGCAGCTTCAGTACAGGTCAGTGAAAATTTGCTCGATTGTTGTAATTTATTACTGCAAAGTAAGAGTACTTTAATTATTGTATATTTACTTTTATACGTAGAATTACCATTTGTGAGGTGATTCATTCGTAGTGTTTGAAATACATGCATATTTTGAGATATGAGCAATGTTTATGCAAAGAATCAATATTATAAATCGATATTGGGTTAAATTCGTAGTAACCTAATGGATAAATGCATTTTATATTCTCGATTCGCAAATGTTGAATTGAATTCAAAACTATGTATAATGGGGGCAGCGTGCTTTGTAGGAGTATCATTTGCAATGATATATCAGCGCATGGATATGTAGATATCTGTGTACACTTTGTAGAAGTGCAATGTACAGAAATGCGTCTGATTATATGATACTGTTCTTTATAATATATATATATATATATATATATATATATATATATATATATATATATATATATATATATATATATATGTGTGTGGAATATATATATATATATAGGTACATGGGCACGAATGCGTGAAAACAAACGGTAATGGCGTATCTGATGATATTAATGTTTAGTGTCAGTTTGCATAGCTAGTGGAATATGCTTTGCTAATGTCCTTGTGTGTTAATACAGAAGCTTTTAAGAACCAGAGGGAAATATCCCAGTGCAGTTGGTTCAAGTCTCTCGGATACAAAAGAACAGGGAAGAACGGAAGCAGACGATAGACGGATTGGATGGAGTTGAATTACCAGTACAGAAAGATCATACAGATGAGTAGGAACACAGTACAGGAGGAAAATATATCACAATAAGTCAGATGATGAAATAGGCTGTCACTTGGTCGAGTGAACGACGAGTGATAAAATGCTAATTTGAATTTCATTTGAGAGATGACCATTACTTAATTATACTAAATTGTTGTTATTTGAAATTCACATTTTTTGTATTCATTAATTTAACTGTGGGAACCGCTGAGGGGGGCATTGAGCTTTGCATCTCTCTATAACTACCTCAATTTCTGACACAAAGGAGCCAGTTTCGGTCTTCTGTAATATTTTTAATAATATTAGGAGCACCCCACCCCACCCCACCAAATGAAAGGGAAACCTCTATCATAATAATAATAATAATGAGGACTTTTTATAACGCCTAATCTTTAGAAGCTCTAAACTCTTTACACCATATATAATAATGTGACTACAAACATAAAGCAAAACAAACACCATGGAATTAGAATCATAAAAAAATCCTGAGTTTTAAGGTAGGAAATATTATTGGGTCTTTAAGTTTGTTATTGAAGTCGAAAAAAGTGTGTTAAGAGCCCTTCTGACATGGATGACTGTGTCGTATATCTAATTTCAATGGACAATTCGTTCCACGTTGCTGGGCTCTGGTATGCAAAGGAAAATTGTCAATATGACTTCGTAATCATAGTGGAAATAATGAGTGTATCATTGTCAGAAGAGGAGCGTAGGTATCTTGCTGGTGTGTACACATGGGTGAGACCAGATAGGCATGTTGGACTGGAGTCCGTCAATGAAAATTAGCACATATAACAAATTTTGTATTTGATTATGGATGGAATGGAAAGCCAGTGTAGGATACAGAACAGTGGAGAGGTGTACTCTGATCGTGGTACTCTACGCTTGATTTGAGCAGCTGTGTTTTGAACTGTTTAAAGTTTCTGGACTAGATATTGAGACTAATCAGACATAATTGAGCTACAATAGTCCATTCTTGAAAGTGTTGATGAACATACAAGTGTTTAGTGGTATCAACTGAAAGATATTTGCAAATGGAGCTGTTGCGTCTCAATTCAAGATATACAGCCTTGCAGATGTTTATGACATGTTGGTTCAATGTGAGAGTACTGTCAAGAGTAAAATCTAGTTTTCGTACTGACTGTGTGAATTTAATGTTGGTGCTGCTGATATTTATTGTTTGTGGTAAAGGATGTGAATGAATAAGTCTTTGTTCTGTGATCAGAACGGCTTCAGTTATACCATCTTTATCTGGAGCTTGTTACATGTCATCCATGATTTCACATCGAAAATGCACCTCTCTACTCCATGGATGGTAGCATCAACATTAGTTGGGTGGCTAGACTTGTATATTTGGATGTCATCAGCGTACAATTGGTGAGACACTGGATGATGATCTATGACACTTGAGAGCGGCTGAGCGTATAGATTGAAGAGATCAGATCTAAGAACAGACTCCTGTTTAACACCACAAGATTGATCAACTTGCCTTAAGCGTATTCCATTTACAGATACATTTTTTGTCTCGTTGACTACCAAGGACTTGAAACACATTTAGGCTGTATTGTGAATAACACATATACATGCTGGAGACGGTAATGCAATATATCATGGTATATTGTGTAAAATGAGAAAATGTCATTCAAAAGACATTATTGTATCAAAGGCTATTTGGAGACTCTACATTGCAAAAAAGACCGTTTTAATTCAGTTGAGATACAAGTTGGGTTATAACACCTTTTTCTAACACTCTTTATATGAACGGGAAATTAGATACTAAGCGGTAGTTATTTATATCATTAGGGACAAGTGTTGGTGTCTTCAGCAGGGGCTATACAATGGCAGTTTTCAAAAACGAATTGGGGCCCCGAGTGGCTGAGTGATCTAAAGCGCTTTCTGTTACGGATCACTGCCGCCTCACCTCTGTCTGCGTGGGTTCGAATATAAGATTCGGCTAATGTAGTTATGTGAGATAGCTTGCCAATAGATTCCCGTGGGTCGGTGGTTCTTTCCGGGGGTTTTCCCGTGTTCTCCCTCCACCAATAATACTGGCCGCCATGAATAGCCTATCGTGTGCTAAAAAAATGGCGTTAAATCCTAAAAACAAACAAACAAACAAATAAAAACGAAGTGAATTCCATGAATAAGAGAGATGGAATGCTAACATCGGTTAGTGATAGCAATATTGGATCTAAGCATTCAAGCAGCAGTGATACTGTAACTGGATCAAGCTCATATGACATTGGGTCGCTCTTCATCACGATTGTTCGTATTCAATCCATAGAGACAGGGTTAAATGCTGCTACCGGTTGTCGCTGAAATTCTGTATCGTAACGTTATGGTGACGACGATTCCCTTAAAATTGTATTGTCAAGCTTATCTTTAATGGTTTTGTACTCACGGAAGATATCTGCAAATAGGTCCGGAAGGTCTACTGTAGAGAAGGTAGTTATAAATCGTGTATATCTGTTCCTTTTCGTTAGACGGTTAGCTATCTCGAAGAGCTCTTTGCAGCTGGAACTCTCCGTTATCTGAGTTCTATAATGGTATAATTTGGCTAAATGGACTACATTTGTGAAATTCTTTATAGCGGCTTCATATATTTGTTTATGAATAGTGAGTATGGTGGAAAGCCAGAGCCTCTCCGCTTTACGGTGGTCTCTTTAAGAAGTGCGAAGCTAGTCCCTAACTCTGCTATACCACGGAGAACACTTTTTAATTTTTACTCTGCACTTCGTGGCTTGGGACGATGTTCAAGCAATGAACGCAGACAGTGATCGAGTTGTTCTCTAGAAGGTAAGCACGTTGTTAGGTTTGCTTGGATGTCATGCATTAGTTTGGTTCTATATATCATACTGGGGTTTTGCTTGGAACCAAATAAAGGTGGAGGGTTCGGGACTAATATGTCCAGATGGCATATAATACAAAGGTTATCTGATGCAGCTTCGTGTGATATGAGGGTGGTCCGTATAATATTATCATCACGTCTATGAAGAATCCGGTCTAAAATGTGACCAAGTTTTTGGGAGGGTTGTTTAACTGACTGTCTAAGGTGGAAACATGAATGGAATCTAGGAGTTTTGATGTGTATATGTTTCCAGGACAGTCAAAGTGAAAGTTGAAATCTCCAAGAATAATCAAGTTGTCACCTATCGAATTTACATTCTCCAGATGGTTCGGAAACTGCTTCAAAAAGAGAGATTCAGTCAGCTTGTTTTTTCTACGAGGATAAAGGCTGTAAAGGTAGAAAAATGGTTGACCTTTGGTCCAATGTGAGTGTTGTTTGGACTAGTTCAAACTATGTATGGCCGAAATGGAAGGATGTGTTGCATTTATTTAAGATTTTTTGAAAAGTGATCGCACAAAATTGTTTTTCTTTCTGAAAGTAAGGTCCTTAAAGGAAGAAGGTGTATCACATTTATCATGTATAAACCTGTTATCCTTGTAGACCGATGAAATATACACTAACCTTGCCAGAGTGTTAGTTTTTACATTTGTAATGTCATGTTTTGGTGAAGGTCCAGTTTCTAATCCGATAATAAAAGTGCATCTTTCTGCAGTCATTGAACTCGCTTTATTACTGAAATACGATATCACCAGTCAGCTTTTGTGATATGTCCTACTATAATCTCTATGAAAATAATTGACATTTTGTTATGTTGTTTTCTTTTCCTGGAAATTTGCTAAATAGCGAACAACTTGATTTGCATTGAATCGAAAGCGGTAATAAAGCCAAAAGAGTAAATAAAATATTTGTTTTAGTATTGCCCATGAATTTTACACAGGAAAATCATGCAAACACGTGTTTTTCAACCGGTTTTGAAAAGGGTTATTGCTGTAAAAAGTTCAGTGATTTGAGTCAGATGTAACTATTTCTATAAAATGCCACATAACGTAACCCGATGTTTGTACAAGATGCATCCTAGTTTGTGCCATACATAAGTGAAATAGCCTTGGTGCACCAGAAGTTCTAACTATTTTTATGAATTTTTAAAAAGCCGTGGAAATATGAAGAAAACATGTATGGAACTTAAATAGCGGAGTGATACGTATAAAAACCATTTGTGAAAGAGTTTATCAAAGTCACTTTTCCAGGCCCTTTAAATAACATCATATCAACTTTGCAGGACGTGGTGAAGACCTCTTTCTTTCTTTATTCACTATTATGATCCATTGCTTTCCGATCATGTACATCTCACACAAAAATCTGCTACGCAATGCTCCTCTTTACATTACGCTCTATCTGAGCCTTAAAAGTGACTCGTATTTTAAATCAGGGAACATTGTTCCTAGGAATGTTTTGATTGATAGGAGTAGCGACCTTTAACCATAACTTAGAATTTGTACAGTGTTTCGTATCAGCTAAAGTAATGACAAGAAGTATATTATGCAAGCCTTGCGGGGAGGGTGTGACATCTATATATGATTAAACAAATTTCTGTTAAATAAGTTTTGCTGTCTGTATCACGATCAATCATGGATCATACAACTGTCATAAACAAAACATGAGTAGCAAATAAGTATGTTATTTAAACATACTAAACTATATACTAGTATATATACTATACTATACTATACTATACTATACTATACTATACTATACTATACTATACTATACTATACTATACTATACTATGCTATGCTATGCTATGCTATGCTATGCTATGCTATGCTATGCTATGCTATGCTATGCTATGCTATGCTATGCTATGCTATACTATACTATACTATACTATACCATACCATACCATACCATACCATACCATACCATACCATACTATATTACACCACACCACACCACACCACGCCACGCCACGCCACGCCACGCCACGCCACACCACACCACACCACACCACACCACACTACACTACACTACACTACACTACACTACACTACACTACACTACACTACACTACACTACACTACACTATACTATACTATACTATATTATACTATACTATACTATACCATACCATACCATACCATACTATATTACACTACACCACACCACGCCACGCCACGCCACGCCACGCCACGCCACACCACACCACACCACACCACACCACACCACACCACACCACACCACACCACACCACACTACACTACACTACACTACACTACACTATACTATACTATACTATACTATACTATACTATACTATAATATACTATGCTATACTATACTATACTATATACTAGCAACAGTATGTTCATGTTAAATACGTTTTGCTCTCTGTATCACGACTCTGGAATAACACCATATTCGCATCGTGTATCATACAAATGTCATACCCCAAACAAGAGTAGTAAATAGGTATGATACATGCACAAAGCCTTAAAACAAAACGTTAGTTACAGTACAAAATGTCGCGGAGCAGGCCTATATAATGCGACCATAACGTTATTCCAACTTATTAGCACAAGCACCGTGGCTTTTGTTTTTCTGTATTAATGACTTAAACAACATAGGTTGGGTAACGGTGTGAGGCTCTGTCTTATGCAATATACCGAAAGCATTTGTCACATAGACGTTTTCGCGTCGTCACTTTCGCGATAATGATTTTCAATTTGATTGCAAATGAATGTCACTGATGAATTATATATCTACAGATACAGTAATACTTACTTCAGATGCTTTTCTCCTCTTTAACGTCCATCCTTCTATTTGCAAGAATCAAAATAACACTTGCATATGACAAATCACTAAACCAAATCTCTGATTAGTAAACCAAGATCTCGGATTAGTAAAATGAGATATCGTATTAGCAAATCGAGATCTCTGATTGGTAAATCGATATCTCGGATTACTTTGGAGTATTAATTCAAACATAGTTTAACATTTTCATCTCTATGCCTACTATTTTAGAATTGATTGAAATCGAATGAAAAACACAGAATTACTTGATTAAGCCGAATACACATCATCTAATATAAAAAGAAGCAAATCGCAGTGTAGACTTTTCTGTATTTAAAAAGACAAGTAACCTTTAGAGTTTTAACTGAATAGGGTTCACTATAATCGAACCTGAATCCGAAATCCACATAAATTAACAAGCTATATAGAGAACCTCACTACATACTCTAAACTGATGCTTCGAGAGACTATAAACAACAATGCACTTGCATACGGACCAGGTGACAAAACAAATATACATTTCGATCAATCAGGAACTATGAATCCATTACCACAAAGGTAATAATCATGAACACTTAACTACTGTAGCAGTATACTATGGGGCTTTACTACTGGATCTTGGACAGTGAGACGGCTTGGCTTTCTTCATAAAGCATAGTATATTTTCTTATATATTCACGTGACTTCACTAGTATTATGTTGTTTTTCTTACATGTAATAAACGTGCTTATCACAAAATCTACAGTTACAACTTATCACACATGCTTAATATTTCGCCTCCAACATATTGTAGTATATCCACAATAAACACATCCAGTCAAAACGAGGCCACAAGATGACAAATTCTTCAATATAAATCTCAATAGAGTAAACATAGATCTTGAATTAGTAAACCCATATCGCGGATTAATAAACCAAGATCTCTGATTAGTAAATCGAGATCTCAGATTAGTAAACCGAGATCTTAGGTTATTAAATCGAGATCTCGGAATAGTAAACCGAGATCTTGGATTAGTAAATTTAGATCACGGATTAGTAAACAGAGATCTCTAACTAGTACACTGAGATCTCAGATTAGTAAATCGAGATCATGGATTAGTAAATTGAGATCTCGGATTGGTAAACAGTTCTCAAATATAAAAAATGCCGATATCTCTGGTTAGTAAATTGAGATCTCGAATTAGTGAACCGAGATCTCGGATTTCCAATGTGAGATCGCGGATTACAAAAAAGTGAAATGTGTCCCTTCACGGGCTTTGTACGTGCACAACACTTAAATTGATTTATAAAAGTGCATAATGCATCCATATCGGGCAATATTATCTAACTATCCGTACTGATAATATATATATATAATACGATGCTGAAACGGAAACAAAAACGGAAATATCAAATACATGATGAACTATTTCTAATTATTTTACGTTTGAAAACGTACGGTCACGCTGCTTCTAGAATTGAATTGTCAGACCAACTAAACTTTTGAGGTCGTTTAGAACATGATTAGACATGAACAGTAGTTTAATTATGAAATAATAATTGTTTTTAAACCAAACTGCTACAGTAGAATGAGACCGAATCATTTGAAATTACGGAATCGTTCCGAATATTGGTTTCTACAGTATAACATAGAAAACAGCTTTGTCTCTCAAACACTATTCGGCGCAGAGATAAATGATCGAGTGGGTTGGTAATATCTTTCTTAAGATTTCAATCCATATATCTTTCTTTAACAATGTAATTTGTGTCTGAGATAATGAGAATTTCATATGTTTATCCAAAGAAGACAGATCAATTAGTTAATTAGAAATCAACATTATTCAGTGCAACTCATAACTGATACTGGTATCCCCCCCCCAAAAAAAAAAAACCCTAAAAAAACCATCATAAACCTTCATGCAGTTGCATTGTACAATATACATTTGATAATTAGTTTGAGGATTCTAAACTGAGATTTTGTTGGCGGACTTATCAATGACGATGTTTGGTTTTCAAATGCATTGCGTTGATATACATACCTAATTAATTTTACAAATATCATTCACATTTGCTAGCAACGCCTTTGCATTAATTACATGCATGCACGCAAATATGAAAAAACTTCCTTACAAAACCATTAATATAAACTGAGATAATTAATGATTTCCTCAACATTGTACTGCGGTCAATAACCTAAAGTTTTAATGTAGAAAATGTTAGAGGCAAACAAGTTATTTTGACAATGGGGGAATATATATGTGTTGAGTACATAGATCAGTGGTTTTCAAACGTTTTTAGCAGACCGTGTGAACATTGTTGATGGTCTCGGCGTTTCACTTAATGATATTTCCTAATGATGATTTTGTATAATTGTAAACTATTGTAAAGCTGTATTCACAGCATTATAACGAAAAGATCTGTCTAAAAATTTAAAACCATAAATTCTTATTTTCGGTCAATTCCATTTCCTCTCTAAGGTGATGACTGTACCTTTTCTTTCTTTTAACAAAGTTGTTTAATCTTTTGTACATTATTTTCTTTGGGCAGAAGTTATTTATTTTTTCAAATCATTTAATTCAAGTTATACTTTTTTTGGAACATTCATTTTTAATCAGTAATTAAATACTGTGCTAGTTAATCCTGCATCATTTAAACAAAGCTGTATGGGGGTAATCATGAATGTAATAATCAATATTTCATATTTCATGAATGTAATAATCAATATTTCATATTTCATGAATGTAATAATCAATATTTCATATTTCATGAATGTAATAATCAATATTTCATATTTCATGAATGTAATAATCAATATTTCATATTTAATTTCAGTTTCTTTACACGAAGAAGTATACGGTTATTTCTCCAGAGTGACATGGATAAAAGTAATAGACATTAAATGGGTGAATATTATTATTTGGACTAAATGAGATCAAGCGTATGGTAAATATAATTCGAACCCAATGTATTATAATTGCATTACTTGCCAATTAGGCTGATTATGCGATAACATGGTAATTTCTTTTGGGCAAAATAACGATAAAGTAATTGGTCAGTATATTTAGTTTGTTATATTTTTTAATTCATTTTATGCTATGTGTAATAAAATTCCGTAATTGATCTTGTATAAAATTCAAGTTAATTTTGACCTCATCTGAATAATTGATTTTGATTTTGTAAACAACTGGTTTATCTCAATTCGACTCATGAATATTATTAACTCATCACGAAGTGCCAGATCTCCATGTTGTGTGCCACATTTTAGTTTCTAAGGTTATATAAAAACTTTCTACGGTTTTATCCTTTAACTATTTGGAACTTTCAATCATAAAGTGTGCATTTACGAAATATTTAAAAAAATAAAATGCTAATTTTGACCTGATGTTAAGCAGAGTATTATATAATCTTGTTTATTTAGAAATAATTATTTCATTCTAGAAGATCTTAGCAGAATCGTTTTTTTTATTTGTGTGTACGTTATTTTCTTTGGGCTGGAATTTATTTATTCAAATAGCTTAATGAAGTTATACATTTTTGTATTTAAAAAAGTGTCTAAAACTTATGATCTTGCAAACAGAGACTTTGATGTTTAGTGAAATTCCAATAACGATATAATCTTGGATTGTTTTAATGTGATTCAGCAAAAGTCATTTGACAGGCATATCACTACGATAAAGGCATTACAAAATCATTAAAACTTCCACTTCCAGTATTGGACTTATTTCAGAATACTACTCACGTTTATTCAGACCAATAATCATCATAACTCATGGAATATTAATTCGCAGTACCCTACATTATATTTCACGGAAATTATTTGTTTGTAGAAATCTGGTGTTTTCGCTTCTTACTTAGTTTAAGCCCAGTGTGTCGTAATAGCCATGCTCGTGCTTTCTTTTCCCATGCACCATTTACTTTGTCTCCAGTGTTTTCCCAATAATACTTAGCACGAAAATTATGAATGCATAATTTTAGTCGACATGTCTTGTGAACCCTTGAGGACCACATTATACTTTCGCAGTTACGAATTGTACGATCAGTACTAATTGTATTGGGTAATTGTAATTGTAATTGTACGATCAGTACTAATTGTATTGGGTAATTGTAATTGTAATTGTACGATCAGTACTAATTGTATTGGGTAATTGTAATTGTAATTGTACGGTCAGTAGTAATTATATTGGGTAAGCTTTACAATAGAATACTTCGAACTTAATGTTAGTATGCGATGAGTAAAGACACAGTCAATTATATTGTTATGAATACCTTAGAAATGAACATTGAAACCCTTGTATGTAATATTACGGCTTTTTCATTATACATCTGCACACAAGTTGTAACCAATATTCTGTTCTCTTCAAATGCATTACTGCATATCCTTTGTTCAGAAAGAATGCTCCATGTGCCTTGTGTTATTTATATATCGGACAAAAGTTAAATTAGTGAAAGAGAGCTACCCCAAGCCATCTTAATAAGTGTGTTTGCATCATAGTGTCAATGTTCATCACAAACATTAAGCAGCAGAGAGGGTGAACCCTACAACGTTTTCAGACAAAATTTTGATTGAATCATTAAAACGATCCTTCCTACGATCTCATTTTAACCAAAAAAAAATGTCTCAGGGGCAAACCCTACAACGTTTTCAGACAAAAAATTTATTGAAATCTTAATGAGCTTTCCCTACGAAATCTCATTTTAGCTAAAAAAAACGAAAACGGAGACTTTTACGATTTTTTAATTAATTTTGGTCGCAACTTGTTGTCATCGCCCTCTCTGCTGCTAGAACTTTCAGTTCTGGGTTAACAAAAAATAATAAATGATTTGATCAAGTCTTTAGGATCTCACAAACAGACTAATCGCTAACACCTCCTCTTGTAGATCAATTAGATTATTGGACTGATCTGTGAGTTTGAAATTAATTCTCGTTAACGAATTATTATGGCATCGCATGTAGACAGGATTAACCGGAGACTCAATTATTAAAAATCCTGGAGGAGCTGTTGGTGCAAACGAATAAAGAATCTATCCTTGCTGAGCTTGATTTGATCGTTCGAGATTAATTTGATAGCTTCCTTCGATAACATCACATACTAAATTGAGCGCAATCACTGAGGATATATTCACGTTGAACGGAGCGATATGCCTACCGTCACCATCTGGATCATTATTATGTTTGAGGATTTTTATTTCCTGTGATGCTGTTTTTTTTCATGCATCATGAATTATTTTAAAACCAACATCGATGGTGTCACTGAGAAGTTTTTTTAGTTCCGGTACGTTATATCCCGGTAGTTTGAATGTTGGAATATCTTTAACGGGAAAATTATATTGTTTTGCAAATTCTGTTCTCGATAGGGGATTATCGTCATCTAATATATCCTGAATAATTTTTAGGTTAAATGTTTCCATATCGTCGATAATTTTATTGCATGTTTCTACGACGCTGATAAATTCATCTCGGGTGAGAGAGCCGGATTTAAGAGATATTAACAACAGCGATAAATCATTATTCATTGCTGTGAAATTTTTAACGATTTTAGGTTCGTCAACAAAATGATGTCCCTCTATTCTCTCCCCTGGCTTCTCTCTTCCAGTTGAGTGATATCCGAAACCAAAGAAATCTATAGTGAATTCGTGATCTTTATAACTCCTTATTGGATTATCAGGTTTTATTCTGTCGGTGATATAATCAGTTTTTTGTGGTTCTGGTAAATCAACAGTTTTCCCCCCTGGTGGTAATTCAGGCCATCCTAGTACGGTTCTAATAGAACTTTGATAGATATCTACGACGTATCCTTCTGTGTTTATCTCAACTGCGGATGATAGCGTCGGTTCATGAACTGTTATAGCGATTTTTGACTCTACTCCAGTAATCGATTTTATTCTACGCGCGAATTCATTATTGATTTGTTCGATTTGGTATGACCCTGTTGGTATCGAAACGACGTTCCAGTCTGGGGTACCGTCGTCCTTATTCTTATACGAGAACACCAGTGAATTATTCGGTTGTTGACCACCAAATGATTTTGATCTGATATTAGGCCAACTGTGATACACTCGTAGTTTTGCTAGCGCTATCTCCTTCACGGGGACTGGGCTAGGGAAATTCACACTAAACTCGGGTTCCGTTGATGTTATTGATATCATACTTGTTTGTACTGGGTTCGTGTTCTCCACTATTTGTTGAAGTAATTCCATCGGTGTCGTCATTGTTATTATACTCATGTTGTCGCTCTAATTTTGACACCGCGGAATCATAAATACTGACCATCACTGAGAACTCACAATTTGGTATGGTTGAGGTTATTGAGATCATTCTGGTTTTTGGGTTCGTGTTTTCTAATTCCATCGGTGTTGTCATTTTTATTATATTCATGTTGTCGCTCTAATTTCGATATAATTGTATTATCGAGTGACGACGATATCATCAGGGATAACTGCGAATATGCGGTTGATGCAATATGAAATTGAATTAAGTAATTCTGCAGTTTACTCTGGCTGCATGATGATATCTTTTTTGCTATCCCGGTTGATATACCCCCGATTGTAGCCACCGCAGAAATGCAAATTGGAACTACGACCGGGGCAATCATTGTAACCGATGCAAGTATTATTCCGGCGCCAGCGAGAACGCTTGACACCGAGTATATAGTAATATCAATTGCGGTGATTCTTCGTCGGTATTTTTTTATTTTTATTTGATACTCCTCAGTGAGGGTTTTGAGTCTATTTTGAAATTCTCTGACCTGATCATAGCGACATTGAGTTGATGAAATCATTGTTATTTTAAAAACGCTAGCGTTTTCAATTGTGAAATCCGAACGATTTTCCTTTCAATTTAGTTATTTACTTAAATCCGCTACGAATTCCACATACCAGGTTGCTGAAACCCCAATCAAATTTTTATCAGTAGCTGTTATAGTGAACCTTTCAGTTGTATCCTTGTCGATGATCGTTGAAATCGTATTATTGACCCCGGATGAACTCGACGATGATATATTAAATTGAGTCAATGGTGTTACTAGTGTTAATCGATAAATACCTTTAACGGTTGCAGTGATATCTAATTTGTTGTTTGTAGGTGTCCACGCAAATGATCCGTGTTGGATTGTGTATACTACGTTGTTGGTTTTCTCATGAGGAATTTTTGTTTTTTCAATGATTGTTATCATCCTCGAAAAATCACCTTTGATGGCTTCTATGAAAGTTTTCGTCTCATCGATGGATTTTTTAATATCAGGGAGTTTTATTTTAATTTTATCTAACGGGGTTCCAATAAATTTATCAATGATATTTCTACGAAATGATGTTAATTGTTTTCCGTGTTCTTCACTTTTATATTGAAGTGTTGTTAGTTCCAACAGAGAATCGCCGAGATCAATTATTCTATCTGTAATAGACGAGAGGGGTACGCCCGGTTTGAGTTTACCCTGATCGGAAAATAACGCGATAGTATCCTCGATTGCGTTTTGTTGTTTAACCAAAATATCATCCAGAGAAATATTACTGGTTTTCAATTTACCCTGATCTGAAAATAACGCGATAGTATTCTCGATTGCGTTTCGTTGTTTAACTAAAATGTCATCCAACGACACATCACTAGTTTTCAATTTACCCTGTTTGTCCTGAAATACAACTATTTCATTTGGGTCAACACTTGCTAAATTCAACGTCTCAGCTATTTCATCTTTGATTTTTTTTAAATATCACCCGTTGCAGTGTCATCGGGTTTGGGTTTCAAAGATCTCCCCCAAATATCAATCATGATATTTTATACATCTTTCTCTAAAATCGTTTTTGACGACTTCGACTACTAGTGTAGTCATTTACGACAATGTGTGGTGGTTTTCTAGATGCTGAAATAGCATCAAGGAAATTTAATACTTCGCTGCCACATATTGGTGGGTCATTCATTTGTTGTGTTGGTAGCGTAGAATACCAAGTCTTCATTGGAAGGGTTTTTATATAACGCATAAACTCTTTTGGTGGGGCTAATCCATATGAATCGAAATAAACAATCCCACGTGGATCAATAGCGTATGCAACCCAGTGAGTTCCAGGTCCGGTGCTGTTATCTAAATTAATGATTCCGGTTTCAACGCTGTTTGGTTGATGTGGTAATTGATCTTTCATAAAGACACCTCTGAAGTTTTTAATCGCTAGTTTTTTAGCAGCATCGAGTAAATCAAAATTGGACATGGGAACCATCGAAGATTTCTGAATTAATAAATCGTTCCTGGTAGTCTTAGACCCTTTCCGCTGTACCACGAATACGGGGTTCCTGGTAGTCTTAGACCCTTTCCCTTTTTTTATATCCTTTCCCAGCTGCTTTCTTTAGTGCCATTCCTGCTGCAGTACCAACGGCTCCTAACGCTGCCGCTTTAGCCACCGCTGGGGCTGCTGCTGCAATCAATGCTGGAATCGCAGCTAACAACGGAAATATATCGCCTGTTTTAATCATATTTTTGATAGCAGCCGCAGAGAGAGTAATCTGAACACCCTTTTTTGCTACTAGTGCATCATTGAAATGTTTCACCTGACGAGTTGTCAGCGATAGTTTATTTGCACCACCAGTCATTTGGTTGGGTTTCAACGTGATTGTGGTTCCACATTTTTTAGCTGATTCCGATTGCAATTTTTTTATTTGACCGGTAGTTAACGCAACACTAATATTACTATATGACATTATACATAATTGATTGATTCTAAATCGTTTACAATTTCAATTACATGTTTTCCACTGGTGCATCTACCACTCTCATTCTTCCACCAACACCTTCAAGTAGCATTGATTTATCACTGAGAATGACAGCAACCGCTCTGTAATTAGCAATACCACCAGGACGGGTTACACGGGCTCTAAAGTGTATATCAACGACAGATTGTCTCATCAAATCGAGATGTTCCAGTGAAAAGTAATAAATCGGATAGAGGCTTTTAAAATCCAATTGTGATATTTGCAAACCAGTATCCACATTTTGATCACGTGCCATAAACGACAATAGGTTATGATATACACGTGCAATATGGTTGTGAGTGTAATCAAGTTGTACATCTTCAGATGGTTCCTGTTGTCCGTTTATTCTCAGTGAGACCTCTCTAACACCTAACTGATCAAATATCATATGACTTCGTTGTTGATTACCAACTCGTGCATTATTCTGTAACGCCACAAATATATGACGTGGAGCTGAAACCCCTTGTTTTGATGCCAGATGCCAAGTAAATATATCATCAACATTGTCTTGTTTAATATCCGTAGTCACTGATAACCAACTCAACAATGATTTTCCTCCTTGGTCCATAAATGATAACAATTTTTCTTCTGCTGTGATTGATGGAGTTCACACTGGCATCCACAATACTAGTTTTGTTAAAATGACTTTACCATCAGCAACACCAGCATCATGCCATATTGCATCATTATCAGTACCCTTTCGTACAAGCGCTACTGTGTGTTTAGCTCCATAAATAACCTTTCGGACATTTCTACAGAATCCAAAAATATGATGCAATGGAATTGCACATGAAAACTGTCGACGCTGTCCATGCAACGTTGCTACGCGTGTTGCAAACTCTAGGTTGTAGTTAGTAATATTATTTATGACATCAAAATCACCAGCTGGTCTTGTATATCCGGCTGGTGCTGGATTAACTGAAGAAGCATGTGTTGCCTTTACTCTAGAATACTGGTTGTGTTCAGGGTGATCAGTAATATCCTTAGAAAACATCATAGATGGACCAGCTGATCTTGTATAATCATCAGAGTATCTCGCTAACCCTATGATTGTTGTGGCCACATCAACTTCACGGTCAATGGATTCAATTTCCTTTCCATCAATGAGATATCTAGCGCTTTCAAATAACGCCATGATCCCATTATTAACAAAACCAACTTTGATAGTTGGGTTATTGTCATATGGTGGATCATCATGAGCAGCATCATTTGTTACAAGTTCTCCTTCGATTTCGATAAATGCTTCACACGGTAGAAAATATTTACTGGTATCATGAACTTGAAGTTCAATTCGCGATCGGAGATCTGGTTGTACTGCGTGATAAGAATAAAATTGAAAATCGCGTACAGAATCATCTTTACGCACTGGGGCATCCATATCAAATGCTGGATCAGGTGACCTTTTGAACATTTTATTCTATTTATCAGAGTCTAAATCGCGATTTCCCATTTCATCGTCGTGTTTTTTTAAAGCCACTTCCTGCTATAATGTTTGCTATCATGTTATTTTGGTCCCCTTGATTTATCAAGGGAGTCACCATCGACGCTAATTTTTCATCTACTGCGTTATTTATAATTCTACTAACACTTGCAGGCATTTCCGCTGTAGACGGTAACAGTTTTGAAAATCCTTTGGATTTCATCCGTGATTTCACTAATGATGTTAATTTATTCTTCGCCGTTGAAAACGCTTTTCCCGCAAGATCTCCAACAGCACCAATACCCTTATCACGAATAACATCAATTGCTTTCATTCCTAATTGTTTAGCCAACGGCATCACTTTTGGAGCCATTCTCGCAAATAACCCTGCAATGGTATTACCTAAACCATCTCCGTAGTATGCTCTATAAACAGGAAACCGTGAATTAACTACGTAGACGGGGGTTGGTTTATCATGATTGTAGTGTATGATCATTATTTGAAATCAGAAACAATTTTTCAATTGACTTTTCAATTCAGTCACTATGATACCCACTTTCCACTAACTCGCCAATGAAATCTCGATATGTGCTGATATCCATGATACCACCCTGAAATAATCGTCTACAGATATCAGCTGCTTCATTAATTATTTCCGGTGAGTTATTTCCAGCTCGGAACCCTCCTACAAGAACCTCTAATCGTGATATATCATTGATAACACTACCAGGACATGTCGTGGTAGAGTCAAAGACTCCAGCGTTGAAATTCTTTGGATTTCCAATCGAATATCCTTTTCCGCTTGTTTCCTCAGTTGTACCAGTTGCACCCTCACTATCATCAAGTAATTGCCTTTGTCGGTCTCGACTTTGTTGTTTTTGTATACCATAACTATCAACTCCTATTTTAAAAGTTCTGTACTCAACTGTATCCCTTTTCAAATTACCAGTAATCTCCTTATTCGTTTTATACAACCAATCTACCCAGTCGTCTCGGCTTATTCTACTGTTTTTATACTCGTCTTTTAAAAAGTCCTTTCTAGAATAAAAGCTTTGGGCGGCGAAATCACCAAAAGTCGTATAATCGTCGGGTTTTATTAAGCAGCAGAGAGGGTGAATCCTACAACGTTTTTAGACAAAATTTGATTGAAATCCTAAAACGAGCCTTCCTACGATCAAAAAAAAATGTCTCAGGGGCAAACCCTACAACGTTTTCAGACAAAAAATTGATTGAAATCTCCCTATGAAATCATTTTAACTAAAAAAATGAAAACGATTTTTTAATTAATTTTGGTCGCAACTTGTTGTCATACACCCTCTCTGCTGCTTAGTGATTTCATCACTGGGTTAATAAAAATAATAAAATGATTTTAACCGAATATTTGATCCAGTCCGATACGATATCGTGTCCGAGGATCATGTAGATTTATTGTTGCGAATCCGTGCGGAGTCGACTGAGCATAACTAAAGAAATCTCGAAATTGATTGAAGTCCATATCAGAACACCATGTCTGCCAAATATTTCGTAGCGTATGAGTATCAACTCCGTTGAATACAGACAATAAATTACAGTTATCTCTGATGACTTTTGGAACCTGAGTGTAGCGTTGAGTGACATATATCACGTCAGTGTTTTTGTGACGCCCACGGGAAAATATTCTAGCAGGATTCTTTTGTTTATCCAACATTATATCGTCGTATACGACTAAATTGTTAATATCTCCATCAATATCATCAATACTCGGTGCTTCATCGATATCGGTTATAAAATCAATGGCGTTCTCACCCTTAATTTCTGATGCATTCTCGTTAAAATCCTTTAACACTTCATAACATCGTTGATCATCTACGCTAGGGGCAATTAAATACAACTTATCCCACTTCATCCATCTCATTATTAAATTGAGCAACAATTGCGTTTTACCGGATCCAGATGGCCCGATTATAATCATCCGGATAGAGTTTGGTAGCGCTGCATGATGCTTAATTGGTTCTCTTGTTTTCGTCGCTGAAAAATCAATTATATCCATATTTCTATACATAAATTATGGATCTATATTGTGTGAAGTGTAAAACGCGTACTGGCACAGATGACTTGATGACGATTACAACTAAAAATAACCGATCAGCGCTTTCTGGTAAATGCGTGCAATGTGGTACAAAGAAATTTAGATTTGTGTCTATGAGATCTGATTTTAAAAAAAACGAGGAGGTGATATCGCAGCCAAATTAGCAAAACTCCCTGGAACCCCATGGGCAAAATACCCCGGAGAAAAGCACCTCCCAGGATATAGCTACTGTGGACCAGGAACCAGACTTGATATCAGACTCAATAATCAAAATCAACCCAACCCCGGTGAAGAACCAATAAACGCCATTGATAAGGCCTGTCACCTTCATGATGTTGCTTATAAAAGCAGCAATCTGCAACACAGGCATCTAGCAGATGTGAAATTAATTCATGCGTTAAATGCTATTCCTGATAAATCCTTCAAAGAAAAATTGTCTTCATTTTTGATAAAATCGGCTATGAAAAGTAAATTGATGTTAGGTGCCGGTAATTAATAATATGGAATCAATTTATTATTCTCCGAGGGGATACTGGAGGGGTAACGCTGCAATCAATAAACTCGCTAGTGCTGCAAAAGTGAAAAAAACCACTGCGGCTAATTGGTTATCCAAACAGGCACTATGGCAAATTTATCTACCACCGCCTAAACAAATTCAATTCTCGCATTTTGATGTGACCGCTCCTAATGAAGTTCATCAGGCTGATATATTATTTCTGCCACATGATCGTGGTTACAAATATGCGTTAACCGTAGTTGATATTGCAAGTCGATACAAAGAAGCAGAACCGTTAAAAACAAAATCAGCCACTGAAGTCGCTTCTGCATTTGAAAGGATTTATCGACGAGGTCCTCTGCGTTGGCCAAATCTATTGCAGGTTGATCCTGGCAAGGAATTTCAGGGTGCAGTGTTATCTACAATGAAACATCATAATGTCACCATACGACGAGGGCATACTGCGCTACATCGCGATCAGGCCATTGTAGAACGATTTAATAGGACGATTGCTGAGCGGTTATTTGGATATCAATACGCAAAAGAATTCATTCAAGAAAAGCGATCCAGTGAATGGGTTAAAAGATTACCATCTGTGATTACTGCACTGAATAACGAGATTACTAGAACAATCAACATGAAACCTATCAACGCGATTAAAAAGAAGTCAATACCCGTACAACCACAAAAAGATTTCCCTAGAAACGCTAGCGTTTCCCAACCAATTCTTGGTAGTAATGTCATTGTGAGGTACTTATACGAACCAGGAGAGCTTGAAGGGGGTAGAAAAAGGGCTACTGATCCTATTTGGAGCGTCACTACGCATAAGATATCTAGTATAACACGATCAACTGGTAGACCTCCAGTCTATAAACTGGATTCAACTGCCCCTCAGCGGGGTTTTACTCGACAACAACTACAAGTGATTCCCGAGGATACTCAATTGCCACCGCATGGTCTTAACTAGCACCGTTGCGTCTATTGCACTCAAGACAAGTCAATATCACATTATTTCTGACATGACCGAGATTGTTATTTTTTCTGTCTACGGTGAATTGGCGAGGATCCTTATCCGAATACTGCCAACGCATTATACAATTGCAACTCGCGCAGTGATTATTCTGTTGTTTCTTCAAAGTGATTATTAATTCAGCATCAATATCAAATTCTCGTTGTTTTTTTTTGTCCTGTTGTTTGTAACCGGAGAGTTTTTTATTAATGATGCTAACATCAATATCACTTATTGTTGTGTCATTATCATCACCAATGATTTCATCATCGAGGACAACTCTTCGAAGTTGATTTATGTTTCGTACTCTGGATACTGCGAGATAGACTAAATTTGACCATTCGATGCGATTATCTACCATCCAAACAATTGTATCCGATATAGTCAATCCCTGTGAAGAGTGTATTGTTGCTGCGTATCCTAGCGTCCACGGGGATTTATTAGCACGCAATGCATCTTCAACGACATTGATATCAACCAGCACAATATCATTTAATACCAGAATTTGTTTTTCATTCTGTCCTGGAATATCAACTTCAATATTCTGTTTTCGTGTATCCGATGGCCTATAACAAAGGGGTACTGGAAGCGTTGCAAATTTTTCTTTATGCAATTCAAATAACTTCATCTGAAGTGTATCCCTGACTATTTTTCTACTTGCAATGATCAAATCGTTTGGTCTCCACGCTTCCCAGAAATCATTCATTGGGGTTTCTGAAATCACTTCACGCGCTATTTCGCATTGGATTCTATCCGGTTGTAATCTAATTAGCGCCTTGAACTCGCGTAATGGTTCATCAAGTGATCTATAATCAGTGGTGATTTCTTCATAGTAGTCTACAAAACCCTTTAGCCATTCATGTGGAGATGCACCGACAAATGGTGGTGGTTGGCCTTGATCCCCGCACATGACGATTTTTGTGTTTTTGGTTAACAACCACTCAAGAAATGTTTTTAATACATCTAATGACACTGTGCATATTTCATCCCAGATTATGATTTCAGGAATGAATTTATCACCCATTCGATCAGGAGTCCATTTGTCACCCTTCCATCGAAAGAAGCTGTGATAAGTGCAAGCATTTACCCCTCGTTGTATCATCTCTCTGGCGAGTCTGTGAGTCGGTGTTAGCACAATCATGTTAGTAGAAATACAAGTATTTCCACCACCACGAAATAATTCAATTGCACGAGTTGTCTTTCCTGACCCACCACAGCCGTTTAAATAAACTGTCTTGTATCTACATACTGGATCAGATACCGGTGGTGCATTAGAAAGTTCTGATTGAATTTCAATACGGTTACAACAAAAATATTTATCATCCATGGCAACGTCTGCGGATTCACAATACTCATGTAGCATCTCCTTTTTAAATCGCCAACGCCCCCAATTTTTTTCGGGATCTGTGAATGCCGCTACAGCTGATTTGTACTTATTGTGTATATACATCGAATCAGTGGCTACTCTAACCGCGGTATTAGGAAATCTATTTATCATCGAAAATAGATTAATAGAAGCATAGGCTAACATTGAACTTCTCAAATGTGTGTACTGGGAATTATATCCATCACAGTAGGTAACAACCGTACCTAATTTCTCACCATTGGATAGAAAAGCATCCTTACGGGATACAAGTTTTCCCTGTTTCATTAAATCCGCTACAATAAAATCGTATTCAGCGACATCTATGATCAACCGCGAAGAATATTTTGCGTTATCGTATCGTCCACCCTGGGTAAATTTACCGATTATTCTTCTTCCGAGATCTTTTGCTTGTTCTTTTTTAATTTCAAATAACTTCTTAGACCAATTTATGATTTCTTCTTCACTGAAATCTGGAAACTGTTTTCGTAGTTCGTTGATTATTCTATCTAGATTGGGTTGTGGTAGCCAAACTTCTTTCTGAGCTCGATAGCATATAATAGCCTCGGAAACAATCAACGATATTAGCATACCACAATCAATCATATATCTCAATAGCACTATTGGCATCCAGTGTTTTTCAGATAGGTGTCTACCGAGCCAAACATAACTACACGGATGTAACCCTGTAGCTAATTCAAATGATATCACACGACCGAATCCGGTTAAGTCAAAATCAGGCAATGGTCCATTAATCGCAACACGAGTCATTTCATGCGTGGGGTGTCCAAATCGTTTGAAGTACTCAGCGCATTCCCCATACCCGAGAAAACTTCCGGGATAACACGCGGATATATCAATTGAAATCATACCGTCACGTGAGTATTTCGTATTCCACAGTCCTCCATGACCGAATTCGACGCAACTCAATTTAACATCCTCGAGAAAATCATTTCGTGTTGGACGCCATGAGTTTTTTTCTCTTGCGAAGTGAGCTACCACTGATGGAATAGTAAAACTATCCGTGAGTAGTTTTTCATGGGAATTCTGCGGTGAAAAATCACTAGCGATTTTTCTCATTCTGTTATCTAATTCTTCAATGCGATATAATTCACCATTTGGTTTTACAAATTGATCGAATTCTTCATCACTTCTAAGTAACCACACTGACACAGGATCATCTTTACACAACATATGAATAGCATCGAATAATTTCTCTTCATAGAAAACATCCCCGACGAACTCCTTAGGGATATATTTCACGGTTCGTTCTCGTGGAAATATTGTTACCGCAGGTGTCCACGCGTGTTTGTTATGATCAATAATCTGTATTGGCGCTCCATTTTTGTTATATTTCGGTTCGTATAAAACCTCTCCGGTTATCGTCATAACGGTTATTGGGAATCGTAATGATGTTTCTAATTTAGCTATATCAGAAATCTTTGCACCATGCTGTTTCACTGTCAGTTCCCACTCGGTTATTTTCCTACGTCGCAGATCAGTTAGTTTATTTCCTCGGGATGCATTTGTGAAGTGTTCTATTATTCGTTCTGCTACACAATTAAGCCCTGACGAATATTTCATAGGAGCTAGTTTTGCGATATCGGGTTTATCATTTAACGGATATATCCCATAAACCATTGCTGTTACGGGATAAGATCTTTCGTAGTATGGTTTGTCAATGCCGGTTAGAATCCCTGGTTTGGAATCTCTACTCACAATGACAGCTTTTTTATTCTTGAGGATTGGTTCAAATTTATCCTTAATAATCCATTTGCCATCGACTTCGATAATGAATTTGATTCGGAAAAAATGCCGTTTTTCCCCAACACGTGAAATTATCACTGCTGCTTTTTCATCAGTCATGGTAGCATCAACAACACCATCAATTCGAAATGTTGACCAACAATAGGATGCTCCATCACGCTTGAATTCATTAAAACAGTCTCTGATTTTACTAATCATGGCTTTATCAAGAATTGTATTCTTTGGTGTATTAGAAACTATATCGAGATTGAATTGGGCATCTTTCCAGGGGTAATCTCTCTTGGACGTTTTTTTTGGTTTATCGAGATTAAATCTAGGATTGATTTTGTTACGTTTTTTGGGTCTATCGAGATTAAATCTAGGACTGATTTTCAATAATCTCTTAAACTCTTTCATGTTTCCGTCTCTTGGACGTTTGTTACGTTTTTTGGGTCTATCGAGATTAAATCTAGGACTGATTTTCAATAATCTCTTAAACTCTTTCATGTTTCCGTCTCTTGGACGTTTGTTACGTTTTTTGGGTCTATCGAGATTAAATCTAGGACTGATTTTCAATAATTTCTTAAACTCTTTCATGTTTCCGTCTCTTGGACGTTTGTTACGTTTTTTGGGTCTATCGAGATTAAATCTAGGATTGATTTTTAATAATCTCTTAAACTCCTTATCAGCATTGAATTCAGCATTTTTCGAAGTCAATCTCTTGAACTCCTTCATGCTATACTAAAAACAAGTCTCTAAATGAAAGATTTATGTATAATGAATCCCTGCAAATGAATCAGTCATTGAATTAGACAAATAGTATAGTATACGAATGACCCAAGAATTCAGACAGCACCCTGTGAGTACAAATTATGAAGCATCCAGTGATGGTGTTGTAAGAAACCGTAGACTGAAGAACCCAGTTGGGTGGGATAATGGTATGGGGTATTTGTTCTTTACTGTTGGAAAGAAGAAATATTACAATCATCGTTTCGTGTATGAATGTTTCCATGGATTGATCAAAGATGGTTTTGTTATTGATCATATTGATTCTAATCCGAAGAACAATTCCTTATCAAATCTTCAAGCAATCACACATAGTGAGAATACCAAACGAGGGGGGACTGGGAAATACTCGAAAAAAGCGAGACCTGTGAAATCTTTGAATACAATAACTAACGAAGAAAAAGTATTTAAATCAATATATGAAGCCGGCAAGTATTTCAATATTTGTAGACCCTCAGTACGATATGTTGCAGAGGGGGTTTGTCGATCGGCTATTTCAAAAGGGACCGGACAGAAAATTCGATTTAGTTATGTCTAATGCGTCATATTTTTCATTTAGAAATATATAATTGTTATAGAATAATGAATTCTGAAAACATGAATAGCATCATATCCGAGATTTCAAAATTGAAAGGTTGGGATATTGAACTATCAGATGGGTTAAATCCTGATCAAATCATGTCTGATTTTCAGGATATAGAATACGGAGTTAACAACAATAAATATATGCTACCGAAGAAGTATGCGCTCATCAAAAGAATTCAGAATTCTATTAAGGACTCTCTCGCATTTTCCAGTGACGTAAGTGTGTTCGCTCCGTTGTATACCATCGTAGAACGAATACGAAAAGAATTGGGGTACGAATACGAATTGAAAAAGGAGGTTAATTCTAAAGTTAGAAACCTACGGGCGTTAATTCAAGAAAATGAACAATTTTGATTGACCAACCATTTATCATTATTTGATTGTGACCGTCCCTTATAGAGATTTTAATTTTTTTTTTTAGCATTTTTTGATTAAAAATGTCAAATCGATAGGCCGTTAATGGATGGTTTTCCCGATATGATATATCAGATTGAGAGTGTGGAAACTATCAGTATTAATTAAAAATAATTATTTTATTAGTAACTCTGATACTTTCCACATCATTGATAACGCTGTTAAAACGCTTCCGTGATCGTGTTAAAAATCATCCGACATGTCTGACATGTAACAAAAAGTGTTTTTGTCTGTTAGGTCGGATTGAAAAATTGTTTTGCAATTGAAAAATTGTTTGCGATTTCAAATAATGGTCAATGAAGCATTAACAACCCGATTGGCTCGTGAACGACTGGATGCAATCAGGAGATTTGTACCAATTCGTGACTCTGTACGGAATAAACTACAACAACGACAGAGTCTTCAGACTGATTTTGCTATGGGATCCGAAGAATTGTTTAAACCAGTAACCACAGCAACGAAAGGGATAGAGAGTGCTATACTGGGAGATGTTCCCGAGACGGGAAAATCTGTTATTGGTGAACTTGAAAAAATAGCAGCGAAAACTGAACAAACTGAAGAAACAAAACAAATGGAATCAAAAGAAATAGTAGATGATTTACGCGTGATATTTAACGAGGCGGGTTTAGCAGCAATCATTGAGACTAAACTAGCAAAAATTCCTGCGCTTGTTGTTACGACTTATGAAAACAGGAAAAATTTGTTGAAACCAGAACATCATAACTTTGTTAGAGATATAACTCACTGGGCTGATATATTCTACAAAATCAAAACTGAAAAAACAGGTAGAATTAAGAAGAAGGGTAACGCATCATACATTGGATATATCAATGAGGTGGGCGAAGTGTATAATCAATACGAAGAGTTTAAACAACAACAAAAACCGCAAAAATTGCGAGGAAAGCGACAGCAACCTGCAAAGAAAGTAGTCTACTCTCCTAAAAAACAACAACTACCACCTGATGATAATCTTCTTGATTATTTATTACAAGAAGCCGATTTAGAAAAACAGGATGAAGCAACTGGTTATAGCGGAAGTGGATTGCAAGATTCCAGTGGAAACTCTTCGAGGGAAAATCCAAGGATTGGAAACTCAAAGAGTGGAAATCCAAGGATTTCATGTCCTGGTAGTGTTATCAATGATATATCACGATTAGAAGTTCTTGTAGGAGGTTTCCGAGCTGGAAATAACTCACCGGAAATAATTAATGAAGCAGCTGATATCTGTAGACGGTTATTTGCCGGCGGTATCATGGATATCAAAACATATCGAGATTTCATTGACGAGTTAGTGGAAAGTGGGTATCACAGTGATTAATCACCGAGACTGAATAAAAACGCTAGCGTTTCCAATTGAAAAATGGTTTCTGATTTCAAATAATGATCATACACTACAATCATGATAAACCAACCCCCGTCTATGTAGTTAATTCACGGTTTCCAGTTTATAGAGCATACTACGGAGATGGTTTAGGCAATACCATTGCAGGGTTATTTGCGAGAATGGCTCCAAAAGTGATGCCGTTAGCTAAACAACTAGGAATGAAAGCAATTGAAGTTATTCGTGATAAGGGTATTGGTGCTGTTGGAGATCTTGCGGGAAAAGCGTTTTCAACTGCGAGGAATAAATTAACATCATTAGTGAAATCACGAAAAAAGAAACCGTTACCGTCTACAGCGGAAATGCCTGCAAGTGTTAGTAGAATTATAAATAACGCAGTAGATGAAAAACTAGCGTCGATGGTAAATCAAGGGGACCAAAGCAATATTGCAAATATGATAGCAGGAAGCGGCTTTAAAAAACTACGTCGATGAAAATCGTTTATGATTTCACGATTTAGACTCTGATAAATAGAATAAAATGTTCAAAAAATCACATGATCCGGCGTTTGATATAGACGCCCCAGTTGGCAAGGATGATTCTGTACGCGATTATCAATATTACGCTTATCATGCAATAGACGCAAATAGTCGATCGCGAATTGAACTTCAAGTCCATGATACCAGTAAATACTTTTTGCCCTGTGAAGCGTTTATTGAAGTAGAAGGAGTACTTGTAACAGCTGCTGGAGCATCATATCCAATTGGTACTCAAGTCGGTTTTGTCAATAATGGTATCATGGCGCTATTTGAGAGTGCTAGATATCTCATTGATGGAAAAGAAATTGAGTCCATAGATCGTGATGTTGATGTGGCTACAACAATAATCGGGTTAGCGAGATATTCTGATGATTATACAAGATCAGCAGGACCTTCTATGATGTTTGCAAAAGATGGTAGGAATAGCGCTAATGGAAATCCATTTGTTGTAAGACGACCAAAAAAACATGCTGGTGATGCTGATGTTGATGTCGAGGATATGATTATAAACAACGACCCCAATTTCAATCTAGGAGCTGCAACACGAAACTCAATGTTGGGAGCAGGGCGTAAATCATTTTCATGCGCGATTCCACTACATCATATATTTGGATTCTGTAGAAACGTCCGAAAAGTTATTTATGGGGCGAAGCATACAGTATCGCTTGTACGAAAGGGTGATGATAATTACGCAATTTGGAGGATTGCAGCAAACACAGCTGCAGATCATGTAAATGATGATGCCGGTAAAGTCAATTTAACAAAAATATCATTGTGGATGCCAGTGTTGACTCCAGCAATCACCGCAGAAGAACGATTACTATCATTTATGGACCAAGGAGGAAAGTCGTTGTTGAGTTGGTTATCAGTGAGTACAGATGTTAAACAATCAAGTCTGAAGGGGTTATTCACGTGGAATCTAGCATCAAAACAAGGTGTTACTGCGCCACGTCATATATTCGTAGCGTTACAAGATAATAAAAGAGTTGGAGATCAACTCTCCAGTCATATGATATTTGATCAATTAGGTGTGAAAGACGTCTCACTGAGAATAAATGGCCAACAGGAACCATCCGAGGATATACAACTTAATTACACAGAAAATCATATTGCACGCGTGTATCATCGTCTGTTGTCATTTATGGCACGCGATCAAAATGTGGATACTGGTTTGCAAATATCACAATATGATTTTAAAAATCTATATCCGATCTATTACTTCTCACTGGAACATCTCGATTTAACAAGACAATCCGTCGTTGATATACACTTTAGAGCTAATGTAGATAAGCCTGATGCTATTGATAATTATAGAGCGGTTGCTGTCATTCTCAGCGACAAATCAATGCTACTCGAAGGTGTTGGAGGAAGAATGAGAGTGGTAGATGCACCAGTAGAAAATCTTTGATTGATTTTTCATTGAATTAGAATCAATCTATTATGTATAATGTCATATAGTGTTATTAGTGTTACGTTAACTCCCGGTCAATTAAAAAAATTGCAATCAGAATCGGTTAAGCGATGTGGAACCACAATCACGTTGAAACCCAACCAAATGACTGGTGGTGCAAATAAACTATCGCTGACAACTCGTCAGGTGAAACATTTCAATGATGCACTTGCAGCCAAAAAAGGTGTTCAGATTACTCTTTCTGCGGCTGCTATCAAAAATATGATTAAAACAGGAGGTATATTTCCGTTGTTAGCTGCGATTCCAGCATTGATTGCAGCAGCAGCCCCAGCGGTGGCTAAAGCGGCAGCGTTAGGAGCCGTTGGTACTGCAGCAGGAATGGCACTAAAGAAGGCAACTGGGAAAGGATATAAAAAAAAGGGAAAGGGTCTAAGACTACCAGGAACCCCGTATTCGTGGTACAGCGGAAAGGGTTTAAGACTACCAGGAACGATTTATTAATTCAGGAATCGAAGATTCCTATGTCCAATTTTGATTTAATGGATGCGGCTAAAAAACTAGTGATTAAAAATTTCAGAGGAGTTTTTATGAAAGATCAATTACCACATCAACCAAACAAAACTGAAACAGGTATTATTAATCTCGATAACAGCACCGGACCTGGAACTCACTGGGTTGCATACGCTATTGATCCACGTGGGATTGTCTATTTTGATTCATATGGATTAGCCCCACCAAAAGAGTTTATGCGGTATATAAAAACCCTTCCAATGAAGACTTGGTATTCTACGCTACCAACACAACAAATCAATGACCCACCAATATGCGGCAGTGAAGTATTAAATGTCCTTGACGCTATTTCTAACTCCTTGGGTAACCCAAGGGGAAAACCACCTCATATTGTCGTTAATGACTACACTAGTAATCGCTTTTTAGAGAGAGAAAGAGTTTTACAATAACATGATTGATATTTGGGGGAGATCTTTGAAACCCAAACCCGATGGCACTGCACCACCTGATTCTGTCAAGGATATAACAAAAAAAATTAAAGATGAAATCGCTGAGACGTTGAACTTAACAAATGTTGATCCTAATGAAATAGTTGTATTTCAGGACAAACAGGGTAAATTGAAATCTAGTAATATTTCTCTGGATGATATTTTAGTTAAACAACAAAACGCAATCGAGAACACCGTTGCGTTATTTTCGGATCAGGGTAAATTGAAAACCAGTAATATTTCTCTGGATGATATTTTAGTTAAACAACAAAACGCAATCGAGAACACCGTTGCGTTGTTTTCGGATCAGGGTAAATTGAAATCCAGTAATATTTCTCTGGATGATATTTTGGTTAAACAACAAAACGCAATCGAGGATACTATCGCGTTATTTTCCGATCAGGGTAAACTCAAACCGGGTGTACTCGTTTCGACGATTACAGATCGATTAAAAACTCTCAACGATGAGTTAAACAATTCTCTGGCTGTACTAAAAATACTTGAATCTAAAATTGAAGATAACGGAAAACAGTTTATATCATTTCGTAGAAATATCATTGATAAATTTATTGGAACCCAGTTGGATAAAATTGAAATAAAACTCCCTGATATTAAAAAATCCATCGATGAGACGAAAACTTTCATCGAAGCCGTCAAAGGTGATTTTTCGAGGATGATAACAATCATTGAAAAAACAAAAATTCCTCATGAGAAAACCAATAACGTAGTATATACAATCCAACACGGATCATTTGAGTGGACACCTACAAACAACAAATTAGATATCACTGCAACCGTTAAAGGTATTTATCGATTAACACTAGTAGCACCAATTCAATTTAATATATCATCGTCGAGTTCATCCGGGGTCAACAATACGATTTCAACGATCATCGACAAGGATAAAACTGAACGGTTAACGATAAAAGCCGATGATAAAAGTTTGGCTAAGGCATCAGTAACATGGTATCTGGAATTCGTAGCGGATTTAAGTAAATAACTAAATTGAAAGGATTTCACAATTGAAAACGCTAGTGTTTTTAAAATAACAACAATGACTTTGTCATCGACGCAATGTCGCTATGATCAGGTCAGAGAATTTCAGAATAGACTCAAAACCCTCACTGAGGAGTATCAAATAAAAATAAAAAAATACCGACGAAGAATCACCGCAATTGATGTTATTATATACTCGGTGTCAAGCTTTCTTACTGGTGCCGGAATAATACTAGCATCTGTTACAATGATTGCCCCGGTCGTAGTTCCAATTTGCATTTCTGCGGTGGCTACAATCGGGGGTATATTAACCGGGATAGCAAAAAAGATATCATCATGCAGCCAGAGTAAACTGCAGAATTACTTACTTCAATTTCATATTGCATCAACCGCATATTCGCAGTTATCATTGATGATATCGTCGTCACTCGATAATACGATTATATCAGATATTGAATTCTCAGCGATGGTCAGTATTTTTGATTCCGCGATATCGAAATTAGAGCGACAACATGAGTATAATAACAATGACAACACCGATGGAATCAGAAAACACGAACCCAAAAAACAAAATGATCTCAATAATATCAACATTACCAGATTGTGAATTCTCAGTGATGGTCAGTATTTATGATTCCTCGATACCAAAATTAGAAATAAATCATGAGTATAATGACGACACCGATGGAATTACTTCAACGAGTAGTGGAGAACACGAACCCAGTACAAACGAGTATGATATCAATAACATCTACGAAACCCGAGTTTAGTGTGAATTTCCCCTCTCCGGTTCCAGTGAAGGAGATAGCGCTAGCAAAACTACGAATGTATCACAGTTGGCCTAATATCAGATCAAAATCATTTGGTGGTCAACAACCCAATAATTCACTGGTGTTCTCGTATAAGAATAAAGACGATGGTACCCCAGACTGGAATGTTGTTTCGATACCAACAGGGTCATACCAAATAGAACAAATCAATAATGAATTCGCGCGTAGAATAAAATCGATTACTGGAGTAGAGTCAAAAATCGCTATAACAGTTCATGAACCGACGCTATCATCCGCGATTGAGATAAGCACAGAAGGATACGTCGTAGATATCTATAACAGCTCAATAAGAACCGTACTAGGATGGCCTGAATTACCACCCGGGGGAAAAACTCTGGAGGAAACTGTTGATTTACCAGAACCACAAAAAACTGATTATATCACCGACAGAATAAAACCTGATAATCCAATAAAGAGTTATAAAGATCATAAATCTGTTATAGATTTTTTTGGTCTCGGATACCGATCAACTGAAGAAGAGAAGCCAGAGGGGGAAGGAATAAGGATATATTATTTAGTTAACAAACCTGAAATCGTTAAAAATTTCACAGCAATGAATAATGATTTATCGCTGTTGTTAATATCTCTTAAATCCGGCTCTCTCACCCGAGATGAATTTATCAGCGTCGTAGAAACATGCAATAAAATTATCGACGATATGGAAACATTTAACCTAAAAATTATTCAGGATATATTAGATGAAGATAACCCAAAATCGAGAACAAAATTTGCATCAGACTATAAAATCCGCGTTGAAGATATTCCGACATTCAAACTACCGGGATATAACGTACCGGAACTAAAAAAACTTCTCAGTGACACCATCGATGTTGGGTTTAAAATAATTCATGATACGTGGAAGAAAACAGCATCAGGGGAAATAAAAATCCTCAAACATAATAATGACCCAGACGGTGGCGGTAGGCATATCGCTCCGTTCAACGTGAATATTTCATCGGTGATTGCGCTTAATTTAGTGTGTGATGTTATCGAAGGAAGCTATCAAATTAATCTCGAACGATCAAATCAAGCTCAGCAGGGATATATTCTTTATTCATTTGCACCAACAGCTCCTCCAGGGTTTTTAATTATTGAAAACCCAATTAATCCTGTCTACATGCGATGCCATAATAATTCATTAACCAGAATTAATTTCAAACTCACCGACCAGTCAAATAATCTGATTGATTTACAAGAAGAGGTGTTAGCGATTAGTCTGTTTGTGAAATCATAAATGATTTTCGTCCTAAAGACTTGATCAAATATTCGGTTAAAATCATTTTATTATTTTTATTAACCCAGTGATGAAATCACTAAGCAGCAGAGAGGGTGTATGACAACAAGTTGCGACCAAAATTAATTAAAAAATCGTTTTCATTTTTTTTAGTTAAAATGATTTCATAGGGAGATTTCAATCAATTTTTTGTCTGAAAACGTTGTAGGGTTTGCCCCTGAGACATTTTTTTTTGATCGTAGGAAGGCTCGTTTTAGGATTTCAATCAAATTTTGTCTAAAAAAGTTGTAGGATTCACCCTCTCTGCTGCTTATTAATTTAGGTTTTTTTATTTTTGTTATAGCTTCTTCAGTGAGTTTGTCTATAAAGGGAACACCTCTTGGGGTGACGATATCAACAGGTTGTGGTTCAGGTGTGGAAACTCTTTGAGTTTCAGGCGCAGAATCATCAATATCAGCTAATCGTTCATACTCGCGCTGAGTTTTTATATCACTGGATAACTGTTGTATCCCTGCGCGTGTTTGTCCGGTCTCTGCTGCTATCTTTTCAAGCGTAGCAGCGGCGCCTTCTTTACTCGTTCTCGCTCAGGAATATCTCCATATACCGCTGCTTCAGTTAACTTTTTCACATCTTTGGTCGCACTTGTTATCGGAGTAAACAGTTGTTCACTTGACACAGAAAAGTCAGTCTGCGCTTGTTGTCGTTGTTGTAGTTTATTCCGTACAGAGTCACGAATTGGTACAAATCTCCTGATTGCATCCAGTCGTTCACGAGACAATCGGGTTGTTAATGCTTCATTGACCATTATTTGAAATCAGAAACAATTTTTCAATTGTAAAACAATTTTTCAATCCGACCTAACAGACGAAAACACTTTTTGTTACATGTCAGACATGTCATAGATGATTTTTAACATCACCGTGGAAGTGTTATTTCATCCTATAACGGCTTCTATCAATGATGAAGAAAGTGTGGAAATTGTATATAAAAATAATTAATATCACACTTCCTTCATTCTTTATTTTTTGATCAATCCGACATATCGTCCATCGATTTTTAACATCCCTTGAGGGTCGGCGAAAAAAAAATGATAAATGGTCGGGCAATCAAATAATGATAAATGGTCGGTCAATCAAATAATGATAATGGTCAATCAAAATTGTTCATTTTCTTGAATTAACGCCCGTAGGTTTCTAACTTTAGAATTAACCTCCTTTTTCAATTCGTATTAGTACCCCAATTCTTTTCGTATTCGTTCTACGATGGTATACAACGGAGCGAACACACTTACGTCACTGGAAAATGCGAGAGAGTCCCGAATAGAATTCTGAATTCTCTTGATGAGCGCATACTTCTTTGGTAGCATATACTTGTTAGTACTAACTCCGTATTCTATATCCTGAAAATCAGACATGATTTGATCAGGATTTAACCCATCTGATAGTTCAATATCCCAACTTTTCAATTTTGAAATCTCGGATATGATGCTATTCATGTTTTCAGAATTCATTATTCTATAATAATGATATATTTCTAAATGAAAAATATGACGCATTAGACGTAACTAAATCGAATTTTCTGTCCAGTCCCCTTTGAAATAGCCGATCGTTAAATCCCCTCTGCAACAAATCGTACTGAGGCTCTACAAATATCGAAGTGCCTACCGGCTTCATATAATGATTGAAATATTTTTTCTTCGTTAGTTGTTGTATTCAAAGATTTTACTGGTCTCGCTTTTTTTGAACAAGTGCCAGTCTTTCCTCGTTTGGTATTCTCACTTTGTGTGATAGCCTGCAGATTTGATAAAGAATTGTTTTTCGGATTAAAATCCTTGTGATCAATGACAGAATCATCCTCGATCAATCCATAAAAGCATTCAAATACGAAACGATGATTGAGATATCTCTTCTCCCCGCCAACAGTAAACATCAAGTACCCTTGATTATTCACAGAACCAACTGGTTTCTTCAGTCTGCGGTTTCTTACAACACCATCACTGGATGCTTCATAATTTGTGATCACAGGGTGTTGTCTGAATTCTTGGTTCATTCGTATACAGAATACTATTGTTTGTCTAATTCATTGTTTGGTTTAATGATAAATCTTTCGATGTAGTCTTGAGGAGTTCTTATGATTTTATCCTTGATACTGACTTTGTCAGCGTCAAGAATACTGACTTTGTCAGCGTCAAGAATACTGACTTTGTCAGCGTCAAGAATACTGACTTTGTCAGCGTCAGGGTCATAATTTCTGATTGATTGTTCATTTTTTATTCTTTTATCATAATAACGCTTCAATTCCCTGTATCGCTTACCACCGCAATTTAGACACAACTGAGATTTTCCCCTGACCCCAACTCCACATAGAATACAAGGTAACGGACCAAGGCTTCCACGACGATAGCTTTGCATATGATACCCACAAAACTCATTTCTGCATGATTTGTTACACGGGGTTACTGATCCAATCATAAGCCACTTGCAGTGATTCATTATATATAAATCTTTCATTTAAAAGCTTGTTTTAATTATATCATGAGGGAATTAAGGAGAACGCCTTCGAAAAATGCTGAATTCAATGCTGATAAGGAGTTTAAGAGATTATTGAAAATTAATCCTAAATTTAATATCGATAGACCCAAAAAACGTAACAAACGTCCAAGAGACGGAAATATGAAAGAGTTTAAGAGATTATTGAAAATTAATCCTAAATTTAATCTCGATAAACCAAAAAAACGTAACAAACGTCCAAGAGACGGAAATATGAAAGAGTTTAAGAGATTATTGAAAATTAATCCTAAATTTAATCTCGATAAACCAAAAAAACGTAACAAACGTCCAAGAGACGGAAATATGAAAGAGTTTAAGAGATTATTGAAAATTAATCCTAAATTTAATCTCGATAAACCAAAAAAACGTAACAAAATTAGTCCTAAATTTAATCTCGATAAACCGAAAAAAACGTCCAAGAGATTACCCTGGAAAGATGCTCAATTCAATCTCGATATAGTTTCTAATACACCAAAGAATACAATTCTTGATAAAGCCATGTTTAGTAAAATCAGAGACTGTTTTAATGAATTCAAGCGTGATGGAGCATCTTATTGTTGGTCAACATTTCGAATTGATGGTGTTGTTGACGCTACCATGAATGATGAAAAAGCAGCAGTGATAATTTCACGTGTTGGGGAAAAACGGCATTTTTTCCGAATCAAATTCATTATCGAAGTCGATGGTAAATGGATTATTAGGGATAAATTTGAACCAATCCTCAAGAATAAAAAAGCTGTCATTGTGAGTAGAGATTCCAAACCAGGAATTCTAACCGGAATCGATAAGCCATACTACGAAAGATCTTATCCCGTTACAGCAATGGTTTATGGGATATATCCGTTAAATGATAAACCCGATATCGCAAAACTAGCTCCTATGAAATATTCGTCAGGGCTTAATTGTGTAGCAGAACGAATAATAGAACACTTCACAAATGCATCCCGAGGAAATAAACTAACTGATCTGCGACGTAGGAAAATAACCGAATGGGAACTGACTGTGAAACAGCATGGTGCAAAGATTTCTGATATAGCTAAATTAGAAACATCATTACGATTCCCAATAACCGTTATGACGATAACCGGAGAGGTTTTATACGAACCGAAATATAACAAAAATGGAGCGCCAATACAGATTATTGATCATAACAAACACGCGTGGACACCTGCGGTAACAATATTTCCACGAGAAATAACCGTGAAATATATCCCTAAGGAGTTCGTCGGGGATGTTTTCTATGAAGAGAGATTATTCGATGCTATTCATGCGTTGTGTAAAGATGATCCTGTGTCAGTGTGGTTACTTAGAAGTGATGAAGATCCCGAAATAGGATTCGATCAATTTGTAAAACCAAATGGTGAATTATATCGCATTGAAGAATTAGATAATAGAATGAGAAAAATCGCTAGTGATTTTTCACCGGAGAATTCCCATGAAAAACTACTCACGGATAGTTTTACTATTCCATCAGTGGTAGCTCACTTCGCAAGAGAAAAAAACTCATGGCGTCCAACACGAAGTGATTTTCTCGAGGATGTTAAATTGAGTTGCGTCGAATTTGGTCATGGAGGACTGTGGAATACGAAATACTCACGTGATGGTATGATTTCAATTGATAGATCCGCGTGTTATCCCGGAAGTTTTCTCGGATATGGGGAATGTGCTGAGTACTTCAAACGATTTGGACACCCCACACATGAAATGACTCGTGTTGCGATTAATGGACCATTGCCTGATTTTGATTTAACCGGATTCGCTCGTGTGATATCATTTGAACTCGCTACAGGGTTACATCCGTGTAGTTATGTTTGGCTCGGTAGACACCTATCTGAAAAGGCCTGGATGCCAATAGTGCTATTGAGATATATGATTGAATGTGGTATGCTAATATCGTTGATTGTTTCCGAGGCTATTATATGCTATCGAGCTCAGAAAGAAGTTTGGCTACCACAACCCGATCTAGATAGAATAATCAGCGAACTACGAAAACAGTGTCCAGATTTCAGTGAAGAAGAAATCATAAATTGGTCTAAGAAGTTATTTGAAAGTAAAAAAGAACAAGCAAAGGATCTCGGACGAAGAATAATCGGTAAATTTACCCAGGGTGAACGATACGACAATGCAAAATATTCTTCGCGGTTGATCATAGACGTCGCTGAATACGATTTTATTGTAGCGGATTTAATGAAACAGGGAAAACTTGTATCCCGTAAGGATGCTTTTCTATCCAATGGTGAGAAATTAGGTACGGTTGTTACCTACTGTGATGGATATAATTCCCAGTACACACATTTGAGAAGTTCAATGCTAGCCTATGCTTCTATTAATCTATTTTCGATGATAAATAGATTTCCTAATACCGCGGTTAGAGTGGCCACTGATTCGATGTATATACACAATAAGTACAAATCAGCTGTAGCGGCATTCACAGATCCCGAAGAAAATTGGGGGCGTTGGCGATTTAAAAAGGAGATGCTACATGAGTATTGTGAATCCGCAGACGTTGCCATGGATGATAAATATCTTTGTTGTAACCGTATTGAAATTCAATCAGAATTTTCTAATGCACCACCGGTATCTGATCCAGTATGTAGATACAAGACAATTTATTTAAATGGTTGTGGTGGGTCAGGAAAGACAACTCGTGCAAATGAATTATTTCGTCGGTCAACCATGATTGTGCTAACACCGACTCACAGACTCGCCAGAGAGATGATACAGCGAGGGGTAAATGCTTGCACTTACCACAGTTTCTTTCGATGGAAGGGTGACAAATGGACTCCTGAGCGTATGGGTGATAAATTCATTCCTGAAATCATAATTTGGGATGAAATATGCACAGTGTCATTAGATGTATTACAAACATTTCTTGAGTGGTTGTTAAACAAAAACACAAAAGTCGTCATGTGCGGTGATCACGCCAACCACCACCATTTGTCGGTGCATCTCCACATGAATGGCTAAAGGGTTTTGTAGACTATTATGAGGAAATTACCACTGATTATAGATCAATTGATGAACGATTACGAGAATTCAAAGCGCTAATTAGATTACATCCGGATAGAATCCAATGCGAAATAGCGCGTGAAGTGATTTCAGAAACTCCAATGAATGATTTCTGGGAAACATGGAGACCAAATGATTTGATAATTGCAAGTAGAAAAATAGTCAGGGACACACTTCAGATGAAGTTATTTGAATTGCATAAAGAAAAATTTGCAACGCTTCCAGTACCCCTTTGTTATAGGCCATCGGATACACGAAAACAGAACATTGAAGTTGATATTCCAGGACAGAGTGAAAAACAAATTCTCGTATTAAATGATATTGTGCTGGTTGATATCAGCGTCGTCGAAAATGCATTGCGTGCTAATAAATCCCCGTGGACGCTAGGATACGCAGCAACAATACACTCTTCACAGGGATTGACTATATCGGATACAATTGTTTGGATGGTGGATAATCACATCGAATGGTCGAATTTAGTCTATCTCGCAGTATCCAGAGTACGAAAAATAAACCAACTTCGAAGAGTTGTTTTCGATGACAATGACACAACAATAAGTGATATTGATGTTAGCATCATTAATAAAAAAAACTCTCCGGTTACAAACAACAGGACAAAAAAAAACAACGAGAATTTGATATTGATGCTAAATTAATAGTTACGCTGAAACAACAACAGAATAATCACTGCGCGAGTTGCAATTGTATAATGCGTTGGCAGTATTCGGATAAGGATCCTCGCCAATTCACCGTAGACAGAAAAAATAACTATCTCGGTCATGTCAGAAACAATGTGATGTTGACTTGTCTTGAGTGCAATAGACGCAACGGTGCTAGTTAAGACCATGCGGTGGCAATTGAGTATCCTCGGGAATTACCTGTAGTTGTTGTCGAGTAAATCCACGTTGAGGGGCAGTTGAATCCAGTTTATAGACTGGAGGTCTACCAGTTGATCGTGTTATACTAGATATCTTGTGTGCAGTAACACTCCAAATAGGATCAGTAGCCCTTTTTCTACCCCCTTCAAGCTCTCCTGGTTCATATAAATACCTAACAGTGACATTACTACCAAGAATTGGTTCTTTGAAATCTTTTTGTGGTTGTACGGGTATAGACTTCTTTTTAATAGCGTTGATAGGTTTCATGTTGATTGTTCTAGTAATCTCGTTATTCAGTGCAGTAATCACAGATGGTAATCTTTTAACCCATTCACGGGATCTTTTTTCTTGGATGAATTCTTTTGCGTATTGATATCCAAATAACCGCTCAGCAATCGTCCGATTAAATCGTTCTACAATGGCCTGATCGCGATGTAGCGCAGTATGCCCTCGTCGTATGGTGACGTTATGATGTTTCATTGTAGATAACACTGCACCCTGAAATTCCTTGCCAGGATCAACGTGCAATAGATTTGGCCAGTGCAGAGGACCTCGTCGATAAATCCTTTCAAATGCAGAAGCGACTTCAGTGGCTGATTTTGTTTTTAACGGTTCTGCTTCTTTGTATCGACTTGCAATATCAACTACGGTTAATGCGTATTTGTAACCACGATCATGTGGCAGAAATAATATATCAGCCTGATGAACTTCATTAGGAGCGGTCACATCAAAATGCGAGAATTGAATTTGTTTAGTCGGTCGTAGATAAATTTGCCATAGTGCCTGTTTGGATAACCAATTAGCCGCAGTGGTTTTTTTCACTTTTGCAGCACTAGCGAGTTTATGGACTGCTGATTTACCCCTCCAGTATCCTCTTGGGGAATAATAAATTGATTCCATATTATTAATTACCGGCACCTAACATCAATTTACTTTTCATAGCCGATTTTTTTAAAAATGAAGCCAATTTTTCTTTGAAGGATTTATCAGGAATAGCATTTAACGCATGAATTAATTTCACATCCGCGAGATGCCTGTGTTGCAAATCGCTGCTTTTATAAGCAACATCATGAAGGTGACAGGCCTTATCAATGGCGTTTATTGGTTCTTCACCGGGTCGGGACTGATTTTGATCATTGAGTCTGATATCAAGTCTGGTTCCCGGTCCACAGTAGCTATATCCTGGAAGGTGCTTTTCTCCGGGGTACTTTGCCCATGGGGTTCCAGGGAGCTTTGCCAATTTGGCTGCGATATCACCTCCTCGTTTTTTTAAAAAACATCTCCGGATTGTAAAATCTTTGATTTTGTAGAAACAAATCTGAACTTTTTAATACCACATGTTGCACATCTACCAGTAAGTGCTGATCTGTTATTTTTAGTTGTAACCGTCGTCAAGTCATCTGTGCCAGTACTCGTTTTACACTTCATACAATATAGATCCATAATTTATGTATAGAAATATGGATATAATTGATTTTTCAGCGACTAAAACAAGAAAACCAGTTAAGCATCATGCAGCGCTACCAAACTCTATCCGGATGATTATAATCGGGCCATCTGGATCCGGTAAAACGCAATTGTTACTCAATTTAATAATGAGATGGATGAAGTGGGATAAGTTGTATTTAATTGCCCCTAGCGTAGATGATCAACGATGTTATGAAGTGTTAAAAGATTTTAACGAGAATGCATCAGAAATTAAGGGTGAGAACGCCATTGATTTTATAACCGATATCGATGAAGCACCGAGTATTGATGATATTGATGGAGATATTAACAATTTAGTCGTATACGACGATATAATGTTGGATAAACAAAAGAATCCTGCTAGAATATTTTCCCGTGGGCGTCACAAAAACACTGACGTGATATATGTCACTCAACGCTACACTCAGGTTCCAAAAGTGATCAGAGATAACTGCAATTTATTGTCTGTATTCAACGGAGTTGATACTCATACTCTTAGAAATATTTGGCAGACATGGTGTTCTGATATGGACTTCAATCAATTTCAAGATTTCTTTAGTCATGCTCAGTCAACCCCGTACGGATTCGCAACAATAAATTTGCATGATCCTCGGACACGATATCGTATCGGACTCGATCAAATATTCGGTTAAAATCATTTATTATTTTTATTAACCCATATCAGCAGAGAGGGTGGATGACAACAAGTTGCGACCAAAATTGATTAAAAAATCGTAAAAATCTTTTTCATTTTTTTAGTTAAAATGAGATTTCGTAGGGAAAGCTCATTAAGATTTCAATAAATTTTTTGTCTGAAAACGTTGTAGGGTTTGCCCCTGAGACATTTTTTTTTGGTTAAAATGAGATCGTAGGAAGGATCGTTTTAATGATTCAATCAAAATTTTGTCTGAAAACGTTGTAGGGTTCACCCTCTCTGCTGCTCATTAGCATTTGCCATTCAGTTCAGCATGCAATGTATTTTGCTTTGAAGACTCTTCTTGAATTAGCTGTTTGATTTGCCATTTATTTAAATAATAAAAAAGATCGTAACATGTACATAATTATTCGTACTTATTGTACTGCTTTCACTCAAGGATAACTTAGGATTTTGTGATATTTCGTTACTTGTACAAAACGTTGTGGGGCTTATTTACCTGATCCAATATACAATTATTTCAATACAAGACCATTTGTAAAAATGAAATAGATGGAGCAAAAGCATTAGTAAGTCCCCTTCAAAACATCCATTGCATATCTTATGTCAAACTGAACAATGAGCTTAATTTGATCTGACATCGATATTGGTTTCGTGAATATAATTCGACTCTAGGGGTTCATCATTGCAATACTATATAATGAAGTTAAAAAGCCCATCACATATTTAAATACAGTGTGGTAGATAATGATTCATTTTAGTCACGTTTTATTATGGTTTTGTTCTCCCTGCGTGAATTATCCGATCATTATTAGCGTCAAAATATCAAATCCCTGATATTTATCGACATTTCATGCAAAACCTTGAAGAATGCAAACTGCCTTTTATTTAGGAGCAACATTTATTTCATTTCATTGGAAAACCCTTACACTTGTTCTTCCACGTTAACCATTAGTATCGGAAGAATCAATTCATATTTGATAATATGTATCAAAATAACTCAGAAACGAGCACAGAAATCCTCCAATTTGCAATATTCGATTTTTATCATTTCAAAGTTCCCTACGTGGCAGCTAAGATATTTGAAGAAATAACCAGTGTTGTCCAGTGAATATAAGACATGTACGGTGTATAATATATCCTTATGTATCATTAAACTTTACTGTGTGTTGAATTTGTGTTCATCATTATTGATTGTAAGGACCTACCTGTCTTTGATATTTATTTCTTAAACATCATAATCCATAGCTAATGTGTCAATAATTACAGGTTATGTATTAAGATAATCAATAAGTGTAAATATGTTTACTACAGTTTGAGTTATAGATACGGTCTTGACTCTAACCGTAAATGGTTCTAGACAGGAATCAACTATTAAGAATACGTTCGAAGACAATTTGTATTACATCATAGTGATATATCAAGACGTTTAACAGCTCGCCTAACTCCAGGCTATTTGTAAATCAGCACATTTCGTATAGAATTCCTTCGGATCACCAAAGGAATTCATTTGGAATATAATACTTTATACTTGACATGCTGAATTCGTTATACTTAGGACCTGTGATAGAACGTTTAGGACGTTTAGGACTTTTTTATACCTTTTGGTATATACTTTATACTTTTGGAACTTTGTTATACATCATATATTTTCTACTTTCTATTTTATGACCTGTGATAGAACTTGTATGACTTAAATAAACAGAGGTATACTTGTTTCATACACTTTATACTTTTAGAACGTTTTATAATTGTTATATTTTATACATTATACTTTAGGACCACGTGTTAGAACTGTTATAACTAATTAGGATTTAATTCACAATACTGAACGTTTGTTGTAAATTTTCACTTTGTACTTAAAGAAAGACAATATTTGTTCAATGTTATAACACTTAAGATGTTTTGTTCTATTCTTTTACTTAGTTGCAGACCATTTAGTTGTAATATTATGCAATCTAAAAATGTTCCAATAACATTTGGTCGTAACTCATTATTAACTTAAAGTATATATCATAATTTCCTTAGCGCCTTTCCCAGAATAATGTTCACTAACGCTTACGCAATGTTGAGTTTGTACTGCTGAATAATGCATTCTGATAATTTTTTGGTTAATAATGTGTGCGCCATGCGTCAGTCAAGTATCCTTGATGATAAGGTACGCTAGTTGAAGATTTTTTATGAAAGGTCCAAGAAATAGAACATTCTTAATTAGTCCATTTTCGTGCATGTTGGTTTTATTGAAATGAATCGCCATGTGAGATGGTAAACGCCGTTGATGCACGATCGCTGATACCATAACAGGCTGGTAGAAAACGTTTCTTCATGTGTACAAACTACATTGACTATACGTTTTCGAAAGCACCGTCTGCAACGATCGAGTTTGAATCTTGTACAATATAGTGTTACGCAAGAGTTAAGACATTCGTAGCCATTGATGCATCTAATTATAACATTATTATGCCCTCCTAGAAAACATGGTGCAAAGTTTTTCCAACATAAAAATTGCTCTCGCCAATATTTTCAGGTTTTATTGTGACAAGATTCGTTTGAAGAACATAACACAGCATACATTCGATGAACCATTTAGCAAATTATGTAGAAATCATATTGAATGTAATCATTTAGTCCATCAATTCTCCTTTCAGGATTTTAAACAAATGACTTCTGATACAATTAAATTAAACATATAAAAATGTCTCTAGATGCTTACTTTAGATTTTAATTGTTCAAACATTAATGAAAGCGAGTCGAATCATGTATGCATTACTGATAGATCCTACATTATTCCCTTTACACATCAGAATTAGAATATAGTCTATAATTTAAAAAAAACAATGGAACGAAAATTAAATATAACTTTACAAACAATATTTATTATGTTTCATTAAAAACATCAACGATTTAATTATAGTTTATCTAACAGACTGTAAATTAAAATGAACACGTTATATCTATTCATTGGGAGAAATATACTGGATTAAATCTTGTTTATCTTGTCAAATTATTTACTATTGAACAGCAGTGTTTCTTAATTTATCTTGAGGTTTAAAACTTTTCTGATATTGTATTTCATAACTTTTACAGGCTGAAACATTTTATTCTTAAATATTGTGTGTTTACTCATTAATGATGTGATTAGCACTATGATATTTATTTCTAGCTTTTCCCAAAAATGTGTTTCATATATACTTTATTATGGTATATTTGTTTTTTGTTCTATTTAGCAAATATTTCATTAGCACTATTTTAAAGCATTTATTCAATTTCGTCATAAATCTCAATTACTTTTTTTAATCGATATCGTTGGTTTTTACTAGTTTTGTAATTTGTTAATTAACGCTTCCACTGAGACTTTACGAATGGCATATATAAGCATATGATTCTTATCAGATTCTCACAATCGTCTTTGACACATTTTAACACAGATAATAACATATTAATCTATGTGTAGACCACGAAAGTAACTACATTATGAATGTCAAAAAGCATTAGACACAACAAAATAACACAAATTTATTTAACTGTATCGAATCCTTCTACAGTATTGACTAAATAGTCTAATACACTTACACCATTACTTGTACATTGCATTTTCCTGTCATATCCCCGATCTTCAAGCTATATATCTGCATATTACAGTTTTTAAACGTTCTAAAACATATGATTGCCTTAGTTAGTTGGCTTCTCTATGTATGTCACCAGTATGTCTTTTCATTGGGATACCATTATTGCTGAGGCGCTATACATCATTAATATAATCAGAAGCAAATTAATCAATATTATCAGTGTTGTCCCAATTGATTGATAAGGTAATATGGTCATCAATATCTGAAATCTGTTTCAAACACCTAACAAGAAGACATGCTGAGTTTCATGACGTCTCATAGCTCGTCTTCACAGCATATATAGAAAAGTATTCACACCACTCAGGAATATTATCAACAATTCAAAATATGAAAGCATCTTTCGATTTGAACAACTCTTTTAAAAGTTTAAACAACTTACCTAATGTATTTAGAACTATTCGATATCAGACATGCTCTACCCAATGGGTGTTTGGTATTGTGTATACATTTTAAACCTTTAACATGGCGTTTTTCAAAAATAATTATATCCAACTCTTGACAAGTTCATTTCAACAAAACATGCATCAAGCTTGATGAAATGAAATCATTGAAATCTGTATTATTTAAACTATTTGTATATACCACAGAATGGGGACAAGCTAAAGTTTGATCTCGTTTTGACATGGAAGATCAAAGCCATTTTAAAGACAATTATTTTTTATTGTGTTCATCAAGACATCGTTTTCATGATGTGTTCATTGCACATCTTAATGTTAATTTTCGCGGTACTATACATATGTTTGATCGAATACTTAATTCGAATCTGATTCCTGGTATATACATATAGATAATGGTCACAGTTTACGTCAAGTTTTAATCGCACCTATAGTATCTACACAAGCATACATCATACAAACCCGTCGTGTTTTGTTTTTCTACGTGAGTTGCTAAAGTCCACAACATTGCCTTCGTAAACAGTTTTACACGGGTGGCGATAAAATATATACTTTTTTCTTTACTTTGCAGTGACATATATATATATATATATATATATATATATATATATATATATATATATATATATATATATATATATATATATATGTATATATATATATATATATATATATATATATATATATGTATATATATATATATTGGAATAGTGAATTATAAGATCACTTGTAATGATACATGTTTTAGTTACCTACAAAATATAAAAAATACAATAAATATGTCAACTGGTAGACAATGGTTGTTCTCAGAATGTACTCGGGTTATAGAAATGTAATGCAAAATGAAACATTGGAGGATATAAGAATATATTACTTATTATTTGAGTGTCATGAACATCCATTAGTCGATCTGCTATTAAAGTCAGTACGTATAGTGTGTGCAGTTAGCTCCGGTTCTCATATATCTTTGAACAAAAAACATGATGGTTTATGTATCCACAATGATATTACTCATTGCGCTTAAACAGAGACTACTTTAAGTGCGCCATCTGGTATTGCTGCAGATACTGTTATATACGTGATGAGTACAAGTATCGCGACGTGTAAAGGCTATTTACAACTTTGGTAGTGAATAACCCCCACGCTGTTCGTATTTTGGTTTTACTCAGAAATTTGTATCAGCGCCTGACAATTCTTCTCAAGCACTAACCGCTGCCATTAAACACAACTACATATGTATCGTTTTTAATATTGCTTGTATCATGGAAAGCCTTTTTCAGGCACTTTACCTCTAGTTTATTATTTCAATAATTATCTCACGATTATCTTTTTGATTTACCGCGTCTGTCTTCTTCTTTCACCGAGGATCGAACACATGAGGATTTAGAATCAGCTCGCCTTTGACCTTGATTGCGCCACGTGACCTAGCTCATTAGCTAAACAGTCTATCCTAAACTGCATTATCCCATTATCGATACGGGGACACCTACCCAAACGGCCGACTTAAGATGCAAGGGAAATCGCTACATTATTTTAAACCACTACTCTAAAGGGATCTAAAGTAAATCCTCTTGACCTGTTTTCTTACCCATATATACCGCTGAATAATGCTCCAGCTGGGATAGGTATGTGTAGTGTGTTAGGAGTAATAAGTTTGTTTGTTTGATTAGGATTTTTAACGTAGCTTTAACAATTTTTCAGTCATATCGCTACGATGTCTGCAGTGAGGCAGTTTATAGTGATGTCTAGCACTGAGCCATCATGCCGCAGACATGTAGCATGATGTCTCACCCAGTCACATTATCCTGACACCAGGCCGACCAGTCCTAACACTAACCTCTTAATGCTGAGCGTCAAGCGAGGCAGCTGTTAGTACAATTTTTGTAAGTCTTTGGTATGACTCGGCCGGGGATCGAACCGACGACCTCCCGTTTCCGGGGCGGACGCTCTAACCACTAGGCCACCGGAGCTGTTGGAGTAATAAGTAAAACCAAAATCATATACCCTACTCTGCGTGCACATGATGATAATGCAGACAAGGATGTTTGTTGCTTGCAGTTTGACTTGACTTATAAAACATATTTCTTAAGTCTGCGTTTAATTACTTATGCGTATCGCTGTTTACTATCCATATCGCATTCATAATTTAGCATAGCTATATCCAAAGCCATTAAATAACAAGGATACTACTACTACTACTACTACTACTACTACTACTACTACTACTACTACTACTACTACTAATAATAATAATAATAATAATAATAATAATAATAGTTATAATAATAATAATAATAATAATAATAATAATAATAATAATAATAATAATAATAATAATGAGGAATTTATATAGCGCCTAATCTTTAGAAGCTCAAAGCATTTTACAACATATATAATGAAATGACTAAAACCAAAAAACAACAATCACCATGAAATTAGAAAACATGAAAACATTAGGACAATATTTTAGGTAACAAACAGCATTAGGTCTTTAAGTTCGTTCATGCAGTCGCAACAGGTGAATTTAAGAGCACTCTCGAAAGGGAGCACTGTCTTTGTGTCTAATTTCAATTGCCAACTCGTTCCACGTTGCTGGGCCCTGGTATGCAAAAAAAAAAACCTTGTCCATAGGACTTAGTTTTCATAATGAGAATAATGAGTATACGATTGTCAGAAGATGAGCGTAAGTATTTTGCTGGTATTTACACATGGGTGAGGTCAGATAGGTATGTTGGACTTGAGTCCGCCAATGAAACTTAGCACAGAGAACAAATTGTTTGTTTCATTCTGGATCGAATGGACAGCCAATGTGGGGTACAGAGCAACGGGAATGTGTGCTGTGATCGTGGTACTCCAAGTATGATCCGAGCAGCTGTGTTTTGAACTTTTTGTAGTAGATATTGAGATAAACCGGACATAATTGATTTACAATAGTCCATTCTGGAAAGTACTAATGAACACATAAGTGTTAGGGGCATCACGTGAAAGATATTTGCGAATGGAGCTGATGCGTCTCAGCTCAAGATATGTAGCTTTGCATATATTCTGGACATGTTGGTGCAATATGAGAGTACAGTCCAGAGTAACACTCAGATTTCGTACTGACTGTGTGGATTTAATGTTGGTGTTTCTGATATGTATTGTTTGAGGTAAAGAATGTGAATGAGAAAGTATTTTTGCTGTGATCAGAATGGCCTAAATTGCTTCATCATTCATCTGCAACCTTTTATATGTCATGCATGATTTCTTTTTAGACATGCACCTCGCTACTAATTGGGTGTTAGCATAAACATCAATTAGATGGCTAGATTTATATATGTGGGTGTCACCAGATTACAATTGGTAAGACACTGAATGTTGATCTATGACACTTGAGAGCAGCTGAGTGCAAATAATGAAGTGAACAGGTCCAAGAACAGACCCCTGTCGATCTCCACAACATAAATCAACTAGGCTTGAGTGTATTCTATTTGCATATATGAATGCAAAATACATGTTGGGGCCAGTGAAATAATGTATGATTATATATTGTGTAAAATGCTGTAGACACATCAAGAAGGGTGAGGAATGTCCATGTTCCGCTATCCACAGCAGAGAGAATATCATTAACTACTTTCAGAGGAGTATTTCAGTACTGTGGTAAGGGCGATACGCATACTGTTCATTACTTAAAAAGACTGTTTGATTTTAGACTAAACACAAGTTGGGTTTTAAAGATGTATTTTTATCAACCGTAGATTAGACACTGGGCGGTAGTGTTTTTAAATCGTTATGGTCGAGTGTTAGTTTCTTCACAAAAGGCTTTACAGGTTTGAAAAATATGGGAATTCCCCAGATGTGACAGAGGTATTAATAGCATCAGTTAGTGAAGACTATATTAAATATATGCACTCAAGCGGCACTGGTGATGGAATTGGATCAAGTTCACACAATCCTCCGCTTTACGGCGGTCTCTTTTAGCAGTGCGAAGCGAGTCCCTAACACTGCTATACCGCGGAGAAAACATTTGAATTGATAATCTGCACTTCGTACCTGGGGCATGTTTTTCAAGCAATGGACACAGGCAATTATCATGTTGTTCTGCTGTAGGAGGTAAACAAGTTGCTAGGTGAACAATGATGCCGTTCATTAGTTTGGTTCTATTTATCATACGGAGGTTTCTCTTTGTAGCAAATAAAGGTGGAGGGTTAGGCACAGATAAGTCCAGACAGCATATAATGCAGAGGTGATCTGTTGCAAGTTCGTGCGATACAAGGGTGGACCGTAGAATATTATCATTAGGTTAATGAAGAATCCAGTATAAAATGTAGTTATGTTTATGGCTGCGATGGTTAACTTACCGTTTAAGGTTGAAAATACGAATAGAATCTAAGAGTGTTGATGTGTGTGGGTTTCGAGGACAGTCAAAGTGAACTTTGAAATCTCCAAGAATAATCAAGCTATCACCTTTCGAATTTCCATATTCAAGGAGAGTAGGAAACTGCTCCAAACAGAGAGATTCAGTGAGTTGTTTGTTTCTATTAGGAGGAGGGTTATTGAGGAAGAAAAAATGGACTGACCTATGTTCCATAGTGAGTGTTCTTTGGACTAGTTCAAACGATGTGGTTGTGGTGGGCTTAAGACATTTCTCCATGGAATTCTTTGTGATGACAGCAATTTCAACTCCTCGAGAGTAGCGGGGAACCATTTGATGGAGTACTCGGTGGGTGTTATATCCGCGTACTTAGGCTTTCCGCCTGAAGTTTGTAGCCATGTTTCTGTCATGAAGAAGATAAATTGGAGTAATACAATCTAATCGCTTAAAATTTCATAGCCAAACTCAGAACTTTTCATCCAATATTTTGGACAGAAGTTTACTTAAATCAGAACAAAGTGATTAGGGAAGCCACTTATGTGCTCCACAACCGTCTTCTCACCATGTTATGGCTGTAAAACCGTTTTAAATTGGAATTAGTGCAACATGAAACTAAATAAATTATATCGCCAAGAGGGAATTATTGGTCAAAAAACTCATTGTTTGTAGCGGAATTTCCAACAGTGAGCTATTTGGATAAAACAGTTATAATTTAATGAAAGTTTATAAGGTGCATCGAATTATATTTGAAATCGTTCCTAACTTTAGAGATTGAAAAGGAATCCCTCACTCAGCCCTCGTTTTTCTTTTCTTGAAGTCTATTAAAATTAGTCCCTCGCATGTGGTATTCGAATATCAGTTTGAATTTATAGACGTGTATGACTTTTCTAAGTTGCAAAATATGATTTTGGCTATGGTTTTATTTCTTTACTACAACTGCATTCTTTTCGGAGGAAATAAGTCAAAATAAAAGCAAATAATAGGCCTTGTCATGGAACGTACTTTACAGTAGTTACTTATTTTATTTAAGCCGTATCTTGCTAAAAAAAATCAAGATATCTATTTATAAATCTTATACTTTTACAAGAAGCATGTTTAATTTAATTCATTAAGTATAAATCACTTTCATTTGAAAACACTTGAATAAAATTTATATAAAGCAAAACTCAGCTTCTTTCATTTATTCATGCTGTCACAATGGCGTGTAAACTGTATGTCAGGTCCGTACTTGATGCCTACACGTGACAACCAAATCTGTTTTCAACTTTGTCTGTTCATGGTGTACGTAGTACTAGTGGAAGGGGTGCACTTGAACGACAATAGGACCCTAACGTTCAAATAAGGGATTCGTACTTTGGCGTCAAAGGGAATTTAGCATTGGAATAGCTCCAGGGGATCAATGGAAATTGAACATTAATTACGTCATAGAGTTTATAGGGTAAACATTATTTTTAGGGCAAAATGCATTTTTAGCGACAGACATAGACATACAGAAACAAACACATACACATCCAAACAAAGGAAGAAGATCGAAACAGAGAAAAGAGAACAGAGATGTTCCAAAGAGAGGCTCACATATAGAATAAAGACTTCAAAAAAGTCTGCTGTACGGTACAAATCATTTATTCATATATTTATTATTTCAGGGTGTGCTTTGGTCGAAGCGTTGTGCATTTAATACATACAAATTTGGACATACAAATAACTATTTACAGGTTATTTATTTATAGGTTTTCGAAAACTACTTCTTAAAATGAAATATCATGCCTTCGAAGAAAACACTTTTTTGAGACTAAAGCACAGGTTTTTTGTAACGATATGTATACATTTTCCGTGGTATGTATCTACAGTGTACATCGATGATACAAAGTTGCAAAACATATCGACATTATGTTTCTTATTTATCCGTTATTTTATGATTTGTTCTTGTTGTTTTTATAATTTCTTAATGATACAAAAATGTTCTAAACTTTGATTATCATTAATTAAATATGAAAATATCATAGGCCATGTAACGATATTTCCTGTGCTCATCATCATCATCATCAGTCTCTTGACCTATTGTGGTCGTTGAGGTACTGCGCTGCTGAACATCTGACCAGTTCCCTCCACCAGTTTTCCTGAGCTATTAACTGGCAAAAATTATAACAAAACCGACCAAAGGATATATGTGTGTGTGTGTACCCGTGTGAGAGTGAGAGAAATAACTTAATGCTTTATGGGCAATGGTACTGTTACTAAATCAGACTGAGTTAGATCGACTCTAAATATATAAAAAAAATATTGCAATTACCTCTTGTAGGTTCGTCATTTAGGTTATATTCAATATGAATTTCCATGCGAAGGGACGTGAACTGTTAAACGTTCGTGTGAATGGCATAGATAAGGAAGTGTTTGCAATTTGCAATGCTCTATTTTCATCATTAAAACAATCTCTCATTTCACTCGCTGTATACATTTTTTATTTAAAGAAAACTCAGAAAGCCGCGTTTCCTTTTAATGAAAGGTTATACGTCTTGTGATATATATATATATATATATATATATATATATATATATATATATATATATATATATATATATATATATATATATGATACAGTGTATATACTATACATATATTCTACGATTACATTTAGTACGTTCATCTTTTAGTTTATATCCCGTATTAATTTGTATTTGCCGGTACGCCGGTACGTGAATGGCTAAGCAAGCCTCTTTGGGTAGATACGATAATGTGTTTGATGAATTTGGTCATCTGTGATGAAAACGACAAAGCAAACTTTATAAATTATTATTTATTTTCAATTGCAGCAATTGATGATATCAATATTTATCTTTATAATTTTCAAAAAGAATGTTTTGATAACCTAAATGAGACCATATTGCTGAAAGAGAAGTCAAAGATAATATTAATTCCTTTGCTGTCAATAATGACATTGGGCCCGGTGGCTTAAGTCATAGAGTACTTAAAAGCGTTAGCGTAACAATGGCTTAAGTCATAGAGTACTTAAAAGCGTTAGCGTAACAATGGCTTAAGTCATAGAGTACTTAAAAGCGTTAGCGTAACAATGGCTTAAGTCATAGAGTACTTAAAAGCGTTAGCGTAACAATGGCAGCATCACTAGCAAAGCTTTATAATCGATCATCGAAGGAAACAAAACTATCCAGATAAATGGAAACTCGCTCTAGAATAGTTACAGGACGTTCAAAATACGCGAGAAGGCAATCTCTCAATTTCACAACAGGTGGTAAAGTCTGCAGTTTAAAAAAAAGAAACAAATTATTAATATTCTACAACAATTAAACGAGCCAAACACCTGTCTATCTCGTTGAGTTTCTCAGTCCATACCCTCCATCGAATTGCTCCCTGAAACCCATCAACGATCAAAATAAAATGGCCATTTGCAATTTCATTCTAAATTCTACCAAATCATTTGTGTACCCTCAACGTTACCCTCAACTTTATCCTTGTGGAACAATCTCAAACATGATACTTAGAGTAGCATAGTTTACTAATTTCGTTTGGGGAGAGGCACCAGAAAGATCCCCACCCCCCATTTCCAATAAAATAAAAGGTCTTTTTGCTCTGTTGTATCCCCCTGATGTGTAATTACGTGTTGTTTTTTATGTTTCTATTTTTAGAATTATGATCAAAATTTTGATTGATTTAAATAAATTTATTTTTCACGGCGTATTTATTTTTATTTCCCTAGTGTCGTCTATAGGATTGTTCTTCTGAGAATGTTTCCATCTTCTGTCTAAAAGTCTCATCGACCTTGACTAGAGGTCACCTATATATCGTGTATGATGTTTGCCATTCGTGTGTTTGCTATTTTGTATGTATTATATATGCATATACTTTATTTTTTGAAGGGATGGCCAGTTTACTTTTCAATTCTTCCCAGTTGTCCTATCCAATATTTTATATATTCAGTTCGATCATGTCTGATTATTTATAAGAGGTTTTTTAAAATTAATTTTGAATTTCGTCGAAGTAACGGTGTGCTATGTTTTAAAACAAATTATATTGATTTCTTATTTTTCTTATCGTGTATCTTTCTTCGTATAACTATTTATTCTTTATTTAGTTCGACTGTATTCGAGTTGGGGTCAATATTTTTGTTTGAGATATACTTCTCCCAACTAGGGTTTGGTTGCATCCATTTATTTATGTATTTAATTTTTGCAAAATTCCCAAATTGTTTGTATTGCTCCACTAATTGGGATTTTGACTATATAGTACAAGAGCTGTATAATCAATGAGACAAAGATGAGAGTATTAAGAAGACTGTCCTACCATAAGTGATTTTGTGAATGTGTTGTGGTTGCATGATTTCCGTTAATGGGGCCTCTTCTCGACTCTTTCACCGGCCTGTCCACTTGGAGTCGCGCCATTTGCAATAGCCATGTGACGTCAGATTCACGTACTTCCGCCACTATGGGTCCCTGCTGTATGTTCCCTTCAAGGCTTTTAAGTATATTCATTCATTGCTTATGTGACATGTTTTACTTATTAATTAATTTTTTATAACCATATGCTAGAGTTCTCTTTTCTAAATTGAATCAACTTCTTAAATGTAATTACTTGGCCACAGGCCCTCATTGTATCTGTTTTACAGTACGTCATTCTTTTTATTAGATTTCTGTCAAAAGTTCCTATCTAAGTATATCAATTGATTCCTAGTGTATTTGTTTTCCTTTGTTATAGTTTCTTTATTATTTCCAGTATGTCACTTTTCCTGGTTTCATACTGTGGAAATGCATGATATTTTGCGAAAGTACCTGATTTACATATGGGGCATTTAAGTTGATTCCTAACAGTCTTCTTCTTATTGCTTCTTCGCCCGTTAGTCATGAGTTATGCAGGTATTAAAAAATGGTGCTTTGTATTTTAGGAGACATTATATTGTAGCATATTTTACAATATCCTAGTACTGAGTCTAACAAAATGCCACACTGCATGACTCTACCCCTAGATAGTATCCAGCCTAGGTCACGACATAATTTTATGTTCATTAAAAGCTGATCTGTACCGTGTTCAACATGCTGGCATTTTTTGTTTTCTAAATAGTGAAACTGTGCGTTTCATCAAGTACAATACACAACAAGATACGGTTCATATGAAACTATTAGCTTAGATTTACTGTTATGGGGAGATTCAAATGAAAAATATAGATGTTTACATCAAGTATACATATATCGATTTTGAATAACTTGCTCAAATCGTGATGAATGTCATCTCTCTCTCTCTCTCTCTCTCTCTCTCTCTCTCTCTCTCTCTCTCTCTCTCTCTCTCTCTCTCTCTCTCTCCATTAATATTTCATTATAATTATGTTGTCACGTTGAATATCTTGTAATAGTTGTATTATATATAGAGCGGTTTTCCATTAATTTAAGTTCTTAGAACTTGTGCGCAGTCCGATTGCATAATGACAATAAAATATGTTTAAATTAAACAAAATTTTGTTTTTGTTTTTATGATATACTTTTATCCTATTTTCATTTAGCGAAAGACACGAAAGACACTCCAAGAGTACCTGTCACAACAGTATATTTACATCCATCATAAGGGGTAAACCATTATATTATTACGGTAACATTTCTTTCTGAAGTTGTGAATGACAGTCAAACACGTGAATACGCTGTTTCTTATGTAGGTCAAAGCAGCACTAATTTTAGCGTTTGTTAAAACAATCAAATGAAGAGTAATCTTGAAGATATCAATAATTCACTAAATTAGTATATCTACAAGCTTCACTTACAGCAGTGTTCATAATTGCAAGGGCGACATGCAGTGGGAGGGTAGTTTTTAAGTGTTGACACAAGTAAGAACAAGGTTGAAATTATTTTTCAAATTAGCTTAGATAATGAACACAGAGCGTAACAATAGAGATAAGACACTGAATGTAGTTTATGCTCTAAAATCATTATCTTCTAATGTTGAGCGTCAAAATATCGCATACATGCTCTAAATCATTATCTTCTAATGTTGAGCGTCAAAATATCGCATACATGCTCTAAATCATTATCTTCTAATGCCTAAATGACCTAGAGAGAGCGTAAATTACGCTTTGAAAGACCATGCTTAATTAAACCCATGGGAAAATTAACGTAATGTGTGATTGTATTAATGTTAATCTTTTCGTCAACGTGTGAACCTCTTTTAGATAATTGAATGTAATAGTAAGGTAACGAGTTTTCATAATGTATAACGTTCTGATGTTTCGTTTTCTGACGCAGTCAGTGAATTGCAATAAAAACATCAAACACGTAGGTAGTGCTTAATAGGTGAAGAGGTTTTAAACTTTCGAAATAGTTTGGTAAGTGCACCCCATCTATGTTAGGTTCATGACTCATGATCATCATACTACAGTGCTTCAAGAGAAAGATGTCATGTTAGGTTGTATAGATGATAATCGTGCCCCTTCATGTATTAAGGTTTAGACATGTCAGTGTAACTACGGTTATGTGGCATTTACGTAACTGTAGACGTTTACCTATGCATTTGTGTCATTATATATATATATATATATATATATATATATATATATATATATATATATATATATATATATATATATGTATATATATATATATATATATATATATATATATATATATATATATATATATATATATATATATATATATATATATATATATATATATATATATATATATATATATATATATATATATATATATAACCTGACATTAAAACGAAAATCATTTAAGTACCTATCAAGTAGTAAATGCTAAGCATCAGCATTCTCGGAACGAAAACGAAGTCAGTTTTTATTATACCGATTTGATGAATGGAGTATATGGGAGAATAAGCGTCTGTGGCAATAAAAGGGCGCGAAGACTTGCTAATTATTATTTCATACTTGAGGTATAGTATTCCAGATAGTGAAGCAGTAAATAGCTACACATGCTTTCGACTGATATGATATATAAAAAATCTAAGGAGCCGATAATTTCTCTCAGTTTTTATGTTGCTCTACCGCATTGCATTGATTGCTAAAAAACGACGAATACGTCAGCACGAATAGATAGAATAAATAGATAGAACCTTGTATCATTCATACTGAAAACATGTATATTTATAAAACTCAGAGCTAGTAAAGAAAGGATATATAAATGAAAACGTTACAAATCAATGTAAATCTTTTGCTTTAAAAAATGTAAACTTATTTTTGTTGTGTATATTATACGAGATAATGAAAAGTAACTATAATATAGATTATTAATAGGTACAGACAGTACATGCATATAGTGATACTTGCGAATTCGTGTTTCATGTCAAAACGGATCTCATGTCATCTATTTGAATCGTTTTCTCCATACAATTATTTGTTAAGTGCATTTAGGATCATGTAACTGTACCACTTTTGAGGAATTTTCAACGTTAATGGACTTGAAGAATTTATTCGAACGATTTTTGGGTTTAATTGTAACCGAATATAGTACTTGGTGCCACACATTTACTTCACAGCCTTATCGACGACAATCAGTATTTGCCACTGTCCACTCCAAAGCGAAAGGCCTTAAAATAAAACCCGCGATAACTTTCCCATATACGCTATTCTATTTAAAAACCTCTCAATATTTTGTTTCTTTGCGTATCTTTGAATATTTCAGTACATTTAATTCAGATCGACAGACAAAATAGCGTTCTAAAACGATATACATCTATAAGCATAACAAGCAAACAGACCTGAATATATATATATATATATATATATATATATATATATATATATATATATATATATATATATATATATATATATCTATATCTATCTATATATATATATATATATATATATATATATATATGTGTGTGTGTGTGTGTGTGTGTGTAAAAATGTCAGAGGACAACAAACTATGCAGATGCGCGAGAATCGTCAAGTACTCTGCTACTGCTACTGATGAAATATACAAATATAATCATATTCAACACAATTACAATAATTTTTAAATATGATTTAATAAGATGAAAGTCACTTACTGTTTGTAGCAAAACGAAACGACGCATAAGTCTCAACATACTTATTCCAAGAAAAACGGAAACAAACCTGTCGCTGTCATAGCAACATGGAAAAAAACAGACTCATAAAATATAGATCACGTGTTAATGATGCTTTTGTTGATACCATGTGGCTACCGCGGTGACATGTTCTCTCTGCTTGCTGAAAGTGACTTTCTCTGCGTCTGGACT